>CM067759.1:14328500-15599000 GCA_034642375.1 Vigna nakashimae
TTGGGCTTGGTAAACCTCTAAACCTACATGATATCAAGTTAGCTTGAATGTTGAAGATCAGGAACAGATGTTGGCTGAAGATTTGATTTGTTGGCAAGTGGCCCTGAGGACTGCTGCTTTAGGGACCTGGGCCTTTCTTCTCCCTGCAAGGAAGCCACCTTCTCAGCAACTAAATGTGCTTCTAACTCGAGTTCTGGTTTTCTCTTTACCTTCTTTGTTAGCACACCTTCTGCAGCCCTGACATCATCCAGGGAACTGCTTGAACTTCCCTTTGCTTTTTCTTGTTTTAGACCATTTATTGGACTGGGTACCCGGCCAGTTGGACTTGCATTAGAAACTTGCTTGCTCCCTGAAGTAAAACCATGACTGCTGGACTCAGGAGCTGATCTCTCTCGCGGGTTCTGTTGTGAAGTAATTGAATTGGCATCAAATCGAACGTTCTCCTCTTGCTTAGGTGCCAGCAACTTTTTCCTCTTAATTTTTTCCTGGTCCTGACAGCAACCAAGTAAACCCATGAGATCAAAATCAATATGAAATCCCGATGATCATCTGGGCATAAAAAGAATCAAATGTTATTCTTTCATTTTTAATAAGGTTCAATCAATTATTCTCCCTAGCAAATGAAGAAAATGAATTTTTAAAACCTAAAATCCACTAAAGATACCATGACAATGTCCTCTTTTTTCATGTTATGTTTGTGAAAAGTTTTAGATCCTTCGCTAGCTAGAAGTATGACCAAAATTATAGTGTATATATAAGTAAATACAAACTTCACATTCAAAATCAATTTTATAAGTTTGAATTAGAGTTAAATTTACTTTCTAAGATGATATCAAAACCAATCTAAGCAAGTTTTGTTGGACCTATCATGTCATCACTATTGAACCACCTAAATGTAATTTCATGCTCAAGATACCTAACCCTCAGTATATAAATGGGTGCTCACAAACTGATTTTGTGGGATTGAATCAGGTGTAAACTTACTCTCTATGAGAAAGTATACAGTATGAACAATGAAGAGAAACTAAAGGAAATCAAAACTTTGGAAGCATCATGAGAAAAAAGAAACATGATCCTTGGAGCAACCTAGTCTTGTAAGCCTGAACAGTCTCAGTTGTGTGAATTAACATCAACTTTATAGTTTGAAAAGCGATGTCCTTCCAGTAGAGAAGATAGATGTAATTGAAATAGAATACCATGAAATGAAAATGGTGAAGGAAGTTTCCACTGCCTATATGATGTTCATTACTAATTTCTATGGGTAATCATTTATAAAACTTCCAATACAACAAGAACAATAGCTTTATCCTCCTAGGTAACACCAGTAGCAAGGATTAAAAACCAAATTCTCAAGGATACTATTCACTGAGATCACTTTTAATAATTTCCTCCAAAGTTCCTTGTAGCATATCTCTACCATATAGGATTTTACAGCTTAGAGCACAGACAATCTTCTATGGAGAGAAAGTGAGGTTTCAATAATGCTCCCCTAATATAAAAATCATTATTAACTGCAAAAGCCATACCTTATGCTTGTTGTACAGTGCTCTGCGCCTCTCTTTTGCCCTGCAAATTCCACGTTTGATCCCATGGTTGTCCATGTGACCACTGGGCCATAGTTCTGCAAGCTGGAGACAAGAAAATTAAAAGTTAAGAAAATATATATTTGTTCATAGAAAGAAAACAGATTAACTTCACACAAGTCACAACAAAAATTAAACACATATTAACTATAAAGTGGAACTAATGCCACTGAAAGACGAGAGTTGCTTGTTGGGAAAAAATGTGGTAGTCAAGAAAAGTTCCCTGAATGTATATTCATGATACTAATAAATTCTCAAGAAAAAAATTGCAAACATTTTAATCATAAAAGCAAGTTGATTTGACTTTTTGATCCTCAGCATAAAAAATACAATGCAAGCAACCCAGTAGCTCTGAAAAACCAGTATTGAGAGGAAGGTTTAGAAAATTTGAACCACCTCAGCATACAACTTTCTGATCTGTGGACCTGCGTTTTCATCCAACCCCTACAGCAATCACAAGCAAGGTTCAATAAGAAAGCTTTATCACAACCAAGAATTTCAAGATAAATATCTATAAATGAAATCTATACATCGACAAAAATATCGTAGAGATCACAGATCTTGTCCTCCAATGCAGCATCCATGGAAAACTTTCTTTTTGTATTTGTTTTTCCATCAGGACCAAATTCTTGAAAATCACCAGATGCTTCACCTTTCTGCTGCTGCTGAAGTGCCCAAAAACACCATGTGTTCAAAATTAAATTATCAAAATATCAGTTGAGCAAACATATAAGTGAATGTCAATATAAGTGCAAACATAAAAGGATGCAGAAAGAAAACAGAAATATGAGTATCATAACTAAAACTGATTAAATCCCTTTCCAATGATCCATAGGAAGAGCAACCAGAAAAAGGATAACAGGATAAATAATACGAATTGTGATGAGGGGACATAAACAATAATGATGAACCACAAAGGCCACAACGATGAACATGCTAAACACACCAAAGAACACATCACATGATGGTGACAGATAAAACTGTTGAGGATCTATATTAAGAACAGAGAGGATCTATATTAGATAAGTGAAGAGCTTATATTCACCCTTCTTCATCCTTTATTTATAGGATTATAACAATGGAATACACCTCACACACAACTCACACCAAATTAATACAGAATTCACACACAGCCAATACACAACTCACACAGCTAATTATTCTAACACTCCCCCTCACACTGAAGCATACAAATTGTATGTATCAAACTTGGAATAAATAAACTCAAACCGAGATCTATTAAGAACTTGGTCAACACATATCTAAGTTGGTCATTTGATACAACAAAATCAACTTTTCTCGAATGAGACAATAAACAGAGAACTTCGGCTTAGAACAAGATGCACGTAGGCTTCAAACCATCGATAGAATATCTATAAACCAAATTGAACTCACAAACCAGCATAGCCAAATAGACTCCTCCTAAAATATATGACCCGTCTTCAAGAGTGCGCAACAAATCCAGTTGTCAGGACATAACTGATGGGGAACGGTGGTGGACAATGGCAGCAAACAGTGGACAACATTGAAAGAGGCACTGCAGAGAACTGAAATTAGGAGAGCAAGACTACGGTACTCAAATACAAGTGTTGAAGGACAAAATTCTTAGGACAGCCACCAGTCGTCACGGCAGCAAAGACAATGCTGGAAGAAACTCACACAACCATCTTTGATACCATGATGAGATTAAGAAGAGAGAGGATCTACATTAGATAAGTGAAGAGCTTATATCACCCTTCTTCATCCTTTATTTATGGGATTATAACAATGGAATACACCTCACACACAACTCACACCCAACTAATACACAACTCACACAGCTAATTATTCTAACAAAAACAACAATTTAAAGAATCTCAAGCTACATATTCAAGACATTGTGAATTCATCAGAATTCAACATCAGTGAGAATACAACGCATGTAAGCCAGTTACCGATATATGATAAAGGAAGCAAAAGCAAGTGAAACTACACTAAACCTTGGATTCAAAAGTTGGGGGCAGCATCTTAATCATGTCAATAACTTCTTTCTTTATTTGTTGAAACCTATTATCCTCCTCCTGCTTTGCTGACAGGCCCATACTGATCATTATTTTTAAGTTTCTCTGCAGTAGAAAAACACTGTATGAGAAGATAAGTAGTTTCACAGACCTAAATATACCTAAACCACACTGAATAAAGTCAACAAATATCAGTTAAGAAAATTATCAAGATACTATAAGATTAAAAAAAAAGCAAGATAAATTAGGGGTGAAATTCTTAGTACTCGTGAAGACAGTTCTAATTGAATTAAAAGTTTACAAAGTATTATAACTTTTTAAGTCTAAGATTTAGAAAGAATAATATATTTCTTCTATATTTCAAAAATGAGGCCATTGGACTATAAATACATGAGCCTGTTGGTTATTTTGGGTGTGAGAAATAAAGAGGATCGGGAGAAAAATATCCCTTGTGTTTAGCATACACATAGGGTAGTTTATTTATAATGTAAGATAAGGGTTAAACCCTAAATACAGAATGGGCTAAGCCCAATTAACATAAACACACCACATAACATCTAACACTCCCCCTCAAGCTGGAGCATATAAATCATATGTTCCAAGCTTGTTACAAAGATAATCAATTCTAGGTCCTCGTAAGGACTTAGTGAATATGTCTGCCAACTGGTTGCTTGAGTTAACAAACTCAGTCTTGATATCTCCAGATATGATTTTTTCTCGAATGAAATGACAATCAACTTCAATGTGTTTGGTTCTCTCATGGAAGACAGGGTTAGAGCTAATATGGAGAGCAGCTTGATTATCACATATAAGTATCATGTGAGTGACATCTCCAAATTTCAATTCACTAAGCAATTGTTTAAGCCACACAAGCTCGCAAGTAGCTGATGCCATAGCTCTATATTCTGCTTCTGCACTGGACCTTGCCACAACACTTTGCTTCTTACTTTTCCAAGATATCATGTTGCTACCAATAGAGACACAATATCCAGAAGTAGACCTCCTATCAGAAGGGGAACCAGCCCAATCAGCATCTGAATAACAAACGATTTTTGTATCGTTGTTAGGACCATATAGCAAACCTTTTCCAGATGATCTTTTAATATACTTCAGTATGCGAACAACTGCATCCCAATGGTCTTCACATGGGGAGTTTAGAAATTGACTCACCACACTAACTGCGAAGGAAATATCAGGACGCGTAACAGTAAGATAGTTTAGTTTACCAACTAGTCTTCTGTACCGTTCAGGATCTGAGAAAGGCTCCCCCTGATTTGGTAGGAGTTTGATGTTAGGATCCATAGGTGTCTCAACAGATTTACAGTTCATTAACCCTGTTTCCTCCAAGATGTCTAACGCATACTTCCTCTGAGATATGACAATACCATCATTGGATTGTGCTACTTCAATACCCAAAAAGTACCGGAGTTTGCCAAGATCTTTGGTTTGAAAATTATTACAAAGGTGTTGTTTCATCTGAGAGATGCCAAGATAGTCGCTTCCTGTGAGAACAATATCATCGACATACACTATTAAGTAGATACATCCAGCACTCGAGTGGCGATAGAACACTGAATGATCCGCTTCACTGCGAGACATACCAAATTGTTGAACAACACAACTGAATTTACCAAACCAGGCCCGAGGAGACTGTTTTAGGCCATATAAGGATTTGTGAAGACGACATACCAATCTAGATGACTCCCCCTGAGCAACAAAGCCAGGCGGTTGCTCCATATAAATTTCTTCATGCAAATCACCATTGAGGAAAGCATTTTTGACATCAAGTTGGTAAAGAGGCCATTGTCGAAGAGCGGCCATGGCAATGAATAGGCGAACAGAGGTCATTTTTGCCACTGGAGAAAAAGTATCACCATAATCCAAACCAAAAATCTGTGTGTAGCCTTTGGCAACCAGTTGAGCTTTCAGACGATCAATTGTGCCATCAGGACCAACCTTGATAGCATACACCCACCTGCAACCAACAACAGACTTTCCAGATGGTAATTGGACAAGCTCCCAAGTTCCACTTTCCTGTAAAGCACTTAATTCATCCATCATAGCTTGACGCCAACCAGGATGAGTTAAGGCATCACCCACAGATTTGGGAATTGACACAGAAGAAATGGATGAGAGACAAGTATAAAAAGATGGAGATAATCTGTGGTAACTAAGAACAGTATAATGGGGGGAAGGGTTACGGGTAGAGCGTATACCTTTACGGAGGGCAATAGGCAAGTCAGACTCAGTTGCTGGAGCCGGAGGAGACACATGAGGCGGCACCGGAAGTGAGTCATGAGGGAGACAATTACGGCGACTATAAACCCGAAGGGGTGGAGGTGAAGGATGATCCTGTGGTGAATGAGAGTCTAAAGAAGGAGAAGACAAAAGGGGTGGAGCATCACCAGGAGGATCACAGATAAGAGGAATATCAACAGTAACAGGGAGGGGTACAGAACTAGAAGATAGATGTGAAAAGTAAAAAGAAGACTCATCAAAAGTGACATCAGCAGAGATAAAATGACGATTGAGGGAAGGGGAAAAACACTTATAGCCCTTTTGTGACCGTGGAAATCCTAAGAAGACACATTTGTGAGACCTAGGAGATAACTTATCAAGACCAGGACTAAAATCATGAACAAAACATGTAGACCCAAAAACTCGAAGAGGTAATGGATGCAGAGGATCTTGAGGAAATAAGATAGAATGAGGGATTTTGTTATCTAGGACGGAAGATGGCATGCGGTTGATAAGATAACATGCCGTGAGAACTGCATCACCCCAAAAACGTGAGGGTACTTGACCATGAATCAGAAGGGTACGAGTTGTTTCAATAAGGTGTCTATTCTTGCGCTCAGCCACCCCATTTTGTTGAGGGGTATAAGCACATGAGGTTTGGTGAAGAATGTCATGAGAAGGCATAAACTGTTTAAACGGTTGAGAAAGGTATTCACGGCCATTATCACTACGTAAATTTCGAATAGAAACCCCAAACTGTGTTTTTATTTCATTAAAAAAAGATTGGAAAATAGAAAACAACTCAGAACGATTCTTCATTAAAAACAACCAAGTACATCTGGAATAGTCATCAATAAAGGTAACAAAATACTGAAAACCTAAAATGGACTTAACACGACCAGGTCCCCAAATGTCAGAATGAACCAATGAAAAGGGGGACGACGCCCGTTGTGAGACACTACGAGGAAAGGAACTACGAGTATGCTTCCCTAACTGACAAGACTCACATGACAAACTTGATAATGTAGACAACCTAGGGACAAGTTGTTGTAGTTTGGCAAGACTAGGATGACCGAATTGAGCATGAAGAAGGGATGGTGACTCCATGACTACGCCAACATGTGGAGAAGGGCGGAGATGATAAAGGCCATGAGACTCACATCCTGTGCCAATCATGTGTTTCGAACTCCGGTGCTGCAACCAAACAGAATCTTTAGTAAATGAAATAACACAATTAAGAGTACGAGTTAAACGACTAATGGACAATAAGTTGAAGGGAGACCCAGGGACATAAAGTACATGATCAATGGATATGGATGGAAAAATATTAACAGTACCAATACCATGAGATGAGACTCTAGACCCATCAGCCATTGTTACCGAGGGTAAACTATCCGGACATGACAAGGAAGAAAACAAGGACTTGTTACCAGTGATATGATCGGTGGCGCCTGAGTCAAGGACCCAAGGTCCGAGGGAGTGAGTTAGACCAACAAAAGGTGTACCTGTACGTGCAACAGATGCAGATGTAGTGGAACCAGAGTGCTGATGATCCTCATACCATCTGAGAAATTCGTTGAAGAGTGCAGGTTTGTCTACGGTATTAGATGAAGTAGGATGGTCTGCAGACGGTGATCGGGGAGGTGGATCAGAATTTACCATTGCTACAGGTCGAGGAGGACGTCCATGGAGAGCATAACATCTATCAATCTTGTGGCCTAACTTGCCACAATGGTCACATTTTGGACGTCCTTTACTTGGCTTGCGAGACCGACTTCGATCATCACGTTGAGCAGCCATAACAAAGGAATCATCAGTATGAGGGGATGTCTCAGTGACGGGTTTGCTCGGTATACGCAAAAGAGCAGAACAAGTAGAAGTAAAGTTGGGTATGACAGGAGAACCCAAAATCTGATCACGGACATGAGAAACATCATCAGAGAGTCCGTATAATGCCAACAACATGAAGAACTTTGATCGTTGTTCCAATTCTTCAGCAGGAGTGGAAGCAGGAGGTAATATATCATTAAAGTCATGAAGAAGGGCATGAATTTTACCCAAATATTCTGCCATGGGACCAGGATTGCGCGAACCAATAACAGTTAATAGGTCCTGACAAACACCATAAAGACACTGAGTATCATTTGTGTATAACAACTTCGCTTGTGCCCATACTTCTGAACATGTTTCATAGGATCGAAACATTTGTTTCAGTGAGGAGTGAATGGTGGACTTTATAACAATGCATAACTGAGCATCAATTTTCATCCAGCAGGAAGTGTCATCTATGGGAACAGTAGTCACATTTTGAGTAAGATGATCTAAGTACCCCTGACTCTTCAACCAAAGTTTGATGTCGGACGCCCATGTTGCATAATTCGTGCCATCTAACTTGTCAATGGACAAGTGTACATTCACATAATTGGTATATATTGAAGGATCAGAAGATGAGCCACCAATAGAGGTGTTTGTAGACGAGGAAGACGCCATAGGGAGGGAGAAACCCTAAAAATTCAAAGTGCTCCGATTGACGCAACGACCACAGATCCAGAAAGAGGGCGAGGAGGCGATCACGACGGTGCTGATCGGCGGCGGAAAGCTCCGGCGACGCGCCGGCACGCGCGGCGGCAGCGGCGACTCTTGCGGCGGCGCGTGGAGGCGCGTGAGAGGTCCGATCGCCGCGATTTTTGTGCGACGGTGGTCGCCCGGCCGAGACGCTTCCGATGGTGTGGTCACCGGTCGATTCTGGAACTCCGGCGACGGCGGCGGCGGCGGCGGTGGCGACGGCAGCGATGGGTGCCGGAGACCGTGGAGTTGACTGAAACTATTCCTGTGCTCTAGATACCATGTCAGAAATAAAGAGGATCGGGAGAAAAATATCCCTTGTGTTTAGCATACACATAGGGTAGTTTATTTATAATGTAAGATAAGGGTTAAACCCTAAATACAGAATGGGCTAAGCCCAATTAACATAAACACACCACATAACATCTAACATTGGGAAATATAGAGTTAATTCTAAGGAAACAAATTCCGGTAATTATGGGATTATTTTCAAATACATGATCCTAGTATTAATGGCAAGAGGCACCTATGATAAAGAATAAAATTATAACGAGGATAAAATAAAAGAAACCTCCTAAAATCCATAATGAGTAGAAGGGCTTTGCACTCCCCTCAAGTTGGTGAGTAAGTATTTTCCATTACCAACTTGGATATAAATCTTTTAAAGTTAATACACTTCAGTCCTTTAGTGAGTATGTCTGCAAATTGATTTTGAGTGGATACATACCGGGTGCAAATCAAGCCATTGTCTTCCTTTTCTTTGATAAAATGTCTGTGCAACTCAATATATTTAGTTTTATCATATTGCACCTAGTTGTGGGCTATATTGATTGGGGATTGATTTTCATAACATAACCTCATAGGTTCATCCCACTTTATCTTCAAGTTTTCCAATATAATCTTCAATCATAGAAGTTTATATATTTCGTGGGTCACTGCTCAAAATTAGGCTTCAACACTTGATATGGCTACTACATTATTTATTTAGCTCCTCCAAGTCACTAGGTTTCCACCAAGGAAGCTGCAGCATTCAGTAGTTTATCTCCCATTCACAACTGACCCTGCATGATCTGCATCCATTAGCTTCAAGACTTACACTCTTTTCGCTTAAAGAAATCCATCTTCCTAGAGTCCCTTTTAAATATGAACAATTCTAAGTGCAGCTTGTAAATCAGCCTCTTTCTGTTGGTGCATAAATTGGCTAACTAGATTCACAGCAAAAGCAATGTCTGGCCTAGTATGAGGTAAGTAAATAAGTCTACCAACAAGTCTTTAATACATTTCTCTGTCCACTGCAATATCCTCCACTGTACTTCTCAACCTTATGTTTAAATCAATTGGACTACTAGTTAGTTTGTAGGTTGTCTTCCCTATTTCAATGACAGTATGTCCCACTATGACAAATGGCAGTGTAAGTAAGGATTGTTAGTAAGATACCCATGGTTAGAAATACTTCCACTTGAGAAGATGTATCAAAAAGGAAGCGACTCAAACTTGAGAGGGAGATAATTAGAAAATCCAAGTAATATATGAGTAAAAATGAAAAAGATGAGCAGCATGCAAGGAACCAAACCCACAAACCTATTGCCTTAAAGTTTTGAGTTGAAGGTGGTGTCAATTTCTTATGTGGATTTTGCCTCATCTCTCTTTGGTATCGTATCTTCCTGATGAATCCCCTCTCAAAACACTATTTTAGTAAGTGGATTTATGAATGACTAAATATCACAAAATCAACTTATAAGGTGAAGATTGCAACTCACTTATACACACACACATATATATAGTCTCATTCTTATATATTTATGGTCTAATAGGAGTCTCATAACACTGACATAATAGCCCCAGAGATCTTGACTTCGGATAAGCTCTGAATAGCTTTGATACCATTTCAAATGTAGAAAGAATAATATAATATATTTCTTCTATGTTTCAGTAATGAGGCCATTGAACCTATAAATACATAAGCCTGAAGAGCTAATTCTAAGGGAACAAATCCATGTAATTATGGGATTGTTTTAAATACATAATCCTAGTATTAACGGCGAAATACACATGTAATAAAGAATAGAATTACAGCAAGGATAAAATAGAAGACTTCCTAAAATAAATTATGAGCAGCACGGTTTTGACATTAATAGATGATATTGCCATAGCTTCATAGTCACATCAAAGCACTCAAACAGAAGAAAAAACAGGAAAGGAAAATTGAAGGATTTTTTCTAAGAAAATCACCAAAATTAATAAGTCTCTCAATGGACAATCCTAACTAAGCATGCAAATGGTTACGTCAAGAATGCCCACAAACCATATTTTATTAGCCTTAAATGATATTCTAATAATTAAATTAACTAAAAAAAAAGTACAAAACACAGAAACAATAGACAGGGAACTTGAGAAACAAGCATACTCAAACACAGCTTTTGGATTTCAACTATATATGTCAACTAAAAGAAACGGAGGGGAGACTAAAGTTAGAAACTGAAAGAACTAACATTAAATTGTTGTACGTTTATATTTAACAGGATGCAATACCTTTAATGTTCTTAGCTGAATCAGATGGCCAAGAATACTCATAAGACGGTTAATTAACTCTTTTGATACTTTCCCATGGGTTGCCTGATGCGACAAAAACATATAATTAATATTTCAATGTTCAAAGTCCTCAAGTAAACAGTATAAAATAGTATAAATCTCCAGAAGCATAAAACCAAGAAAGTATCATTTTCCAGTACCGCCAGTCTAGCAACTTTAGCAAGCTTTAGCTTTATGTCTCTAGGTAACCTCCTTTTGACAGCATCCTGGTTATCCACTGCTGGTGGTCTGGCTGTAACATTGTTTCAAAGGAGCAAAGTTAAAAGAAAAGTAAAATTTAGCATCAGAAGGAAACATTTCGCAATTCCTATCCATGTTAATTGTGAACTTAATTTCCAATCTTACATTCTGCAACCATTTTTTCCAACTCACGAAGAGCCTTTTCAAGCATTGAAGTTTTTGGCCTAACACTAGAACCCTCTTTCTTCTGCATGTTTTCAGATTTCTGCACAACATTCAAATAAGTTCATGATCAAGAGAGAAACTAATAGAACATATACAGTTTCATCCATAGACATTCATATGCACAACCATCATTATCTCTATAGTTCAAATGTTCTGGTAAAAAGGATAGTGTAACTCTGTTATTTCAATTGCTTTTAAATATAACACACCTCATCCCTGTATGCCAACATCCTTTAAATGAGGTAACTGTCATTTCAAATGAAAATCATGTTCATGACAACCAAGAGAAATAGTCAAAAGCCTGGGTAGAAGCAGTAAGAGTACAGAACTAATTCATGGTACTGCTTAACATCTACCAGCATCTTCATGCAAAGAAAAGGGATCAGCAAGGCTTATTCTATTGCCCTATTAATTGGCACACCATTGGGGAGTTTATCTCTCTTTTCATCTGACACATAGCATGGATTGGACTGGAATATTTTTGGAAGAAAAAAGTTTTTTTTCAAGAATAAAAGCTGTTCTCACAAAAACTGGCTTGTTGGTAAATATCAAATGGATACAAAAATGAAAAGGATTTTTTATACAGTAAAAGGTTTTGAGGCATGTGATTGAACACTATCGGCTCCTCTTTTGCTTGACTTTCATTTTTTCCAACAACTTATTATTTTAAATACAAAACCAAAAACTACAAAAAACATCATACACCATTTTTGTAATTTTACCATGAAAACCGATTCTTCTATGCAATGCAATCAAAATAGATTATCTTGAAATTACTTTACACCTAATATAATCAAACACGACTGATTTCATATAATTAATAACAACAAATGAGTATAAACATTGAATATTGAAATAATCCATTTTCGTTGCTATCTCAAACACAGGCAATGTAATTCCTCAGTTTCAGAGAACTTGCTCCCTTAGTTGCAACGGAAAGTGGTTCTATTGAGAGAATGTTCTTTTGAAAGCAATTGTTGAAAGTAACATGATCCCACTTGGAACTTCATGAGGGGTAACCCTTCTGTTTAGTAGAAAAAATGAAATGATGAAAGCAATACAGTGCAGAGGACCTCTTTTGTTGGTATCACTGTTTTATTCAAGTATTTATCAAATCAAAGTTGAAAAAGGGAGCACAGAAAAGCAAACAAAATAAAAACTTACCGTTGCCTGGGTAGCAGACTTCCCCTCAGACAGGTTAAGATCTGGCAGTTCACACATACCACTTTTTTCTTTTGTCCGTATAATATTTTCACAATCATCAATACTATTTGGGGGTCTTCCAGGTTGGGATTTGGAATGTGCATAAGCACTTTTCTCATTGTACTTCTGATGAGATGCATCAAATGATCCACTTCCATCTTTACATTTATCACTGATGTTCTTAGATTGAAAAACTCCTATCCTTTGCTTGTCAGCATCTTTTGCATCTGTTACACCAGGAACATCATCATTTGATGTTTTCAAAGAGATGGAAGGGTCCAATGTCGGTTTAGTATCAACAGCTTTCTTTTTTGAAATAATTCCAGAGACATCTGACTGATTTGAAAATTTCAAGTCTTCATAATGTTCATCAGGTGCAACCAAATTCTCAGATAAATTTAACATATTTCTTGCGTGCAGTGAAGCTGTTTTGCCAGATGCTGGCCTGCCAACTTTTGCATTTTTATTTGATCCATGACCATCATTGTTTTCACCATTCTTCATTATATCTTTTCTGCGCCTTTTCTTTGGTTGCTGGTTAGGTAGTGCAGCAGGTTCATTTCTTGTAATATAGAAAGAAACAACAATCAGTAAGAAGAATTTCTGATTGGTTGTTAGACCCTATTTGCTCCCATTTTTAACAAAATATATTCAATAAATTGCTACAAATTTTTCTCAGTTGAAAGGAAAAATAGTTTGCCAATAAGAAAAATTCATGTCAATCTTCTTAGGAACACAAAAAACTTATATGACAATATTAACTAATAAAGATAAGCATGTTCGTAGATGTCTAAAAAACCAAAAAAGTTATAACTGATGAATAAATACAGTCAGCTAAAAGATGAGGTTATTAAAAAGCAAATACAATAAAATGATAACAACAGACCCACCTCAGCAATGAAAAGGGATCAACAAACAAAAAAAAGCAAGTTGAAAGTAACCCTTCTATGATTTGTTTTAACCTTGTGTGGATTGAAAAGAACAAAATGCTATATTCAAAAACCACAAAACTTACATGCGTTCCAGTTTTCCCCTATTTACAAAGAACCCATCATGTTTGATTGCAGAATTATCAACCTCAAAATATTCATCCTGCATAAGGAACAATTAAAGAACATAAAAAAATCCGAAAACAAAAAGTACATCACAAAAAAACAGTACTATTCCTGTCTCAGCAATAAAAGGTCAAGAGGGTCATAATGAACAGAATAAATATGTGAAGTACCTACCAGTTCAGCATCATCTATAAAAGAGTCTTCGGTATCATATTGATCATCATCAGGAACATCGAGCAGATCCTCATCATCACTACTATCCTTGCCCTGAAACAATTGGGAATCCCATTTATTCCCAACAAATAAATTAATACTTAAACACCCATTTACAATATTAACCAAAGGTTCAAAAAACAAATTCATGCTGCTGATGAAGGGCATAAAGTAAAAATCCTAGTAAGAAACAAAAAAGTACCATGTAAAGGCGTTCAATCTTCTCTATTACAGCACTGAAACGGTTTGGCTGAGAGGGATCATTTTCTTCAACATCAACAGGTTCACCCTAAAAAAAATGGGCAGAGACTTCTGAGAATAGTGCAGCATAAGACAATGCATAATTTCAAAATGACAATAAGCTGGATTTTACAATGACATACAATATAAAAGAGCCTGGAAACTAATTTTGTGGGAAGGGGATGATGCACGGAAGCATGAAATTAGAATTTGGCATCAAAAGCCTATCAATTACAAAACAACATAATGAATTAAGAAAATAAATTCAAAATAAGAGAACTTGAAACCAGAAAAGCTAGTATGCCAGACACTAGTGAAGTAGAGCATATCTCCAACTGCAAGTATATATCCACTAACCACTACATCTTACGATTATTCTCAAATATTAAAACTAGATCTAAGTACTCCAACCGTATCTATTGATGAAAGCGTAAAACTAATCTCATAAAATGCTCATCATTATGCACAGAAGAACTCCTGAAGTATGATAAAACAGATGTTTGTTAAATAGGGGGAGAATTTATGCAAATAAGAATGATTAATGTATGAACCAATATTATTGCCTTAAACTAACGAAATAAATTTCAGCACCAAATCTCCGAAACTGGTTTACCTCAGAAACATCAAAAGAACCACGTTACAGAATAATTGCTCTTACATTCCTGGTTCACATTTTAGTACTCGTCATATACTTCTTTTCTTTAAAAGCTCAAATTAACCATGGCACTGTACATCTACTCAACTCGTATTAGCTACATCGTGCCCAGTAAACACCGGAATAGGACCATACATTCGGGTAAAATGACAAATACAGCACCATTCAAAATAACGAACTTAAAGTCAACTAGGATTGATAGTTTCGAAGAACAATAACTCCAGCTTAAAAAACCCTTTCAAACCCGAAATTCGATCCAAAAACAACACCGCACCAAAATGCAAAGAATCGAAGCAAAACACTAACAGCGAAAGCTGAAAATACTTCACACGTAGCAGCCAATTGACAGTGCTGTCAGAAACAACATCGAGAGAGAAACAGAGCGAGATGGAAGAAAAGTCTCACCGGAGCGATTGCGACTTGTTGCGGTGCCGAATTGGATCCGTTAGGCTTGCTAGAGTCCTTCATCAGCTTCTTCCACGAAACTATGGTGGTCTCACCAGGTCGAAGCTCCACTGTGAACATTTGCCGGTCGCCTTTCTTCACGAACGACGACGACGCCCTCTTCTCCTCCGCCATGGGAATCCAATTCACCGACGATACAGAAATTCGAGAATTAGGGCGCGGGAGAGAAACATTAGACAGAGAACAAGGGAATCGCGCGGGATTCAAACATACAGTTTCACAACTAATTGATTGCTGAAAATTAAAGAAAATCGAATAAAATGAGTGTGTCTGTTGGGGTTTTAACTGCAATTCGAGTTTGATTGTAAAAATTTTCTTGCTCGCTCTTTTCCGAGGAAAAAACAGGGAGGGAAAGGGAAACTGGGTCGGGTAATATGGGTCGGGTTCAAGTAGAACTGGATTTGAATAGCTTTATAATAGTTTTTTGTTTGGATACCTTTACACGCTGACTGTTCTGAACTACTATATGTGTCTGCCTTCAACAAAAGTGTTATTTTCTTTACCTACATCTAATTTTATTTCTTCAGAAAATATACTGTGTTTATATTTATTGAAATTTATATTTATTGAAATGATATAACTTTATATTTAGTAAGAATTTTGTAATACCGAAATATCTTCAAATATTTACGAAAAATAACTTATAACATAATAATTTATTATTATATTATTTTACATTTTCAAAATATTACGAAATAATATTTTATATATGATAATTTGTTATTATATTTTATTATATCTTTAATATATTATAATATAATAATTAATTATCTAATATTTCTATATAATAATTTATTATATAACAACTTTAAAATATAATAAATTATATTCAAGTAACGAAATATCTTTAAATATGTTTGTTTATTTATTTAAGAAGCTCGTAAATATAATATTTTCATCACATTCAATACAAAATTATTATTGGGTTAAATATGTTTTTAGTCCCTGAACTATCAAGCGATTTTGGTTTTAGTCCCTACTCAGAACATTGATGGTTTTTAGTCCTTATTGTTTTGAAACTCTGAGTAATAGTCCTTAAAATTGGACGGCGTTAACTTTTGTTTCACGTGGCTAACGACCAATCCACGTTTCATGCCAGCTATGAATTTATTATGTGCCATATTTTGTTTTTTTTTTATTTCAAATTTGCACAGAAGCCCTTAATTTCTTCTATGTTTGCACTTTGATTCTTTTCTTTTCTCTGTTTCTACTTTGTGCCTTCACCTGGAACCTTCCATTAGCCATAACTGAATTGGTGGACACTGAAGGTAAACTTCTTGGAAGTTATGGCATATACGGTTTGAGGGCAGTTATAATATATGGCAATGGGGGTGGAGTACAATATGCAGCAATCTGAAACTTGTCCTTTGCCCGTTGTCCAAAATCCCATTCCCTTTCTTTATTGGTTGAATTTTAAAAGCATAAAAATCCTCACCCCAGACAGAGCAATGTTTCCGTAGTAGCAAACAAAGGGTAAAGAAAAGAAAACTAGACCTACCAACCAACTTCATTTTGAGACAAAAGGTGGAAGGAATGGGAGGAGCATCTGGGAAGATGTCGGTGAGATGGGGAAGTCTGAAACGAGCCTCCCAATCTTGCTGGAACTTTGTTTTCCAATCGGGGTCGCTGAAATCAATGCCGGAAATGGTGCGACTCAGGCTGCTCACCTCCGCAAAGACGCCGACTAGACACTGTTGACTCTGGTTTTCTCTGTCGACGGTGGCGGCACAATTTGAAGGAGATGACGGTGGCGCTTCTGCTCGGAGTTTGCAGGTGGTTGGTTAAGGTTTTTGTGGCGACATGGAGGCTAGGTGGCGGCGACCTTGCGTTGGAGGTTCGACAGCGATCTGCGTTTCCCCTTATGTGTTTCTGTACTGTCAGATGGCTGCCCCTTCTGAACCCTAATTGCAGTGTTAATGCTAAAGTGTAAACATCGTAGAAATTAGGGACTTCATTGCAAATTTAGAATAAAAAAAAAGAAAACGTGGAGAGAATAAAATCACACTTGACGTTAGCCACGTCAAATAAAAATTAACGCCGTTTAAAATTAGGGACTATTTATAACAGTTTCAAAATTATAAGGATTAAATGCCATCAATGTTTCATGCAGGGACTAAAACCAAAAATCAGTGAAACTTCAGGGACTAAAAACATATTTAACCAATTATTATTCAATACCTAATTATAAAACTCAATTCTCTTTTTCTTACATTTTAAATCATAGAGTTTTTATGCATATAGATATTCTGTGTAACTTTTCTCATATTACCTTGTTGATACTCAATTTGATAAGAACAAATTTGACTTTTCGAAAACTCAATGATAAATTCAATTTTTTTTTTATTTTGTTGATTGTTAAATAAATTAAAAATAAATATTTCAATGAAATTAAAATTAATTATACACTACTTAAATAATTAAACAAGTAAAAAAATTTGATAAATTAATTTTTTAAAATATATATATATATATATATATATATATATATATATATATATATATATATATATATATATATATATATATATATATATATATATAGTATAGATAGATAGATATAAAGTTTGCTAATTATCAAATTTTAATTCAAACAAAAATCTCTATTTATAGAAAAAAAACATACTTTAAATATATAAATATTTTAATAATTTTTATTTTAAATTTAAAATAAAAATATATAAAAACAAAAATTATTCAAACATTCTTAACTTTAAAACTATTTTTCTCATGTTAACTAAATTAGCAAATCTTTTATATATATATATATATATATATATATATATATATATATATATATATATATATATATATATATATTAAATAAATGTTTATAAATAGATATAAACAAAATTTATAAAAAATTAGAAAAAAATAATATATAAATAATTTTTTAGATAAATATATATAAAACTATGTAAATAAATACTTATAAATACATATATTTTAGAGAAATATAAATTAGCAAATATTTTAAAGAAAAATTTTATGAAAAAAATAAAATACTTTTTTGTAAGAAAGTAATAAAATGTATGTGATATTTTATGGTTAAATATGTTTTTAGTCTCTAAACTATCAAACGGATTTCTTTTTAGTCCCTATTTCAATGTAAGATAATCCTTCTATTTAAAAACGTTAATTTTTTCTCTTTTGAAAACCAAAAATTAAAGGTTTTTTTTTTAAACAAAGGACTAAAATATACTTTACTTTAAAAAACAAATTTGTTTGATAGTTTAGAAATTAAAAATATATTTAATCCATATTTTATTGAATGATAACGCTAAATTAAGGTTTCTCATAAATATGGAAACTTTCAAAATTATGTCTTAATAAATTTTAATGTACAGTGAGTATATGAAAATCTTTTAAATAAGTATTAGATTTTTTTATATAAAATTTGATTGTGTAATTGTTAATAGAATGACGTGTCGTGTTGTTTAATTTTTGTAACACGTAATTTTATAATTTTACAATCCATCAGTACATCACTAACTTCGTCCAATTCTCTTCACTAAAAGAATCCTGGAGCATCTCTTCGTTTGTAGAGAACTAGTAAGGAAGTTTCCAGTAATGAAGGCAATCTTCAACAATGTTGTTATGGGTCAACAACCAAAAAAACTTTACAGTGTAATTTTCTTAAACATTCAAAATGTCCAAAATGTTGTCATATCTACCTCCTTGCAACATGAAAAACTGAGTTTCATATTTTGTAAGTACAAAAACATGGAGGTGGGACAGAATTGGAAAGTTGGTTCGAGAATGAAAAACCCCTAAAACGTCGGCATGATTCCCATGTCTAGGACTGGGCATAAGTAAAAAATCTATACTAAATTACACTTAACTGTATTTTTAATAAATTAAACTACTTAATATTATATATAAAATATACTATTTAAAAGTTGAGTTTTAAAAAACTGAATTTATACTAGTTAATTAATAATTAAATTATTTTTAGATTATAAGTGTAAGTCAGTTTTACCATACTTTTGACTTTTCTGTTACACAATTTTTACAACAATATTTTTTTATTGTAAGTTTAAAATTTTGTTATTTATTTTTGTTTTTAAGATAAATTATATATTTTTAAACTATATATACAGATCATATAAAATATTATTTCTATCATATTTTATGTGCATAATATAATTTTTACACATAATTTATTAAAATAATTTTATATTTAACAGAAATCATTTATCATAAGGTAGATAATTTGTTTATGGATTTGACAACAAAATTTTGACACTCTTTTAACAACGCTATGTGTCACTGTTCCATTGGTTTTTTTTTACTTTTTTTAAATATTTAAAATCTGCAGGTTTCAAAAATTGGTGATTCCAAAAATGTCCCTTGCCCTGTTTCATTAGAAATGAATCTTCTCTCTTGTTTGTCGTTCTCTATCTTTGTTTTCGTTCTCGCTCTCGTTTTCACTCTCGCTCTTCGTTGCATCTCTTTGTTGTATCTGTTGGTTTTACTCAACGTAGTCGTCTTTGTTGAGTTTATTCTGCGAAATGGCAAGTTTCGGTAATCACGGTCCTTCGACGAGCAAGGTAAATGCGTTGTTCCTCCATTTCTGTTTGGATTTTGGGTTTTCCCTATTGTGCTATATTTTTTGTTGTTTTCATTTTAGGGCTTTTATGTTTTGGATATTTTGTTTGTCTTTGATGCAGTTGACGGTTCATTGTCTTAGAGTCAAAGTTGGCCGAAGAGAAAGCTAGAAGAAGAACAAAAGAGGATGGTGGACAGAGTCTGCCACGTGCAGAACCATCCATGAACAGCGGATTTGATTTCCTGGGAGGAATATCCACCAATCCACCTCAAATGAAGACTTATGTGGTCACGAAGGTGTTATAAGAGTAGAGCGCTTAAGACTCCTTACACTAGACAACTTAGAATAACATATAAGTGATATTTGTATAGACTTTTTAAGAGAATGTAATACAAAATTGTACATAGATGACCAAATGTTTGTAATTTGGAATATATTTTGTTCAATGTTATAAAAGATGCATCTTTCCTTGTGTTACATATTATTACTTTTAATTGAATTGCCTTTGTTATTGTCATTGTCAAATGAGGTTTTGTTTGAATTGTTAATGAATAAAAGGGACCACTTTGATTTACTATTGATGTATTTGATGGACAAATGAAACAATGCTTGTGACTTCATGATCCTAGCATAAGTCTTGCAAGTTCTGCACCAAAAACCACACTTGTAATCGCTTACAAGTACTTGGTAAACGATTACACAAACAAAAATTGAAATTTGTACAGAAAGTTGTACTATAGGAGCCACCTATGGTAAGCTAGGGGACCACAGTAAAAAAATTTGTATTTTTTGCATAAATGCAGTGGTTTTAGGGTGATTGTGTTGTTTAAGTGTGATTTTAGTTTGGAAAATCATCTTTGGGCACCCCATGTTGGACACAAGTAAAATTTTTGTTGAGTTGAACAATTTTGTTGAGTTGAACAACTTAGTTGAAGTCCTGCAAGTATTGCACACAAAAAACACTTGTAATCGTTTATAAGTACTTTGTAAACGATTACACGAATAAAAATTGGGATTTGTACAGAAAGTTGTACTGTAGCAGCCAGCTGTGGTAACCTAAGGGACCATAGTCTAATTTTTTGTATTTTTTGCATAAATGCAATGGTTTTGGTATGATTTTGTTTTTAAATGTGATTTTAGTGTGAGAAATCATGTTTGGGCACCCCATGTTGGACATAAGTAACAATTTTGTTGAGTTAAACAACTTAGTTGAAGTCTTGCAAGTGCTGCACCAAGAAAAACACTTGTAATCGTTTACGAGTACTTGGTAAACGGTTACACGAACAAAAATTTGGATTTGTACAGAAAGTTGTACTACTGCAGCCAGTTGTGGTAACCTAAGGGACCATGGTCTAATTTTTTGTATTGTTTGCATAAATGCAATGATTTTGGTGTGATTTTGTTTTTTAAGTATGATTTTAGTGTGGGAAATCATGTTTGGGCACCCCATGTTGGACATAAGTAACAATTTTGTTGAGTTGAACAACTTAGTTGAAGTCCTGTAAGTATTGCACCAAGAAAAAATTTGTAATTGTTTACAAGTACTTGGTAAACGATTACATGAACAAAAATTGAGATTTGTACAGAAAGTTGTACTACAGGACCCAACTGTGGTAACCTAGGAGACCATAGTCTAATTTTTTGCATAAATGCAATGGTTTTTGTGTGATTTTTTTTTAAAGTGTGATTTTAGTGTGAGAAATCATGTTTAGGCAACCCAAGTTGGACATAAGTAACAATTTTGTTGAGTTGAACAACTTAGTTGAAGTCCTGCAAGTGTTGCACCAAGAAAAACACTTGTAATCGTTTACGAGTACTTGGTAAACGATTACACGAACAAAATTTGGGATTTGTACAGAAAGTTGTATTGCAGGAGCCAGTTCTGGTAACCTAGGGGACCATAGTCTAATTTTTTGTATTTTTTGCATAAATGCAATGGTTTTTGTATGATTTAGTTGTTTAAGTGTGATTTTAGTGTGAGAAATCATGTTTGGGCACCCCATGTTCGAGATAAGAAACATTTTTTTTCATTTTGAACAAGTTAGTTGAGGTTCTGCAAGGTTTAGAGCAAAAAACAAAGTTGTAATCGTTTACAAAACCTTGGTAAACAATTACACGAACAAAATCCTGAATTTGTATAGAAAGTTGTACTGCAGGAGCCATTTCTGGTAACCTAGGGGATCATAGTCTAAATTTTTGTATTTTTTGCATAAATGCAATGGTTTTTGTGTGATTTTGTTGTTTAAGTGTGATTTTAGTGTGGGAAATCAAGTTTGGGCATCCCATATGTTCGAGATAAGAAACAATTTTTTTCATTTGAACCTACGTTATTGAGACCAAGAACTCATAAATATACTTTTATTCAAATATAAAAATTAAACGACATGAACATAAATTGATGTTGTCTTTTGTGGTTTACACTGATATTGGGTGATTAACATTAGAATTACATCCATTAATGTGAACTTCAACTATAAGATCATTCCAATGGTGGTTAACCTTGAAGACAACAACGTCTCCTTCCTTCAAGCCATATTAATTCTTTCCATCCTTTCCAAAACATGACTTCCCACAATCTACTCACACGTAAACACCAAAATCAATTGTAAACCATTGGATTCATGTCAAAAACTTATAAATATTGCGTGTTACTTTGTCATCAAAATATACACAACGTAAATGAAATGAAATTGAACGTTAAGCAATCATGAAAGCTATCATTTTATTGCAATAACAACTTGTACATAAATATCATTGTTTGTTAGAAAGCAAAAAATCCATCTTCGTCTAAATACAAACAAAATCTCTACAAATGAAACTAATCTTGTAACAATCCATATTTCGTTGGCGCTTCCATTCTTCTAATGTTCTCGTTGTCCAGGATCCACTCCCAATAATGCTACAACCTTGGATAAAACTTAATCCTGGGTGGCTTCCGGCAAAGAGGCACAATGGAAAAATGGTGGACACGAAGGTTAGGGTTCGCCCAACACGAAAATGCCAATGCTCGAGAAGATGGTTAGGGTTCGAGCAACACACGAAAACCATAAAACAACACGACACCGAGAAGGCACAATACCAATGGTGGATAGGGACGTCCAAGACGACTTCAATGCTGCACAACAAGGTGTGGGTCGCACCACAAACAAAGAGTATAATAGAGGTGTGAAACCGACCAAAAGGAACGATGGAGATGAAGATGGGCCAAGGCTTTAGGGTTCCACAAAAAGACGAGAGAGATGAGAGAGACAAACCGCGAATGAAAGAATAATAGGGAAAGCGTGAAAAGAAATTTCATATTTTTCCCTTCCCATAATACCCTTCCCTGATTAATTGAATATTGAATTTTTTTTTCAAATTGAGTCAATGGACAACCGCCACGTGGCATTGTCAAAAGTGTGTCAAGGAAACGTTGTTAAAGAAGCGTTTTCCTTTGTTTATGTTGCTTCATGAAGAATTGAATAAGAATGTGACACAATTTAATTATGTTGTGGATTGTCTAAACTTAAGAACAACTAATTAATAAAAAAATTAACTAAATAAAAAATCCCCAATTAAGGTAAGATGCTCAAATTAAATGAAAAATAAAAACTTATAAATTTAATATGAGAAAATTAAATCTAAAATTGCAATAATATAACGCCATAAACAAAAAATCTTTCTAACCATGGTGAATCAATGATTGAAAGAAAAAAGTGATAGAAAAAGACTTTACCACAAAGCACGGTGGAAGATAAACATAAAATAGATAGTTTAACAGTTAACTGCACTGTAACTATAAATGTTCAGTTTTTTAAAACTGAACCACAACATGGTATTATTTAGTTATAAGTAAAAATAGTTTAGTTTTTATAGTTTAATATAATATAAATAATCTATAGTTTAGTGCAGTTAGGTTAATTATGCCCACCCCTACCCATGCCAATGGGAAGAAGTCTAGTGCATAAGAGATGGACAATTCACAATAGCAAAATTAAGGTTTTGTGAATGTAATTGAGGTCCAACAAAAGATATTGCAAATTTTGCAAGGTTCCCCCGCAGTCAATGTTCTTCCACGGATAAGGTGATGAGTTGAAACTAAGATTTGGAGTTAGATTGTCATCAAGGAAGATGTTCTCATACAAATATATAAAAGATAGAAAGACAATACACATTAGACGAGTCTGACTATTTATTAATTATATGAATCTTATAGTATACAGTTTTGTCTATTAGACGAGTATAACAAAAAAATTACACTAATCATTTCATACATTTATTACACAAGTATATGAATACAAATTAGATGACTTTATCCACACAAGTATAATAATACATACATTAATTAAACGAGTCTAACAATTAGGGATGACAAAAAAATCTGCACCCACGGATATCTGCGCATAAAACCTGCGACGGATAGTTATTATCCACAGATATTTATTACCCGCGAGTAACGGGTAGCGGGTATTTTAATACCCATTTCTAAACGGGTCGATGCGGGTATTATACTATCCAACCCGCGGATACCCGTTACTCGAAAAAAAAATTAATTAATACATTTTAAAATTAATTTTTTTTATTACTCTAAAAAAGGGGAAATTTTAATGACAACGCCTTAGGATTCCTTTCAATTACATTCTTTTTAAAAGAAGAAAAGAAAAAAAAAAGATTATATTACTTTTAAGCTAACCCTAATAGAGATATCAAACATACACATAGAATCCCATTAGAAAAATTCTCTCTTAACGGAGGACTCTTATCTTCTTCCTTCTGGTTTAGCTTGCGCAGGGAGTAGGCTTCATTCCCTCTTCCTCTCTTTCTTGGTTCTGATTAGGGTTTTGTTCCAATTTGGGATTTGAAATTAGGGTTTTCTTTGTCTTCTGATTTTGGGGTTTCTTTGTACGTTTTGATTCGCGTTTTTGGAGTTCGTTTCTTGATTTCTTCCCTGCTGATTGGTGACGCGATTTTGGGGTTATGATTTGAACGAGTGTTTCAGCTTTTTGGGATTTTTAGTTCATTGATGCAGATTGGATTTTTGAAGACCTTGGTGGTTATCACGGTTTGGAGATTGTTGCGGTTGCATTCGTTTTCGGAATTTGGGTTTAGGGTTCCTGTTTGCGTTCTCTTGGAAATTCTTTATCTCTCTGTTTTATACATTGATAGCTATTTGTGGGTTAATCTTGTAACTAAATTGAGACTTCAGTCACTGGGTGTTTCTTCCTCATATATTTTTTTTCCTTTTCAAAAGTTTCAATATTTGTTTTCTTTAACTTGTTTAAAAATTATATTGTGTCTTTTTAATATGTAGCAAATATATTAAATTGTTCTCTTTAACTTGTAATTTAATTTAAACCTTATTTAAAAATTCACAAAATATATTTTTTAAATATTTGTGGGTTGAAAACAGGTATCCAACGGATATCGGCGGGTTGAAAAAAATCTGCGGATAATTTTTATGCAGATATCCAACGAGTAGTGGGTCGGGTTGCGGATACTGTTTTTTGCATGCAGGTCAGGTTGCAGGTAAGCACTATCTGTACCCAACCCGACCCGTTGTCATCCCTACTAACAAAATATATATATATATATATATATATATATATATATATATATTAGACCAATCTTTTCATATAGTGATTGAATGAGTATAACAAAAAAACACTAAACAAATATGTTTTTACCGTCATTATATGAATCTAAGCATATTTGACAACACAAATTAATTAATAAGCATTAAGCAGTATATCCACACATTATTTAAATAAGTATATAAAAAATATTAGACAAGTTAATCCATAAATTAAATTAATTAGACTAGTCCATAAACTGATTAGACAAATACACGAAAATATATTAGACAAGTGTGTTCATACACTTGTTAGACTAGTCTTCCAATACATATTAGACAAGTCTATTAATATATTGAGTTGACAAATTTAACAATATATATTAGATAAATTATTTCATACACTCATTAAATAAATGTAGAAATATATATTAAACGAATGTATTCAAATATTAATTAAATGAGTTTGTTAAGATAAATATGCTTATATACTTTAAATGAATTTATTTATGCAAGTTTACCGATATATGAAATGAGTTACTTCATATACGAATTAAATAAATCTATGTTAAACAAGTATAATATCTTACATTAGTCCAATGTCAAATCACTGCTCAACTTTTTCCATAATCTATCCTATTCTATACATGTTCTAGTTGTCTACTTTTTATACTTTTTCTGTATAAACTTCTCATCGCCCATTTCTGGGTTATGAAACTTGTTTTTTATTAATAATACTGGAGTTTTATTCATTTTGCACTTTCAATTTTTCACTTTCAATTTTTTCCTCCTCTTTGTTTCTTTTCCTTATTCCTTATCTTCTAATACAACATAGTATTTTGAAAAACAACATAGGCAATAACATTGCAAGCAAATCCATATATTCTCTGTATATATAACTTGTAGTTCATGTAGTTACCAAATTTTCATTTGTGTTAAACGGTTCAATATGTAACATCACAAATTACTCTGCAAAAAAAAAATTATAAAAACATTTCTCCTTAAAATTTAAATTAAAATACTCGTTATATTTTAAATATCTATTTTATTTACTATAATATGTTGTTTTACATAAGCGGACACAAATTTTAAAGAATGAAAAATTGAAAAAACCAATTACTACAAATGAAATAAAACGTTAGAGATTATATTTTTTTTTCATGCTATATTAGTATTTTTTTTGTTTAATTTAACACCACGTATTTGTATTTATTTTTTTCCTATTTGAATTTTAGTTGGATATTGTTGTGCTCAGTAGATATGAATTTAGCACTATCCTATTTTATCGTGTAATTTAACACCTATTTTTTCCATTTTTAACATTTACCCTATTTGTATTTTAATCATACGAGTATGATTTTCAGAAGTTTTTAGATTTAGATACTTAAAACGCAGCGTTCCCCAAATCTTATCCACCATGAGTTACACTAACTCACTGTGTTCTCTACTCTTCTCTTTTCCCCCTTAAACCCTCTATACAAAACCCACCACCACCACCACCACCACCACCACCACCATGACTACTTCTTCCACTACCTCCACCTTCTTCTTCGCTTCGCCGCCACTCTCTCTCAATCCCCATTCACATTGCTCTTTCCTTCCCTTCAAACTCAAACAGCTCTCTATTTCCCATTCCTCTTCTCTCCTTCGCACGCCTTCCAGGTCTACACACAACCCTTTCCTGACTCGCGCCGAGGACGATGACGGTGACTCTGCCGGCCCCGACCATTACGAGATGGAGGAGGATGAAATGGAGGAGCTCGACAACAAGAAGGACTTCGACATCGAGTACGATCCCCTCCTCCCTCTCGCCGCCGCTGCCGACGAGGACATCACCATCGTCGAGAGTGGCAGCTTCGTCTCCACTCAGGGCTGGAACTCTGAAACCGTCGTCGACTACAAAATCAACGAGGAGGAATTCCACAAGATCAGCCTCGTCGATTGCGACTTTTTCATCCGCAAGCCCCCCGACCCCGACAACGACGTCTACGATTTCAGAGAGGTTCGTAACCCTACTACGCTTCCAGTTACACCTCTGCCTTTTCGTTCTCGTTGCTTTCAGCTTTTTTTTTATCGTTGAGTACTTGAATTGAATCTCTGTTCGTAGATGTACGTCACTCCTCCAGATACAGATGTTTATTCAATTCCCAGGGTTCTCGCTCCAATGCCCCAGAAGGTAAGTTTCGCTTCATTTAATTATTTTTCTCCCCCTCTTATCTGTAAAATGTTGAGCTACTAGATATGATTTTTACAGTAATTCATTTTTCATATATAATATTTAATATGTGTTTAATGGATGCTGTCGTTTTGGTCAAATGTGTAGTACATTAGATGTGCACAGAGTGATTATGGAAGCTACAATGTGACAGAGCCACCTATTGATGCGCCTCGAGATCCTTTATATAAAACTGAGAGGGAGATCCTGAAGGTATGACCAACTTGTTCTATTCGAGGCTGCAAGTAATACGTCAATTGCAGTTACTGTACTTCTTACAATTCTGTGTTTTAATGGATATACTAATTATAAGAAGAGTAAATGTAACTGTTTGAAGGATTGCACTCTCTAGAGTTTGTCTCAAGAGTTGTGAGATATTACTGAATAATCCTCTCATAGAATCCAGTGGGGCAATGAGCTTTACTTTAGTTGTCTAAGGAAGAGGGTTCCATCCCACTTGTAGGTGATCTAGGGTGAGTGAAGTATCTTCCTTTGGGCCCAGGACCACTCTGACTGATTAATTGTTTATATATATATATATATATATGTCTATCTGTGTGTGTTACATCCTTTCTTTAGGAATATTAGATGGTTGACCAGGATATGAACTAATGAGGCTGGTAAATCTTGTTCTATTCATCTTTATGCCTATGTGAAAAATTCATTCCTACTTTTATGCATAAATATCTGCCTGCTAGAATCTTTGGAAACTCTGATCTGGTTTTCATTGTGTTAGGATTTTTTTCCCCTACCCTTGAAGATGGTAGTTGTTTCTTACGTCTTTCTTTACAGGTATCATAGTCTAAGAAAATTGATTCTAAATTTATATCAACAAGTCCAAGCATTAGAAAAAATAAATTAATATAGTTACTAACTAAAATGTCACTCTGGTTTTTGGCTAAAATGTCTCCCTCAGTGAAATTATTTCCTGTCACAGGTATACTTGACAAAACACTACAAAAATCGGAGGTTGGGTGATCCTGAGTTTGTGCTGGATTTTGAAGAGATATATGTTATTGATTCCAAAACCAAGTCAATTACCAGAGCTAAAGTTTTGGTAATTCTTTTTTATTCTCAGCATAGTTGTTTGTGGAATATTTTCTACTGGCTATGGCAGAACTAGTCTTCCATAGTTATTTTTCTCAGCCTTGAATTTAAATTACCTTTATTGTTTTACTGTTAAACAATTTATTTCTTAGTGCTAGACACTGTATTCCTGGAACCTTTTCTCAAACGTAATGTTCTTGCATATAGCTCTAGGGTCTTAGTTATAATCCTGAGAAATACCATCGCATGATAGAGCTCAGGTGTAATTTTGGATTCATGCCAACTTCTAAGTTGTACTGTTATTTTCCATATGCATAGATGTGTTCAAATTTCATGTCAATTATAGATATTACCAATGCAATCCTTATAGAGTCCGAGCAGTTCTCCCTTTATAAGCAGAATTTGTCTGATTGAGCTGAATTCTAGTCTAAGTCTTAAGATGATATCAAAGCCAATCTTAGATCTTAGGTCCCAAACTACTGATGTGGGCCAAAATGCTTTTTCCACCTCTGCAAATTTCTAGTTGTTAGTCGAGAACTGAGATTGACATTGTGCTTCTACACAGCTTTGAGTGGGGTATATCGATTGCTATATGATTAATTATACTGCATATAAGCATGACAACTTCAGATGGCTTTTCCAATTTTATTGGCTTACATTATTTTATTTTATGTAATTTAGAATTCTTGCTATAATAAAGTTTATGATGATTGTTTTGATAGTTTCTGGCTGACCATATTTCACATTTTACTGCCTTAAGAAAACTTACGAATCCAACCAAAACTGCTGAATTCTAATTGCTTAAAACCTCGTTACCCTGATTGAATTTCTTTGCCTTGCATGGCTCTTTCACTTGTCGCTTAAAGTGCTTAAAGGAGAGTTTTCTCACAAACTTGGGGCTGTTTTTTTTTCTTCTCTCTTCCCACTGACACCCCGTCCAGGCTTATGTTTGTGAGACAGGTGTTATAAATGTGGATAATTGTGACTCATTTTTTAGTTGTCCATAATGTTAATATTTACACTAATAATAAGTTGGCCTTTTTGTAGGTAACAGCTCCAGGAGGGAGAACAAGAGATAGAAGGACCGACTTACTTGTTATATCTGATCGTGGGAGCTCGTTCAAGATAATACATGCGGTGACTATTTCTTCCCTGAACCATTTGTTATTTGTCATTTATCTCTACATTATACCTCTGATATGTCATCTTCTCTGCAGAGTGAAAAAGAGGATCCAACGACAGTCATAGAAAAGCAAGAGTGGGAGACTAGCAGAGCAGAAATGGAGAGACATCTTAAAAAGCTAAGAGACTTCAGCATTTCCAACTGGTTTTGAGTGATAAGAAGGTATTCCAAGAGGGCCTCATGGGTAGACACGGTATGGTCGGGAGGTCGAACTTGGGAACGCGTTGAAGGGCAATTACACTCAACCTTTCATTTTTGAAATTGTGTGCCAGTTGCTTGATCAAATGCTTTTTTTGTTGTAACTTGATGAAGATGCGGCTGTTGGAATTCAGTAATATATGAGAATGATTTTCCAATATGCTGTTATGATCTACAGCTGAATATAGTCTGGAATCTGGGTGGGATATGTAGATCTGGGGTTGTGCACCAAATTCTGATCAAACCCGCTGCATTAAGAATAGAATATCTCTTCACAGACGCATGTGTGTGTGTATATATGCTATTGATTAAGGAATGAAAAAATAATTTGAAAGTTAGTTAATATTACTGTCTGTTTTTAAACATTGACTTTTAGAGAACTTAATCAAACCCACTAGTTTTCTAAAAGCAATTAACTTAAACAAAAGACTCTTGTTGAAAAGAAAGATGAAAGAAATGGACTCTTATTCTCCTAAGCTTTAATTACTTTTCAATGAACTCTACCTTTATCATAATCAATCCTCAAACTTCATTCCTTCTAGAAATATCTCTTTCTACGAACGTTGTCTCACCTTGGATTTACACACTGGAGTAAATGGTTTTTTAGAAATGTATATCCAAGGTTGAAATACAACTAAATTTAAGATGAGTTAGAATGTATTTTTTGCTAAAATTATAAGACGAGATAGTTTATAGAAACGTTTGTTATAAAATTACAAGACGAGATAGCTTAGAGTTGATTACATGAAATATCCTCTGTAAAAAGTAATTTATTTGAGTAATGCAATTAAGGATTTGTTTACTTGAATGGATTTGGGGGAGAGTGATTGAGGGGATTTGAAGGTAAATTTTTTTGTTATTTATTTGAGTGAATTTAGAGATAAATGAGAGTGAATTTGAAACTAAATTTTTTTAATCTGTCACGTCAATCAAATCCTACACTAATTTTCACAAACTTTATTTTCAAATCCATTATCACTTACCTCCAAATCCACCAAATAAACAACAACAAAATTTATCTTCAAATCCCCTCAATCACTCTCCTCCAAATTCATTCAGGTGAACGTATCAAAAATGTGGAGTAAAGAGCACGCAATAAGCACTCTTTCGGGTGCTGATTCAACTAAAATCAAAACAATTTCTCATATTCAAATTCCCAATATCAAACACCTTGGTTCGTATTACAAATAATACAAAAACAAAATGGCTAAATTTCTATGAAGTACGTGTCAATAGCTTCTGACAAATCTCATTGGAAAAGAAAAACAAAACAAAAATATATAGCTCCAAAGGTTGTAACAGTGCAATGTTTATTTGGGTATAACTAGAATCTCTGTTCTTGAATTCCCTTTTAGGGTGTGCCTATGTTTCCAGCTCTTACCATTCCAGGCCTATCATAAATGAACAGATGCAGAAAAGATGAAGTGGAGGTGTGAGATGTTGAAATTGTAGCACGCAAAAAATGAAGCAGGGAACATTTCCTTTATCCCAAGGTCAGATTGTGGAGATCACACTGTAGTAGTAAACTAACTTTGAGTACAATGCCTGGCCTCCTAGCCTGCATATATAGATCAGATGCTGTTAAATCAAAACCTTAGTTGCTTCCCTAACAAAAACACCTTTCTGAAATTTACTTCGAATGGTTAATTGAAGTTGAAGAATTGGAGAAAAAAAGAGTTATCTCTGCTAAATCAAGTACATATATAGATTGGCATTAGGTGAAATCTAGCTGTTTTTTCTAACATCTCATCAAAATCTCTTTTTCATGGCTGCTCTGCTCACTGCACCACAACAATCCAAGTCTCCCGCACTGACCTGTTAGATAATACTGATATTCAATAACATTTTCTCAATCTACAAATCACCGTATTCAATAACATATTAAAATATGAAGTTTTAGTTCGACCTATTACATGTTATAATTTTGGCACATAATGAAGTAATATATTTGTTGTTGGCTTTATTATATATAGTTATGTACATACAGTATAACATAATCAATTATTTACTTAGATTTTTTTAAACAAAGTACAAACTCATCTTTCAATAATTTTATAAGTTTGATATATTATGAAAATTAACATATTATAAGATTTTTGGGTTTAAAAATGAGGTTCTCCGAAATTTGTGATTTTTAATAAATTTCATTTAATAATACATAATGTTGATGGAAGTTAAAAATCTTTCGACAACAATTTAATAACAATTTATAAAAAAATTATCTTTCGACAAGTTAAAATTAATGTATACGGATTTAAAATAAAAATTTAGAAACACGTATATATACTTTTTATACCGATACATAAGTCAATTTTAATTTTTGAAAAGTTAATATTACTTTTTTTGATATATTTATACTCCTAAAGAACTAGTTCCCAAAATATAACTATCAATATTTGAATATTTTTTGAAAGAATTAATTATCTTTCCATTATATTATTCAGTTATTTTATTTAAATGAGTTTTTCTATATATAAAATATATAATCGAATCCCCCAATTTAATCCTTACAAGTTTTAATTAAGTTATTTGATTTTTAAAATATAATAATATAACCTCTTGTTACATTAAGATTCACGTGGTTAATTATAAATTGTATTCTACATAAATTAAAATTATCAATATTCATTTCCTCAATTTTACCACTTATTAAAAATAACTATTGTATTTTATAAAAAAGTAGGCGACTCTGTTCAATATTGTATTAACAGTAGGATCAAATTAAAATAGACTAAATAAAAGATGAAACTAAAGAAAATAATTAAACCTTAGATAGGTCTCAAAACTTAATAGTTGATAACTATGGATTAAAATTGTACTAGTAACACATGATAAAAAAAAAAAAGAGTTGCTCCCTCCACCACCATTTCTTGCTTCTTCTACCTTTCTATTCCTATTTTATCTCTCTCTACCTTTCTATTCCTGTTTTATTCTTCAGTCCAATCCCCTACATGAATGCGATGGTCTGGTTTATGCTTAACCAACAAACATTTGTTATTACTTAACTTACAAACATTTGTTATTGACAGTTATGTTGTTCCTTTCTCTCTTCGATCTCATCACCCAAACAACACAATCATTTTAATGGTGGACCCATGTTTTTATGTTTCATTTTCTTCCGTCTCTCTCTGTTTTTTATGCTTCTTTCCATTGTTGTATCTTTTGAACTTTCTGATTGTTTATCTTACCCACACTAATGTACAAAGAATTAAGCAATCTCACATAAAATAATATTGATACATGAGGAAGAAATATATGTCGCAATGTGTCAAAAAAAATATTGGGGAGGATAGTTAATTTTATAAAAAGGTTGAAACATTTTATATAGTCATTTAAATAAAAAAATTAAAATATTGAAAATTTAAAACTTTAAGAGAGGAATTTGATCATTTAAATTTAGAAAATTTTAAATTATAATCAAATAGTAAGAATTTTGAACTTTTGAATTTTTTTTAATTAATTCATGTATATATTTTTCATTTTTTTATTCCGTTATTGTTTTGAAATTGAGATACAGATACTTTAACACATTTTACTAACAATAATCAATATTTCTCTCATGTTAACAATCGATTGTGGTTAATTTCCATATTTATTTTGCAATCATTTTTTTTACCAACATTAATTATATATGTTTCTATTGATGTCATTTATAATTTTTTATCAATGTCAATAAAATTATTTTTTTATGATGTTAGTCATAAAATATTAATTATTGTTAGTCATAAAATATTCATTATCGTTTGGATTTGCTGCACTGCCGAATGACCACCGCAAACACCCTGCATCGCCTAAGAAGAAACGAATCCGGTGAGAGTTTGAGGGGAAGAGAATCTGAAAAGAGAGAAAGTGAGACTTGAGAGAAGGGGGGGCTACGCGAGTGAAAATGAGTGAGTAAAAATAAGTAGGAATTTAGGGTTTCAGAATAATAAATAAATAGGGATAAAAGTAAAAAAGGCTACTTTTGTAATTAAATTTTTTTTGTAGAGGGTTGGGAAGTGGAAGGAGAAGGAGTGGTGGTGGAGGGAGCAACACCCAAAATAGAGCTGTCAAAATGGTTAATGCGGCTCGACTCGGGCCGACCCAGCATGGTTGGTCACTTAGTGAGCTAACCCAACCCGACTCACTTATTAGCGAGGTGAAAAAAATCGAACCCGGTCCGACTCACCATGGGTTGGTGGGTTAAACAGGTGAGCTCACTGACTCACTTAATTATAGGTTTTTTTTAAAATAAAAAAATTATAATTTTTTGTAATTCAAATATAAATAAATTTCACACTAAAATAATGTTAAACTCCAAAAACAATTCAAAATAATAAAAAAATATATCATACAATCTAAGCGTAATCCAAAAATAAGCACAAAAGGCGAACAAATAAGTTTTTAATATTGATAATTTTTGTATCACTTGTCCATCTATAATATTAGAGTGTTGAATAGATAAATCTATAATATTTTTCTCTCTTGAAACATTTGTTTTTTATCCCATCTACAATATAATAAAAAAATGCTAAATAATAATATTGAAATAAAAAATAATTAAATTAAATAATTAGGTGGGTTGGTGAACCAACCCGGCTCATCACGGGTTCAACCTGGGTGAGTCCTGGGTTCTAAGTGAGTCGGGTTAAAAACTAACCCACATAAAAAATAAATTTTTTTCAAACCTATCCCGACTTAAATCCGTAGTGAATCGGGTTGACTCACGGATAACCATTTTGACATCATTAACAAAAAATATTTAGTTATTTTTAATTGATGATAGCATAAATTATAATTTATTTCAAAATCATCGTTACATTAAGCCACACTTATGAGATTATTCTTAATTTTATAAACAACAATAAATATTCTAAGTGAAACATATATATCTTTTGATTGATATACAATGCAAAAAGAATATTCTGTAAAATAACAAAATTAGATCCTCATAAACATACTTCTTAAAAATCTTACTAAAATAAATAATTTAATGGAGCAAGTTTTTAAAAAGAATACATCGTTTTACAAATGACTGTTTTTTTGTTCGTTCCTTATAAATAAGAACTGGTTTAGGTTTAAGATTATTTAAAATGAAAAAAAAGAGAGTAACTTATCTGGTTTTAACTTTCAAGTGGGCAAAAAATATATATTCATGAAAAGTTGAATTTAGTTAGAATGCATTTTGCAATTATTGTTTCTTTTATGAGTAACCCTAATTAATTTCTTCCATAAGTGCTTGCGGGTATGGTGGAGAAATTGGAGTCCTTTGCAAGCTTTTGAGTTGTGTTATTTATGTTAGGGACACAAAATGAGAAGAAGTACATGTTATCTCGATATTCTATTTACAACAACAGTCGAAAGTACTGTTTTGATATTATAATAAAAACAGAACTTGAAAATGTTATCTTGAGATTACTGAGCATCGATTCAACTGAACGTTTTACTGTTTAAATCGAGAAAGATATATAAAAGCACGAGACCCAGTTATTAACTCCAATTAAAGAAGGTGGGTATACGCATATATGCTATAAAATGTTCCACGCGTTTCACCAAATTAATGAAACACTTCTGCATAGTATTTTTAACTTCTCAATGTGATCAAACAAATTTTCATTTACTCTAATTCTTATCAGTTCAGTAGTTTTCTTTCCCTTCTGTTGCAGCTTTCTCGTAGTGTTGTTTCTGTCACATTGTTTAACCTAACAAATTTTAAGAAGATCCATTACTAACATATATGTCCCTTGTTCATCAAATGTCACTTTCTAAACATAGACTTAAAAAAAGAGTATTTAAAATTACAGCATCTAGAATTAAAGTTTATTTATTTTTGGATCTGTTGTATAAAAACTGACAAACTAGTATTTCCTGACGCATGTAGTTCTTACAACTGTGTATTGTGCAAGTCCCTCAGGATATAACATAAACTTTTCAGAAATTTATGAAGATCTCACAACTAATAATGATTTCTAAAAAGAATATAAAATAAATCAGGATTTGCTTATAAAGAAAGAGAAAGAGAGAATAAAAAAATGGGAGGATGAGAGAAATGGTTTTAATGTATTTTGGAATGAAAATAATTGTTATATTTATAGAACATATACCTTGCAACAAAAGAAAATGATAGTTGCAACTTTAAAATAATCGAACGTTGCTTAATAAAAACTGTGACGTTGCAGCCATAAAATTCTTGAACATTGCAGAGAACGTTGAAAGTATTACATCAATTAGATATAAAATTAATTTAACAAGTAAAATCTTATCTTATAATTTAATTTTATAAATTAATTTTATAAAGTTGGTTAAACTTAAATTTTACTTCTTAATCTTTCCAATTATGTATATTTTGGAACTTCTATCCATACATATATTATTTACTGTTAACAAACTTGCATGTATATTAAAAGATGCAGTTAAATTTCTGAAAATTGAGGACATTTCCTTGTACCAGGAAGCATGCAAGATATATAGCTGTGGTAACATGTATATATAACTTCTTCCTCTTGAGTTTGTCATGTCAAGCATATCTAGCAAGTGATTTGAAGGTTTTGCAGTTTCTACCAACCACACCTTTCAAATCAGAGGTTCCGGTTAGGGAGTCACCATTTACTAGTGCATGCTCGCCCAAACTCCAATTCATCATATCTTTGGTCTTCCATTAATTTGATGGATAAGCTTGAGCCTTCTCCTTTCCATTGTGGTTGCAACATTTTCATTGTTTTCTCCTATACCCTTTTACACATTACTTTAAAAAGCTTTTATTCCTAGCACACAAATGGGAATAATAATCCTTTCCTTTCGATTTGATGGTTGAGCACCCCACAACTAGTTACCACTACCTGTCATTCAAACCCTAGAAATTTAAAGTTAATGTGTCACACTCATCAATACAACTTAATTAATTAACACCAATTATATATACAGTCTCAAACCTTGTTTTAAAATAAATATATAAAAATCCACGTACGTAATCTTGGAAAGTGATCCCAAAACAACTGCAAAGGAATAACCAAGGGTTAAGAAAATGGATCACAAGTTCAAAACTGAAGAATTACACAAAGCCAGATTAATAAACGTGAAATAAAGGCATGCAGTTGAATTGGCTTTGTCACAAACCCTTAAACAAACACTTCCTTTCTGTGCCACTCAGAAAGTTGTTCATCCACAAACCCATAATGGAATGTTCCGGTATTACTTTTCTTGGTGCTTGTTATATACCCTCTTTATCTCCCCACTTCTTCATTCACTGAAGTTATAAGAAACAAAAGGAATACATAGAAAATAAAGGAGAAGGTAAGAAGAGAAAGGTTGTGAGTTTGTGAGAGATGGGGAGGGGAAAGATTGAGATCAAAAGGATTGAGAACTCGAGCAACAGGCAAGTTACATATTCAAAGAGGAAGAATGGGATCCTTAAGAAGGCAAAGGAAATTAGTGTTCTATGTGATGCTCAAGTTTCCCTTATCATCTTCGGTGCCTCTGGAAAGATGCACGAATACATCAGCCCCTCCACCACGTAATTATATAAGGACTTCTTTCACTTCTTCATCTTCCTTTTGGCTAAACTTTTGCTTTTCTAGATTCCTGGTTTTCATTTTGTTTCATCAAGAACAGTGCAAAACTCTCAAATCTATTTTTCTTTCTGGTTTAACTTGGATCTTTTCATTGGTTAAGGCTGATTGACATCCTAGACAGATACCAAAGAGCCTCTGGGAAGACCCTCTGGGACGCCAAGCATGAGGTAGCTAGGTTTTTTTTTTCTTTGAAAAAAAAAACATGAAGAACAAACCAGTACTTTTTGTTTGATTTGCCTCAAAGGAAAACATGCATATATATATGTAGTTGTTTTTCTTAGAATATGTTCAGTTCCAGGAATCGGTGATTCTGTGGTTAGATCTAGATTTGGAACATGTAGGCAAGAGTAGTGAGAATAGGTATGTGTCTATATGAACAGATCTGACTATAAAACAATATTATGAACTCCCCTAATTCCTTTTCTTTGCAAAGGTTTCAAAAGCTGAATGGTATACAAGAGTTGTTTGTAGGGGTTAGGAACAAAGATGTGACAAATGTCTCTTCCTAGCTAGGGAGTACTCGGTCGATGGATCTCTCTCTTGACTACACGTTTCTTCACTGACATTCAAACCAGCCACTAGCTAGACCCAGATCTACTGCAAATAATGTTCATTTATTTGATAAATTTTCCTTTCAGTTCCATTTTTGTCTTTCTTTCTGGGGTGAGACTAGGGACTTAATATATGTATGTTCGGATTTTACATAATATTATTGTTGAACTCACTGCAGAACCTCAGCAATGAAATTGATAGACTCAAAAAAGAGAATGACAGCATGCAAATTGAGCTCAGGTATAAATGTAAACATTAACTATTGCACCTTGATTATATATCCAACGTCATCTCTTAATTATTTCAGATCAAGTGTATCTATATATATATTTATATTCAGGCACTTGAAAGGGGAAGACATTACGTCACTGAATTACAAGGAACTGATGGCTCTAGAGGATGCCCTTGAAAATGGCCTCAATGGTGTCCGTGAGAAAAAGGCAATGATATTTTAATGATTACACTTATCACAGATTCGTTATTGGTTATCAAACACAGAAAACAAGTTTCCTCAAACCTTGTCTTCTTTGTGCCACAGGTGGAAGTGCACAGGATGTTCAAGAGAAATGTATGTAGGTTTTTCTCACATTGTATACGATGAAAACTTAATTAGTCTTTACATCATAAGTTGAAATCATAATTAATTATTCTCACTTGATTCTATTAACATATCTGTTATCATAATCATAATAATGCTATTTTTTAGAATAAAAGTACTTATATATATATATATATATATATATATATATATATATATATATATATATATATATATATATATATATATATATATATATATATATATATATATATATATATATATATATATATATATATATATGATACAAAAGGATACTCCTGACTGTTGTTTAATACATTTGATATTGGGCAGGGCAAGATTTTGGAGGAGCAAAACAAGGAACTCAATTTCCTTCTGGTAAGTGATATATATATATATATATATATATATATATATATATATATATATATATATATATATATATATATAGTTGTTTTTCTGAAGCATTATGAATAATAATTTGGATGATTTGAATTCAAAGTTATTTGTCGTTGTGAAAAAAAAAATCTCATATACATAGAAGGGATGAGAGGAAACTAAATAAAAGTTAAAGAATAAGATGAGAGATATTTTTACAGGAAATACGATATTTATAGAAAAAAAAGCGAATGAGTGTAAGGAGAGATATAAAAAAAATATTTAAATTGTATTTGACTTATATTCTTTTAAAAATTATTTTTGCCAATAAATCTTTTAAATTTGAATCAATTTACTTTTGCTTAAGTAGTGTTTTTCATTTGTGGGATCGCCGCATTTTTAGCTAGTTTAAGGTGTAAAATTTAACCTACTATATATATATATATATATATATATATATATATATATATATATATATATATATATATATATATATATATTCACGAATACTATTGTATCCAAATCCAGATGATGGTTACTGAAAAGGATCTTAAACATTGTGAACTTTTTGTGAACACAGATCAACAAAAATTGATACATATTAGCTTCTTTTTTTATTTTATTTTATTTTATTTAGGTGTGCATTTTGCTGTCATTTGTAGTTAAAGAACAAATTGAATTTTATAGTTTTCAAATAAAAAAATATAATAACACAAACTTGTGTCTTATAAACTTAGAAGCAATCAAATCAGTTGAAATTTAAAATACAGATTTTTTTTAAAAAATAGCTAAGATATCATAAAATTAAAATGAATTAAAAAATCGCTTTAATATAAGCTTGTTTATGATATGCGGTACTTGTTGATTGCATATGTTACTCATGAATACATGTGAGACTTCATCACCAGATCAGAATGAAGACTTATTGATATTTTATTTCAATCTTTTATCACATTATCTATACTGTTTCTCTCATATCTTAATAGATATTAGCTAATATAATCTCTCATGAAGAAAATTTATAGCATAATCCTGGCAGAAAAGTTCATGAATGAAACTAACATTTATTTTAATTGTTCTGTATGTGTATTACAGCAGCAACATTTGGCATTAGAAAGCGTGGGAAACATGCATGGACAGTGGATTTGACAATATATCATAATTATAAAGGGATTTCCTATATATATAATGTAGATTAATGGCTGCTGTTGTCAAATTAATTCTGCTCAAAGCCTTGTATAACTTATATAATTTCCTATTTCCACCTATTATTATAATAGTTCATTGTAGACTCTGAAACTTGTTATACCATGATGATTGAATATTATATATGAAACTATTAATTAATTATAGTATGTTTTGTGATTCTTGATAGCTTATCAAACATTGGAGAAATGTTAATAACTTAGATTACTATTTGTCAATGTATTTTTAAGTAATAATTAAAACTTTTGGTATATAATAACATTTTATGATTAAATGACACACACAAACCATTTACACAATTGATAGATATATGGCTGCCTAGTCTCCAATTTTTATTTTTTTAGGTTAATCCTTTTGAAATTTCTTTATATAAGGAAAAGTTTGTGTAGGAGAAAACATAGTAGGTTAAGTTATATGGAAAAAGTCGAGACCCAAAATTTAGAAAAAAAAAATAAAGGGTGTGCAAAATATGTAAACAAATAAAAATGTCTCATTTAAACTAGATTAGAGGAGTGCATTTAAAAAAAAAGTACTTTTCATGACAAAGAAAGTTTAAGCTTATACTAAGAAAATAAATCTTTTTAAATACTAGCCAAGACTAAATTATATCGAGTGAGAATAGTATAAGTAATACTTTTAACATGATTGGTTTTTCTTCTTTTGATATAGGATTTGATTTATTGAATTCGAGGAAAAAACCTTCTAAAAAAAGAGATAATGATACTACAAAAAATATTAATATTACTGACGGATCAATATTCGTCGATATATTTTAATTTTCGACGAAATTATCAACGATGTTTTTAATCTTTTTATCGACTGTAAAAAGCTTTCGGTAAGGTCGTCGGTAAGTGACATGCACATTACGATGAATTTACCGAAGGTTTTGGCCGTTGGTAAGTAACATGCACATTACTGACGGATTTACCAAAGGCTTTTGGTCGTCAGTAAAAAGAGCGGAAATTTTCCCGCCCATTATTTCGCTTGACAACATTACCGACAGATTTACCAAAGGCTTCTGACCGTCGGTAAAAAACGAAAATTTTTCGACACCAGTTTCGCATCCAGTGCCAATATATGTGGCAAACACTCATTTCTTCTCTCATTTCTCTCCATCTCAGTGTAATACTTATTCCTATCGCTGCTCTCCACTGTCACTACTCTCCACAACCGCTGCCCTTCACCATCGCTGCCCTCCACCACCGTTGCCCTCCATCACCGCTGCTCTCCACCACCACTGTTCTCCACCACCGCTGCTCTCCACCACATTTTTGAGATTAGGAACATTTCTCTTACAAATCTGAGAATTACAGAGAAACTCTCCATGATTCCCTATGATTTTAACTATTGAAAATAAATTGGTTGTTTGATTCTTTGAAAATTAGTTTGTTACTGGCGTGATGCTTTTTGGGTGGCGGAGTTCATGAAAACGAAGAAAAAATGACACAGAGGGAGGAAGGAAGAAGAAGAAGATGAACCAGATCACGGTAATTACTGAAGACCATAAGTCTTCGGTAATTACTGATAACTTTACCGAAGGCCAAAAGCCTTCGGTAATTACCGATGGCTGAAATATCCATCGGTAAGCCGTTGGTAAACGATAATTACCGACAGATTTGATACATTACCGATGAACTACGACCGTCGATAATATCAATTATTCTTGTAGTGTGATATAAATGTCATTTTTCAAGTTGAAGTTCTTAACAACCATAAAGTTAATACTAATGACAAGGTATCTAAGACTCTATATAAGGTTTAGAACGACATATTCAAGACCCAATACTTAAATGACACATGACTAGAACAAAACTAAATTGGTCTAATAAACTTTGAAAGATATGATGACTAATATAATGAAGACACACACTTACATGATGAGACTAAACATCTAGAGACTCGTTTGAAGGAGGTGTTACTCATGTTTTGATTGCTTTAGAATGATAATATAGTTCTAATTGTTAAACTTTGGATAAAATATTCAAAAACTTATTTATTTATTTAAAAAAAAGTATAAATAATTTGGAAATGAATGGAATAGACAAAATGTTTAGCTATCATTTAATTAATTAATGTGTGAAAAATTTTCTTATATGGTTCTTTCCTAAATTATTTTGATTTTATCAAGAGTTTTCTATATTTTGTGGTTATCGGATAAGCTTGTCAAACTTTATGTACTTATTACATGCTCTATCTTTTTCATCTAATTACATATAAACAAAATATTTCTTAATTATACAAGTTTTAGGGTCCAAGATTAATATATAAAAAAAATTTATATAACTTTATTGATAACATGAGTTAAGTCCACACTTTAATTAAGTTCGAAATTTATTACGATTAAAATTAATGTTGATTTTACTCTTTTATCCTTATTTTAAGTTAATTGTAAAATAAGTGCACTTAATTCTTTATATATGAATCATTAATATATATTAATATATATATATATATATATATATATATATATTAAGTTCGACGTCAAAAGATTAGTGAATTCAATACAAATTTGAGCGGGAGATTGAAAATTCATTCACTTATTTTTCATAGGTGCATTCTGCTTTCTCTCTCACTGTGACGAAACTTTACTCCAACGAATCCACTTTTTGAAAGTTAGTCGTTTTTGTTTTGAATAATTTATTTGTTGTATTTTTTGTTGAACTTGTTTGTTGTTGTTGTTTAGTTGAACTTGTTTGTTGTTGTTGTTTGATTGATCTTGCTATTGATACTACATTACAGTACACGTTCATAGTTCATGCTTTATAAAATACCAAAAATTGATATATATTATTTTTTTTACTTTTCAGCTCTCATAAAGTTGTAAAAAAGAATCACAATTAATTAAAAAAAACAAAAAAAAAATTCTTAACGTCGAATATTGACAAAATTCGACGTCATATATTAACAAAATTCGACGTTAATTTAACATCAAATTTTTTAAATTCGACGTAAATCTAACGTCTTCTAATACGATGTCGTTCGCGAATTCGTCATTAAAAGCCCAAAATATTTGAAGTTGTACGCAGTTTTTGTACTAGTGAATATTCTAATTGTATAATATTATTTATAATAGTTAAATATGAAAGTTTAATATAATATTATCAGTAACGTCTATACTATTAATCTATATTACTATTAAAATATTTTTTAACATTGTGTTTAAAATTTATAAGTTTTAATGTGTTTTTAATTTTACAAGCAATATTTTTAAAAAATCTACTTAATATAATAACTTACTTTATATTTACAATAATATACTTATGTAAATATGTTTTCAATACATATTTTATAAGATTAAATATGTTTTCTTGTTATTAGATTATTGAGAAAAATTGTATTCGTGCTTCAGAGCGTGCACAAATTTTAAATGAAAAGCCCTCCCATACCATCGTGCATGCCCTGCTACGCCATCTTCATCCTTAACTAGATATTTTAGAACCCTTAATTGTAGCAATGAGAGGAAGAGAGTTGTAGGAAGAAAATGAAAACTCTAACATCATTAGCTACTTTTTGTTATTGATGACAATTTACATTCTCAAATGTGTAGTGTCATATATGACTAAGAGATCTTGTCAACCTATAACAACATCATGTCAACAAAGACATTTCGACAATAACGACTTGGCAACCCAATAGGAACTCGTTTAACAAGAACATCTCAGTCATAATGTATAATTTTTATACAAGAAAATATGATTTTGGAGAAAATACCTATGTTGGGTTTCAATGAAATTAAGCCCAGTGTTGCAAAATCAGTAAGCAACTAGTTATGCAGGAGAGCCTGGTGTCGAGTGACGGATACATGATGCATGACGGTGGTTCAACAAAGGCTATTGTTTTGTGTTTTATTTGGTTGTGTTAGACGATACTCATATGACATTGGGCGGTAGTAGTGTTGACATGTCAAAAATAGGGATTCCTTATTTTGCACGATAAATAAACACTTTGGGTGCTTGGAATAACTTCTTGGAGGTTGTTAGGAGTATCAGAAAGTTCTCTCACTCCTCATTGGGTCTTCTCCTTTGTCTAGGGAGGTTTTCCCCATTTGAGATTGAAGAGGATGAGCTACAATGAAAGATGTGCATGTTCTCCTTGATTAATGATGAGTTACACCTGATCAAGTAGCACCTGATCAAGTAGCACAAATGAAGCTTGAAGCATATGTTTAATACATTGGAAAAAAAGGATTTTCTATTCTCTTTGGTTCCAATTTCTTCCTTATCTCTTTTATTTGTAAACGTTAGGTTTTTCACTTGGAAGATCTGGACCCATTTGTTGAGATTAATAAATTTATTGTATATTTTGTGATTTTAATAAATATGATTTTCCATTTCTATGTTAGTGTTTTATCTTTATGCTTTGGTTGGCTACTGTCAATACCCAATTTCGTCCGGGTAAATAAAATTAATAATAAATAAATAAATAAATAAAAAGTGAATAGTGAATAGTAAATAGTGAATAGTGAATTTTGAATAGTAAAAAGTGAAAAGTAAAAAAAAAATTTATTTTTGGAAAGGATAAGTGTTCCACGTAGCTTTGAGATCAGAATTCACCAATTTGCAAATAAAAAATTAATTTTGTAATAGTAAAATGAATAAAAAAATGAATAGTAAAAATGAATAGTACAAATGAATAGTAAATGTTTTTTACTATAAATAGCCAAGGGGGGAGGCTGAAAATTTACACAAAAGAATTGAGAAAATTTTTGAGAGAAGAGAGTTGGAAGAATTTCTAATTTCAAAGGGGATATTCTGGAAGTTTTCAGAGAGCGAGGAGATTAAGTCTGTAATAGAGGTAAGGGAAGCTAACCTTGAGTATCTCCTTTTGTATTATCTTGAGCCTTGAATATGCTATATTTTGCTTTTGTCTGATCTTAAATCTTGATTATGAAGTATTTTGTTTCTGTATGATTTTGAATTTAAATGAGAGTATGCTTTTGTGTTGATATCCAAGTGTGATAGTTGTAAAACGTGATATTGATTATGTTATGCCATTTGTATGTTATTAGTTGTTTATTTTTGTATTTTGGAAGGATTAGAAGTTGTCTAACCGGCTCTGCCAGATTCAACTTCTTATTTCCCCAAACGTTTTATTTCTTTACTTATTTATTTTATTGCATTTTGGAAGGATTAGAAGTTGTCTAACCGGCTCTGCCAGATTCAACTTCTTATTTCCCCAAACGCTTTATTTCTTTACTTATTTATTTTATTGCATTTTGGAAGGATTAGAAGTTGTCTAACCGGCTCTGCCAGATTCAACTTCTTGTTTCCCCAAACGTTTTATTTCTTTACTTATTTATTTTATTGCATTTTGGAAGGATTAGAAGTTGTCTAACCGGCTCTGCCAGATTCAACTTCTTGTTTCCCCAAACGTTTTATTTCTTTACTTATTTATTTTATTGCATTTTGGAAGGATTAGAAGTTGTCTAACCGGCTCTGCCAGATTCAACTTCTTGTTTCCCCAAACGTTTTATTTCTTTACTTATTTATTTTATTGCATTTTGGAAGGATTAGAAGTTGTCTAACCGGCTCTGCCAGATTCAACTTCTTGTTTCCCCAAACGTTTTATTTCTTTACTTATTTATTTTATTGCATTTTTGTGATTAATTTTTATTTCATCTAAATTTTCCACCAACTTATTATATTATTTTTGTTCATCAACTTTCTTCATCCTTAACTCTATAAATACCTACATTCTCTTCACTTCACACACACAATTTACATAATATCCATATCTTCTCTCTCAAAATCTCTTCATTCCATCCCGAAACTCTACTTCATTTCTCCCTCACATTTTACTATCTCTCTATACATAATAAATCCCGTACCCCATTTCTACCATAAAGTTATCTTCTTCATCTTCCATCTATCTTTCTCACAACTTATTACAAGTAGAGTTTTATTTCATCACACAAATCTTCAACAAGGTATACATTTTCTCTTCATTCTATTTATATATGCATTTTGATCATTTTTTTAGTTTATAAATTCATCGTGTTTTCTATTACAATTTTTCTTTATGCTTTTCACATTTCAACCCATCTATCCTTCTTAATAAAAAAATATAAAACTTTAAAAACATGTAATAATATAAATATCGGTATGAGTACTCGTGCGATCGTACGCATCAACCTAGTACTCATTACCCAAAATCTAAAATAAACAAAAAAAGCCGTGTGAGTGCTCGTGCGATCGTACGCATCAGCCTAGTGCTCATTACGCAAACAATAAGAAAAAAAAAGCCGTGTGAGTACTCGTGCGATCGTACGCATCAGCCTAGTGCTCATCATGCAAAAATCTAAATATTTTATAAAAATACCAAAAATATTTTAAAGGTTAAGCACATGTGTGATCGCACGCATCGTCTTTGTGCTGAAAACATTTTTTGTTTATTTTATAAAAATACCAAAAAAATACAAAATCTTTCAAAACCCAAAAACATCCACATTTTCAAACAACATACAATATGGCTAGTCAGAACTACGTGGTCCTTGATTCTCCATCAAAAGTGGAGATACGTAGGAGCAAGGCCAGTCCTTGTCAGGTTCATTTTCCCAAAAATCCAAATTTATTTATAAACAAATTTTCTAAACAATTTCTCAAACAATATTTTTAAGCAGTTTCTAAAAGAACTACGGAACCCTGATTTCTCATTCTTAATGAGAATACGTAGGAGCAAGGTCGATCCTTGTCGGGCCCACAAAAATTAAAAAAAATACATTTTGTTTCTTTAGAATTTTATTTTTAGGGGAAAATTAAACATTTTGAAAACCACATCATATTCGCGTATTTAATTAAAGGTACTGCCTTAGGGCAGGCGTCGTAGGGTGCTAATACCTTCCCTACACGTAACCGACTCCCGAACCAAGAATCTCAGTTTCGCAGACCATGCCTTATCATTTTATGGTTTTTCCGTAGTTTTCCAGAATAAACTATGGTGGCGACTCCAAAATCTTTTTTTTTCCAAAACCCCTGTTTTATTTTTTCGGATCGTCGTCCCGTCGCGATCCCGGTTGCGACAGATGGCGACTCCACTGGGGAGTCTAGAGAGTCAGGCCATTTAATTAGATATGCGAATTCGATGTGGTTTTTCTTTGTGTTTTTTCCCCCTTTTCCTTATCTATGATTGATATTTGAAATAGTCGTATGTGAGTTTTTTTAGTTGTTCTTTATCTTTGAAATAATTGTTCCTTATCTATGTCTGATATATCTACTTATTTGTGTTTATGTTGCGAGTGTTATTTTGCATTATAATCTCCCTTCACACACTTTATGCATATCATGAGTGGGGCCCTATACCCGGGTCTGAGCGCAACTTAGAATTAGAGGGGTTGTGTAGCGGTGTCACTCTGGGATGTACTTCCTGTTTGGCTATCGTAAGAACCCCAGCTAGAGTCTGTTCTCTTCATTTGTGTCTCCGCATCTAGTTGATTACTCTGACTGTTGTGGAGAGACAGTGAAAAGAGCCATAACTCTGGTGGCCTTGATTTAAGCATTAGGGAGCTATCCTTGTGAGTGCATATATTTGGCCTTAGAACTTTAGTCATCTGACCCCTGATAAGGCACGAAAGGGAGACTATTTTGTTTCAGTTTGTATGTCATTTCCTATTTTACAATAAATGTATCATATTTCTTTTAAAAGAAATAAAAAAATAAAATATGAAAATAAAATAAAATTAATTTTGTTCTCGGAATCATCCAAAAAAGAAAAAAAATTAGAATTTCTTAAAATATTTTTAGGGCATGAAAAATCTAAAAAAAATTAATAAAGTGTACATATTTTGGGGCAATATAGATCATTATTTTGAATTTCTGGACCTCATTTTTCATACAAATAAAATACGAATTGTTATCGTTAAAACAAAAAAAAAATCTTTTTGATAGAATATTTTGTTGTTCTGAGATGTACATATATTTATTTTTCGTAAGTCAAAAAATAAAAATTAACTCAAGAAAAAATAATGAATGAAACCATATTTTCTTAAGCTTCGAGAATAATTCTTGGGTTCGTGCATGCTTTTGTTTGAGTACGATTTAAAAAAAAAAGGGGTCACCAAACCCAATTTTCTCAAAAAAATAAAAAAATAATAATAAAAAATATTTCTTTCAGATAGTATCATCATTTTACTTCATATTACATTTCTTCATTCATAAAACCAAAAATATGCATATCATGTCAAGTGTTGAGTCAATTATTTTCGATGCAAATCGTCCATTTTATGCGATTTCAAAAAAAAAATGTAATGGATGTCATAATCTCCTATTGTCAAATGATCAAATCACGTATTCTTAAGAAGTATTTGGGTGTACATTGCTTGAAAACGTCATCTTTCGACCTTCACTAAACCAAAAGATTGACCCAAATCATGTTCTTGAGCCCAAATAATAAATGCAAAGTTTTACACTGGGGCAGATTTTCCATTACTTCCACTGGCTTTCATTTGGGAGATCCTTGATTTCGTTAGGACTAAAAAAAAAAGAGAATATAAAAAAAATGACTCTTGTTGAGATCATTTAGTCTTGTCTCCTAATTAATCTTGTAAAAATAAAACAATCAAAATTTGAAATGATGTGTGGCCATCTTTCTTCATCCAAAAAGAAAAATAAAAAGATATAACCATTGTTACCAAATTTGAGCCAATAAGAACTTTCTTTTCAAAAAAATTTTACCTAAACAAGGGTTACCATCACATTAGAAGTCAACTCAAATTGCAAACAATAAATATCACACTTAGTGATCAAATGAAAATGATTCGTCAAAATCAAAGATCCAAACAAGAAAGAATCACAAAGTGATGACAAACAAAGAGTGAAGTTTACAGATCAGCAAAGAAAGTCAAAACAATTTTTGACGAATAGCCGATACAAGGTGTAGATGGTAACTCTTGTTTCAAATGACCCACAAACACGCATTTGGGCCTCTATATCCTTTCTTTCCATACCTTTCAGCCCAAGCCACGTTACAAGCCCAATAAAAGTCCACACAGATTGAATTATGGTTGCTTAATTTTTCATAAAGCTTAATTTTGAGACAAGACAAAATGACTAATAATGCAGTTAAAAAAAATGATGATAAAAAAAAATGTCCTCGGAAGAAGGGAACTCCCTATTGATCAAAATTATATGAAGGAAAATCAAGCCAATTAGGGGCAATCCTTTCAAGCCCACCATTTTCGTATCCATCACAAATTCCTATCCCATTCAAACTCTTCCCCTTATTCCCAAACAAATTCCGATTCCCAAACTAGGGGCAACTTTGTAGGTTTTACATAACCTATTTGCCCGTTCTCCAAAACTAGGGCCACTTTGAGAGTTTCATATGTCTTGGCCCATTCAAAATATTGGGCAACTTTGTTAATCTCACATTTGTTTCATGTGTACATTCAAAGTTCGTACCAAGACCAGGGCATCCCTTTTGGACCTCCTAGATTTGTCCGCGCTGAAATTCATAAATCTACCCTCAAAACAGGGGCAGATACTTTGTGGCTCTGAGTCCATCATTCGTAAACCCGGAATGGGGGGCAACTTCTTTTTGAACCTCACTTAAGTGACTCATACCCAAAACCAGGGGCAATTTTGCAAAAGTTATATGAATTTCACACCCTCACAATTCACAGATACATTTGTCCATACCTATCTTTTTACCATGACCCCAAGCTGGGGCAACTTTTGAGTATCTACGACTTCACATTGACATTTGTAATTGTTTTAAGGAGTAAGAGGCCCAAGTAGCCAACCCGGTACTCTCTAAATCCTTCCACATATTTGTCCCAACCCTTGATATCAAGCATGTACGCACTAATATTTCGTCAAGAAATTTCTAGCACAGAAGCTTCATTTTGAACATTTGACTTTAGAATTGGACATCCATTGTAAAAAAGAAAATGAAAGTCTAAATCTTCATAAAATTGATGATTTCAAAGAAAACAAATTGACTCACTAAAAAAAAAGCGTCATAGTTTTATAATCTTCTATCACGGATCAAAAGTCAACATCATGTACATATTTTCATGAATGTTTATCAAATCTTCTTCCTTCAAAAAGAAAAAAAAAATCAAAATGCCTCAAAGTTTTCTCCTCCAATTTCAAAATTACATATTTTCACCAAATCTTCTTTTTTCAAAAAGATAAAAAAAATCAACGTGCATCAAAGTTTTCTCCTCCAATTTCAAAATTTACATTAGTTATGTTTCTCTTGCATATCGAGGTTTCAAAATCCTAATCCTTGTACAAAGATGCAACACCTTGTTTAATCATATTTTCAACCTTGAGCAAAAGTTCTAAAACCTTGTTCCTCATTTCATAAAAAAAATAACAAAAAAAAACAAAACAAAGCAAACGTTTTCATGTATCTATCAAAAAGAAAGTATTTCTCATCGAAATCCTCTTCATTCACATGAATGGTTATCAATTTCCTTCTTCAAAAAAAAAACAAAAAAAAAACAAAAAAAAAAAAACAAAGAAAACACAAAAAGAACAACATTCAGATTTTCTCTATCAAGCCATATTGTTTCATGTCGATCGAGCTTTCAAATTTGTGTCAAAGTTACAAAACATTTCACAAATTACAAGTTTCAAGAATTTCAAAATTTGAAAGCCCAGTTTCCATACTGGCCCACAAAGCCCAATTTTCACATTGGCCCCAAGCCCAGTTTCCATACTGGCCCCTAAGCCCAGTTTCCACACTGGCCAACATTTCACAAATTACAAGTTTCAAGAATTTCAAAAGCCCAGTTTCCATACTGGCCCCTAAGCCCAGTTTCCACACTGGCCAACATTTCTCAAATTACAAGTTTCAAGAATTTCAAAATTTGAAAGCCCAGTTTCCATACTGGCCCACAAAACCCAATTTTTACATTGGCTCCCAAAGCCCAGTTTTCACACTGGCCCCCAAGCCTAGTTTTCACACTGGCCCCAAGCCCAGTTTTCACACTGGCCCCCAAAGCCCAGTTTCCACGCTGGCCCCCAAGCCCAGTTTTCACACTGGCCCCAAGCCCAGTTTTTACGCTGGCCCCCAAGCCCAGTTTTCACGCTGGCCCCCAAGCCCAGTTTCCACGCTGGCCCCAAGCCCAGTTTTCACACTGGCCCCAAGCCCAGTTTTCACACTGGCCCCAAGCCCAGTTTTCACGCTGGCCCCCAAGCCCAGTTTCCACGCTGGCCCCAAGCCCAGTTTTCACACTGGCCTCAAGCCCAGCTTCCACGCTGGCCCTCAAGCCCAGTTTTCACACTGGCCTCAAGCCCAGCTTCCACGCTGGCCCCCAAGCCCAGTTTTCACGCTGGCCCTTAAGTTTAATTTTTGCCTTGCCCTTAAGTTCAATTTTTGTTGCATCGTGATTCTATTCATCTTATGTACTTGAATCGATTGTTATTCTCCCCCTTTCTCTTTGAAACCCAGACGAAATTAGTATTTCTATCTTTACTTATCTTTTACTCTGATAATATACAAACGTTGTTTGTCATATTATCTAGTAAAATCTAAGTAAAGAGGGGCAGCTGTCAATACCCAATTTCGTCCGGGTAAATAAAATTAATAATAAATAAATAAATAAAAAAAAAGTGAATAGTGAATAGTAAATAGTGAATAGTGAATTGTAAATAGTAAAAAGTGAAAAGTAAAAAAAAAAAAATTTATTTTTGGAAAGGATAAGTGTTCCACGTAGCTTTGAGATCAGAATTCACCAATTTGCAAATAAAAAATTAATTTTGTAATAGTAAAATGAATAAAAAAATGAATAGTAAAAATGAATAGTACAAATGAATAGTAAATGTTTTTTACTATAAATAGCCAAGGGGGGAGGCTGAAAATTTACACAAAAGAATTGAGAAAATTTTTGAGAGAAGAGAGTTGGAAGAATTTCTAATTTCAAAGGGGATATTCTGGAAGTTTTCAGAGAGCGAGGAGATTAAGTCTGTAATAGAGGTAAGGGAAGCTAACCTTGAGTATCTCCTTTTGTATTATCTTGAGCCTTGAATATGCTATATTTTGCTTTTGTCTGATCTTAAATCTTGATTATGAAGTATTTTGTTTCTGTATGATTTTGAATTTAAATGAGAGTATGCTTTTGTGTTGATATCCAAGTGTGATAGTTGTAAAACGTGATATTGATTATGTTATGCCATTTGTATGTTATTAGTTGTTTATTTTTGTATTTTGGAAGGATTAGAAGTTGTCTAACCGGCTCTGCCAGATTCAACTTCTTATTTCCCCAAACGTTTTATTTCTTTACTTATTTATTTTATTGCATTTTGGAAGGATTAGAAGTTGTCTAACCGGCTCTGCCAGATTCAACTTCTTATTTCCCCAAACGCTTTATTTCTTTACTTATTTATTTTATTGCATTTTGGAAGGATTAGAAGTTGTCTAACCGGCTCTGCCAGATTCAACTTCTTGTTTCCCCAAACGTTTTATTTCTTTACTTATTTATTTTATTGCATTTTGGAAGGATTAGAAGTTGTCTAACCGGCTCTGCCAGATTCAACTTCTTGTTTCCCCAAACGTTTTATTTCTTTACTTATTTATTTTATTGCATTTTGGAAGGATTAGAAGTTGTCTAACCGGCTCTGCCAGATTCAACTTCTTGTTTCCCCAAACGTTTTATTTCTTTACTTATTTATTTTATTGCATTTTGGAAGGATTAGAAGTTGTCTAACCGGCTCTGCCAGATTCAACTTCTTGTTTCCCCAAACGTTTTATTTCTTTACTTATTTATTTTATTGCATTTTTGTGATTAATTTTTATTTCATCTAAATTTTCCACCAACTTATTATATTATTTTTGTTCATCAACTTTCTTCATCCTTAACTCTATAAATACCTACATTCTCTTCACTTCACACACACAATTTACATAATATCCATATCTTCTCTCTCAAAATCTCTTCATTCCATCCCGAAACTCTACTTCATTTCTCCCTCACATTTTACTATCTCTCTATACATAATAAATCCCGTACCCCATTTCTACCATAAAGTTATCTTCTTCATCTTCCATCTATCTTTCTCACAACTTATTACAAGTAGAGTTTTATTTCATCACACAAATCTTCAACAAGGTATACATTTTCTCTTCATTCTATTTATATATGCATTTTGATCATTTTTTTAGTTTATAAATTCATCGTGTTTTCTATTACAATTTTTCTTTATGCTTTTCACATTTCAACCCATCTATCCTTCTTAATAAAAAAATATAAAACTTTAAAAACATGTAATAATATAAATATCGGTATGAGTACTCGTGCGATCGTACGCATCAACCTAGTACTCATTACCCAAAATCTAAAATAAACAAAAAAAGCCGTGTGAGTGCTCGTGCGATCGTACGCATCAGCCTAGTGCTCATTACGCAAACAATAAGAAAAAAAAAAGCCGTGTGAGTACTCGTGCGATCGTACGCATCAGCCTAGTGCTCATCATGCAAAAATCTAAATATTTTATAAAAATACCAAAAATATTTTAAAGGTTAAGCACATGTGTGATCGCACGCATCGTCTTTGTGCTGAAAACATTTTTTGTTTATTTTATAAAAATACCAAAAAAATACAAAATCTTTCAAAACCCAAAAACATCCACATTTTCAAACAACATACAATATGGCTAGTCAGAACTACGTGGTCCTTGATTCTCCATCAAAAGTGGAGATACGTAGGAGCAAGGCCAGTCCTTGTCAGGTTCATTTTCCCAAAAATCCAAATTTATTTATAAACAAATTTTCTAAACAATTTCTCAAACAATATTTTTAAGCAGTTTCTAAAAGAACTACGGAACCCTGATTTCTCATTCTTAATGAGAATACGTAGGAGCAAGGTCGATCCTTGTCGGGCCCACAAAAATTAAAAAAAATACATTTTGTTTCTTTAGAATTTTATTTTTAGGGGAAAATTAAACATTTTGAAAACCACATCATATTCGCGTATTTAATTAAAGGTACTGCCTTAGGGCAGGCGTCGTAGGGTGCTAATACCTTCCCTACACGTAACCGACTCCCGAACCAAGAATCTCAGTTTCGCAGACCATGCCTTATCATTTTATGGTTTTTCCGTAGTTTTCCAGAATAAACTATGGTGGCGACTCCAAAATCTTTTTTTTTCCAAAACCCCTGTTTTATTTTTTCGGATCGTCGTCCCGTCGCGATCCCGGTTGCGACAGCTACCATAACTTTATTGTTGGTTCTTAAGGTGTGGAAAATGTCTTTTGAACCTATAACTTAAATTAAATACCTAATGAAGCTTGTATCTAAGAACAAAACATGATTCATTAGTAACCTTAAGACTTTTAAACTTAATGCATGATTATTTGTTGATGATTTAAAGAATTGTCATGTTTTGCATACGTCTTCATGGAGAGAAGGATATTTAATACTTGCTAAATGTGATTGATGCACTTGGTATTTTCCACTAATATATCGATAGTAACAAAATGCATATTATCGTTACCCTTTTTTACTTTCAACAAAGAACTTATGCCTTAACTCCTTAAGCATGTTTTCTTACCCAATCTAGCCTTCATGTACACCATGATCCCTACAAATACCAAGAAGTATTTAGATAAGATAAAGATCAGTCTTAGCTTGCAAAAAAAGAAGCATACTAAACACATTCGTTCGAGAGTGCATCGACTCAAGGACATTGATTTTCTTAGCAGGAAGTCGTCGAAGAAGTTGGTCAATGATCTCCAAAAATCTTTTATCCTCGTAATTCATCATACCCCTTTGTCAATCATGGTACCTATTAAGGATCTTAGGTCATATAAAAAGAAAACTTTGGCTTCTCATTGGCATAAAAATAACGATGCGTAGTCGGATTCATTATGACTCTATAAAACCTCATTTTGAAATTTTCAAATGATGATAAAAGGATGAACAAACATGATCCGACTTCGCTGACTAAAGATAACTAACTAATTAGGTCACCAAACTGTGTACTAAAATAATGAAGAAAGACTTGGGATAAGGGCTTTAACTCCATAACCATGCATATGGCACAGAAGGCATGACATGTAACTCGATGAGCAAGGTCACATCAAATTCAACCTGGCTCATCACGAATTCAACCATGGTGAGTAAGGTTCTTAGAGGCTAAGTTCAAAATTGGTCCGTCTCATAAGTTTCAAATTTTTTTTCAATTCAATCCGACTAGAACATATGATTAACATTAACTCATGGATTTTAACCTATTTTGACAACACTACCACAATTGTTATTAAAATATTATTAATATGTTATTAATATATTAATAATTTTTTTCCAAAATATACACAGACACAAAATGTTTTTATGAATGCTTTTAAGAAATTGCGTAGTATTTATGATTTTAATTAACCTAGTGGAGCATATGCGTCAAATGAAAAATTGTCACGTCAGTTATAATTATTTAGGATACGTTTTTCTGTATGTGTGTATGCAGAATACCATTTTTTTTCTTACATGCATTAATTTTTAAAGGAAAAACTGTTTAGCCATTAAAATTATTCTCAAAGCGAAGAGGATTTATTTGTCAAAAACCTAAACTGATAAGTAATAATTTATTATATTGTTATTCAATTAAAAGTAATTATAAAAATGTTTCCATTCCAAATAATGCAAAAATTGATGTTATTTTAGCTTCAATTTACTGAGTGCATATTTAATTTTAGTGGAGAATTAATTATTTTATTTTGAAGCGAAGAAAGTAATTATTAGTAGTAGTAGCCAATAGCCTTTAGAAAATTATCAAAATGTTATCAACAAGAAGATATGCACAAACTACAAACAAACCGTCGCAAATATCAACACACTCAAAGACAATTTCTTTGGTCCTTAGCGTGTTCGCATTGAAAGTATTCCAAATCTCGATCAGAAGGATTCTTGTTTATTTTTTCTTTTCTTTTTGTAGTTAAATAAATTTAATAATTTGTTTCTTTAATTACCTATTTAGACACATCGAAATTTTTGATGTGAAAAAGGTAAGGGTGGGAAGGTTTTAGGACGTGTCCCAGTAGGAACACGAAAAGAAAGAAAAAAAAAAAATGAGGAATGATGAGAGGCGCGTGGGGGCAAAACGGTCTAATCCACATTGAATTCAGGTCCTACCAGATTATTTATCATTTGTTATTTATCATTTATAAATATATAAAAATAAAGAAAAAGAAAAAGAAAAAGAAAAATCTGGCTTGGGTCGCCAAAGAAAGAAGGAAACACTCTCTCTCTTCCTCTCTCGCGCTTTGGTTTTGTTTTGTGCTTTTTTTCTCAAACGGTTTGGTTTTTGTTTTTATTTTTGTTTTCGTTGACAACTTCACCAACCATCTTTTTCTTTCTCTCTCTCTTCTGCGCGCGACGCAGACGAAACTCTTTCTCTCTCTTCGACTCAGAGAGAAAAGAATATTTTCTTTTTTAATATTTATTTTTCTGAAGAAACCATTGTTGAAAACGCTTAAGCCTAACCTCCTTATCCTCAATCTCAATTCTCGCACATCCTGAGAGCAGGTATAATCTCTAATCTACTTCGTATCTCAATTTTCTTCTTCTGTTTTTTATTTTTTGTTTCCAATTTTTGCTATATATATTATTATTCGGTTAACGTATCTGCACCTAGGAACGCGTGTCAGCGTCTGCATTTTCTGTAAGTAGGGTTTTCTTTATCAAAATTTCCCCTCTCTTTCCGTGCAGAGCGTCTCAGGATAATGCCGCTTTCTAGGGTTTTCTTTCCGGGTTGTGGTTTTCCCGTGGAGGCAGTGTTCGCTACTCTGCTTTAATTCGAGGTACCGTTTCTTTGGGGGTGTGTTGTGAGGTATTGGTTGGTGCATTGTTGCGTTTCTTTTACCTTTGTTGGTTTATCGGATTTTTGAAGTTAATCAGAGAGTGACGGGTTAGTGGTGGTGCGGTGTCATTTATGATTCTTGAATGATTGAGATGGGGTCGTGTGGGAGATCTGCTACCGTTAATGATCCCTCTGGAGGGTCTGTTATTGAGCAGCATTTGTACTCAGAGGTTGCGGAGCAGGTTGTTTCTGTGCAGGAGTCTTGTTTGGAAGTGGCCTGCAATGTTGTGGACTCTAATGCTGACCTCTCGACTGTGACCGATGGTTATGTGGGAGAGGACCTTTTGGGTTCTGCAAAGTGTCTAGATGAGGGGTCTTGTGATGCTCTGGGTTTGGCAAGTGAATGTGAAAATGCTGATTTGTTGTCACTGGAGAAACCCGCTGAAGATGATTGTCTGAATTGTTTGGGGGTTTCTTATGGGGGCATTGAAGTTCCCTGTGCAAGCAGTGGCCCTGAGGGGAATTTTCAGGGTGAGGAAATCTTTGATCTGCGGTCGCGGCCCCTGACTACTGATGATTCCCCGAGGCTTTGTGCTCAGCAGGATGGGCAGAAAGATGATAAGAGCCACGTGTCACCTGCAGCAGGAGATGAGTCTCTCGTTGTGGGAGGCAAAATCGATGACACAGGTCTTCTTGGTGATGTTTTCAATCATGTACTTGATTTCAGGGACTCTGAAATGTCTTTGGAATTAGAATCTGTGGCTGACTTGTTAGTTGATTGCAACCAGCAAAATGAGCAGCAGGAAATTATGAGAAATGCAGATTCCTTGTTCAATGTTGTGGAAAAATGTGATAATCTAATTGGGACAGAAGCTGATGGATGCAGGCAGATATCTCCTACTGCGGATATGGAAGTGCCATCTGGCGCACTATGTGCAGATACCGAAGTAGAGAGCACAAGTGATCCGAAAGATGGTAAGGTCCATAACAGTACTTGTGAAGAAAAGGTTAAATCTTTTGTTGATGAAGAAATCATTGTCATTAATTCATGTGTAAAAATATCATCCTCTCCAGGTTGCCATGGGACTGCTGAGAGCTCATCTGTAGATTCTCCTTGTGAGCCTGCCTTGTTGGATCCAGGTTGTGAAATGAAGAAAGATGTACTACAAATAGAAGATGCTTTCTGTAAATTGAAGGACTGTTCCTCAGAAGAAACTAGCAACTCTACCTTTAGAGAGCCGTTTTCTCCAGAATCAGGCCTGCCCTCGGTTGTTTCAATTGCCAACTGCTCTTCAAAGGATGTTTCTGATCTCCATTTTAAGGGTGATGATGTTTCTACTCCTACTGCTACCAATAATGCTGTGGACGATCCAGGGCAGATGGTTAATGATGGAAAAGAAGCACTTAATGTTGATTGTATCACTGAAAGCATTTCATTACTTTCTCAAAGGAATAGTCGAAGAAGTAAAGTAGGCCGCAAGACACAGACCAAAAAGGCTTCAAGAAGAGGCAAGAACAAAACCAAGGTGACATGTCCAAATGGGGATTACATGAAGTTATATTCAGAGGCTGCTAGAAAGAAAAGAAGTTGTTTCTCCAAACCAGCTCGTTCTTCTATCTGGGGATTGATTGGGAATATTGAACATTTTTTTGAGCACTATAATGAGCACGCAGTTGGTGAAGCTGTATGTCAAGAATTTGGGAAGGCAAGAAGCAAGCGTCAAAGTGGGAAAACAGTTAAGAATAATGCAAGTGCTGGCTCATTGAGTTCAGAACAGAAGTATCCTGTTTCAACCACCCGTGTTCGTCTAAAGATCAAATTTGGTAAAGAACCCGATTTAAGTTGCTCAAATGTCTTGACTCCTGAGTCTGTTGATGGCTTGGCTTCTGCTTCCTACTTGGAGTCTGGTTCAGCTTCTCAGAAAATAGCCAGCAATCTCGAAGATAAAATGTTGAAAGTGGTGACATTGGGCAATACAGAATCTTTCAACAATAACGTGGATAAGGATGATCTTGTTCGAAATGGACAAGTGGCTAATAGCCCCATAGAAGGACATACTGAAATAACCGAGAAGGCAGATGGAGATGTAGAGGAACATTGTCTTGCAGCTCCTCCAGAGAAGGTGGTTGAGGCACTGATTGAACCTATCAACAACAAGGGTATGGATCCTGGAACTTCACCTGATTCTGAAGTGATCAATTCAATTCCCGAAGTCCATGTTGGAGAGAGACATGAAGATTTACATGATGCTGTTTTAGGTTCTTCTAAAGTGTTAAATTCTAAAGTGGATGCCACTGTAAGTAGAAGAGGGAAGAAGAAAGACAAACTTATCAGTTCAGGTATTTATATCACTGAAGATGAATCTCAAGGTCCACCTAGGAACCGTAGACGGAAGCAGTCAAAGAACCGCAGGGGTAAGAAAAATGGTACGGGTGCAGTTAGCTCTTTGGATTTGTCTACTCTCACTCAGATAAGCAAATCTACGAGCAGTAAAGAATTGTGCCCTGAATCTTTGTCCCTTTCTGGAGAGACTGAACTTGGACGCACTGCTGAGGCTTTGAAAGTTAAAAATGACAAGGACATTAATACAAGTTGCAAACCATCAGTTGACAACGGATTTTCAGAATCTCAGGTTTCTGAGAATATGCCGTCTTCTGCAAGGCCTTTGGGTCGTAAACTACCTAAAAGTCTTAGACCCAGTAAAGTTAGCAGGACCAAATTTAAAGCTTCTGACTCGGCTGACAGGAAAAAGACTACATGTACACGAAAGGAGAAACAGAAAAAGCCAATTGTTAAGTCTGAAGTCAAGAGAAAAGGTGCCTCTCTTAAAATTACATGTGAAATGGAAGATCGCCCACATGCAGGTAGTTATGTCCCAAATTGACAGCATCATGTGTGGCATTTTATTTTTGCATTTTGGGTTAATCTGAGACTGACGTTGGGTCCTTCATGATTATCTAAATTTTTATTTTATTATTTTTTGATAGTTATATGATTTGAGAAGGATATGTTTAATGTTTATCTCTCAGAAGCAAATATTGGAAATCATAAACTGGATGCTGTCAGAAAAATTAATGCCGAGGACAACAAAGTATCAGTCAACGTATCTAGTTTGGACACGCTGTCTGGTGTTGGACTGGGTGGGCAACTTCCGTCTCCCCGTAATGCGTGGGTGCGATGTGATGATTGTTACAAATGGAGGCGAATTCCAGCTGTGCTTGCAGACCTAATTGATGAAACTAACCGTACCTGGTATGACTTGTTTCATTCATGTTACTCTATTGTTATTTTTCTATAATACCTACTCAGAAGCTGAAGAGGTAGGATATGATATAATCACGTATTTGTTTGTTATAGATTTTTTCACAATTCTCTTCACTTTTAATTAATTGACCATGTGCACCAGTAATTATTTGGGTTTTTGCATAGTTTTCATTAATTAGTCATGATTTATAGTTGTAGTTAATTGTTCCAGTTATCTTATGCCCTAAACATACTTTTCCCAGTTCAAATAACTTATATATTTTCTTGGGTGATCTTCTTTTGAAGGACATGTAAGGACAGCAGTGATAAAGCTTTTGCTGACTGTGCTGTTCCTCAAGAAAAGTCAAATGCAGAGATTAATGCAGAGTTGGGATTATCAGATGCCTCGGGTGACGAAGATGCATATGAAGGCTCCAAAAATTTTAAGGAATTAGAATATCGGCCTCCATTTGGTATGCTACATTTGTGAAGAGTTTTTTATTTTTTAAATGAAATCTAAGCTTGACAATATACTGTTTTAGGAATATCATTTTTGTCTAATTGTCTGATGTTTAGTTTGCTCTATGCATTGCAGTTTTCCAGGGGTCAACTTTTACCCATATATTCACCAATGAATTCCTGCATCGTAGCCATAAAACTCAGACTATTGATGAGGTCCTGAATTATTCTAGTTTTTAATTATTACAAATGAATATCATATTACATAATTTGATCAAGTTTACCTGTGTTTGTTTTAGAATACACAAGTGCTAATGTTGGATTAGTGAAACTGGTCATGTTGATTTCTTTTATATGACTTGCAGAGGGATTGAGAGCTTTGATTTGCATTACATCTGCATATGATCTTTCCTTATTGAGTACATACATATACATACATATACATATACATACATATACATATACATATACATATACATATATATATATATATATATATATATATATGTATGTATGTATGTATGTATGTATGTATGTATGTAATATTTTAAAAAACACTACCTTATAAGCCAATAGATTTGAGTTATTAAATTACTATCTGAAGGAAAAGTATGTATTGCTATATTATTGATTAAGATTTTCTCTTGATATAATTTTCTTTATATTTTTACTATTAGTACTATTATTACTATATTGTAAATTTGTGCTTTGCTTCTAATTTCTAAAATGTCTTTCTTTTGCTATTACAGCAGTTACTGTCAGTTTTATTTTACATTTTGATTGTGGTTTATTATTTAATCATGACGGATTGCACTTGGTTGTTCAATTAAGCTCTTTGGTATTTGTAAATTGCGCATCTGTTTTATATTCCTGAAATCATTACTCCTCTGAATATGTATCAGATAATGGTCTGTCATTGCAAGGCACCTCAAGAAGGAAAGTTCGGCTGTGGGGATGAATGCCTAAATCGGATGCTTAATATTGAATGTGCGCAAGGAACATGTCCGTGTGGGGACCGTTGTTCTAACCAGCAGGTCTATTAACTTGTTCTATTTGTGAAATATATACCAATAGTTGGTCATTTTGACAAATTGCATGACTGTCAGATAAATGTTTGATTTCAGTTCCAAAAACGCAAGTATGCTAGCCTGAGGTGGTTTAAATGTGGGAAAAAGGGTTATGGACTGAAGGCACTTGGCAATGTTGCTAAAGGCCAGTTTCTTATTGAATACGTTGGAGAGGTAAAATGTACAGTTCCCTTTTATTATCCCTATACTAATTTAGTAGTTTTACTTATTATTTGTTATGATACATGTTCTATTGATTGTTGAGGATGATTATTAATTTTTATGATCATATTTATGCTTTGGTTCCTTATTTTAACTGAAGTTTTTGGGGAAGGAAGATTTAGTATTACCCTTTACGAAGTTATAGTTGCAGTTATGTTAAATTGGTCTAACCGAACTCTTCTCTTATTGTTTCATTCCCTCTACTCATTTCTTTTTGCCGAGTTTTAGTTTAATTACCACCATGCTCATCCTTAAAATGGAGATAGCTTGTCTTGCTTTTTTTTTTCTTTTACTATTTGAATTACTCTTTAAACAGGGAAGAGCCATTGAAAAATATTAACGGTTTGGCTTGATTAGTAAGCAGTGAATATTGTATTGATACGTGATAGCACATGTGGAAAAAGCCATCACGTTTTGAGGGTAAAGAAAATTGTTTTTTTCTATTGGGATTGATTTGGTCCAACTTAGGACCACTCAGCCTTATAGTCTATGGTTATATTGGGGATGAAGAATAGCTTATGTCTGCCAATCAACTTACTTTTCTTGTTAATGGAGGAGTAAGAAGATTGAATGAATTCTGTAATTAATGGATTATGTTATATCTTGTAGTGTTGGAATTTGCACTGCTATTCTTTATTGGGGCATTTATGTGTTTTATGTTGTATATGCAAAGGTGATGCACAACTTGTGCACATCATTCACTTTTAGGAACTTAAATATCTAATATATGGTCAAAACAGGTGCTTGATATGCAAACGTATGAGGCACGGCAAAGAGAATATGCTTTGAAGGGTCATCGACATTTCTATTTTATGACCTTGAATGGCAGTGAGGTATGAATTTAACCTACATATTTGTGTTTTAGCAAAGTAAAATTTAACTGTGGTTGGGTTGGAAGTGCAATGGATTTGTTCATGATAGCATGTTACACAAACAATTGTTTACATGAATAGATAGTTAGTAGATGTCATTTAACTTCTCCTATAATACATTCCTATTCACGTGCTTTGGAAATTACCTTCTCTTCCCTTCTAAGAAAAATTAACAAGGGAAGAAATCTATTTTGTTGGAATAAAATTCTTTTGCATGTCCTGATCTTCTAGGTGCTATGGGACTTTAGAAGAGCACATCATCCATATTACCTTCCCCTTAGAAATATCCCCGAAGAGAATTAAGAAATTCAGAAGCCATATCATTGTGAAAACCACACCTTTGAAGGGAAACTTGCTCGACCATCCTATAATTGATTGTGAAATGTATCTTGTTTGAAATAATTTACTGTTTGTGGTAAGTGAAATGAATATTCTGTTTTACTTTTGCCAACAACTTGATTGGGATTCCGCCCACAATTAAAATAGAGAAGTTAAAATTATGATTATATTTCTTGACTGAAAATGGAGCATAAAAGGGTGAAAGACCTCTCCTAAAGCCTCTTTTATACAGCACTTGCTGAATTCTCAAACGCTACCAAGTAACCATGTTGAATGATTCCTCTTACCCTTCCATTCTCCTATTTAGTTATGTAAATAATCCTGCTAACTAGCTGTTCTTAACGAGGACCTTTTTTTTTTCCAAGCAAATATCTTTGACCCATCTGTAATAACATAGCTTGTGTGAATGGAAACTTTGAAATTAAAGGATAGCTGTTTGAGGTATTCACACCTCTACTACTGATTAATCTGGATTGTGTATTTATTTTGACCGCATTTTGTGACTGCCTGATATCTCAATACCGCAAAGCATATCATATCTGGATTGTTAACATGTTTCAAGTTTTTCAGTTTTTGCTATTTGCTTCATATTGTTACTAGTCCGAGCATTAGTTGGGTCTCGGGGATGGTGTCATATAGCTCTTTTAGCATGATTTGTTACTGTTTCCTTATTATTAGTTTTTCAGCTGTTAGTTATTGTAGACTACTTTGTCATTCACAATTCTTTATTTTCAGGTAATAGATGCAAGTGCTAAAGGAAACTTGGGGCGTTTCATTAATCATAGTTGTGATCCTAATTGTCGGACAGAAAAGGTGACTATTATTACCTTTTTTAGGTTTATTTAATAAAGGCAATGATACTACTATTCGAGAACCGTTTCCTATAGTTACTGGAACCGTTTTCTTGACTACTTTATTTTTTGCATTTTGCTTATCTTTTACCGGGGAACGTGGATGTTAGCTTTCCTGAACATCTTATTTAATGGAGTTTGGCATATTAATTCCTTGAGTACAAATTTCATAATTCCGCCATTGTTTTCAATTACTTGATCTTGTGTTTGATCCTTTTTTTAACAGTGGATGGTGAATGGGGAGATCTGTATTGGACTGTTTGCACTGAGGGATATTAAGCAGGTGTGCATTCTGCCTCCACTCACTATTTTCATGTGTGTCGTGATTTCCACTAAATTTTGCAGTTTTGTGTTGTGGAACATTGTTGCTTCTATGTTTCAGATTATGTGACCTTTGAAGTTTAATCAATTAACTTCAATTTCTTTTCTTGTTTCTTTGTGTATTATGATTATTGAACATGGGAAAATGTGAATCTCCTTGCAAAACTTTTGTATTTTAAGTATGAAAATGGTTGGTTATGCTGCCTTTCCATAAGATGAAATATAAAATATTTGGTCATTTGAGCCAGAAATAATATGCTTAATTGAACAAAAGGTTGGCTGATTAATGGTTATGGCTTCTTTTTCTTCCAATTGAGTTAAGTTATTCCTCTGTAACAAAACTTTCATAGTCATTTAATTTCTTGCTTGTAAGGGACCCGTCCTACCGAATTATTATTGTCTTTTTACTTGTATGTATTATTTCATGCTTGTTGCCTACCCAGAATTATTTGTGAACATTGTTACTTATACAAGATCAGCAAACATTCACGAGGTTAATAAAATATATCAATTCGAATTTTCTCTGTATATACTGAATTGATGTTTTCTATTTTTGGGGCGAATAAGGTAGAAGATTTGTGGTTAGTTTGAGGACTTGGAGGTCCTATTTTCATACCTTATGACTTTTGGATTATGAGACTAGAAAGCTTTAATGTTTAGTACTGTCTGCTAAGCTGAACTTTTTTACCAATACCTTTCCCAGGATGAAGAATTGACATTTGACTACAACTATGTAAGGGTTTTTGGTGCTGCAGCAAAAAAATGTTATTGTGGTTCACCTAGTTGTCGAGGTTATATAGGTGGTGGTGATCCACTTAATGCTGAACTGATAGTTCAAAGTGATTCAGAAGAAGAATTTCCAGAACCTGTTATGCTTACGAGAAATGGTGAAATTGAAGAGGCACCCAAGTATTTTAATAATGATGTTACAGAATCTGCTAGAATTATGTTAAAAGGCAGGGATGTATTGGAAAAGTCGACAAGCGCTATAGATTCAGATGGTTCTCCAGAAAAAGAAAGTTCCATGAACCCTGCCTCTGCTGTTTCTCTGTTGCACAGCTCAGCAGAAATGGATGATTCAAAGGACAAGTTACCATCTGCCATTCGAGTTGAAGAAATTTCTCAACAAATGGAGGATGTAACAAGCAAACCCATGCCTGCCGTACAAGGATATGAAAAGGAAAAGGAATCAGAGTTTGCAGACAAAACTTCTTCCACTCAAAGATTAGAGACTACTTCTCCCCTTACAGCTGCTAGCAAAATGTTATCTAATTTGACTGGTAGTAATAGGGAATCCAAGTCTGAAATAATTGAAGGCAAAAAGAATCCCAAGTTAAATGGTTCTGTTAAAAAGGGAAAGGTCCATACTAGTCCTCCAAATGGCCTTAAAGCCGAGGTGACAGCCAATCGATTGCAGTTGTCATCTGTCAAACATAAAAAGTTTGAAGGTTCTTCCAATGGACGGTTTGAAGCAGGTTAGTCATCCTCATTTGTTTAGCAACATGGTCATTTAAATAATTTTTAATGGATAAACCTCTTTGTTTCCTGCAGTTCAGGAGAAACTTAATGAGTTGCTGGATGGAGATGGGGGAATAAGCAAAAGAAAGGTAAGTACTTTATAGTTGCCAAGTGAACATAATATTTAAAATAGGTACGTAGATTTATTTGGAAGCTAGGGCATGAATGTATGCTCCAGCTTGTTTTTTCAGTTAATACAGGTTATGCACCAAAGCAAGAGATATCAATCTCTACTGCTTTAGACCTTAAATATATTCGTTTTACAAAATTACGGGAAATAGTTTGTGTTCTTTTTTTTTTTTTTTTCAATTTTATTACTTCTGAATGGCTTAAAGTTGAAGGTATATTGTGGGGCTTGCTACCCTGGCAGTTTTATTAGTTTTCACCGTTTGACTGCCCTCACCCGTTTTCTTGTAACAGGATGCTACCAAAGGGTACTTGAAGCTTTTGTTTCTTACTGTGGCATCTGGTGATAGAAGCAACGGTGAAGCAATTCAAAGGTCGTCTCTTCTCTGCCTTACTGTTTCTTCATTAGAGAACACATTGTATTCAGTTATATTAGATTTTCTCATGCTTCATGGACCTGTCAATACATTGTAAAGGAGATTTTAAACTTTGGTTGCAGTAATCGAGATCTTTCCATGATACTTGACGCCCTTCTGAAAACAAAATCTAGAGCAGTGCTGAATGATATAATTAACAAAAATGGTAATATATATTTGCTTGCTATGTGACGCAGTTTTCTCTGTACATATCTTAAATGTGTAAAACTATTGGAAATTTTATTGGTTTTCCTTGTAACTAACTATACTGTTGCTTCTCAGGTTTACAGATGTTACATAACATTATGAAGCAGTACAGGCAGGACTTCAAAAAAATTCCAATACTGCGAAAGCTTCTGAAGGTGCTTAGACTCATATTTTAGGTTTTTGTTATTCCTTCCGACTAAGAGGTTTTATATATATATATATATATATATATATATATATATATATTTATATATATATATAGTGTTTAGATATAGTATTTAAAAATTTCTTAAGGATTTCTTTTATACTAAAGACGGGTTTAAAATGCATAGGAATTTAATTGCTTCAAATAAATTTAGAAGGAATGTAAAAGAAGTGTGGAAGGAGAGTGGTGCTGTGAAGTCAGAGTGCACATAAAATTTCTGGGTGAGAGTTGACAGTGAGACTCTGGAAGAATGAAGGAATTACTTTTTTAGGAGTTATTTGAAATTTTTTCATTTTGCTATAAAAAAATCCCGTGAAAAATTTCGATCTTTTAATTTTTTTTTATTAAATACTCTTAAAGTTATTTTGAATTGTGGTATTTTAAACCCTCCTAAAAATTGAATTTCTCTTGAAACTTCTTGCTCAGGGACTTCATTTTTGTGTTGAATTCTCCATTTTATATGATTGTTCTGATGCTATTTCTTCTATTTACCTAAAACGTAAAAATCTATTATGCAATTCTCCAATGGAAATGTTGTGAACTCATAAAGCTCATAATATATTTTATTCCTGTTCATTATCTGGAATTTTTAATCTGGTAACTGTTGCTTAGGTGCATAAATTTGACCATTCTATAGTATTTAATAAATTTGACCATTCTATGCAGTTCATCTTTCTTCATTCTCTAAGTATTATTATTAAGATAATATATTGCTCGATCACCTCTATTTTTTGCAGGTCTTAGAGTACCTAGCAGCAAGCAAGATTTTGACACCTGAACAGATTAATGGTGGTCCTCCGTGTCATGGGATGGAGAGGTTAGAAAATTTTAAAATATAACCTCCCCGAAATTTCATGGGGCTTGATTACTTTTGTTTTATTGTAGCGCTGAAGTATTAGTTTTCATTTATGTTTCTTCATCACCTATTTTTGTTTGGCAAGTATGAATTTGATTGACATAAGATACAAAATAACATTTTTATGTCAAAGTTGTTTTAAGCATGAAATATGTTTTCTTCAAGTCATCACCCTTTTCCTATTCCATATTTTTTGGGAGGGAATTGAATCAATCGACCCTTTGGTTTTTACTTACCTTAAATAATTAGGAGATGTAAAATCTCTTACAACTTTTTTTATTTATTTATTTTTTTACATTTTACTAGTATGACATGACGTTTTTAGTAGTAATTGATAAGTATTGATATTCTTGGTGTACTTGAGATATTAGAGAATGTAATAGAAACTTACAATCAGAAGAAAGAAAATAATTTTTACTGAATATTGTTAGAAATATGATTTGATTGCTTTAAATAGAGAGATGTGACATGATTTCATAGAAAAATATCTTATGAAATATTTCTCATTATTAGATATGGGTGGTGTCTTATTATTGTATCACTGCTTTATTATAAATAAGAATACTCTTGTTTGTAGCCGAGATACTTAATTTATTATATTCTTTCTTGGTTTCTCATTTCTCAACATGGTACTAGAGTGGTGCCATCCTCCAGTGATCTTTTTGTCAGTGATCCTTTCATCAAATAGGATGAATGAACTGTAGGAGAAGAGAAATTTCTCCTCCGAGGATTGCCCCTTAAGAAAGATCTGATGCTCAATTTTCTAATGACAACTTTTCTTAGTGTACCCTTCTTTTCTTCTTCCTCAATTCATATCTAATAAGCATGTTGACCAATTTCGCTTGTATTGCTTTGTGGCTTTGCGGCCCTGAAAATGAACTTTTTGGTCCGTGATCATAATTCCTCTTTCATCAACTTTGCATACTAAGTACTGCCTTGTCTCGTAATTGGAAGGAAATTTTGATTTTTGTAGCTAATATCCCAATGAATTTTTTAGTAGAATCAACTTTTTACTTCTAGTTAAGTATGCACAATATATCTTCCGTCAATATGGTGTCAATTCTGCCCCCCTTTATGATTTTGGGCTAGCTGTGTTATCTTTGATGAAGCCCAATTGGAAGAATTTTCATTATGGAATGGTTGCTCACTGGTAGCGATGTGATAACCACACGGAAGCTGGCATCCTGTGGCTCCAGTGGTGGTGGAGAGATGTGTAGACAGTATGTAACCTGGGCTTTGAGGGCAGCTATTTGTGATATCTGACTTGGCCAAAATTCCATAGCTCTGACATCATTGAAGCTCTCATATTGACAGTGGTTCCTGTCTCTTTGCTCCTTGGCCTGTCCATTGCGTCTCCAACAACACCTTATATTTATTTTTCCCTTTTTCTGGTTTCTTTATTACCCTGACAATGATTTTCAAAACCTAAATCCTTTATTTGGTTGCTCCACCTCTTTCCCAATGTCATGCAATCTACATACCCCAAGTCAAGTTTTGACTTCGTCTCAGTATTGGGTTGTTCATATTGTCTCTGTGGCCTTCATCTACTGCACCTTACTGAACTTTTCAGTGGCACAATCCAATAGGCTTATCCTGCCACTCACGTTTCTTGCCCGAGAACAGGTCTCAACACAGTTACTGGAGGTCTTGTCACTCTTTACTAGAATCTACATACCCCGAGTCAAGTTTTGACTTCATCTCTGTATTAGGTTGTTCATATATTGTCTCTGTTGCCTTCATCTACTGCACCTTACTGAACTTTTCAGTGGCACAATCCAATAGGCTTATCCTGCCACTCACGTTTCTTGCCCGAGAACAGGTCTCAACACAGTTACTGGAGGTCTTGTCGCTCTTTGCTAGATTGTAGCTGCCAGTCTTGCCCTGTCGCATGATTATCCCTTGGATGGGTTTCTGTCTCAATTTTCTGTTCTTACTTTGAGGTAGTCAATTCTTCAAAGGCGTGGCTACCAAAGCTACCTCTAAATCTTTTGATCAAAGTTGTAGAAAATTATTCTCAATCTGAATTTAAGATCTTTTTACTGTAGGTGTACAACCAACTCATTGCCACACCCTTCACACTTATAAATGCCAATTACAATGTATTGGATGTGAATGGATTTCTTGAACTTCAAATTTCTCAGTCCTAGCAATCCGCCCAATTGGGTCTGCTCTCACACATATTAACAGCTCTTATCTTCTGAACCCAAATGTGTGCTTCCTCCATCTTTAACTCTGATTGTCCCTTAAATATCCGGAAGGTTGAACCAAATTGTGAGGAACCATGAGATGGATTGATAAAGAAGAGATATTTCATCAAATAGGATGAAAAGAACAAAGACTAGGATTGAAGTTTCTCCTATAAGGGTTTTCCCTCCATCAAGAGCCAATGCTCCATTTACAAATGACAACTTATCTGAATGAACCCTTCTATTCTTCTTCTTCCCACTTAAGTCCTCTTATCCAAATATTGTTCCCATTAGAACTTAAGCTTTTGTAATACTTGGTACTCACGTCTCATGTACCTAGATGTTTTGCTATTTAAACCACTTCATAACATTGTCACTTGCCTATGGATGTAAACAACACGAAATTTTCTGCCCTTCTGTAGTTTTTGTTTTGAACCCTAATGTGGAATCAATTATTTTATTGCTGCGAATCTTCAAATCATTTGCACTTTTATTTTGACTAGAAAAGATGTATTTTTTTCTTCAAAAAATTTGCACTAATAATTTGTTTCTACGTTCAGCTTTAGGGAGTCAATGCTTTCTCTGACAGAGCATGATGACAAACAGGTATCTGTTATGCTAACTTGTTCATTTCTGAAGCGCACACAAGTGCCAAGAAATGTTTTAGATGATTTTTTCAACTATTTGTATATATCTGTTTTGGGGACAAATAATAGAATCTTTGAATATTTTTGTTGTTTTGTTTGCACGTGTAGGTCCATCAAATTGCTCGAAGCTTCCGAGACAGATGGTTTCCCAGACCCAACAGAAAACATGGCTATTTGGACAGGGATGATAATAGAATGGAATCTCATAGAACTTTCAACGGTAACAGATTTTCAGCATCACACTCTCATAGACATGAACAGGATTTAAGGGCTGCAGAAGCAATGGATTGTAGTCAGCAGTCTATGCACGTGACAACTCCAGTAGATGCTGATACCCAGGAAAGCTGTCCTGCCCACTCTGTAGATGGGGTTGAAATCAAAGGACCTAAAAAACGGAAGCGCAAGAGCCGATGGGATCAACCAGCGAAGTCAAACTCACTTTCTGATGCCGTTATGAGCTCCGTTGGTGAAAGCCAGAACATTCATGAGGATGTTCCACCAGGGTTTTCGTGTCCAATAGGTCCAATAAATGCTTCTTCCCTAAACTCTGGCAATCTTGTATTGCAAAATGCAAGCCGTTCTGGATGTCCCTCTGATTTAGTAGTTGGTCATTCAAAAAGGAAATTTAATTCTCGCTTGCCTGTGGCTTATGGAATGCCATGGTCTGTTGCCCAGCAATATGGAACACCTCATACTGAATTTCCAGAGCGCTGGGTCACTGCACCTGGCATACCTTTCGTTCCATTTCCTCCACTACCCCCATATCCTCGAGACAATAAAGACTCTCAACCTTCTAACAATTATAGTGCTATGATAATCGATCAGCCTGCTGAAGCTATGACAAGAGATCACTCTGCTGAAGTCAAGGAGGGCGATAACAGTAGTATGGTCACTTGTTGCGCAGATGATATGATTCCCAGCACAACTAGTGCTAACCCTGAAGAGTCAAACCTTCTGTTTGAGGGCAACGAAGCCAAACGAATGAAGGGTGACTCCCATGATTTGGTAACGAAGTACTATAGACAGCAGAAATGGAATAATTCAAAAATACATCGACCATGGTTCCGGAGGAATGCATGGAAATGTAATGAGAACAACTCTAATGGTGATATGTGCAGTATAGATGTAGATGTACCAAAAGAGTCGGAAGATACTTGTGATGCGGAGGATGCAATCTGTAGAGAGGAGAAAGGTGGCAATAATATTTATTAGCATGCACAGCAGCAATATTGTTCACAGGAAAAAAAGAAATTATTTTTGTTTTCTTTTTTCTTCCTTATACATTAATGTACTGTCAATTCATTCGTTCCTGAATCTATTATTCAATGAAAATATCATTCAATTTCAGCATTCCTCTCCTTCACTTTTTACCCTACATGGGGAACTCCTGTTCCCAATACTGATCCTGCTCAAACCTTCAAGACGGGTGAGTGTTTATCTTGACTTCTAATTCTCTCTCAAAATGGAAAACCTATTGATGACTTATAAGACTATTGTTCAACTGTTTCTCTGATAAGTAAAAGTAATTATTACTTCCCTTGCTATCTTATTCCTGTCTGATTTATTAGTTGAATCCCAAAGATCATTTATTTTCTTTGCGTCTCATTTATTTTGTATTATTTTTAAAGTTTGTTCTTTGGTTTTTTCGGATACAAGTGTTTTATATGGTTCAAAACTTTCGAAGTTACACCTGTAAATGTCTTGAGAAGGAGGAAACGTTTCAGTTTTTTTATAGGGAGTTCCTCGTTCTAAATTCGAAACGGTTAATGGTTTGCAACTTTATTTTGCAGTTATTTTGTTCTTGTAAAAATTGTTGATATTGATGCCTTCACCAATGTAGGTGAAGTTGTCAAACGAGCTATTATTTTTTATTATTTAATAGCCTGCCTTCGATTGTTAGCTTATATCTCTAAAACCGGCCAGAGTTTAGAAATTCAGGTTTCATTAAACGTTTGGGGTTTAGGTTGTTCCTTTCTATGTTTGTACGAGTGTTTTGTTCTAGTTTCCATTTTCCTTTTTTTTCTTCTTTTAGGTAGAATGTTAAAGTTTTAAAGTTGCTTAACATTACTTTTTTTTAAATATTATGGTAAGATTCTGAATATTTTGAAATTAATAAAATAATAGTATTAAATAAATATATTACCATTTTAAAATTTACAAAGTGGAATATTTAGTACGTTTTTAACATTTAAAGCAGATAAACATTATGAAAATAAATTGTTTTGTGCTTCTATGATTATGTTTTAACAAAAAAGTACAATAGTGTGTATGTTAACAATAATAAATATATTTACCTGTATTCGTTATTCTTATTAAATATGTATTTTTATTTATTTTAAAAGTTGTTTTTAGATAAACATAAAGTATTTTTTTAAAGTAATCGAATTTTCTACTCGTATTCTAACTTGAGTCGATTTTTATATAAATATATTGATTATTGAACTGATTTTAATAAACCAATAAGAAAAGTTTATAGTTTTTTTAACATAATTATCTTAAAAGTTCATTTTAAAGCGTACGAATCTGGATTTCGGGTTAGATGACAGTATACTTCTTTTTCATTTACCTTTTCAACATATTTTAAATTTAATATACATTTTCAAGCAGTGAGGATTTGGTCATAAACTTAAACTCCTTTTGATTTTTGATGGTCATACAACAAAACAGAAAGAAAATGTAGAACACTAGAGGAATGAGAGTACGTTGCTTTTGCATTTACGAATACTAAATAAGTGTACACAAAACAAGTAACGATTCTCATATGAAGGAATTCTTCCCATATCAGGTTACAACATTGCACATAAATTGCTAATTGATTGAACTAACACAAATCCAAGCTCAGTACTCAAATCCAAGCTCAGTACTCAGCATCACCATTTGCTAAGGGAGAAAGAAAAATGAATCCCCCTTTTCTCTCCAAAAAAATTATTCTTGTCACCAAAAAGGGAAAATACAAACAATGTTTTTGATAACAACTCATCTACAACACACAAAAGCTCTTTCTTATATTCACTTATGCAGTTTTCTTTGGGCAACTAACATACACTTCATCAATATCTCTTCAGCAAACTTCTAACGCGAACAAAGCACCAAGATTTTAACAATGTCTTATGCTTTTTCCAACCATCAAAATACCTACCAATCACTTTCCTATAACTAGGCCTCTGCTGAACCAAAACCCAATACTCAGCAATGTTTGGCCTCCCAGTTATGTACTCTTTCTCTAAATCCAAGAGCACTAAACGAGACAATACTGGAACGAGCATCACATCAGCCATAGTAAACTCTTGACCTGCTAAATAAGGTGTTTCACTCAGCTGCTTCTCTGCTTCATCAAGCAGCCTAATCAAATGCTCCTTGCTCCTTATAAACACATCTGAATCTTTCACTCTCTCTTCAGTCTGATATGCTTCTTTTAACTTCTTATGGTAAGCACCTGCTAGTTCTGGTGACTCAGACATTCGAGCAATCACCACTCTTCTTAAGAACTTAGAAACATATATTCTGTATTTCTCTGGTACATGGGAAAGGGAAAAATACTTTGGATTCCACTCTTGTACCTTCTGCATCCATTCAATCACTTCCTTGTTACTGCTACTGATATTTTCAGACCCAGAGGAGAACACGGCAATTCTTTCTATGTACCTGAAAATCCAATACCACTATAAAATGTCCACTCATAAAGTTAACATAAAAGCATTTGAAAGTAATTCAACTTCATCATTTAGGTTAAGGGATTAAGCTTTATCAAGCAACTGTAAAAACCACTCCTTTATCCACAGTAGCATATAGAATGCTGCAATTGTTGCTCTAAGGGAATTGACTTGGAAAGTGATAAATCGAATTCTCTCGTGCAGAATTTCCACATGGCCGTGTCATGTAAAAATTGTGTTTTCTCTGTGAATTTCACAAATTTTAATATAGTCCTACCTACTTAATTTCTATGAAGAGACATTTTTCATTTGAAATTATGTTCATGTGGAAACTCAACATTAGATAATCCATTCCTTGATAAAGATTTCGAAAGAAGCTCTGTCAGCTAAATATATTTCTGTGGGGATAACTTCCAATGCTGCATAAATCTTCAAAGTAGAATAGAATCAAAGAAATAAGAGCTAACCCTATATAATCAGGAACACATATTATTAACAACTTTTCTATTTATATCTTTGTTGTCAAAAGATACCAAATTTTATACATTGTATTGATTTATTTCTTTCAATATAAATAAGACATTTGTACTGTCTGAGAAACATAATTTGAGCTTAATGTTTCTCTTTTCCTACGGTTTAAGATGGTATTAGAACTACTTCATAAGATAGTATAACAGTTTTTATCGGTATCTATCCTAGTAAGCTTTATTAAACTTTTAGTGAATTTTCTATTCCCACACTCAAAATATCCAGTTCTCAGCATGCAGAGGGTTTAAATATGACCAAAGTGGATAGAAACTTGCCATACTAAGCCTATTTTGCAATGTTGAGTTAAACTGAAAATCCACATTTTATATAAATGTTTACAAAAGGAAGAAATAACATTAAGAGGAGGATGACATAATAAGTTGTGAAGAGGGCATACTGGATTATATCAATAGTATTGTAAAGAATGTGAGAGCCATTTTGGAAAACTGGGAGTCTTCCACCAGGATTCATCTTGAAGAATGAAGAATCCAAGTTCTTGCCGGTTACAGGATTGACATGGTGTGATGTGTAATCAATGCTTTTCTCTTCCAACGCAAGTCTCACCTTCTGGCTGTCCAAATCAAATGGATGATGATACAATTGCATTTTCTTATCACCTAAGGAATTAGGAAGAAGCAGGATGTGCTAGAGGTGAAATATGTATGCGCCAACACCAGAAATCTTTCAGAACACTGAAGTCTGCAAAACATTGGTATCCAAGTTGTCAGTAAGCAACATCTGCAATCATAATTAAAATTCTATAATTAAAGCTTACGAAATACAAAATCATGTGAAAGGCCAGCAATCAATAAGGGAGAATGTGAGACAGGGTCAAGAAAAGGATAAAACATATTTTTCTAGTCACTGATTATTTAGAAATTAGCCGGCCTGTGCAAGAAGCATCCAGAGAAGAACTAATGCCACATGTCATACATAATAAATAATCGATTCAAAACACAGAAATTTCAAAGCCACATATTTAAGTATGTATTCCTAGAATTCATTTTCTCTGCTAAGGCTGTTTTGTGGTATCCCAGTTGTCAAAATACACTACTTTGATATATTAAAAAGACTTTTAATATATTCTAAAACATCAAAATCATTATATATCAGTGTATTTATGGTACAGCAGAGAACAGTGAAAAAAACTCGCAAAATCCAAATTCGTATTCCTATCATTCCAAATACAAGAAAATCGACAGACAGGTAGCGTTGATTGTTAGTCTTATATCAGTTTTAAGCAATGATGTATTATTCACATAAGAAAAAAAATCGATACACATATGAGGTCTACATTCAGACGTATATGAAAAATAAAGGAACACCCAAAAAGAAACCATGATCCAACCCCAAAAGTTAAGGATTGGATAAAAGGAAAGGTATCAACCCAACCCAACCCAACACAGATAGTTTCAATGATCAGAAGAAGTTAATAAATATTAGATGGGGTTAAGGGCAACGGAGTTCAGAAGATTCATGGAGAAAATAAAAACAATTGATGCGTAGAAGTATAGAATTCCATGAAATAGTTGAGAAACCCAGCAAAATGAAGTGAAAGCACAGAGAAGACAAGATGAGCATAAGAAGGAATGAAATGAATGAGAATATACCAGAAGGAGAAGAAGTTGGTGAATGAAGAAGAAAAAAGGAGTATTTTTGGATTGCTGAAATCAATGACAGCTAAAAAGATTGGAAACCACAAACTGAATACTGATCAGAATTTTTCAACAAATTAAGTCACACTTTAAGGTTGCTGTTGAAACACAAAGGCACACACGGCTACTCGCTTAGCTGAATCGACACCTGTCATGTAATAAATTTTCACTTTTCTATATATGGACCATCTTTCATCACGCTTTGACTCACAACCATTTTTTTTTAACAACATAAATATTCAGAAAAAAATAACATTTTTAATTCAATTTTATGTCAATAATTATTCAAAACTGACTAATATGGAATGAATTTTATAAACATTTTAATCCCAGTATCTGCATCTATTTATGTACACACCAACGACCACACACGTGTTAAATATACATTCATACTTGTATGCACAAGAATAATTATAATGAATTAAACAAAATCCGAAAATTTAATAAACAAGAATTCTCCAATATTTTTTTAAAAGCTAATATAAATATATGTAATAATTCTATTTATAATGTTTAGTGATATTTTAATCGAGGATGTTACTTCTTGGTTTAATATAGATACTAAAATATCGAAGAGCATAACGGGTTGGGCTTTGGCGTTTTCTCTTTGGGCAATTACTTTCTGCATCTTTACATTATTTTCTGCAACTCCCATTTTAATGAAATTATATACTGAGTAGTAACGAGAGCTATCAAACTTCAGGCCGGATCCAACCCAAGAAGCTATTCAAAAAATTTGTTTCAGCCCGTTGGATTCCTTTTTAAGTGGACAGTAATTATATTGTGTGGTGACTCATTTTAAAAATTAAAAAAAAACTTGTAATTATTTAAATAAAATAGTAAAATAAAATAATTTAAATAATATTATTGAATTTAAATTTTACATAAATCATATATATATATATATATATATATATATATATATATATATATATATATATATATCTATATCTATATCTATATATTGAATATTATTATTATATAAAACGGAGTTAGCTGAGTCTATATATCTAACCCGACCTAAGTCATTGTTAGCAAATGAATTAGACAAAAAACTTGACCTACTATTTTTCAGTTTAACTTTAATCGTACCAATAATAACTATTTATTTTTTAATTTATTTTATTAACTATTCACAACAAAGGAATTCCATTCGGATTGAATTAGAATGAGTTAAATATATTTTTAGTCTCTAAACTATTAAGCGAATTTGTTTAGTTCCTCTTTTAAAGTAAGGTAAACTCTGATCCTTCTCCTTAAAGAAATCATAATTTTTAGTCTTTCAAAATCAACGGCGTTAAAAATCCACTGAGGTGGCTAATGGTGATATCACATCATTTTCTTTTTTTTGACACGAATCAACTTTTCCCAACTTTTTTCCCTTCCCTTTCCCTCCCTCTTCCTCAATCTTCTCCTTAAACTCCTTCTCATAAATCATCACATCGTTCAACCTTTTCACCGCCATCACCTGCCCGGCCTCAAGCACCGCCTTCCTCCACGTCGTCACGAAGAACCCTCCGCAAGGAGAGAATGGAGAAGAGGTCACTAGAGAAAGAGAACAAGAGAGAAAGTTAATGGTGCGATTATTGATTCTTAACGAATCATTGATCTGTTAATGGTGCAGTTATTGAATTTGCAGGTTATGTATTGTTATGTTGTGAATGAAAGGTGTGCTTCTCTTGCACATCTTTGGCTCACTGGCTGCGACGAGGAAATGGATAATGCTTAGTTCTTGAAAGCTTTTTTCTGTTTTGGTTTTGTGATACAACTTGAGATTTTGAGATGGATTTTGTTCAGGAACTTTTTTATTTTTATTCTGTTTTACTGAAGACTAGAGCTTTTAAGGAAAGATGGGATTTTTAATGGACTAACTATTCTTCTGTTTACAATTTTTACAATTTGTTTTTGGTCATGAACATGTGCTTTTTACTGTGTATATAAAGATGGTGTGGGTAATCAAGCTCTTCAGAAAGCTATAGATTATGCATGTGGTGCAGGGGCTGATTGTTCCCCTATTCTTCAAAATTCCCTTTCTTTTAGTTCTTCTCTGTTTGTTGTTGTCCTTACCTCTTTGATCTGCAACTTCACCATCCACATGGGTTTACCTCTCAAGCCCTAGGTATGTTCTTGATCATGGATCTTGCCGATTTGTTTAAATTAATTCGCAATCATTAGTTTATTTCTCTGAATTTCAAGTTCAATTTTTTATTTAATTTTTTCCTAATGGCAAGATGTTGGTTGTTTGTGTGCTGTATTAAACCAGTTTTTTCTTCCATTTACAGAACATGAAGGATGTTAAGGAGAACATTGAGGGAGAGGAAGGGAAAAAAGTTGGGAAAAGTTGATTCCTGTCAGAAAAAAAGAAAATGACGTAGTACCACCGTTAGCCACCTCAGCAGATTTTTAACACCGTTGATTTTGAAGGACTAAAAAGTATAGTTTCTTTAAGGAGAATGATCAAAGTGTACCTTACTTTGAAAGAGAGATTAAAAACAAATTCGCTTGATAGTTTAAGGACTAAAAACATATTTAACCCAATTAGAATTAGAATTAGAAGAATAAATATCTTCAAATATAAATAAGTTTTAATTACTTTCATATTTAATAATATTATCCCAAACATACCTTGTCAGAACCTTTAAAAAAATCCCAAGTTAGTGGAAGCTAGGTATCAATGAATGAGTTTATAATTTTAGAAATTGGAAGACAGGTGGATGTAGGAGAGCGGACCGATCGGTTTGTACAGGAGGTATATAAGTGGAAATTTTGAAATTCGGTCCCACTTTCTGCATGCACCATTCTTCTCCAAACTGCTGAACTCCATTTTCTCTTCCTTCTCTTTAGATTCCTCCATCTTCTCTCTAAGAATTCTCATCCTTTTATTCTTCCAATCATCATTTAGGCAACGCCTGAGTATTCCTGGTGCCAAGACCTACACTTTGCACCGATCAAGTTGTGGTTTAAGCTGGTGAGTACTTCTCTTCTTAAACCGTTCGTTTTCTGTCACATGCAAACCCAGATTCTGGTTGCATGAGTTTATTATCTTATTCTGAGCATTTCTGGTCTTTTGTTTAGTTTAGTTTCATAAATCGTGACCGTAGAATTCTAAAATTCCTAGTTGTGGCGAGCCATATACTGCATTTATGAGCGTTCGGCTACGTTTAGAGGTAAGGAAAGCTTGTAATTTAATTGTGATTCTTGTTTTATGATTGTTTACTTGCTGGAATGATGTTATGTTTGATGATTTGGTTGATGTTGAAATATTGCATGTTTGTTTGGAAGTACTGATGATTGATGAAAAGGCATAAAATGGGTAGGAATATATAGTTTGATCGTGATTCTACAATAATCTACAGAATTATGAAAACTGTAACCGAGAGTCATTTGTGACCGTTAGGTTTTCCTTTGGCGTGTTCGGTCTTAACTAGATTCTCCTTCTAAAGAGAATTTAAGTTAATGATCGTTCGGTCTTATATTGGTAGCTTGGCACACTAAATACTTAGTTTATGTTTAGTTTTCTATTTCTACTTAGTTATCAGCCTAGTCATGGTATTCAAATAAGTTAAATAATCAACATTATAGTCGTTTTCAGTATGTGAATAAATGTTAGGTTGTTTCCGTGGTCGGCTTTATATAAATATATATATATATATATATATATATATATATATATATATATATATATATATATATATATATATATATATATATTTCTATTAGCTAGAGCGTTCGGTCTCTACAGTACTAGGTCAGAGACTAGCACTCGGTTTCTTCAATGTTCGGTCTTAGACTAAAGGTAAGTATTATTAGTGCTCGGTATCGTACTATTTCTCGGTTTCTTCATAATATTCAGTGTGCTACTGGTATTCGGCGTCAAACAATATTCAGTCTCAGTAGTGCTCGGTCATAGACCAGGTGCTCGGTCTCAGTAGTGCTCGGTCTTATAATATTCCATAATATACCTGCATTAGGTATTAAGAGTGTTCAGTTAAACTCCAAAGTGTTCGGTTAAAGCTTGTAGGTTCGGTTTAAGTTCTCAGGTTCCATCAAAAGTTGTTATGATTTTCGGTTAAGTCTAAATTATATGTATTCTTTAGTATTTGGTACATTCTTAGGAGTTTTGTCTGGTAAAATACTGTTCTGTAGTAACTATTGAGTCACAAGTAAACATCCAAATATTATCATGAGTGTTCGGCTTATAATGAGTCTTATCTAGCATGGACCGTTCGGTCATATTTTGTGTATAAGTGGAAGACCGCTTGTTCTTACACTAAGTGTTCAGTTGTGTTAGTCTAAAAAGTATACAGATCATTAGGTCTTGTCTCTAGGGTGGAAGTTATTGTTCAGTTTTGGTTTAAGATGAGATCTGTTTCTATTTGTTCGGTTTAATTGTATTGATGAATAAGTAAGATGATGTTGAAGAGTGATATGAATTGAGTAATATGGATGTAAAAGAGAATTCCAAGGAGGAATATCTCATGAATGATATTGGAATGATAAAGTATGAATGTGGATAAAGCTTAACTGACGTTTATCCTGATATTCCGTGATTACTCATTCTCACGTAGAGAAGAGTAACTCATGCGTGGAAATGGCAGGAGGTCCTAGACCATAAGGTGAATTTGGGCGGAACAGACTATAACCTTGGGTGACGACTGTTGAGGGCATCCCAGCTATTACATCACCCGGGTGCAAAAGCGTGGTAGCTACACAGAATTCATACAGTTCGGACAGTCAGAGTAAAGTGGTCGGTCATTGCATGTTTTGACGTATAATTTTGGTTGGAAATGTATGATTGGATGATTGCATGATTGACTATTTGATGTATATCAAATTTATGTGAAATAAATGTTTTACAAAATTAATTAAATTAATAAGCTTACCCTATTTCCTGTCTTGTCTGTTTTGTCCTTTCGGTTATCATTTTTCTGTTGCAATGATCATCTTATGGATGTGAGCAGAAGGAGAAGAGTTGCTGGAAGAAGCTCTGGAAGAAGTAGAGGTTAAGGTTGAACCTTAAAACCGTTTGGCAAGGGAGTTAGTTTTGTAAAGTTAGTTTTATAAAGTTTAAAACTCTGTAGTATGATTTAAGGTCGTTCGGTCATAAACGTACCTCTTCTTTTTCTGAACCGACCTGTAATATTATTAATTGTGAGTATATTAGGATATGATTTTATACTATATTTTTGGGATGTTAGATACCTTAATTTTATTTGTAATGATTTTATTATTATTATTATTATTATTATGAATTTGTTAAATAAAATCATCTAAAAATATTTTATTTTAAAGTAATAAAAATATTTAACAAAATAATATATATAAAACTGACAAGATAATGTACTTATACGTGTAAATAATATTATAAGCTATAAACATTATTCTAAACGATTTGATAAACAAATTAGAATAAATCCTACTACATGTATTATATTAAACGTTATAATAAATATATAATATTTTAAATGTAATGTATAAATATTACTTCTTTAGATGTCATAAATCATATTTAAAATAAAATGCTTCAAATATTTTTGAAAAACGGTAAAAATTTTGATTTTTAAATCTTGCGGAATTTAAAATCAACTGGATTGGGTTAATTAAAAAAAAATTGTCATATGAAAGAACTGTTAAAGAAAGGTTTTTCTTTTATCAAACTAGATTGGATTAATTTAAAAAAAAAGAAACAGTTTTGTTTTGATCTTTGTATGATATAGAAAAAGAACCTCGTAATTCATATCACATGCAAGGAATGAAAGTTGTAAGAGCTTACAGTACAAAAATTATAATATGAAGTTGAATAACTAAGCACAAGTGATATTAAATACACATTTGTTATTCAGAAAAAAAGCTGGAAGCATGTGAATAGGTAGGTCCAATGGAGCCTCCAACCATTCACTTCAAAAATGCTCTCACATTCAACTTCATGCTTTCAGATTCTATTTTAGAATGTTTTTTTTTATGTTCTTTTTGGTGTTCCCGATAGATATAATTCAAATTTTTTACCTTTATTTTATTCCAAATAAATTAATGCTAAGGACCTCCAACGGGTCTTTTAACCACATTAACCAGGAACTGGGAGCCATGAATAATTTATAGTTTTTTTTTTCTTTCTTTTCAAATTTGGAAAAGAAAGCACATATATGTTTATGTTTACGTTTTTGTTTTGAATTTTGGAAAAAAAGCATAATTTATTCTATTTTTCAATATCTATAATAATGTATATATGGATGAAGAGGGCAACAATAGAAAAAAAAAACATCTAATCTAATAAACAATTTTCTCATACATTTAGATATCATTTATCCGATTCAAATCTCTTAAAGTTTCGAATTCAAGTCGTATTTTTTTTTTTTATCAGTAAAGATACACATCTATATAGTTAAGCTCACCAGCAGACAGATTAAGTTTCACTGTCATGAAATATTTTTTTGCAGAAAGTTAGTTTAAGAAAAGAAAGAGAGATGAATGTGTGGTTTGCTATATATTGCCGCTATCTCTGGTGTTTGGCTTTTGGTTAATATGTCGTTTTGGTTTTCCAAACTCCATTTTAACGCCCATTTATTGCCAGAAAAAGACTCAAACTGTGCCCGAAATTTAATCATTGTAACTGCCTTCACTGTTACTGTCATTCTGATAAACATGTTTCCTTTATATTAGGCAGCATTTCAACATAATTTTCTATATTTATTTGTCCCATAAGTTAGAACTTGAAGAAGCTATGTCCAAGAACCTTGTTTTAAGGCCTTAATTAAGCTCAAAGAAACTCTGCCCCATTAATATTTTTACTATTAGTTTTAGCTAATGAAAGATATATAGATAGATATATTTGTGTCTGAATGAATTGAATGATTTGTTAGTAAGCAATGCTAGATATGTTATTCACCTTCTTGCTTGTAACTGCCGATGAGTAGCAGTTACATCTTCATTATTATTATTAATAACGCCCTCATCATTGTCAACACTGTAGCGTAAACTCAGACATTCCTTTTTTTCTTTTATCGTATTTCACTACATAATATACCAATTGTTTTCTTTTCAAGAAAAATGCTAGGAGATATATTCATCATCTTCTTAATACAATAATACATTAGTTTGGCAGGTTTCACGCTTAATTAAATATATTTTAATTTTGAACGGAGTCAACTTCACCGGGAGAATATGGGCCATTCTTTTTGTCAAAACGATGATAATTGTAAATAATGATAGCAACAAAAATAGTAATAATATTTTCATAACCATCAGATCAAACAGCCCACCAACCTCCTTCAAACATGCTCTTAACTGTTTAATCCTTAATCTAAAAAATATTGTTTTATGGATTTCAGTGAATCTTTTAGTTCTTATAATGTGGAATACTTGATGCGATTTGTCTCAATACGTGTTGTCATGTTCATAATTTATGACAAAAGTTATTTAAAAGTAAATTAATATGAGAAACATAATTTATTAATTGATTATTATTGTAACTAGTTGTAGGGGAAGCATATATAATAATAAGAAGAAGTCCGTGAGAGGAAGGAGAGGCACCGACAGTGAAAATGAGGAAGAAACAGAAATGTATAAGTGGTGGTAGACCCACACCGTTTGATTTGAACGACCACTTTTGATAGAAACCCCATGGTGTGCATTAAAGCACCACAACATTAACATCACCCTCCTCAATCATCTTAAGGTCGGTTTCACTTGACAGACACGTACGTTGCTACATCAATTCGATGACAATCAGTAAATATGTATTCTTATAAATGCATTTACTGTTCCATCTTTTAATATCACTCAGTTCTACGTACGCACAGCAGCTCATCTCTCTGTTGTATCCACATTCCATAAATGAATAATATTAAACAAATTAATAGGGTATTTGGATAAGTAATTTTAATAGGATTATTTTTAAAAAAATAAAATGTTTGATGACAAAATATGTTGTTTAGATATAAAATTTTAGAAAAATGAAATTATAAAATTTTATTAGAATAAATGTATTACTTAAAATAAAAGAACTTTAAATTTCATAAAAAGAAATAATTTAATTTTTTTTTTTATATACATATAGTTGTGTCTAGTTTAATTCAATCAAATATGGATAAGCCTTTGACTCGAACGAACTTGAATCTATTCTAAATTATTCTTAGTCGATTCATGTTTCAATTTGACTTGCTTGAGTTAACTAGACTTACTTACCTCGATTTGGTCTTGATTGTGTTAAGCTTGATTTAGCATTAATCAAACTATGACTAGCTTGAGCCTAAACCTAGTTTAATATGGTTTAATATGAGTTGGTCCCAATTCAAATGAATATGAATTTATCTTAACTCAATAGAATTTAAGCTTGCCTCAACTCAGGTTAACCTGGACTTTGATTGATTTTATTCAACCTAAACATGAATTTACTTGGCTCAACCTTAATTTGGTCCAATTTGACTCGATTTCGACAAAAACAAATTCGACATGATCTTGGTTCAAGCTAACTCGACCTAGCTTAGACTTTGAGCAACTCAGCTTGACCTAAGCCCAAGTTAACTTCATTCAATTTAGGCTTGGGTCAACGAAGCTCAACTAGAATCTTAACCAACTCAATTTGACTTAGGCCTAGGTTAACACGATTCAACTGAGACCTAAGCCTACTTGGCTTAAGATGGACTTAAAGCAAATCATTTTAACCTAAACTTGGATTGACTTGACTTGATTTTAACTTGAGTAAACTCAGTCCAATATATTAAATTGAAATACTTTATCTAAATTAGAAAAATAAGATTAACTAAATTTTAATTAATTTATCTAAACAAAACATTTAAAAAATAGGTTTAATAATTATTGAGGTCTCTATTTTTGGCAAGAAGTTTCAAATCAGTCCTTTAGTTTGTTTTATCTTAATTAGGTCTTTACTTTTAAAATTTTGAAGTAATGTGTAAGATAACATTTTTTTTCAACTAAACAGTGGCTTGTTATTACAACAACATATAGACAATTATAGTGGATCAAATGAATTAATAAATATGTTTACTGTGGAAGAACTAAAAGAGGTCACCAACAATTTCAATGAAGAGATGGTCTTAGGCAAAGGTGAGGAGGGAACAATTTACAAAGCAATATTACTTAACAATAGAAGTGTAGCAATAAAAAAGACCATAATTAATAACTCAAAACAAATCGAGCATTTCATCAATGAGGTGATTATGTTTTGTCAAATCAACCATAGAAATGTGGTGAAACTCTTGGGATGTTGTTTAGAGACAAAGGTTCCCTTACTTGTTTATGAATTCGTTCCCAATGGAACCGTTTACGAGCATCTCCACCATCAAAGCAAACCTTTAAGACTTACATGGAAAAGAATATAACAAATAGTAGTTTAAAATGTTGGGGCCCTGACATACTTGCATTCTTTTACCCATGCATCAATATTCATAGAGATGTGAAAACTTCAAACATACTACTTGATCACAATCTCACTGAAAATGTTTTTGATTTTGGAGCTTCAAAGATCATTCCTCTTGATCGAACTCAGTTAACAACTTTGGGGTTGGGGACACTAAGGTATCTTGACCTAGAATACTTTCTCTCAAGCCAGTTAACGGAGAAAATTGATGTCTATAGTTTTGGAGTTGTCCTAGCCGAACTACTAACAGAAGAGAAGGCACTCTCTTTTGAAAGGCCAGAGGCTCATAGAAACCTACTGATTCACTTCCATTCTTCAATGAAGGAGGGTCGGTTACTTGACATTTTCGATGGCCACATAAAAGACGAGACAAATGTTGACAAACTAATGGATGTTGCAAATATTACAAGCCATTGTTTAAGGTTGAAGAGGGAAGAAAGGCCCACCATATGCATGTGTGTAGGTGTGCATGTGTGCTTGTATGCATGTGTGCATATGTGCATGTGTGTGAATGTGTGTGTGTGTGTGTGTGCGTGTATGTATGTGTAAAAGAATATTTTTTCAATTAAACGGTGGTTTATTATTACAACAACATATAGGCAGGTACAGTGGATCAAATGAATTGACAAAAATATTTACAGTGGAGAAACTAAAAGCGACCACCAACAATTTCAATGAAGAGATGGTCTTAGGTAAAGGTGGGGAGGGAACAATTTACAAAGAAATATTACCTAACAATAGAACTATAGAAAAAAAAAAGTCCAGAATTAATTACCCAAACTAAATTGAGCATTTCATCAATGAGGATATTTTGCTTTGTCAAATTAACCATAGAAATGTGGTGAAACTCTTGGGATGTTGTTTAGAGACAGAGGTTCCCTTACTTGTTTATGAATTCGTTCTCAATGGAATTCTTTACGAGCATCTCCACCATCAAAACAAACCTTTAAGACTTACATGGAAAAGAAGATTACAAATAGCAGTTGAAACTGCTGGGGCCTTGGCATACTTGCATTTAGCTACCCATGCACCAATTATTCATAGAGATGTGAAAACTTCAAACGTACTACTTGATCACAATCTCAATGCAAAGGATTCTGATTTTAGAGCTTAAAAAATTATTCCTCTTGATCGAACTATGTTAAAAACTTTGGTGTTGGGGAGACTTGGTATTTTGTCCCAAAATACTTCCACTCAAGCCAATTAACGGAGAAAAGTGATGTCTATAGTTTTGGAGTTGTCCTAGCCGAACTACTAAGAGGAGAAAAGGCACTCTATTTTGAAAGGCCAGATGTTTATAGAAACTAGCGCTTCACTTTCATTCTTCAATGAAGGAGGATCGATTACATGACATTGTCGATGACCACATAATAGATGAGGCAAATGTTGAGCAACTAATGGATGTTGCAAATATTGTAAGTTATTGTTTACGGTTCAAGGGTTAGGAAAGGCCCATCATATGTATGTGCATGTGTGTATGTGTGTATGTGCGCACGTGTGCTTGTATGCATATGTTCATGTCCACATGTATGCATATGTGCATGCATGTGTTTGCATGTATGCATGCGTTCATGGATGTGCATGTGTGTGTGTGTAAGTGTGTATGTGTGTATGCGTGTATGTGTGTGTATGTATGTGTGCATGTGTGTATGTGTAAAAGAATATTTTTTGCAACTAAACAATGACCTGTTATTACAACAACATATAGGCAGGTACAATGAATGAAATGAATTGAAAAAAAATCTTTATCGTGGAAGAACTAAAAGAGGCCACCAACAATTTCAATGAAGAGATGGTCTTAGGCAAAGGTGAGGACAAAACACTTTACAAAGGAATATTACCTGACAATAGAAGTGTGGTAATGAAAAAATATAGAATTAATAACCCAAACCAAATTGAGCATTTCATCAACGAGGTGATTCTGCTTTGTCAAATGAAACATAGAAATTTGGTGAAACTTTTGGGACGTTGTTTAGAGACAAAATGTCTATAGTTTTGGAGTTGTCCTAGCCGAACTACAAAGAGGAGAAAAGACACTCTCTTTTGAAAGGCCAGAGGCTCATAGAAACCTAGCGATTCACTTCCATTGTTGAATGAAAGAGGGTCGATTACTTGACATTGTCGATGGCCACATAATAGATGAAGCAAATATTGAGCAACTAATGGATCTTGCAAATAAATTAAGCCATTGTTTAACGTTCAAGGATTAGGAAAGGCCCACCATATGTATGTATATGTGTGTGCATGTGCGCATGTGTGCTTGTATACATATGTTCATGTCTACATGTATGCATATGTGCATACATGTGTTTGCATGTATGCATGTGTGCATGCATGTGCATGTGTGTGTATGTGTAAGTGTGTATGTGTATGTTTAAGTGTGTATGCGTGTATGTGTGTGTATGTATGTGTGCATGTGTATGTGTGTGTATGTATGTGTACATGTGTGTATGTGTAAATAAACATTTTTTGCAACTAAACGATGGCCTATTATTACAACAACATATAGGCAGGTACAATGAATGAAATGAATTGACAAAAATCTTTATTATGGAAGAAACAAAAGAGGCCAACAACAATTTCAATGAAGATATGGTTTTAGGCAAAGGTGGGGACAAAACAATTTACAAAGGAATATTACCGGAGAATATAAGTGTGGTAATAAAAATGTCCAGAATTAAGAACCCAAACCAAGTTGAGCATTTCATCAATGAGGTGATTCTGCTTTGTCAAATGAAACGTAGAAATGTGGTGAAACTTTTAGGTTGTTGTTTAGGGACAAATGTTCCCTTACTAATTTATGAATTCATTCCCAATGAAACTGTTTACGAGCATCACTACCATCAAAGCAAACCTTTAAGACTTACATGGAAAAGAAGATTACAAATAACAGTTGAAACTATTGGGGCACTAACATACTTGCCTTTTGCTACCCATGTACCAACATTCATAGAGATGAGAAAACTTCAAACATACTACTTGATCACAATCTCATTACAAAGGTTTCTGATTTTGGAGCTTCAAAGATTATTCCTCTTGATCGAAATCTCTTAACAATTTTGGTGTTAGGTGTAGCACCCAAATATAATAAAAGGTATTACTTATAGTAAAGACTAAATTAATTTGATATCTGATATAAACAATCAAACTTTATTCCAATTCTTTCAAAGTACAATTCCAAACTTACAAACTTTAAATATTATAGTATTCACCACTTAACATAAATTCGAAATTAAACTTATATGTCTTACATAACATATTTTTCCAATGCAAATTTATTCTTTTTACAAAAATCCCTGAAAGTTTTTCCCCGCATCTCTCTCATCATCTTTAAGCTTTTTCAACCGCATCTGCAACATTATCTGCTCACATATAACATGAGTTATATGATCACAACATAAACAAATAAGGGTAAGCCAACCATATCATACAATCATTAAACTTACTTATAATATAAATGTTTCAATCATGTATTTCCGCAATTTATAAATAACATTATCCTGATGTCATTAATCCATTTTTTTTTCTTTTAACTTCTTCAAAATCCTCTTTCTCATTTTCATAAACCTTACAAGTATACCATGCTTACTCATGAAGTCTTATGGTCAGACCGCTCTCTGCCTGCTTCCTTAAGCCTTACCTGTATACTATGTCTTACTTTCTAAAGCCTTATGGTCAGACCTCTCTCTGCCTGCTTCTATAAAACTTACGAATCATATGTTTATGTCAAAGCCTTATGGTCAGACCACTTTCTGCCTGCTTTTATAAACCTCGGGTGTTACTTTGCTCATATCAAGCTCTCATGGTATAACTCGAACATACTACTCCCAGTAGTAAACATCATTTCATAAATAATGATTTCTTGTATCCACTCCCAAATTTCATAAAATCAACAATTCATACCCTCTTATCCACCTAACTCAATCATGTTCATTCTTTAATCATAATAACCCGTTTTGGTGTCAATAAATTAAACATATTGCCAGATATCATACTTCATATTATAAACTAATTTTGCCCATAATGAGTATAACTCAACATATTTTCACCAATCAAATATCATAGATAAGCCAAAATACATCAACATATCTCAGGAACTACATATTAAAGTCTGGGCTCAATGTAACGATAAATGAAATATATATGAAGTTTTCACCATGATAACTTTATGCATCTACAATCAACTTGTTTTATTTTATTTTCATCCTAGTAGAAATTTTTCTTTACCCCAATTGGTCACCGGAGAGGACCCAGATGTCTGAACGCATCAAACTCACCTTCGACGCCAACACATATGACTAGTCACAATTGACTGGACCAGGCCAGGGCTGCTCTATGATTAGGGATGTGCCAACTCAGGTTTTTAAGGTTCCTCTATCCTACTAACAAAGAAAGGCCCTCAATAATTAACAATTGATTTATTTAAATTATATACCCTGTTCTCTTATGCTCTAAATATGAAATGCCAAATTTTAATATTTTCACTTCCTCTCACAGCAACCTCAAACAATATATGTACATCTATTTAATACCCATATACAAGCTATTACAGAACCCTTACTCCAGACTTTCCAACAGGATCAATTTCAGCCAACAAACTCATTCAAAACAGATTAAATTCATCACATCACAACATGTACAATTTCACAGTTTCAGTTATAACACCCAATATAATAAAAGTCATAAAATAGTTTCACAAGAGCACACCAGTTCAACATTCATATGCATATATTTTTATAAAATAAATTCATACAAAATAATTAGTTTCCCTTACCATCAAAATAATATTAATATAAATATTCAGGGGAAACAAGAAGTTGAATCTGGCAGAGCCGGTTAGACAACTTCTCATCCTTCCAGAAAGATGCAATAATAAAAAAAATAGATAAAACAATAAAATTTCTGGGGAAACAAGAAGTTGAATTTGGCAGAGTCGGTTAGACAACTTCTAATCCATCCAAAAATACAAACATAAACAACTAATAATATACAAATGACATAACATAATCAATATCACATTTTACAACTATCACACTTGGATCTAAACACAAAAGCATGTTCTCATTCAAATTTCAAGGTCATGCAGAGACAAAATACTTCATATTCAAAATTTAAAATCATACAAAAGCAAAATATTGCATATTCAAGACTCAAGATAATACGAAACAAAATGCTCAAGGTTAGCTCCCCTTACCTGATTCTCCCTCCTTTCTGAATGAAGAGCACTTCTTCAGAAGCTCTCGCTACCTTCTCTACAACTCAGATTTTATTCCTAATATCTCCTTATTTTTGACAAAAGTCTTACTAAATTTCACTCTCCTCCTTTAAAACTTCATTTCTCACTCCTATTTATAGTTGAAGTTAGGGGTTACTGTAGCAGTACTGTAGCTTGTGTCACTTCTGCGTGTGGTGTATCAAGTTGAAGACTTTGATAAAATAGAAGAAGAATTAAAGAACAGAGAACAAAGTGAAGGTAGAGATTGGGTCTCCGAGAAAAGCTTGACTTGGAGAGTAGTTGTTTGAAAAATCAGTTCAGATCACTTAACAGATGCATGTCAGCAAAAAAGCAAAAAAAAGCAATTACACGTGGACAGAGACGTTAGACACATCAGCATATTTTTCACGGTGTTAGTTTTGGAAGACTAAAACCAAAGTTTCGAAAAGTATGAGGATTAAAATGTACCTTACTTTGGAAGAGGGACGAAAACCAGAAATGACCAATAGTTTAGGGACTAAAAACATAGTTAACCCTAAAATGATTAAGATTAAGAAAAAAAATTGAACAAACGTAAAAAGAAACTAAGATGGAAGAGGAACGAAAACAAAAAATTAGGACCTCAACAAAACTTTTTTCAATTTTCTTTTTTAAAAATACGAAATTCCACGTCATCCAGCTACATTGTATTAACGTTTCATATCAACGTAGTTTTATTATTGTTCAATCAATTTAATTGTAAATGTCTAATTATTTTAATTTTTCACAAATAAAAATCAATTAAAAAATAAATAAATGAAAGATCAATATGAGATTTAATAAAAAAAATAGAAATATATAGAATGATCAAACCTAAAAAGTAAAATAATTAAATAAGATCCATTCAAATTTGGTTTCTTTTAAGTGTTTTATTATATGTGAATTTTTCCATCAAGTAATGATTTTCTTTTGTATTATAGTATCACCATAAATGAAAGGTAAAAGGAAATGCAAAGAGTATTAAATTCAATTGCGACATCACTGCCCTGTATAAATGTAAAGAATATGCTCATCTAGTGTTGCGTGCAATGTTCTGTTAAATATTTAATACCATTTTAATTTCGTGAATGAAAAAATTCGTATGATGTAAAGTGTATTTAAGCTATTTTATCGACTTTGAATATTAAGTGGAAAATATTCTGAGGATAAAAAAACATTGAATGTGAGATAAAATTGTAGATGGTTTTAATTGTTTAGGTTCAAAGTCCATAGAATTAATTTATAATATATGTAATAGTAAATTTTATTTTGCAATTCGTTTCATAAATTTAAGTTTAAATCCATGTCTTAATAAAATATTAAATCTAACAAAATTTATTATTTTATTTGTTATCAGACTATTATCATATATTAATATCTAATTTTATATTTAAAATATATATTGAAATCTCACATGAATAAAAATATAATTATTTTATAATATATATAAATAAATACAAACCTCATTTTATAATTAAATTTTATAAAATTATATTAGATTTAAATCTTATTTTTAACAATTTGAAAATGAAAATTATAAATTAATAAAAATAAATAATTTTTATATCTTTCTTTTTAGTTGAATCTAATTAAACTGGTAAATATTATTACAGATAAAACCTGGGAGTTGTTTTTAAACGAAAAGCAACAAACTTATTATATCATGAAGGGGATTCCCTACTAAATAATGAACAACTTTTCTACATATAATTCTAAATTATAGTAATTTTTAATTTTGAGTGAAATGTTGATGGATGTTATATGTTATTAATATTAATATAACTATTATCATATATTTAATTAAAAATTGTATATTTATTTTGAATTTTAATCATCAAAATACGATTATATTTTCAGTAGCTATAAAATTGTTAGAAAGAAATATGTCTAGAATTATATTTTTGAAAACTAAAAAAGATCTTTTATAGTATAATAACTTTTTTCTGATATGATTCTCTTGTGAAATCTTGTACAAATATTTACACCGAAGAACAAAATTCTCTTTATGAAAAACGTTTGTAATAAAAACAAATGCAATTGTACTTATGGGACCTTTTTTCTCCTTACTTTATGTGGGATATTATTAATATATATAAATTATTTGGTTACAATTAAAAAAATAAAAATTTGAGGGATCATATTTGGAATGCACGAAGAAGAAAAAAGAGATATTACATTATACTTATAAATTTAGAGACATAGTCTTGTTTTATGTAAAATTCGATTCAGATTGCTCAATTTGTATTTATGTTGTGTTTTTATAAATAATAATAAAAAATAGTTTTATTTAAATCATAAGATAAACAAATTTATATAATAATAAATAATTAATAATATTAATAATATCAAAAATTAGTTAAATAATGATAATCAAAATAAATTTATAAATAATAGTAGCAATAACTAGAAAATCATAAATAATAATAAAATTATTAAAAAAAGTAAAATTAAGAATATTAATAATCAAAATAAATTAATATAATAATAATGTAACTTTAACGTAAATTCCATTCAAATAAATTACTTTTAAACAATTTTTTATAAGGTTTAAGTATATAAAAACTATTATATAAAAAAATTGGTTAAAATAGTTCATGTATATAAAAACTATTAAATTTATTAATATAAATAAAATTTTAGATATATAAAGATTTACATATATATTTATTAATTAAAAAAATTAAATAAATAACATTTTTATTTTAATTAATAAAAATATTTGTAAAAATGTTAGAGTTGATTTAAATATAATTTCATAAATATTTAATAAAAGTATCAGTATAAGATTTATGAAAAATAAATAAATTTTGTTCAAATTTAAGAAGAGACAACACTGCATAATTTTAACAAAAATTAGAACTAAATTAAATAAGAAAAATCAGCGTTAAATATGTTTTTCCTCTCTTGAATTTAAATGAAATAAACTTTAAATTAATTTAATTCTTCTTCTTTATAACTATATGAATTTAATTTTTTTAACCAAATTTTTTTAAGTTTATTTGAAATTTTAAACACGTTTTTCAATTAACGTGGAAAGAAAAAATGAGTCAAACAGTGTAACAACTCAAATGCTATCATGAAATGCATTTGAAACATCAAATAAACTTAACAAAATTTAATTAAAAAGATGAAATGCATACATTTTTAAAGTTGAAGGACTAAATTGGACTAAAATTTTAAAGAGTAACTAATTTTAATTTTAATTGAAAATTAAAGGATCAAAAACATATTCATCACTAACTTTATAAAAATGGAGGGTTTATAAAAATGGAGGGTTTATAAAAATGAATATAAATAATTTTTATTAATTTTATAAATAATTTTTTGTTATAAATAATTATTTTATAGTTGAAAGGTTTATAGTTGAAGGGTTTGTAGTTGAAGTTTTCAAGTGTTTTTGGTGTAAAAAAAGGGGTTTTGAGTAGTGAGATTTTGAAGTAGTGAGTATAAACTGTTTTGGACGGTTGAAGGTCTGTTATTATATCTATTAGGACTTGTCTAGGTACTAAAATCAGTAAAATCTATCATGGAAGTGATATTGGCTTCATAAGTTGAGTTTTTAATCCATTTTAGAGGTTTTAGGTGTTGAGAATTGAAAGTAGGAAGGTTGGGATGGAACTGAGGTGTTGGAGGGTGCTAGCAATTGTATTTAGACTTGTCTATGTAGTGGGTAAACTGATATGTGGGTTAGAAAGTGTAGAATTGAAATTCGGTAACTTGTGAAAGTGAATTTGGATTTTAAAGTGTCAAATTGAGTTATATGAGGGTTTTCAAAGTTTTCTCAAGGTCTGAAGGGTCCTAGAGTCCTTTAGAAGTTAGGGGAAAAAGTTTTAAAGTGAGAAAATTAGGTCTTGATCTTACTTATAGCGTTTGAGCGCCCATTTCCAGAGGTGCCAACACTGAGCCCTGTCATGCACCACTACACCAGTTTCAAGGGGGTTTTTAGGGTTTTAGACATCTGTTTTAGACGTTCTTTAGGTTGTTTTGGGGGTTTTGGACCTTCTAGAGCTGTTGGTGAGGGTTTCAGAGTTGTTTTCCTTACATAAATGTGAGTATCAAGATGCCATGAAAAATTATGTTATTATTTTTTAATGTATAATCAAAGGTTTTTTTGTGATAGTATGCCATGTTTGTGTGAAGTGTATGTATATATATATATATATATATATATATATATATATATATATATATGATTATGAGAGGGATATGTTGATGATGAATATGTGGTTAATTAAGTAAATGATTGATGGATGTAATTCCATGATTCTAGTGGAGAGGATACATGGTAGTGTCATGTGTTGTTTTTGTATAAATGTATGGAACTTTGTATTGTTGGGTTATATTGACACTCAATAAGCCCAACTTAAGTCGAGATGGATGGTTATGTCATAGAGAGTAGCAATAGGAGGTCTTAGCTTGAGGAGCCTTTCTTCAGTTGGCAAACGAGCGTTTGAGGACTAATCTTATGAGTGGTAGGATGAAACCCATTAACAAGGGCTATGCAAAAGCAATAGAAACCACCACAAGTGCAGGAACCACCATAGTTCAACATTTATACTATCCTGATGAGTCAAGTCAAATGTTGTGATGTGATTATAATATATGTTTATTATGTGTGTAATATAATGTATAATGAAATATTTATTAAATTATGATGAACTATTTTACCACTAGTTTACCCTTAATTTTTTGTAGTGTCTGTCTTTATGTGTGTTTTCTCTTTTGCGATGATCACCTTAATGGTATGAGTTTAAGGGAACATTCTTTACGGTTGCTCCAACGAGAGATGAGAATGAAATAGTTGAAAAATCAAATAATTCTATCGGTAGACATTGAGTGTATTTTCTTACAATAATTCCATATTTACTGTTAAAAATAAGATATTACAACTTTCTTCACATATACATATTTCTCCATCTTATGATATACAATAGCTTTTTGTTACTGAGTTTCAATTATATTTCAAACGTCATATTATAACTTTGTTCAGAAGACTCTACTTACATTTTTTAAGATATATCTTTTGACATAATTAACATTTGTATGTTTGAATAAATTTTCTAAGATAGCGTATGATAACAACTTACATCATATAACAAACAATTAATTTAACTTATTTTGGTAAGTGCTTACCTAACAAGCATAAGTTCAATAAGCTTTTAAATTAAATCGTGATCCTTAATTATATTTGAAATTAAGTGTTTATAAAAATTCGTTAGCTAACGGTTTGCTGTCTACTATTCAAACCAACCAGTACACGTCTCTTGAAAGGAATGTTTTTAACATAAGTAAAATAGAAAATGTATTTAAAACTCTTCATTTTTTCAATAATTAAAATTATATTAAAATAAAAAAGTGGGAATGGAATTTTGATGTTCTGAAAAATATTGATATGAATATTAATTTTAATTCAGTTCATACATGAATATATAATTTAGAAAAGAAAAACAATATTTTATAGATATTTGGACATGGTTTTAACGTTTGTGATAGCTGCAATGAGATTTGATGAAGTGAATAGGAAGATAAAACAGTGTGAATGGTTGTTGAATAATGAAATATGAGAACGTGAAAAATGACCTAATAAAAACTTAAAAAGACACTGAATAAAAGGTTCTGAAGCAACTTAAAGCGTGAAAAATTCGTATATGGATGTTAACACAATGATTGAAAACGAAGCAAATTAAAGCGTGATGTTATTCAAATGAGAATGACGTAACAAAACTCATTCCTATTCCTTCACCAAATAAAACACCAGCAATTTGTAATTTCTTATTCATACACAGAATATTCTATTCTATCATAAAATAATAATAATAATAATAATAATAATAATAATAATAAAAATAATTTTCCTACATTAGGTATCCCACCATCATTCAAATTTCTTATCCATATTTCATTTCAGAAAATCCTTCATTCATTTCAAAACTTTTAAAAACCTAATTCTAATTCAAGAGAGATTCGATTTCAACTCAACTAATTGACCTATAATCTGAATATCTAAAATAATGTTTCACTAATTTCGCCTTACAATTTTTTTAGTATTTTTAAATAATTAATTAAATTCAAAATAAATAAGTATACAAATAATATACAATTTATATTATAAAGCATTAATGATGATTAATAAATATTTTAACAGAAACTGTATTTTATATTGATGATAAATTATGAATGTAATAATATGATATTTTTTTTATAGCTGCTAGCTTTTCTTGGACAGTATTGAAATTCAAGTTAGAATTAAAGATATTGAAAGTGATATGGTAAAGTATTTATGAGGTTAAAAGAAAAAAATAAGTATTAAAAAAATAATTAAAAACCGTTTAATTTATGTGCAGACATTATTAAATGATAGTGACTTTAGAACAAGTATTTTACATATTTTATTCAGTGTTAACATTTTAAAATATTTTCCTGTATTTTGATAAGATAAGACACTTTTTTAAAAATACATAAATTTATAAGAATAGATAAGAATATTTATTGTTAAAAAAAGAAGTAAATTTTAGGTTAAAGAAGAAAATTGGGTCCAGTCAGTGGTCAAAACCGAAGGGCTTTAAACTTGGTTAGTAGCATCTTGTTTAGAAAGTCACCTAGATAAATATGAATATAAATAATAATAATAATAATAATAATAATAGTTTTAACAGAAGTTAGAAGCTTCAGAGTTTGGCGTGGGAGCTTCAAAAGCGAACTGAACCAACGACAGTTAAGCCGAACAAACCTTAGTAGTTCCAAACCAAACCAAAATCATATAACAGAACACAGCACAAAAGAAGAACGACAAGCTCACTTAATTCCTAGTAGTATTACTCACCCACGGTCTCTGTCTGAGACAACACTCGCCACCAACAAAACGGCGTCACTCTGATCGTGATCAACGTCAAAAATGCCTCAAACGGCTCCTACCGGAGAACCCTCCCACGGAGGCTCCGGTGGCCGCATGGTGGTAGTGGGGGTGAAGATGGACTCCTCCAGCAAGGAATTGCTCACGTGGGCTTTGGTTAAAGTGGCTCACTCTGGTGACACCGTGGTTGCTCTGCATGTTCTTGGCAACCAGGGTACTGAGAATTTCAGTTCCTTTTTTTTTTTCTTTGGGTTTTTGTTTTTTTAATTTGAATATTAACTGGTGAAATGGGGTTGCGTAGAAACTGTGAATGGAGACGGGAAATCTTCGCTGCTTTCGCTTGTCAAGGCGTTTGACTCTGTTCTTGCCGTTTATGAAGGATTCTGCAACTTGAAACAGGTTCAATTTCTGAATCTTCGTTCTCTGTGGATCCTTTCAATTTCTATAAACGGTATATGCAAATTCATTTGCTGTCTTCAAATTGGGTTGGAAATACGGGACATAAAAAATGAAACTTAACAAAAGCGTAATTTTGAAGTTTGTGCAAGTGCTTTTTTTTGAAGTTACTGAACAAAACATACTGAATTTTATGGTTTTTGTTTTTTAGGTCGACCTCAAACTCAAAATTTGCCGTGGTTCATCAGTGAAGAAAATTTTGGTTCGAGAAGCAAATAGTTACTCTGCAACTCATGTTGTGGTCGGAACAACTAATGGTTTGCATAGAATCCGGTCATCTACCTTTGTAGCTAAATACTGTGCTAAAAAGTTGTCTAAGGATTGCTGTATTCTCGCTGTTAACAATGGGAAAGTTATGTTCAAGCGTGACAGCTCGCCACCGAGTGTTGCTAACTTACAAGGTGTCAGATTGTTCTTAGTTTTGATTGTTGGCATTCTCACGGACGGCAGAATTCTCAGGCTTGAGTTTGTTTTGCAGGGATTGATCGTCAGCACAGAAATGGTTTGATCGGTTCGATTCATTGGACACTCAGTAAGAATACAAAAGTTCTAAGTGATGACAATTCAGGAACGGATGCTGATGAGAAGAAACCTGGCCAAAGTTCAGATCACAGTTTAGCTAAGTTTTTCCTAGATTCTACAGAAACTGTTAGAAAACCGAACTGTTCAATTTGTGGCACAACCTTGGCATTGCCAGACCCTTTTTGCAACCAATCTGAAGAAGGGTTTTCTGGTGATGATGGTAAAGAGAATTCCTTGGCTATAGTACCAGTGCAAGTGCAACCAACTGTTGCTGCAGAAACGGAATTGAAACCTGGTTGGCCACTACTACATCGGAGAATTATATCGGACACACAATCTACTGATAGATCATTGATGCACCCCAAGATTTCCGTGGTCCAGTGGGCAATGAGGTTACCTTCTAGAAATATTTCATATGCTTCAGATCGTGATGAAAAACCTGAAAGTTGTGATCAAAGCCTGGATCAACCTGCGGCTTTAGATAGGGAAAGTGGTGCTCTTGTTCCAATAGATTCTGAAATCGGAACTGCTTCTTCGCCAGAAAGCAATTCAAGAAACATTCCTAAAGAATTGGAGGGCCTTCACGAGAAGTACTCCTCAACTTGTAGATTGTTTGGGTACCAAGATCTTGTATCTGCCACATCAAATTTCTTACCGGGTTTGTATCGTAGTTAGTTTGACTTAGTTCAATGTAACAAACTGGGTGGTTTTTCTTTAATGTGGTCACTAATGTGATTTCAGAAAACTTTATTGGGAAAGGAGGAAGCAGTCAGGTTTTTAGAGGCTGCCTTTCTGATGGCAAGGAACTTGCTGTCAAGATTCTAAAGCCTTCCGAAGATGTATTGAAGGAATTTATTCTGGAAATCGAAATCATCACTACCTTGCATCACAAAAACATAATTTCCCTCCTGGGATTCTGCTTTGAGAATGGCAAATTTCTTCTGGTTTATGATCTCTTATCAAGGGGAAGTCTTGAAGAGAATCTTCATGGTACGCAAATATACATTTTCTATATATATATATATATATATATATATATACACACACACACACACATATATATATGTATCCCCTTTTGTTTTTCTATGTGGCTTGTTATTGACTTCCTTCTATTCCTTGCCAAAATAGGTAATAAGAAAAATTCAATTGCGTTTGGTTGGTCGGAGAGATATAAGGTAGCTGTGGGTATTGCTGAGGCTTTAGATTATCTGCATTCTAAAGACGATCAACCCGTGATCCATCGGGATGTAAAGTCATCGAATGTGTTATTATCCGAGGATTTTGAACCCCAGGTATTTATCTTTTGATCACTTTTTAGTTCAACATATTCTGTATTATTGAGCCTCATGATTTGCTTGATTTTCTTCAGCTCTCTGATTTTGGACTGGCAAAATGGGCATCAACCTCGTCATCACAAATAACCTGCACAGATGTTGCTGGAACCTTTGGGTTTGTACATTTAAACCCTGCATAACCATGCTAGAGAGAGAGAAAATACATTTGAAATGGTCCTAAATTATTTTTATGTATTGTACTTATCATGCAGTTACTTGGCTCCTGAATACTTCATGTACGGCAAAGTAAATGATAAGATTGATGTTTATGCATATGGGGTGGTGCTCCTTGAACTTCTTTCGGGGAGAAGGCCCATAAACCGTGATTATCCTAAAGGCCAAGAGAGTCTTGTCATGTGGGTATGTTTCTGTAGGCCTATGCTATGGCATCAACTCAAATACTTCTATTTCCTAATCATATGTGTTGTGAAAAAATATAACAGAAACGCACTTTCGCAGGCAAGTCCAATTCTAAATAGTGGAAAGGTGTTACAATTGTTAGATCCTAGTTTGGGTGATAACTATGATCATGAGGAGATGGAAAAGATGGTGTTGGCAGCCACACTGTGTATCAAACGTGCTCCAAGGGCTAGGCCTCAAATGAACCTTGTAAGTGGTCCACTTTTGACTTTACTGCATATTGTGGAATCTATGTCATATCATATATAATACTAATAGACTCATTCGTTGCATATGGAGTGTAATTTCCTGGACAATGACCTGAATGTTTGCCTTTTGCTTATCCTAAATCCTGTGGTACATATCTTGATAGTGCACGCCACAACTTTATCTTCTTGTTTGATTACCGTAGAAATATTCAGAGAATTAGTCCTTAGTTGAAAATGTGATGCATTGATTATATTGGACCACAGATCTTAAAGCTCCTTCAAGGTGACATTGAAACAATGAAGTGGGCAAGGTTAGAAGTTAACAATGGTTTGGATGCATCAGAAACGGTTGATGATGAAGCGTGTTCACCTAGTGATAATCTGCAGTCACATATAGATCTTGCACTGCGTGATGTGGGGGAGGAGTCACTCTCCATGTGCAGTGTTGAGCAGGGTTTGACATTGGAGGACTACTTGAGAGGCCGTTGCAGCCGTGCATCAAGCTTTGACTGAGCAAATCACTAGCAAAATGCTAGAAGAAGCTCTATGATTTTTATTTTTTCATGACTTGATCTTTTTGGAGATTAAGTCTTCTTTGGGTTTTGAATGGATTTAGGATGAGAGGTTGTTTGGGTGTGCCCTCCTCCTATACTTAATAACGAGGAAACTAGGCCAGTTCCACCTTGTCACTCTATATTTTCTCTGGTTTTTTCCACGATCTCAATTTGATCAAGTTTTGTAATATATATTGGTAAAGAGATTAACAAGTTGTATTTTAGAGCGTAAGGATCATTGCTCTGCATCCAATCCAAATTAGGGTACAGCAACTTCCTCCCTAAATTTATAAACTAAACCGTGTTAGTATTTCATGCTTTGTTAGTCAATCACGAATTCTAACTCAATTAAGATGCAATGTGAAAGTGAAGAAACATTTACAAAATGCATACTTTTTAAATACTGATTTATCTAGTTATTGAAAATTTTAAGTTTAAGTATATTTTTTTTCCTTAAATTTATGCTGAGTTTAATTTTGTTCCCTTTAATTTTAAATCAAATTTTTATCTTTCATTTTGGAAATTGTCCACTTTTGATTCTTATTGAGGACTAAAACTACCACAAATTAAGGATAAATCGTGGATTACTTTCAAATTACTTCCTTTTAAATTTAAAATATCACTAACAAACTTGACCAAAGTTTAAAAGATCAAAACGATATTTCTGCTCATATTTTTATTTTAAATAAAAAAATAGATATTATATTTAAGAGTTGGATTTTCCCTGTTTACAAATTATGTTACTTTGTTCTTTAGATCTATCTATTTTCTTAAAAAGAAATTAAATATTGTTTTCCATTTTCAACCCGTCGAATGCATGATGTTTAGGCATTATTGTTAACATGTTTTATATATATAACAGAGATAATAATATCGTACATTAATAAATTTAATATTTTGTAGTGAAATGTGGTGAAAGAATTTAAAAATAAAAAATCATAATCTTTTCTGTATCTTTGTTTGAGATCATATGACTTAAAAGTATTTATACAACAAAGATTCATGGGTGAAATTGGAAGTGCCATATCCATTCGCAGACCACAAAAAGTTCCCTCCTTGAGTTATGTAGGAGAAATCTTATCCATAGCAGTGGGAAACTAATATAAAGGCAATCACCACGAAATTAAACCTTAGCAACGCACAACACATCCTTAAATCATGGCCACGAGTTGCTCCTACATGGTTTCCACCAAATTGTCCATGTTGGGTTGGAGTGGAGGAAGAAGAGAAGTCAGAAACCGGAGAACAGTTTTAGTATCAGCCCAACAACAGAGCGATGTTCAGGAAGCAGAGGACGTGAAGGAGAAAGAGCAGGAACAAGTGCAAAGTGAGAAACCGAAGCCAAAAGGAACGATACCAAGGCCAGTGGAACCTCAGGTGAATGTGAAGAGCAAAAACATGATAAGGGAATATGGAGGGCAGTGGTTGAGCTGCACCACACGCCATGTCAGGATCTTCGCAGCCTATATCGACCCTGTAACTTTCGAGTTTGATCAAACCCAGATGGATAAGCTCACCCTTATTCTTGATCCTACTGATGAGTTTCTGTGGAACCCTGAAACCTGCAACATGGTCTATTCTTACTTCCAGGAACTTGTTGATCACTACGAGGTACTTTCCTTAAACACAATTCATTTATCTTCGATCTGTTTGTCTTAGGTTGGTGTCACAGTTTCTGAGAGTCTAATTAACAAAATATGGAAGGAAAGAGGATGTGAGATTTTAGATATGTGCTTTAGGTTGTTGTGTGTGTTGAAATACTAAGGTGTGATTATCCAAAACAGGGTGCTCCATTGAACGATTACACCCTTCGTCTGATTGGTTCGGACATAGAGCACTACATAAGAAAGATGTTATACGATGGCCTAATCAAGTACAACATGAATGCAAGGGTTCTGAATTTCAGCATGGGCAAGCCACGGATCATGTTCGACAATGATATCAAACCTGAAGTTTCAATGGAGAAGTGATTTGTGAATACAGCAAGAAAAGTGAGTAACCATGGATGGTTTGCACGTGATTGTTTTGTAGATTATAAAAAAGAAACTCTAATCCAACATTAGATTGTTTTTGGATTCGAGTGAAACTAGTGCAGACCAAAATATAGTTACAGATACAGAGTACTCTTACTGTCTGTAATATAGCTTCTGTTCATCGCTTATGTTACTAAACTGGTATAATCACCCTCCCCTCCTACACATCCATCTTATCTTAAAATTTTAGTTCTTTCTACAGACCAATAAGTTTCATCACAGAGGACGGATAATTAAATTTCATAAGTATATTAACAGGGTTTGATTGTATTGTTTATGCATATGAAACAACTTTATTAGAAAAGTTAATTTATTTCAGTAACTTTTAAGTTTCTAAAGAGTAATACTATGAAGATACCTTATTTTAGAAGAAAAAACAATCCGTTTCAAACTGTGTTCTCCTTCGTAGTATTGATTAACATCACCCTACTTTCCTTGCTTGATTCTAATATGCTGTTTCCCCGACTTAACAAATAAAAGGTACATTATGAAATACTATACCAACATAACTAGGAGGGAAATTTTTCCCTTTAAATATTGAATTTCTTTCTTTCTTGAACACCTTTCTTTAAAACTAATGGTACTTTTCCATTTTAGAAAAGGTGAAGTAAAGTTGATGTTAAAAAGATAGTAAGTGTCAGCAGAAAGAAAAAAGAAATGGCATCAAAGTTAACTCTTTCTGTGCCACCACTTTTATTCGTGATAAAAAGAAATGTATATCCAAGTATGTTTATTTGGAAAATAATACTATAATACCATTCATATATATATATATATATATATATATATATATATATATAATTTGTTGATTTTCTTTTTTAAATAGAGATAACATCTAAATTTGTCAGGACCCTTAAAATCCCCTGTTAGTGGAAGATAGATGTAGGTACAAGAGTTTCTGAAATTCAAAAAGTGGAAGACAGATGAGTAGCGTTGAGTGGTCGATCGGTTTAAGGACGGTAGTATTTAAAGCAAAATTTCAAACTTTGTGCCACTTTTCTTCATGCACCCTTCATCTTCAACCTTCTGAGTTCTTCATTTTCTCCTCCTTCTCTCTACAATCTTCTTCTCTCTACAAATTCATACTTTTTCTTTCATCTGATCATCATTCAGGCAATGCCTGAGTCTTCCTGGTGTCAAGGGCTTCACTTTGCACCGATTAAGTTGTGATTTTAAGCTAGTGAGTTCCTTATCTTCTTAGAACGTTAGTTTTCTGACACATGCAAGCCAAGTTCTGGTTGCATGAGTTTATCATCTCATTCTGAGCACATTTCTGGTCTTTTGTTTGGCTTAGTTTCATAAATCGTGATCCATAGGATTCTAAGACTTCTGGTGGTGAGCGTTCAGCTAAGTTTAAGAGGTAAGGGAAGCTTGTAATTTAATTATGATTATTTGTTTTAAATGTTGGTTTCGGTGTTTGATATTCTATATATATATATATATATATATATATATATATATATATATATATATATATTTGGTTGAGATGAATTATAAGTGTCGTTGTATGATTGTCTGTATGTGAGTGATGGTTATACATGGTGAAAACTGGGTATGAATAGAGTTTGAGTTTCAATATGCAGTATTTCGTAATTGTTTCTGAAAGTCAATCTTGACTGTTCGGTTTTCCTTTGAGCATTCGGTCTGAACTTGATTCTTCTTTTATGGAGAATTTCAGTTAATGACCGATCGGTTTTATATTATTATACTTGTAAATAAATGTTCTATAGTTTCCTATTTTTACTTCTTAAATCAGCTTAGTTAAGGTATTCAATAATACTTAAATTCTTAAATATTATATTTATCCTTTGTTGAAAATAAGTTATATGTATTTGTATTTAGAATATATTCCTTCATTGTATAAGCTCAATAGTGTTCGGTCTTGAACCAAGCGCTCGGTCTTGTCATAATCCTCAATTATGTACTTATATTTGAAACTAGGAGTGTTAGGTTCAACTTAGTAGTGTTCGGTTAAAAGCTTGTGGTGTTCGGTTTAAGTTCTTAGGTTTCGGTTAAAAGCTTTCATGATTTTAGGTTAAGTCTAATTATATGCATTTCGTACATTCTTAGAGTTTTGTCTAGTAAAGACCGTTCGGTCATAACTGTTGAGTATCGAGTAAACGTTCTGTGTCGCCAAAGTTTTATCTAGTATTTTCTGTGGATAAGTGAAAGACCGCTCGATCTTACACCAAGTGTTCGGTTATGTTAGTCTAAAAAGTATTCTCTTGTTTGTTCTTGCTTCTAAGATTTAGGGTTATCTATTTCAATTCTATCCCAAGATGGGATCTTTTTTTCTGGGTTCAGATGATGAAATATGATGATATTTAAAATTTGATATGAATGGAATAGTATGGATATGAAAGAGTATTCCAAGGAGGAATATCTCAGGATTTGTTATGGAATGATAAAGTATGAATGTGGTCATGCTAAGGTGGCATTTATCCTGATATTCTGTGATTACTCATTTTCAAGTAGAGAGGAGTAAGTCATATGTGAGAATGGCAGGAGGTCCTAGTCCATAAGATTAAAATGGGCGGAACAGATTAACATCTGGTGGCAACTGTTGAGGGCATCCCAACTACTACATCACCCGGGTGCAAAAACGTCGTAGCTACACATAATTCATACAGTCCGGACAGTCAGAGTAAAGTGGTCGATCATTACATGCATTGATGTATGGTTATGGTGGAAATGCATGATATGTTGTTACATGCTTGACTATTGAATTATATCAGAATTATGTGAGATATATGTTTTACTGAATTAATTAAATTACATAAGTTTACCCTATTTTTCTGTCTTGTCGTGTTGTCCGTCCGGTTCTTCTTTCTGTCGCAATGATCATCCTGTGGATGTGAGCAGGGGCGAGTGTTTGCTGGAAGAAGCTTTGGAAGAAGTGGAAGTGAAAGTTGAACCATAGGATCGTTCGGTCGTTAGAATTTGGTTCTATTTTGTATAACCGATTGGTGTAAGTTACACTTGGAACCGTTTGATCTAGACTTTTGTTTTGTAAGGTTTAAATTCTGGAGTATTGTTGTAAGGTCGTTCGACCATAAACGTACATCTTTTTTTTTTCAGAACTGACCTGTAATATTGTTAATTGTGAATATTCTACGGTATGGTTTTATAGTGTATTTTTGGGATGTTACAAAATTCATATTTTTTTATATCATTTTAATCAATGAAATAGAGAATTAAATTTTATATTCGTCTTTATTTTAAATTATTAAAACACTATTAGTTTATTATATTAACATTTTTATGCTATACAATTTTCCAGGACCTTTAATTATTCAATTCATTCAATATCTACTTATTTCCTCTTTAAAGTATTTTTATTTCTCTCATCACAACCTTTATCACGTATTTTCTCCTATATACAATTTAAATCATGTGTTACATTTTAAGATATATAATACTTGTTTAAATGAAAGTAATCAATTAAATTGTTACACATTTGATCATTTGTTCTATTTTTAAGTATTTTTATTTGTTGTTTAAGTTTTGTAAGTTAGAATCTCTCACCATCAATATCAAGCTTTTAATTGTATAAATCCTATTGAATCATTTTATTTTCTCTTTTTTTCTTTGTTATTCATTTCACTTTGTTTGAAAAAATATTTCTTCACCATAGTTTGTTTCATAAGTTTAATTAGTTTAATATCCATCAAAATCACTCAAATTTTTGGAGTACTTTACTTCTCAATATTTACAAAAATAACAAATATTATAGTTATCATGAAATTTTAATTATGTGTTATTATTTATGTTTTTATATAATTATTTGATATTTATAGTATTGTTATTTGATACTTTAATTTTAAATTTTTAAAATTTATGCAATTATAATCTTTTCCTTCAATTTTGACATTAAAAAAATTATATCATTTAAATATTTGATGATAATGTATTTTATTTTCCGAGAAAAAAATTATTTATTGATATTTGAAAAGGATATGTATGTGAAAACAAAAACATATATTTTATAATGAATATGAAAATGAAAATAAATATAAGTATAAATATGAATGACTAAAATCAAACTTACATTTATTCCCTAATCATCTTACCATAAGCATGTCTTTACTTCATGTTTTATTAATGGTTTAGTTTTTCCAGATCTAATATTAATTATTACAGATTTTTTTTATTTTGAAAAATATTTGGTCTTATTTGAAAAATCTATAAGAAAAATTTACTTAAAGACTAAGGGATTATAAATTAATTAATAGAATTATTTTAATAGTTTCATTTTGTTTAAAAATTGAAATAAAAAATAATTTAAACACTTTTTTCTCTTTTCATTTTTTTGATATGTTTTTTAAAAATAAAACTGATATAAAATTATAATCTTTAAAATTGACTATACCTTGAAAGATGAGTGATTAATCTTAGTTCAGCTTGGAACAAATATGTTAATGTTCAATTTAAAATTAGAAAAACGAATTTATCTTAAACTTGAAAATAAAAAAAAAAACATATTTGAATTTATATGCATTTTCATCATATTATTTATTGTATTACACACTTATATATAGTTCTCGTGCATAGATATTGTATGAATTCTTGGTATGAAGCGGTGGATTATACTACTTTTTTTCTTTTCGGTTTTATTACTTTGTTTCCTAAGCATAAAAGAAAAATACTAATAATCGTGCTAAGTGTTCTTTGAACAGAAGGTTTACAAATTTTCAACTTTGAATTGCTTAAATTGAATTCAAGCTACACGAACCCACCGCCCCTAAGAAAATCCTAACCTAACCAAGTTTTGCTTTTACTACAATCCATGTATTCAATGTACCTCTTTTTTAAAAGAAAATTTTCAAATAGTTGTAAAACCACTTTCAAAAATAAAAATATAATTAGAAGCACAAATTTAAAGTACTAATTAAAATCTATTTTTAATTACAACCATTAGGACCTTTAGTTCTTATGGTAAACGAAAACATTATTTTAAAACAAAATAAAAATAAACTATTCAAATTAACAATTTAACTACAAATCTCAAATTTTCTTCATTGTAACTATTTTAAGGAAAACTATTTTATAGCCTATTATAATAATTTATTCAAATGATAGTTACCTATCAAACTCATTTGGGTTGACATGAGTTAGGTTATCTCTAAGTTAAATTGGATTTATCTTATCTTATTTATGTCATGTTCATCTTTATTTAAGTTGATTCAATCTAAATTAAGTCATATCTACTTTGGATTAAATCAAGTTGAATTCATCTCAAATTGAATTGAGTTAGTCCACTTCAAACTTAGTCAAGTCAAACCCATTTTAATTGAGTTAAATTATGTCTAATTGAGTTAAGTTCATTAGATCGAGTAGAGTTGTGTTTATGTTAATCGAATAGAGACAAACATGTCAAACAAAGTCGAGTTAAACTAATGTGAGATTGAGTGTAGTTGGATCCATATTAGACCAAATCAATTTAGTCTACCTTAAACTGAGTTGAGTTAAACTTATCTTTAGTCGTATTAAATCAAACTAAATTAAGTCTTGCTCACATTAGGTCAAGTTAAGTTAGATTGAGGACAAATCGAGTTGAGTCGAACCTATGTAAACTAATGTAAGGTCGTGTTCAAGATGAGACAAAATTGACTAATGCTGAATTGATGTTGAACTCATTTATTCAAATCAAGGTCTTAACCATATATCGAAATATTGTGAATTATGGTGAGGCCTTAACCGAGTTTCGAAATTCTATTAAGGGTCTTCCAAATATAAATCCTAACCTCGAATGTTGACATTAACAAGGAATTCACAATGACAACACCACGACAACATCCACCACAACGATAGTTATCACCACCATGACCACCGTCGGGACCATTACTGGAATGCACAATAGAAGTAGAAAAAATAAAGGAGTAAGAAAAACAAAAGTGAATTTTGAAATCAAAGTATAGATATATAAAATTTATTTAATTTGTTGGTAAAAAGTAAACACCATCATTAATCATAACTCATTTACATCGGTGTAATATTCTTTTAAATCAAAGAGCAACAATAACAATATAAATTTAAAGGTGTAAGATGAAACTATAAAGATGAAGGAAGAAAACTTCTTTTAAATAAAGAACAACAATATAATTTTGGAAGTATATGATGAAACTATAAAGATATAGAAAGAATGCTTCCCGAACCTAATGTCATCTTATATTTTTATATTTTACATATATATATATATATATATATATATATATATATATATATATATATATATATATATAAAATTTGATTTTATTTGCATAATAAGTTGTTTTAATTTACTCGTTTTTAGAAAGCTACCTTATTTTTACTCAATATATTATATAGTATCACTAGTACAAACTATACTTTTTATAACAATATTCTATACCTGTTAAAATCTATCAAGTATAAAAATGATATGATGGTATTATTGTAAATATGAAAAAAAAATTTACACCTACTTTTATTGAAAACAGGTATAAAAAATGTGTAATGACAAAAGTTAATAAATTACAAATATTTTTATATCAATTATGATCAAACCAGGAATAAAAAAAATCATTTTTTATACTTATTAAACCTACCGACCGGTGTAGAATTAGTTTTAATGAAAAAAGAGGTAATATTAAAAAAATTTATTACAGCAATATAGATTATTTTTGTTTGAATTTTATTACAGCACTTCATCCTTCTTTCTCGCCTTGCCGCAGGGAAAGACCATCGCAGATCTTCGACGTCTCGTTTCCTATGTTCCAGGCCTTTACAAAATCTCCGACGAGATCCTCGTCAACACCCTCGACAACAAGCAACGGATCCCTCCATGGCAGCCCTTAAGGTCACCATCACTGTCAAACAGAACACTGTATCCGTCTTCAACAACGGCGATGCCATACCCGTCGAGATCCTCAAACTCATTTGGGGTCACTTGCTTGCTAACAATAACTATGATGACAACGTCAAGAAGATCACCGGTGGATGCAACGACTATGGTGAGAAGCTCACCAACATCTTCTCCACCAAGTTCATCATCAAAATGTCGACGGAAAGGGCAAGAAGTATAAATAGGTATTTTTTTTCAGCGCCTAGGGTTTTCCTCTATTTTCCTCCATTTCCAGAGTCTCATCCTTCATTGAGCAGTCCTAGGGCTTTCCCTCCGTTTGCACAGCCGATGAACTCCATTATGTCTCCCTCTCAAATTTCGATTGGAAACTCTATCTCTGAAACTATAATTCTCTGCAACTTTCTTTTACTCTCTCCCTATGATTTTGCTGACATTTCTTAGGACACAAATTTGTTTGATAGGCACCTCCAAGGAATCATCCTCTTTTGCTCTTGTCGACGTGAGAACTAACGCCATTGGATATGACCTTTCACCTGAGGTATTCAACTTTTTTTCTTCTGTGTTTTCACCTGAGGCTTATGCTAACTTTTGATTTCTTCCTTTCTAGTATTTTGTTCTGGTGCAAAAGAGATATTTTGGCTCCTTCCTCACACATTCGTAGATCCATCTAGATAGTGACCTCCACAAAAGGGTAATTTTCTATTCAATTCTTGTTGCATTAGGATGTTAAGAGTGTTTTTAGCTTCAGCTTGTGTTAGTTGTACTACACTTGCGCTTGTCCTAGATTATCAGCATAAAGAAGCCATTAGTAGGTTTGTTTCATATCATAGTATAATGATGATTCAGAGTCTTATCACTCAATTATAGAAACATTTTTTTCCATTAGTAGGTCTCTTTCATATCATAGTATAATGATGATTCAGAGTTTTACACCGATTCAATCCATATTAGGTATAAAAAGTCTTATTTTTTCACACTTGTTATAGTACAACATGTATAAAAGTGAGATTCTTTTATATATATTATAGCACCAACATCTATAAAAAAGAGTTTTTTCTCTACCATCACGGGTGCTTTTTATACCTGTTTCCCAGAGTACAGGTGTAACTATCAAATTTCTATACATAGTATAAACAAAACAAGTATAAAAATAAAACTTTTTACACTGGTTCAACAACCTGTGTAAAAAATGAAAACTTCCTATACCACTGCGTCTATATCTACTCAAAAATAAGTTTAAATTTTTTTTAAGAGTTATAAAAAACTTTTTTACACTGATGTATATTTTGAAATTAAATATTAATAATGAAGTGCTTATATTTCTATGAACATTATAATAAGTGGATTTACTAACTACTTTTAATTTCAATAAGAAAAACAAAAATATTTAAATGCAACCATAAAAAGAATAAGCAACCATTCATATTTTCATTATTTAATTATAAATCATACATTTTGTTTCTCTTTTCACCGTATATGGTAAGAGGATTTTACTGTTTAAAGTAGGCTTAATTACCTACTTAGTCCCCATGTTAGGAGGTAATTTTCTGTTTAGTATCCGGTTTTAAAAATGTAGGCATTTGGTACCTATGTTTTGAAATTTGTATCAATTTAATCCTATCCGTTATATTGTAAGTAACGTCGTTAACTGTTTAGTACCCGGTTTTAAAAATGTAGGCATTTGGTACCTATGTTTTGAAATTTGTATCAATTCAATCCTATCTGTTATATTGTAAGTGAAGATAATGTTGATGAAAGGGATACTACAATTAGGTGACAAAGGAGAAAGATTATGAATTTGGAAAAATCACTTTTGGTTTGTCAGAGAAGGGAAAAGGTCTTAATCTGGATGTTATGTTTGATGGGGTTGATTAATATCGTCTTTGTATGTGTTATGTTTTAATTTTGTTGAAGTGTTGATGGAGCTTGACCATTTAGTTGTCGTAAACCTCTAATTGTAATGCGGATGAAAATTACATTCTAATATAACCATCTTCTTCATTAAATACAATGGCATTAGAAGCACAATCTCATAATCTTTCTCCTTTGCCACCCAATTGTAGTATCCCTTTCATCAACATTATCTTCACTTACAATATAACGGATAGGATTGAATTGATACAAATTTCAAAACATAGGTACCAAATGCCTACATTTTTAAAACCGGGTACTAAACAGTTAACGCCGTTACTTATAATATAACGGATAGGATTGAATTGATACAAATTTCAAAACATAGGTACCAAATGCCTACATTTTTAAAACCGGGTACTAAACAGAAAATTACCTCCTAACATGAGGACTAAGTAGGTAATTAAACTTTTAAAGTACGAGAAAGCCTATGAAAGATTAAATTAAAAAAATAAATATGATAATAATTATTGATTACAAAATTAATAACTGACATTGCAATTAATTTTATATGTATATGGTTTTAAGTACTTGTTTTCCTTAATAATTGTAAGTGCTATTAAAGTGCATGTCTTTAACACTAGTTTTCAACCTTTTCTATATATTTTAAGCCATTTTACCATTAAAATATTTATTAACGTTACTTTGATTCTTTCTACATAAAGTATGAATTAAGTATACTAACTAATATAAGAAAGTAGGGTAGGATATTTCTTTAAGTGTATCTTATTTTTATTTCGTTTAAACTTAGTTGAAAACATTTTAAGATGCATAATATAAAATTGATAGTAGAAAGTACACTGTAAAAATATAATTAAGAATAATTTTTTAACAAAGGTATAAGTTTCAAATTTCTTAAAAAGCTAAAACTATAACCTATATAAAATAAAATTAAAATATTTACATAAACATATCCATCTAATAATTTTATTCTTAGAAGTCACTTCAACAACATTTTTTTTTTCAAATTTACTAATTTCAGTATTTCCTTAAATTACTTCTCTAATATATAAGATAGATATTGTAAATTATATAAACTTAAAAGTTCATTTAAACTGAAGTAAACCAATTTCTGAAATCTAATATGAATCTAAGATGGATATAGGATGTGAGTATATTCTGAGATGTGAAATAAATATGATGATACTTAATAAGAATTTTTTATTAAAAAATAAAATCTAAAATGAAATTTTATCTTTTGCAACAAAAAGATCTTGTTTTTTTATCTATTTCAGTTTAAATTTTACACCACCCTGCAAAGTGGCTATCATCGATGTCAAAGTTACACTGAAATTTTGATATAGCACACTTTTTTCAAAAAAATTTCACCTACGCTTTATAGAAAAAGAAAGCTTTACGCTAAAAGGAATTTTGAGATGCTGCACAAGTACACAACACTCGTGTAAAAAAAGCTTTTACTTTGTTAAAGAAAGAAAGGGATTATATAAAAAAATTAAAAGAAAAAATAAATAAAGAGAGGGATAGCTTTATGCTAAAGTCTTAAACCAAAAAAATATGCTTTGTCTAAAGTGGGGAAGAAAAATATAGGGTAAAAAATTACTTATAGAATAATTAAAACTGAAAACCAACAGAAAAATGGAGAATTGTGACCATGACCGTTATGTTTTGAATTCTTAAAATTCGAAAATGTTTTTTTTTAACAAGTTAAAAGAATTTTTTTTAATAAAGTAAAACATTGATGAAATTATAACAGCACGTTGAAGAAAAGATATACGTAAGATATGAACTAATCCTATCACAATTTTTACCACTTTGTTAATGTCTTTTGAGATTTTGAAATTTAAATAAATGAAAACGTAAAAATATTTTTCTGTTTTGTGTTTTACATAAATTTTTAGTTATTTATGACTAATAAAGGTATCTTTGAACTATTACTCATAAAAGTGCATAATCTTAATAACATTAGGAGAAAAAACGAGACGTAGAGTGTGGGTCTCATTAACTAACTGACCGTGACCCGTGCTTTCCGGTCCGAACCGAAGTTGAGGATGTTGGATCTCAGACTCAGATCCACGTACTCACACCGGCACCGCCGGTTCACCAGCTAATCCCAAAATATATGATAAAAAAATAAAATAAATAAAATAAATGTCACACAACAAAATCCTAAGAATATAAAACAATAGAATTTGCATTTATTTTCATGTTTGTTGTGTTCTTCTGTCTCCACGCACCACCACCTTCCCCTGCCACTATCTTCTTCTTCTCCAGCCATGGCTACCTCCCTCGGCGAGAACCTCAACCTTCTTTCTACTCAACAGGTTCAGTTCCTCTCTCCTTTTCTCTCTTTTACTTTTTGTTTTCATCTTTGAACGAATGCTTCTGAATTTTAATTCGGTTAATCATCCAGCAAGAGTTGGTGAAGATGCTGTTGGAGAACGGCCAAGACCACCTGTTTCGAGATTGGCCTCCTCCCGGCGTCGACGACGACCACAAGAAAGCGTTCTTCGATCAGGTTTCGTTTATTCCTGCAATTCAATTGAATAGATCTGCCGCTTCCTTCGTTCATTCTCTTTCTAAACGACGCTGCGTTGTCATTAGTTGACTCTACTCGATTCGAGTTACCCTGGCGGTTTGGAATCATACATCAAAAACGCTAAACGGCTCTTGGCCGATTCTAAGGCTGGCAAAAACCCTTACGATGGTTTCACTCCTTCCGTAAGTCTCAACAAACCCGGTTTATATCTGCTTTTGTTTTCAGCATTGCGCTTATGAAGTGTACTATTTTCTTCCGTAATAACGTTCGAATTCTCGGTTTAACCATGGGAAAATGCGTGACACTGTTTGGTGGTGTTTCTGAAGGTTCCAACGGGTGAGACTTTGACTTTTGGCGATGAGAATTACATCAACTTTGAGGAAACAGGTGTGCGTGAGGCTCGGAAAGCTGCATTTGTTCTTGTTGCTGGTGGTCTTGGTGAGCGTTTAGGATACAGTGGGATTAAGGTATGTCTTGTCGCCTTGTGTCATCGTTGTTTTTGTTGCTAGGCTATTGTGTGTAATGCGGATGTAAACACTGGTCAGAAGATCGATTGTTCTAGTGAATTTTATCTTGCTTTGATTATAGAGTAATCTTCTTTACCCTCCTCCCAAAACGGAGTATTGTAATGTGTTAAATGTATATATGTATTTAAGAAAGTCTGAGTTTATATAAAAAAGAAACTAACTTTGTTTTTTGTATATATATAGGTTAATTCCTGATTCGTAAATCTTAATCGTAGGTTGCTCATGCAGGTTGCTCTTCCTGCAGAAACCACTACTGGAACATGTTTCATTCAGCATTATATTGAATCTATATTGGCTCTTCAAGAAGCCAGCTCACAAGGTAGTATCAGTTGCTTATGTGGTAAAGCAAAAAGAAATATTGATGGACTTGTGCATTAACTATTTAATGCAGATAATCGATAAATTATTTAAATTATACACAATTCAGATGCCCCTATCACTTTCGGTCGTAAAATTGTAGAGAATTACTTGATTTTTGAAAATTTCCAGCTGGAAAATAGCTTCCTTCTAGAAAACATTTTCTGGTATTTTTTTTAAAAACATATTTTGCTGTTCCGATTTGTCGTAAGTTACCGAAGACTTTATTTTCTTCCGCCTCTCATAGAAATAGTAGTCCACTCTAATTTAGCTATTAATGTTAAGTATCATATTTCAAAATCATTTGGAGTAATCTTTGTGCTTTTCAACTTTTAGGTGACTCCCAAACTAAGATTCCTCTTGTTATTATGACATCTGATGACACTCATGGACGCACTTTAGAGCTATTAGAATCAAATTCTTATTTTGGTATGCAACCCACACAAGTAACACTTTTAAAGCAGGTATGTTATTTGAATGTCTCTTTCAAAAATTCTATGTGGATAAACTCTACATTTTGTTCTTCACATAAAAATTGTTTACAATTAATCCCTGTCATGTATCGAAGTTACAGGGGTATAAGAATTTTTTTCCTATTGGGACCAAAATGAAAAACAAAAAATTGGTGTCAAGTACAGTGCCTAAATCTAATATTACTGTAACTTTGAGAAACTCAGGGATCAATTGGTAAAGGTTTTTTTCATATTGGAACTAAATAAATAGCTTTTTCATTTAGGAACTAAATTGAAAAAATAATATTTGATGCGGGGACCAAAATTTTATTTTGATATTTTTTTTTATTAATTCTTAACTTTTGTAATTCAGGAAAAAGTTGCATGCTTAGAAGATAATGATGCCAGGCTTGCACTAGAACCACAAAACAAGTACAAAATTCAGGTAGTGATATACAGGGTACCAGTATGATTGTGACTGGGAAGTTTATATAGCAAAAAGTAATGAATGAAGTGCATTTTGTTAACGTCATAGTTATATTTTGAAACTAAGATCAATCAAATGACCATTTCTCTTTGTGTAGACAAAACCTCATGGGCATGGTGATGTGCATTCACTTCTTTATTCAAGCGGGATTCTCAAAGTATGGTATGACTCAAACAGTTCATTTATCTTTTAGGATCAGCTTGTGTGTCAATTTCATATTTTCTATGTTGTACATTTGAAAATCTTCTCAATACATGTTTCTAAATAATTTAAAGAATACTCTGAATATATTTGGTCACACCCAAGAAACTAAGTAAAACTATAAATATTGATTTTCAATTCTGCAAATTAATGGGATTGTATTCTGGAAATCCAAGAAATTAGAAGCGCAAAGTGGGGTATATTACTAACTTAACTGATATATTGATAATTTTGTATAATGACACTCATCTATTAGGTATGATGCTGGGTTGAAATGGGTTCTATTTTTCCAAGATACAAATGGGCTTCTGTTCAAGGTGAGTTATTTTGGAATTTTTGAGTTCAGATTCTGACACACTTGGTTTGTTTATCAATATATTTTAAATATTCATTGCCTAATAATTTGAGGATACAGGCAATTCCAGCAGCACTGGGTGTCAGTGCTTCCAAACAGTACCATGTTAACTCTCTTGCGGTACCTCGGAAAGCAAAAGAAGCTATTGGTGGAATCACCCGACTCACTCACTCTGATGGTAAGCTAACAATTTCATCCCTCACAGACAAAGAAAACAATGCTGATTCTGGACTTATGTTATTAATGTGGCTGAGAATAATACGATTGCTTTTTGCGCATGTCACAGTGGGATGTAACTGCTCTCTTACCTGTAAAGTAATTTGAAACTCTAAATTTGATGCACATATTATCATTTATCATAATTAATGGGGGTCGGGATTATGGCAGACAATGTTGATGTATGGTTGGTCATGTAAACCGCTTGCAATTTTTTGTGACTGATAAGAAAGTTGTAAGTACTGTGCATTAATAGGCAATCTTGTCTTTAACCGACTGTTATACAAAAATGATGATTTAATGTGTATTAGTATCTGCTTTGATTACACATAGGTATTCATAATGCTGAAACGTTTGATGCTGATCTTCCATGTGTTCATTTGAACTGATGCAATTCACATTGTCGATCTGTAAATTTGTGAAAACTAAATGTGAACAGTTATTTCATCCCTCTTATTCTTTCCATCTCTATGTGCCCCACTCATTTTTCTTTCTCACAAGGATTGAAAATGCTACCAAATTTTATTCAATGGTTATTGGGATGGATCATTTTCTTTGAGAAAAATTATTTGAAGTGAGTTCAAAGTTTGAAATCCAGAACAATTGTCTGAAGCTAAAGTAATATTTTGCCATATGTTTTTACAATTTAACGAGACTTTTAAAGTAGTATTTCTTATAATTTTTTATGCTTTACAGTTTCATTCAAATATATATTAATATTATGTAAGTAATGTATCTCTATCTTGGCTTCACTATGTTAGTGCCACTTTTATGAATTTTCCTGAATTTGTATTTTTACATTTATTGATGATTAATTTGAATGCATTGTCAGGAAGGTCTATGGTGATAAATGTGGAGTACAATCAGCTAGATCCTCTTCTCAGAGCAAGTGGATACCCTGAAGGCGATGTAAATTGTGAGACTGGCTTCTCCCCATTTCCTGGCAATATTAACCAAGTAAACTCTTTTTCGTACTTCAACGTTGTCCCCGCACCCCAACCCCTCACTCTCTTTGAATTTGCCTTTTTGATTATCTATTGTTGGGATGATTATTATTCTTATCCGCATTGCTCTCAAACACCACATGGCTGTGATAGCATGGTTTGGTTATAACTGTATCATTATAATTATGTCCTTATTTAGCTGAACTACGCCATGATTCCATAGTGACAATATCTTATTCAATCAGTTGATTTTAGGGCTGGGTCCTTACATTGAAGAGCTCTCTAAAACAGGAGGTGCCATACAGGAGTTCGTTAACCCAAAGTAATTCTTCTTTCTCATACTCACTATACTTTTATGTATACGTTTTAAATAAGGAAGTTGATTCAGATGACTAGTGTGCTCAGGGTGTACCTTTATTACTTCTCACTGGTAGTTCATTGTAAGCTGAATTCATCAGTTTCCTAGATTTCATTTAGTATATTGATATTGATGTGGACATGACTATAAATAAGTAACATCAATTTTTAGTCATATTGTAGTTCTTGAACGTCTGTTACACTTTAAGGAACTTATGGGACATGTCTTCTTACGGTTATATTATCAATGCTTATGTCATCATTCTATATTTTCTTACTGCAGATATAAAGATGCCAGCAAAACTTCATTTAAGTCCTCAACTCGACTTGAATGTATGATGCAAGACTATCCAAAAACATTGTCCCCATCTGCCAGGGTTGGGTTCACGGTAAATTGTCTGTTTGAGAACAGTGAATAAATCGTAGGAAATCATTGCTTATCGAGCTTGACGTCATCCTTGTACTTAACCTTGTTAGGTTAAAGATGCCGTCCGGTCATGCTACTTTGTTAATTGATGTTCGGCTGTTATACTTGGTGCTATCTAACTGGTCCTATATATTGTGTAGGTGATGGAAACATGGCTTGCTTATGCACCTGTGAAGAATAATGCTGAGGATGCTGCTAAGGTACAACATAAATTCTAATATACTAATTTAGGCATGGAGAAACAATGTTGATAAAAGGAGACATAGGGGAAGAATGCGTTTTTAGCCCTTGATTCCTTATTGAAGTGTATGCTATTCTTAATTGAACTAGACTGGAAAGGTGTAACTATAAGTTTGTATGCAATTAATAAATTTGGATTTGAAATGCTATCTCAATCGTAGAGAATTTGAATAATGTTATCTTAATTCACTAAAGTTTTAAAAGAGAGAATATTTCTTATTTGTTTTGTTAATTTTACTGAAGGTACCGAAGGGAAATCCATACCATAGTGCAACCTCTGGAGAAATGGCAATCTATCGTGCAAATAGCATTATTCTCAAAAAGGTAATCTAGTTTTTCATGACGCGTTGGTTTATCTTGTTATTCGTAATGTCTTCATTTTTTAAAGATTTATTACAATTATGGTAGGCACTAGTTTTGAAAATATTGGCTTCTTATTTTAGTTAATTTTATGGTATTTGTGATAGAATTGCATTCTTTTTAGAACTCTATATAGATTATAGGAGAGTTTTATAAGATTATTTAGTTGCCAATGAAGCTCTCTCATGTCTATAATATGGCCTGCTATATACAGTTATTTTTTCTTCGAATTTTATTCCAACTCCAAGGATCTAACTTATCTCCAGGTTGATTGTAAAATGCCTACATCTATATATCTGTAAGATCTGGTCTTGCCTCATTTTGTGCTTTTGTCTGACTCTGAGATGCCAATTGTTAGAACTACAGCCTGCATCAGACAACTGAGTAGCTAATACTGCATTTTCTCTTGCCAGGCCGGTGTCCAAGTAGCAGAGCCAGTTGTGCAGGTGTTCAATGGCCAAGAGGTTGAAGTTTGGCCTCGCGTCACGTGGAAACCCAAATGGGGTCTAACTTTTTCTCGGATTAAGAGCAAAGTCAGTGGAAATTGCTCCATTTCCCAAAGGTCTACACTGGCCATCAAGGGTCAAAATATTTTTATTGAAAATCTGTCGTTAGATGGGGCTCTCATCATTGATGCTGTGGATGATGCAGAGGTATGGCAAGACAATTTATCAATATTTCTATTTCCCGAGTTGCATATTAATAGCTTGAGAGAACCAGTTTTACCATTTGATATATGACAGACATTACTAGAGTGTACACCTCCTCATCCACCTCAGTATTATGTACTATACTTCTAATTATCCATATTTCAAACTGATGCTTGAACTTATTTAAATAAATTAGGTAAACGTGAGTGGTTCAGTTCAAAACAACGGTTGGATCCTTGAAACTGTTGATTACAAAGATACGACGGAGCCTGAGGTATTGAGAATCAGGGGTTTTAAATTTAACAAAACTGAGCAGCTGGAAACGAAATACTCTGAGCCAGGAAAATTTCACTTGAAGGCTTGAAAATACATGCTCTGGCAAACAAGTTTTAGCTCTCGTGCTCCATCCACTATTATTTTTCTCTACTGTAACGTGTGCTTGCACTCTTTGGTTCTTGTGTCATAATCAGTGGCATAGGAAGTCTTGCAGAGTTTATCTCCCTTCTCCTAGCCTTTGGTGCACTATTTTGTTCATTAGTTTTGTCCCCACTTAGATTAGAGAAACTATTTTACATTCCTGGTTCAAATTGTAAAGAATCTGACTCCATTTTTATTGATGTGATAGAAATTTATGCAGATTCATTATGTGTCCATATGAGACTGGTTGATGTGAATCTAATAATGTGCCAACAAGAAGTTTAGCCATCCAATTATCTCAGTCTATGGTTCCTTTTTCATATTTTGTTTCATCAAAGGAGCAAAATTTTCAAAGGACATTTAATACACAATTTAATTTTTATCTTGTCTATATCTTAAATTCCAAAATACATTATTGTTTTTGAAATATAAGGCCTCTGGTACTTCCCCCTAGAGCAAGCCAGTCTGCGCACGCAGCCATTATCGAGATATACCTGAAAAGCATCTTCTTACTCTTTCCTTATTTTACGTGTTTCTCTTCCATCATATTTAAACTTTTCTTCTGATATTATGTATTTCATTTCATTAAATGGATTATATGTTTTTAAGGTAGAACTTTTAATACAATTGGAGATATTGCTATTTTATCCAAGTGTTTTTTCCTTCTTTCTATAGCCCTAATATGATCAAAATGGATTATTTTTAAATTTATATTTTTTTTTCTAGAGGATTTGTTATTATTTATTCGTATTTGGTAATTTAGATTTTTAAAGAGGGAAATAGCTTTTGTAATTAGTAAACTAAAGATTATAGGTTGGTTTGTTACAGGTTTTTTCAACAACACATTTAGAAAAACTACTTTAATGTTTTGTTTCAGTTTTTAAAGATAATCAAGGCCAAAAACAATTTGGAATCCAATTAAAATCGTAAGCTCTTTGATTAGCTTCACATGAGCTGTTACTTTTAATTTTTTTCATATTTTAAATAAATATAAAATAGCTTCTATTTTTTATAAAAAATCTCTAGAAAGTAATGACTACACAATTTATATTTTTAAAAAATTTACAAACTAATCCTGTCATTCTATCTTCTTATTTTAATTTCAACAACTTATCAATTTAGAGGCAGAATTAGCTATGATGAACAGTTTCATTTTTTATTGTTGTTAACTTTACTTTAAAAATATTCATTTATGTAATAGAAATCATATAGATTTTTTATAAATACATATTTTTTCTCATATGATTTAAATAAATATTGCAAGCCCAAATACATATAAAACTTCTGCATCAGAATATTATTCAATAGCATGTGTTATTCTTACATACAAAATCATCTACTTATACTTTTATATAAAATTTTCACAAATGTAACAAGATTGAACTAATTTTTCAAATATTTGTAATTCTAAATATAAGTATATAAACCCACATACTTATCATTAAATCATCACCACACATATTTTCAATACAGAACGATAATATACATTTTCGATATTAAGAACATGATAAAACTAATTAGACAAAATTTATAATTTTACACTGAGAGAAACTCTAATTAAATTTTATATGACATCGAGGTAAGTTGTTATACTCAATGTTTTCTAGAAGACTCATATAAGTATGTTTCATTGTCGAAAGTAATATTGATAATTTAATCTTAATTATCTTACATGAGAATGATTTCTTGCACTTACTCTACAAATTCTTATGTAAGAATCTCTTTGAGTCTCTCATAACTAAATATCTTAATCTATTTTATTTAGATTATTAGTGAAACGTGGATATCACATTTCCTTAATGTGTTTCTCTACTCTTCTTGCTACGACCACAATTAACCATGATATCATCCTAGGTACAATTAATATATAATGTCATGTATATCATATCATCTTGTGTCATTACATATATATCTCAAGTGTTTGTATTTGTGATGAGTCCATGACTCACCGTGAAATTTTAGAGGACCTTCTAAGAAGAGTTACAAGAAGCATGACTAGGAGGGATACCTCTAAACCATCATCTTTGTCTTTATTTTTCATTTCATTATGTTGACTTTTCTTGTAAGTTGAGTTGACTTGACTTAATTTGTCTTGTTGACCTTTGATCTTTGGTATTTGTTTTGTAGGTCAAGCTAGTGTCAAATTAGAGGAGAATAACACTACATGGAGTGGATGAGTGTATCATCCTTGGAGCCAACCACACCTTATGTATAAGGAAGAGCACAAGGAGTTGACCTTTCTTCTAGAAGGTCAAGGGTGCACATGAGAGGCTTGATGACAAAGCAAAAGTTCTCTCCTTTTAAAGACACCTCCTTTTTAACATAGTTTCTACAACATTAGTTTGTCTTTTTATGTGTACCCATTTGGCTTTGTTTTTTTGCTAAAAAAACTCTCATCATCAACTATACAAGAGACTCTTCTAGACTATTGTTAGGATTGAATGTCTTTGGAGTTTATACAAATATATTTAATCATTGTTTGTGAGAGTTCTCTTCTTGTAAGTGTCATTTTTTCTATCATTATCTTGAGACTAGAGCTCAAGTGGGGGCATCCCACTTATATTGGGTTGGTAAGCCTTAATGCTCCCCTAAGTGGCATGCTACCCTAGCATCTTCATCCCTTTTCAAGTCTTTCATCTCTTACTCCATCTTTTCTTCATTTTGGTTACTTATGTTCTATGTTTTGTGTGCATACTATGCTACTTTTGATGTCTTGTTTTTAACTTCAATTAATTGAATTCCGCTCCTTCTTTAAAACTTTTGGAAGTGAACTTTCACATTTAGACAACCTTTGTTATATTAATGTTAAGTGTGGATCTTCCTAGAGTCTTTTTAATCACCAAAACATCATATCTTGCTAATTCTAAAATGGGTTTTTATCAATTTGTTGTATAGGTACCATAAAAAATACATGTCAAAATAACCATAGATATATTGTTTGAACGAGACTACCTCTCTTTTAAGCAACTAGTCTTCTATAAACAGAAAAATAATAATTTCTCAAATTCTAACATTATCAATTAACTGACAACTCATTACTTAACCCAATTCACATTGTTAAAGCAATACAATCTATAAAAAGGATAATTAATATGACATCAAGTGACTGGATTCCAAATAAGAGAGAATCAACACTAATTATTCCATCACCTAAGCATCACACAATTTCTTGAGTCACGTGACTCGTTGCATAAGTCATCACTAACTATTCAATCAACCAAGCATCACACAATTTCTTAAATAATGTTACTTGTTATACGAGCCACTGAGTTCTAGAATAATCTTTAAACTCAAACTCCTTATTGATGGTCTCTTAGTGATGAAACCTCAAGAGAAGAAAAAGCAATTAAACATATATCTTGCTCAAGTCATAATTTGGATGAGGAACATTGTCCCTTGAGTGACCTTCAGACACTTGAGAAATAGTTCTCGATGCAAGCAATGTTACCCATTGCTCAAGAGCCATTGTAATGCTTAAGTGAAAGTTATGGAAAAATCACAAAACAAAACAATTCACCAGTTGGTAAATAACTTATATTTAGCAATTCCGAAGTACCCCACATGATTTATTTAAACATGTAAAATAAGTTATTTTTCATATATCTTTGAAATCATAACTACATTTAATTACAATACAAAGGAATATCAAATTTAATCCACAACAATCATATCATCTTATCACATCTAAATCAAATTAAAGCACTAAACATCAACTATCTATTAGGAGGTAGTTTTTCATATAAGAAAGAAAAAACTTCTTCCAAGTAGGTTGATAAAACTTCTAAAACTCTTGTCTACACAACTAACATTTCTCCTTATACATATTACTATTGCACTTCCTTTTATTAGTTGATTAATACAATAAGAGTCTACAACTTCCCAATCTCAAATAATAGAAGAAAAAGAATAAAATTAATTATAAGAGGAACAATAACTTATCCTTATTAATATTATGACAGATCTATTACTGTCTTTTCAAGGATGTAATTTATTGGTGAAACAAATTACTAGTCATACAATAAATTTAGAAAGAAAGTTTTAAGAAAATAATAACTTATAGAGTGATGTAATTTAAGCTAAGTAAAAAATTAAGCATTGTAAATCTTTGTATAAACTTTTTAAAAGACATTTTCATTCTTTGTTTACTTTATAATCACATGTCTAATATAAATACATTAGATATTTTATTCCATATAAGACTTTCTTTAATCAAATTTATTTTTGTTGATTGAAGATCCCCTGGCATGAGATTTAATCACTTTATTATAGTTCACCAAATTCTTTACAACGATTTTCCTTTTTCACCATGATTGAAAATCTTTAATAGACATGACACTAATGCAAGTAAGGGCTTTAACATCAATTATTTTGAAAATTATATTTTGATTATTTAACTAAAACATATTTAGGCAAGGTAAAAAATATACAATTTTACACTTCGATTCATAATCGAAACCTATTTTTTACTTTATGTATTGGTTCTTACCTTTCTTATCTCACATTGAATAAAAAACATTAAAAACACTTATACTAGAAAAAAAAATATTATAAAACAAAAAGAAAAATAAAATACAAATAAAAAGAATGAACCTCTCATCACTTTCATAATGAAAAAATAGAAATTAGTATAGTATACGCATATACTTCGATTATTTTAGAATCGAAACCTAGCAAACAAATTTCAAAAATATCACAATATTTTAAAAAAATTGTTTTTCTTGAAATCCACGTGTATTAAACAATTTCAAAAGTACTTTTTTGCAGTAGTATAAAAACTAACCTCCTTTTTAAATCATCCTTAAGCCATAGTTAAACTTTCAACATCTCAAGTCTTAAGCATGACTTGAGTGTACATTGCTTATTAAATTTATGATTACAAAATTAAATTAAGTATGTTTAACATTACTTAAAGTATGAACTTATTTTCATGCAATTATAAAAAATTGTTGACTTTATGAGCTTAACAATATCTTTCCTCTGTAATATATATATATATATATATATATATATATATATATATATATATATATATATATATTATGTTAAAGCTCATGTTAAAAGTTATTATTTTCTATATTTTAGTTACTGACGTTCCAAATCATATTTATCAAGAAAAATGTTATTAAAAAATAAAATATAAACAATCACAGGGTCAAACCGAACATAAGAACAAAACATAAGTTTTTAACTAAAACTAAATCCATATACATTGAAAGTTGATACTTGAGTGTAAAACAAAATACCATTTAAAACCTTCTTTATTTACCAAATTTAAATTAGTCAATTTTTCAGCATAATGATTTGTTTTCTGTGTGAAACTCTAATATTTTACAAAAAGTTAAACATTTTCTCCCTCTGTAGAACCTTAATTCAAAACATTCAAAGTAATCCGTTCTAATGAACTCACTTAGTAATCTTATAATCAAGATTAGTTATCAGATTCAAAGTTCAGTTCAAGTTTAATTTACCTGTCTTCTTTCCCAAACAAATATTTATAAATAAATTATAATGAGCTTATTTTGACTCATTAATCACCAATGAATGACAATATTGATTGTCAATAAATGACCATTATTTTCATTAACTCTCTGATAGTTATTACTATTGATTATCTTAACGTTTGATTTTATCGATCGATTCATTGACCCGAGAGGTCGAAATGATTTTACAGATCGGTTCATTGTCTTGAGAGGTATCATCGGTTGGTCGACTCTTCTCCACCTTTACCGTTTGGTCGGCTATGAACCAATTATACTGAGCGGTTAACCGTTTGTCCGCTCAGTTCATTTGTTTAAGAGGTACCATCGGTCGGCCATGAGCTCAAAATAACTTAGAGACTCCTCTACACCTTTATCGTTCGATTGATTACGAGCCCATAGTAACAATCTCTAAAATTCTAAGGAACTATCTTTTGAAAAGAAAAAAAAATGTGTATTACCAAAAACAAAGTTATATTTTAACCAAAGACCTAAAAATCGTTCCTTCCAAACATAGTCAATAACATAACTTTTATAAGTTTCGTATAAAAGAATTTTGCAAATCCAAAAAAAAGATAAAAAAACTATTAATATGTTTCCTTTACCACCTCTCCAAATACAATCACAGACTCTGTAGTTAAAACAACTTAACTTTTGGTTGCATTATCGATATTTACTTCGAACCAATAATCTAAATAAAATTAAATTACTTAAATTAAAAGAAAATGTCTATGAGAACAAGTTTATATATAAAAAAAATTAACACCTTAACATTAGATATGTCATTATGTATGAAATTAAAAGAAGAAGAAACAATCATTCTTACAAATCATAAGACGAATCAAATAGCAAAAGATAAATTAAATATTTATTAAAAAATCCATAAAACTAATATGATTGTGGATTAAAAATGGTATTAATGCTTTATCTAGAGTCAGTTCATACCTCATTATATATTTTTAGCAAATTTTATGGAAGGATCCGTAAATCCGCATCAGACACGTAAAACAATCAGTTACTGAAACAAAATTATATTTCTTTTCTCCGTAACTACAAATACAATAAACCCCAAAACCGACCTTGACTTAACACACGCGTTCTCAACGCGCATTGCCTCCTTTTTTTTAATTCTTCCATTTCACATTCAAAATTTTGTTTTAAAAACTCTTATCAAATACCACCACAACTCTTTTAGCTATTCCAATTTACTTTCTTTTACGTACCATTAAAATAATTCCTAAACTTACATCCTAAATTTATCTTAGTTTCTTCATTAACTCGCTTTTTAATCAATTCCTTCCGTTCAAATAAAATTAAATGTTCAGAGGGTCAACCATATGATAAAATGAATATATGTTATAATAATAAAACAAATATATGACTCGATAAAGAAAAATAATATATATAAGCCGTTGTGAAATAATTATATGTTTATTGAGCTAGTATTTGCGAGTTCACACGTATTTAACTAAAAAAAAGAATAAGCGTCATTCACAGTTCTCTGTTGACTGTCATTTCAACAAAACATTTATTTTTATTTAGCACTTGATTATGTTCCTACCTCTTGTAACAGACATATTAATAAGGTTTAGAGAAATAAAAGAAAACCCTATGTTTATTAACATAATATAATTAATATCGACATTTAAATATTTTATAGTTATTATTTATGATAAACATGTTATTATTAATTATTTTATTATTATATTTAAGATAATTATTATTTCAATAATAAATATAAATCTTATTTACTGATTTTATAAATACAATCAGTATTCTTTATAAATAATAATTCATATTTATTATATTTATAAATATTTAATTTTTTTTACTAATTTAAATGTCTGATAAATTTTGTAAGTAAATCTACTTCTTTTAAACAGAAATAAATTTCATTCCAACTATAATAAAAACTTTGAAATATCATACTTAGAATTTGTCATTTGTCCATAAATTTTTATTTAAGATTTTCGCAAATTTCTGCTCAAGATCGTGATACCATTTGATTTTAATTCACCAACTAACATATATATCTTCCAATAATTAATGCCAACATTTTTTTCCTACAAAGATTAATTACAAAATAATATTATCGTAAACACCATGTACTTAGATTAATAACTGGGTGAAATAAAAAAGTAGAACAGCTTTCTCAGAAAATAGAAGGAAACTTCGCACAAACAGGGTAGGCGTAGACAATTCCCCTTGCACGAACTACAGTTATTCCCGTACACAAAGTACAAATCCTAGAATCTATAAATACTACAGATACAAGACATGGTTTGGTAAACGTAAACCTCTGTTTTCATATATAAAGGTATTCGTGAGTAATAGGAAGCACCGAAAGAAGAGCAGAGTGCATGATATTTATTTGTCATACTCATAAACCCTAAAGGCTTTTTAGATTTCTGTTGTTCAGAATATGTGTCTGCTAACACAGTCTGATTTGAAGCGTATTTTTGAGAAAGTGGACGTCAATGGCGATGGGTTGCTGAGCCTTGAGGAGCTGAATCGGATGCTTGAAATCACAGGTACTTGTCAGTACAGCATACAAGAGTTGGAATCGCTGGTGGAAACGAAGAGCCTTGGTTTCAGCGAGTTCTTGTTCTTTTACAACTCCATTTCGGAGCAGCAGAATGGAGAAAGCAGAGGAAGTGGTGAGGCAGAGGAATTGGAGAGCGACCTGGTCAAAACCTTCAAGGTCTTTGACTTGGATGGCGATGGCTTCATCACCAGCCACGAGCTTGAGTCTGTCTTGAAAAGGCTTGGCATGTGGGATGACACCAACTGCAATGATTCTACAACCATGATTCGATTCTATGACACCAACTTCGATGGTCGTCTTGATTTTCAGGAATTCAAGAATATGATGTTGGTTTCCAGAGCCTGATCCTCCTCCTCTGTTTCTGTAAATATGTGTTTTATCATCATCAACGTTGTTCATAAGTCTTCTCCTTTTTATTTTCTTTTTTATGTGGGAAAGAAAGAAAATGAAAGTTTTGAAATTTAGTTTCAATGAAAGTAAATAAAGAAGAAAAATAAAGTTTTGAAATTTAGTTTCAATGAAAGTGAATAAAGAAGAAAAAGAAAGCTTTGAAATTTAGATTCAATGAATGTAAATAAAGAAAAACTTATAAAGAATCCGATTTTTATTCTTTGTATTTTATCATGTCATTTATACTTAACCATTTTTTAGTTTGTATAGAACTATAACTATTTATTTTCAATAGTGTTTTTCTTAATTGATAAAAATTATTACATGAATTTTAATTCGTTTTAAAAACATTCTTGAAAATGTGTGACGAATAATTTTTTTGTTAAATGATAAAAACGATCTTAATGTAGATGATTTTATTATATGGAAATGAAATTTAAATTATTATGTGAAATTCAGTAAAAGAAAAGAAAAAACAAAAAGTAAAGGAAAGAGAAACAAAGTTTTCTCTCTCTGTTCGTCATACACCCTGTTATGTCATGATTATCAACCTTAGAAGTCGTTACTCGACCAACTACCCTTAAACATAACCACCATAAGGTCATTGGAAACCACTACAGGAGTGGATTTGAAACTTTTTATCGCGCACAGAGAGCAAACCCTAAAATCGTGAGTTTCATCATCTCCCCTACGACAACCTCGCCTCCATGCGCCCCTACATCTCCCTCCTCACATAACCGTGAGAACCACTATTGTCAAAAACCTACAAAAGAACACAGTCACAGATCTGCGAATTCAAACTACTTAAACCCATAATCTCACTGTGAAGCACAATGCCTTTATGTAACCTGCAAAAACATCCAAAACACAAAACCCAGATTGCAAACTCGTCTTCTCCTCCATCGTGCCTCCATAAGCAAGCATATCACACCTGCAATCAAAGAATCAACCAAAAAAATCCTTCATCGCAGACTAGGCAGATCTCCATGTGAAACCACCATTGACTTTGTTGTAGTCCAAAATCGCGTCACCACAAATCACTCAGGTTCGTTCCTCCGTAATCCACAAAGCTCAATCGCGAGTTCATCGCGAATCATAAACTTATCATCTACGAAATCCAAATCCAAAATAATCTCGCACCACCATGATCCACTTCGCACCTGCATTCGCGATCCATACCTGCAAGGAATAAAACTCAAAACGCAAACTAAAGAAACACCGCGAAGAACGAACCAAAATGCAAACCAGAGAGACACCGCAAAGGACGAACCAAAACGCAAACATGTTTATCATTTTCTTCCTCATGAAGCCTTCGCTGCCACCAACACACCATGAAAAGCAACCTTCTTACCCGAAATCCCTTACCCTAATTTTCACTGTACCAAATCTCTAATTTTTTTCTAACCTCGGTATCCAATTAAATAATAGGGTTAAATATGTTTTTCGTCCCTTAAGTATCACACGATTTTGGTTTTAGTCCCTACTCAAAACTTTGATGGTTTTTAGTCCTCGTAGTTTTGAAACTATTAGTATTAGTCCTTAAAAATGGACGGGGTTAAATTTTAGTAGATGTGGCAAACAGCGATGCCAGGTTTGATGCCAGCTGCGCTCTGCTCTCTCTGCCACGTTGCTGGCCAATAAGAATCTGACACTCACGTGGCCATTCTCGTTCTTCCTCCCTCACCCTCACTACAACCGGAATTTCAACTGTCAAAAGGACTCAGAATGTTGCTGCCAAAGCCGCTGCTCAGCGCCTCGCTCAGGTCATGGCTTCTCAAACTGCCGACGACGACGACGGCGAAGATCTAGGTTTTTGCTACACTGCTCCCCCGCCTCTATCTCTCTCCAAGAACTCTGCTAAGTCCATTGCAACTCTCAGATCGCCATCTCCTGCCACGGTCTGATTCTTCCCATTCCACTCCACATTTATCCCATCCATCATTAACTGACTTCCTTTCCTTATTCACCTCCTAACTTAATCAAGTACCTCGAAACCTCCTGGAAGAATCAATGTATCTTCGCGCACCAGCACCAGCACCAACTCCACCTGCTACTAACAGACCATTACATTATAATAATGCCTGCCTATCCACCCCCTAAACAACAATCACAATTTGGGATTCCATTAGATTTGCAGGTTTTCGTTTGATACTAGATTCGTTCTACCATGGCGGAGGTTCAAGGGCAAATTTTCCCAATCTGGAAAACCCTAATTTGGGGTGGAAGGAAGCTGACACGTGTCAGGTTTTTATTGGCCAGATAAAAAGAAAAGCAACCTGGCAGAGAGTGCAGAGCGCAGCTGGCATCAAACCTGACATCGCCGTTTGCCACATCTATTAAAACTTAATGTCGTCCATTTTTAAGGACTACTACTAATAATTTCAAAATTACAAAGACTAAAAACCATCAAAGTTTCGAGTATGAACTAAATCCAAAATCGTGTATTACTTAAGAAACAAAAAACATATTTAATCCTAAATAATATTATATCATAAATTAAACCTCAAATTCCACATAATAATTTAAATCATATGTTCACGTAATAAAACTATTTACGTGATTTAAAACGAGATATCGAATTGAAATTCCTGTACTGATAAACATACGAGGATTTTAATATTTTTTAATCGAATGTGAGATTTTAATTCGATATTTTGTTTCATAAATTTAAATCTAAAAGAATTTGAATATTCGAATTTTTAATTTTGAAAGCATGAATAAATTTAGAAAAATCAGCTGTCATGACGGGATGAAGTTCCATTCCATCCGTACTAAGTTTACTTCGTGTCAAGAAAAAAGAAAAAAGAAGATGATAAAATGTTTGTATTTGCTTTTTCCAGTTTTAAGAATACTTATTTAAAAGAAGTTTCAGTTTGGGTGGAAAATTATTTGTATGGAAATTGAACAACTTTTTTTTTTATATTTCTCTCTTACTAAATAAAAAATATAGTGTCTTTCTCCTTTTTATTTTTTTTCTGGTGCCTTAATGATAAAAACTTAACAGAAAAATACATAAAGTTAGTTGAAGCAGTTTTATATGGTTAAACTGCTCTAGAAGTACAAGGTTGAAGAGTTTCGTTTCTGCGACTGAAAGTATGTAATGTGCGACCAAAACTGGCTGCGTGGGGGTTTTGTAGTTTTTTCTTGCATTCACTGATCTTTTCACATTTACAAAAATTAGGAAAAATATTTTTTTGATGTGATATTCTTTTGACTGTAATAGGCTAACTTCTAAGTCATTAATTGTAGCTTTCTTCTTGTGTTTATCTTTAAAGAAAATAGAAAAACCAAAGACGACTTTTTAATAAAATGATCTCACGTATTCTAGAGGTACCATTTATAGTTGCATTTGACTAGCTATCAATGAAAACCTCATTTCTTAATTACAATTAAAATCATAGACTTGGTAAATTACAACCAATAATATTGACTAGCTACGTCTTTTATTAATCTCAATGCCCAAACTTTCAAAATAGCCCATATAATTGGTTGAATCATTTTTACCTTCGGCAGAGTATTAATGCCAAATACACCATATTATTTTATGTAGTAAGATATTTATTACATAAAATATCTTAGGCGGTTAAGATATTTATGAATAACTAACCACATTTTTAGATAAGGTTATTTTTATTTTGGCTTATAAATACAATGACAGGGCCAAAGTTCAGGTACGTTCTCTCTATGTTCTAGAGATCCTAAATAATATTTCAGAGCAGTATCATAATCACTCTCTTGAGAGCTGAGGCTCCATAACTCACACCTGACTTGAGCGTCGGAGTATCTTTGCAGATACCTCCCCCTCCTTTGGCGAGTATGAACAACGACAACTGGAGAAAAGCAAGCGTCCCAGATAGCCAGGAGCAACAAAGACACACTGGAAAACATCTACACCGAAACATTTTGGCGCCCACCGTGGGGCCGAGTGTCATCCACAGAAGCCACGAGAGGAGCCTCGGCCTCGACGAGTCCCTTCTTTGGATAAAGCTACTCCAACAAGATGGAGCTGCCACATCACCGCAAGGATTCTCCCCCTGAGCCATTAACGCCACTGTAAACACCTTTGCGAAATCGTGCCTCTTTGCGGATCAGACCCGGCGCAAAGACAGCCTCCAATTCGGGTCCGTCCATCAGCCTTCGTCGCGCCACCAGACACCGCTGTCACAGGGGCACCATTAATTCATCCCCATCGTCTCCACGATCGCACAATCCTGCAAATAAAAACCCTAAATTCCTAAATCATAACCCAAGCAGATCGCAGATTCAAAACCCCGTGCCATCCAACTCGCCGTTCGGTTCTGCCTCCACGCCATACGCAGCGCCTTCAAGCCAGGACTAGGGTTAGATACTGTACCGTCTGATCCGTCCGACAAATAGATCTCATCGCCGTTCGGCCAATAGCTCTCATTGTCGTTCGGCCAATAGCTCTCATTGACGTTCGGCAATTTTCAGCATCAAGCGTCCAGCAGTCAGCCTCAATAACGTTCGCCCACTCGGTCCCCAACGTTCGGCCATCCGTGGCCTCAACCATTCGGCCACCCGTCTCAATAACGTTTGTCCACTCGGCTCCACCAGCGTTCGGTCATTCGACCAAACAGATGCTGGGTTATTGAGCCTCCCTGACGTTCGGCAGCTTGGCCTCAACCGTTCGGCCATCCGTCTCAATGACGTTCGGCGACTTGGCCTCAACCGTTCGGCGACTTGGCCTCAACCGTTCGGCCAATAACTCTTATTGACGTTCGGCAATTTCAGCATGAAGCGTTTCAGAATTCGGTCATTCGGACTCATTTACATTCGGCCGCTTGGCCTCCATCCTTTCGCCTCAATCGTTCGGCCATTTGCGTCTCACACATTCCAGCATTCGTTCTCGCGGCCGTTTGGCCTAAAGTTTTCGGCAATCGCTCATCATTGACGTTCGGTCTCTAGCACTCGGCCACACATGGTCTCATGTGCAAACATTCAACCTCGAACGTTCCTGCTTTCGGCCACTCAGCTTCATTAACTCTCCACCTTTCGGCCTCTACCGCTCGACCATACATCGACACGAGCGCTCCAGCATTCAGCCATACTCTTGTTCGGCCTCCTGACGTTCGGCACCTCGGCCTCACTGACGTTCGGCAGCTTGGCCTCCAGCGTCCAGCACTCAGTCTCCTTGATTTCTAACGTTCCAGAATTTGGTCTCATGGACGTTCGACCCTACTGATATTCAGCCATTCGGTGCAACTGACGTTCGGCCTCAAGCGTCCAGCACTCGGCCTCACTGACATTCGGCCATTCGACTAAATTGATGCTCGCCCATTGGTCCTGACGTTCGACATCTTGGATTCAACCGTTCGGCCAATCGCTTCATTAACGTTCGACAATTCCCGCAGGAAGCGTTCGGTCATTCGGACTCACTGACGTTCGGCCACTCGATCCGATTGACGTTCGGCCTCAAGCGTCCAACATTCGGCCTAACTGACGTTCGGCCGCTAGGTTTACAACTCGACCGAACGGTCTCACCTATATGCTTAATATTATGTATCTTACAGGTCACAAGAAACAATCAGCCCAAGACCGAGCGATCTTACTCTCTCAACCGAACGGCTTTATAACATAATTTATGTTCTACGCTAATTTTCTAAATCCTGTAAATGCATTAAATTGTTTGGCTACTCTTTTTCTCGTTCTACAGTGCAGATAAGCACATCTTGTACGTAAAAGCGGACACCAGAGAGTCGTTCATGCTGAAGCACTAAAATTGGAGAACACTCCTAGACCTGGTAGATGTTCGCCCTAGAACACCCAGGCGCATTGAATAAAGGGTTACACTCTCGTTGGTAGATGTTCTCCCTAGAACACCCAGGTGCATTGAATAAAGGGATACACTCCCCCGGTAGATGTTCGCCCTAGAACACCCAGGTGCATTGAACAAAGGGATACACTCCCGCTGGTAGATGTTCGCCCTAGAACACCCAGACCATCAAACCTAGGGGACCATCCTCTAGCCTAGCTTATGTTCGCCCAAGAACATCAAGTTTTCAAACATTCGGCCGTTCGGCCTCAAAGGTGTTCGACCTTTTGGTTTCAACCGCTCGATAATCCATGTGTACGAGCGTTCAAGCAGTCGGCCGTTCGACCTCCCTTTGGTTTCAACCGCTCGACCATCAATGTCAACGAATGTTCAAACAGTCGGCCGTTCGGCCTGAAAGGTATTCGCCCTTTGGTTTCAACCGCTCGACAACCCATGTGTACGAGCGATCAAACAATCGGCCGTTCGGCCTCCCTTTGGTTTCAACCACTCGACTATCCATTTCAACGAGCGTTCAAACATTCTATCATTCGACCTCAAAAGCGTTCGTCATTTGTTTTAAAACCGCTCGACCATCCATGGCCACGAGCGTTCAAACAGTCGGCCGTTCGACCTCAAAGGTATCCGCCCTTTGATTTCAACCGCTCAACCATCGCAACGAACACTCAATCAGTCGGCCGTTCGAACCTATTGATTTTCGGCCTCAAAGGTATTTGTTCCCTTGGCTTCAACCGTTCGACCTCAAAGGTATTCGTTCCATACATGTCCTCACGTTCGACCTCACTCGTTCCAGCTTTTTGTCGTTCGTCTTCGTCTGTTTTTGGTCCATCAAACTCAACCGCTCGGTCATCCTTGGTTTAAAACGTTCAGTCCACATATGAGAAACAACCAGAAACACGCTCCCTAACACAGCGAATACAGCCTCCCTCAAACCCATAAGTCTTATAGTTACTACGTCCATAAAACAGAACGGTTAACTCGGACTTGGGGGGCATGTTATGTAGTAAGATATTTATTACATAAAATATCTTAGACGGTTAAGATATTTATGAATAACTAACCACATTTTTAGGTAAGGTTATTTTTATTTTGGTTTATAAATACAATGACAGGGCCAAAGTCCAGGTACGTTCTCTCTATGTTCTAAAGATCCTAAATAATATTTCAGAGCAATATCATAATCACTCGCTTGAGAGATGAGACTCCATAACTAACATCTGACTTGAGTGTCGGAGTATCTTTGCAGGTACCTCCCCCTCCTTTGACGAGTATGAACAACGGCAACTGGAGAAAAGCAAGCGTCCCAGACAGCCACGAGCAACAAAGACACATCGAAACAATTGATAATATGAAGTCTTTGTACTATTGAATTATCAAAAGTTGTTTTCACAAAAAAAAATATATATTTGAATTTTTCAACAACTACATTAAAACTCTATCTAACACGATATTTCATTAATTTACAGTACATAATTGGTGTGTCATTCATAAATAGAAATTTTAGTTTACTAAATTATTCGTATGCTGTAAAAAATATGAAAATAAAATTTAGCATGCAGTTGGAAATTTGAAAACGAATTTCCATAATCACAGAAGAAAAATATACCCTTTCTTCATTGCATTAAATTGTTTATAGCAATTATTTCAAAATTATAAGTGAAAAAACTGATCAATCCGCATATTTAAGTCTAATTTGACTTTAACATGTCAAAAATGTGTTGAATCAAGCTAATATGTTATTAAATAAGAGTTCGATTTTTACAATTTGACCCGTTGAATTATTGAGTTGACGAACTCGCTGAACTATTGGATTGAAATGGGTTCATGTCGTGCGGCTAGATTGTATTTGAATAATTTATCATTTATTTGAATATAATATCCGGTGTGTATTTGAATTTCTCATAATATATCAAAACATGTTCATACCTTAAATAATTTTTATTCACACAATCATTCGATCACTAGAATACTAAAAATTTTAAAAATTAACAATTAACTCTATTATCATTTCTTCGTTCAATGTTCATCATTTTTCTTTTCAGGGTTATTTGATGTAGCATTAGAAGAATTCTCCTTGTCCACTCTTCCATTTTCATCAACATCATCATGTAAATTACGAAATTCATGTTTCTAGGTAGAACTACAAATTATTGCAAATAATAATAATAATAATGATAATGATAATAATAATAATAATAATGATTATGATACTAATAATAATAATATTTAATATATTATTTTTAAACTATTTTACAAGGTCATGTCATTTTATTGAAATAAAAAATAATTAATTTGGAAATAAATGAATATTAAAATATATATTTGATTAAAAGTTGAATATATTAATTTATTTAATTTTAAAATCTAAAATGGTGGTTAATAGGAGCAAGAAAGTACTGTATATTGGTGTAAGCATTTATATAGTGAGTAGATTGTAGGTAGGGCATGAAAAGTGAGTTTATGGTGAAATTTCATTGTATAACATTATATAGTTGCAAAATCTCTATTTTGTGTACATATACAATGAACCGTGTTGAATAAACTTTGTTTAGTTGAACAAATTGTCAAATTTAAAATCTACGCTTTCATTTTTTTTTTTTTATTCTATCATCATCTATCTGGCGGCTTTAAAATACCGCAACATTTATAACACTTTCATTTTTTTTTTCTTCGCCCTATACCGTGGCATTAATAAATGGTTCGTGTTCCTCCACTTTGTCATCTAATAAAAGTTAAATTATGTCATTTATTTTCATATTTTAGAAAAATATTAAATCTGTTTTTTTTATGTTTCTTAATTTGATTTTTATTTTATGAAATTTGATGTAACCAGGTATTTTGATGTCACAGTTTATGTTTTTTTCTTAATTTTTATTTTATTTTTAACGTGTTAAATCTAGTCATAATTATGTAACAAGTATTATATGTCATTATCATATATTATTGTTTTAGTATTAATTTAATCACTGTATTTTTATTTTGTTTTATTTTAATCTCAATTATTTTTATTTTTTAAATTGAAATCAAATTTAATTTTTAATGTAAATAATATATACATACTTTTATTAAGTATTTTCAACAATATTAAGTTTATTTAAATTTATATTTTTTATTCAATTTTATTTTAAATTATTTTAAAACTATTAATAGAAAGTAATGTTAATAGAAAAAAAAATCAAAATTAATTTCAACTAACAAATATGCTAAACTTATTCATCAATTACATTTCACAAAATAAAATAAATTTATTAATTTTTTCAATTTTTTAAATTATTGTATATTTTTAAAATATGTAAAATTCAATAATTTTTATATAAATATTTGATTTGGTTTAAAAATATCAATTTTATAAAATTCAAATGTAAAATTTTAAATAATTTTATAACAATTTATAAAATTTAGAAGAATTTTAAATAAAGTTTAATATAAAATATAAAAATAAATAAGTTTAATCAAGATAAAAGTATTTAATAAAAGTATCGATTTTAATCAAAATATTTGTATAATATTTATAAATAATTTTATTTTCAATTTGAAGAAAAATAAAATTGTTTGAAAATAAAATTATTTAATTTTAGAAAAAATTCAAACAAAAATAAAAATATACGGATGAAATTAAAAGTAAAATAATAACACCTACATAACAGTAACACGATATGTAACATCAACTTAACACGTGAATTTCTTTTTCTTAAATTAAAAGATAAAAAATTACGAATTGACATGACACTTTATAATATTATTAATACAGTAATGACAAAAAGAATATAATTAAATTAAAATTTTAGAAGAATCAAATTAAGATGCATAAAAATAAGAGATTGATTTGAGATTACTTAAAAAAACAAATGATAACCTTTAATAAATATTCAATCGTAATATTGTGAAGATATTAAATTTTTTTATTAATAAAACATATAAATAACAATGTTAAAAGTAGTTCGTTAATGAATATAATAAATTTAAAATATGAATTATTCATATGATAATAATTCTTAGATATCATAAATAAAAGTGATGATAAAAAAGAACGAAAACATGATGAATGCTCTGATTTAAGGTTTTTATATAATTCAACTAACCTGTAATTTGAGAATAAAAATTATAACTTTAAAAAAAGAAAAATCATATTTCATATATTTTTTTTCTTTTAAATGTGTGATTGCTCGATGGGGATTAGGATCTAAAAACCAACAAAGTTAAACTGAACGACATAATAAGTTATATTGTCTGCTTTTAAAATTAATATAGTACCCAAAAATTCGCTTTTGAACATGATTATTTTATAATAAATTTCTAATTTGTAATGGACATGAACTGATTATCTATTGGTAATGGTTTTTAGGATGAATGATTGTTCAATAAATAACACATGATAAAATTATTATAAAATTTGGTCCGATTAAGTTCATGTTCCATAATCAATTTTAACTTAATCAAATATTTATTGATTTAATTTTTAAATTTATTGATAAAGCAAGTGTACTTTCTGAAGGTATTTAAAGCAATTGGATGGTATTGGGGTGATCTTGAAATACTGTACAACAGTTTTGACCATACTTTCTGAGTTCATTTTGAAAGACCTATTTTCTTCTTCTTTGTATGTTGTCATTACTGCGAAAGTTCTCCAAATCAAGTTCACATTCTTTGACAAAATGTTTAACTTATGAAAAATCTTCTCTGTGCATTTCTAATTTCTTTCTATTAGTCACAAGAATTGATGTTTACACATATCAATTCTATATATATATATATATATATATATATATATATATATATATATATATATATATATATATATATATATATGCGTAAACGTGTATGCAAAATGATAAGCAATTGTTTAACATAATTAACAAATTATTGAGATGTAATGTATACCTTCAACCAGCTTGAACCTTAATATTAAAATTAAGGTTACATGATACGATGATATTAAAATAAAATAATTCATACGTTTAAATATTGTCATGTTAAATTATATTAATTTAATAATTGGTTCATGTAATTTAAAGTGTAATTTTGATGTAAAGATTATAATATAATGATTATTAAAATATAAAAGTATTAAAATTATAGAGATTATTTTAGAGTTATTAAAATTAATTTCTCTCTTCTCACTTCAATAAAGAGTATTTTATTAAAGTTGGTAAAATATCATAAAAGAGAAAAATGTTTTACTTATGTAGACATGTTAAGTTTTTGAAAAGAGAGAAAAAGTAACATTCTCAAAAAGAAAGAAAAAACAGTGACTTTGAAAAAGAAAAACATACTAATGTATATATAATGAAGAAAGCATCAAAGAGTAACAAGAAAAGAGAGAACCATTGACATGAAAGAATTATACAATAGATCCATATAAGTTATCTTCTACTATGTATGTAAAAATAGTGAGAATCATAAAATTTCAAGATTCTGTATATTTTCATTTAATTAAAATTATAAAAATTGTTTACATATCATACTATTTTTGACTTATACATTGTTAACCACAAATTTATTGACTTTATCATTATTTGATATAAGGTAGACTATTTTATTAATGTAATATTCAATTATAAATAGATTTTGATTAGAGACTGTCGCAACAGGGATCGCGACGGGACGACGATCCGAAAAATAAACGGTTTTGAAAAAAAGAGATTTTGGAGTCGCCACCATAGTTTATTCTGGAAAACTACGGAAAAACCATAAAATGATAAAGCATGGTCTGCGAAAATGAGATTCTTGGTTCGGGAGTCGGTTACGTGTAGGGAAGGTATTAGCACCCTACAACGCCTGCCCTAAGGCAGTACCTTTAACTAAATATGCGAATATGATGTGGTTTTCAAAATGTTTAACTATCCCCTAAAATAAGATTCAAAAGAAACAACATGTATTTTTTAGTTTTTTGGGCCCGACAAGGATTGACCTTGCTCCTACGTATTCTCATTAAGAATGAGAAATCAGGGTTCCGTAGTTCTTTTAGAAAACTGCTTTAAAATTTGTTTGAGAAATTTGTTTAAGAAAATGACTTTGGATTTTTGGGAAAATGAACCTGACAAGGACTGACCTTGCTCCTACGTATCTCCACTTTTGATGGAGAATCAAGGATCACGTAGTTCTGGCTAGAAAGATTGTTTGTTGTTTGAAAATGTGGATATTTTTAGTTTTTGAAGGTTTTTATATTTTTTGGTATTTTTTTGATATAATATTTATATTTTTTTTGCGTAATGAGCACTAGGCTGATGCGTACGATCGCACGAGCACTCACACGGCTTTTTTTCTTGTTTTTTATTGTTTTGCGTAATGAGCACTAGGCTGATGCGTACGATCGCACGAGCACTCACACGGCTTTTTCCTTATTTTTTATTGTTTTGCGTAATGAGCACTAGGCTGATGCGTACGATCGCACGAGCACTCACACGGCTTTTTTTGTTTATTTTAGATTTTGGGTAATGAGTACTAGGCTGATGCGTACGATCGCACGAGTACTCATACCGATATTTATATTATTACATGTTTTTAAAGTTTTATATTTGTTATTAAGAAGGATAGATGAGTTGAAATATGAAAAGCATAAAGAAAAATTGTGATAGAAAACAAGATGAATTTATAAACTAAAAAAAATGATCAAAATGCATATATAAATAGAATGAAGAGAAAATGTGTACCTTGTTGAAGATTTGTGTGATGAAATAAAACCTTACTTGTAATAAGTTGTGAGAAAGATAGATGGAAGATGAAGAAGATAACTTTATGGTAGAAATGGGGTATGGGATTTATTATGTATAGAGAGATTAGGAAATAGTAAAATGTGAGAGAAAAATGAAGTAGAGTTTTGGGATGGAATGAAGTGATTTTGAGAGAGAAGAGATGGATATTATGTAATTGTGTGTGTGAAGTGAAGGAAATGTAGGTATTTATAGAGTTAAGGATGAAGAAAGTTGATGAATAAAAATAATATAATAAGTTGGTGGAAAATTTAGAGGAAATAAAATATAATTAAAAAAAGATGAATAGAAAAAGTTAATGTGGAAAATAAGTAAAAGAAATAATATAAAAAGTTGGTGGAGAAAGTAGGTGAAATAAAATATAGTAAATAGTAAAAGTTAATGTGGAAAATAAATGAAAGAAATAATATAAAAAGTTGGTGGAGAAATTAGGTGTGGAAATTAAGTGAAAGAAATAATATAAAAAGTTGGTGGAGAAAGTAGGTGAAATAAAATATAGTAAATAGTAAAAGTTAATGTGGAAAATAAGTGAAAAAAATAATATAAAAAGTTGGTGGAAAGATTAGGTGTGGAAATTAAGTGAAAGAAATAATATAAAAAGTTGGTGGAGAAATTAGGTGAAATAAAATATATTGAATAGTAAAAGTTAATGTGGAAAATAAGTGAAAGAAATAATATAAAAAGTGGGTGGAGAAATAAGGTGGAGAAAAATGGATAATAAAAAATGTTGATGGAGAAGATATAATTAAAAAAAGTAAGTTGAAAAATTAGAAAAGTTGATATATAAAATTAATATGGAAATGATGTGGAAAAAGGAAATAAAAAAGGTAGATGATGTGGAATGAGATGTGGAGGGTGAGGTGGATGGTGATGTGGAGAATGGGGTGTGATAAGAAAAGATGGGTGGTGAGGAAGTAAAAAAATGAGATTATTTTGGGCCATTGGATTAAGTGTTTAAAAGAAAATTTGGGGGTGCAAAAAGTAAAATAAATAGTGTTTTTCATTTTGGTGTTTTTATGTTTTTTTTTTGTGTGATGAATTTTATTTACCCGGACGAAATTGGGTATTGACAGCTGCCCCTCTTTACTTAGATTTTACTAGATAATATGACAAACAATGTTTTTATATTATTAGAGTAAAAGATAAGTAAAGATAGAAATATTGATTTCGTCTGGGTTTCAAAGAGAAAAGAGGAGAATAACAATCGATTCAAGTACATAAGATGAAGAGAATTACGATGCAATAAAAAGGGTTCGACCATTGCCCAGTAGATGATCGAGATACCAATGGCAGAAAGTAAAATTGGGCTCGACCATTGCCTTGCAGAGGGCCGAGATACCAATGGCAGAAAGTAAAATTGGGCTCGACCATTGCCTTGCAGAGGGCCGAGATACCAACGACAGAAAGTAAAATTGGGCTCGACCATTGCCTTGCAGAGGGCCGAGATACCAATAGCAGAAAATAAAATTGGGCTCGACCATTGCCTTGCAGAGGGCCGAGATACCAATAGCAGAAAATAAAATTAGGCTCGACCATTGCCTTGCAGAGGGTCGAGATACCAATAGCAGAAAGTAAAATTGGGCTCGACCATTGCCTTGCAGAGGGTCGAGATACCAATAGCAGAAAATAAAATTGGGCTCGACCATTGCCTTGCAGAGGGCCGAGATACCAATAGCAGAAAATAAAATTGGGCTCAATCATTGCCTTGCAGAGGGTCGAGATACCGATAGCAGAAAGTAAAATTGGGCTCGACCATTGCCTTGCAGAGGGTCGAGATACCAATAGCAGAAAGTAAAATTGGGCTCGTCCATTGCCTTGCAGAGGGCCGAGATACCAATAGCGGAAAATAAAATTGGGCTCGACCATTGCCTTGCAGAGGGTCGAGATACCAATAGCAGAAAGTAAAATTGGGCTCAACCATTGCCTTGCAGAGGGCCGAGATACCAATAGCAGAAAGTAAAATTGGGCTCGACCATTGCCTTGCAGAGGGCCGAGATACCAATAGCAGAAAGTAGAATTGGGCTTGACCATTGTCTTACAGAGGGCCGAGATACCAACGACAGAAAGTAAAATTGGGCTCGACCATTGCCTTGCAGAGGGCCGAGATACCAATGACAGAAAGTAAAATTGGGCTCGACCATTGCCTTGCAGAGGGCCGAGATACCAATAGCAGAAAGTAAAATTGGGCTCGACCATTGCCTTGCAGAGGGCCGAGATACCAATAGCAGAAAGTAGAATTGGGCTTGACCATTGTCTTACAGAGGGCCGAGATACCAACGACAGAAAGTAAAATTGGGCTCGACCATTGTCTTACAGAGGGCCGAGATACCAATGACAGAAAGTAAAATTGTTTGATTGTTTTGAATTTGAAATTTGGATTTTGTTGAAATTTTGAGATGTTGAAATTTTTTATTTTTGATTGATTTTTTTTTAGATAGAACTGAGTGTCCATTTTTATTTTTTTTGAAATGAGAAGCATGGTTGATGTAAATTTGGAAATTGCAGGAGAAAGCTTTGATGCATGATGATTTTTTTTTTTGTCTTTTTGAAGGAAGAAGATTTGATGAAAATATGTAATTTTGAAATTGGAGGAGAAAACTTTGATGCATTTTGATTTTTTTTTCTTTTTTGAAAGAAGAAGATTTGATAAATATTCATGAAAATAAATTCAAAGTTTATGGAAATATGTACATGATGTTGACTTGTGATTTTTTTTTGTTTTTGTTTTACTGGAAGATTATGAAACTATGACACTTTTTTTTATTGAGTCAATTTGTTTTCTTTGAAATCATCAAAATTTATGACAATTTAGACTTTCACTTTCTTTTTACAATGGATGTCCAAATTCTAAAGTCAAATGTTCAAAATGAAGCTTGTGCTGGACATTTTCTGATGAAATATTAGTGCGTACATGCTTGATATCAAGGGTTGGGACAAATATGTGGAAGGATTTGGAGAGTACCGGGTTGGCTACTTGGGCCTCTTACTCCTCAAACTAGTTGTGAGATCAGAGATACTCTTCAAGCTGCCCCAATTTGAGGTCTGGGAGAAACATTTGTATGGACAAATGTATCTATGAATTATCAGGGTGTCAAATCCATATATCTCACAAAATTACCCCTAGTTTTGGATACTAATCAGTGAAGGTCAAGGCAGATTGACATCATGCAAGGCCCAAAAAGTTGCCCCCCGTTTCGGGTTCGCAAATGTTAAGATGAATAGAAATCATGGAAGGCCAAACTGGCTGCCCCTATTTTAAGGGTGACTTTATAAATTCTGGGACCAATTAGAGTCATACAAAATTGAGATAACTGTCCCGGTTTCAATAGGATGGATAAATCAAGCTCATGAGAGGCCCACAAAGGTTGCCCAGCTGGGTGAATGGATTGATGAGCGTCCGGATGAATGAGGCCCAACAGGGCTGCCCCTCGTCTGAAGACGGGTTTGGAAAGGATTGAACAAAAGAATGCCCTTAAATGACCTTTCTTTTTAGCCAGTTAGCAAGAAAATCCCCTCTTCCTAAGACATTTTGTTTCTTTATTTTTATTTTCTCTTTTTTTACAACTATATTGCAAGTCATTTCAACTTATCACACAAATAATCTTTATGAAAATTAAAGAAATCATCATTCAATCAGTGTGGGCTTTTATTTGGCTTGTAATGATGCTGTGGGATGAAGGGTATTCAAACAACGGATAAGGCCCAAACAAATGTTTTCAGGTTATTATTTTTTCTGAAACAAGAGTTACCATTTTGGTCCTGAATTTGCTATTTGTCAACCTCCTCAATGCTTTTCTCTTCTTAAGATCACTACTCAGTGTTTCTTCTTTCTATTTGCTCTTCTTGATGAACTTTCTTTCTTTGATCACTAAGTGTCTTTTGTTCGCATCCTGAGTCGACTTCTATTGTAATGGTAATTCTTACTTGGGTAAATTTGAAAAAAGAATAATTTCTTGGCTCAAATGGGAATCAATGGATATATTTTTTTTTTGTTTCTTTTTGGATGAAGGAAAATGGCCACACATCATCTTGAACTCTGGTCACTTTATTTTCGAAAGATTAACTCTATGACAAATCAATTGACTTCAGCACGAGTTGTTTTTCCTTTTAATTTCCTTTTGAAACTCTCTTTTTTTTATTTTTTTTTTTGAAGGATTCAGGGACCACCTAACTGACAAAATTATGGACAGACACATTTGCCCCAAAACATAATTTTGTTCATCTTGGGCAATGATCGGGGTCAATCCTTTTGTACAATGAAGGCCAGAGGATGGATGTTTTTAAACAAAAGCTCAACTAAGGCTAACAGGTAGATGTTTACAAACAAAGGTTCAATTAAGGCTGAGTATGAGGGGTGGATGTTTACAAACAAAGGCTCAATGAAGACTGACGGGTAGATGTTTACAAATAAAGATTCAATGAAGGCTGATGATGGATATTACTAAGGAATGAGTATGCATACACTGAGGTTCAAATGGCAAATGTGACCCAATTATCTGACCCAACAAAGAATGACATCCATTTTCTTTTTATTCTTAGAATAACATAAACTTGATGACTTACCTCGAAAACAATTGACTCACTTTTTTTTATGTAATGATGAAACTAACTGAAATAAATCTTTTTGAATTTTCAAAATTGTGCATCATTCTTTTATGAAGAAATCATGCGAATCATTCAAACATATTTTTTTTTTATTTTTTCACTTGGGCTATCTTTTTTTTTTTGAATGGAAATATGCATCATGAAACGAAACTGATGCACTTATTGAAAGAAATATTTTTGTATTTTTCACACTTATATTCCTCTTTATTTAATGAATGAAAAATATGCTAATGAGGGAAGATTATGCAATTCACCGAAAGAAATCTTTTTGTATTTTCAAACTTATGCTGCATTTTATTTTATGAATGAAAAATGTGTTAATGAGGAAAAATTATGCAGTTTATTGAAGGAAATATTTTTGTATATTTTTTTAATAGAGAACGAGAAATGGACTTAATGAGCTTAGAATTGGACTTTTCTTTTTGACACGAAAAAAATCCAAATCGGATTGAACCTGAAGAAAATTGACATAGAAGGAAGTTGGACTTACCAGGCCTATTGACCCAATAAATCAGATGACCTGAGCCGTGAAAGCTTGACATAAAGAAAATATTTTTTCATTTTTCATATTTTATGGTACAAGCTAAAAGAAATTCATAATTTTTCATTTTTCGTTATGAAAGGATTTCACAAGATTGAACTAAAGAAAATTTTGCAACACTACTAGACTCAATGGGCCCAACACTATTCTTTTTACAACCATGACAAAATTTTCAGACAAGGGTCTGAATTCCTCTATTTTAATTTTTTGCGCAAATACTTTTTCACACAAATGGAAAGGGAAATTATGAATTGAAAACACAAAATAAACATAAACATGTATTTTTATTTTTCAAAAATTCAGATGCACTGGTTCAAGAGAAACCACATATGACAATGAGGCCTAATGGGCTCAAAAACTGTTCATCTTCCATTCTCAGTTTTTGACAAAAAAATCAGAGAAAATCACACAGGATAATTTGGATAATTGTATTGGAAAGATACTGTTGAAAATTTGTATTTTGAGATTTTTTGAGATTTTTGGATTGATTTTTATTTTTAAATGAAATATGACATATGTGAAAATTATGCAAGGGAAATATTCTTTATATATATATATTTTTTTTTGAAAAAACAAGCTAAGGAAAAATTAATATTCAAAATGGGCCCAAATGGGTTCGAAAACTACTATTTACGCTCTTGCACTAAAAAATCTAACTTGAATTCTTTTTCTTTCTTTTTTGTTTTTTTTTTTGACAAATCTCAGAAGGATACATTATTCAACAGCAAAAATGTGGAAACAAAATATTTTTGACATATTTTCAAAAGAAGCAGACTCGAGAGAAAAAACAGAGGCCATTGGGCCTAATGGGCTTGAGCACTGTTTTTTTTATTTATTATTTTTTTTAGATTTATTCAAAATATAGAAGAAAAAGGAATTAAATCAAACAAATTGGTGTGATGTGAAAATTATGAAAATTTCCAAAATAATTTTTCACTCAAATTTATATTTCAGAAGAATTGGGTTCAAAGAAGGCTAACATGACAATGAGACCCAATGAACCTGAAAAAAATGTCATTTATCATGCAAATGAAAAATAATTTTGAACACTTCAAATTTTACATCACTCTATTTATTATTTTTGAAAATTTTCTATTTATCATATTTTTATATTTTGTTTTATTATTATTTTTTTTTTTGAAATCGGATCATCTAAGAAGTCTTATATTGGGCCGGATTGACCCAACAAACCCTACCCGTTTTCATTTTTTCATTTTTCATTTTTTTTTTGAATTCTGAAACACCGGGACTGTGGATGTCTCCGGTAGCAATGACCGGACCTGTGGACACAGTGACAGAATTTTGGCTACAAATAGGTTACCCTTCAGCGTCTGAGCGGCATTTCTCGACCTGCCCACTCTCTCTCTATCCCTCTCTTTCTCTCTTCTCTCTCCCCCTTGAGCATCTGGACTTCTGCGAGGAGCCTCTGCCCAGTGTGCCTTCGAAGGCGTCTGACTCCTGCGACGACCTTCTGTCTGTAAGCCCCCCTGCTTCCGGGTAAGTCCTCTTTCCTCTAGATCTTCCTTTCCCTCTTCTTTCCTTACTCCCCTTTAAGCTTTCCGTTCCTTCATTTAAGCTTTTTCTTCCCTTTCCCTTTCTGTTATTCCTTTCCTTTATGCTTTACAGTTTTTGCTTCTTTCTTTCCGTTATGCTGTTCAGTTTTTCTTTTAAGCTTTTATGTTCTTTTATGCTTTTATGTTTTTTTTTCCTGCTTTCTTTTCTTTTCTTTGTTCTCTTTTTATTAACTTAAAAATAAGAACACACTGTCTTAAACTAAAGGGTATATAGGCTGGAAACCAGACGTTAATCTCCCTTCGTTTGAAGGTATGGCAGAGACAATCGGGTAGAACAACGCCACGTACCCCATAAAAACAGAAAACTTAAAAGAGAATTTTATTTGTATGAACCGGACATGGACAAGATGGACATAGATTTTATTTGTACGAACTGAACATGGACAATATGGACATAGATCCGTTTAAGAACCTTTGCGAGGACCATGAAACAGATCACAAACTGGACAATAAGACTCGAAAGACCCAATACAAAGAACAAAATTAGCTTAAAAGAAAAACAATGGAAGAAGACATTAGACTATGAACATAGTATTTTTGTTATTTATGGTTTATTTTGTTTTTTTATTTATTATTTATTTAGACAAATTATAGAAGAGAAATAAATGAGAAGGGAATGGAGATGGAGAGACCGACCTGCCCGAAGTGGCGTCCGACAGACGATCAAATCAGGATAATGACCAACATTTACAATTATGGAGTCTCTCACCCAAGTCGAGCTCAGATTTTTGAGATCACTACTCGACTCAGGGCATTCGGAGAAGCGGGGGAGTACAATGTCCAGTGCTGGTTTAGCAATCATGGGAATAGAGTAAGACGTTGGCAAGCGGAATTAGACCCCACCGGCACCCTCTTTTCTCTACTACCCCAGTACATGTATGGTAAAACCCTAACTTCATCCTTGTCTTTTTAATTTTTTTCTCTCTTCCTTCTTTTGACACAATTATTTCTTTTTATTATTTTTTTTAACCTTACCCTTTTTTTATTTATTATTTTTTTTGGAGAAACCGGTTGGGTAATCATGAAGGCTCCGAAGCTTCTGGACCTCTTCCCCATTCCCATCATAATCGATGGAGAAACAGAGATTCCTCCGCCTCCACCCGTGACTTTTCGTGCCAGAGCTCCCTCAACGGAGCTCTCCCTTAGACCACCACAACCAGCTCGAAAATTTTTTTTCCATTAAATTTTTCTTTTTTTTTTGTTGGCCGAGTGTGGCCAGAATTTGAATAAGGACTGTAATATGGACACTTAATATTTTTTTTTGCTTATCTATTTTCTTTCTTTTTTTTGTTTTTAATGGAGGTCGAACTTGAACGAATTCCGTAATATGTATTTTTAATGTTTCCTTTATTATTATGTGTTTTTTGTTATATTTTTGTTGTTTGAGATCTAATCCCTTTTTGTGCAGATTGTCATTCTACCGAACTCGAGAGTGTTGGCAAAAGACAATAACCTAAGAGATCTCTAAACGCTTTGTAAATTTTTTTTAATTTTTTGTAATTTTTGTTTTTTTGTTTCGGCCACCTGAAGGCCCTTATTTGTAATAATTAGGATACTGCAAAATTGAATGTATTTTATTATATTTTTTTTCATGTACATGTTCATCAATTCAAATAAATTAAATTACACATATTCTGCAATTTCGAGTCATGGAACTCTTCTTAAAAGTTTCCTCTTTTTTACTTGGTCCGAAAGAAAAACCATTAAGTTATCGTTGAATTTGAAACAACATCTGAATAATCGTGTATAAAATTGTTCAAGATTTTAAGAATGATCCAACACTTTTGAGGTAAACAGACCTGAACATGAATTTGCCCCAATCTGGAAAAGTTTATGTGCCGAGAGACTTAATCAATATGAATCCACATTAAGGCAAAGACACGAACAATGCCCCCATTATCAAAATGTTGACGACTTTAAGATACAAAACAGACGTTTGACATGACCGGAATGGGTGTAAATGGAAAATCAGATTGACACTTAACGACCATGAAAATGAATGATACTTGTAAACGGAAGACGCATTCGGGCTTAAACACAAAGAGGTTGATAACCAATAACGAGACATGTTAATGAATGAAGGTTTAAGGTTGGACATGACTCGGTTAGAACACGATGTTGATGACAAACACAATGTGGACAAGGTTCATACCTAGACACGAGTGATGGGCCAGGCTCGACATGACTTGGGTTAAGACAAACAAGGTTTAAACTCATAATGGATCATGATTTGGGCTTCACACCGGGTTAGACAAGGTTGAACTGGTGAACCTAAGAAATACCCCTTGTATGACGATTTTACTTTTACGAACTAAAATGGGCGATGGGGATCATGGACAAATGATGATCTTGAACATTTTCATATCATGAAAGCCGGATGAACATTTCAAATTAATGATAAAATTGAATTGAACGATTGGACCAAAAATCTTTATTTTGCTTCAAAAGCATTTTTATTTGAAAATTTTATTTTATTTTATTTTTTTTTGAATTATTCCATGAACTCTATAACAAGATAAATGCGAAACAAATACATGTGAATCAGAACATGTACATTTTTAGTGCTCTAATTTTTTTTTACATTTTTTTTATTATGGTACATTTATTTGTTGTATACAAAGAAAAGATGAAAAAGAAATGACAAAACGATCTCCCTTTCGTGTCTTAATCAAAGGATGAATAACTTAAAGTTCTAAGGCCAAAGATATGCACTCACAAGGATAGCTCCCTAATGCTTAAATCAAGGCCACCAGAGTTATGGCTCTTTTCATTGTCTCTCCACAACAGTCAGAGTAATCAACTAGATGCGGAGACACAAATGAAGAGAACAGACTCTAGCTGGGGTTCTCACGATAGCCAAACAGGAAGTACATCCCAGAGTGACACCGCTACACAACCCCTCTAATTCTAAGTTGCCCTCAGACCCGGGTATAGGGCCCCACTCATGATATGCATAAAGTGTGTGAAGGGAGATTATAATGCAAAACAACACTCGCAACATAAACACAAATAAGTAGATATATCAGACATAGATAAGGAACAATTACTTCAAAGATAAAGAATACCTAAAAAAACTCACATGCGACTATTTCAAATATCAATCGTAGATAAGGGAAAGGGAAAAAAACACAAAGAAAAACCACCTCAAATTCGCATATCTAATTAAATGGCCTGACTCTCTAGCATTCCCCAGCGGAGTCGCCATCTGTCGCAACCGAAAAATAAACGGTTTTGAAAAAAAGAGATTTTGGAGTCGCCACCATAGTTTATTCTGGAAAACTACGGAAAAACCATAAAATGATAAAGCATGGTCTGCGAAAATGAGATTCTTGGTTTGGGAGTCGGTTACGTGTAGGGAAGGTATTAGCACCCTACAACGCCTGCCCTAAGGCAGTACCTTTAACTAAATATGCGAATATGATGTGGTTTTCAAAATGTTTAACTATCCCCTAAAATAAGATTCTAAAGAAACAACATGTATTTTTTAGTTTTTTGGGCCCGACAAGGATTGACCTTGCTCCTACGTATTCTCATTAAGAATGAGAAATCAGGGTTCCGTAGTTCTTTTAGAAAACTGCTTTAAAATTTGTTTGAGAAATTTGTTTAAGAAAATGACTTTGGATTTTTGGGGAAATGAACCTGACAAGGACTGGCCTTGCTCCTACGTATCTCCACTTTTGATGGAGAATCAAGGATCACGTAGTTCTGGCTAGAAAGATTGTTTGTTGTTTGAAAATGTGGATATTTTTAGTTTTTGAAGGTTTTTATATTTTTTGGTATTTTTTTGATATAATATTTAGATTGTTTTTGCGTAATGAGCACTAGGCTGATGCGTACGATCGCACGAGCACTCACACGGCTTTTTTCTTGTTTTTTATTGTTTTGCGTAATGAGCACTAGGCTGATGCGTACGATCGCACGAGCACTCACACGGCTTTTTCCTTATTTTTTATTGTTTTGCGTAATGAGCCCTAGGCTGATGCGTACGATCGCACGAGCACTCACACGGCTTTTTTTGTTTATTTTAGATTTTGGGTAATGAGTACTAGGCTGATGCGTACGATCGCACGAGTACTCATACCGATATTTATATTATTACATGTTTTTAAAGTTTTATATTTGTTATTAAGAAGGATAGATGAGTTGAAATATGAAAAGCATAAAGAAAAATTGTGATAGAAAACAAGATGAATTTATAAACTAAAAAAAATGATCAAAATGCATATATAAATAGAATGAAGAGAAAATGTGTACCTTGTTGAAGATTTGTGTGATGAAATAAAACCTTACTTGTAATAAGTTGTGAGAAAGATAGATGGAAGATGAAGAAGATAACTTTATGGTAGAAATGGGGTATGGGATTTATTATGTATAGAGAGATTAGGAAATAGTAAAATGTGAGAGAAAAATGAAGTAGAGTTTTGGGATGGAATGAAGTGATTTTGAGAGAGAAGAGATGGATATTATGTAATTGTGTGTGTGAAGTGAAGGAAATGTAGGTATTTATAGAGTTAAGGATGAAGAAAGTTGATGAATAAAAATAATATAATAAGTTGGTGGAAAATTTAGAGGAAATAAAATATAATTAAAAAAAGATGAATAGAAAAAGTTAATGTGGAAAATAAGTAAAAGAAATAATATAAAAAGTTGGTGGAGAAAGTAGGTGAAATAAAATATAGTAAATAGTAAAAGTTAATGTGGAAAATAAATGAAAGAAATAATATAAAAAGTTGGTGGAGAAATTAAGTGTGGAAATTAAGTGAAAGAAATAATATAAAAAGTTGGTGGAGAAAGTAGGTGAAATAAAATATAGTAAATAGTAAAAGTTAATGTGGAAAATAAGTGAAAAAAATAATATAAAAAGTTGGTGGAAAGATTAGGTGTGGAAATTAAGTGAAAGAAATAATATAAAAAGTTGGTGGAGAAATTAGGTGAAATAAAATATATTGAATAGTAAAAGTTAATGTGGAAAATAAGTGAAAGAAATAATATAAAAAGTGGGTGGAGAAATAAGGTGGAGAAAAATGGATAATAAAAAATGTTGACGGAGAAGATATAATTAAAAAAAGTAAGTTGAAAAATTAGAAAAGTTGATATATAAAATTAATATGGAAATGATGTGGAAAAAGTAAATAAAAAAGGTAGATGATGTGGAATGAGATGTGGAGGGTGAGGTGGATGGTGATGTGGAGAATGGGGTGTGATAAGAAAAGATGGGTGGTGAGGAAGTAAAAAAATGAGATTATTTTGGGCCATTGGATTAAGTGTTTAAAAGAAAATTTGGGGGTGCAAAAAGTAAAATAAATAGTGTTTTTCATTTTGGTGTTTTTATGTTTTTTTTTGTGATGAATTTTATTTACCCGGACGAAATTGGGTATTGACAGAGACTATTAAGGAATTTATAATAGAGAAATCTATATTTTTATCGATCATAAGTTAAAATAAAATAAATTTATTATTTTATTCTATTTTTATTTAATATAACATTGCGAAGCACGTCTTGTTATAAAACTTATGCATGTGAAAGGAAAATAAAAAAAAATAATAATAATAATATAAATAAAAAAATAATAAATAATAAATAATAAATAAAAAATAAAAAATAAAAAATAAAAAAAATATAATATCAAATATTAGCATCTACTGATGGGTGCTAGGTGATTTAGACATCTGCTGATGGATGTCAATGATAACATCTACTGATGGATGTTCCTAAAAATTTCTTCTCATTTCTCTACCTTTTATTGCACTTGTCCATAATATGTTTCCTGTTTTGATTGCTGATGTATGCTCAGAACACATTGAGGACAATGTGTAGTTTAAGTGTGGTCTATTGGGAGAGATTCTGATTGTTCTTTGTTTTATGTGTTAAAAATTTTTGTTTTTGAGTGTTAAATTTTTTCTGTTTTAAATTGTTTTTAGTGTGTTTTTGTGTGCAATTTTACATTTTTTTTCTCTATTTTCTGGACTCTGTTAAAAGTTGTAGACTCGTCTTTCATTTCACTTGATTGATACTCATGGCATGAAATCTTGGCTTTTCTCTGCTTGGAAAATGATTATGATGTTTAAGAGGTTGATTTGATTGTGACAAATACCCTGTGTGAGAATTTGAGCCACTTTATTTCTTTCTTGTGAGTGATTTGTCTCTTGATTGCTTGCACATATGCCTTGGCTTGGCTCTTGTTGATAACTCTTGATTGATATGCATGTTTAGACGTGACAAAGGCATTTTTTTTGTTCTTGAGCCTCTTTAGCCAAATAAGCCTACCCTGTTATTATCCTTTGATACCCCTTTTGAGCCTATACTGTATCCATTTCTTTGTTTTAAAGCCCATACACTCGACCTAAGTAAAAAATCATGATTACCTTAACCTTAGGAAATTTTGGAGCTTTGGAAGTGTTTTGGGAATAAGTGTGGTCTCTGTGGGGATTCTTATAAATTGGCTAGTTGGTTCCCCATCTTGTTTTATTTTTGGAAATATAATCCTATTGAGTGATAAAAAAAATATATCAACATCTACTGATGGATGTCACTTGAAAAAAAAAATGTTTTAGCATCTACTGATGGGTGCTTTGATAAAAAAAAACGAAAAATAATTTTGTGAATAACGGAGTCAAGAAGAGGATTGAATTAGAGGTTTGGGTGTTATTTGACTGTGTTTACACTTGTTTCCCATTGCTCCTCTATTTCTTTTAGCTACTTATCCATATTTATCCTCCCTCGTCCTTTGCCCCATTATAACCCAGTAAAGACCTTTTGATTTGAACATGCATATGTTTCTGAGTGTTGATTTTAGAGGCTTGCCAAGTCTGTTTGTGTTTGCTTTCTTAAGTGCATTGAGTTGATATTATTTACCTTAGACACTCGAGAGAAACACTGTTAGTGCATCTGTGAGGTCTTGTTATTTTTGATTCACCTCTTGAACTGATTAATTGTTTTACAATGTTTGAATTGCTCGAATAATTTCATGAGTATCTATTTTTTGTGATTTGGTGTTGGATATTGTCTACCTCTTTTCATTGTCCAGATTTCTTGAGAACTGTAAAATTCTGTTATTTTTCTTTGCGAGTCTTTATTTTCTGTGTGCTTAGTTTATGATGTACCCTTGAATGTCATCTGAACTATTTCCTGATTTGCGTCCTGATTTTGCCCAGGAGTGCAAAAGACTAAGTGTGGTCTATTTTGATGAGTCGATATTTTATTCACTTCACTTAGTTTATTGTGCTAGAATTAATCAGGGAATTGTGCTTGAATGTATAGTATTATCCTGTTTTTCCTAATTGTGCTAAAATTGATTGGAAATTCTTATTTTAACTAATTTGAATTATCTGAGCTAATTATTTTACAAGGAAAATTTTTGGATAACTTTTTGGGACATTTGAAGGTTAAATGAAAAATGACAATTGAACCAATTTCATCTTAACCATTTCAATTTTCGCTTGTTGCTGTTTGAATTTTGTGTCAACTTGTTTGTCTTCGTTCGAGTTCAATTCTTATCCGTTTTCCATGCAATTTTTTTTCATAGTTTCGTATGGATGTCTAGTTTCACGTATAGTTTTTCGTTTGTTCAAATTCGTTCTGTGCTGTTCCCAGTAATTTGTTTACTCCGCTGTGTCAGTCCAATGCTTACTGTTTGAGTAACTTCTACTTTATTTGCATTGTTTGTTTGTTGTTTGGTACTTGTGGTGGCTGGAATTGATCATTGGTTAATGCATGTCATGGATATGAGTGATTTTAAGACTCTTGAATGGTTGCAAGGTGCATGTCACAGTAGAATTAAATTGGCAACATCCATATGCCTTCACGTAGATTGAAGGAACAAATCCTTTCTTTCTTGAAATTTAAGAGGCGTTGATTGGCTTGAATTATGGCATCTCACGGTTGGAATAATTTTGAGACTAAAGAACATATGCACATAAAGTTTACGTGACCATGCAACACCAACACAATGTACATGGGATGAGGTGTTGAATCACATTTCTAATGGAATGGAAAGCATGAAGGTGGCTGCCAAGTTTTCTGAAACACACGGCACTTCCAATGGATATACATGAACCACATGGAGAAGTAATTTGGAACACCAACACGTGGAGGAACAAGCAAAGAGAACATGAGACAAGTGGACAAGCATGCAAAGAAAGTAAGAAGACACGTTGGAAATGGGAGACATTCTCGGAAATTGCTTCTAGCCACATTTGACAAACCAAACAGCAAACCTTCACGTGAAAGCTGCAAAATCTTGGAGAAGGAAAGAGCATTCACACGGCTGCACTCTAAGTGAAGGGCCCTCCGTGGTGTACTATGATTGAAAAGAAATTGGAAGAAGCACATCTCATTTTCCTATCTTTGGAGGCATGTGGACAGCAGCAAGACACGGCCCACAATGAATGAAGAATATGCTGAATGATTGAAGAGTGCAGCACCACATAAAAAAAAAGAGAGAAGAAGTGTTGGTACACGTTGGAAGCTCACGGTTTTGGCTTGAAAATGGGCAGCAGTAAGTTCTTTTAAGGGTGCATGGTGGCCTCTCTCTCATGTGCTTTCCAGCCATGACAAATTTGGAGACGTGGAAGAGTACCATGTGAATGATCTTTCATTGTTTTTAAAAAAATACAAGCTGGAAGGAAGACGATGTAGAACTTACATCCACTTCCATTTAACAATAAAAAAATTGAAAAAAAAGAGAAAAAGGGAGATACGGTTCTGAGTTTTTTTTGGGAGAGAGGAAGCCATGAGCATCATGGAAGGGAGTTGAAGAATGAGGAAACCAATCACTACTTGAATGGAGGATGAAGTTGCTTGAAGTTCTTGTCTTCTCAATTGGTTTTGTAAATCTTTCATTTAAGTTTTTGTTCATCTTTTCCATAAACTGTAATTTGGATTTTGTGTTTATGGAAATTGTTTTAAGAGCTTTGTAATTTAATCTTGAATTGTTTTCTTTCCTTTTAATTTTTGCTGCAAGTGTCATGGCTTGGAAGAATAACATTCCTTCTTTCATTTAGTTTTCTTTCATACACTTTTGATTGAATCCTTTGTTGTTATGCTTGAATGATTCACGGATGTTTTAAGTGGGAGAATGAATTATTGTTTCATGTTTTTATGTTGTTAAAGATTGAAAAGAAGCAAGGTGCATGGTGATTTATGGAGATGTCACGGCTGGAATGTTGCAGCAAATTTGTTTTGTTTGAGAATGAAGAAGTAGAGTAGGTGTGTGTTACGTTCAAAGCTTCCTTTTCCTTGTAAAAATCAAGCATCTTCCTTCTAAAAATCCATTAGCATTTGGTCCAACATGTGGACCTCTTCTTGTATTATGATTTTGTCTTTTCATGAGTTGTTTTTGGAGAAGAAGTGTCATGGCTGGAATGTTGTGTACGTAGGTGATGTGGAGAATACAATTTAATTTGCTTTTCATTTAGAAATGTAATTGAAGTTGAAGTAAATGTTTTCTTTGTAAAATTGAATTGTTATGGATGTTGGATGCTTACGGTTTTAGATGTCCATTTGCAATTATCCTTTCAATGAAACCAAGCAAATTTGTCACGGCACATGAGGTAATTTTTAGAAGCATTTCAAATTTTGTTTTTAAATTTCCAGATTTTATTGTTTTTTTTACTGCTGTAATTTTATTTCTGTTGTAATTTAATTTCAGTTGTTGTTTTATGCAATTTAATTTCTGCTCTTCTTTATTTTTGCATGTTGATCATTTACTGTAATTTTAATTTCTGTATTTTACTGCAGTTATTTTTTATTCTGTTTTTACTATTTTCTAAAATTTTCTGTTTTCTGTTTTCACTGTTTTCACTGTTTTCTGTATTTTCTGTTTTTCTGTATTTTCGTTTTTACTGTTCCAGATTTATTTTCACTGTTTGATGTTATTGTATTTTAGTTTTTACTGTAGCAATTTCGTTTTTACTATTTTAAATTTGTTTTACTGTTTTAATTTCGTTTTTACCATTTTAGTTTTAAATTTTACGTATTGTTTTTAATTATGCTTTTATTTTTGCGTTTAATGTTTAACGTTTTCTATACGTTTAATGTTCCCGCGTTTATTTTATTTTGATGTCTTTTACCATTGGGTTTTTACTGTACTGCATTTTACTTCACCGTATTTAATTTGGTGTTATTTAAATTCCAGTTCATTTTAATTTTTTCGCATTAAAACCCAAAACATCATCAAACCCCCCCACTACGTGTTGATCTGAGACTGAACCAAAAATTGGTCCTTTGTGAGACGACCTAGGAGTCACATCCTAGCTATACTGCATTATTTAATTGCACATCAAATTTGTATGACCGCGACAGTTGTATCAAAAGGCAGAGAAGAGTTTAGGGCAAAAATGTTTTCTTTTTAGAGAGAGAAAGGAAAAGGCAGAAATGGATTCACTCTAGCTTTTGGAATGACCCTGGCTAAGGCAAGGTTTCCTTAGTCTGGGCCTGGCTGCCTCTAACTAGGGCCCAATGGCCTTATAATTTTCCAGGCCCTCACACTCTTCATAGAATTGAGGATCTTTAAAGTTTGTAATCATCGTTGCTAGTAAATTTGCTTCATCTACCGAGAGATGAGTTTCGTAATCAGCCATCCATACAGGTTGCCTTCGCGTTCTTGTGGTTCTTCCTTCAATTGGAGAATCATCTTGTTCAGAATTTGAGGTTGATTCGGGTTCCAACATTTCTAGGTTATCAACACCGTCGGATGTTATTTCGTTTGATGGAGACTCTATATTCCCATTAATGGTGGCTGCTTCATTTTCCCAATCAAGAGTTGCGCTTTTCTCTACATTTTCATTCCAATTCCAGCTTTTGTCCTCTTCGAACACCACATCCCTACTCACAATTACCTTTTCTGTACATGATCAAACAATTTGTAGGCTTTAGATTCGTCACTTACTCCCAATAGAATGCACGGTTGGCTTTTGTTATCAAGTTTGCTGCGTTTTTTATCTGGAACATGAACGTGAGCAATGCACCCAAACGTTCGAAAATAATCAACTCGAGGTTTGACACCGCTCCACATCTCTTCCTGAGTGTGTTGATTAATGGCGGAAGTGGGACTTCTGTTCTGAACATATATACACCATCGCACTGCGTCAGGCCATAAGGGTTTGGGTACCTGTTTGTCATGTAAAATAGTACGAACAACATTCATGATAGTGCGATTTTTTCGTTCTGCAACTTCGTTTTGTTGAGGAGTGTAGGCTGCCGTCAATTGCCTGGTAATGCCTTGTTGAGTACAAAATTCTGCAAATTCCTTGGACGTGAATTCACCACCTCGGTTTGTTCTGAGACAGGTGATGTAAACTCCTGCTTCCTTCTCAACGCAAGCTTTGAAGCTTTTGAAAGTAGCGAAGGTCTCAGACTTTTCATGTAAAAAATAAATCCAAGCTTTGCGTGAGTAATCATCAATAAAACTTAGAATGTTATTGTTATGTGAGGCTGGTGAAATAGGGTCGCAGATGTCAGCGTGAATCAACTGAAGCTTTGTCGAAGCTCTCCATGAACTTTGCTTTGGTATAGGATCTTTGTGTTGTTTACCAATAAGACAGGCAGTGCAAATTGTTCGAGGATGTTTTATTGGTGGTAACCCTATCACCATTTTCTTCTGTGCAAGAGTGCTTAATGCATGAAAATGAAGATGCCCAAAGCGTTTATGCCACAAATGCATTTCTTTTATGATTCGTCCTCAGCTTGAAGACACCTGGAGTGTTGAGGGGGCATTGAAGCTGAGAGATGGAACATTCTATTACCCTTCATGTTGGTGTGAAGAATCAGGCCTCGCTCGGGATGAAAAATTTTACATGTATCATTTTGAATTAGGATAGCTAGCCTTTTCTCCTAGAGTTGCCCTAGACTTAAGAGATTAGTCTTAAGCTCAGGAACATAATAAACATCTGAAATAGTGTGAAAGATGCCATCAAGTTGAACACGGATGCTTCCTTTTGCATTGACAACCATTGTAGTGTTGTTTCCAAGTTTAACTATTCTGCTGAATTCTCTTCCTTTACTTTTGTGAACCAGAGCTTATTTCCAGTCATATGGTTGCTACAGTCTGAATCTAGAAACCAGTCTTCCATATGAGTAGATTGGGTTACCTCCTCATATGCTACTAGTAGAAGTTCTTCTTCAGCTTCTTCTGTTTCTTCTTCACATTTTGCATAGTGAGCTTTCTTTGCCATCTCAGGACACTCGTATTGAAAATGACCTAGCCTATGACATTGAAAGCATTCAATGAGAGCTCTGTTTAACGATTGTCTCCCGTGACCTCTCCCACGGTCGCGCCCACTTCTGCCTTGTCCTCGGCCAGCTCCAAATTTGACATCATGAGTGACTTTTAACACTTGCTCTTCTGGTTGAAGATTTTTCATTCTTTGTTCATGGACGAGTAAACTTCCATGAAGTTCATCAATACTCAAAGTGCTCAAATCGTTAGACTCCTCAATCGAACACACCACGTAGTTAAATTTGGAGGTTAGTGAACGCAATATACTAACCACTGTAATGGAGTCTATCTTCTCACCATTGGATTTCATCTTGTTAACGATACTGAGTGTACGTCCTAGGTAGCTATCTATCGTCTCACCATCTTTCATGCCCAATAACTCGAACTCGTGCCGCAACGCTTGAAGTTGAACGCGTTTTACTCTCGTCGATCCCTTATACTTCTGTTGCATGGACTGCCATATTGCCCTCGATGAGTTTTTGTCCAAGATAGTTTCTAGAATCTCTCGGTCAATGGCCTGGAACAAGTAGTTCTTCACCTTTAGGTCTTTCAGAGTTGCCTCGGTCACACTTTTTCGTTGGGCTTCAGTGGGTGTGGCTTCAAACACCAGTACACCATCTTCTACGAGCTCCCACAATTCCTTCCTTCGTAGGAAGTTTTCCATTGCCATGGCCCAGAAATCACAATGGCCATCAAACCTAGGTATGGCTGGTTGCATAAATTTCTCTGAGGTAGACATCCTTTTCACTCTCACTCTTGGATGTTTATAATGCTCACACTTTTAATTTCTCACTCTCTGTATGTATCAGGCCCCTTGCGGAACTCTGATACCAAATATTTGAACTCGGGTATAAACTGTTATGATCGAAAATAACAGAGGGACTCACTTTATTTGATAATGAAAGATGGCTTATATAAGCCTTACAATGAAACTGAAAAGCTTAAAGTGCGCATTCTGCATAGCAGAAAAATAGGAACAGTAACCGAACACTCCTAATATCTAGATAATAAAAGACTGATTCACCCAATAAAGTAGAGATCTTTTACTAACACACATAATTAAAAAGCAAAGCTAGACTTAATATTAAGAGAAATATGATTGAATTGGCAGTGTAATTGGTGTATTAAGGTGTACTAATTTGTTGATAAAATAATGTATATGTTAAAAAATGCGTGGTGTTGTTTGATCTGGTTGGTAAAGTAAGAGAAGCAAGGGTGACCTTACCAGTGAGATCAGGCTTGCTGGATGAGTTTGTGAAAAATGCTTTCAGTAGTTTATCACTAAACAAAAGTTTTAAACAAGTTTTGGTGAACTCAGAAAAATCATGGTCGTTGGGGTGAATTGAGAACTCGTTACACAAATTTCTAAGAATTTGTTTCCAGTATTATTTGCAGTTATTTTTATTTCCTTCTTATTGTTCTTTCTCTTCAACTAAATACGTTTATTTTATATACTACTTTCAATCGTTTTTATTTGAATAATGCTATTTCTGTTACCTCTACAAGTTATCATTTATCACAATTATTACAATAGTTCATATAAAGCCACCTCTTTTCGTGAATCATTGAGCCATAATTTCTTGGAGTAGACTCGCTAAATAGATATGATTCTGGTGAATTATAGACATACAAGAATCTAACTTATATTCTGCAACTGCAAACCACGTTTAGCAACAGTTTTCGCAGTTTATTAGCCTCGTGTAAATACATTTACCTAAACAATGTGCCCCTGGTGCTTATGATGTCAATGTCAAGCTGGATATCTTTAACTAAGTTAAATCAGGGATACAAAATGCAACAAAATTGTTAGGAGACTCACTGCAATTTTTGACTAAGTTAAACCAGCACGAAGCTTATTCCAAAGCCCACAAAGGAAAACATCATCACTATCACCTATCACCTCCAACGCCACAGTTCCCTGACTTGGAGCCTGCCATAAATATCTCCACCTATATATCTTTTATATTTCTTATTCCTCCCAAAGAAGTCAGTCAGCAACAACAGCACAAACGGAAGAAATATGGTATTTCAACAGTAGAAACATTTAGAAGAAACCATGGGGAAGCCCCATCACTACTCACGGCATTGATACAAATTATCTATTATCCAGTCCACGAAGAACCGAAAGGTTATCTAGAAAGAACAGTACTATTGCATGTTTAACTGTAGCAGTGTATGAAAATGTACAATTTATATACTACCACAGACTAATTGCCAATCAAGAATCTAATCCCAACAGAAGTGCCACCCCAGCTTAAAGCTGATTTCACTAACTTCCTTAGCTTTGTTCCTATAACCTAAAAGGTGCCTGCGGTGTTTAACTGCTTGCCAATATATGTTTCATATATTTCCACAACAAGACGAGGATTGGTGTCCACGAGCTCCGCATAATATTCGTTTTGAGTAAGCAAATCCATTTTGTCCAAGATCACTGCCAAGGACGCACTTCGTAATTGTTTGCAATTGTATTGATATGCAAAGGCATAGTTTGCAATAGCCCTATTCCAATTCGTTTTGGCGATCAAATACTTCTCACAATATGTCTTCAGATGCTTCACTTGATACTTTTCTCCCAAAACCAACAGGTTACAGGCCATTTGGTTATCAAGGGGCGCTTCAGCAGTGTATAAGTAGTTAACAAAAGCGCGGAGGGTATCATGTGATACGTCAGAAATCTTGATGGTGCCACTCCGCCTTTCCTCCATATCATTCTCAAGCATTGCATTGAAAACAGGAGAGCGACTGACCTAATTGTATCATAAAATATCATAAGCTTCATTAAGAAAAGCCAAAACACAAGAATAAACTGTAGCAACGTCAATTTAGAAAATCTAATCAAGGATGCCAAACTGCACCAGAAAGCAATATCCAAAGAAAATGTCGTGCGTGTCTCATCTAATGATTAAATAAAACAGGAAGGGAATAGAAGATTTCGTGTTAAATAATGTTAATCAATTTACATATCCAAATTGATTCCAATTAAATGTGGTGTGAACTACAAGTTTCTTGAATTCAGTCTACATACAGCTTCAGGGTCAATTCACCAGCCACTGACAAGGATTTCTTAATGAACATTTGAAAAGCAAAAATAAGAAACAAAAATACAAGGATTGGATTGGGAGACTATTTCCTCCTGTTTAGTTAACAGAGTGTAAGCACTAAAAGTTCAAATGAATGATTGAAACAAGTAATGGCATCAGTTTATTTAGAAGTTTCAGCATTTCACGAGCCATAAATACCCTTGGTTAAAACTGTTTGTCAATTCAATTGATCATTATTATGGCATATTATACCACTATTTCACTCACTGACATTACTGGCCTGTGGTTTTGAATGAAAAACCATATCCTCAATCAAATGCTGGTATGGGATGGATAGAGAGGACTGACCAGAACCATGAAAATTTTGATACCACTACTTCGGTCCTATCCAGATTTTGAGCAAGATAGATAAAACAATCAAGTATGGCAAGCAGGACAAGGGAATTATTGCTTGAGTGTCATCACCTTAAAAGCTTGACTCTTTAGCTGTTAAGAAGCAGAGGTTTTGACCAAAGACATTTTGTCACCTTTAGCAAAACAAGTCTTGTCCCACGTTTTAACATGTTATTGCACAACATAAAATTTCTGTCAAGCAACCATTATTCACACTGCTTAAAACCTAAAACCAACAACATAGTCCTGAGTTGTTGTATAACTTAGTTATTTGGTTCGGTCCACAAATTTTATAACAACCTATTGTCAGGTTGGCTAACCGTTAGTTCTATTAGCTTATTTTCTTTCATTGCAGGCTTTATTATGTTGAGAAGCAGATAGATTTTTGGTTGCCATGTCTATTATATGTAGATAATGTTGCATGGCTTTGTCTGATTCCAGAAATTCTTCTAATTTTCTCTAGTAACAGAATTGAGGAAGTTTGGACTCACTGGAAATGAGTTTGATATGAGTAGGCTGCCGTGGATGTAGGCTAGAGCGCATTGCCCTAATTGACGTAAAATTTAGGTATTGTTTTTCTCCTATCCTAACCGTTTCATGGTTTGTTCTTGCTCCTTTGATTACTCTCGATTCTTTGGAGCAAGATTTGTGGTGGTTTATCTATTATTGGCTTAATTAAAAGTATACAATTTGAGCAAAGAATTTGATCAATTAAAAATAATTAGACAAGACTAGACGAGGGATGAAGATCAGTGTTCTCCATACACAGTACCCACTACGGAGACTAAATCGGAGAACAATACATATATTATGTCGAAGTTGATTACGAATTATCAATACACAAACACAAAAGCGCGACCAAAAAGAAAAATTGACTGACCAGAACATGCTTGTGAGCGGGAATGGGAGTGGCGTCGGAGTCGTCGACGGGAACGAGGACGATATCAGCGGTAGAAGGATTGACAGTGGGAGAGGAGAGTGTGAGGAAGGAGACCTTGGACTTGAGGTCATCGATCTCGAGGCGGAGCTCCTCCTCGGCCTCGTTGGCCTCTTGGTAGCACTCCCTGCAGGTTCCGGAGTCCATCGTGTCGTATTGCTCCTCGCAGGAGAGGCACCGCATAATAAACTCATCCAAGTCGCTGTCGCTGTTCCCCGTCTGCCCCGCCGCCGCTGACGCCGTGCACCGCCGCGGAAGCATTCTTCGCTGATATGCTGTGCTGAATCACGCTCCTAACGACAAACTACCCTCGCCGATATACACAGTCAATATAGCCAATGCTACTCGAGAGAAACCTCCTTTTGTGAACCGTCGTTGCCCTGCCTTTTCTGTTCCATTATATAATGAAGATTAAGTTTTACGCGTTTTCTCAACAAATTTTATCTTTTCATAATCGTTTTTTAAATTAAAATCATTAATTTATCAATTTTACTCTTTAATTAATTAATTTTTAAAAACTTAATTATTTCAATTAAATTAAAATAACTATTCATGATAAAAAAAACTGAAATTATTTTTTATTCCATATCAGTAGTCGAAAATTTGTGTAAAAACACATAAATATTTTGTTTTCCAGTTTTAACAATTTTTTAAATTAAAATAATTAACTTACCAGTTTTATTTTTAAATAACTGTCTTCTATTTAAACAGTTTTTAAAATTTAATTGATTTTCTAAATTAAAATAACTATCTATAATAGGAGATTATTTTATTATAAAAAAATTTATATTCATTTTTTAAATCATGATTTTATTATTTTTTAAAATTTGGTGGAATATGATTATCGTAAGATTTAGTTTTTTTTTTACCATGCACTATTTTTGTTAGTAGTTCAGCATTTAACAATTAAAAAATAGTTTCCTTTAATCTATTATACAAATAATTTGTTTTTCATAATTTACTTCACTTCAATTAACTATTTTTTTTAAGTTTAACATAATTTAACATTTGTATAAAAACAAAATTTATATAGATACACATTATCTTCATATTATATATATATATATATATATATATATATATATATATATATATATATATATATATATATATATATATATATATATATATTAATTGCTTACTTTATTCCTAATTTCACTATTTATAATTTTATTAATTAATGTTAATTTCATCCCTACCTTAAAAACATATCAATTACGTTATTTGCATCAATCAAGTTAATTTTGCAAAAACAAAACGAAATTAATTATGCAATGACATGACAAAGAAGATATGCATTTTTTTTTTCTCTTTTCTACAATGGAGACCCGTCTTTTTCTCTCTTTTTAAGTCAAAGAAAAAAGAATAATACATTAATTGGTGCATAACGATTTAAACTTAATATAATTAAAATAAGATATTTTTTTTACTAAATAACGTAACTTAAGTACACAACATTAAATATAAATAAAATATAATTGTAATTATAATTTTGACGAATTAGAAATAAATAATAAATTTATATTTTAAATTAAAAAATATTGAAATAAATTTATCAAAGTTTATTAATATATATTTTTCAAATAAATGTAAATTAAGAATGAATGAAAACGATTATGTTATTATTTAAATATTTATTATCATTGTGATGTATTTAAATTTTGTTGTCTGTAATTAATAATTTTAAATAGGTTTACTATTAAACGTGTTTTATAATTTTTTTAATTAATATGAATTCTATTAAATAAATATCGTTATTAATTGTTTTTAAATAATATATTTATTGTAACATCCCAATTATTATAGCATTAAACTATAATAGAGTTCTTACATCATTGATACAATAGAACAGTTGATAGGAGGAGGAATAACAGTTTTTCTCATTATTATACAAACCCACACTCAAATATCAAACCAAATACAATTCACACTTTAAAACATAGACAATTTATAAGGCTCATTCTTATAACTAAGCTTCCGTCGATCTTCCATCTAATGCTTGCTCCACCGGCATATCACCAACTTCTGCTCCCATCCACCGGATGATCATCGCCAGACAAAACACATAACAAAAAAAAGAACAACCACACAACAGACAAAGCAAGGGTGAGCTAATGCAACATAAAATGTCATGGTAAATTAAATTAATAATCAAATTTCCAACTACAGTTATATTACTCAAGAATACAATAAACATACCATAACCATCGTAAACTCACTCATCCGGATCATCGTATGAATATTGAACTCTTAGCTAGTTCTACACTTACAGTGGTACTTTACTCAGCTACATCCTATCCTACTCTGTCCTCCAAACTGGATCTTCGGATATGGATGCACTTATTCGCTAGCTCAAGTATTCTATCCTACTCTGTCCCCCAAATTGGATCTTCGGATATGAATACAACCCCTGAAGCTACATCCTTCCTACTCTGTCCCCCATACTGGATCTTCGGATATGGATGCACTTACTTGCTAGCTCAAGTATTTTATCCTACTCTGTCCCCCAAACTGGATCTTCGGATATGAATACAACCACTGAAGCTACATCCTTCCTACTCTGTCCCCCATTGTGGATCTTCGGTAAGGATTTCCCACTCTCCACTACATAGCTTTCTCTCTAAGTGAGATCGAGACTATTGAGAGCATAAGAATGAACCCCTAAGTCGGAGTTCCTATATTCATACGTACAGTACTTGACACAAAAACAACAATGAGTTCCTCCTTGGAACTCTATTCCACACTTTCCATTCATAAATACACATGTCAACATATTATCATCTTTAGTCATATCTCAAGAAAATAACTCTTACATACTCAGACATTCCACATCCTCACAGAAACATCACTTATTAACACATAACTCTTTATGGTCTAGTATTTTGAACCATTAAGTAGTTCAAACAGCTTGGATACCCTCACCAATGGCTCCGGAAGGGTCAAAAACCCCCATATCGACCTAAAGAACGTCTAAAACGGACATCCAGAACTCCCAAAACGTCAAAAACATCAAAAACACTAAATTTGTTACGCATAACTCGCTCCAGCGAGTTGACTCATTTACTCAAGCGAATTTACTATTCCAAAATCACGAAAATTCACTTCCCGGACTATAACGACTCTTCCTTTCATCATACAGACTTTCTAGACATCCAAAAACTTATCTCCCATCAACAACCCATATTCATCCAAATCTTATAAACATCTAAACTAACCATATAATTAAAAAGGCAGCGGATAATTAGTACAATCCAAAATTTCTGATCAAAACCTAGTCTCCTTTTAAATCCATAAACAGATTCAAAATCTTCGATCTATACGTATACCTAAAAACTTCCACCGATTCAAAATACTTAATACGAACAAGATCTCTTCAAAACCATCAAAACAGAAGCATATCCCAATTCCAAACCGTACATCAATTCAAAAGATACAACAGAAACAGAATTTTATTCTAAAATCATAAAGAGAGTCAAAATCCTAAACATATACCAAATTTAAAATCATACAGAAACAAAAAGACTCAAGGTTAGCTCCCCTTACGGTTTTCTCCTTAGCTAGCCTTTCGAAAACACTTTGCGAACGTTTCCCCCGACTCAGATCACAGCTCTAAAGTCCCTCTGCTCCAAAACCTTCGTACTCTAGCCTTTGGTTTAACTTAGGAACCATTCCAACCCCTGGGACGTCCTTAAATAGCCAAACATTTGGCCAGAAACGCGTTTAAACAGTAAAACGCGTTTAAACAGTCAAAAACGCGTCAAAAACGTGTCCACTCACTCGGACAACTTTGTCAGTCTGGTTGAACCCCTTCCCGATGTCGGAATTATGCATATAAGTACTCGAATCGAAGCTATTCGCGTCTACTTTCTAATGGAAAAAGAATCAACTTAATATCTAATTTGTACAATTAATTATATTTAAAATACCAAACCATGTCAAAGTTGACAGCATTGTATTTTGCATATAAACTTTAACTTTTGTTACAACTTGATAAATTTTTGGTTTATTACTCTACTAATGACCCGATATTCACATTTTCCTTTAATTTTTCAGGGTCTTACATTTATTGATTTTAACTACACAAGTTTTATAACTTTGAGTTGCTTATCTAGATATTTTCAAAATTAAAGACTTAAATGATATTTTATTTGTTTATTTATAAATTTTAACGTCTATTATTATATTTTTATATCGTACTATTAATTTCATTTTTTTATCTTAAAATATGTATAATTAAGTTTAAAGTAGAAAACATTATAATGTTAAATATATGTATAGACTAGACATTTACATTAGCTATGTGATAGGTGAGTAGTTAAACATAAAATATATTAAAAAATAACAATGGAAACATATACTATTACTAAAATTTTCAAATATAATATTCAAGTGATATTTTTTTAAAGTGATGTTTAAAATGAAAGTATGATATAAAAAATTGAAATTAAAAATAGTGTTAATACAGATTGAATAAATTAATGAATCAATTTGAATTTCATCCATCATAACTTGCACAAATAAATTATTAAATTAATAATTTTAGAATCTCACACATCATGAATACGATATAAGATGTATTTCTTGTAATCATAAATAAAAGAATCTAAATTTTTATATAGTCATAGTACTTAACAGACCCATAAATATTTTAAACCTAATATAGATTTAAACCTCGTTAGAAGATATACAAATTATTAAATGAAGAAAAAGGAATCACAAAATATTATAGAATTATTTTCCAATTAGTAGGAGATTTGCGAAGAATCACTAGTGCAGAAAGAGCTTTCGACGTCCGATATTTTGGGCTTTTGACGTTCGACGTACGCCCGACGTTTATGTGGGTGACGTCTCTTCGACGTCCGTTGTGCCAGGACGGACGTCTATGTAAACGTCCGTTGTGACAGGACGGACGTGTACATGAACGTCCGTTTTGTCTGCACGGACGTATACATGAACGTCCGTTCTGACAAAACGGACGTCTATGTAAACGTCCATTGTGTCAGGATGGACGTGTACATAGACGTCCGTTTTGTCTGGACGGACGTATACATGAACGTCCGTTTCGTCTGGACGGACGTATACATGAACGTCCGTTTCGTCTGGACGGACGTCTAGGTAAACGTCCATTTCGTTAGGACGGACGTCTACCTTGCTGAAATGTTTTAGGTAGGAGCTGGGGGGTGGACGTCCGTGTGTGCACTGACAGACGTCTATAGACGTCCGACTGTGCACTAACGGACGTCTACTGGGCGTTTTTTTTTAAAAAATTTGTTTATTTTTTCAATAAAACCACACCTGAAAAGCAGAAAAATGTCCCAGAACAATTTTGCAATAATATAAAAATGCGTTTTATATATAAACAAAGTTCTACTTAATGTGGAATTCAATCCACTACCAAACTATCAACATAAAACATAAACTAAAACTAAACAATGTTTAACAAGAAATATAACTATTCCTAACTCCATCTTTGCAGAAGATAAGCGGTTCACTCCTGCCTTATCTGTTTAATTGTGTCTTCTGTAATAGGCGATGTAGTCTTGAAGCACTGCAAAATTCAACAAAGATACATTATTGTTTCATATATAGTTGAAGATGAATATGATTTGTAATGTATTTAAGGTATACATCATTACCTCATTCCAGTCATCTGTAATGACTGCTCGAATGATGGTCTTAATCCAACACATCACATAGAAGCCACATTCCCATGAATCCAGACTGGACGTGTAAGGACCTGAAGAGAATTAAATGCCCCAACTACCTGTCAGTACATTCAACGTCCATCCTGGGAGGGCACGGACGTCCGTGCCCCCAGACTGGACGTGTAAGGACCTGAAGAGAATTAAATACCCAACCACCCTGTCAGTACATTAAACGTCCGTCTTAGGAGGGCACGGACGTCTATAATATTATAGACGTCTGTGCCCTCGCAGACTGGACGTGTAAGGACCTGAAGAGAATTAAATACCAACCACCCTGTCAGTACATTAAACGTCCGTGATGCGGGGACGGACGTCTATAATGGCTGCCATGTTAACGTTCAGCTTATAAACGTTCAGTTGTCAGCCTATTAAACGTCCGTCCCCTAGGACGGACGTTCATTACATTATAAACGTCCGTCTCGGCCAGGGACGGACGTTCAAAACGCTACACATCACTGTTCAACCTATTAAACGTCTGTGCCCTAGGACGGACGTTCATATCCTTATGAACGTCCGTCTCGGCCAGGAACGGACGTTCACAAATGCACATCATTTTCACTGTTGAGCCTGTTAAACGTCCGTCACCTAGGACGGACGTTCATAACATTATAAACGTGCGTCTCGGCCAGGGACGGACGTTCACAAATGCACATGATTTTCACTGTTGAGCCTATTAGACGTCCGTCACCTAGGACGGACGTTCATTACATTATAAACATCCGTCTCGGCCAGGGACGGACGTTCAAAAAGCTACACATCACTGTTCAGCCTATTAAACGTTCGTGCCCTAGGACGGACGTTCATAACCTTATGAACGTCCGTCTCGGCCAGGAACGGACGTTCACAAATGCACATCATTTTCACTGTTGAGCCTATTAAACGTCCGTCACCTAGGACGGACGTTCATAACATTATAAACGTCTGTCTCGGCCAGGGACGGACGTTCACAAATGCACATGATTTTCACTGTTGAGACTATTAAACGTCCGTCACCTAGGACGGACGTTCATTACATTATAAACGTCCGTCTCGGCCAGGAACGGACGTTCAAAAAGCTACATGGTTTTCACTGTTCAGCCTATTAAACGTCCGTCACCTAGGACGGACGTTCATAACATTATGAACGTCCGTCTCGGCCAGGGACGGACGTGCAAAGACCACACATGGATTCATTATTCAGCCTATTAAACGTCCGTCACCTAGGACGGACGTTCATAACATTATAAACGTCCGTCTCGACAACGGACGGACGTTCAAAGGGCTGACTTGTGTTCACTTGTTCAGCCTATTAAACGTCCGTCAGCTAGGACGGACGTACATTACATTATAAACGTCCGTCTCGATAAGGGACGGACGTTCATAGGCTGACAGGGTTTCACTTGTTCACCCTAGTAAACGTCCGTCTGCCAAAGCCGGACGTCTATGATATTATACACGTCTGGCTCGACCTAGGACGGACGTCTAGAGTTCCACTTATTTACTAATATGCCACCGGTCAATTATATACGTTGGGGCTTTTGTGGACGGACGTCTATTGGGAGACGTTAAAAGCCCTTTCTGCACTAGTGAACCAAAAATGGAGGTTATAGATGTTTTAAAAAAAGGTAATTGGCATGATAATGGAGAAATGATGTACTCAAAGAAATGTCTCTAGCACTTATTTTATCATTGAAGATGGTAGTTAAAATGTGTGTTCATTTGTGTCATGCAATAATTAATGTATTATTCTTTTTTACCTCGAAGAGAGAAAGAGATGGGTATGCGTTCAGGTCTTTCTAGTCCGGTCACCATAGAGTTAATTCAGTTTCTGCACAATTAACATAATGAACTTGATTAGTGCAAATTAAATAAGATGGGGATGAAATTGATATCTTTTTAACATTGGGAAGAAAATTGATACTCAACAGTGAAATATATATATATATATATATATATATATATATATATATATATATATATATACACGGGGTTTGCTAACGCGCGTACGCCTGTTTTTCAGTTGGTACATTTTAGCAATGTGTATCGGATTTTAGTAGACAAAAATACCCTTATACATATGGATTCTGAGTTTTAAGGTTAAGGGTATTTTAATAATTTTCATTCTCAAAAATTTTTTTAAAAAAAAAAGAAACCCCCCAAACCCTTACTCACCTCTCTCATTCCTCTGAATCCTTTCTCTTTCATCTCTCTCAGTCCAACTTTTTCTCTATCATTCCTACTGTAGCCCCAATTGAAAAAATCAAAAACACTTGCCTTTAAACAATTTGATTCACCTTCAGGCAAAGGTTCATTCAAGATCTCTTCAATTTCACCATCTTCACTAACCTCTCTAATTTCATCATCTGCATATGTTGAATCATCATCTCTAAAAAAACCCTCCAGGCTAATTACCAATTCTTTCCGATGTCATTATGCTTGTAAAAATTAGATAAAATTATATACAACAAAGAAATTGTTTAACAACGAGTGTTTCTGATTTTTTCCAGGCCAATTACCAATTCCTTTGATGTCATTATGCTTGTGAAAATTAGATAAAATTAGATAAGACAAACATTATAAAATAAAAACGCATTATAAAATGTTTTTTGTAAGAAATTGTATAGCAGCGAGTATTTCTGATTTTTTCCAGGTTAATTACCAATTCCTTTATGCTTGTGAAAATTGGATAAGACAAAAATTATAAGATGAAAATTCATTATAAAATCATTTTTTTGTAAGATTGTTTAACGGCAAGTGTTTCAGATTTTTCCATTGGAGTTACAGTAGGGATGACAGAGAAAAGATTGGAGTGAGAAAGATGAAAGAGAAAGGGTTGAGAGGAATGAGAGAGGTGAGTAAGGGTTAGGGGGGTTTCTTTTTTTTTTTTTTTAGTTTTGAGAATGAAAATTATTAAAATACCCTTAACCTTAAAACTTAGAATCCATATGTATAAGGGTATTTTTGTCTACTAAAATCCGGTACACATTGCTAAAATGTACCAACTGAAAAACAGGCGTACGCGCGTTAGCAAACCCCTATATATATATATATATATATATATATATATATATATATATATATATATATATATATATATATATATATATATATATATATATATATATATATATATATATATATATATATATATAATAAAAGAAATTAGGGTAAAATCCAAATATATAGTATTAAACTAAAGAAAATATCACATAATTAATAGAATATATCACTTAATAAATAGGAGAAAATGAAGTTCTATTACAATCCTTAATATAATCATAAATTAAATTCACTAGTGCAGAATTGGGCTTTAACGTCACTGCGTAGACGTCGGACCACAAAATAACAAACGTAAATTATTGACCGGTGGCCCGATGTCTAGCTGCAGAATTGGGCTTTAAAGTCATTTTTTTCCGCCTTAGAGACGTTTGATCCCGCCACCCCGACGTCTATATTCGATTACAAACGTTGGATCTCGTCATCCGACGTCTAAATGACCTGACATGGTAGGTGAAAAGTTATTTTGGACGTCATATTAGTGAGGGCCCTGACATCTAGGCCAGAATAGACGTCAGTTCACCCAAGGAGCCGACGTCTAGTTTGATGTTAAATCAGACATCACACCCGTATTTACGAGCACTTCATCGTCTTCCTTCTCGCCTTTTCTCTCCGCAACATTGCTTTTTCAGGTGCATTTTTGTCTCTTTTGAACCGTTTAAACGTACTTTTATTCCAATTGTATTAGTCTTTGGTTGATTACCTTTCATTTGAACCGATTAAAATGAGTTTTTGTTATGTTTTGGTGTAATTTTTTTTGTGTTTTTGGGTAGTGTAGTACCGCATTCCCCTTTGCTAGTTTTCTCGTAAGAAAAGCTTGCATCTTTTGGAGTTCTTATAGCGTTTCAACACAAAACCGAACTTCGGTCCTTACCTAGTCCTATTGTCACCGTTCGTTTTCATTGGCGGTTTTAATGGAACTAGGCAAGGACCCAGATTCAATTTTCGTTTGAAATGCCATAAGATATCCAAAAGACACAATCTTTTCTATGATGAAACTAGCAAAGGAAGAAGGTGCTACTACGCTACCCAAAGACACGAGCTACAATAGACGTCGGTTAATGCAATGTCCGATGTCTATAGAGCCCTTTAGACGTCGGATCATGCAGTAACTGACGTCTATAAAAACATTGGACCTGTTGAGTCCGATGTTTGATTAACGTAACCCACAAAGACGTCGGTTTTGGAGCTGACGTTAAAAAGTCAAAATAACAGACGTTAAATGCCCTTTTTGCACCAGTGATTTCTTATACAAACACTAAATCCAAACTATACATAGATACTCTCCATTATAACTAAATAAAACATAAAGGTACTAAGGATTTAAACGTCAACACCTTCTTTACTTGAGGCTTGTTTTACTTATACATCATCACCCTATGTTCACACCCAACCAAATAATCATAGTCAATGCACAAACAAGCAACACAATACAAGCACAAAGAAAACAAACAAGGTAAGCTAATGTAAACAGAATTTATAATAATAGAAAGATTAAGACCTCAACACAAATTTAAAATTCTGAACCAAGTAATCAAACATTCTAAAAACATATAATAACCATAGACTTGATTCATCTAGATATAGTATGAATATCGAACTACATAGATTTATGCACTTGTAATGGTTATAATGTTGACTCATCCCAAGTTACAACATACGGTTAGTCTGTTAACAAATGTCTTTGGCTTAAGTAAAACCCCTAGGCTAGGACCTCCTGTTATTCTCATCACATGCCTCACCTCTCTATACTTGATAATGGATGAACATTAGAGTGTTAGGATAAACCCCAATACTTAGCTCTATACATTCATACAAACAATACTTGTAACCACCAAAAAGAATTCTCCTTGGAATTCTTACACACCTCATTCCATTCAAAAATATGTTACAAACCTTATCACAGAAAATATAACAAACCATTAAAACTTTAAAACCATACACATAAAAAGAAAAGATTCAGAAACATCCAAGAACACAAATCCACTTGCCCAACGAATAGCTTCTGCTCGCCTAGCGAGAGGAAAAATAGCAAGCCTCCCTTAGCCTCTGTAACTCTCTGCCAAACACCCCAAATACTTGTCCAATGAGCTCCTTCACTCGCCCAGAGAGCCAAAACAACAAGCTCCCCAAGCTGAGCGAGTTGGCTCACCCCTTGGAACCCATTTCCAGAACTTTTCTAAACTCGCCCAACGAGCCCATTTTGCTTGCCTAGCCTCAATGCATAATTTTTCAACATCAAAAACTATACCATTTTTTCACCTTTAACCACCCTATTGTTGGGAATCCAAGTGTGAGTCTAAGTCCCACATTGGATAGAAAAGAGAAAGTAGAACACTATATAAAGATGAAAGACCCATTAACACATTGCCTTAAGGTTTTGGATAGAGAGTGGTGTCAATCCATTATATGGTTGGGCTCATATCTCATTGGTGTTTGTGTCTCCCCGCTAAACCCCCTTCTTGATAGACCCAACAGTGGTATCCGAGCCAGATTCGTCTTGGTGACCGACTCAGACGAGTATAATGATCCTATACCGAAAGTCTTCCTAGCAAAGGATATTCAAGTAAGCAAGTCCTGTTAAGATGAATGACGGTATGAAGGGCTACTCGTGGTTGTGGTTGGTTGGGAATGCTTCCGCTGGGGAGTTTACCTATGTGGAAGGGACTTACCCTTGAGGTGGTGATTGTTGGGAATCCAAGTGTGAGTCTAAGTCCCACATTGGATAGAAATAAGAAAGTAGAACACTATATAAAGGTGAAAAACCCATTAACCCATTGCCTTAAGGGTTTTGGTAGAGAGTGGTGTCAATCCCTTATATGGTTGAGCTCATATCCCATTGATGTTTGTGTCTTCTCAGTGAACCTCCTCCTTGATAGACCCAACACCTATGACCTATTCTAAACACTTTTACCAACTTCTAACACTTCTAGATTGGATTTTACACTATTATAGACCTGACCAAATATGATAAACCCAGCTTAAACAATTTTTTTAACATGAATAACAACAATATTCTAACTTTAAACACTAAAATACCACTTGTAAAGACCATAATTCAAATCTAACCATTCTAGCTCATAACCAAGTCATTTTAGGGGTCTGAACAAGACATTCTCCAAATCCCTAAACACTTCAAATCCCTTCAAACCTTTCAATTCAAAAATCTCATTCTCCAACACCTCTAAAATGCACCAAATTTCATTTAAAAATCTACCTATTGTTTACTACATACTTCTAGACCAATTCTTTACTAATTCACCACACAAATAAGTCTAAAATAGTCACACTACAATTATTAACTTGCCTTATCTCTATTGATACTATTATTTCTCAAACTCAACTATCAAAATCCCCATTTTTAACCAAAATTGACCTACAACCAAACTTAAACATTATTTTCCAAACTTCAAAACAAATATTATCACTAGCTTCTCAACCATAGGAAATTCAACATTAGAGTCAATTCCAAACATATTCATACAACTAGTTTCATTCAATCAAACATGCATACTACAACGAAACACCCAATTTAAGCATTAAGGATAACATATATTCAAGTCACATACTATCAACTACCAAAGCATACTTTGTAACTCAAATTAAAGGAAACACTAAATTCTCTTATCTTAAAGATAACTACGTAACTTTAAGATCACAAACAATTACTTCAAATGTAATGAACACTAGGAACACCTACAAATCACCAAATTGTGATCAGCTTTGTCCTTGGGACCTTATATTGACAAGAAACTAGGAAAAGATAGCAAATGACATATACGACAAATATTCAACCTGCACAATCACAACCTAAGAATGAAAGGAAAGAGGAGTCGGAACTTAGTTGCTCTAAACCAAAAATTGATCAGATAAAAATGTAAATTACTTTGGTGTTGTCGCAACCGGGATCGCGACGGGACGACGATCCGTGGAAAAATAAACTGTTTTGAAAAAAAGAGATTTTTGGAGTCGCCACCATAGTTTATTCTGGAAAACTACGGAAAAACCATAAAATGATAAGGCATGGTCTGCGAAACTGAGATTCTTTGTTCGGGAGTCGGTTACGTGTAGGGAAGGTATTAGCACCCTACAACGCCTGCCCTAAGGCAGTACCTTTAACTAAATATGCGAATGTGATGTGGTTTTCAAAATGATTAACTTTCCCCTAAAAATAAAACTACTAAATAAACAAAATATATTTTTTTAATTTTTTGTGCCCGACAAGGATTGACCTTGCTCCTACGTATTCTCATTTAGAATGAAAAATCAGGGTTACGTAGTTCTTTTAGAAAACTGCTTAAAAATTTGTTTGAGAAAATGACTTTGGATTTTTGGGAAAGTGAACCTGACAAGGACTGGCCTTGCTCCTACATATCTCCACTTTTGATGGAGAATCAAGGATCACGTAGTTCTGGCAAGGCGATATTGTTGTAATTTTGAAAGATAGATGTTTTTAGTTTTTTTGAAGATTTTATATGTTTTTGGTATTTTTTATTTAGGAGAATGAAAAGGTTTTTAGCACAAGGACGATGCGTGCGATCACACATGTGCCTAAACCTTTAAAACATATTTTTTGTAATTTTATTTAAAAGAGAGAAAAGGCTTTTAGCACAAGGACGATGCGTGCGATCACACATGTGCCTAAACCTTTAAAACATATTTTTTGCAATTTTATTTAAAAGAGAGAAAAGGTTTTTAGCACAAGGACGATGCGTGCGATCACACATGTGCCTAAACCTTTGGAACATATTTTAGGGATTATGAAGAAGGAGAAAAGATTTTCGGCACAAGGACGATGCGTGCGATCACACATGTGCCTAAACCTTTAAAACATATTTTTGGCGTTTTTTTTTTTAAGAAGAAAAAAGGTTTTTAGCACAAGGACGATGCGTGCGATCACACATGTGCCTAAACCTTTAAAACATATTTTTGTAATTTTATTATAAATTTTAAAGTTTTATCCTTTTTTTTTATTTTGTAATTTTATGTAACAATAAACAAACAAATCCAAAAGCTATAAATAAATCAAAAGGGAGTGTGATTATCATACAAGGGGTTACATGCAATAAAACTAACAAATAAAAGAAAACAAAAGAAAAGCCTAATAGGAATAGGAACAGAGGTATAGAGATAGAAAACCTGGGGTGCGTGCGAAGTAAGATTGGAGGTACCATCGAGTAGTGCTCTCCAGGTCCAACTCTCCTTTATTTTATTTATTTAGTTTGTTTGCACACAAAGCCTGAATGAAAGGGGTGTGAATGGAAAATTATGTAAAAAGGATTTAGCCCAGGGTCCTCAAGATTCTGGCCCTCTTCATCAAACACTAAAAGCCTAGGGTCCTCCTCTTAGAGCAGCCGACCGAGGCACCTCCACTCAATCACGCAACGCCACTGCCTCAGCCAACACCGACTTCCGCCAGCTGCAGTCCAAGCCACCGCTGGTACGCTGACTACCGCCGATCACCGCTGGAGCCCCACGCTCCCCTTTTTCTCTTCTCCTCGCGCGCGTGAAGCCGCCCCTGGTCGCAGCGTCGGATCCTACCCCCTCTTCATTGTTGATGGTGATTTGGGAATGGGTTGGGTTATTTTGGTTGTGTTGTGGTTTGGTTCCTATGTGCAGGTTGAAGAGATGAATTTGGGTTTGAATTTGAAGTTGGATGAAGAAAATGGGGGAAGAAGGTGAGTAGTGATTGGGTCACGGTGAAGGCAAAAATGATGATGGGTGATGCTTACGGGTGAAGTTAAACTGGGGAGGTTGAAAAATGAGTAAATGATTTTGGGGTTTTTGAAAGATGAATTTTGAAGTTGGGTGGAAGAACGAAGTTCTACGATATGCGTGACGGAGGAAATTACGAGTGGGAGTTGGAATTGAACATGCAGAAGAAAAAGGGACGAAATGATGGATATTGGCCGTGATGAAAATCAGGTGTTGACCGTAATATCAAGTGTTGGAGATGGTGGAAAAGAAGTCACGGGTATCGGGGATGATGATGATGATGAATGTTGATAACTCGAAGGACACATAGAGGAAGGCAGAGGAAGATGTGGGGTTCGAAGGAGTGTTACACGGCGAAGAAGATGGGCTTGGCAGGAGCGTGATATCTACACCAGCAAAGGACGCTATGGTTGGTGAAGAAGAAAAGGATGACTGAGAATGGAGTTTCAAGTGTCATCACCGGATCAAGATTGATGTTGGCCGTGAGGTAATGGAAGATGCTAATGGATATGGGCTGTGAGTGTGAGTATGGAGAATGGGTGTTTGGCCGTGGTATAAGGTGTTGGAGATGAAAATGAAGAGGAAATGGATGAAGATGATGGGTGCTGCCGTGAGGGGATAAGGATGAATGATGGATGATGATCAAGGGATCGTTTGCGAGGGATATCAGTGTGCAGGTTTGGATTAAGACAGGAATTCACAAATGAGGCGGACAACTGATCAAGCATTCCATACACATCCATACAAGATCATTCGTTCATAACCAAACATCATCCATTCATATCTAAACACAGAGCGCATGCATTCACATAATACAAAGCCAAGGACTTAGACAGAGAAACTTACCTTCGCCGCTTTAAGACGCTTCTCCTTTTGGGTTCTCCTTCTTCTCTCTTCTTGATTGATGTCTCTTGTTCCCTTTTTGATAAGATTGTTGGATCCTATTTCATGCAGGTTTGAGGGGATAAACAAAAACGCCTGTGAAGTGATGGTAGGGAGGTACGGTTGTAACAGGCGTTGGCCGTGAGGTGTAGTTGATTGGTTACGGGCTGGAAGCTGGAATGAAGTTGGTCCCGAGATGAGGATGTTGATGCGGAATGATGAGGAAAAGGACGATGGTGATGGGTTCTATGGGATGGTTCTTTTAGGAGCAGAATGAGGTCGAACTGGTAGTTTGAGCTGGATTTTGATGAGTGAAAAGGAAGCACTGGAAAATGGAAGGATTCTCTGAATCTGTGGAGTGATCAAGAGCCAAAAAAAATCTTCCCCCCCTTTTTTTCTGCTGCTTGCTTTCTTTTATAGCCAAATCTCAGAACCCGTGAGCTTCCCAATCTGTTCAGAATTCCTCCCGTGATCCTCTTTTCTTTGCATGTTGAGCAACAGTTTTTTGGCCGTGAGAAAATAGGGTGAGGGCCCCTCAATCTCGTCTTCTTCTTCATACTGTGGACACCCTGTGCGTGTGGTTGCTTCCTCTTCTGTTCATGCTGAGCAACAGTTTTTTGGTCGTGAGAAAATAGGGTGAGGGCCCTTCAATCTTGTCTTCTTCTTCATACTGTGGACACCCTGTGCGTGTGGTTGCTTCCTCTTCTGTGCATGCTGGATGGTGATGCTAGAGATGGTGGAAGGGAATTGGAGATTCGAGGGGTATCAATGAGAATGGATTATGATTCTCCTGAGGATGAGGATCCGGGTTCTTAGGGGTCCAGTGGAGGTGCTACATAGTGGCAAATGAGTGAAGTGGTCACGGTGTCTGGCAGTGGTCAGAGGTGGTGATTGAAGGATTCGAGATGATGAGGCAGTGAAGAAAGGTTGAAGGGGAAGTGATGATTATGGTTGATGATTGAAGAATGGTCAAGAGTGTTGGCCGTAGGTTTCTCCTTTTTTGGCGCCCCCGCGAATGACAGTGTTGCACTCCTTAAATTGGCTGAAGATGATGAAGTTGTCGGCAAGCTTCCATTGAAGGATGGTGGGAAGTGGGGATAGTGGAAGTTTGTTGATGTCGGCCAGGATTGGGGGAAGTGGGAGAAGGTAGAAGTGGAGATTGATACGGTGGGGAACAGTGGGATATTATGGGAATCATCACTGGGGAATTGGAAGTGGGGAATTAGTGGCCGTGCCGGTCCAATATTGGAAGTGGGATGAACCAATAAGCCAAGGACCGAAGGTAGTGGGCTGACGTGCCCTCCCTCGCTGGCCATCAGAAACCCCAGTACAAAAATGGTATAAAAGGCAACTTTTACAGAGTTGCAAAGATGGGCAGCCGCTCCAGATGCTTCAGGTGGGCGCTCGTGGGAGACCACCCCAGGTGGAAGTGCCAGCAAAATATTCTCCTTCCCTTTTTAATTGCCAGAAACCCATACTGTGGATGCTTTGTCAAACCGTTAATGGCGAACAAGGCAGCTGAAGGTGGGAATCTTGGCTGGAAAGCTCAGACCAACTTTGAAACGCACAACCTTTTCGGAGGTCAATATCGAAAACCAACGTCCGTTCACCTAACTTGACCGAACGTTGTAAAACATTTTAAAAACACTGCCCCCGCCAAGTTGGACGTTCGGTCAAAACCAAAAAAGAGCGACCGTTCAAATTATATGAACGAACGCTCTAACCGAACCCAACACACAGACCGAACGTTAACAAGGTAGGCCACTGATCCAGGTCGAACGCTAACAGTCACAACAGACAGACCGAACGCTTAAGTCCCAAACTAAAATAAAACTGAACGTTCCAAAATAAACACAATAAGGCCGAACCTCCCATAATACACAGATCAAGGCCGAACGTTCAACACAAGAGAAAGAGACCGAACGCTATTTTCTAAACAAATGATTGAATTCCATTTCAACGAACGATAGGAGATCATGCACCAACAAAACCAAAAGCTGCCTATGGACGCTCGTTTATGGTAAACAAAAGGCAAGACCGAACGCCACTAAGGCGTAAATGACAGAACGTTCACAAGGTAATCTTGAGGAGACCGAGCGCTCACAATCACCAATCCAACAATACCGAACGCTCGACAATAGATGATGAACCAACGCAGGCTTGGACAAATGGAGCAAGAATGACCGAACGGCTGGGGGCCGAACGGTCGTGAAGTCGAACGCTGGTGTGGCGTGAGAGCAACACGAGCGGTAGACGAGGGAGGACGACAGGACGAACGGCTGGGGAAGCTAGCCTATGACCGAACACTGCTTATGCCGAACGATATCACAATGAGGCCGAACGTTCAAACACACATAACTAAGACCGAACGCTTAGAAGTAGAGCGAACGTTCATTAAAACTAACGCTTAAACACTTGGTACCAAGAACATAAGAGTTGCCGATCGTCAAAAAGGCATGAATGGCCGACCGGTCGAGTAGTGAAGGAGTCGAACGTCAATAAGAATGGACGAACGTTGAGGACGAGCGGCTTGGACGAACGGTCACAGCAACAGTGGCGAGAACCGAACGCGCTCAGTGGAGGACGAACGCTCCATCTCTTTTTTTATTTTATCTTTACCCTTTTTTTTTATATATACATATATACATTTTTTTTTCAATTTTTCTTTTTATGAGGAGAATATAATAAAACAAAATTATTTAGTCAATCCGGACGAAATTGAGTGTTGACAGCTGCCCCTCTTTACTTAGATTTTACTAGATCATATGATAAACAAAGTTTTCATATTATCAGAGTAAAAGATAAGTAAAGATAGAAATACTAATTTCGTCTGGGTTTCAAGAAACAAACAGAGAATAAAACAAACAAACAAAGCTGAGAGAGTTGAAGTGTGACAACCTCGTGGAGGGTGTACCAACGCTACAGATGCAGTGAATGAGGAACAAATTTTTGTTTTTTTTTTTTGTTTTTTTTGTTTTTTTTGTTTTTTTTTTGAGAGTTTAAATAAAATGAACAAGATAAAAATAAATGAGAAAATTAAAATCTTAATTTTTTTTTTGTTTTTTTTTGTTTTTTGTTTTTTTGTTTTTTTGTTTTTTTGTTTTTTTGTTTTTTTTTTGGGTTCGACCATTAACATGCAGAGGGTCGTTTGAAAAAAATTAAAATCTGGACCTGACCATTGCCATGCAGAGGGTCGTTTGGAAAAACATAAAATCTGGACTTGACCATTGCCATGCAGAGGGTCGTTTGAAAAAATTAAAATTTGGACTTGACCATTGTCTTACAGAGGGCCGAGACACCACTGACAGAAAGTAAACTTGGGCACGACCATTGTCTTACAGAGGGCCGAGACACCAATGACAGAAAGTAAAATTGGGCACGACCATTGTCTTACAGAGGGCCGAGATACCAATGACAGAAAGTAAAATTGGGCTCGACCATTGTCTTACAGAGGGCCGAGACACCAATGGCAGAAAGTAAAATTGGGCTCGACCATTGTCTTACAGAGGGCCAAGATACCAATGACAGAAAGTAAAATTGGGCTCGACCATTGTCTTACAGAGGGCCGAGACACCAATGGCAGAAAGTAAAATTGGGCTCGACCACTGTCTTACAGAGGGCCAAGATACCAATGACAGAAAGTAAAATTGGGCACGACCATTGTCTTACAGAGGGCCGGGACACCAGTGACAGAAAGAAAAATTGGGCTCGACCATTGTCTTACAGAGGACCGAGATACCAATGACAGAAAGTAAAATTGTTTGAAATTTTTGAATTTGTTGAAATTTTGAGAAAATATTTTTTGATTTTGATTTTGATTTTTTCTTTCAAAATTTTGAAACTAAGAAACAAGTGTTGCATTTTTGTACAAGTATATGGATTTTGAAATCTCAATGTGCAAGAGAAACATGGTTGATGTAAATTTTGAAATTTAGAGAAGAAAACTTTGATGCATGTTGATTTTTGTCCTTTTGAAGGAGGAGAATTGATGAATATACATGGAAACAAATTCATGATGTTGACTTTGATGATTTTTTTTTGAAAATTTTGAAATTAATAAACAAAGGGTTGCAGTTTTGTACAAGGATTTGAAATCTTGATATATGAGAGAAATATGGTTGGTGTAGATTTTGGAATTTGAGGAGAAAACTTTGATGCATGTTGATTTTTTTTTGTTTTTTTTGAAGGAGGAAGATTTGATGAACATTCATGAAAATGTGTACATGATGTTGACTCTTGATCCGTGATGGAAGATTATGAAACTATGACACTTTTTTTTTTACTGAGTCAATTTGTTTTCTTTGAAATCATGAATTTTATGAAGATTTAGACTTTCATTTTTTTTTTTTTACAATGGATGTCCAATTCTAAAATCAAATGTTCAAAATGAAGCTTGTGTGCTACACATTTCTTGAAGAGATATTAATGTGTATATGCTTGATACCAGGGGTTGGGACAAATGTGTGGAAGGATTTGGAGAGTACCGAGTTGGCTACTTGGGCCTCTTACTCCTTAAACAGTTACAAATGCCAATGTGAGGTCGTGGATACTCAGAAGTTGTTCCAGTTTAGGGCAAGGTAAAAAGGTAGGTATGGACAAATGTATCTGTGAATTGTGGGGGAATAAGTTATGAATCAGGGAGTGAGAATATCATGTGGGATTTGCAAATTGCCCCAATTTTGTGGTGATGGATTTTGTAGTTCGGGGCGAACCAAGGTCACGCAAGGCCCAACAAGGGATACCCCAGTCTTTGTATGAGCTTTGAATGTTCAGATGAAAAAATTTGAGATTTAACAAATTTGCTCAATACTCTGAATGGGCCGAAGCATATGAGAGTCACGCCTTAGTTTTGGGTATGAGTTAATTAAGCGAGGTTCAAAAAAGGTTACCCCCCACTTTGGGTTTACGAATGATAAGATGGACTCAAAATCATACAAAGCCCCAAAGTGTTTGCCCATGTTTTGAGGGTGGGTCTATGAATTTCAGTGCGGAAAAATCTGAGAGGCACAACAAAGGATGCCCCGGTCTTAGTACGAACTTTGAATATACAGATGAAACAAATGTTAAACTAACAAAGTTGCACCAATATTTTGAATGGGCCAAAACATTGAAATTCAAAAAGTTGCCCAAAGTTGCCCCCTAGTTTGGGAATCGAGGGAAGAGTTTGAATGAGATTTGAATGTGTTCAGGAATTTGTGATGGATATGGAAAGGATTGGCTTGAAAAGATTGCCCCAATTGGCTTGATTTTCCTTTGTATAATCTCAATCAAAAGGGAGTTCCCTTCATCCGAGGACATTTATTTTTCATCATCATTTTTTTTAACTGCATCGTTGGTCATTTTGTCTTGTCTCAAAATTAAGCTTTATGAAAATTTAAGCAACCATTATTCAATCTGTGTGGACTTTTATTGGGCTTGTAATGTGGCTTGGGCTGAAGGGTATTGAAAAAAGGATATAAAGGCTCAAATAAATTTTGTGGGTATTTTTTGAAAAAAACAAGAGTTACCATCTACACTTTGTATCAGCTATTTGTCAAATCTGTTTTGACTATTTTGCCCTTTCTCAAATTTCAATCTTTGTTTTCCATCACTTTGTGGTTCTTTGTATTTTTGCTTCACTTTTGAGGAATTATCTTCATTTGATCACTAAGTGTGTTCTTCCTGCAATTTGAGTCGACTTCTACCGTGATGGTAACTCTTGTTTGGGTAAAATTTTGAAAAGAAATTTCTTATTGGCTCAAATTTGGTATCAAAGGATATTTATATATATATATATATATTTTTGGACGAAGAAAGATGGCCACACATCACTTCAAATTTTGGTTGCTTTATTTTCAAAAGATTAATTAAGAGATAAGACTAAATGATCTCAACACGAGTTATTTTTCATCCTTTTTTTTGATTTTTTTTTTTTTTTTTTACGGATTCCAAGATTTCCCAAATGAAAGCCAGTGGAGGTAATGGAAAATCTGCCCCAGTGTAAAACTTGGTGTTTATTACTTGGGCTTAAGAACATGATTGGGCCAATCTGTTGGTATAGGCTGAAGGATGATGTTTTCAAGCAATGCACACACAGATATCTCTTAAGAAATATGTGACTTGATCATTTGACTCCAGGAGATTATGACATCCATTGTATTTTTTTTTTGAAATCTCATAAAATGGATAATTTGCATCGAAAACAAATGACTCAACTTTTGCGTATTTTTTTTGGTTTTATGCATGAAGAAAAGTAATATGAAATGAAAATGATGACTAGTTGAAAAACAGATTTTCTTTTGTTTTTTTTTTTGTTGTTTTTTTTTTTGTTGTTTTTTTTTTTTTTTAAATTGGCCTTTGCGGACTAGCCTGGGAAACTGGGCCTTGCAGACCATTGTGGAAACTGGAATTTCTTTGGACCAGTGTAGGAAATTGGGATTTTTAGCCAATGGAAACTGGGCCTTGCGGGCCAGCATAGGAACTGGGCTTTTCGGGTCGGCATGGAAACTTGGACTTTGCAAGCCAGTATGGAAAATGGGATTTGTGAGCTATTGTGGAAATGAGGATTTCTCGGCCAATGGAAATTGGGCCTTGCGGGCCAGCATGGAAACTGGGCTTTGCAAGCCAGTATGGGAAATGGGCTTTATGAGCTATTGTGAAAATTGAGATTTTTGGCCTTTGTGGAATCTGGGCCTTGCGGGTCAGTATGGAAACTGAGCTTTGCAAGCCAGTATGGGAAATGGGCTTTCTGGGCCAATGTGGAAATTGAGATTTTTGGCCTTTGTGGAATCTGGGCCTTGCGGGTCAGTATGGAAACTGAGCTTTGCAAGCCAGTATGGGAAATGGGCTTTCTGGGCCAATGTGGAAATTGAGATTTTTGGCCTTTGTGGAATCTGGGCCTTGCGGGTCAGTATGGAAACTGAGCTTTGCAAGCCAGTATGGGAAATGGGCTTTCTGGGCCAATGTGGAAATTGAGATTTTTGGCCTTTGTGGAATCTGGGCCTTGCGGGTCAGTATGGAAACTGAGCTTTGCAAGCCAGTATGGGAAATGGGCTTTCTGGGCCAATGTGGAAATTGAGATTTTTGGCCCCTGTGGAAACTGGGCCTCTTTAATTCTTAAAAATTTTTTTTTTCATTTTTTTTTTGACAATAAATTCCAAAAAATCATGCATGATAATTTGGAAGGCTGTACTGAAAATACATTGTTAACAATTTGTATCTTCCACAATTATGTTGCTTTTTATTTGACAAATATATTACTGAAGGAAAATTATGCAATTTACGGAAAGAAATCTTTTTTTTTGTATTATTTTTTATTTTCCAACACGGGAGAATCCAGATCGGATCGGACCTGAGGAGAAGTAACATAGAAGGAAGTTGGACATACCAGGCACATTGACCCAATGGATCAGATGACCTGAGCCGTGTGAACTTAACACAAGAAGATGACAAAGAAAACACATTTTTCATTTTTCATAGTTTATGAAACAAGCTAAAAGAAATTCATTTTTTCCATTTTTCATTTTCATAGGATTTCACAAGAAAATTTTTGCAACATTACTAGACTCAATGGGCCCAACACTATTCTTTTTACAACCATGACAAAATCTTCAGACAAGGGTCTGAATTTCTCTATTTTTATTTTTTGCACAAATACTTATTCACACAAATGGAAAGGGAAATTATTAATTGAAAACACAAAATCTACATAAACATGTATTTTTTATTTTTTCAGAAATTCAGATGCACTGGTTCAAGAGAAAACACATATGACAACGGGGCCTAATGGGCTCAAAAACTGTTCATCTTTCATTCTCAGAGATTTTTGGTGCAAATTCAAAGAAAATCACACAGGACAATTTGAACAAATGTACTAAACATCAATCAACAGCAAAAATGTGAAAACAAAATATTTTTGACATATTTTCAAAAGAAGTAGACTCGAGAGGAAACCACGAAGGCTAATGGGCCTAATGGGCTCGAGCACTGTTCCTTTTCATCCTCAGATTTTTTTTTTAAGCTACAAATTCGAAGAAAATCACACAGGACAATTTGAACAAATGTACTAAACATCATTCAACAGCAAAAATGTGAAAACAAAATATTTTTGACATTTTTTCAAAAGAAGTAGACTCGAGAGAAAACCACGAAGGCCATTGGGCCTAATGGGCTCGAGCACTGTTCCCTTTCATTTTCAGATTTTTTTTTTTAAGCTACAAAATCGAAGAAAATCACACAGGACAATTTGAACAAATGTACTAAACATCATTCAACAGCAAAAATGTGAAAATAAAATATTTTTGACATTTTTTCAAAAGAAGTAGACTCGAGAGAAAACCACGAAGGCCATTGGGCCTAATGGGCTCGAGCACTGTTCCCTTTCATTTTCAGATTTTTTTTTTTTTTAACTACAAATTCAAAGAAAATCACACTGGACAATTTGAACAAATGTACTAAACATCATTCAACAGCAAAAATGTAAAAACAAAATATTTTTGATATTTTTTCAAAAGTAGACTCGAGAGAAAACCACGAAGGCTATTGGGCCTAATGGGCTCGAGCACTGTTCGCTCCTCTTTTTTTAGATTTATTCAAAAATGCAGAAGAAGAAGGAATAAAATCAAACAAAATGGTGTGATGTGAAATTACAAACATGCCAAAATAATTTTTCACTCAAATTTACATTTCAGAAAGAATTGGGTTCAAAGAAGGCTAACATGACAACGAGGCCCAATGAACCTGAAAAATATCCTTTATCATGCAAATGAAAAACAATTTTGAACACTTCAAATTTTACATCACTCCACTTATTATTTGTGAAAATTTTCTATTTATCACATTTTTATATTTTGTTTTATTATTTTTTTTTTGTGAAATCGGATCATCTAATAAGTCTCCTGAATTGGGCCGGATCGACCCAACACAACCCTACCCGTTTTCAGATTTTCAAATTTTTTTATTTTTTATTTTTTTTTATTTTTTTTTATTTTTTTTTTTTTGAACTCAGAAAGATTAGACCGACACCAGACGGTTGCAGTGACCGGAACTGTGGACACAGTGGCAGAATCTTTGGCTATAAATAGGCTATCCTTCAGCGTCTGAGCGGCGTTTGTCGATCTATGCACTCTCTCTCTATCCCTCTCCTTCCCTCTGCTCTCTCTTTCGCTCCCTCCGCTATCCTCTTTCTCTCCACCTGAGCGTCTGGATCTGCTAGGAGCCTCTGTCCCCGCGTGCCTCTGAAGGCCTCCGAGTGCTGCGACGAGCTTCTGTAAGCCTTTCTGCTTCCGGGTAAGTCCTCCTTCTTCTAGATCTTCCTTTTCTTCTTTGGTGTTTTTCTTTCCATGCTTTCAAGTTTTTCTTTCCCTCTTTCCGTTCGTTTTTCTTTTAAGCTTTCTGCTCTTCTTCACCTCTTCCCCTTTTCCTGCTTTCCTTTATGATTTCTCTGCCTTCCTTTGCTTTCCGTTTGTTGCTCTTTCTGCTTTCATGTTTTTTTTTCTTTTCTCCTCCCTTTTGTTTTCCAGCTCTTGCTCTTCTTTCTTTCCGTTAAAAAATTTTTTAAGCTTTTCTGCTCTCCTGCTTTTATTTCCATCCTGCCCTTCTCTGCTTTTCATTCTGAGCCTTCTTTCTTCCTCTTTTTTTAATTTTAAAAAACCTTAAAACACTTAAAAACACAACTGTCTTAAACTTAAGGGGTATATAGGCTGGAAACCAGACGCTAATCTCCCTTCGTTTGAAGGTATGACAGAGACAATCGGGTAGAACAACGCCACGTACCCCATTAAAAACAGAAAACTTAAAAAGAAAATTACTCGTATGAACACAAAGACATGGACATGGACAATCTGGACGTAGATCCGTTTAGGAACCTTTGCGAGGACCATGAAACATATCACAAACTGGACAACGAGACTCGAAAGACCCAATACAAAGAACAAAATTAGCTTAAAAGAAACACAATGGAAGAAAACATTAGACTATGAACATAGTATTTTTGTTATTTATGGTTTGTTTTTTTTTATTTATTTATTTAGACAAATTAGGGAAATGGATGAGAAGGAAATGGAAATGGAGAGACCGACCTGCCCAAAGTGGCGTCCGACAGAAGACCAAATCAGGATATTGACCAACATTTACAATTACGGAGTCACTCACCCAAGTCGAGCTCAGATTTTTGAGATCACTAATCGGATCAGAGCATTCGGAGAAGCGGGGGAGAACAATGTCCAGTGCTGGTTTAGCAATCATGGGAATAGAGTAAGACGTTGGCAAGCGGAATTGGATCCCACCGGCACCCTTTTTTCTCTACTACCCCTGTACATGTATGGTAAAACCCTAACTTCATCCTTGTCTTTTTAATTTTCTCCCTCTCTTCCTTCTTTTGGCACAATTATTTATTTATATTTTTTTTATTTTTATTATTATTTTTTTTTTTTTGAGAACCCGGTTGGGTAATCATGAAGGCTCCAAAGCTTCTGGACCTCTTCCCCATTCCCATCATCATTGACGACGACAGAGATGAACGACAGTTCCCTCCACCAGCGCCTCCTGCATTCCGCGGATTCCATATCAGACCTCCCTCGACGGAGCTCTCTCTTAGACCACCACAACCAGCTCGAGAGTTTTTCTACCATTGAAATGTTTTTTTTTGTTTGTTTGTTTTTGTTGGCCGAGTGTGGCCAAAATTTGAATAAGGACTGTAATATGGACACTTAAGTTTTTTTGTTTTGGACTGTAATATTAACGATCACTAATGATCGACCCCCGAACATCTTTTATTATGTTTTTTTTTTATGTTTGAATTCATGGTATGGTGAGGTAACTCTGTATCCTATCCGCTAGATCTACCTGATTTTTGTTTTCATTATTTTTGCATTTTAATTTTATTTATCATAATGTCAAGGTCGTATGAGTATATTCAAAATGATCTTTGTTCAAAATCATCTCTCCGACCTTACTGTAAATCTTGCCCAAATGATGAAATAAATTAGATTTTTTTTATTTTTTCTTTGATTCATTGAGTCTAAACAAAATTTCTAATCTAAACGAAATGATGGAAAACTGGGTTCAACAGAAAATAAATTATTTACAAAGAAAGTACGGAAAAATGACTTCGAATGAAATGAGATCCAAAGCGAACGCCATGAGCATGAAAAACAAAATTTTGAAATCATTATGCATATGAGACAATGAAATGAGAAGAGAAGAACAAAGAACTCGTAAAACAAATTGAACAGTTTGAAATTTAGATGACCCCTCTCTTTTTTTTTTAATTGTATTATTTTATATTTTTATTTTTATTTGTTTTCTTCCACGACATCCTTGAGGAGCGAGTTTGTGCTCAATGGAATATACCCGTGATGCTTTAATCATTGTCGTTTCTCTTTATTTTACTTTTAAAACTCAGTATGATATGAATCGTGACGAGAAGCAAAAATGAAAGAATTAAATGATGAATGAAATCGTAGGGTATTTATTGAAAGAAAATAATACAGAATATAACAGAATTTTTACAAAATAACGTTAATATCCCTTAGTAGCATCCCCTATCGCAGAATCATCATGCGTAAAACGTTTTTACCACATCCGAATTAACTGGCAAAGGTAACTCCTCTCCGTCCATCTTTGTGAGGATTAGTGCCCCTCCAGAGAAAGCCTTCTTTACTACAAATGGCCCTTCATAATTTGGGGTCCATTTGCCTCTGAAATCCTTTTGTATGGGCAATATCTTCTTTAACACCAGTTCACCTTCATGAAATTCCCTTGGGTGTATTTTTTTGTCGAACGCCTTTTTCATTCTTCTTTGATACAATTGCCCGTGGCACGCCGCTGTCAGTCTCTTCTCTTCGATGAGATTGAGCTGGTCAAACCGAGCTTGAACCCACTCAGCTTCCTCCAATTGGGTTTCCAATAAAATTCGTAGAGATGGGATTTCCACCTCAAATGGAAGCACTGCTTCCATTCCATATACCAGCGAGAAAGGTGTTGCACCAGTTGACGTTCGTACTGATGTACGATATCCATGTAAAGCAAAGGGAAGCATTTCGTGCCAATCTTTATAGGTGACAACCATCTTTTGCACAATTTTTTTGATATTCTTGTTAGCAGCCTCTACTGCCCCATTCATTTTTGGACGGTAAGGAGAAGAATTAAGATGATGAATTTTGAACTCCTCACATAATTCCGCCATCATCCGGTTATTTAGGTTGGTGGCATTATCAGTGATGATCTTGTTAGGCAGCCCGTATCTGCAGATCAACTCCTTTTTTATGAATCTGGTCACCACTTTTCTAGTCACGTTGGCATAAGAAACGGCTTCAACCCACTTGGTGAAATAATCGATTGCGACCAGTATGAAGCGGTGTCCATTTGACGCTTTTGGCTCTATAGCTCCAATAACATCTATCCCCCACATTGAAAATGGCCATGGTGCAGACAACACATTCAAAGTTGTGGGCGATACATTGATATTGTCTGCATGCATCTGACATTTCTCACACCTCCTCACGTGTGTACAACAATCATTTTCCATGGTTAACCAGAAGTAACCAGCTCTCAAGATTTTCCTAGCCATTGAGTGCCCATTCATGTGGGTGCCGAATGTACCTTCGTGCACTTCTTTCAATATCAATTCGGCTTCTTTTGTATCTACACATCTGAGGAGAATCATGTCATGATTTTTCTTGTATAAAATGTCCCCACTTAAAATAAAGCTACCAGCCAACCTTCGTAACGACCTTTTATCATTTTCGGATGCTTTTTCAGGATATTCTCGGGTCTTAAGATAGTGCTTGATATCAAAGTACCAGGGTTTACCATCCATCTCCTCCTTGATGAACTGGCAATATGCTGGCTCCGCATGGCTCTTCATTTCAATCACTGGTAATTCTGTATTTGGGTCAACCTCAAACATGGATGACAAAGTAGCCAACGCGTCTACTAATTGGTTATCTTCCCGTGGTATATGGTTAAATGTGATGATGTCGAAACACTCCATTAATCCTTTGATGTATACCTGGTAAGGGATTAATTTTGCGTCTCTTGTTTCCCACTCTCCCTTCAACTGGTTGATGACTAAAGCTGAATCTCCATATACTTCCAGAATTTTCACTTTGAACTCTATTGCCGCCCGAATACCCATAGCGCAGGCCTCATATTCTGCAATGTTATTTGTGCAATTAAAACACAGCCTTGATGTCATGGGCATGTACTGCTATCCTGGAGAGATAAGTACTGCCCCTACGCCATGCCCCATCATATTCGATGCTCCATCAAATAGTAATATCCATGTTTCTTCGTCTCGGTCTTTCTTGCCTTCTTCGAATAGAGCCATGATACCTTCATCGGGAAATTCAGGTTGCATTGGCTGATAATCGTTGATGGGTTGATGAGCTAAGTATTCTGCTAGAGCACTACCCTTGACGGATTTTCGAGTAACATATACGATGTCATATTCTGACAATAGCACCTGCCACCGAGCTATCCTTCCAGTGAGAGCGGGCTTTTCAAAAATAAACTTGATAGGATCCATCTTGGATATCAACAATGTAGAGTGACTCAACATGTATTGCCTTAGGCGATGAGCGGCCCATGCCAATGCACAACAAGTTCGCTCTAACGATGAATATCGCTGTTCGCAGTCTGTGAATTTCTTGCTCAAGTAATATATTGCATGTTCTCTTTTTCCAGCTTCATCATGTTGACCCAATACACAACCCATTGACCTTTCCAATACAGTTAAGTACAAAATGAGTGGTCTTCCTGGCTCGGGTGGACACAATACGGGTGGGTCTTGCAGGTATTGTTTGATTTTTTCAAAAGCGGCTTGACAATCCTCGTTCCAAACCATAACCTGATTCTTTCGTAGCAACTTGAACATTGGTTCGCAGGTAGCGGTTAATTGGGAGATGAATCTAGCAATGTAGTTCAATCTACCTAGAAAACCGCGAACCTCCCTCTCCGTGCTAGGCGTAGGCATTTCTGATATCGCTCGCACTTTGTCAGGATCCACTTCTATCCCTTTTTGGCTAACCACGAAGCCCAACAACTTCCCGGATTTCACTCCAAATGTGCATTTGGCAGGGTTTAACCTGAGTTTATACTTTCTCAATCTCTCAAATAATTTCTTCAAGTCAAGGACGTGTTCTTCTTCCGATTCAGACCTTGCAATCATGTCATCCACATAAACCTCGATCTCCTTGTGCATCATATCATGAAAAAGTGTCACCATCGCCCTTTGATATGTTGCCCCGGCATTCTTGAGCCCAAAAGGCATCACCTTATAACAAAAGGTTCCCCACAATGTGATGAAGGTCGTCTTTTCCATGTCCTCAGGCGCCATCTTAATCTGATTATACCCCGAGAAACCATCCATGAACGAAAATAGCGAGTACTTGGCTGTATTGTCAACTAAAGTGTCGATGTGTGGTAACGGAAAGTTATCCTTCGGACTTGCACGATTCAAATCACGATAGTCGACGCACATTCGAACCTTCCCATCTTTCTTAGGTACTGGTACAATATTTGCCACCCATTGTGGGTATTTTGCCACAGCCAAAAATCCTGCGTCGAATTGCTTCTGTACCTCTTCCTTAATTTTCAATGACATTTCTGGTTTCATTCTTCTTAGTCTTTGCTTGACTGGAAGGCATTCCTGCTTAAGTGGGAGCTTGTGTTGCACAATATCGGTATCCAACCCTGGCATGTCTTTGTAAGACCAAGCGAAAACATCCTTAAACTCCTTCAGTAGGGCTCGCATCCCTTCCCTCACTTCCTTTTTCATGCTAGTACCGATTTTTACTTCCTTTATCTCGTCCTTCTCTCCCAAGTTGAGTATCTCGATCTCCTCTTGATGGGGTTTTATCTCTTTAGACTCTTGTTCCACTAATCTCAAAAGTTCTGGAGAGGGTTTCAGATCATCTTCCGGATCATCTTCCGTATTAATGACAGGATGCTCCCACTTAGGGATATTGACATTATTATTTTCAAAACATTCATTGTCATATCTGCATTATTTAAGTTTGCGAAAAAGAATAAATAAACAGGAAGAACGATGAAAAAGGCTAAATGATGATAGAAATGAGAATGAACACGATTCAATTATCACACCGAAAATAAAACGTCAACCCGTAAATCATGAATTTTAAAGCTCCGGGTAAAGCAATTACATTTCATTTGATTTAAACATCACGGGTAAATCCAAAGTCTTCCAATTGTTGAGCTGTGCCTCTGGGGAGCAAACCCACACGAAGTTTGAGCTTTCAGATCTTGCTTCCTCTTCCACCACCGCTATATGACTAGTGTTCACCCATCCAGCACTGCGAAAACTCTCTTTGATACCACAAATGTGGATTTTCTTTGCCCTTGGTTCCCGTTTCCCCATTCGATCCAGACTGCGTTCCTTCCTTTCCTCAATCAACCTCTTGTTATCTTCCTTGCTGGGTTTGTACCCCAGGCCATATCTGTTTTTGTTTCCAATCACCTCCAATGGGAATGTACGTCCTTGTTCATACTTGCCTAAACCATTCCCGTACTTATAACCTTCTTTGAGCATGACCTTGGCCATCATGATAGAGGTGCATGATAAATGTGGGTTCATAGGAAATGGCTCAACATAGGTGTTTCCCACAATTTCTAATGATTGAAAAGCTGTTTCCAGAGCTTCCTCGGCTGCTTCTATGTAACGGGTGGAGGATGGGCCACTCACAAGGAGATCCTCCTCTCCAGAAACTATGACCAACTTATCTCCCATGATATATTTCAGTTTTTGGTGCAATGTGGAGGGCACAACCCCCGCTGAATGGATCCATGGGCGGCCTAACAGACAGCTATAGGCTGGGAGGATATCCATGACCTGGAAAGTTATTTGAAAAACACATGGGCCAATTTGGACCGGCAATTCTATTTCTCCCATAACTTCTCTTTTACTGCCGTCAAATGCCCTCACAATCATAGAGCTTGGCTTCATATGCATTCCATCACAGGGTAGCTTCTCCAATGTTGATTTTGGCATGACATTCAGAGAGGAACCATTGTCCACCAAGACACGCGCTATAACGTGATCTAAACATTTCACAGAGACATGAAGAGCCTTGTTATGACCTCTCCCCTCAGTGGGTATCTCCTCATCAGTAAAGGTGAGGTAGTTATTAGCGATGATATTGCCAACGATGCCCTCAAACTTGTTCAACGAAATACCATGCTCGACATGAGCCTCACTGAGTACCTTCATCAACAACTTTCTGTGAGAGGTAGAATGCATAAGCAATTCTAACAAAGAAATCCGAGCAGGCATGCGATTCAACTGCTCCACCACCTTATATTCACTCTGTTGAATGAATTTTAAAAATTCGCAGGCCTCTTCCTCAGAGATTTCTTTCTTGTTTGCCCTTTCAGAGGTCTCCTCTACTTGCACCCCTTTCCCCTCTAAATGCTCCTTAGTATTTGCGTCCATTGGTGTTTCATTATTACTAGCTCCTCTTCCCGTCAAGTTTGGTGGCGTGAAGATTCGACCACTCCTCGTCATTCCACCGATGCCTGATATATTTTCAACAACTGGATCCTGGCTAGAGAAATGGCTTTCAATGCACTGTCCTTCGTCGACTACACGTGTCCCATACCTCCAAGGGACAGCTTTCTCGCTTTTGTAAGGAAAAGGAACTGGTGTATGGATGACAACGGACAATCTTCCATGAATTACTGGTGTAGGGGTGGTTCTAGTGAAACGGATTATCAATGGCTCTGGCAAAGTTACATCTGGCTCCATACCAGTTTGTGCAAACACCTCCTCATGCTTGTCTTCATAGCACACTTGCATCAAATTCCTATCAAGCAGATCTTGTAGAAACTTTTCGAATTCAACGCATTCCTCGATAGAGTGTTCCGTGCATGGATGGAGTCCACATGCTCTTCCCAAATCATAATTTCCGTTTAAAAAACCCAACTTTAATAACTCCTTAAAAATAAACCTTCTGGAACTTCGGATCTTACTTGCATCCCTTATCAGTTCATGCTTCTTAACCTCAATGGCATTTGTCGAGGCATTACCATGTCCAGATAATGGATTAGTATCAATACTAGGTTTATCTTCTTGAAATTTCAACCACCCAGCGTTAATCAGGGCCTGCACTTTATGTTTGAAAGCCATACACCTTTCAGTTGAGTGACCCACGCCTTCCCCATGATAACTACACTTGGCATCTGCATCATAACCTCTAGGGTATGGAGGCTGTAGGGGTATCATCGGACATATAGCAACCAGACCCCTTTTGACGAGGTGAGGTAATAATTCAGTGTAAGTCATGGGGATGGGGGTGAAGTGGACAAAGTTTCTTTCCTGGGTTCTTCCCGGATAACCGCCTTGACCTGCATTTGGATTTGGATTTGCACTTGGCCCAATCCTCCAAGCATTGCTTGTGACGGGTTGTGATTGGTAGAATCCTGGTTGTTGTTGAGGCCTGATTGGATGAGCAAAAGCCGCATTGGCTGAATATGGAGGTTGGCCCAAGTATGGTTTAAAATTGTGAATAGGAGCCTGACCTCTCCATACAGGCATTGCCAATGTTGCATGCACATCTCCCTCTTTTTTCTTTCCTGGATTGAAAGAAGGCTTCTTTTTAGAGTTCTCCATCGTAGATGGACCGCCTGCAATCTTCCCGCTCTTCACCCCAATCTCTATCCTCTCGCCAATTATGACGACGTCAGCGAAATTGGCGGACACATTCCCCACCATATATTCATAAAATGGTGGCTGAAGCGTATTTACAAACATTGCCACCATTTCTTTTTCAAACAAAGGCGGCTCCACTTGTGTGGCCAATTCTCTCCAACGTTGGGCATATTCCTTGAAGGTTTCATTGTCTTTCTTTCCCATATTCTGTAATTGTAGACGGTCCGGTGCTACATGCGTGTTGTATATATACCGTTTTACAAAGGCGTCGGCTAGATCTGCCCAACAATGGATTCGAGAGGGATCTAAGTGGGTATACCAGTTTAATGCTACCCCAACCAGACTGTCTTGGAAAACATGGATGAGTAACTGGTCGTCATATGCGTACGCAGCCATTTTTCTGCAATACATGGCCAGATGGATTTTAGGGCATGTATCACCCCTGTACTTCTCGAATTCTGGCGCCTTAAACTTATACGGTATTTTTACTCCAGGAACCAAACTTAGTCTTGCAACATTTCCGAACCCATAGTTTTTCATCCCTTCAATAGCCCTCATTTTTTCCTCCAAAATCTCCAGTCTGTTTTTAGCACCGTTAATGATGTCGGTTCCTGCACGCGCCGCGGTTTGTGATGCGGCTCTTGCTGAAGAATCGTGGTTAACAATCATATGCGGTATTGTAGTCACTCGTGTTCCTTCAACTGACACAGAGGTAGGTCCATGAGTGGTGAGTGGCGGGATATCAATAGTTGTGGGGATGGGAAACGACACATGCCCCCCTTCCAAATATTCTCCTATGGGAGGAGTATATCCCGAGGGTAATCCATACAACGGGAAAGGAATCGATTGGCTCGTAGCATTGAAAAACGGGGGATAAAAATGGGCATTCCCGCCAACCAGTGTAGATGAAGACTCTCCAGTGGCCTTCAAGGATTCAAGGGCAACCAAGATTTGGCCAACCTGGTCTTTCAATTGACTCATTTCAGCTTTGATGGATTCTTGTGACTCTTCCCAGCTTTCCATGATCCTTGAATTGGCTCGAGTCCTGTAGGGATGTCGTGGAAAGTTGGCCGTTTTTTTTTACTGTTTTATTATTAACTTGAGTTAGATGAAATGCGCCAAACAAAAAAAAAAGAAAAAGGGAGAGAGAAAGAACAAGGAAAATTGTGATACATGCTAAATGATAGGTGGAAATCATAAGATCACTACAATGTTAATGATGGAAATCGATACAAGTTGATACCATACAAAACATCTTAAGCCTTTCATATAGAGAAAATCTAACAAGACATGAATCACTTCCTAACCCGAGCAATGAAGGCCTTCATTTTGCCTACTAGCCATTTACAATGGTTAATAAAAAGCATTATCTCGGGAGGCGGGTTACAAAAGTGGGCCGTAGCTTCGGCGTCCAACACCATCTTAGGGATATCTTCAATTGCTCCGTTCGCCAACATAGCCAATTGGGAAAAACTTCCCTTCCAATGCTTCACAGCCTCTTCTTGCATCGCGATGTGGTCTTTCATTTGTTTTACCAAGGCATGATGCCTCTCTCCAAACTCCATTGTCCTCCACCGTTCTTCTTGCTGTTCAATGTACTCCTCCATTTGCTTTATCATGGAGCGATGCTCTTCTTCGGCCTCTGCCAGCTTCCAGCGCTCTTGGTTCATATCTGTCTCAAAAGACAAGGCCATTTCCTTCATTTCATGTCCCGCCTTTTCTACTTGAACCTGCGCTTCTCTTAGTCTCTTCAGAGCCTCTCGCTTATCTCTTTTAGCCTCTTCGTAGAGGAGCCTCCATTGTTTTCCCTCTTCTAATGCTGCGTTCTTTTCTTTTACTCTCATGGCCAGCTTTTTGCTTGCGGTTACAAGGTCCTGTTTTAATTGGAATGTATAAACTCTTTCAGCCTTCTGACTTTTGACAATTTCTTCATAGGTGTGTGCTTTTTCTTCTTTATCATTCCTCATATGAACAAAATCGTCGCGCGTAGTTTGTAATTCTTTTTCCAACCTAGCGTTCTTTTCCCTCAGTTCTTCCATCTCTATTTTCAATTGCTTCACCTCTTCGCTTTCTAGTTCTTGGGATGGCCCTTCGTTAGCTAGCTGATGAACGATCGGTTTGAAAGGTAATTTAACTTTCTTTACCCTTTCCCAGATCCAGATGTGATAATTAATTTTGTCGTTCATCACTCCCAGTCTTAAATCCTTTTCTGCTCGCACAACATTTTCCCAAGCACTTCTCGCTTTCCTCAGCATTTCAGTGCAATGCCCATCTTCATAGTAGATGAAAAATGTTGTGAGATAGTCCGGTGAAGGTGCCCCTTTCATGGGATGCCCGAATTGTCTTTGAACCAACAGAGGGTTGTAATTGATGCCATACCGGGCCCCTATGAGAGGTACATTGGGAAAACGGCCACAATGTTGGATAGGCTGTCTGAGCTCAAACCAAGGAAGACGCCATCTTATTTTTCCTCCATTTAAACTAGCAAAGAAATGAGCCCACTCACTTCCTTCTTTGTTCGTAAGCCCCTGGCATGACGGTTCTTCCGACGGACGCTTGATATTGACCGCACCTTTAAAGAAACGTGCAGTCATCCAAACATACAGTGCCGACACACAACAAAGGATTTTCTTCCCCTTCCTTTCGTGACAGAAACTCATGGTCCCATAAACCTCAGCAAAGACTGCCGTTACAGGATTCTCCGATCTTATTTTTCTCGCCACGAATACATCTATTGCGGTATAATCCACAAAGTCTTCTATTCTAGGGAATAAAACAATGCCGTACATGGTGAGAGCTAACACATCCATAAAAGTCTCCCACTCTCCCTTATCAGCCAGATGTTGTAGGTACTGTTCCAGATACCCTTGCGTCAGCCCAAGCTCTTGATGCCTTGTTACCAACTTGTCTTCAAGTTCTCGGGGCTGTAGTTTCATTATGGCAGCAATAGTCGCGATAGAGGCCTGATGCTCCAAATGCTGATACGGCGTGGTACCCTCGAGTGGTAAACCGAGGATATGCTCAAACTCTTCTATAGTCGGTGCTAACTGAAAGTCTTGGAAGGTGAAGCATCTTAGCGGGGAGTCATAATACTGTGCTAAGGCTGTAATAGCAGGCAACTGTACTTCCACTTCCATTAGGCTTAACAGGTTTCCATATTTTTTCTTGAAAGTTTCTCTTTTTATGGTCGTTAGTTGTTTCCCTAAGCTTATCAGCCCTGTCAGATTACCCCCATGAATCCTTAGGCGAGGTTTCTTTCTTAACACGACAGAATCGGTATGTTGTATGGCATCAGATCTTGTATCAACTTCCATCTTGTAAAAGACAAAGTAAACACTTGTGATTTCCCCTAAAACCAGCATGTCACCAAATGACGTATGAACACGATGCATGATAAAATAATGAAGTAAAACATGACCAACAACCCAAATGCATGCGTAACATGAAATGCAAAGTCATTACTTTCGAAAAGAACAAACAGGAGGCGGGTAACAGTACACATCTCTCCCTTCGTGCCCTATCAAATGTTGAAGGACCAAAGTTCTAAGGCAAAATATATGCACTCACAAGGATAGCTTCCTAATGCTTAAATTAAGGCCACCAGAGCTATGGCTCTTTTCACTGTTTCTCCACAACAGTCAGAGTAATCAACTAGATGTGGAGACACAAATGAAAAGAACAGACTCTGGATGGGGTTCTCACGATAGCCAAACAGGAAGTATGTCCCAAATGACACCGCTACACAACCCCTCTATTTCTAAGTTGCGCTCAGACCCGGGTATAGGGCCCCACTCATGATATGCATATTGTGTGTGTGTGAAGGGAGAATGCAATTGTACACCCCAAACCCTCACCTGCAAAACAACCAGAAAATTCCCAGGCAGATATAACATGTTTTCTATCCTAGGGTTCAATATAATCAAAACAAACACACATACAATTATGACAAATATCAAACAAAAATAAAGAAAAAGAAAGGGAAGAAAAACACAAAGAAAAACCACATTGAATTCGCACATCTAATTAAATGACCTGACTCTCTGGCAACGTCCCCAGTGGAGTCGCCATCTGTCGCAACCGGGATCGCGACGGGACGACGATCCGTGGAAAAATAAACTGTTTTGAAAAAAAGAGATTTTTGGAGTCGCCACCATAGTTTATTCTGGAAAACTACGGAAAAACCATAAAATGATAAGGCATGGTCTGCGAAACTGAGATTCTTTGTTCGGGAGTCGGTTACGTGTAGGGAAGGTATTAGCACCCTACAACGCCTGCCCTAGGGCAGTACCTTTAACTAAATATGCGAATGTGATGTGGTTTTCAAAATGATTAACTTTCCCCTAAAAATAAAACTACTAAATAAACAAAATATATTTTTTTAATTTTTTGTGCCCGACAAGGATTGACCTTGCTCCTACGTATTCTCATTTAGAATGAAAAATCAGGGTTACGTAGTTCTTTTAGAAAACTGCTTAAAAATTTGTTTGAGAAAATGACTTTGGATTTTTGGGAAAGTGAACCTGACAAGGACTGGCCTTGCTCCTACGTATCTCCACTTTTGATGGAGAATCAAGGATCACGTAGTTCTGGCAAGGCGATATTGTTGTAATTTTGAAAGATAGATGTTTTTAGTTTTTTTGAAGATTTTATATGTTTTTGGTATTTTTTATTTAGGAGAATGAAAAGGTTTTTAGCACAAGGACGATGCGTGCGATCACACATGTGCCTAAACCTTTAAAACATATTTTTTGTAATTTTATTTAAAAGAGAGAAAAGGCTTTTAGCACAAGGACGATGCGTGCGATCACACATGTGCCTAAACCTTTAAAACATATTTTTTGCAATTTTATTTAAAAGAGAGAAAAGGTTTTTAGCACAAGGACGATGCGTGCGATCACACATGTGCCTAAACCTTTGGAACATATTTTAGGGATTATGAAGAAGGAGAAAAGATTTTCGGCACAAGGACGATGCGTGCGATCACACATGTGCCTAAACCTTTAAAACATATTTTTGGCGTTTTTTTTTTTGAAGAAGAAAAAAGGTTTTTAGCACAAGGACGATGCGTGCGATCACACATGTGCCTAAACCTTTAAAACATATTTTTGTAATTTTATTATAAATTTTAAAGTTTTATCCTTTTTTTTTATTTTGTAATTTTATGTAACAATAAACAAACAAATCCAAAAGCTATAAATAAATCAAAAGGGAGTGTGATTATCATACAAGGGGTTACATGCAATAAAACTAACAAATAAAAGAAAACAAAAGAAAAGCCTAATAGGAATAGGAACAGAGGTATAGAGATAGAAAACCTGGGGTGCGTGCGAAGTAAGATTGGAGGTACCATCGAGTAGTGCTCTCCAGGTCCAACTCTCCTTTATTTTATTTATTTAGTTTGTTTGCACACAAAGCCTGAATGAAAGGGGTGTGAATGGAAAATTATGTAAAAAGGATTTAGCCCAGGGTCCTCAAGATTCTGGCCCTCTTCATCAAACACTAAAAGCCTAGGGTCCTCCTCTTAGAGCAGCCGACCGAGGCACCTCCACTCAATCACGCAACGCCACTGCCTCAGCCAACACCGACTTCCGCCAGCTGCAGTCCAAGCCACCGCTGGTACGCTGACTACCGCCGATCACCGCTGGAGCCCCACGCTCCCCTTTTTCTCTTCTCCTCGCGCGCGTGAAGCCGCCCCTGGTCGCAGCGTCGGATCCTACCCCCTCTTCATTGTTGATGGTGATTTGGGAATGGGTTGGGTTATTTTGGTTGTGTTGTGGTTTGGTTCCTATGTGCAGGTTGAAGAGATGAATTTGGGTTTGAATTTGAAGTTGGATGAAGAAAATGGGGGAAGAAGGTGAGTAGTGATTGGGTCACGGTGAAGGCAAAAATGATGATGGGTGATGCTTACGGGTGAAGTTAAACTGGGGAGGTTGAAAAATGAGTAAATGATTTTGGGGTTTTTGAAAGATGAATTTTGAAGTTGGGTGGAAGAACGAAGTTCTACGATATGCGTGACGGAGGAAATTACGAGTGGGAGTTGGAATTGAACATGCAGAAGAAAAAGGGACGAAATGATGGATATTGGCCGTGATGAAAATCAGGTGTTGACCGTAATATCAAGTGTTGGAGATGGTGGAAAAGAAGTCACGGGTATCGGGGATGATGATGATGATGAATGTTGATAACTCGAAGGACACATAGAGGAAGGCAGAGGAAGATGTGGGGTTCGAAGGAGTGTTACACGGCGAAGAAGATGGGCTTGGCAGGAGCGTGATATCTACACCAGCAAAGGACGCTATGGTTGGTGAAGAAGAAAAGGATGACTGAGAATGGAGTTTCAAGTGTCATCACCGGATCAAGATTGATGTTGGCCGTGAGGTAATGGAAGATGCTAATGGATATGGGCTGTGAGTGTGAGTATGGAGAATGGGTGTTTGGCCGTGGTATAAGGTGTTGGAGATGAAAATGAAGAGGAAATGGATGAAGATGATGGGTGCTGCCGTGAGGGGATAAGGATGAATGATGGATGATGATCAAGGGATCGTTTGCGAGGGATATCAGTGTGCAGGTTTGGATTAAGACAGGAATTCACAAATGAGGCGGACAACTGATCAAGCATTCCATACACATCCATACAAGATCATTCGTTCATAACCAAACATCATCCATTCATATCTAAACACAGAGCGCATGCATTCACATAATACAAAGCCAAGGACTTAGACAGAGAAACTTACCTTCGCCGCTTTAAGACGCTTCTCCTTTTGGGTTCTCCTTCTTCTCTCTTCTTGATTGATGTCTCTTGTTCCCTTTTTGATAAGATTGTTGGATCCTATTTCATGCAGGTTTGAGGGGATAAACAAAAACGCCTGTGAAGTGATGGTAGGGAGGTACGGTTGTAACAGGCGTTGGCCGTGAGGTGTAGTTGATTGGTTACGGGCTGGAAGCTGGAATGAAGTTGGTCCCGAGATGAGGATGTTGATGCGGAATGATGAGGAAAAGGACGATGGTGATGGGTTCTATGGGATGGTTCTTTTAGGAGCAGAATGAGGTCGAACTGGTAGTTTGAGCTGGATTTTGATGAGTGAAAAGGAAGCACTGGAAAATGGAAGGATTCTCTGAATCTGTGGAGTGATCAAGAGCCAAAAAAAATCTTCCCCCCCTTTTTTTCTGCTGCTTGCTTTCTTTTATAGCCAAATCTCAGAACCCGTGAGCTTCCCAATCTGTTCAGAATTCCTCCCGTGATCCTCTTTTCTTTGCATGTTGAGCAACAGTTTTTTGGCCGTGAGAAAATAGGGTGAGGGCCCCTCAATCTCGTCTTCTTCTTCATACTGTGGACACCCTGTGCGTGTGGTTGCTTCCTCTTCTGTTCATGCTGAGCAACAGTTTTTTGGTCGTGAGAAAATAGGGTGAGGGCCCTTCAATCTTGTCTTCTTCTTCATACTGTGGACACCCTGTGCGTGTGGTTGCTTCCTCTTCTGTGCATGCTGGATGGTGATGCTAGAGATGGTGGAAGGGAATTGGAGATTCGAGGGGTATCAATGAGAATGGATTATGATTCTCCTGAGGATGAGGATCCGAGTTCTTAGGGGTCCAGTGGAGGTGCTACATAGTGGCAAATGAGTGAAGTGGTCACGGTGTCTGGCAGTGGTCAGAGGTGGTGATTGAAGGATTCGAGATGATGAGGCAGTGAAGAAAGGTTGAAGGGGAAGTGATGATTATGGTTGATGATTGAAGAATGGTCAAGAGTGTTGGCCGTAGGTTTCTCCTTTTTTGGCGCCCCCGCGAATGACAGTGTTGCACTCCTTAAATTGGCTGAAGATGATGAAGTTGTCGGCAAGCTTCCATTGAAGGATGGTGGGAAGTGGGGATAGTGGAAGTTTGTTGATGTCGGCCAGGATTGGGGGAAGTGGGAGAAGGTAGAAGTGGAGATTGATACGGTGGGGAACAGTGGGATATTATGGGAATCATCACTGGGGAATTGGAAGTGGGGAATTAGTGGCCGTGCCGGTCCAATATTGGAAGTGGGATGAACCAATAAGCCAAGGACCGAAGGTAGTGGGCTGACGTGCCCTCCCTCGCTGGCCATCAGAAACCCCAGTACAAAAATGGTATAAAAGGCAACTTTTACAGAGTTGCAAAGATGGGCAGCCGCTCCAGATGCTTCAGGTGGGCGCTCGTGGGAGACCACCCCAGGTGGAAGTGCCAGCAAAATATTCTCCTTCCCTTTTTAATTGCCAGAAACCCATACTGTGGATGCTTTGTCAAACCGTTAATGGCGAACAAGGCAGCTGAAGGTGGGAATCTTGGCTGGAAAGCTCAGACCAACTTTGAAACGCACAACCTTTTCGGAGGTCAATATCGAAAACCAACGTCCGTTCACCTAACTTGACCGAACGTTGTAAAACATTTTAAAAACACTGCCCCCGCCAAGTTGGACGTTCGGTCAAAACCAAAAAAGAGCGACCGTTCAAATTATATGAACGAACGCTCTAACCGAACCCAACACACAAACCGAACGTTAACAAGGTAGGCCACTGATCCAGGTCGAACGCTAACAATCACAACAGACAGACCGAACGCTTAAGTCCCAAACTAAAATAAAACTGAACGTTCCAAAATAAACACAATAAGGCCGAACCTCCCATAATACACAGATCAAGGCCGAACGTTCAACACAAGAGAAAGAGACCGAACGCTATTTTCTGAACAAATGATTGAATTCCATTTCAACGAACGATAGGAGATCATGCACCAACAAAACCAAAAGCTGCCTATGGACGCTCGTTTATGGTAAACAAAAGGCAAGACCGAACGCCACTAAGGCGTAAATGACAGAACGTTCACAAGGTAATCTTGAGGAGACCGAGCGCTCACAATCACCAATCCAACAATACCGAACGCTCGACAATAGATGATGAACCAACGCAGGCTTGGACAAATGGAGCAAGAATGACCGAACGGCTGGGGGCCGAACGGTCGTGAAGTCGAACGCTGGTGTGGCGTGAGAGCAACACGAGCGGTAGACGAGGGAGGACGACAGGACGAACGGCTGGGGAAGCTAGCCTATGACCGAACACTGCTTATGCCGAACGATATCACAATGAGGCCGAACGTTCAAACACACATAACTAAGACCGAACGCTTAGAAGTAGAGCGAACGTTCATTAAAACTAACACTTAAACACTTGGTACCAAGAACATAAGAGTTGCCGATCGTCAAAAAGGCATGAATGGCCGACCGGTCGAGTAGTGAAGGAGTCGAACGTCAATAAGAATGGACGAACGTTGAGGACGAGCGGCTTGGACGAACGGTCACAGCAACAGTGGCGAGAACCGAACGCGCTCAGTGGAGGACGAACGCTCCATCTCTTTTTTTATTTTATCTTTACCCTTTTTTTTTTATATATATATATATACATTTTTTTTTTCAATTTTTCTTTTTATGAGGAGAATATAATAAAACAAAATTATTTAGTCAATCCGGACGAAATTGAGTGTTGACAGGTGTGATCTCCTAGGTACGTCCTAATCGTCAAACAAATGATCGAGGAGTTAAATTTCTTAAAGAAAAAGGAGATAGAACTTAAAGGAAGAGTTTAATAAAAATGATATTAATTTTAAGTAATGAAACGAATTTAAGAATTTCTATTTATAATATTGTATTATTTTAAAGTTAAATACTCGATTTTATTATTTTAAACAACTATCAATTTTAATACTCTATTTTCTAAATTCTTACAATTAAAAAAATACTATAACTTTTTTATACATAACACTTTCTTATAATTTCTCACAAAAAATTCAAGAAAGACATTATTTCAAAATTATGACGGTTAACACAAAAGCAACTTCTAACTATACTCATATTACATATTTTATTAATTACGTACGGGGATAATTTCAATTAATAATTAGTAGTTTGATTGTAAAATAAAACAAAATTTTTAATATATTTAACATTTTAAACCAAAAACAAAATAATTAAGTAATTAAATAATCTATTATCTATTATATCTATTTATAATACAAGAAAATAAAATATTACGAAATCTATTTTAATACTTATTTTATTTTGTTGACAAATATTTTAAAAATTAAATTTTTAGTCATTTGATATTTTTAACTTATTTATATTTTTTTACTTGTGTGGATGTGTATATAAGTTATTTTATTTATTATTTAATTTATTTAATTTTTTAATTTATATTTATTTTGTTATAATTTGTACATGAAAGTTATTTTACTTTTATTCATTTTTTTATATTTTCTTTTTATATTTATTTTGTTGTGTATAAAATTATTTTATCGTTTTATCTATTTATTTTATTTTTTGATTTTTTGTATATTTATTTTATCGTCACATGTACATATTTATTCATTTATTTTGTTTTTAAACTAAGTTTTTATTCATATTTATTTTCTGCTATATGTATATAGAATTATTTTGTTAATCAATTATCTATTATTTATCATGTAAAAATTAAATTAATATCTAATATTTATTACAATATAATAAATGAGAACATTCTGTTAACAAATATATTAATTGGCAGTTTGTTTTGTCATTTGATATTTTTCTGATGTTGATTATTTTATTCTGTATTATTTTTATTTCTTTTGTGATATTTCATTAATTAATCACTTATAAAATTAAATTTATAAATATATTTTAATTTTATTTTGTAAATATTGTCTTAAAAATAATCCTAATAATAATCTTATTTTGAAAAAACTATCAATAATAAAATATTTATAATAATTTATAATATAAATATTTTTATTATTGAATATTCTTCGTATGTAAAATGTCTACATAAATTTTTGTATTAAAATTGTATTTAATAGTTCATTTTGAATGTTTAAAATAGTGCATCTAACTTAGCTCAATAAAGAATCTCAATTCATTAACTAATAATGGAAAAATGGTATGTGAATGTTTTTATCTCTTATATTTACGTGATTATATTACATACGTGAAATTCCATAAACAATGGATAAACTTTGTTAATTCAATAAAACAATAACATGACATAAGAACATAACATAATAGTGAAATTCAAATTCTAATATGTTTTATATTATTAATTTAGATTTTTAACTTTGAGTTTTTGATCATCATCATTTTATAATTTGTCTGTTTTAACTCAAAAATCCAAATAATTACTGAGATTTTAAAATATTGATCAAATCTCTATGAATAAAACATTTGGTATTATAATTGAACAAGGTTACTTACTAGTGTAATTGTTCTCTAATCGAGACGTCACTAGTTGATAAGAGGTATTATAATGATAAGTAATGGTGGTAGATAATTTTAGTTTATGTAACAAAATATTTTCATGAAAAATGACATTTTGAGATAGTGACAACTCTTTAATCTTATCATAAATAATAACAATAAACCATTGACATTAACTTAACACATGATACTGCATTGACTTGATACAAGTGTTGTAACGTCCTAGATTATATAAAACTATATAATATAGTAGTTCACATTTTAATGTAATAGAACAGTTAGAAGAAGACATGTAGATAAAGTCTTAAGGTTACAATCATTCCAAAATGGTTATAATTTAAAACTTTAAGCACCCATAAGAGTATTTCAAAATAGTATAACTTAACTAAGAAATCCTAAACAAACTAAGCTGCAACATCATCACCATCCAGGACCTGCTCCAAGGGTACCTATCTACCTTTGCTCACATCCAAGTGGATGATCATTGCAACAAAAACACAACACAACACAACAGACAAACACAAGCAGAAGGGTGAGCTAGATATACAAAAATCATGTTATAATAATCACACACAACATGCAAGTTTAATTCAAAGTTAATGAACCATACAACACCACTTGTTACACTTTACACTTGACTCGTCCGGACTTAGAATAATTGTCGAGTTATGGCGGGTCATGCACTTGTGATGGCCTCTACTGCTTTGCAAAGTCATTGCCAATGAATTTCACCCTACCACACTCACGAGGTCGGTCCATTATCACTCACCTTGGGCCATACTGGAAGCACCCAAGACTAGAACCTCCTGCTACTCCTCACGACATAGATCGATCCTCTCTAAGTGAGAAGAAAGACTATTGGAGCTTCAAGATAACCCCCAAGACTGAACTTCCATGCAAATCATTCTAAACATACTAAGGGCACCACCATGGATCCCCTCCTTGAGGATCATGGAATTACGTCCAATACATAGGGCACCATCATGTAATCTCCCTTTGAGATCCATGGAATTACGTCCATCAACCATACTGTCACTTTGAAACTTAACTCAAGACATGAACAACCAAAGACCACAATACTATCACATTGAATCCAAACATATGACTTCACTAATCATACACTATCATAGATACTTCTACATCATTCTAATAATCAAAACATAGTTCAAGGTTATTAGAAAACATGAATAAAAAGAATAAAAATAGGTTTTGGGCAAGCCGCTCAACGCACCAAACTCGCTGTGCGAATAACATAAACAGTGGATTTTACTCATTCACATTCGCTCAGCGCATCAAGCCTGTGCGCTCAGCTAAAGTCCATTCGCTCAACGCACCAAGTCTGTGTGCTATGCTAAACTGAAAATTCTACTACACATTATCAGACCCTAAACCCTCGCATAGCGTCCCAAATTCACTATTCGAATTAAACTAGCATTTTCCCAAACAACCATCATTCGCACAACACCCATATTCGCTATGCGAATTGTAACACCCTAATATTTTAAAGGGTATTACTGATGGTAGAGACTAAATTAATTTGATATATTTTATAAACCATCAAACTTTATTTCAATTCTCCCAAAGTACAATACCAAACTTACAAACTTCAAACAATATAGTCTTCACCACTTAACATAAATTCGAATTTCAACTTATAAGTTTTACACAACATAATTTTTCCAATACAAATTTATTCTTTTTACAAAATATCCCTGAAAGTTTTTCCCCGCGTCTCTCTCATCTCTAAGCTTTTTCAACCGCATCTGCGACATTATCTATTCACATATAACATGAGTTATATGATCATAGCACAAACAAATAAGGGTAAGCCAACCATATCATAAAATCATTAAACTTGTAATAAAAATATTATAATCATGTATTTCTGCAATTGATAAAATATCATTATTCCGATGTCATTAATTCATCATTATCAAAATCATCTTTCTCATTTCCATAAATCTTACAAGTGTTCCATGCTTACTCATGAAGCCTTATGGTCAGACCGCTCTCTGCCTGCTTCCTTAAGCCTCACTTATATACTATGTCTTACTTTCTGAAGCCTTATGGTCAGACCCCTCTCTGCCTGCTTCTATAAAACTTACGAATCATATGTTTATGTCAAAGCCTTATGGTCAGACCACTTTCTGCCTGCTTTCATAAACCTCAAGTGTTACTTTGCTCATACCAAACTCTCATGGTATAACTCGAACAAACTACTCCCGGTAGTAAACATCATTTCATAAGTAATGATTTCTCATATCCACCCCAACATTTCATAAAACCAACAATTCATACCCTCTTATCCACCTAACTCTATCATGTTCATTCTTTAATCATGAATTCATAATCACCCGTTTTGGTATCAATAAATCAAACATATTGCCAGATATCATGCTTCATATTATAAACTCATTTTGCCCATAACGAGTATAACTCAACATATTTTCACCAAACAAAGATCATGGATCAACCAAAATATATCAACATATCTTAAGAACTACATATTAAAGTCTGGGCTCAATGTAATGATAAATAAAATATATATGAAATTTTTACCATGATAATATTATGCATCTACAATCAACTTGTTTTATTTTATTTTCATCCTATTATAGATTTTTCTTTACCCCAATTGGTCACCAGAGAGGACCCAGATGTCTGAACGCATCAAACTCACCTTCGACGCCAGCACATATGACTAGTCACAACTGACTGGACCAGGCCAGGGCTGCTCTATGATCAGGGATGTGCCAACTCAGGTTTTTAAGGTTCCTCTATCCTACCAACAAAGGGAGGTCCTCAATAATTAACAATTTATTTATTTAATTTATCTACCTTATTTTCTTATGCTCTAAATCTTAAAATGCTTAATTTTACTTCCTCTCACAACAACCTCAACCAGTATCTGTATATCTATTTAATACCCATATACAAGTTATTACAGAACCCTTATTCCAAACCTCCCAACAAGATCAATTTCAGCCAACAAACTCATTCAATAAATTCATCACAATAAACATCCATAATAGAATTCATACAAGATAATTATAAACAATTAACAATAATAAAACATTACAATAAATGGTCATAGAAGAATACAATATTTGACAATCATAAAAATAATCTTAATATAAAAATTCATGGGGAAACAAGAAGTTGAATCTGGCAGAGCCGGTTAGACAACTTCTAATCCATCCAAAAATACAATATAATTAAATAACAAGAACAATAACATGTATGGGGAAATAAGAAGTTGATTCTGGCAGAGCCGGTTAGACAACTTCTAATCCTTCCAAAAATGCAATAAAATAAATAAGTAAAGCAATAAATAGTTTGGGGAAACAAGAAGTTGAATCTGGCAGAGCCGGTTAGACAACTTCTAATCCTTCCAAAATGCAATAAAATAAATAAGTAAAGAAATAAAACGTTTGGGGAAACAAGAAATTGAATCTGGCAGAGCCGGTTAGACAATTTCTAATCCTTCCAAAATACAAAAATAAACAACTAATAACATACAAATGGCATAACATAATCAATATCACGTTTTACAACTATCACACTTGGATATCAACACAAAAGCATACTCTCATTTAAATTCAAAATCATACAGAAACAAAATACTCCATAATCAAGATTTAAGATCAGACAAAAGCAAAATATAGCATATTCAAGACTCAAGATAATACAAAAGGAGATACTCAAGGTTAGCTTCCCTTACCTCTATTACAGACTTAATCTCCTCGCTCTCTGAAAACTTCCAGAATATCCCCTTTGAAATTAGAAATTCTTCCAACTCTCTTCTCTCAAAAATTTTCTAAGTTCTTTGGTGTAAATTTTCAGCACCCCCCCCTTGGCTATTTATAGTAAAAAATTTTACTATTCATTTTTACTATTCATTTTTACTATTCATTTTTTTATTCATTTTACTATTTCAAAAATAATTTTTTATTTGCAAATTGGTGAATTCTGATCTCAAAGCTACGTGGAACACTTATCCTTTCCAAAAATAATTTTTTTTTTACTATTCACTTTTTACTATTCACAATTTACTATTCACTATTTACTTTTTTTTTTAATTTAGTATCTGACTTACAAATATTTTCAAGGATCTTACAATCTCCCCAACAACAATTATTTTCGCCCTCGAAAATTATTTATTTAAACAAAGACTATTTAACAAAAGAATACTTACAAAAGAGATATGGATTTTCAAAAACCATTGCTCTGATACCCAACAGTGTAACACCCCGATTTAGGCGTTACAATTTATTTTTCCACAAAAATACATATATAACTTTTCTTTAACAATTTTCAACACCAACAAAATATTAAGTGCTTTATTACAACACAAGTCTTCTGAAATAAAATTTCACACAATTCATAAACTTCTGAAATTTAAAATTTCACACAATTTGAAATTTCAAAACATATTTATTTAGAAATCCCCCATGTCTCTCTCTTTTTTTTTTTCACAGATCTCTCATCTTCTAAGCAAGTCCAGAACCATCTGCTAATTCATCTTAAATAGTTTCTGCTCCCGTATAATATCACACATTATACGATCATTGCATTCACATACACAAACACAAACAATAGGGTGAGCTAACTGAAACAAGCATACAATCCATTCACAATCCGTGAATAATACATCCACAGTATTCATTACTTATGAAATGTTGGGGTGGATATGAGAAATCATTACTTATGAAATGATGTTTACTACCGGGAGTAGTTTGTTCGAGTTATACCATGAGAGTTTGGTATGAGCAAAGTAACACTTGAGGTTTATGAAAGCAGGCAGAAAGTGGTCTGACCATAAGGCTTTGACATAAACATATGATTCGTAAGTTTTATAGAAGCAGGCAGAGAGGGGTCTGACCATAAGGCTTCAGAAAGTAAGACATAGTATATAAGTGAGGCTTAAGGAAGCAGGCAGAGAGCGGTCTGACCATAAGGCTTCATGAGTAAGCATGGAACACTTGTAAGATTTATGGAAATGAGAAAGATGATTTTGATAATGATGAATTAATGACATCGGAATAATGATATTTTATCAATTGCAGATATACATGATTATACTATTTTTATTACAAGTTTAATGATTTTATGATATGGTTGGCTTACCCTTATTTGTTTGTGCTATGATCATATAACTCATGTTATATGTGAATAGATAATGTCGCAGATGCGGTTGAAAAAGCTTAGAGATGAGAGAGACGCGGGAAAAAAACTTTCAGGGATATTTTGTAAAAAGAATAAATTTGTATTGGAAAAATTATGTTGTGTAAAACTTATAAGTTGAAATTCAAATTTATGTTAAGTGGTGAAGACTATATTGTTTGAAGTTTGTAAGTTTGGTATTGTACTTTGGGAGAATTGAAATAAAGTTTGATGGTTTATAAAATATATCAAATTAATTTAGTCTCTACTATCAGTAATACCCTTTAAAATATTAGGGTGTTACATTTTGGTATCAGAGCAATGGTTTTCGAAAATATTTTGGGACTTTGGGGAGTGAAATTATTATTCTTAGTAAAATATCAATTGAGTTGATTCTTGTTTTATTGGAAACTAGACTCAAAGAGTTTCAATCTGACTACTCCTACGCATATTTTGGACTTCGGGAAGGGGTCTAACCGAGCTGGGGAAAACGTGACAGTTTTGCTGTCCAAGGGCTAGCGTCCAACCTTAATTTTAGGTGTATTTTTACAAGTTGCGACTTTTTGGAGTGGGTAGGTTGTGTTCTGGACTAGGAGAACATTTTGGGACCCTTTGGAGACTTTCCTACCATGTTTTAGGGCTGGAAAATGGTTTAGGATGGTCCATTGGTTGTGCTTGATTATGAATAATTTGTTGAAATAATATAAATGATGTTGGTTTGCGCTACTTTGGTAAGTAGGCGAGTAGATGTTGGGTCTGCGTTACTTTGGTAAGTAAGCAGGGTGATTTGCGCTACTTTGATAAGTAGGCAGGATGAGATGATGAATGAAGAGATAAAGAGAATGATATAAATCGGGCTACTTTGATAAGTAGGCAGATTAACTATACTGTGCTACTTTGGTAAGTAGACAGAAGATCTTGTTTTATGCTACTTTGGTAAGTAGGCGAATTAATTATACTGTGCTGCTTTGATAAGTAGACAGTATTGTCTTGCGGTGCTACTTTGATAAGTAGAGAGAATAATTTGGTTTGTACTACTTTGGTAAGTAGGTCGGATGAGGTGAAGTTGTAATACTTTGATAAGTGGAATAGTAAAATTGTTGAGCAATGATATTGTGATAATATGTTGAGTGGGTGTGCTTAACTGTATTGAATACTGTGGATGTATTATTAACGGATTGTGAATGGATTGTATGCATGTTTCAGTTAGCTCACCCTATTGTTTGTGTTTGTGTATGTGAATGCAATGATCGTATAATGTGTGATATTATACGGGAGCAGAAACTATTTAAGATGAATTAGCAGATGGTTCTGGACTTGCTTAGAAGATGAGAGATCTGTGAAAAAAAAAAAAAAGAGAGACATGGGGGATTTCTAAATAAATATGTTTTGAAATTTCAAATTGTGTGAAATTTTAAATTTCAGAAGTTTATGAATTGTGTGAAATTTTATTTCAGAAGACTTGTGTTGTAATAAAGCACTTAATATTTTGTTGGTGTTGAAAATTGTTAAAGAAAAGTTATATATGTATTTTTGTGGAAAAATAAATTGTAACGCCTAAATCGGGGTGTTACACTGTTGGGTATCAGAGCAATGGTTTTTGAAAATCCATATCTCTTTTGTAAGTATTCTTTTGTTAAATAGTCTTTGTTTAAATAAATAATTTTCGAGGGCGAAAATAATTGTTGTTGGGGAGATTGTAAGATCCTTGAAAATATTTGTAAGTCAGATACTAAATTAAAAAAAAAAAGTAAATAGTGAATAGTACATTGTGAATAGTAAAAAGTGAATAGTAAAAAAAAAAATTATTTTTGGAAAGGATAAGTGTTCCACGTAGCTTTGAGATCAGAATTCACCAATTTGCAAATAAAAAATTATTTTTGAAATAGTAAAATGAATAAAAAAATGAATAGTAAATATGAATAGTAAATTTTTTTACTATAAATAGCCAAGGGGGAGGCTGAAAATTTACACCAAAGAACTTAGAAAATTTTTGAGAGAAGAGAGTTGGAAGAATTTCTAATTTCAAAGGGGATATTCTAGAAGTTTTCAGAGAGCGAGGAGATTAAGTCTGTAATAGAGGTAAGGGAAGCTAACCTTGAGTATCTCCTTTTGTATTATCTTGAGTCTTGAATATGCTATATTTTGCTTTTGTCTGATCTTAAATCTTGATTATGGAGTATTTTGTTTCTGTATGATTTTGAATTTAAATGAGAGTATGATTTTGTGTTGATATCCAAGTGTGATAGTTGTAAAACGTGATATTGATTATGTTATGCCATTTGTATGTTATTAGTTGTTTATTTTTGTATTTTGGAAGGATTAGAAATTGAAAGACCAAAATGAAACAAATTGTATTTTAAGTCCATTTATTATAATTAATTATTATGAAAATTTTGTATATAATAATTACTATTTTTATATGAAAATCTAAAAGTTAAGAAAAAAATACGAGAAGACAAAAAAATATTTATCAACTAAAAAAAACAATTAAATAAAATTGGTTAAAAACACCCACCAAATTATAATAATTATTAAATAAATAAAATAAGGTTAAAGATACATTACTTAACAAATACAATGAACTAAATAAACAAACAAATAAAATGATATTAAAGACACCATTATTAACAAAAATAATTGTAATTAGCAAATAAATTAATAAAATAAATTTAGAAACATTACACTAAACATATATAATTATAAAATAAACAAACAAACAAATAAAATACTATTGATAACATTTTACTAAATAAAAATAATTATAAAATAAACCAATATACAAACAAAATGATAAATATTTCGTTTTATTACCTTAATAACTGTAGTTTTACACTAAAATTAGTTCAAAAGTACATTTCTTATTTTTTTAACACCCCTTTACGCTTATATTTCTCTATAGAATCCACGCCTTCACTCCATCCATTCATCAATTCTATGTTGGTAACTTAATTTTATATATTTGAAATCTTTCTAATTATAAAGATTGGATTTTTCATTTTTTTTATTTCTTTAGTTAAATTTATATTTTTCTCTTTTAATTTTGTTTGAAACTTTTTAAAATTCTTTTTATTAATTAAATAATTGATCAAAATTAAAAATGATAAAATATTTAAATTATTCAAAATAATGTAATTTAATATATTATATTTGTAAAATATTATAGGACTGTTACATATGTAATTAATTAAGAAATTTACAGAACAAAATATCAGACAACATAATTACAAAATAATATGGGTTTGAACCCCTGTTTCCGCCCATAATAATGAGAAAATGCTTAGAAAAGATCCGTAACAGCAGTTATAGAAAAAAATAAATAAAACGAAGTAAAACAATACACGGGTTGAAGAAGTAACAAAGACAGCCAGTGCAAAGGAGACTGGGCAGACGCGTCCTTCGGTTTTTGGTTTCGAAATATTAAGGTACACATATACATTTTTTCTTCTTCTTTGGATTAACACACTCACACATGGCAGAGTAGTTACTGCACTTCAACTCAGATTTCGCTGTAACCTCCTCCTCCAACTTGCAGTTTTTGTTTTCGTTTTTAACTGTTATCATATATTGCGGGCAACTGAGGGAGGCGTTTTGATTTCTAATAGCTTTTTTTGAGGGTTTAGAGGCATTAGGGTATCCGAATCCTTACAAAATTTTGGATCTCTGAAGGTTGGCCGATGGGAACTTTAGAACCCTAATTTTGTTCTTTTACAGCGATATATTGTTGTTATTTGTATTTTATTTTTCTTTTTGGGAACTGAGGATGGAAGCTATGCAGATAAGCCTGAATGTGATGAACGAGTCCAGAATTTGAAAGATGAAGGCATGGATAATGAGGTGACAATTGAAGATGATAATTGTGTTGCTGAAGAGGGAAAACATTTGAATAGTAAAGCCATGAATGATGATGTTGCAATTGCTCATGCAAATGGTGTTGCTGGAGAGGTTAGGGTCTTGAAAAGTGAACCCTTTAGTAATGGGGTGGGAGTTGGAGATAAAGTTGTTTCTGGTGGAGTGGAATGTTTGCGAACTTATAAGAGGCGTAAGAAGTCAAGTTCAAGAGGCAAAATTCAGGAACAATGCAGAGCAGGCATGGCAACTGCAAGTGGGATAGCGGATCAGGTTTTCTACCCTCTTTGTTGAGACTTGTCAATTTGCCTAATTTTTCTATGCTATTTGTTGCTTACATTTTTCTGGATTTATTGAGTTGTTTCCTGCTAGTATTTTAGTTTTGTGTTGACATGATTGGAGAAGGCACACATGAGTAAAACCTAAAATTTGTTTATTAGTTTGTAAAATACATTCAGTGCCTTCAACAAGTAATTGTGGCTAGTTGTTTTTTGGGTGTGCATTAGTAATTAGTGATGATTGTTTTAGTCGTCAATGCTAAAAAAATGAAGAGGTTTCGTCCTTCTTGGGTTTTTTGGAGCAGTCTTAGGTTTCTTATTCTTTAGGCTGTGTGCTAATGAATCAGGTTTTAGGTTTTTGGTTACTTGCAGAGACTTAGGAATCACGTAATATTTATAAAGCTGTGCGATTGATACAAGACAGAAAAATATCATCTGGATAAAAGGATAATGTTTAGTTTGAAGTCAATGCAACTTATGTACATATTTTTTCATTGATGCTCTTAGTTTTTAGATGATTTGCGGAGTTACTTGTCATCCCATTTATATATCTTTCAGTATATTATATATGCTTTATAAAGACTTGCTATTTCAGTAGATGAGATGTACTACATTTGATTGACATATTGGTTGCTTTAGGTTACTGTGAGTTGAATTTAAATCTTTAAATTGAATGACACAAAAAAATATAATTATGGCAACATGCACTCGCAAAATTCTGGTTCATCAATTTTTGTTTTAATTTTTATATTACTATTCTCTATTTCCTGTTTTCCAAGAGTAGATTATCATGTACCTATGCTATTTTTGGTTAAAATTATTATGCTGATAAATGGAGTTAAGTTGCAACTTAAGATAAGTATATGTTTGGCCACATATAAAGGATATGATATATAAGAACATATTGATTATGAACCATCCATGAGCTTTGATGACAAAGAGGACTAATTTACTAACTTTGCTTTATTCGTGTATGGCATTACTGTGACACAATCCTCGTGTATCTACACATTTATTCTGGTTATACTAAAAATGGAGTCAGCCTAGTTGCAATCTATGTGCTATATATTTAAAATGCTAGGGATGTGATTTACTTTGTCAAATTCATAGTGGATTTATGTTGAACTTTGGTTGTACAAGGGGCTACATTCTTGGTTTGTATAACAGATGGCTCAACTTTCAATAATTTTATTGATAATCAGATTACATCCAGGTTAACCATAAAATGATACCATATTGGTTGGTGTGCATGATATTTTTAATTCGAGGGTTGAGATGCTAAATGTAGGGTAGTTAACACATGGTAAAATTATCTTTTTTTTTTTCGTAATTCAGTATGAATACAGTATGGGATGACTCATCCTGGCAGATAAATGTCCTGAATAATAAAGTGTCTTGGTGATATCTTCAACATTGTATTTTGAGTGGTATTACTATTTTATTGCAGGATGTGAAGAAACCATGTGATCTAGCTTTAGGCAATACTTCAGATGATTGTTCCCAAGGACAGTGGGGAAATATTGTACTAAATCACTTATATCAGTCATTAGGTGATAGCAATGGTGGTGTGGAGGGATGCATAAGGGAAGCACTTAATCCTAAACAAAACCTTGCCCCTACTGTTATGGTTGGTTCTTCAGTTGGAACAATATATATCCTGCTTACTCAACTTACCCAAAAGTACTTTTTGCCACTTTATTTATGTCCCTTCTTATTTTGTCTGCAGGAAACCTTTCTAATTGAAAAAAATGCTAAAAGATGCTCTTTTCAATCTGAGCTGCTTTCTCATAGAACAGGGAAGGAAGCTAATCGACATGCAGATGTCATGTGTAATGGATGTTCCAGTGAATTACCTGACCATGGTGTGACTGAGATGTGTCAACGTGTGCTCTGTAATATCTTAACCTCAGAAAAATTCCGCTCATTGTGTAAGGCTTTGCTTGAAAATTTCCAGGGAATGAAGCCTGAAAGTGTATTTGACTTTACGATCATGAACTCAAGGATGAAGGAGCAAGCTTATGAACAATCACCAGCACTCTTCTTGTCAGATATTCAACAGGTAAATTATGCAGTCTCTTTTGAACAATTTCTCTACTCATGTTGTTAGGCTTCTTTAGTCAAGAAGCCGATCAACACTCTCCTCCTCTCAAGCACACACGAAAAAACACAAAACAGTGTGTATATTATTGGTGTATGAATGAAACAATGTACAAAGAATCACACCAAGGAAGCCTCTCTCCCTCCACTGGAACAATTTCCAGTCTATACCCAAATGAATACAAAAATGAATAATCCCCTGTACAGAACCCACATGCTATTTGTACAGTCTCTCTTCCCTTTCCCACTAACTAACTAACTGACAAACAACTCTTCCCTCCTAACTGTCCTCTCATTTCCTCTTCCTTCTATCCTAAACCCATTATATCCTATCATATGTATATGGTGATTGGTACAAAATTTAAAAATTGTAAATCGCCAAATATCTGGTTTACCTAGACCCATGACGTTGAGGTCTAAGTCTGTTAGCTAATGTTTACACAATATTGTTATCAATATTATATTGCTCTTATTTCTAGTTATTTTAGTTAATGGAACTTCAATCATGAAGATTTTAGCCATCTAATAATGTTTGAATTTGATCAGCTCTTAACTCTGCTTTGAACTGATCCTTTCTTTGGACTGTAAACTTGGTTTCAGTTTGTTAGGACTCGACCTCCTATTAGGAAGGTCTATTAAAGAAGAAACAAGGGAAAAGGAAAATAAAACTGATTGTTTTAATTAAAACAGCTGTAAACTATGTTAGTAGTTATGTTGCTGAGAATCTTGTATTTATAGGTGTGTTTTGGGGTTTTGGGGTGAGGAATTGCAAAATTAGTGAATAGTGAGAGGATCCTGGACCTTGGAATTGCCAATGGCTTTCTGTAAATCATTCTGAAACTTCTATACGAAATTCTCAGATTCTCTGTTTGAGTTTTCTTTCTTGTTTCTGAGTTTCTGGTCCAGTTTCTATAAACTGGTATCAGAGCTCTTTTTGGGCTCTGTTACACACAGTGACGACAAGAATGATGGAATCACAAGTGGAAGCACTGGAGAAGTCTTTAGCAAATGGGCTTCCGTTACCAGGGGGTTTTAAAGCAAGATTAGATGCAAGATTAACTCAAATGGCAGCAAATTTGGACTTTCACGCATGGCATGGTTGGAAAACATTGTGGAAAGATTTGTGAAAGAAGGACGTGGGAAAGTTGCTGGTGCAGCAAATTCTATGAATCAGAGATTCTCTGATGAAGCTACACAATAAGAATTAGCGAGTGCAACATTCTTGGGAAACAAGAATTGTGATAAATGGAGGCAGTTGGACATTCCTGTATTTGAAGGAGAAGATATTGTGGGGTGGATAGGAAAAGTTGAGCACTATTTCCTCTTGAGAGGGGTACAAGAAGAGGAGAGAATGGAAGCGGTTATGGTGGTGATGGAAGACAATGTGCTACCTTGGTTTCAATGGTGGGAAGTGTGCAACCCAAATCAGTCTTTGTTTGGTTTGAAGAATGCTTTCAAAGATTCCAACCGGTTTTGATGGGAGGCCCTTTCAAAATCGTTGTTGGCCCTGAAGCAGGAGAATTCATTGATTGAATTCATCACCCAATTTGAAAGATTTGCTGGAGTCATTGAGGGGTTGGATGAGCAGTATTTGATGAGGATTTTTTCTAATGGGGTTATGGGAAGAGATTTAGAGAAGAATTGAGGCTGTACAAAACTAACAAACTCTCGGAAGTGATGAACAAAGCCCATGCTATTGAAGAGAATAATGTAGGTGTAGTAAAGGCAGTGGGGGATAATAGAGACACAGGAAGGGGTATAGGCGTTTTCTTATTCAAAGAGGAACAAAGGAATGGATAGCAGCACCTCCAAGATCAATGGCATCAGCTAATTCAGCACCACTCAATTTATTGGCATAGGCAAATTCTTTTTCTCAATCTGGTACTAGCAAGGGCAGTAATGAGGTAAAGGCTAACAGTGATGGCCACAACAGAGGCAACTTTAAAAGGATGACACAGTCAAAGCTTCAAGCAAAAATAAAAAAAGAGAATGTTTTCGCTGTCATGAAAAATACGTGAACCATGTTTTCAAGATCGAACAACTAAATGTCATGGTGTTAATAAAAGGGCATGAGGAAGAGAAGAGCATGAAAATGGAGGAAGTTTATGCAATTGTGGAACTTTTCCCATAGTTCCACCTTGAGGACAAGGTGAATCTTGACGGGCCAGGTATTGTTAGGATACGACCTATTATGAAGGTCTATTAAAGAAGACACAAGGGAAAAGGAAAATACAGTTGATTGTTTTAATTAAAAGAAATGTAAAATATGTTATGCGGTTGGGAAGTTTGTATATATAGATGTGTTTTGGGGTCCAGGGTGATGAATTGGAAAACTAGTGAATGAACAGTGGGAGGATCTTGGACCCTCGAAGTGCCAGTGGTGTGTCGTAAAGATTTCTAAACCTTCTATTCAAAATTCCCAGATACTTTGTTTGAGTTTTCTTTGTTGTTTCTGAGTTTCTATCTAGTTTCTATAACAGTTAAACTTGGAAGAAGGACAAAATAATTTCATATTTTACCAAATAATTTATTTGTAAAACTTTGTAGTGTCAGGTTGTTGGATTTAGGTTTTGAAAGACTGATTATTTATGATATATCTATATCTATATCTATATATATGCAGAGGATTGTGTGCAACTGTGCAAGTGTTACCTTTTTGACAAGTATACCAATCTGTTACAAGTAGTAAATAGAAGCTCTAAGTATAGTTTCCCACAGGATTTATGTTTGTTTTCTAAATATGCTTAGTTACCAATTTTAACTTGGATAAGTACATTGTTGAAATCATAATGAATTATAACAGATTACAAACATAAAAAAATTCTAAATTTGGTAAAGTGATTTAGGAAAAACTTTATTAGGATTGGATTCATGAATCAAATGATGCAAATACATTGCACAATTTATCTCCATTTCATTCAAACATTCATATCATAATTTTACAAGTTCTAATCCCTTATGAACAAGTTTTAAATCAATATGCTAAATTACTCATTCCTTAGTTCATTTAATATACAATTTGCATTAAGTTCAGATATCTAGAATGATCAAGAGTACTTGAACCCATTCCTAGAATCAATTCTCTTGGTTGCTTTATCTGCGCCCATGTTCCAATTCACTTCTAGTAAATAGAAACATTCAAAAGTACGAAATTTCCAAATCATAAAAATAAAATACGAGATAAAGCATATGAATGAACAAAGATTCAATTTTACAGGAACTTTACATGAATTTGAGTATATTACATCCAATCCTAATGAAAATGGAGTTTAACTACTTCTAGTCATCTAAAATATTCACGTATAATGGAAGCACAATGTCATGAACTTGGAGTAATCTCTGGCAGAATTCTTGAGTTTCTTCGTATTCCCACAACCAGAACTGCCTTCATTTCCTTCTTTCTCAACTAATTAACCACTTACACAATTTGACTTTTCGCTGGGAGAGCAAACATGGATTCTCTAAGCGAAAAGTCAACTGTTTCACTATTAACTGCCCATGTTTGTTGAGCGATACAATTCACTCACTGAGCTTGAATATTTTTATTCTTAGCCGAGTGACCATGTTGTGGTTGAGCTAGAAGATCCTGACAACAATTCTAATTCTCAAAGATTCTTCAATTTCCTGTACCTTGATCTAAAACAAACAAACTAACCTACCAACATTACAAAAGAAGAAAATATTACATCTTCCCATGAGGAGAACACATAATTGATGAATAAATACAAATTTAAGACTGTAAATAAGCATGATTTGTATTTTTCACACTTATCAGCAAGTATGCATGCATAGTTGACAAAATGATGTTATTTTTTATGGTTTGTACTTGTATTTGTACATGGTAGTGCTTTCAGGTACTCGAGTTTCTTGATATTTTTCTATGTTGGTTGGGTGGGCTCATGTGTGCATTTTATGTACCTTTTTCATTTTTGACTAATAGTTATAATTTTGGAAAAAGTCTAGTAGTTCTTAATCTCAATTATAAGAATCTTAGGATTCATGATTTGAAGTTTTTTAGTCAGCTACATATGAATTCATAGGAAGAATCTTAAATGATTTTGTATGTCATGATATACATGAATGAATCTGTGCAAGTTTGGTTATTACATTGCTCCGTTTCCATTAAACTGAAATAGAGGAGGCTTTACAAACTCAATTGTAACTAATAATTTTGTTTGTTGAGACTTATGGTGAAGTTGTTTTTATCTGTTAATAGTTTAAATTTATTATATGGAACATTATATATCATCTATATGATATATTTCAAGTTATGAATTCAGTACAAATTATGATTAAGGATTAAAAATTGACCCAGGAATTCGGTATTTGAATCTCAATTTGATAACAACCCTGCAATCTTCCTGATAACTTGGTCCTATTTGTATTTATTAACTTTTAGCTAATATTTTAAAATATTGTTCTGATTTTTTATTTGAACATCCTATTTCCTCCTAATTTGGGCTGTGTGGCCTATGGTCATATCTTGGAGAACTCTGCCATAATTTTGTTTATGGTTTGTTTGGTGTATTAAAATGTATAACCATTGCACAAACTAACCATTTTACTTTCTGGTTATTGTTTTTGTATTAATTATACATTTAGGTTTGGGGAAAGCTTCAAGACACGGGTAACGAGATTGTTGCTCTTGCCAAGAGCCTATCAAGCATGTCAACAACTTCCTACTCGGAGCTGGTAAAAAATTTCTCTCAAACCTCATAAGTTTCATGATGTGTTTTGATTCTGGATTTTATTTTCTTCTTCCTGTGTATGTTGCTACCATCTGCTTTCCTTTTATTCAAACCCTAGTTTTTCTTTACCTCTAGGTAGGAGTTTCAGCACCGAGCACATTTCAAGATGAGAAGCAACCGGTAAGAGTTTTATGACTTTGATCTGATGTTTCTTTTGATCATCATGAAGTTGTCAGATTTTGACTTATCTCAAAATTTGTTTTATGATATAGTTTGATACACTGTTTGTGTTGTGATAAGTACAATTTGATAGATGATATTTTGAGAAAATATTAAGTAATACTGTAAATGCAATCCATCTTACCTTTTGATGGCTGGCAATCAGATAGGTATATCATTCTATAAAATTGAAAAGGATTATCAAAGAAAAGTTTAAGAAAGTTTGCACATGGCATGGTGGAGATATCCTATCTTTCCTTTCTTTGCTGTTTCATTGTAGCTGTAACTCTTGGAGTGGGCAATTTCTGTTTCTGTTCATCAGCTTTTGTTTGTCTGTTTTGCCGGCCATAGACCAGAAATTTCTTGGTTATATGCATGTTTATCTTTTGGAAAATGTTATGGTATGAAGCATGAAGGCATAGTTATATCCCCATATGTGAACAAACAATAATTATGTTGAAAATATTTTAGTTAGATAACTATTTTCTGAAATGGTCTGCTAGACACCGGCCCTTGAGAGCAGCGGGACTAAAAGAAACATTCTCGCAGGCCCAGTTAGCTGAAAGCTTATATTGAGTAGAATCTGGGTTGCAGAGGTGTGGATAGTGTCAATAGGACCGTTATATCTTCTAGTATCAAGAAGTCATCCTGACACTAGTAAATACTGAATAAAAACATCTCAGTATATATTAGATCAATCAACGAGTGTTTGAGTTTGTTTATACATAAGAAAAATGGGTAGAATTACTGAATAAAACCTCAATCGTTTACTAGAAATAGAAAATTCAGTGTATATGAAATTTGAGCCAGGTACTGCAGCAGCATCAAAGAACCTGATGCAATTGTTCAGAAAAGAATCAGAACAGAGAAAGCATACCATGCATAGCCTCCCCCTAGAACACGTAGTCCCTTAGAAATACATTTTCTTTCTTACGTCTCATGCTTTTCCTGTGTCCCTTTCCTTATGGATCACGTGTCATGTTATCTTGTGTAACTGATTTTCCCTTGACATCCAGCTTATCATTTATGATACTGTCGTTGTTTTTGCACATTACACATCTCTATTGGATTGGAAACGAATGAAATTACCCTAATTTAGTCTGTTTATTTTCTTTCTGCTTTAGCGTAACCTAGTTGGGTCCTTGGTTCCTTCTCTCATTTTTATAACAGGCTAAAATAGGGTAAATTCATTCACGTCCAATCCAATATTGATACTACCCTACTCCTGTACAGTTCATATTACACTCATATAAGCTTTGAACCAATTGGGTCTGCTGCTCGCTCTAAAGGCCTGTCAGGCTATCATGGTCTAATTCGGCTTTATTTGCCAAAACTTTCTAAATGCATAATGGGATGATAGACTACTTGAAATTGAAGATAATGTCACTTATGCTAACTGCTGATTGTATCTATTTGATTTCAAAGGTATATATTATTATTGGGGACAATGGATTGCAACCGTGATTATAGTATTTGTTTCAAAATGAAAAAAAATTAAACCCACATATTGGAAAATATTTTTTTAAAAATTAAATTCTCTGATCTTTGAATGAGAGACACGAATAATGCATCTAGTGTTTCCTACGGCGTTTAAGGATTTGCTAAAATAAGACAGGAAGGGAGACTCGTTTGGTTATGTAATACTTTTCTGCTGAAAGTCCTGTCTGTAAACATGCTAGATTTTGCGAACTTTTGCTATGAATATGTTTAGAATGTTGCACTTGAAAATCCTTGCCTATCTATACTAATCTTATTTGGTACTATTAGAGTTTCTCTTGAAATATTTATTAAAATGGTCTTGAAAATTGTTTTAATCTTGTTATTTCAAACAGTCCTGCAACCGAGAATTTGGCTTTCTCGTGAAACCAGAGCAGACGCAAGACATTTCTATGTACAGAATCGGCAGTTGCAGCCGTTGTGGAGAGAAGGCAGATGACAAAGACTGTTTGGTTTGTGATTCATGTGAGGAGATATTCCATGTGTCCTGTATTGAGCCGTTAGTGAAAGAAATAATACCCCACAAAAGCTGGTATTGTGCCAGGTGTACTGCTAATGGGATTGGATCTCCACATGAGCATTGTGTACTATGTGAAAGGTTAAATGATGAACAGACCCCAAATGGCATAATTGGGGATGAAAGCTTTCCTACAATTAAGGAAACAAAACATGAATTTGAAGAAAATTCAAATTGCACCTCTGATGGGATTGAAGTTTCTGTAGGTGAGAAAACAACTCCCGTTTGCAAAATTTGCAGAAATGAAGTGGATGGTAAAAAGAGAAAAAAGGTGAAAATATGTGGTCATAAGTTTTGCTCCAACAAGTTCTACCATGTAAGGTGTTTAACAAAGAAGCAGTTAAAGTCATACGGTCACTGTTGGTACTGCCCTTCTTGTTTATGCTGTGTTTGCTTAATTGATCGAGATGATGATCAGATCGTTATCTGTGATGGCTGTGATCGTGGATATCACATCTATTGCTTGACACCTCCACAGTCTTCTATTCCTAGCGGGAAATGGTTCTGCAGACTCTGTGATGCTGGGATACAAGCCATTCACAAGGCTAAAAAGGCGTATGAAAGTAACGAGCCAAGCAGAAAAGGGAGAGATGCTGCTAAGCCAAATGCTAAACTTGATAAGAAACACAGAAATAAACGAGCAAGAGAATTGGAAAGAGGTGGTGCAATGGACATGCTTTTAACCGCAGCCAATACTCTGAATTTTGAAGAGAAAAAGGCAGCAATCCAGATTGAGTCACAGACAACATGAATTTTGTGGAGGTCTTTGTTGTATTTTGCATTTGCTGTATTTTTGAATGACTGATATTTTGGTAGGCTGTAAAAGTGTTCAAGATCTCCTGACTTTTTTGATACATTACATGGAAAGACATGACTATAGAGGCTAAAGCTCAAGGCATAATCTGAACCTGCTGTATTGTAAGTAGGTCAGATACTGTATTATGGGCATGGCTTATATGAATTCTATATTTGGCTGCTATTCTTGTTTCGTTCAGATTGTAAGCCAATGTTTCCATGGTTGAAAGAATAAAGATTTTTTTCCCCATGGTTCAGAATTCAATAATTCAACATGGATACGATTTGAGCAGAGACTAATATTTTTACAACCAAACTACAATGTTCTTTCGGGTTCTGAACTTTAAAAGTATTGAATTCTAAAGCACTAACAGGCATCCATGTAAATACCATTGTTCTAAAGCACCACTGTACTTCCATTAAGAAAACTAATTTACTGAAATCGCAGTTTAAAACACAATTTCAGTTTATCTTTTTCCCAAATTTTAGAACTGAAATTTGTAAATAAAAGACAAATGACTTGTATTACTTTCCAGACATCTATAGCTTTATTTTTAACATGTTATCTTTTACTGTATTTTTGTTAATTAAAATATTTTTAATAGTTAAAATAAATTCTATTTTAAAATAATAAATTCAAGTAATAAGATTTACATGATTAAAAATATTACATAGTTAATATTTTAAAAATTTAAGAATCAAGTTGAAATTGTAATCTTTGAAATTAACTCGTACTTCAGAATTTGTCTGATAACTATTGTGAAAGTTATCTATTTGACAATGTACTTAAGCAAATTGCACCACAAACGTAAATAACTTGGGTGTCTACTTAAAAATAATGCGTATTTCCAAACCTATCACTAATTCATTTAATATATTATAACTAGAAATATAAAAATTTAAAACAAATGAAATCAATAAGAGTATATACAAATTTGTAATTTATTTTAATTAAAGAATACTAAATTTTTAAAATAAATATTATTAAATTTAAAGAATAAATAAACTTAAACCCAAATAGCATAGTTAAAATATTATTCTAATTAACAAAACTTAACCAAGTAACGTAACTAAATTATTATTCTGATTAGTAAAATGTTACTAAACTAAACTAAAGTTAAGCTTAAAAGAATTAACCTACAATTAAACTTAACCAAAATTAATTTCTAAATCTAATCAAAATTAATTTATGACTAAACTTATAAAATCAATCCCTGTTTGTTAAAAACTATCTAACTTAGGGTTTTAACAAAAAAAAATTCAAGCATTCTATCTTGAGAATATATTTCATGGAAGCCATCTTCGCTTATCTCAAATTCTCCGTCCTTAACATAATCTCTCAAAAATTGTGAAAAGTTATGTTATTTTTTTTTAAAATATACCCGAAGCCTAATTCATAATTAAAATACATCGCTATAACAAAGACTACGGATACAAAACACAAAATGAAAAGAAATCCAGAAGGAATAGAAATTTTTTACTGAAAAGTACAATTTGATTTATTGGTTGATTTTACTTTAAACCTCATCACCTTCAACGTGTGTGACCCAATCGTAAAAGAGAGCAAATCAATACAAAAACATAAAGAGAAGAGATCAAATTTAAAAATATTTTTAGTCTCCGTTTAATCTCTATCTCTTATGCTTAATTAAACTTGTTCTTCGCATGAATTTGAGGTACATTTGTGATTAAAATAACAAAATTTCAATAATTCAATCAAACATAAATACATTTAGCCACAGTTTTAAAATGCCTATTTTAGTATACACGGCACAAATATTCTCCTCTAGGAATTCGTTAGAGGGATTTAACTCAAATAATTAAAAGAAATTATCAATGTAGTGACTTGCGTAAAATTTAAATTTAAACTTGTGACTGAATAAATGAAATAACTGTTACGTACTAATCAAAATGAAAGTATGATAAACATTCCATTTCAAATACAAAGGAAGCAAAATTGAGTAAACGTAAAAGAAAAATAAAAATTGAGTTGAAAATTCCTAGAATCTGATCAAAACAGAACACTCCAGAATAGAGAATGAGTTAGCGCTCATATACACTCACCAATCATAAAAATACGATTAATCTGAACAAAAAGGAAATGAATTATTATTCTCTTTTGACTTAATTTTATATTTAGATTAGTTATATAATTCCCCTTTGTTGAATCTGCTAAACTTGCAGCTCTGTAGCCCGAATTTAAATCATGGTTCAACCCACCCCAAAACCTTCAACATCTCCCATTATCAGTTCACAGTCAGATCTAGTTTATGAATATATTGATTCACAGTTTTCAAGTACCATTAAGAAAATAAGATGACTCTGCTCATACACCGAAATACGTGCAAGAATGAAGCACGAAATTTATAGTCACAGGGCACGAAAATAGGGAAGAAAGAAACTAAAAAAGCAGGTGAAGCAAAAGCACAAGCAGCACACAGACACACAAAAGTAAGAGGAAACGAACAGTCCTGGCTTTAGGATCATTTACCACATTCTTAAAATCATTTTTATTTTAATAAATGGGCCAAACCTCTTTAGATCAGCCAGCATTCCAACAATGGCAGCATCTATGGCATCGCTTTTCGGTCCTGGCTGCCTTGCCAGCAAGAAGGATGACAAGAATCAAAATTAATTTAGAAAGAAAAACAAGCAATTATGATTCATACCAAGATATTGAGTTTCCCAAATTTTGGTTTTGATCAAATGAGCTAAGTAGCAAAACTAGCAGGGTCATTCACATCAAGCTGATGAAAAACCAGAAGGTCTGAGAGACCGAACTATTTCAGTGTATCTGGAATGGAGGCGCAGGTTTGAAATGGAGGAAGAAGAGAAGCCTCACACCAGATTTTAAAGATGCTGGAAGAAGACGAGAACTTGTGTACAGTTCAAAACCAATCTTATAACGACTTCACTTCAAAATCAATTATATTAAAATTAAAACAAAATCTAAGAATTCCAAATTCAGCTCAAAATTCAATTACTCAATAAATTTTAATTAAAATTGTCATATAGAATAACCATTACTTCTTATATGCTTTAATTAAATTATCTTATCACAATGTCCATTTTAATATACACAAAAGTCATCATATGCTTCGATCATCATGTGCTTCGATCACTTCAATTTCATAGTTCAAAGTCATTAATAAATATGATGACTTCTCCAAAATAAAGTGGTTCTTACACAGCATCATTTGACCCTACAAGTAAATTTTTTTAGAAAGAATTCAGATTGATAATTTTAGAAACAAATTAACCCGTTAAAAAACTTAGAGGCATCAGAGAATAAATTATATTAATTATAGTAGTTTTTATTTAAAAAATGTTAGACTATACCTATTAATATAATCTACTAGTGCACATTCGAAACGATTTTCCACGTACATTTTCTACTCCTCCTGATACCTCAAAAGAGCAAAACGTAATAACGCCAATTAAAAAAAAAATCTTGTAACTCAGTTTAATAAAACAAATTATAATAATCAAAGTAAATTATAATCTAACTATGGAAACTAAATTACGAATTAAAGTTTATATATTTTAAGTGATTCAGGGAGTACCTTGTTTGGTTAGTAGAACAATCCCTTCTCCCATCCGTTAATAATTTAAACAATTGATATTACGAAACTCATATGTAAAAGGTGGCTTTTGCACCAAACTAGGCAAATATGCCATTTTTATTACTAAAATGGACAAATTTTGACCCAAAGTGAAGTCGTGGGGGGCCAAAACGACTTCAACTGAAGAAGTCGTACCCCCTGCACGACTTCACCCTGTTCATTTGACAAGGGTTGAAGTCGTGCACCCCAAAAATGACTTTAGGGTATGGTAATCGATTACCACACATGTTGTAATCGATTACCATACCGTTTTTAATAAAAAAAATAAAAAAAATTGAAATCGTAGGGGGTTCACGACTTCAATAATAGAAGTCGTGCACCCCCAACACAACTTTACTTTCTTATTATTTTTAACTTTTATTAATTAAAATTATTTACAATTTCTAAAAAATATTTTTAAATGTATTTAAAATAATTAAAATTATATCTAATTAATAATAAAAAAGTTTCAATATTATTAAATAAATAAATTTCATACTTTTAATTATTTTTGTAATTAAATTAAACATTTTATAAAAGAATTTCAATTAAATAATTTATAACTATAATTATCTAATTAAAAATTCAAAAAACTTATATTTTATTATAATTTATTGTTTTTAATTTTTATTATTATAGTATATTTTTTTACAAAATTATAATTAATTAATAATAATTTCTTTCATTATAAACTATTTAAATTAATAAAATTATTAAATATAAACTAAATAACTAAAATCTAAAATCGTGGAGGGGGTTAACGACTTCTTGTAGTGAAGTCGTGCTTCCCCCACACACTTTCACTTTATTACTTTTTTTAATTTAAAATGATTTATAATTTTTAAATTATATATTTAAACGTATTTAAAATATTAAAAATTATATATAATTAATATTTAAAGTTTCTAAATATTATTAAATAAATAAACTTATTTTTGTTATTAAATTAATCACATTTTTTAAAATTATTTTAATTAAATAATTTATAACTATTATTATTATAATTACATAAATTAAAATGCATAAATAATTTATAATGAAAAAAATTATTATTAATTAATTATAATTTGTAAAAATATATACTATAATAATTAAAATTAAAAAAATAAATTATAATGAAATATAAAATTTTTTGAATTTTTAATTAGACAATTATAATAATTATAGTTATAAATTATTTAATTAAAATTCTTTTATAAAAAATTTAATTTAATTACAAAAATGATTAAAAGTATAAAATTTATTTATTTAATAATATTAAAAAACTTTAATTATTAATATTTTTAAATGTATTTAAAATAATTAAAATCATCTTTAATTAATAATTAGAAACTTTAATAATATTTAGAAACTTTAAATAATTACAAAAATGTGATTAATTTAATAACAAAAATAAGTTTATTTATTTAATAATATTTAGAAACTTTAAATATTAATTAGATATAATTTTTGATATTTTAAATACGTTTAAATATATAATTTAAAAATTATAAATCATTTTAAATAAAAAAAAGTAATAAAGTGAAAGTGTGTGGGGGGAGCACGACTTCAATACAAGAAGTCCTTAACCCCCTCCACGATTTTAGATTTTAGTTATATATAATTATATATAATCTTTTTATTAATTTAATTAGTTTATATTTAATAATTTTATTAATTTAAATAATTTATAATGAAAGAAATTATTATTAATTAATTATAATTTTGTAAAAAAATATACTATAATAATAAAAATTAAAAACAATAAATTATAATAAAATATATTTTTTTTGAATTTTTAATTAGATAATTATAGTTATAAATTATTTAGTTGAAATTCTTTTATAAAAAGTTTAATTTAATTACAAAAATAATTAAAAGTATGAAATTTATTTATTTAATAATATTGAAATTTTTTTATTATTAATTAGATATAATTTTAATTATTTTAAATACATTTAAAAATATTTTTTAGAAATTGTAAATGATTTTAATTAATAAAAGTTTAAAATAATAAGAAAGTAAAGTTGTGTTGGGGTGCACGACTTCTCTTATTGAAGTCGTGAACCCCCCTACGATTTCAAATTTTTTTTTAATTTTTTTTTATTAAAAACGGTATGTTGTAATCGATTACCATACCCTAAAGTCGTTTTTGGGATGCACGACTTCAACCCTGATCAAATGAACAGGGTGAAGTCGTGCAGGGGCACGACTTCTTCAATTGAAGTCGGGTACTCCACGACTTCCCCATTTTCGTAATTTTGGTTGAATTTGCCCATTTTAATAATATTAAAGGCAAATATGCCTATTTTGGTGCAAAAGCCGTAAAAGGTTGAAAACAGAAATTCAATACAAAATACTATCTTTTTTGGTTGTGTAAAAGAAAGACACGGATTCATCTATAGAAAAACAATTTAACTATATTCAAATACCAAACTTCTTTATTATATCACAGGGGCTAGGGTTAGCCGAAGCTATAGCAGATAATAACGAAAAACATAAGTAATAAAGTAGGTTGTATATGTTGTTCACGTCTACGTGATTTTATTTTATTCTATGATAGTTGATGTATAAGTGTATATTCACACACAGAACGATAGGTTCTAGTTCTTTGGGTCTATGGCGGCGCTATGCAAAACAATGGTCTCCATGGTCAAGCCAGGGCCAAACCCATACAGAACACCCCACTTCAGTCCTTCACCAGTACTTGATTTCCCTTCCTCCAAGGACCATCTTCTCATCTCATCCAGTATAAACAACACACATGCACTGGACATGTTCCCATACTCTTTCAGAACCTCTTTCGTCGCTCTCAATTTATCAGGGTTCAACCCAAGCATCGCTTCTATCTGCTTCAAGATTGCAGGGCCACCAGGGTGCGCAACCCAGAACAACGAGTTCCAGTCACTGATCCCGAGTGGCTGAAAGGCTTCTTCAAGGCTTTTCTCTATGTTATCTCCGATCAGCTGAGGAACGTTGTCCTTAAGATGGAAGGTTAGCCCCACCTCACGCAGGTGTCCTTCAATTGCCCCCTCAGAGTTGGGAAGAATCGTCTCCGATGCGGAAACAAGGTGAAACAGTGGTCGTTCGATGGCTGTGTCAGGATCAGATCCCACGATCACTGATGAAGCTCCATCTCCGAAGAGTGCTTGTCCCACCAACGAGTCCAAGTGTGTTTCACAGGGTCCACGAAAGGTGACAACTGTGATCTCAGAACACACCACGAGAACGCGAGCTCCAACATTATTTTCAGCAAGGTCTTTAGCGAGACGAAGCACGGTGCCACCAGCAAAACAACCTTGATGGTATAACATGAACCTTTTGGTGGATGGTTTGAGGCCTAAGAGCCTGACAAGTTGGTAATCAGCACCGGGCATGTCTACGCCCGAGGTGGAGCAAAATATGAGATGAGTAATATCTGATCTTGCCCTGCCCCATTCCTTTAAGGCTTTAGATGCTGCCTTCTCACCAAGCTTAGGAACCTCCTCAACCAGTATGTCTTGTCGTGCATCCAACGACGGTTCCTCGTAAGTGCTTATGTTGGGGTTTTCTTTCAGCATTTTTTCAGTCAGGTGTATGTACCGTTTCTCTATCATAGACTTCTCACCTGTTGTTGTCACAAAAATTCTTATCTCAATTTTAATTCAAATTCAAATCACTTTTATTATCCGAATTTAAAGAGAATAACATATGATAAGTGATAGGAAGGGAGAGATGAGAGAGTTAGAAAAACAGATAGAGCACTGATACATATAAATACTTCAAAATAGTAAAAAAAAAGCACCATAAAACTATATAATAATATCACTTACAATATACTATTTATGTTATTTAATATTTAATGAAATATAAAGCAGTAAAGAAGAATATTTGAATAGATATGTGCGTTTAGAGGACGCCTATCTATCCATTTATAAAGAGATATCTAAAAGAAGAAAATAAAAAAAGACAGAGACACCCTTTAAAATTACAAACAATCCAATACTCATTAACATTTTGTAAGATTTTCTTTTATTAAATATTTAATAATAAAATAACAAGTTATAAGTCACCTTTGATTGTTTTCTTTTGTTTGGATAATCATGAAAAGATGATTACTCCTCTCTTTTTTTAATGTATACAAACACTTATAAACTTTTTCACGTCTGCAAGAAAAGGTGGGTTTTATATGAGATGCACGAAGGCAAGGGTTCGCAGTTTTTGGGTTGATAATGTAAAATAGAAGAAGTATAAAAGTAGAAGATGCAAAGACAGTGAGAGTATGATGATAATGAGAGGGTGCATGAATGAATGAATTTATAGATAATAAATAACGGTGATCTTACATATGCGCTTTAACTTGGCCTTGAGATCGGTCATGTGATCGCTCTTGGTGACTCGAAAGTAATAATCAGTGAAGTCAGATTGGTAAATGCAGTTGGATGGATTTGCAGTGGCAATGGCGAGTATGGTGGCTGGGCCACGAGCTCTTTGTTTCTCTCGGATTTCATCCAAATGTGCCATTTGGTTGCAGAAGGTTTATACGATTACAGTGTATAAGATGATTACCACAACTTCCTTGCCATCTATTTATAGTGAGATTTTCATAACGTTTTCTGAGTAATATTCATGCATGGGGTTGGTGCCCGCCACGTGCATGTAATACACTTACCCAAAGATAGAAGAAAAATCTACCAAAATATATGAAGTCCCTTGCACTTCATTTATGCCATTGGTTTATCGAAATTATCTTTATATACCCATATCCTCTCTACGTCTGTTTTTTTTATTATTATGATGTGTTAAAAAAATTTCATGACAATTTTTTTTTGACAAAGATAATGTGTTACTATGTTTGAATTGATTTTAAAAAAATATTTAAAAGAGATTAATCACAAACCACCACATAAACATCGTAAAAAAATTATCATGTAAAAAAATTATAAAAAAAAAGTTGTTAGAAAATCATTCTTCTTTCTTTTTTCTATCCATTGTTTATGTCACCCAAAAGAAAATGTAATTAAATATAGATTTCACAGGATTTCTTTAATTTTCATTTCACATCTCTTCGTTGTTAAAATTGTGTAATCATATGTAAATTAATTTGGATTCTGACATATTTATTATCCCGTGATAAGGAATATTATAGAGATAAGAATATCGACCCATAAAAAATAAAATATTCATCTCTCATGATTATAAATAATTAATAAAAAGTAAATACATAATCTGCTCATAATTATATAAGGATTTTATAAACAATTAATAAAAGTATACATAAATCTGGAAACATATTTGGAAGCCTACATCTAAATACGACTAATCAGCATTAAATATCGTTTAATTGTGGTGTTAATTCACAAGGGGACATATAAGCAAGGGGCATATATTTTAACATGATGGATACTTAATAAATATTTTATAAATATCTTAGAAAATTTTGATGATGAGTTTCAAACTATTTTCTACCTTTTGTAATAAAAAAAATGAAAAAGTAAAATTAAAATTTAAATATTGATAATGGAGAAAATATTCAGATTTGAAGTCATAATTAAAGAATTCATTACGACTCCATTATGAATCCATTATGTAAGTGGAAATTAAAGAAATTAATAAAAAAAATATATTAAAAAAATTGATGAATAGTAATTTTTTTTTTACTATAAATAGCCATAAAGGGGAGGATAATTTTGCACAAAGATATGAAGAATCAAGTGAGAAAACTTGAGAAATAGAGAAAAAAGAGTTAGGAAGAAATTTTAGTTGTAAGAAGAGTAGAAGCTCTGGAAGGTTTTCGGGAAAACGAATTCGGAGCAAGAGAAGTTTGGAATAGAGAAAGGGGAGCTAATCCTTCTTATATATAATTTTTATACATGTTATGATCATCAAATATGAGTTATGAACATGTTAAAATTTTGGTAATGGTAGTTATCTATTCACTTGTATAAATTTAGTTTTCATGATTATAATTTTCTTATTTTTGAATTACTGTGGTAAAACCTTCCTTTTAATTGTTTTTACCATTGGATTTAGCTAAAAGTTTAATATATGAATCCTAAGACCTATTTCTTCACTTTGACCGTTCGGATTTGTAATTAGAAGTCTGTACTTGGAGAAATAAATCCTACATGTTTGAGTAAATTAATTAACCCTATAGTTCTGTTACTGAGTTCTCTCGGTAAAATATAGATTCTGACCTATTTGACCATTAGATCAACTTGCAAATTTGATATCTGATTCCTAAGATATATTTATACACTTTGACTGTTCGGATTTGTAATATGTACTTGAAGAAATAAATTCTGCATGTTTGAGTAAATTAATTACCCCTATAGTTCTGTTACTAAGTTCTCTCGGTAAAATATAGATTCTGACCTATTTGACCGTTAGATCAACTTGAAAATTGGATATATGATTCTTAGGATATATTACTACACTTTGACCGATCGAATTTGTAATTGGAAGTCTATGTTTTAAGAAAGTAATTTTGAAGCTTTGAAAAATCTAATGAACACTATATTGCTGTTCTTAAGTTATCATGGTAAAAACTTCAGATATATTTCATTTACCGTTAGATTGAGCCAAAACTTTAGTATGTAGTTCATAAGACATATTAAGTCATCTTGACCATTCAGATTTGTAATTAGATGTCTGTGCTTAGAGGAATTCGTTCCGCATTTTGAGTATAACCAAAAACCACTTAAAATTATGTCCCCGAGTTACCTCGGTAAAACCTCAATATCTATCTAGTTAACCGTTGGATCAACCTGAAATTTTAATATGTAGTTTCTAACACATAGTGAATTACTTTGACCATTCAGATTTAAAAAATCGGAGTTAGAGATTTAGAGATATTAATTTTGTATCTTCTCAGGGATCTCAATATTGCTTAATTTATGTTTTTGGACCATTTATACAAAAATTATGAATTATAATTGTGATGATTGTATTTTATTATATTGGACTTGAATTTATGCGTCTGAACATGATGTGATTTATGTGAGAAGTATGTGAATTTATGAGATATGTTGGATTCAGTGTGATGATATGATGGTATCTGGTTATTCATGTCTTGGGTTAAGTTTCAAAGTGACAGTATGGTTCATGGACGTAATTCCATGATCCTCAAGGAGAGGATACATGGTGGTGCCCTGGTAGTGTTTAGAATGAAAGTAGGAGCTCAGTCTTGGGGGTCATCCTGAAACTCCAATGGTCTTTCTTCTCATGTAGAGAGGATTGAACCATGTGGTGAGGAGTAGCAGGAGGTCCTAGTCTTGGGTGCTTCCAGTATGATTCAAGGCGAGTGATAACGGACTAATCTCGTGAGTGTGGTAGGATGGGGGAGTCCAAGTTTCATAAGCCACCACGAGTGTAAGACCTGCAATAGCTCAACTATCATTCTAGTCCGAACGAGTTGGTTTATAAAGTAACAAGTCCTGTGATGTCATTTTACCATGTTTGAATGATTTTTGCATGTCGTGTGAGGTTGAATAACATGTTTTTTATGTTTAGCTCACCCCTACTTGTTTGTGTTTGTGTTTGGATATGTGCGATGATCACCCACTTGGGTGGGAGCAGATGGCAAGGAGGATACTTTGAAAACAATACTTGATGGGGACGACAACGCTGCAGCTTAGATTCGCTAGCTTTTATTTGCTAGCTTTGAAGAACTATTGTGCATTTAAAGTTTTAAATTCTCTGTAATTTCAAGAGAGAAACTTTAATACTCTAGTTTTCAATTTCATACTATCCTTACTGTAATCCTTAAAATTACTCCTGACTGCTTTTCTATATTATGAAATGATGACGTCTTTATTATATATACTTTCAATATAATTAGGATGTCACAAATACCCATAAATAATGAATACAAATAGTTACTCTCGTCAAATACAAGTATTTTTAACTTATAAATATCAGCTAGTTATTAGTAAATTTTATTTAAATATTTTAATAAAAATTTAAGGGATCAAAACAAATTTTTTAGTAAAAAATATATTAATCATTGAAGTTTTTAAAAAATTTACTTAATACGAAATATTAATTTTTTTAAATTTATATTTTAAATAAGGGTTAAATATGTTTTTGATCCCTTAACTTTCAGTAAAAATTGGAATTAGTCCCTCTTCAAAACTTTGGACTAATTTAGTCCCCAAACTTTAAAAATGTATGAATTTAGTCCTTTTAACCAAATTTTGTTAACTTTATTTGATGTTTCAAACACATTTTTCAATTAACACTGAAGCAAAAATGTGTATAAAAAACTCAAATGCTATCATGAAACACACCTAAAACATCAAATAAACCTAACAAAATTTAGTTAAAAGGACACATTTCTAAAGTTTGGGGACTAAATTAGGCCAAAGTTTTGAAGAGGGACTAATTCCAATTTTCACTAAAAGTTAAGGGACCAAAAACATATTTAACCCTTTAAATAATTTATTTAAATTAATTTTCTAAAAGACAAATTTATTTGCATTAATATAATCATGAGTAATTATTTTCATTTAAAGTTTGAAAAATAAAATGTAAAAATATTTAATAATATCTTCATATATTAATAAATATAAAAATTATAAATATTTTTCAAAAATAACAAAGAAAAAACAGATAGCGAACATATTTTCTTTATACAAGACAGGTAATGATTACCGGTACTCAACCCGTTGTTAGACTTTAATTCTTGGACAATATTCAATAAATAATTAAATAAGATGATTACCGATACTCAACCAATTATTAGACTTTAATTCTTGGACAATATTCAATAAATAATTGGTTATAAACAATACTATTATATTTAGCGTAAGATAAATAATTTTGAGTGATGAAACCTACCTGTACATTAATTTAGATAACGTATCATCATGTATTAATGTTTGATGTTTTAAGATACTTTATTAATGTTTATTAATGTCTAATTAATAAAACAGTAATATTTTTATGATAACAATAGTTTACATTTATTTTAAGTTAACAATTTTAATATATATGATTTTAATTTAGATTTATACAATAACAATCATATATTTATTATGTTTTTAAAAAGTAATGTATTTTTTAATATATATATATATATATATATATATATATCATTTATTATATTTTATTATTTTAAAATAAATATGTATCGAATATATGTCATATGTGATACATATTCACTAGTAAAAAATAGAGTTTTTAAATCGTGTATTATGTCTCGGTTTTTGAAGACCCGAGACATATAAAAACGCGGTGGCAAAAATGTAATTTTAGAGACACTATATGCCTCGGTTCTTTTAAAACCGCTTTTGAAAATGGTATACTGCACCGGTTCTTTTAAAACCGCTTTTGAAAAACGTATACTGCACCGGTTCTTTTAAACCCGCTTTTGAAAAAACATTTATGATGCAGTTTTATTTTAACCGAGGCCTATATTTGCCTCGATGATTTGGTTTTAGGGTTAAAGTTCAGAACTTTTTTCCCTTTCCCTTTCACTATTCTTCTTCCCGCGAAATCTCTCATCCTGCAAACCTCTCCGCCCCTCTGTGCAAACCTCTCCGCCCTTCTGTGCAAACCTCTCCGGCCCTCTGTTCACGACTTCTTTTTGCTTCGGCCGCCACGCCACGCCACCGCAACGCCATGCCATCGCAAACCTCTCCGCCCCTCTGTTCATGTCTCAGTTCCCTCTGCTAGGTGCCCCACTACCGTCACTGGCTCAACCTCTGGGCGTCGTGGTTTCGCCTGTTCTTCATCGTCGCCACTGGTCCTTGCCTCCCCGTTGTCGCCACTACCAAGTCCACCGTTGCCGTCGTCGCCACTGGTCCTTGCCTTCATTGTCCACCACTGCCGCCTGTTCTTCTCATCAACCACCGCCGCCTGTTCTTCTCATCAACCACCGCCTGTTCTTCTCATCGACCACCGCCAACCCCTCCTCCACTCCTCCTCCATCGCCCCCTCCTTTGTTTCTGATTGATGTATGTGGTGGGGTTTGGCTGGACTCTGATTTGATAAAAGTTTGAAGCTTTGGAGAGGGGAAGTGTCGCAACCGGAATCGCGACGGGACGACGATCCGAAAAATAAAACAGTTTTGAAAAAAGAGATTTGGAGTCGCCACCATAGTTTATTCTGGAAAACTACGGAAAAACCATAAAATGATAATGCATGGTCCGCGAAACTGAGATTCTTGGTTCGGGGGTCGGTTATGTGTAGGGAAGGTATTAGCACCCTACAACGCCTGCCCTAAGGCAGTACCTTTAACTAAATACGCGAATATGATGTGGTTTTCAAAATGTTTAACTTTCCCCTAAAATAAAATTCTAAAGAAACAAAATGTATTTTTTAGTTTTTGTGGGCCCGACAAGGATTGACCTTGTTCCTACGTATTCTCATTAAGAATGAGAAATCAGGGTTCCGTAGTTCTCTTAGAAAACTGCTTGAAAATTTGTTTGAAAATTGTTTGAGAATTTTGCTTGGAAAATGATTATGGATAAATTTGGATTTTTGGGAAAGTGAACCTGACAAGGACTGACCTTGCTCCTACGTATCTCCACTTTTGATGGAGAATCAAGGATCACGTAGTTCTGGCCAGACAAATTGTTTGTTGTTTGACAATGTGGATGTTTTTAGTTTTTGAAGATTTTATATTTTTTTTGGTATTTTTATATAATAAACAGAAAAAGTTTTTAGCACAAGGACGATGCGTGCGATCACACATGTGCTTAACCCTTAAAATATTTTTGCTATTTTTATAAAGTATTTAGATTTTTACGTGATGAGCACTAGGCTGATGCGTACGATCGCACGAGTACTCACACGACTTTTTTTCTTATTGTTTGCGTAATGAGCACTAGGCTGATGCGTACGATCGCACGAGCACTCACACGGCTTTTTTATTTTATATTTTGTATTTTTTTTATGTAAAACAAAACAAGCAAATCCAATAAATTTCAATAAAACAAAGGGGTGAGGTTATCTTACAAGCGGGTTACATTAAAAGTTAATAACCAAACAAAAGCATAAAAATATAAACGCAAGAGAAACAAACCCAATGACGTGCAGAACGAACGTGAGGCTCCTTAGTTTAGTCAACATCATTATTTTTCTTCAACTTATGTCCAGGTGTGAGAATGAAATTTGAGAGTGTCACTGGTGAATGTTGGCCGAAAACCGAGGCCCATTTCTGTTCTCTGTTTTTTCCATGTTTGCACAGATTGGGCTTAAGCCCGAATAAAAGGAAGTGTGCGGGTGAAATCCAGGGGGTGCGTGAAGGAGAAAGGGTTTTCATTAGTTTATTTTCTTTTATATCTCTTACTTGTTGTTTTATTTTGAAAACTGGATTCGGAACAGGTGCAAGGCCTTTCGTTCTTCAACTGGAGACCCTTAGGGGTTCCTCCCATTCTTCCCATCACACCAAGAGAAACCAAAGGTGTTCAAACGGCCACCGCGGGGAGGAGATTGCCTCCGTCAGCTCTCGCTCACAAGCCGCTGCCCCTCCGATCCAGCCACCGCGACGAAACGGCCATCGGGCCACCACCTTCTGCCCGTCTCCGCGCCACTAGATCCAGGCCTCTCTTCCTTTCTCTTTTTCGTACGCGGGAAGCAAATCCCTTGCCTTAGGTTGCGATGTTATTCGCCATCAGGACGTTGGCAACACCGCCGGTCATCACCAGGGCTTTTTCCTACGTCTCCTTTTTTACTGTTGATTTATTTGAGATTCTGTTGGATTAGGTGAAGATGGGTTTGCAGATTACTTTGGCAACAATGAAGGATGAATTGTAATGGCTAGTGAAAGTCTGATGGTTGGGGGTGAAAAGGAAGTTTTGGAGTGAATATGGTGGTGTTGGTCGTGAGTGATGAGGAAGAGATGGGATGAAGATTATAGGTGTTGGAGAAAAAAAAATGGAAATATGGTTGGGATGTTACGGATGAGAGGGAGCCAGTGCCCTTATGTCGTGGTCATGAGTTGTTGGGGCTTGATGTTTGGGTGATGGAAGTCAAGTTGGGATGGTTACGGGTGAGTGATAGAGGGAGCCTCCGTATGCGCTGTGAGAGTTGAAGATTTTGAATTTTAATTTGAAGTTGGATGATGAAAATGGAGGAAATGGATGAAGATTAAGGTGCTGCCATGAAATGGTATAAGGGTGAAGAAAGATGGTCGTGAGGCGTGTTAGAGATGAAGGTGATGAGGTTGGCTGTGTATGAATATGGAGGATGAGTAGTTACTAGTAGCAGTGGGCGTAGGATTGAAGAGATGGATTATGGTTGAAGGTAGAGGTATTCCCAGTAGCCGTGGGTGTCTTCCCCCTATCTCTCGTGTGAATTATGTAGGCTTCAGCACAGTAAGAGGTGAGAGTGTCGGTAGCTGTGATTGGAGGATGCAGAAATGATTAGGTTGGTGGAAGATTGTGTGAATAATTGGTGGGGAATAATTAGTGGAAGATTGTGGGGACCGTTGGAATAATTTTGTAGACAGGGTTGGTGAAGTGGGAGACAAAGATCGTGGGAATAATTAAAGGTAGGGCCGCTTTAAAACATGCCAGCACCGAACGTCCGAAAACTCAAATTGGACGAACGCCAGCACCATATGACGAACGACCGTTTTCAAAACAAAATAACATCTGGACGAGCGGTAGAAAGGAAGTAGTGACCTGAACGATCGGTAGAAAAGGGGAAGTGAGTTGGACGAACAGCAGAAGGGGAGTGATTCGGACGAGCGCCTGAAGACGAGAGTGATTAGGACGAGCGTAGGAGAGAGGAATGAGCTGGACAAACGGTAGAAGAGAGGAATGAGCTGGACAAACGATAGAAAGGGGAAGTGATGGACGAGCGGTAGAAAAGGCAGGAGTGATTTGGACGAACGCCTCAGCACACTCTTTGCCGAACGCCTAAAACCGAACGCTGGACTAACTTAAGCACTAGTACGAACGCTGAACGCAAACGTCATGAGACCGAGCGTTCAAATGAAGGACCGAGCGTTCAAAGGAAAACCGAACGCTTATTAAACAATATAAACCGAACGTTTACAAACACAACATGACCGAACGTTCACTAATACATTACAGTACCGAACGTTCATTAACACAACATGACCGAACGGTCGATGCTAAAGGGTTGCCGAACGTCCTAAAGATCTGAATGGCCGAACATTCGAATAAGGAAAATAACGAACGGTAGAGTACGAATGTTCGTGAAAGCTAAAGGATGAATGGTTACATGCACAGTAGATGGCGAACGGTCACGTAGGATACTGGACGAACGTCTGAAAGAGGGTAAAACGAACGCCCATGGTGCAGGATGAACGCTTATGATCTGGAATGGCCGAACGGTATAGGACAAACGATCTAAAGGTGGAAAGTAAAAATTTGCCGAACGTCAATGTCACCGATTGGCTGGTCAGTTGAGGACGAGCGACCGAACGTCAATGAGAATGGCTGAAGGCTAATCATGGAAGACGAGCGACCGTTTCATTGAGGTCGAATGGTAGTGGCTGAGTGAGGACGAACGGTCAGAGTGGTAGAGGATGAACGCTCTTTTTTTTTTTATATTTGTTTTTTTTTTCTTTTTACATATATATTATTTTTTTTTTATTTTTTATTTTTATGGGAAAATGCAATTTATTTGTCAATCCGAACGAAATTGGGTGTTGACAGGAAGTATTTTTGGTTTTAGGTTTTTTTGTTTGATCTTGGGCTGTTTTCTGGTGTTTTCAGGTGATGAAGGGATGAAGGGATTGAACACACGTTGCGCGTTCTTCCTCCGAGCGTGGCCATTTCTGCTTTGAGGGTTTTCAGGTGAAGCGAGTTCAGGATTTCTATGAGGTCAGGAATGAGGTCTGAGCGGTCCTCGCAGCACAGCGAGGCCTTGAACAGCACCCTCCCATCACTGCCGTAGTCCCCGCCGGTGGAGAGCACCGTGATCTCGTCGGTTTCGGACGAAACCGTCTCCAGCTTCCCACTTCTGCTTCCCTGTGCTCCACTTCTGCATCCCATTGCTGCTTCCCACTTCTGCTTTCCTGTGCTCCACACTGTGACAAAAAAAATGCTTCCCTGTGCTTTCCTGTGCTCCACAATGTGGCAAAAAAAAAAACACTTTACTGCCTCGGTTCAAGTTTTAACCGAGACAGTAAAAGAAAAGATACTAACTCGGTTTATAACAGAGGCATAAGAAGAAGACTTTTTACCTCGTTCGTATATGCCTCGGTTTCTAAACCAGGACCTATGACCAAAAACAACCGAATCCATTTGTTTCTGCTGTACTAGTGATTTTGGGTTCAAACTTAAGTTGTTCTCAGCATTTCTTTTGACTTCAACCACGTAGTTTTCCGATGCCCTTTTTAACTATAATTATCATGGAAGCATATAATAGAGATGGAGTAGTTATTACTATATCACTTGATGACACATATATGTGGTTCACTTTTTATTCCTTTTAATTCATATACATATTTATTCTACGGATATTGACATAAGGTGATTAAATATATATACACATATACACATTTTTTTTCCAATAACTTTCCATCATAATATTTTTTTTTCATTTCTTTCACTTGTTCTTGATCTTACTTATTAAATATAATTGTATAAATTGTAGTCAATCAATTCGGACTAAATTCCTTTGCGTATTCTATTGTTATTGCAAATAATTAGCATTCTAGTAAAAAAATTGTTTTGAGAAGAGTTTTTTTCTCTCAAATTTCAGAATAAATTATTTTTCCTCTCTTAATTGTTTATGTTGGTTTTCTTCACTCAATAATTAACTTTTTAAATATAGGCATTTGTTACAAAATACAATTGAAAAATCATAAAATAAAAATATTTTCACTAGTTTATTATGGTAAAAAAATAGTTATAAAGTTTATTTTTATATCAAAAAAATATATATCATTATGGTAAAAAATTAAAACCAAACAATAAAAGTTCAGTTGACATGTTTATGTTTATATGTGTACAACAAACACTAAGTAATTTAAACATAAGAGTCCTATAATGATTAGTTAACAAAAGTTATAACCAAATTCAGAACTTTAATTGTGCCATTTAAACGTAATTAGCCTTATAACAAGCAGTGAGTAGTAAAATCTCTAATCTAGCCACTTAGATATAAGAGTCCTACAACTAATTGATAAGTGTTCTAAACTATTACATTTAGATGTAAGAATCCTAAAACGATTAGTTAGTAAGAACTTTAACCAAGCCACCTAGACATAAGATCCCCTACATCGATCTCTAGGTAGAAAATAATATAATGAACTAAATATCTTTTACAAAGACAATGTCTCAATCGAAGGGACGAGTAATGTGTGAAAATATTATAATCTTACATTATTCAATCAAAAAATGATTTTAGATGTAGATATTATGTACAAATAACTTTCTCGGTAAAAGAATGAATTAAGTGTAAAAAAATATATAAATCCATGTAAATCGCAATACATGTCAAAGTCATGATAATATTAAAAAGACTTGGTAAGTTTAAGACAAAAATAAAAATATGGTGTGATACAAAATTTTAAGCTTGTTCATACATGATTTGTCCATTTCTAGTAGTAATGATAAGTAAGTTCAACTTATTTTAAGCAAGTCTTATAACAAGACAAAGGAATTGTGTAATGATATGCATGATTATGATTTACCTTAAGCAAGTATTATCATTCAAGGCTTATGATTGTGTATTGGTGAGTATGATTGTAACCTTCTTTAATCAAAATCTTACCACTCAAGATCGAAGAATTGTATTTTTTTTATTGGAAAAGTACTTTTTATATAAATATCAAGGCAGTTGGGGTACTGCAACCCATATACAAAAAGTTATGTATAATGTTTCTTTAAACTTAGATTCTCATCACAGAAGTGCCCATATACATAATCAAAACATTCCCATTGTATACTCTTTCCATACATTACTGACAGATTTAAAAGTCATTCCAAAACTCTACGTACTAGCACATATAAGATATAATTATTGACAAGTAGTGTTAGTCATTTGTACATTCCTTCATTAAATTCTTTTTGGTTTATTCAATGTTTATATCTTATTCATCCCATTTCTTGTTATTCCTTTATAGAGTCTAGATCTGTTTTACAGTGAGTTGCGTTGCACATTTCACCACCTAGTAGTACATTGGTACGTGGTTGGTGGGTTATTTTTCACAATTCTACCTTCCCTTGTGATAATATTTTATCATTGTTATATATTCTACCCCATTGTTATGATTTTATTAATATGTCATGTCCGGTTTCATTTTCCTGCAAAAACACATAAACCTCTAGGCTAGAGTACCTGAGGTAGTTAGCCATTTCATTACATTTGTGTCTATTTAGATAGTTTTATGCCTTATTATTTAGATTTATTTTCTTATTTACTTTTGTGATCCACACAACTTATAATAGTGTCTTAATGCAATGAACTGCAATAAATATCAATTTTAGTAGGAGAAAGTCACTTTTTGGTATTTGTCCTTTATCCATGTCCATAATCTCCTCTAGGGCATGTATGGGATTTCCTCTCCATCAACCTTGGCTTTTCTAAACAAAATCTCATTTCTTTGTTTCCATATACTCTATATGATAGTAATCCACATTCCTCCAATGTTTCCTTTTTTGTTTAATTATGTATGGTAGAAGTAGGTTGTTGTCTAATTATGTTGTGCATTGTGAATACCTACCAGAGATCACACAAATATCACACTCTAGTAGTTATCTTACACCTGAAAAACAAATTACTAATTGTTTCCTCACTTTCCTCACATGGTCATTCTCTAACTTATATCCCATATGTTTTAACTGCTCCTTAGTAGGTATTCTATTTAGCAAAACACTTCATGCCAAATAGTAGGTTAATGGTAAAGTCTTCATAACCCATAATTTCATAAAAAAATGACCTTTCTTCCCCACTGCTCTTGTAATACAACTTCTTATAATCATTTTGAATCGAATAGGAGTCATTATCTTCACCTTTCCATTCTCAAGTGTCCTCTCACTCCTTAGTTAAAGAGATTGTGGCAAGTTATGACACTAGTGTTAATGCATGTGGTTTTTCTCATTTGAGTCAATCTCTCCTTCGGCACACGTTCCATTCTATAACAGATAAAAACGTGAGAAAGTTGGTTATGGAGAAGAGACACGTGGAGATGGGCAAGAGACACGTGGAGGGTGATAAGGAAATTAAAGAAGGAACAAAAAGCATGAGACACCGAAAACCAAATATGCTTTTAAAGGATTTTCAACCGTAAGAGAAGACATGGTGTGGGTAAGATTCCTCTTCCTGAAAATTCTGCTCCAAACTTCTCTACTTTGTCACTCTCTATTCATACCTCTGTCATTCTCTGCTTCAGGTTGATTCTGGATTGCACGTGGCCTGGTGATTTGCTGCGTAGTGGCGTTTTCATTCTTTATTTCCTTATACTGAAACTTTATTAAACACACTTTTCCTTTGTATTGTGTTGGCCACTATTATACATATATCGAATATATATATATATATATATATATATATATATATATATATATATATATTGTTACATTGGTGCTTTCATTGACATCAATGGCGGACAACAACGACCGTACGCGGCTTCATACTATGTAGATTCAGATTAATACTCTGACAAATTGGATGGAAGAACAACATAAGTATCAACAAAAAAATCAAGATCGCTTTGAGAAAATCCAGAAAACGATGAAGCTGTTACTTCAAAATCACGGTCGAGTCGTCGGTGGTACGAACTCAGATGGAGGCACTTCGAGCTCTTCGGTTGCTTCTATTACTTCTTCTGTTCGAGATATTTCCCTCGATTTTCCACATTTTGATGGTCATACTCTAGTTTTGGAGTGGATTTTTAAAGCTGAAAAGTTCTTCAGCTATCATCATACACCGGATGAGGATAGAGTAGAAATTGCTGCTATTCATTTTGAGAAAGAAGTCATTTCCTGGTTTCAAATGCTACCTTGGATTCGATGCTTTCTTGGTCAGATCTTACTCATGCATTGGAATCTCAGTTTGGGCCCTCTCCTTTTGATTGTCCTATGGGTGAGTTGTTTAAACTTCAGCAAATTGGTTCCGTTTCAGATTATTACTTGAAATTCACAAGTTTAGCTAACAGATCTGACGACCTTTCTAATAAGGCTATTTTAAATTTTTTTGTGAGTGGCTTGAATTCTGATATTCAGCGAGATGTTGTGGCTCAAAGTCCTAAACCTTGATTAGAGCTGTGTCATTGGCTAAATTGTATGAAGAAAAATATGCACCAAAAGTTGCCTCTCATCCTAACAATTATGTTCACAAATATACCCCCCATCATGTTACTGCTTGTCCTTCCACTTCAGTGTTTGCTATTGCTATTCGACATAACAATAAATCTCCCTTGCCTCCCTTATTACCCACTCCTACTACCCCTCCTCTAAGAAATGGGGCTATTAAGAAAATTTCTCCTGGTGAAATGCAATTGAGGCAAGAAAAAGGGTTGTGCTACTTTTGTGATGATAAGTTCACTTTTAACCATTGATGCCTCAACTGCCAAATGCTTATGCTATAATTTGATGAGGATGAAGTTGAATCTGAGACCATTTCTTATGCTCCTACTGGCGATACTAATACTAACTCTGAAAGTGGCATTGGCAGTCCTCCTTATTTGTCTTTGAATACTCTGAAAGGTGGTCCTGGTGTGGGGACTATCCGGTTTATTGCCCATATTAATACCTTGCCAATGCCAGTCTTGGTTGATGGTGGAAGCTCAGATAATTTTCTGCAACCTAGGGTGGCCAATTTTCTGAAATTACCTGTGGAACCAACACCCTTATTTAAGGTTATGGTTGGCAATGGCAATTACATGACTGTTGAAGGAATGATTCGAGATCTTAATATTCAAGCTCAGGGTAACAAATTTCAACTACTTGTCATTTTTTTACCTAATCAAGAGCTGATCTCACACTGGGAGCTAATTGGTTAAAAACACTAGGATCTCACATTGTAGATTATGACTCATTGCAACTTAAGTTCTTGCACAATGGACGATTTATAACCCTACAGGGCGAGAAGGATCATTCCCCTACTCAGGCTCAATTACATTATCTCAAAAGAATGGTTTTTACTCATTTTATTGCTGAAGCTTTCAGCATGCAACTTTTGGAATCTCTTGATCTTCAATCTCCATTAGATGAGTTGACAACTGAGGTAGCACCTGACTTGGCCTTACTATTGCACAAGTATCAATTTGTCTCTGAGACACCCTTTTCCCAATAGTTGATGAACTAATTGAAGAGTTTTTTGGAGCCCAACTTTTTTCTAAGTTGGACTTGAAATCTGGTTATCACCATATTTTGTTAAAGCTTGATAATAGGTGCAAAATAACTTTCAGAACACATCATGGGCATTATGAATGTCTGGTTATGCCATTTGGACTCACTAATGCTCCAGCTACATTCCAGAGCCTTATGAATGAGGTTTTTAAAGGAGTTTTGAGGAAATTTGTTTGTGTTTTTTGATGATATATTGGTGTATAGTCCTACATGGCATGATCATTTATTGCATTTAGAGTTTGTGTTGCAAACTCTCCAACAACAGAAACTATATGCTCGGCTCTCTAAATGTTCTTTTGGAGTTCTTCAAATTGATTATTTGGGCCATGTGTTATCTGGAGCAGGAGTTGCTATGGAGACTTCAAAATTGGAAGCTATTAATAGTTGGCCAAACCCTATGTCTCTCAAACAACTCAGAGGGTTTCTAGGCCTCACGGGTTACTACAAAAGATTCATAAGGAACTATGCATCTATGGCTGGTCCACTCACGTATTTGTTAAAGAAAAATTCTTTTCATTGGTCTGAATTAGCTTCACAAGCTTTTCTGCAGCTCAAACAAGTTATGACGTCAGCACCAGTATTGGTCATTCCTAATTTCAAGGAAACCATTATTTTGGAGACTGATGCTTTAGATTCCGGTATTGAGGCTGTTTTGAGTCAAGCACACCATCCAGTGGCCTATTTCTCCAAGAAGCTATCTCCTAGAATGCAAAAACAATCTACCTATGCAAGGGGATTTTATGCAATTAAAGAAGCACTGGCTAAATTTCGTCATTACTTACTTGGCCACAAATTCATTATAAGGACAGACCAAAAGAGCCTTAAAGAATTATCAAAACAAACATTACAAACTCCTGAACAACAACAATGGTTACCTAAATTTCTAGGTTATGACTTTACTATTCAGTATAAGCTTGGAAAATAAAATGTTCCTACTAATGCTTTATCTAGGAGCTTGTTTATGGCTTCGTCAGAACCTACCACTAACTGGTTGATTAAAGTTGCAGAGGAAACAAAGAAGGATAACACACTTTTTGAGTTACTTAATCAGCATGCTCAAGGGGTTAAAATTGATCCTAAGTATGAAATAAAGGATGGGTTGGTATTTAGGAAAGGGAAGTTGATGATTTCTGAAGGCTTCTTCAAGAATTTCACGATACCAAGACCGGGGGTCATGCAGGTGTTGACGGTTCGGCAAGTGTACCGAATCGTTCAAGTAATAAACCGGTAAGACCGGGTATCGTTTTCCCAAGAGACTCGTAATACTAGAGAATTGTGCGATTAACAACTCATATAGACTCAAGAACATAACATCAATTTACAGAACAAGTGCAGAAAGATAAATTGATACATAATTACAAGGTTGGACTTTGGTATTGAAGGTACTTGGAAATGGAAAAGACTAGAAATGGTATGAAATGACATTGCTAAGGTTAGTTTTCACCAATGCACGCTTGTGTATAACCAATTTTATCTCCTCTCTATCAATTTACTAAAGTCAATCCACTAAAACACTCTAGCCCCAATCCCTTAAGTGAAAGAGCCTAGGTTTTCCCTATTAAACTCCAATTCCTTGGACAATCTAACAAGCAAACCCGCATTAAAGAGCTAGGATCTTAAGACAACATGTGAATCATCTTCCATCCCTAGAATCAATGACCACAAGGACTCTTGTTTCAGTTCTAGGTTCCATCTTACGTCCCCATAATCCATGAAACCCCAAATTCAAGTCATGAACATTCCTATTACATGCAAGCTTTAAGATTGGAAACAAGAATACTAGAAATTGATAGAAAAGGCATATTTATAATCAAATCAATCATCCATTACACAAGAATCCATAGGCTACAACAATCCCTAACAAAACGAATCTGGTTCTCCACTTCCATGGAGAACCCTAAAGCTTACAAAGTGGAAGATGGATGAAGAAGGAGACCCAAAGGAAGAGGAGGAGATGTTCCCACAAGCTCCTCACGCCCTCCATTAGCTCCAGCCGTGAAATCGCACCTCCAAAGAACCAAAGACCAGAAGCCCTTCGCGTTCCAGGGTTAAATAAAGCGTTTCTGCCACATCAGCAAAAAGTCGCGCCCGGCGGCCCGACATACCGGCGCCCGGCGCGCCATGGGTCAGCTACCTCACGCCCGGCGCCGCCCAGGTCAGTAGGCGCCCGGCGTGAGTCTCTGCAGCAGCATTGTGTTTTCTTCTATTTTGTGCAGATCTGCTTGCTTCTGTGGTTAGTTCAGCTTTATACTTTTCGTGGAGATTCTTCCAATCATTGTATTACTACAAAATAAAGGGATTATAGATGAAATCTCATCAATGTAGCCTAAAACACATTTATTCATGAAACTAAGATAAAAGAGAGGATTTAGCAAGTTACAAGCTAGAAAGGAGTTGATTTTGCTCTTAAATTCATGCTTAGATAATGGTGAGAATTAGCATTATCAGCAGGTATGACTAAAACTGTTGCGAGAATTTGCACTCAGTTTTATTGGACTAAAATGAAGGAGGATATTAAAACCTACATCAAAAATTGTAGCATATGTGTAACACCCTAATATTTTAAGGGGTATTACTGATAGTAGAGACTAAATTAATTTGATATATTTTATAAACCATCAAACTTTATTTCAATTCTCCCAAAGTACAATACCAAACTTACAAACTTCAAACAATATAGTCTTCACCACTTAACATAAATTCGAATTTCAACTTATAAGTTTTACACAACATAATTTTTCCAATACAAATTTATTCTTTTTACAAAATATCCCTGAAAGTTTTTTTCCCCGCGTCTCTCTCATCTCTAAGCTTTTTCAACCACATCTGCGACATTATCTATTCACATATAACATGAGTTATATGATCATAGCACAAACAAATAAGGGTAAGCCAACCATATCATAAAATCATTAAACTTGTAATAAAAATATTATAATCATGTATTTCTGCAATTGATAAAATATCATTATTCCGATGTCATTAATTCATCATTATCAAAATCATCTTTCTCATTTCCATAAATCTTACAAGTGTTCCATGCTTACTCATGAAGCCTTATGGTCAGACCGCTCTCTGCCTGCTTCCTTAAGCCTCACTTATATACTATGTCTTACTTTCTGAAGCCTTATGGTCAGACCCCTCTCTGCCTGCTTCTATAAAACTTACGAATCATATGTTTATGTCAAATCCTTATGGTCAGACCACTTTCTGCCTGCTTTCATAAACCTCAAGTGTTACTTTGCTCATACCAAACTCTCATGGTATAACTCGAACAAACTACTCCCGGTAGTAAACATCATTTCATAAGTAATGATTTCTCATATCCACCCCAACATTTCATAAAACCAACAATTCATACCCTCTTATCCACCTAACTCAATCATGTTCATTCTTTAATCATGAATTCATAATCACCCGTTTTGGTATCAATAAATCAAACATAATGCCAGATATCATGCTTCATATTATAAACTCATTTTGCCCATAACGAGTATAACTCAACATATTTTCACCAAACAAAGATCATGGATCAACCAAAATATATCAACATATCTTAAGAACTACATATTAAAGTCTGGGCTCAATAAAATATATATGAAATTTTTACCATGATAATATTATGCATCTACAATCAACTTGTTTTATTTTATTTTCATCCTATTATAGATTTTTCTTTACCCCAATTGGTCACCGGAGAGGACCCAGATGTCTGAACGCATCAAACTCACCTTCGACGCCAGCACATATGACTAGTCACAACTGACTGGACCAGGCCAGGGCTGCTCTATGATCAGGGATGTGCCAACTCAGGTTTTTAAGGTTCATCTATCCTACCAACAAAGGGAGGTCCTCAATAATTAACAATTTATTTATTTAATTTATCTACCTTATTTTCTTATGCTCTAAATCTTAAAATGCTTAATTTTACTTCCTCTCACAACAACCTCAACCAGTATCTGTATATCTATTTAATACCCATATACAAGTTATTACAGAACCCTTATTCCAAACCTCCCAACAAGATCAATTTCAGCCAACAAACTCATTCAATAAATTCATCACAATAAACATCCATAATAGAATTCATACAAGATAATTATAAACAATTAACAATAATAAAACATTACAATAAATGGTCATAGAAGAATACAATATTTGACAATCATAAAAATAATCTTAATATAAAAATTCATGGGGAAACAAGAAGTTGAATCTGGCAGAGCCGGTTAGACAACTTTTAATCCATCCAAAAATACAATATAATTGAATAACAAGAACAATAACATGTATGGGGAAATAAGAAGTTGAATCTGGCAGAGCCGGTTAGACAACTTCTAATCCTTCCAAAAATGCAATAAAATAAATAAGTAAAGCAATAAATAGTTTGGGGAAACAAGAAATTGAATCTGGCAGAGTCGGTTAGACAATTTCTAATCCTTCCAAAAGTGCAATAAAATAAATAACTGAAGCAATAGAAAGTTTGGGGAAACAAGAAATTGAATCTGGCAGAGCCGGTTAGACAATTTCTAATCCTTCCAAAATACAATAAAAATAAATAAGGAAAACAATAGAATGTTTGGGGAAACAAGAAATTGAATCTGGCAGAGCCGGTTAGACAATTTCTAATCCTTCCAAAATACAAAAATAAACAACTAATAACATCCAAATGACATAACATAATTAATATCACGTTTTACAACTATCACACTCGGATATCAACACAAAAGCATACTCTCATTTAATTTCAAAATCATACAAAAACAAAATACTCCATAATCAAGATTTAAGATCAGACAAAAGCAACATATAGCATATTCAAGGCTTAAGATAATACAAAAGGAGATACTCAAGGTTAGCTTCCCTTACCTCTATTACAGACTTAATCTCCTCGCTCTCTGAAAACTTCCAGAATATCCCCTTTGAAATTAGAAATTCTTCCAACTCTCTTCTCTCAAAAATTTTTTAAGTTCTTTGGTGTAAATTTTCAGCCTCCCCCCTTGGCTATTTATAGTAAAAAATTTACTATTCATTTTTACTATTCATTTTACTATTACAAAAATAATTTTTTTATTTGCAAATTGGTGAATTCTGATCTCAAAGCTACGTGGAACACTTATCCTTTCCAAAAATAATTTTTTTTTTTTTACTATTCACTTTTTACTATTCACAATTTACTATTCACTATTTACTTTTTTTTTTTTAATTTAGTATCTGACTTACAAATATTTTCAAGGATCTTACAATCTCCCCAACAACAATTATTTTCGTCCTCGAAAATTATTTATTTAAACAAAGACTATTTAACAAAAGAATACTTACAAAAGAGATATGGATTTTCAAAAACCATTGCTTTGATACCCAACAGTGTAACACCCCGATTTAGGCGTTACAATTTATTTTTCCACAAAAATACATATATAACTTTTCTTTAACAATTTTCAACACCAACAAAATATTAAGTGCTTTATTACAACACAAGTCTTCTGAAATAAAATTTCACACAATTCATAAACTTCTGAAATTTAAAATTTCACACAGTTTGAAATTTCAAAACATATTTATTTAGAAATCCCCCATGTCTCTCTCTTTTTTTTTTTTTTTTTTAAAAGATCTCTCATCTTCTAAGCAAGTCCAGAACCATCTGCTAATTCATCTTAAATAGTTTCTGCTCCCGTATAATATCACACATTATACGATCATTGCATTCACATACACAAACACAAACAATAGGGTGAGCTAACTGAAACAAGCATACAATCCATTCAATATCCGTTAATAATACATCCACAGTATTCAATACAGTTAAGCACACCCACTCAACATATTATCACAATATCATTGCTCAACAATTTTACTATTCCACTTATCAAAGTATTACAACTTCACCTTATCCGACCTACTTACCAAAGTAGTACAAACCAAGTTATTCTCTCTACTTATCAAAGTAGCACCGCAAGACAATACTGTCTACTTATCAAAGCAGCACAGTATAATTAATTCGCCTACTTACCAAAGTAGCATAAAACAAGATCTTCTGTCTACTTACCACTGTAGCATAAATTAACCAAATTACATTTTCCTAACATATCATTCATAACCAATCACATGCCATCTCAACCACTAATCCCGAACCAATCATGCTCAACAAGCACATAATAACCAATCAACATATCTCAGTTTCAATCCTGCCTACTTACCAAAGTAGCACAAATTAACCAAATTACCTTTTTCAACATATTATTTATCGGTGATCTAAACCAATCAAACTAATCAACAACATGTTTAGATCATATGGTAAGCTTTTCAGTCCAATCCAACGGTTAATGAGGCGGAAATCATCAATTTTGTATAAATGATCCAAAACATAAATTAAACAGTATTGAGATCCCTCAGAAGGTACGAAATTAATATCTCTAAATCTGTAACGCCGATCTAAAATCCGAACGGTCAAAGTATACCACTATCTCTTAAGAACAACATACTAAAATTTCAGATTAATCTAACGGTTATCTAAATAGATATGAAGATTTTACCGAGGTAACTCAGAGACAGAATTTTAAGTGGTTCTCGGTTAAACTCAAAATGCGGAATGAATTCCTCTAAGCACAGACATCTAATTCCAAATCTGAATGGTCAAGATCACCTAATATGTCTTATGAACTACATACTAAAGTTTGGGCTCAATCTAACGGTAAATGAAATATCTATGAAATTTTTACCATTATAACTTAAGAACAGAATTACAGTGTTCATCAAATATTTCCAACTTTCGAAATTTCTTTCTCTAAGCATAGACCTTCAATTACAAATCCGATCGGTCACAGTGTATTAATATGTCTTAGGGATCCTATATCAAATTTTGAGGTTGATCTAACAATCAAATAGGTCATAATCTATATTTTACTGAGACAACTTAGTAACAGAACTACAGGGGTAACTAATTTACTCAAACCTATAGGATTTATTTATCCAAGTACAAACTTTTATTTTCAAATCCGAACGGTCAAAGTTTAGTAATATGTCTTAGGATTCACATATTAAAATTTTAGCTAAATCCAACGGTGAAAAAAATTAATAGAAATTTATTACCACAGTAACTCAAAAATAAGAAATTATAATCATGAAAACCAAATTTTACACAAGTCAATAGATAACTACCATTACCAAATTTTTAACATATTCATATTCATATTCATGATCATAACAAGAAAGGATTAGCTCCCCTTCATCAAAGTCAAGCAATTGGAACCATATTTCTAACCACAAAATTCTAGAAATTAAGTTGAGTTAGCTCCCCTTACCTCATGAAGACTAAAACACCTTAAACTCTTCTTCAAAGAGAGCAACTCCTCTCCTCCTTGCTAGACCAAGTCAGCCTCCACTCTTAGGACACTTAGGATTTCGTTCACCGCCCACCAAGGACCTCTCTACTCTCCCCCAAAACTCCAAATCTGATTTGGAATTGAAAGAAGATGTCTTAGACAACTAAGGACCCATGCACTTGGCACTTAGCAATAATAAACAACCAATGGACCATCCTAAACCATTTTCCAGCCCTAAAACATGGTAGGAAAGTCTCCAAAGGGTCCCAAAATGTTCTCCTAGTCCAGAACACAACCTACCCACTCCAAAAAGTCGCAACTTGTAAAAATACACCTAAAATTAAGGTTGGACGCTAGCCCTTGGACAGCAAAACTGTCACGTTTTCCCCAGCTCGGTTAGACCCCTTCCCGAAGTCCAAAATATGCGTAGGAGTAGTCAGATTGAAACTCTTTGAGTCTAGTTTCCAATAAAACAAGAATCAACTTAATTGATATTTTACTAAGAATAATAATTTCACTCCCCAAAGTCCCAAAATATTTTCGAAAACCATTGCTCTGATACCAAAATGTAACACCCTAATATTTTAAGGGGTATTACTGATAGTAGAGACTAAATTAATTTGATATATTTTATAAACCATCAAACTTTATTTCAATTCTCCCAAAGTACAATACCAAACTTACAAACTTCAAACAATATAGTCTTCACCACTTAACATAAATTCGAATTTCAACTTATAAGTTTTACACAACATAATTTTTCCAATACAAATTTATTCTTTTTACAAAATATCCCTGAAAGTTTTTTTCCCCGCGTCTCTCTCATCTCTAAGCTTTTTCAACCACATCTGCGACATTATCTATTCACATATAACATGAGTTATATGATCATAGCACAAACAAATAAGGGTAAGCCAACCATATCATAAAATCATTAAACTTGTAATAAAAATATTATAATCATGTATTTCTGCAATTGATAAAATATCATTATTCCGATGTCATTAATTCATCATTATCAAAATCATCTTTCTCATTTCCATAAATCTTACAAGTGTTCCATGCTTACTCATGAAGCCTTATGGTCAGACCGCTCTCTGCCTGCTTCCTTAAGCCTCACTTATATACTATGTCTTACTTTCTGAAGCCTTATGGTCAGACCCCTCTCTGCCTGCTTCTATAAAACTTACGAATCATATGTTTATGTCAAATCCTTATTGTCAGACCACTTTCTGCCTGCTTTCATAAACCTCAAGTGTTACTTTGCTCATACCAAACTCTCATGGTATAACTCGAACAAACTACTCCCGGTAGTAAACATCATTTCATAAGTAATGATTTCTCATATCCACCCCAACATTTCATAAAACCAACAATTCATACCCTCTTATCCACCTAACTCAATCATGTTCATTCTTTAATCATGAATTCATAATCACCCGTTTTGGTATCAATAAATCAAACATAATGCCAGATATCATGCTTCATATTATAAACTCATTTTGCCCATAACGAGTATAACTCAACATATTTTCACCAAACAAAGATCATGGATCAACCAAAATATATCAACATATCTTAAGAACTACATATTAAAGTCTGGGCTCAATAAAATATATATGAAATTTTTACCATGATAATATTATGCATCTACAATCAACTTGTTTTATTTTATTTTCATCCTATTATAGATTTTTCTTTACCCCAATTGGTCACCGGAGAGGACCCAGATGTCTGAACGCATCAAACTCACCTTCGACGCCAGCACATATGACTAGTCACAACTGACTGGACCAGGCCAGGGCTGCTCTATGATCAGGGATGTGCCAACTCAGGTTTTTAAGGTTCCTCTATCCTACCAACAAAGGGAGGTCCTCAATAATTAACAATTTATTTATTTAATTTATCTACCTTATTTTCTTATGCTCTAAATCTTAAAATGCTTAATTTTACTTCCTCTCACAACAACCTCAACCAGTATCTGTATATCTATTAAATACCCATATACAAGTTATTACAGAACCCTTATTCCAAACCTCCCAACAAGATCAATTTCAGCCAACAAACTCATTCAATAAATTCATCACAATAAACATCCATAATAGAATTCATACAAGATAATTATAAACAATTAACAATAATAAAACATTACAATAAATGGTCATAGAAGAATACAATATTTGACAATCATAAAAATAATCTTAATATAAAAATTCATGGGGAAACAAGAAGTTGAATCTGGCAGAGCCGGTTAGACAACTTTTAATCCATCCAAAAATACAATATAATTGAATAACAAGAACAATAACATGTATGGGGAAATAAGAAGTTGAATCTGGCAGAGCCGGTTAGACAACTTCTAATCCTTCCAAAAATGCAATAAAATAAATAAGTAAAGCAATAAATAGTTTGGGGAAACAAGAAATTGAATCTGGCAGAGCCGGTTAGACAATTTCTAATCCTTCCAAAAGTGCAATAAAATAAATAACTGAAGCAATAGAAAGTTTGGGGAAACAAGAAATTGAATCTGGCAGAGCCGGTTAGACAATTTCTAATCCTTCCAAAATACAATAAAAATAAATAAGGAAAACAATAGAATGTTTGGGGAAACAAGAAATTGAATCTGGCAGAGCCGGTTAGACAATTTCTAATCCTTCCAAAATACAAAAATAAACAACTAATAACATCCAAATGACATAACATAATTAATATCACGTTTTACAACTATCACACTCGGATATCAACACAAAAGCATACTCTCATTTAATTTCAAAATCATACAAAAACAAAATACTCCATAATCAAGATTTAAGATCAGACAAAAGCAACATATAGCATATTCAAGGCTTAAGATAATACAAAAGGAGATACTCAAGGTTAGCTTCCCTTACCTCTATTACAGACTTAATCTCCTCGCTCTCTGAAAACTTCCAGAATATCCCCTTTGAAATTAGAAATTCTTCCAACTCTCTTCTCTAAAAAATTTTCTAAGTTCTTTGGTGTAAATTTTCAGCCTCCCCCCTTGGCTATTTATAGTAAAAAATTTACTATTCATTTTTACTATTCATTTTTACTATTCATTTTACTATTACAAAAATAATTTTTTTATTTGCAAATTGGTGAATTCTGATCTCAAAGCTACGTGGAACACTTATCCTTTCCAAAAATAATTTTTTTTTTTTTTACTATTCACTTTTTACTATTCACAATTTACTATTCACTATTTACTTTTTTTTTTTTAATTTAGTATCTGACTTACAAATATTTTCAAGGATCTTACAATATGTCAGCAAGCGAAGAGTGATCAGGCTTTGCTTGCTGGTTTACTACAACCGTTACCTGTCTGTACACAGATTTGGGAAGACATTGCAATGGACTTCATTACTCATTTACCTTCTTCTCATGGCTATGCTACAATTATGGTGGTGGTAGATCGTCTCTCCAAATTTGGTCACTTTACTGCTTTGAAAGCTAAATTTAATAGTAAAACAGTAGCAGATGCATTCATCAACAATATTGCAAAAATCCATGGCTTTCCTAAATCAATTGTGTCTGATAGAGACAGAGTTTTTATTAGCTCTTTTTGGCAACAATTGTTCAAAGTGCAGGACATCACCTTAGCTATGAGTTCTTCTTATCACCCACAAAGTGATGGCCAGACGGAGGTCCTTAACAAGACTCTTGAGATGTATTTACGATGCTTTGTTTATGAGAATCCTAAGTCATGGTATCCAATGTTATCTTGGGCAGAATATTGGTATAATTCCTCATTTCATCACAGTAATGCAATGAGCCCTTTCAAGGTTGTGTTTGGTCGAGAAGCCCCTTCGGTTATCCCTTATCAGATTCATTCTAAGGATACTGCATCTCTGCAAGAAACCTTAGTCAAGAGAGACACACTTTTGTAGCAACTTAAGGATAACTTATTCAAAGCCCAGAACTATATGAAGTTCTAAGCTGATAAGAAGAGGAGAGACGTTCAACTAGTAGTGGGAGATTTAGCATTGGTGAAATTACAACCTTATAGGCAACACTCTATTGCCCTTCGAAAGAATCAGAAGTTGGGAATGCGATTTTTTGGCCATTTTAAGGTGGTGCAGCATATTGGTCCGGTGGCTTACAAGTTGGAATTATCGAAATCAGCTTGTATACATTCCATTTTCCATATTTCATTGCTCAAGAAGTTTTACGGTAACCAACAGAAACCATATTTCCCATTACCTCTTACCATAAATGAGATTGGCCCTATTGTTCAACCTCAACAGGTTCTAGATGCCAGAACCATCCTCCGGAATGGTATAGAAGTGCAGCAATTGTTGATTCAATGGGAACTATCAGACTCTAATGAAGCTACGTGGGAAGATTTCATCTTCATTAAGTAGCACTATCCTCAGTTCAACCTTAAGGACAAGTGATAACAGTTGAAAAACTGTTATTTTCATGCTTAAAATTGATACTAAAAGCAACCTTTAGACTTAGAAACTAGCTTGAAATCATGCCTTTTATCTATATTTTCATAAATAAGAGAGCTGGACAGGTTTATGCTTGATTTGAGTGTTTTTGTGCAGGTTTTAAGGTGAATTTAGTGAAAAGAGTGAAGAAGGAGAGAAGTGACATTAGAAAAGACAAGAAAGAGTGCAAAAATAGAAGACGAAGGCACCGCTCAGCGGCAAACTACCGCTGAGCGGCACTCAAGAGGTGGCGTTGGAACCGCTGAGGGGCAAAATGGCCGCTGAGGGGAAGAAAGAAGACGCGCAATCACCGCTGAGCGGTAAATACCGCTGAGCGGCACTTTTTGGGCTTGGGCTTTTGTAATCTTTTGTAACTCTAGAGTAGTATATAAGGGCTTACACGTCCTAGAATTAGGTATCTTTGGCAGAAACGAGGCAAACACACTCTCTTCCACCCCTTTGAAGGAGGATCTTGGATGCTCAGGCTACCTCTTCACCTTTATTGGGTTTATTCTTTCATTCTTTCATTGTTATTCAGCTAGGTTCACCATGAATATGGTGAACTAAACCTTGTATGTTTGTTGGGGAATCAATGTAATCTCTTGAAGCTCTCATATATGGATTTGTTGAGTACATCTTTTAAGTAAGACATATGCTTTCTTTCATCATTAGTTAGGGTTTTTCCTTTTTGCTCAATGCTTGCATTGTTTAACTCATTCTAATGCATGATTATTGGTTTTGTCGATACGGACACGTACGGGGAAGTCTAGATCCGGGGAATTTCTCCCAATATTATACTGACAATATTCTATTGGTTGCCTTTAAGCTCCTGCACTCATGAACTAATCATTAGGAATGCTAGGAATTGTATGAACTATTTGATTAGGGAGAAGCCTTCTAGAATGGTACATTAGAGAGTGGCATTAACAATGATGATTTGAATGTTGAATTCTTAAAATATATGAGAGTGGATGAGATGAAATTGACCCCCAACAACATATTCATTCATATTTCCATTGAAAGTGTTTATCTTTAGTCTTTGCCATTGATCAAATTCATGCATACATGTTTATTTTTGTCTTTGCATATTAAACTTTAAATATTTCGTTTGTAAGTCCTAGCTAATCAACAAATCACATAACTAAACTAGGCCGTGAGTCCTTTGGGAAGAACGATACTTGGTCTTACCAAGTTTTATTACTTGAACGATTCGGTCATACTTGCCGATTGTGAAACAAGTTTGTGACATCATATTTTGGTGCTTACAAATTTGTCCATCAAGTTTTTGGCGCCGTTGCCGGGGACTCGTGGTTTAACTGGTTAATTTGTGTGATTATTGATTATCTTTGACTTTAATTTTGAATTTCTGTTTTTATTTTTTCTGTTTTTATTTTATCTTTTTAGATTAGATTTTATCTTTTAGGATTAGATTTTATTTGGTTAGATTTTATTTTATCTTTTAGGTTAGATTAGATTTTATTTTATTTTATCTTTTAGGTTAGATTAGATTTTATTTTATTTTATCTTTTAGGTTAGTTTAGATTTTATTTTATCTTTTTAGATTAGGTTAGATTTTATTTTATTTTATTTTATTTTATTCTATCTTATTCTATCTTATCTTCTGAATCTTTTATCTTTTGAATCTATATCTTCTTCTCTATCTTTTTGTGCTAACAAATATTTTCTAGAGTTTTGTGCCTAATGCATGCAGGATGCAATTCGATCAAGAATTTAACTATATGGGCACTCAATTCTTCCAAGGTCAACAAAGGAAAGCAAGAGATCTCATCTTTCAGGCAAGGCATGGAGGAATCACTGGGGCATGCATGGGAGAGTTATAAAAGCCTATTACGAAAGACTCCCACGCATGGATTTAACGAAGGAGAAGTAGTCCTAATCTTCCTTGGAGGTCTTGGTTCACAAACCATGATGATGCTTGACGCCTCAACTGGAGGCAATATCAAATGGAAGACTCCAGAGGAAGCCACAGAAATAATTGAAAGCATGACTACTAATGATAATAAATGGAACAGTGAAAAAGGAGTTCTGCAGTTGCAATCCAATGATGCCTTACTAGCTCAGAACAAGATACTAACTCAACAATTGGAGAATCTCACAAAGATACTTGCACAAATACCCAAAGAGTTGAAGACTGCTGCACAGGTACAATCCCAGCAGCAACCCACCTTATGGCAACAATTATCTATGCTTAATGAAAGGTCCATGAGGATGGAGGAAACTCTCAACAATTTCATACAGAAAACTGAGTCTACCCAAAAGAGCACTGAAGCTGCTATCAAAAATTTGGAGACTTAGATGGGGCAGATCACCAAACAGGTGGAAGAAAGGTCAAGTAAAAATTGTGGGGCTAATACTGAGGTTAACCCCAGGGAAGAATGTGAAGTGCTAGTGAGTGTAAATGTTGAAAAAGTTGAGTTGGAAAAAGAAGAGAGAAAAGAGAGAGAAGAGAAAATTTGTGTGAAGATTGAGAAAGTGAGTAGAAAAAGAAAAGAAAAAAAGAAAGTGAGAGAAAAGAAAAAGAGGACGAGAGAAAAAAAGAAAGAATCATATGAAAAACCTCTTCCTCATCCAAAGAAGTATCATAGGAAGAAGGAATTTGAGCGCTTTATGGAAATCTTCAAGAAATTGGAGATTAAAGTTCCTATGATTGAGACACTGCAACAGGTTCCAGGTTTGATCAAATTTCTGAAGAAGTTCAGTAGAAAGAAGAAAAAGAAGAAGGAACTTGAGCTTATTGGGTCAAGCCAATGACGTTAAAAGAGCGCTTGCTGGGAGGCAACCCAGTGATTGACAAACTTTTAATTTTGATTTTGGTTTTATATCTGTGAACATTATTCTGTAAATATTTTGTTGGATCCAGCATCTACTGAAGGATGCTAGGTGGTTAAGTATCTACTGAAGGATACTAAGTTTGTAACACCTACTGATGGGTGTTGGTGAGAAGATTTTGCACCTGCTGTTGGGTGCTGGTAAGTTTGAAACACCTACTGATGGGTGTTGGTGGATTTTGGGTCAGGCTCGTGACGTTAAACAAGCGCTACCTGGGAGGCAACCCAGTTGATTGATTGTTTTCTGTTTGTTTATTTTAGTTAGGGTTTGCATAAGCATTTTTAACATTGAATTGCAGGGAACCAGTGAGGGGTATGTCTAGGAGGCACGTAGGTAAAGAAAAGAAGGAGAAGAGCACATCAAGCAAGTGCCGCTGAGCGGGACCCGAGCCCATTAGGGTATTGGATGCTCAGGCTACCTCTTCACCTTTATTGGGTTTATTCTTTCATTCTTTCATTGTTATTCAGCTAGGTTCACCATGAATATGGTGAACTAAACCTTGTATGTTTGTTGGGGAATCAATGTAATCTCTTGAAGCTCTCATATATGGATTTGTTGAGTACATCTTTTAAGTAAGACATATGTTTTCTTTCATCATTAGTTAGGGTTTTTCCTCTTTGCTCAATGCTTGCATTGTTTAACTCATTCTAATGCATGATTATTGGTTTTGTCGATACGGACACGTACGGGGAAGTCTAGATCCGGGGAATTTCTCCCAATATTATACTGACAATATTCTATTGGTTGCCTTTAAGCTCCTGCACTCATGAACTAATCATTAGGAATGCTAGGAATTGTATGAACTATTTGATTAGGGAGAAGCCATCTAGAATGGTACATTAGAGAGTGGCATTAACAATGATGATTTGAATGTTGAATTCTTAAAATATATGAGAGTGGATGAGATGAAATTGACCCCCAACAACATATTCATTCATATTTCCATTGAAAGTGTTTATCTTTAGTCTTTGCCATTGATCAAATTCATGCATACATGTTTATTTTTGTCTTTGCATATTAAACTTTAAATATTTCGTTTGTAAGTCCTAGCTAATCAACAAATCACATAACTAAACTAGGCCGTGAGTCCTTTGGGAAGAACGATACTTGGTCTTACCAAGTTTTATTACTTGAACGATTCGGTCATACTTGCCGATTGTGAAACAAGTTTGTGACATCATATTTTGGTGCTTACAAATTTGTCCATCAACAAGGTTGATTTGGAAGGGAAGGGTAATGTAACAGATAAAAACGTGAGAAAGTTGGTTAGGGAGAAGAGACACGTGGAGATGGGCAAGAGACACGTGGAGGGTGATAAGGAAATTAAAGAAGGAAGAAAAAGCATGAGGCACCGAAAACCAAATATGCTTTTAAAGGATTTTCAACCGTGAGAGAAGGCATGGTGTGGGTAAGATTCCTCTTCCTGAAAATTCTACTCCGAACTTCTCTACTTTGTCACTCTCTATTCATACCTCTGTCATTCTCTGCTTCAGGTTGATTCTGAATTGCATGTGGCCTGGTGATTTTCTACTTAGTGGCGTTTTCATTCTTTATTTCCTCATACTGAAACTTTATTAAACACACTTTTCCTTTGTATTGTGTTGACCACTATTATACATATATCGAATATATATATATATATATATATATATATATATATATATATATATATATATATATATATATATATATATATATATATATATATGTTACACATTCTGGCTTATGTTTGTGTCATTATCTACCTCTTCGAGTTGATTGTTTCATTTTTGAATTAGCACATAATCTAAATATGATTGTTTGAGTGTCATTTCCTCTAACCATCTATCATCCAAAAATCTTATATAGTTGATTATTCAATCTTACATTTTACATTCTAATCAAACTAATTTTATTTTGTACATCCACAACTTTTCTTTAGATCTTTCCCACCAAGATCCACTTTTAAGGTTTGGTGCATTATTAAGGCTTCTTATTTAGTCCACCCTTTTCTTTATTTTTGGCACAAATTTAAGCCAAGCTATCTTTTATCCGTTGTCACCCCTCTAAAAAAATATATTAAATTTTAATAATCTCTTTACACATAAATTTATTTTTAACAATAACATGTAGTAAAAAGATAAAATTGCCAGCACATGATTAAGCATTCTTTTCTTACAAAATAAAATTATCTTATTAATCTATTTAGATAAATTTTATCTCTAAGATTACACATATCATAGGATAAAAACTAAGAAACATATACATATTACATAATTATAATTTATTTTACAAATAATAAAAAATAAATGCATAATTTAATATATATATATATATATATATATATATATATATATATATATATATATATATATATATATATATATATATAAACACACACATATATAATCAAGTAAATAATCATCATAATAAAACATCGCTTAAATTAAAGTAACATGTAATTGATAAAGTAAAACCAAAATAAGGGACAAAGACCTAATTTTGACAATATATTACTTTGTTATAAATAAAACAACTAGAAAACAAACAATTCTAAGTCTTTAAGTTGAAGGCACCCACATCTCTTAACTTAAACAATAATAATATTTATTTCCTAAAACTTAGTTGATCAAGTGGGTAAAATGACATTAACAACATTTTGTTTATCAACTTTTTGTTTTATCCTATACTTCTTTCAAGAATAAAATAAGTCTACTTTTTATTTATTCAGCATCGAAAAACTATATTCTACTTCTTATATTTATTTTCATATAGGTGTGAGAAAATGCACATAAAAATGGACTAGTCTAGAGTTATTCATATATATTTAATAAACCTCTTGAAATTTATAACATTACATAAATCTAAAAAACGGTGAGTATCTCTCACCGATTTAAACATATAAAAATTACATTAGATTATTTGAAAAAAGAAACGGTAGAGTATCTATCTCACCGCCTTAATTGCATAAAATATGCATATAATTTTGATAAAAAAAATGTTTTCTTTAATTTTGAACGACGATTTTGAAATATGTGTAAATGAAAAGACTAGAAAAAACGTGTACATAATTAATTATATTCAGTATCACAAATAAATTATTTGATGTTTGAATCGGATGATTGAAAAATTACCTATAACACTAATACTTTTGTAATTGTATCTCGTATAAAATTTGCTTACACCTGTAAGATATATTGTTGAAGTAATTTAAATTAATAGAATAAAATATCTTTATCAAATCACTTGTCCAAATTGTACACTTCATCCATTCGTATCATACACACACGTTTTCATATACTGACATCATACGAATAAATATTCTTAAAAATTAAAGTTGTCTTAGATGTTGTTTCGAAATAAATTACATCATTCATAAAAAGCTAATAATATTATTTTACTATTGCATTAATATTTTTACACAAGGTAAAGTTGATCATCACCTTTATTCAGATCAAGGGATAAGTTAAAGTATGGATTATAACATAACCATCTTTCAATCGTCCCTGCTTCTCCAAATGACTAAATGTTTGATTTATTAAGGTTTTAAAATGAAAGTTATTCAGTAATTACTTATTGTAAATTATAAAGACGATAATGGATGGAAGAAATATTTCATTTATAAATAAAAATATATAAATCATCTAATTTTCTAATTTTTTTCCCTTTCTTTCTTTTCTTTCAATTTCTTTCTTAAATTAAACATTATATTGTATGGATATGTAAAAGAAATAGTCCAACCAAAATCAAAATGAAAATATTGCTATCAAACAGCTTCGATCCTTTGTATTTTATCATGATGAGTTAGAGAACAATTGTAAAATTTTTTAAAAGGGATTATAAAATTGGTTTAGTTATAAAATTAAAAAGGAAGGTAGAAGAAATTGTGAGTTTAATTTTCCTCACTTAGAATAGATATGCTCCTACTAACAAAATATTACCGATTAATATTTACCAATAAAAAAATGAAAGGTTAAAAAATTTTAGGGTTGAACTGTTCTCAAACATAGATCTTCACCATTATTTAGAAAATTTTCATTTAAAAAAAATCAAAACTTATTAATTACTTTGAGTTTTTAATCTTTAAATTTCTTTCTTCATTCTACATCTCAGTAATTTGTATATCGTATTAACTCCTTTTGGATATCAATTTTAAATATAAACCTACGAAAAACTACTTGTATATTTATTTACTCACTTTTTAATAAGTTATATTATATATTTTTTATGCTTTTAAAAAGTTTAAGAAACATTTTAAATATTCTATCTATGCTTAAAAATACTCATGTGCAGTGCAAGACAACAAATATGAAAAGAAAAAAAGAAACATTTCATTAATTTTGTTTTTTCTTAACAAAATATACACTTTGGGATCTAAAAAACAATTGTATATTCATGTTATCTGCAAATAAAAATTCGCAATGGGTAAAAGGTAAATATTATAAATAGATACCTGTGAATAAAAATTAGCAGTATTTTTTATACCTGTATATTAATAGATACAAATATTATAGTATCCATTTCTATATATTTTTGTATTCATTAATTTCTAATTTATTAAATACTAATTAAAGAATATCTATTGTGTTAAATATGATTTAATATTTATTTTTGTAAATTTCTTTATAGATTTAAGTTTATTTCGAGTTTGTTTGAAAGTTATCATAGTGATATATTATACTTATTTGAATTTATTATGTTTTTTTATTAAATATTTAAAATTTAATTTTATATATAAATCTTTTATATAGATTTTTTACATTTTCATACTTATATATTTTTTTATAAATTTATGCAATTTTTATGTACTTTTATATGATATTCTGTTAATTTTTTTTTAAAATTATAGATATTAAAAAAATATATAGGTATCTATATAACAGACACCACATACTTACAGAGTAAATATTTATTCAATTAAAAAATTAACGAAAAATACTACCATATTGGTTCCATCTAGTTGAGCTCCTAAATACATTAACAACATAATTATGTTTTAAAAAGTAAAATATGTGATGTAAACCAAAGTTTTAGAAATGATTATATAGCATATATTAAAAATTTAGACAATTAAAATTAACGTGAGTTGGACACGTAGATGGTTGTAATATAGGATAATGGATATTGGCTACGTGGCCTTCCATGCTTTATTTACAACTCAATTTTTCTTTACCTACCTTTACAACTAATATATCGCATTTCACCTTTTCACATCTTCTTTTTGCTTAATCCCCATCAATCTTGTATCGCAAGTAAATATATTTCAAGCAAATAATAATAACGTGATCGCCTAGGTAATTAGCTATTCTTATTATACTATTTTAGATTTGTATATAAATGGATTTTGCATCTATATATAATATTTGTTGATCCATACAATTATCTTTTTGTTTATATTTTAATTTATTATAATATTTTTTATATATTATATTTATTAAATCTTTTACAAACTTTATTTTCAATTTTTTTAACTTTTATCTCTAAATCTCTTAAAATTAATAACACGACTTTCACTTTTAAATTATTCAAAACATCATTCATTCATTCTATCTTAAATCTATATTTAAAATTGAACAAATCTTAGAATAAAAAGTCTAAGGCTTTGTTCACATGTGAGGATTTGTGGGAGATGATTTGATTAAATGGATTTGAGGGTAAATTTTTTGTTGTTTGTTTGAGTGGATTTGGAAGTAATTGAGAATGGATTTGGAGATAAATTTATGAGAATTAGTGTAGAATTTGACCGATGTGACAGATAAAAAAAATGATTTAATTGGTAAAAATTAAAGATTATCAAAATACTCTTAGTAATAAAAATATTATATAAAATAATAATAATAATATTATTATTATTATTATTATTAGAAGAAGAAGAATTATTATTATTATTAGAAGAAGAAAAATATAAAAATTATAAACTAAAGCAAGAGTAGATATGAAAATTGGCTTAAATCCTTGCAAATCCTCTTATCCCTACGAAGATTGAAAATCAGATGCATCTCGCAATCTCCTCCTTTTCCATCCGTACTACTCCTTGAAAACGAACATAAGAACTTCTTACTTTTCATCTGCACGAATATAAGAACTTCTTACTTTCCATCTGCACGAATTCACGTGAACATGATTTTCCTTTCAAGCGAACAAGCTGTAAAAGATAAAAATGGTGAGAGATTAAGTTAATGGAAAGAAATTAAAATTAATATATTTTCTATTTTTCACATTTACCCCCAAAACTTTCAGGAACTAATTACTATGTCACAAAATATATATATATATATATATATATATATATATATATATATATATATATATATATATATATATGGGTTTGCTAACGTGCGTACGCCTGTTTTTCAGTTGGTACATTTTAGCAATGTGTACCGGGTTTTAGTAGACAAAAATATCCTTATATATAATGAATTCTAAGTTTTAAGGTTAAGGGTATTTTAATAATTTTCATTCTCAAAACTAAAAAAGAAAAAAAAAACCCCAAACCCTTACTCACCTCTCTCATTCCTCTCAACCCTTTCTCTTTCATCTTTCTCACTCCAATCTTTTCTCTGTCATCCCTACTGTAACCCCAATTGAAAAAAATCTGAAACACTTGCCTTTAAACAATTTGCCTTTATAAAGAGTTGAGTCATTGACATATTCACCTTCAGGCAAAGGTTCATTCAAGATCTCTTCAATTTCACCATCTTCACTAACCTCTCTAATTTCATCATCTGCATATGTTGAATCATCGTCTCTAAAAAAAATCCTTCAGGCCAATTACCAATTCTTTCCGATGTTATTATGCTTGTAAAAATTAGATAAAATTATATACAACAAAAATTATAAAATGAAAACTCATTATAAAGTCATTTTTTTTGTAAGAAATTGTTTAACAACGAGTGTTTCTGACCAGGCCAATTACCAATTCCTTTGATGTCATTATGCTTGTGAAAATTAGATAAAATTAGATAAGACAAATTATAAAATAAAAACTCATTATAAAATCATTTTTTGTAAGAAATTGTTTAACAGCGAGTATTTCTGATTTTTTTCCAGGTCAATTACCAATTCCTTTATGCTTGTGAAAATTGGATAAAATTAGATAAGACAAAAATTAACGGCAAGTGTTTCAGATTTTTTTCAATTGGGGTTACAGTAGGGATGACAGAGAAAAGATTGGAGTGAGAAAGATGAAAGAGAAAAAGTTAAGAGGAATGAGAGAGGTGAGTAAGGGTTTGGGGGTTTCTTTTTTTTTTTTTAGTTTTGAGAATGAAAATTATTAAAATACCCTTAACCTTAAAACTTAGAATTCATTATATATAAGGATATTTTTGTCTACTAAAACCCGGTACACATTGCTAAAATGTACCAACTGAAAAACAGGCGTACACGCGTTAGCAAACCCCATATATATATATATGTATATATATACACACACATATATATATATATATGTATGTATATATATATATATATATATATATATATATATATATATATATACATACATATATATATATATATATATATATATGGGTTTGCTAATGTGACACCCGGACACTGAGACGAGGGCGGGGAGTGACGCCGGTGCAAGAAGCATGGTGCAAGAAGCATGGTGTAGGAGACACAGACAAGGAGCGGCTCCTGGCAGCTTCGAGTGGAAGGGGTACATGGATGAATCGAACATACACCGGAATGAGAGGGATCTGGAGACTGTGTAGGTATGGGACTATACAGTTGAAGGATAGCTTAAAGGAATTGATTTGACTACTCATATCACCAAAATGCATTTACTTTTCGGTAGCCTGACTCATAAGAACTTTGTAGTTAAGCGGCTTAGCCTTGAATAATTCTAGGATGGGTGACCTTCTGGGAAGTTTTCCCAGAAAGTGTGCGAGTGAGAGGAAAGTCTGGTGGTGGTCTGTGGGGGCAGTCGAAGGTCCCCATATATATGTTTGACCTTTAAATATATTTTAATTTACGAACATGTTGCATCCTCAACCAAACCAAATGATATTTCTATAATTAATTTTTCGTAAAGCTGTGTACAATTTGGAATGAAATTGAATTTTCGTGAAGAAGAAAAAATGTAATGTAAATTTATACAGTTTCTAAAATGTCGTAATAATAGTTCTTCTCTTTAAACTTGATACTACATGCCTAAGGTTTTTTTTTCGATTATTGGTGAAAGGTTCTAAGCAAACCATAAATTTTTTGTCCAAAGGGAAATGGATTAAAAAGCCTTTTCTTCTTGCACTTCCTTTATTACTAATTACGCTCTTACATTAATATAAAAATACTAAATTATCCTTTTCTTTTTGTATGGCACCATGGTTTCTGCTGCTGCTACATCATCATTATTGCAAAAAGGAGAAAACGTGAAAAAAAAATTACATTTCATGTGTTCCAAAAGGCATATTTTTACAAAAATTATTCCAAAAGGTATTGTATAAATTTTTGAAAAGTTTGTTTGAGGAAATTCGGTTTCTATTCTACAAATTTTATTATGAAAATTTCATTATAGAAATTCATTATAGAAATCCTATTCTAAAATCATGTCCTGAAATTCTAAAAGATTTGTTATAAAATTTTAGAACAGATAATTTAAAAGTCATTTTTATAAAAAGTAAAATAGTTATTTATTTAAATTATGAAAGTACAGATAAATATAATGGGAGTACAGAAAGGAAAAACAAGTTAAAAATGTAAAAGGCCGAAAGTCAATATAAGTATACTGTGAGAAGAAGCCCAAAAGAAACACCCAAGCGAAAATCGCACCGATTACGATATGGAGTGTATCTAAAAAAAAATTAAAAAGAAACAAATTTCTCTTTTTTTTTATTCAAGACCTTGAAAAAGGGCACATGTCCAATCCTTTTAACAGAAAAGATATTCGAAGATTTAACTTGACTGTGGAATGTTAATTAGACATTTCTAACATTCCACTGTTAATATAATATAATAAATTTATTTGATGTATCCTTTACCATAAATAGTTCTGGAAATTATTTAATTAATTCGAATTTGAAAACCTATTTTGAGCAACATTAAAAGTAATGAATTATCGTCAACAGTAATATAATATTTTTAAATTATGTAATTCCTGCAGCGAATATAAAGTTTTTTATACGCACTTTCTATAATATATTTTTAAAGAAGAGTGATATCATGTTTTAGTAAGTGAATCTTCTTCAAACGTTTTTAATTATAAAAATATTTTACTTAAATATTATTTTTATTTATAAATTCGTTAATCAAATATAAAAAAATAGTAGTTCAAATACTCTTGTATTCTTTTTGTACAGTGACGAGAGGTGGAGTGTAAAATAAATACAAAATATTCCTCTTAACTTTTAAAAATAAATAATGAGACAGCACTCATTGACATATTATATAGATTCTGATTGATAAAAGCTAAAACAGTTATTACGTTATAATAAAATAATGATATAATAATTAAATTAATTATAAAGTTAAAGAAAATGAAAGCCAGAATAATTGGTCCCAGCAAATATCAGATTTTGCAGATGGCCCGCCGCCAAAAGTATGAAAAGAGGACTGTTAAACAATTTACTAGGAATAAAATACAATAATTTCATTCTAAGTTTTTTTTTTTCAAATGTGCATACTTTATAAGCAATATTAAATTCTTATATTTAAATAGGAAATAATATAAAAACAGAAAACAACTTAAAACAAAAAACAACTTTAAATATTTGAAACTTATTCCTAATTAAGTGCAACAATAATTCAAATCTAAATTATATTTTCAACACTCCCCCTCAAGTTGGTGCATGAATATCAATCATGCCCAACTTGCTAATGACTTCTTCAAACACCTTTCCTGAAACAACCTTTGTTAATATATCAGCAAGTTGATCTTCAGACCGAACATGTGGAGTTTGAATTACTTGATTATCTAGCTTTTCCTTAATAAAATGTCTATCCACTTCAACATGTTTGGTTCTATCATGTTGAACCGGATTATGTGCAATCTCTACCGCAGCCTTGTTGTCACAGAAAATATTCATCGGTGTTTCATACTTGATTCCCAAATCAGCTAGTATGCTTCTAATCCATAGTAATTCACAAATGCCATACCCCATACCTCTAAATTCAGCTTCAGCACTAGACCTTGCAACTATCTTTTGCTTCTTGCTTCTCCATGTGACTAAGTTGCCTTCTACAAAGGTAAAATACCCTGAAGTTGATTGCCTTGTAGTTTTATCTCTAGCCCAGTCTGAATCTGTGTATCCTTCTATGCAAGCTCTATCATTTTTTGAAAATAATAAACCTTTCCCTGGTGAACCTTTGAGGTATCTAAGGATACGATATACTGCTGTCATATGTTCTTCACTAGGAGAATGCATGAACCTACTTACAATGCTCACAGAATACGCAATGTCAGGTCTAGTGTGAGACAAATAAATTAACTTTCCTACTAACCTCTGGTATCTATGCTTATCCGTCTCAATCTGGTCTGAATATACAGCAAGAGAATGATTCATTTCAATTGGAGTATCGGCTGGCTTGCAAGCCAACATTCCTCTGATAGAAGGTCTAGAATATATTTTCTTTGAGATAGAAAAATACCTTTTTCAGATCTTGCAATTTCTATGCCAAGAAAGTATTTTAGTTGTCCAAGATCCTTCATTTCAAATTCAGCAGCCAATTTCTTCTCAAGTAATTTCATTTCTTCCACATCATTTCCTGTTAACACCATATCATCTACATAGACAATAAGTATGACCACTTTTCCTTTGTTATGCTTTATAAACAAGGTATGGTCTGAATTACTTTGTTTATACCCAAACTTCTTCATTGCTAACGTGAGTCTTCCAAACCATGCCCTGGGTGATTGTTTAAGGCCATATAAAGCCTTTTTTAATTTGCAGACTACACTTTCTTTTGAAGGGGGTAGTTGTACTCCCGGTGGAACCTCCATGTAGACCTCCTCTTCTAAATCACCATTCAAGAAGGCATTCTTTACATCAAATTGTTTCAGGGGCCAATCTCTATTAGCTGCTATGGAAATTAGAATTCGGATTGTGTTGAGTTTAGCCACTGGAGCAAACGTATCTTGATAGTCTACCCCATATTTTTGTGTGTATCCCTTTGCCACGAGTCTTGCCTTGTATTTATCAATATTTCCATCTGCTTTTAACTTCACAGTGTATACCCATTTGCACACAATTGTCTTTTTTCCACTTGGTAAAGAAGTTAGTTTCCAAGTTTCATTTTTCTGAAGTGCTTCCATCTCTATGTTCATTGCTTGCTTCCATCTAGGATCTTCTAATGCTTCCTGCACACTGTTAGGAATAGATACAGTGGATAATTGATCAACCGTTAGAGCATATGATTCAGATAATCTATGAGATGATACATAACTGCTAATAGGGTATTTTACTTTCACTCTCGGATCTGGTTCATAAACTAATTTTGGTATACCTTTATTTTGTCGTTCTGATCTTCTGGTTTGTGTATTGTGAGTGTTAGAAGAAGTTGGGATGGAAGAGTTTTCAATAGGGACAGAAGTTACCTCAGTAGTAGGTTCGGGATGTGTTTCAGAACTGTCCACATCAGGTGATTCTGGTATGGAAGGTAGACTTGGTGCCTCATTTTGTGAAGAATGACTTGCATTGAGAAGATCTGTACCTGGAAGACCGGTGGAGACTTCAGGAGAAGGATTTTGATTTGGTGGACTATCCATAATAAGAGAAGATGTTGGAGTAGGAGTCACAGGTAAAGGTAAGCATAATTCTTCTTCTCCAATATGACGAATCTCCCCCTGAGAAGAAGAAGAGGTGACTCCCCTGAATAGAAAGGTTCAGACTCCCTAAAGGATACTTCAAGTGTTACATGCATTTTGTGAGTTTGAGGGTCAAAGCAACGATATCCTTTTTGGACATCAGAATAACTGACAAAGATACATTTTTTAGCACAAGGATCAAGTTTACCACGTAATTTTTTTGGAACATGAACATAGGCAGTGCAACCAAAAACTCGAGGTTCAAGATTCATGACATGTGGAATAGAAAAGAAAGTTTCAAGCTTCTTTTGAGGGGTGAGAAAACCTAAAACACTAGAAGGAGTTCGATTTATAAGATAGGCCGCAGAGATGACAGCCTCACCCCAATAATGGGAAGGGACATTCATGCCAAATAATGAAGCCCGTACAACCTCCATTAATTGTCTGTTTTTTCTCTCGGCAAGTCCATTTTGTTGAGGTGTATATGTACAAGAAGTTTGATGTTTTATTCCATTAGAGGTGAAAAATTCAGAAAAGGATCCATTCTTATATTCAAGGCCATTATCAGATTGAAAAATTTGTATGGAAGTATTAAATTGTGTTTGAACCATATGGTGAAATTTCTGAAAAACATGGAAGACGTCATTTTTATGTTTAAGCAAAGAGACCCACATCATTCTAGTACACTCATCAATAAAGGAGACATAATAATAAGAATGAGAAAACGAAGGGACTTTAGCAGGGCCCCAAATGTCAGAATGAATGACTTGAAAGGGAATACAACTTTTATTCATACTAGGGTAAAAGGGAATGCGATGGCTTTTAGCCATTTCACAAGTAGAACATTGAAATTTAGAGGAATGACAATTTGAAAATAAATGGGGAAATAATTTTTGAAGATAACCAAAGGAAAGGTGTCCGAGTCTTTTATGCCAAAGCCAAGCAGCAGAATTAGAAGAATCTGGAGTGTTAGTAGCAGATGCTCTGCAATGCAAGTCAGTACCACCCTCAGAGACATCTAAGAAGTAAAGATTACCACGTCTAACACCATAGCCAAGAATCACCTTGGTCTGGACGTCCTGAAAAACACAAAATGTGGGCCAAAAAATCACACTGCAGTTAAGTTGGGATGTAAGTTGACTAACAGATAAAAGATTGAAATCAAGAGAAGGAACGACAAGAACTGAATGAAGAGTGAGAGTTTTTGATAGAGTAATGGTACCCTGACCAGTAATGGAGGCAGAACCACCATTAGCAGTGGTTATGGTGGACTTACTGCATGGGAAACAATGTTGTAACATAGAAGCATCATGAATCATATGATCTGATGCGCCAGTATCAATTATCCAAGTAGAATTCCTAGAGTGAGCAGAGAAAGCAAGAGTTTTACCTATCATACCTTCATACACAACATTAGCTTGAGGAGAGGGAGATGAGTCACCATCAGAAGAAGAATTGAGGGCTTTGGAGGAGAATTGAATGATAATATTGGAGGATGGGTTGGCCATGACGAAATTGGAAATTTAGGGATTAGAAACAGGACGGAGATGAAGATAGATATTCCCGGAATTAAAAAATATCTGATACCATGTTAAACAATTCACTGAAAATAAAATACAATAATTTCATTCAAGTTTTTTCTTCTCAAATGTACATACTTTATAAGCAATATTAAATGCTTATATTTAAATAGGAAATAATATAAAAACAGAAAACAACTTAAAACAGAAAACAACTTTAAATATTTGAAACTTATTCCTAATTAAGTGCAACAATAATTCAAATCTAAATTATAAATTAAATTAATTAAATTAATTATAAAGTTAAAGAAAATGAAAGCCAGAATAATTGGTCCCAGCAAATATCAGATTTTGCAGATGGCCCGCCGCCAAAAGTATGAAAAGAGGACCAAACACGAAAACTGCGGTGGTTGTACGAGGAGATTTGGTATGGTGAAAGATAAGTACGTTTTATTCCAAGAATAAAATAAGGAATAAAAAGCAAATCACGTTGCCACCATTTGCGTCTCATTTCATACAGTTTTTCTCCCCCAACTATGACTCACGTGCTCTTTATTCATAATTGCAAATTAGAAAGTGCATTGATTTTGTTTTAGTGAACTTAAAAAATAATCACGTACTAATCTCTGCCACTCTGAGCTTATAACGAAATTGTTTTCTCTACCATAAATATATCCGATTGAAACCCAAAATTCTGACCTTATAGAACAAAATTCATTTATGTAAATAAGAAAAGGTTTTAAGTGTAGTGTTAGGTTGGTAAGATAATAAATTGAAGAAGGAAATAGAAAAGGAACAACACAGAAAACGAAACATAAAGTAACGTTTTTTTAGCACTTTTTTTTATCTCTTACTTTAATGCTGTTTTATCTTCAAATTTTAAATATAATTTTTATTTAACGTTTTAATATACTTAATTAATTTATTATCAAGAAATTATTTTATTAATTAAAGTATGTAAGATTGAAAGTTTGACAAAAAAATATGAATTTTTAAAATCTAGAGAGTAGTAAAAAATTAATATAGAAGTTGGGAAAAGAAGCTAGTTTGAGGTCATGTGAGTGAAAAGAAAAGGTGGGTTTGAAGAATATGTTGAAAAATAATGCAAATTTTGGGTCCCCCATTATTACGTTCACATTGTAAATGTAGAAATATAGGAGAATTGGTTTTACCACGAAAAAGGTGTACAAAGAATTATAGGTGACAAAACGGTTAATTTTTTATTTTATATATATTAAAAACATATTTAATTATAAAATATTTTTTAAACTTTTAATTTATTAGTTAAAATTTTTTAATTAAATAAATTAAAATAATTATTAATAATCCTATTATAACAAATAATTAGAATTTAATTTATAAGTTTTAATGATTTAAATTATAATAATATTATATATTTATACTTTTATAAAATATAATAAAACTAATCTATTTAATTATCTTTGATTTTAATTTTTAATTTAAAGAAATTAAAAGCTAAGGTTATAGTAGCTCGTATATCCATCAAATTAACGGAACGAATAAGAAGCAAAAGAAACTGAAATATTGAAATCTTCAACCTAATCCTTCCTTTTTAATATGAAATGACAAACTGACCCATCGAATTCAGTGTGTTTCATCACTCTAACTAAAGTTAGATTTCTTTATTTTACTTTGAGACCGTCCAAGATAATAAATGCAAGTTGTCAATAAATGCATGTTAGTCTATTGTTTCAGCCAAAAATGCAAAGAGGATGGAAGAAAACGAGGAAAATAAAAGAATATTAAAATTTTTTATTTAAAATCGCAAAAATAATAAATGTCTAGCCAACAATGTTTAGCTAGCACCTATGAAATTTAACTTTATGTGGTTTTCCAGCTAACTGGAATTTATCTTTTATTGGACATCCAACGGTCCTCACGTCTCACCCATCATCATTGCAGACTTTCATATACTATTGCTCTATACTTCTTTTTACTCTTCTATATAAATTACCCTTTTTATATATCATAAGAAAAAGTTTGACGTAATTGAATTTTTAAAATCTTACTTACAACCTTTTTTCTTTACTTTTTCTTCTCCCAAACCTATTGCAATAATTTATTTTCGACAATTTTTATTTGGTTTAGAAATGACAAAATAACTAAACTCAAATTTTATATGTTTAATTATTCTCATTATTACTGTCACACTACGTGTTTACCATCCACCACTTCTTTCCACTGGAAGCCAAACCGTGATAGTGCTTGCTCCTGCCGACGCTTCATTCCAAATTTCTTTTGTCTCTTGTGCTCTGGGTCCATACCAAAAATAAGCAAAAAGGGACCCTCCATTTAATTTTGTCTGTGAACTACTCTTCCCGTGAATTCCTTCTAGCCGTGGGTTCCATTCTCTATTCCACCAAGACAATGAATCAACTCTTCTCTGAGTCATGGCACTGCAGCTTACGTAGTGTTCTTCTCCCAAGGCCGTGCCATGCTTTCTCTGCCTGGACCAACTGCTGTTTCAAGGTGCTAGACTGCTCCCTTTCCTGGACGTGTTGGTCGTGTGCTGCTTGCCGTGACCGATAGTAGCTGGACTGCGTGAAGATGGTGGACGGTGCAGCTGGAACCGTGACGCCTCCCTTGCTGCTGGAAGCATGCTGGACGCTGTTGTGCATGGAACGCTTCTCCTCTTTGCTGGCTGCACCTTGCGTGAACCGTGAGCAAGGTGATGATCAACTTCTCCTTCTAGCCGTGACAGTCTGAGCTTGGGTGTGGCAGCTGCTGCTTGCTGCATAAAGGGGAAGGAGAAGTGGGAAGGAACATAAAGGAATGAGCAAGAAGAGAGGATGGAAGGAGGAAAAGCCGAGAGGAAGGAAGAGAGTTTGAAAATTTGCTGGGAGAGGTTTGCTGCTGTATTTTAGTGAAGAACGTGAAGTTCAATGTTGCTGGGAGAGAAGAAGTGAAGAACTTTGGAGTTGGAAGGAGATCCAGACACTTGTATTTCTAGGTTCAAGATTCACAAAGGAGGCCTTCAAGAGGTAAGGGGAGCTAGATATTTTGTGTGATTAATTGTATGTGTTTTGTATGATGTAAATCTGGGTAAAATCTGGGAAGAAAGGGTTGAATTTCATGTTTCTGGAAATCTGCAATTCTGCAGAAATTCTGCAGAACCGTTCGTCCAATTTGGTTTCAAATTGGACGTTCGTCCCAAAATGGCTTAGCCAATTTTTGAACGTTCGGTTATTTGCTGAACGTTCGTCCAAATAGACAAATTTATGAACGTTCGTCCTCTGTTTAGCACGTTCGTCCAAGTTCAATTGGACGTTCGTCCATGATTTCATGAACGTTCGGTTATGAACGAACGTCCGCTTACGTTCGTTTTTGTGGTATGAGCGTTCGTCCAAGCTTCGTTGATGCGCGTTCGTCCAAGCTTCGTTGATGCGCGTTCGTCCAAGTTTCGTTGTTGCGCGTTCGTCCAAGAGTACCTGTTGAGCGTTCGTCCAAAATGCTCGGCCAAAGTGTTCGTCCAAGTGTTCGGCCTTGAGTGTTCGTCCGTGTTCGGCCTGCTGTGAGCGTTCGTCCAAAATGTTCTGCTTAGCGTTCGACCCGTAGTGTTCTTCCTTCCTTTGAGCGCTCGTCCAAACGAGTGTTGTTTTTTCGATTCTCAGCGTTCGGCCTTTTTGTAAAATGACGTTCGTTCATCCGGAAAGGACGCTCGTCCAAATTGTTAGATGGCGTTCGTCCATTTTGAAGAGACGCTCGTCCAAATTGTTAGATGGCGTTCGTCCATTTTGAAGAGACGCTCGTCCAAATTGTTAGATGACGTTCGTCCAAATTTGGCTGGTGTTCGAAAATGATGTTCGGTCTTGAGCGTTCGTGAAGTACGTCCAAAATGGTGTTCGGCCTGATTGCTTGGAAAGTACTGTTCGTCAGTTAGCGTTCGTTCCAGTTCGGAGGACCGTTTTTCGTTCAAATAGTGTTCGGTACATGTTGTATTTTCTTAATTTATATTTTCTCTTGAACTGGATTCTGTGTATAAATGTGTGGAATATATGTGGTGATATAATCTGTTAGAAAATATGAGAATGTATGAAATATGATAAATTACTGTGATTATATGATGTAAATGATGAATTTGAGTATGATTCGAAAATCTCAGGGAGAGATGGATGAAAGTGGTTATGTAGAGTATTGTGGTTGATTCTGTATAATTGTAGGAGCTTTGAAATGGTATGTCTATCCCTAAACTCAAAGCATTGTTCATACTCAAGTAGAGAAGAACAATGTGAGTGGTGAGAGTAGAGGGAGGTCCTCGTCTATAGTCTTTGAATTTAGACATAGACAGATTGGGGGATTCACCTTGCTAGTGTTGGAGAAAGACCAGCTGAACTATGCAAGTGCAAAGACGACCAATAGTTCGACAGTTATACAAATCCGGATGAGTCGTGTGTTGGGAATTTACCTTGCATAGTGTTGGGGAGTGCCAGCTGAACTATGCGAATGTAAATATGAGTCGTGTGAATATGTGGATTGTGGTTTAATAAGCATGCCTAATATTTCTGTATATAAATCTATGTATGATAACATGATTTTTATATATAGCTCACCCTTGCATTGTTTGTGTTGTGTGCCAATTTGGATTATGTTATTCGGCGATGATCATCCACTTGGATGGGAGCAGATGGCGTCGAAGAGTTTCCCTTGGAGCAGGAGCTGGAGGTTGCTGATGTTGCAGAGTAGTCTTCTTAGAAGTTTCCTGATTGATCACTTGTAGCGATCAATCCTTTCAAACTGTTCAAGTTTAAATTTTCGCTCATTTTATCTGGATGATTGTAATTTAACAATTAAATTACACGTCGTATTCTGACTGTTCTCTATATTTGAATGATGACGTCTTTATTATGTAATAATTGTTATTATATAATCGGGATGTTACATTAATGGTATCAGAGCAGTTCGTCCTTAGGTTGACCTTTGTGTTGTGGGTTTATCGTGTCTTCTCTGTGAGGACTTGAGGGTATAGATGGTATGATTTACCATTTCTTTCAAGTCTATATAGTAAGGTGTATCTAACTGGAAGTTTTAAGAACAGAAAACGTCTTGATCAGAGTAATGAGGGTGCACACTCATGACTTTCATCGTAGATGATTTTCCTTTCTTAATTCTGAAGGTTTGAGGTAAGAAAGAGTTAGAGTTTCAGTGTTGTTTCCTGTAGTAATTCCTGTCTGGTTCTTGTTTTGTGGTGGTGTGTTGTGCCCTAGAGTAGTAGAGAACTGCATATTCAAGGACAACCTAAGTTGTATACTTTTAGTGGAATTTGTTTAAGCATTTGAGGCAAATTCTTGCCTCGAAGATAGGAGTTATAAGACTAAAAAAAAAAAATTAAGTTTCGGAGGGCTAGTGAAGATATTAGAGTTTGGAAGTCGCACGGGCAAACTTTGAAGCTACCCAAAGACAGCTGATGGAGATCATAGGAACCACTAGGGACATTATCAGAACATCCACTACCTCTGGGGATCACAGGACCGAGTTGAGTTTAGAGTGTTTCCGCCAACATCATCCAACTAAGTTCACTGAGAAGTGTCTTCCTGATGAGGTGGAAATGACTCAAGTATTAGAGAAGAGTGTGACGAATTTAGAACAGCACAAGGAGCAACAACAACAGACAATAAGAGGAGCCATATCTTCAAGGAACAATGATAATCCAAGGAAGACACCTTATGATCGTTCAGCACTACCTTCTATCTCTGGTAGGTATCAATCAAAATTTTTGGTGACTGTCGGTCGGTCTGGACAGAAAGAGACCGTAAAATGTTTTGAGTATGGGGGACAACACTTTTGCTCAACGTGTTCCCAATTGTTAGGAGTAAAGTCATGTATTCATTATGGGAGGAACGGACACTTAAAACGTAAGTATAAAATGGGAGAATGAACGGCCAGACAGATAGAACAACTCGAAAGCATGTAGGCATGGATGTCGTGCCGGGAATGGATTGGTTGACTATCAACCGTATTCTTCTTGACTGTGGTCGAAAGTAGTTGGTGTTTTCCGACCCACATGGTTTGGAGCTGATTGCGAACAAGGAAGTCTTGACGGATGTTATTAATGGAGCCGTGTGTTTTGTAAGTATTAATTCAACAGAAATTGGGATATACGAGTTCGGGTATCTCAGATTCAATTATGCTGCTTTATTGGTTATATTCTCTGACGCGGTTAGTGGTATAATGTGTGTAGATACTTGAAGGATATAATTTTACGCACTCTTGTTTCATATTTGGAACATTATAAGAATGTGTTAAGCTTAAGAGTATAAAGATGAGAGTTATATTCAAAGAAAGTAAATCTTATTTTCAGAAATAAGACAAATACCATATATTTCATTAATTTAGTCCTTTAAGGCCATGGAGACTACACATATTTTTCCAAACCTCATAAGTTATAACCAGATACCATAATATTCGTGTGAAGATGGTACCACACACGTTAAACGAACAAACATAAAAAGTAAAACAGATAAATATTACAGTCCATAAAATACGCAAATAAGGCAAATAAACAAAAGCAAATAAAAGATGTTCGGGGTTCGATCAATGCTGATCGTTAATATTACAGACCATTAAATAATAATTTTAATGGAAAAATTCTCGAGCCGGTTGTGGTGGTCTAAGGGAGAGCTCCGTCGAGGGAGCTCTGGTTCGGAATGGGAGAAGCATGGGTGGAGGGATCTGTCGTTCGTCTCTGTCGTCGTCAATGATGATCGGAACGGGGAACAAATCCAGCAACCTCGGCGTCCTCATAATTACCCAGTCATATTCTTCCAACAAAGAAATTGTGTCAGTAATAGAGGAGGAGGAGTAAAATTCAAAACAAAGATAGAGGTGATCAAGGTTCTTACCATACATGTACAGCGGCAGCTGAGAAAAGATAGTACCAGTAGGGTCTATCTCCGCTTGAAGGTGTTAGCAAAATGAAGAAGATGAAGTTTTGATGATGTCCAAATCAAGTCAAGAGAAATCAAGATTCAAAATGTTATGAAGACTTGTATTGCTATGGAAAGCTTTTGTAATAATTATAGTTTAGTATCTAGGACTTAGATTATGAGTGGATTTATGTTTGCATTCAAAAGAGATGTAAAAATAAGCCAAACAGCAAAATCTGTGCAGTGTTAATCGATTAACACAGGGTGTAAATCGATTGTTCCAGAGACAAATGAAGAAGCACTGCATTGAGCTGTTAATCGATTAACAAGGGGTGTTAATCGATTAACGTTAATCGATTAACAAGGGCTGTTAATCGATTAACACAGGAGCCGTTTGAAAAACTAGCCGTTTTTAGAGCCGTTGAAGTATCCGTTGGGTTGTTAATCGATTAACTACTGTAGCTAATCGATTAACACAGTCAGAAAGTCTAAAAGCGAAAATGGAAGAGCCTTTGGATGACTCTATAAATAGACTCTCATTTCCTCTCAAGTTTAAGTAAATCCAGAGACACAGAAACTCTTCCCTTGTGCTCAAATACTCAGAAATTATTGAGACTTGTGTGTTCTTGTTCGGCTTGTGAAACTCTTGTCTGTGGAGCTGGTGAAGTGCTGTTACGGTGACAGAGGAAATAGCCGGTTCATCCTTGGTGTGTCTAAGGAGGTGTTCGGAAGAGAATCATCCTTCGTGAAGTATTCGGAGGAGGTGTTCATCCTTTGTGAAGACTCAAAGGAGGTGTAGTTTCATCTCTTGTGGTATCAAGAGAGGTGGTTTCTAAACTTTTACAAATTGTATCTTTGTGATTGTAATTTGTAATTGTTTTGTGTTAGTGAAACTGTTTATCTTGTTTTGAGATAAGCGACTGGACGTAGGATTGGTAAGATCCAAACCAGGATAAAATCATCTGTGCAAATTTCTGTCAACCTTACTCTTGCTTTATTTGTCTTTATTAATTGCTAAGTAAGTTTAATTGAGTAGAAATTAAAAGGCACACGTTATTATTAAAAACCCCTCTTGGTTTGTTATTCCACGCTAACCCTTCCGCTGCAGCCGCACTCTGACAATTGGTATGGTATCAGAGCTTGCTTTGATAGTCATTCAAATGGCGGGATCATTTCAAACATTCGCAGAGGGTGCTTGTATCAATAGACCACCACTATTCACAGGTGAAAATTACGCATTCTGGAAGGTAAGAATGCAAATATTTATGGAATCTATTGATATAGATATTTGGGATGCTGTTGCATTTGGTCCTTTTATTCCAACTAACAATATGCAGGAACCAAAGCCCCGTGACCAATGGACTGCTCAAGATAAGAAAAAATTTGGTAATGATGTAAAAGCTCGTAATATTATTTCATCTGCTTTAACTGTTGATGAGTTTTACAGGATTTCTGTTTGTAAAACTGCACAAGAAATGTGGAAAGTACTAAGAGTAACCCATGAAGGTACAAATGATGTTAAGAGAGCTAGAAAGAATACCTTAATCCAGGAATACGAAATGTTCAGGATGAAGCAAGGGGAAACAATAGTAGATGTTCAGAAACGCTTCACCAACATCGTAAACCATCTTATTGGACTAGGTAAATCTTTCGATACTGATGAGCTTAATATAAAAATTTTGAAATCTTTAGACAGGTCTTGGCAACCAAAAGTGACTGCAATTTCTGAGTCACAAAATCTCAACACAATGACCATGGCTGCATTATTTGGAAAGTTGAGAGAGCATGAACTTGACCTCGGAAGACTTGATAAAGAAGAAGCAAAAGCCAAAAACAACAAGAAGAGTTTGGCGTTAAAGTCGGAGGTTGAAAGAAGCAAAGGTAAATCAGAAGATGAAGACTCAGACGAAGAAGAAGAATTGAGACTCATGATAAAAAGACTCAACAAGTTCATGAAGTCTAAAGGTAAAGGAAAATTTAGATACGAAAAGAAAGATAATCCAGTATCTTCCTCAAATTATCGATGCTACGGTTGCGGAGAAAAAGGACATTTAAAAGCAGACTGCCCAAATCAAAAGAAGGGTGAAGAAAAGAAAGAAAAGAAATTCTTCAAGAAAAAGAAGGCATACATTGCATGGGAAGACGACAATGAGACCATTTCAGATTCAAGCTACTCAAATGAAGAAGCAAACATCTGTTTAGTGGTGAACGACGACGCTGGAAGCCAAGTAAGTACATCTAGCGATTATGATAATTCTAGTCAAATTAGTGAAAATGAATTGCATGAAATTTATGCTGCGTTAATAGTAGAATCTGAAAAATTAGATAAAGCCCATCAGAAATTGAAAAAGGATTTCAAAAATTTAAAATTAAATTTTGAAAATATTTCTGAAGAAAATAAAAATTTGAAATCAGATTTTGAAAATATTCTTGAAGAAAATAAGAATTTAAAATTAAATTTTGAAAATATTTTTGAAGAAAATAAAGATTTGAAAAATAAAGTTTTAATTTTTAAAAAGGGTAAATTTGCTAGTAGTGATGAATGTGCTTCTTGTGAAAATTTTAAGAAACTACTAGAACAAACAACCTTAGGAGAATGTAGTAAGAATAATAAAAATAAGGTTGTTAAAAATAAGTATGTTCCTAAAATTAAAAATAAACACAACCATAGAACCCGTAGAACTTGGGTAGAAAAAGGAACAACTTATAGGAACACAAATGTTGTATCATGCTTTTATTGTATGAAAAAGGGTCATACATCTAACAAATGTAAAATTAAGCATTATGGTGTTCCAAGTGGTAGATATATTTGGGTTGTAAAATAATTTCAAATTTTCAAACTAACCCAAAGGACCCATACAAAATAGTTGGGTACCTATTGTTTAAAATTTAGAATTTCTTTAAAACAATATTTAAGAAATTTTGTTTTAAAATTGTTTTTGTTCTAAAATATTTAATGTTTATATTTTTATATACAAAGCATATATAGTTTTCAAACGGAAAATATTTGAAATAGAAGAATGTGTGCATGTTGTCTTTGATGAAATTGTAGACCTTGAGGCAAAACCTCTTGAGTCATTTGAATTACATACAGGCAATGATGAAGATTTGTAGAAGACAACAAATGAAGTGAAGAATGATGACAATCCTCAAGATGAAGATCTAAACAAAATGTGAAAACAACCTAGAGGATTCTCATTACAAAATTGGAGGGATATCTAAAGGGGTACTTCATATTTCTATGTTTTTATTAGTGTATGCTCTTTATATTTCCTTGTATGCTTGCCTCTTTAAATTCAAATAAAATGTATGTTGTTTTTCTTATTATTTCTATACATACATGCTTTTATTAAGGGGGAGTATATTTTCTAATAAATTTAGGGGGAGCAATTATACATCTCTTTTTAATAATGATCAAAAAGGGGGAGAAATATTTAAAGTCTTAAACTTATTTCTAAGTTTACTAACAATTGTTTCTTCCTTAAGTTATATTTTTAAATACAGATTATTACCAAAAGCTTTAAATCAAGAAGGTTTTGATCATCATCAAAAAGGGGGAGATTGTTAGCAAAATGAAGAAGATGAAGTTTTGATGATGTCCAAATCAAGTCAAGAGAAATCAAGATTCAAAATGTTATGAAGACTTGTATTGCTATGGAAAGCTTTTGTAATAATTATAGTTTAGTATCTAGGACTTAGATTATGAGTGGATTTATGTTTGCATTCAAAAGAGATGTAAAAATAAGCCAAACAGCAAAATCTGTGCAGTGTTAATCATTAACACAGGGTGTAAATCGATTGTTCCAGAGACAAATGAAGAAGCACTGCATTGAGCTGTTAATCGATTAACAAGGGGTGTTAATCGATTAACGTTAATCGATTAACAAGGGCTGTTAATCGATTAACACAGGAGCCGTTTGAAAAACTAGCCGTTTTTAGAGCCGTTGAAGTATCCGTTGGGTTGTTAATCGATTAACCACTGTAGCTAATCGATTAACACAGTCAGAAAGTCTAAAAGCGAAAATCGAAGATGTAACACCCAAACAATTTTAAAGGGTATTACTGATAGTAGAGACTAAATTAATTTGATACCTCATATAAACAATCAAACTTTATTTCAATTACTCCAAAGTACAATACCAAACTTACAAACTTTAAACAATATAGTCTTCACCGTTGACATTTCAACTTTTAAATTTTACACAACATAATCTTCCCAATACAAATTTATTCTTTTTACAAAAATCCCTGAAAGGTTTTCCCCGCATCTCTCTCATCTCTAAGCTTTATCAACCACATCTGCAACATTATCTAATCACATATAACATGAGTTATATGATCATAGCACAAACAAATAAGGGTAAGCCAACCATATCATAAAATCATTAAACTTGTAATAAAAATATTATAATCATGTATTTCTGCAATTGATAAAATATCATTATTCCGATGTCATTAATTCATCATTATCAAAATCATCTTTCTCATTTCCATAAATCTTACAAGTGTTCCATGCTTACTCATGAAGCCTTATGGTCAGACCGCTCTCTGCCTGCTTCCTTAAGCCTCACTTATATACTATATCTTACTTTCTGAAGCCTTATGGTCAGACCCCTCTCTGCCTGCTTCTATAAAACTTACGAATCATATGTTTATGTCAAAGCCTTATGGTCAGACCACTTTCTGCCTGCTTTCATAAACCTCAAGTGTTACTTTGCTCATACCAAACTCTCATGGTATAACTCGAACAAACTACTCCCGGTAGTAAACATCATTTCATAAGTAATGATTTCTCATATCCACCCCAACATTTCATAAAACCAACAATTCATACCCTCTTATCCACCTAACTCAATTATGTTCATTCTTTAATCATGAATTCATAATCACCCGTTTTGGTATCAATAAATCAAACATATTGCCAGATATCATGCTTCATATTATAAACTCATTTTGCCCATAACGAGTATAACTCAACATATTTTCACCAAACAAAGATCATGGATCAACCAAAATATATCAATATATCTTAAGAACTACATATTAAAGTCTGGGCTCAATGTAATGATAAATAAAATATATATGAAATTTTTACCATGATAATATTATGCATCTACAATCAACTTGTTTTATTTTATTTTCATCCTATTATAGATTTTTCTTTACCCCAATTGGTCACCGGAGAGGACCCAGATGTCTGAACGCATCAAACTCACCTTCGACGCCAGCACATATGACTAGTCACAACTGACTGGACCAGGCCAGGGCTGCTCTATGATCAGGGATGTGCCAACTCAGGTTTTTAAGGTTCCTCTATCCTACCAACAAAGGGAGGTCCTCAATAATCAACAATTTATTTATTTAATTTATCTACCTTATTTTCTTATGCTCTAAATCTTAAAATGCTTAATTTTACTTCTTCTCACAACAACCTCAACCAGTATCTGTATATCTATTTAATACCCATATACAAGTTATTACAGAACCCTTATTCCAAACCTCCCAACAAGATCAATTTCAGCCAACAAACTCATTCAATAAATTCATCACAATAAACATCCATAATAGAATTCATACAAGATAATTATAAACAATTAACAATAATAAAACATTACAATAAATGGTCATAGAAGAATACAATATTTGACAATCATAAAAATAATCTTAATATAAAAATTCATGGGGAAACAAGAAGTTGAATCTGGCAGAGCCGGTTAGACAACTTTTAATCCATCCAAAAATACAATATAATTAAATAACAAGAACAATAACATGTATGGGGAAATAAGAAGTTGAATCTGGCAGAGCCGGTTAGACAACTTCTAATCCTTCCAAAAATGCAATAAAATAAATAAGTAAAGCAATAAATAGTTTGGGGAAACAAGAAATTGAATCTGGCAGAGCCGGTTAGACAATTTCTAATCCTTCAAAAAGTGCAATAAAATAAATAACTGAAGCAATAGAAAGTTTGGGGAAACAAGAAATTGAATCTGGCAGAGCCGATTAGACAATTTCTAATCCTTCCAAAAGTGCAATAAAATAAATAACTGAAGCAATAGAAAGTTTGGGGAAACAAGAAATTGAATCTGGCAGAGCCGGTTAGACAATTTCTAATCCTTCCAAAATACAATAAAAATAAATAAGGAAAACAATAGAATGTTTGGGGAAACAAGAAATTGAATCTGGCAGAGCCGGTTAGACAATTTCTAATCCTTCCAAAATACAATAAAAATAAATAAGGAAAACAATAGAATGTTTGGGGAAACAAGAAATTGAATCTGGCAGAGCCGGTTAGACAATTTCTAATCCTTCCAAAATACAATAAAAATAAATAAGGAAAACAATAGAATGTTTGGGGAAACAAGAAATTGAATCTGGCAGAGCCGGTTAGACAATTTCTAATCCTTCCAAAATACAAAAATAAACAACTAATAACATACAAATGACATAACATAATCAATATCACGTTTTACAACTATCACACTCGGATATCAACACAAAAGCATACTCTCATTTAAATTCAAAATCATACAAAAACAAAATACTCCATAATCAAGATTTAAGATCAGACAAAATCAACATATAGCATATTCAAGGCTTAAGATAATACAAAAGGAGATACTCAAGGTTAGCTTCCCTTACCTCTATTACAGACTTAATCCCCTCGCCCTCTGAAAACTTCCAGAATATCCCCTTTGCAAAATTTGAAATTCTTCCAACTCTCTTCTCTCAAAAATTTTCTAAGTTCTTTGGTGTAAATTTTCAGCCTCCCCCCTTGGCTATTTATAGCAAAAAAATTTACTATTCATTTTTACTATTCATTTTAACTATTCATTTTTTTATTCATTTTACTATTACAAAAATAATTTTTTTTTTTTTGCAATTTGATAAATTCTGATCTCAAAGCTACGTGGAACACTTATCCTTTCCAAAAATATTTTTTTTTTACTATTCACTTTTTTACTATTCACTTTTTACTATTCACTTTTTACTATTCACAATTTACTATTCATTTTTTTTTATCTAGTATTTTAACTTACAAATATTTTCAAGGATCTTACAATCTCCCCAACAACAATTATTTTCGCCCTCGAAAATTATTTATTTAAATAAAGACTATCTAACAAAAGATTACTTACAAAAGAGATATGGATATTCCTTTACCATAAATTCTTCCAATTCCCAAGTCATTTCCTGTGTGTCTTCATTCCAAAGTACTTTTACTGTGCGAATATCTTTCCCTCTTAGCTTTTTCATTTGAACATCTAGTATACGCACTGGTCCAACTTCCATTGTTAAATTTTCCTTGACCTGAATTTCATCAACTTCTAACACATGCTTTGGATCTGGAATATACTTCCTCAGTTGGGATACATGAAAAACGTTATGCAATTTTGCCAATCCAGGTGGTAATGCTACCTCATAAGCCACTGGCCCAATTTTTTTGAGAATTTGATACGGTCCGAGAAATTTTGGTGTCAGTTTCCTCATCTTGATAGCTCTCCCGACTCCTGTAGTTGGTGTTACTCGTAAGAATACATGATCTCCTTCTTCAAATTCTAATGGTCTTCTTCTTTTGTCGGCATATGACTTTTGTCTACTTTGAGTTGCTTTCATCCGATCTTGGATTAATTTTATTTTTTTTTGTGGTTTGCTGTAATAGCTCGGGTCCCACTGTTAGTGCTTCCCCATCTTGAAACCAACACAACGGAGTTCTACATCTTCTTCCATATAAAGCTTCATATGGTGGCATACCAATACTGGAATGATAACTGTTGTTGTAAGTAAATTCTACTAATGGTAGTATCTCATTCCAACTTCCAAGATGATCTAATACACAAGTTCTTAGCAAATCCTCCAAAGACTGAATAGTCCTTTCTGTTTGACCATCAGTCTGAGGGTGATAAGCCGAACTCATCCTCAACTGCGTTCCCAGAGCCTTCTGTAGCGTCTGCCAAAACCTTGAAGTAAACCTCGGATCTCTGTCTGACACAATGCTTGTAGGTATTCCATGCAACCTCACTACTTCCCTGATGTATAACTCCGTCAGCTTTTCTAGAGACATACGTTGATTAATGGGCAAAAAGTGAGCGCTCTTGGTTAGTCTATCAACGATAACCCAGATAGAATCGTGACCTTTTGATGATTTTGGTAAATGTGTTACAAAGTCCATCGAGATACTGTCCCACTTCCATTGAGGAATGTCTAACTGTCGTAACATCCCTCCCGGTTTTTGATGCTCCACTTTTGCCTTCTGACACACCAAGCAGGTTGCTACAAACTCGGCCACATCCCTCTTCATTCCATTCCACCAAAATGACTCTTTCAGGTCCTTATACATCTTAGTCATACCTGGATGTATGCTAAGACGACTTTTATGGCCTTCGTCTAAAATTAAATGTTTTAATTCACTCTTTGCAGGTATACACACTCTGTTCTTAAATCGAAGGATGCCATCTTTACTTAGAACGAAGTCCTTAGCTTGATCGGTGTCCAACAACCTGATCTTTTGCTGCAACTCTTGATCCATCGACTGCTCAACCTTCACTTGTTCTAAGAAGTCACTAGTGATTACTAAATGACCACACCATATATGATCTGGGGTTAACTGCAACCCCAAGTTCATATCACGTAACTTTTCTAACAGTTCTAACTCCTTCACCATCATTGTTGTTATTTGAGCTTGTCTCCTACTCAATGCATCTGCCACCACATTGGCTTTTCCTGGGTGATATAAAAGTTCGAAATCATAGTCCTTCATATATTCCATCCATCTTCTTTGTCGCATGTTCAGCTCCTTTTGATCGAACAAATACTTTAGACTCTTATGGTCACTAAAAACTTGGAAACTTGCCCCATAGAGGTAGTGTCTCCATGTCTTTAATGCAAATACTACTGCTGCAAGTTCTATGTCATGCGTTGGGTAGTTCTTCTCATGCGCCTTTAGCTGCCTAGATGCATAAGCTACAGGTCTCCTTCCTTGCATTAGGACGCACCCCAATCCTTGATATGACGCATCGCAGTACACCTCAAAAGATTTGCTAGAGTCTGGAATGATTAATACTGGTGCTGACGTTAGTCGTTGCTTCATATCCTCAAAACTGGCTTCGCACTTGTCAGTCCACAGAAATGGTTGATCTTTACGAGTTAACTGAGTTAGAGGACCTACAATCTTGGAAAACCCTTCAACAAAACGTCGGTAATAACCAGCTAATCCTACAAAACTTCGTACTTCAGTTACAGTTTTCGGCCGCTCCCACTTTAGCACAGCTTCCACCTTTGCTGGATCCACTGAGATTCCTTGAGCAGAAATCACATGACCCAAAAATTGTACTTTCTCTATCCAGAACTCACACTTTGACAATTTCCCATACAGTTGATGTTTTCTTAAAATTTCCAACGCCACCCTCAAGTGTTCTGCATGCTTTTCCTTATTCTCTGAATAGATAAGAATATCGTCTATAAATACTACCACGAACTTATCTAAACATGACCGAAATATTCTGTTCATGTAGTCCATAAAAATCGCTGGAGCATTCGTCACGCCAAACGGCATTACCACGTACTCAAAGTGTCCGTAGCGAGATCTGAAAGCCGTCTTTTGCACATCTTCCGTCTTGACCAGAATCTGATGGTACCCAGATCTGAGATCAATTTTTGAAAACACCTCTGCTCCTCTCAACTGATCTAATAGATCATCGATTTTTGGCAAAGGATATTTGTTCTTTATTGTAACCTTGTTCAGCTGTCGATAATCCACGCACAACCTTGAACTTCCATCCTTCTTCTTCACCAGCAAAATAGGAGCTCCCCATGGAGACACACTTGGACGGATAAACTTCTTCTCCAGCAGATCTTCGATTTGCTTTTTCAACTCTACTAGTTCGGCAGGAGCCATTCTGTATGGAGCCATAGAAACTGGGCCAGCTCCGGGCATTAGATCTATTGTGAAATCGATCTCTCGACTAGGTGGTAAACCTGGTACTTGTTCTGGAAAAACATCAACATATTCTTCTACCACAGGTATTCCGATGATTTGTTCTTCAGTATTCTCTCTTTTCTCCTGAGCTAACACCACATAGCAGGTAGCTCCATCTTTGATATCCTTCGCAACTACTCGAGTTGAGCTTAGTTCTAAATCGTTCAAATTTAGAAACTCTATCTTTTGTTTCCCACAATCAATAAGAACGTGATTGGCAGTCAACCAATCCATTCCCAAAATAATGTCTAGATTTTGAAGGGGTAAGCAGATCAAGTTCACTTTGAACTTGCGTCCTGCAATTTGGATCGGGCATCCGACACAGACTGAACTGGTCGTAACTGGTCCCGATGCTGGTGTAGAAACTACTAATTCACACCCTAGATCAAGCATCGGTAATCCGAGTCTTTCTAAACATGCTAGGGATATAAAGGAGTGTGTGGCTCCAGAGTCAAACAAAACATATACGCATTCTCCTAACAACATACAGGTGTGTAAAATTAATGTACCTGGCTTAGTAGCCTCTTCTGCAGACATTGCGAATACTCTTCCTGTTGCCCGGGGCTTTACTTCAGCAGAATCTTGTTGTGGTTCTCCCACCTTCTTTTTCTTTGGACAAACATTAGCAAAGTGTCCCGGATCATTGCAGATGAAACATCTCTTCCTTTCAACTTTTTCCCCAATAAGTTTAGGGCAGTCACGTCTGAAATGTGTCCCTCCACACTCAAAACACTTCACTGTTCCTCGATATGATAATTGTGGTTTTTCATAAGGTTTTTTGTTGAATTTCATTGAAGATTCTCCCTTGGCAAGTCTGGAAACTCTACTTGGATCCAACTCCAATAATTCTATCATTCTGGCTTTCTCTACCAATGCTGGAAACTCTTGTATTTCCAATGGCATAAGTACCTTCTTCAGTTCATGCCTTAGTCCTCCCTCGAATTTTCGACATCTCCATTCTTCTGTGATATTCTGAGTATAAAACCTCGAGAGATAATTAAATTTTACTACGTACTCTTATACTGATAACCTCCTTTGTTGTAAGGTCAGAAACTCCGCCTCCCTTGCAAATTTTGCACTGTTTGGAAAATATTTTTCCAAAAACCTTATCTTAAAGTTCTCCCAATTCACAGCCTCACCACGAATCGTCATCAACTGTTGCATACTTTCCCACCAATATTCAGCCTCCCCCACCAAAAGAAATGATGCATAAGTTAATTTTTGTTCTTCTGAGCAAGTTATTACCCGAAAAATCTTCTCGTTCTGCCTTAGCCAAGAGTCAGCCTCATCAGGAGTAGCCTCCCCATTAAATTTAGTTGGATCATGCCTTAAGAAGTCATTCAAGCTAGAATGATTTTGAGGTACTTGATCAACTTGTTGTTGCTGCATCTTTGTCGAGTTTAAATGATTTCTTCAAAAAGATAACAATACAATTTAGCATATGATATCAATTTCCTCCAATAGTCAATTTCATCATAACAATTAATAGTTTTACTAAGAATAATAATTTCACTCCCCATAGTCCCAAAATACTTTCGAAAACCATTGCTCTGATACCATAATGTAACACCCAAACAATTTTAAAGGGTATTACTGATAGTAGAGACTAAATTAATTTGATACCTCATATAAACAATCAAACTTTATTTCAATTACTCCAAAGTACAATACCAAACTTACAAACTTTAAACAATATAGTCTTCACCGTTGACATTTCAACTTTTAAATTTTACACAACATAATCTTCCCAATACAAATTTATTCTTTTTACAAAAATCCCTGAAAGGTTTTCCCCGCATCTCTCTCATCTCTAAGCTTTATCAACCACATCTGCAACATTATCTAATCACATATAACATGAGTTATATGATCATAGCACAAACAAATAAGGGTAAGCCAACCATATCATAAAATCATTAAACTTGTAATAAAAATATTATAATCATGTATTTCTGCAATTGATAAAATATCATTATTCCGATGTCATTAATTCATCATTATCAAAATCATCTTTCTCATTTCCATAAATCTTACAAGTGTTCCATGCTTACTCATGAAGCCTTATGGTCAGACCGCTCTCTGCCTGCTTCCTTAAGCCTCACTTATATACTATATCTTACTTTCTGAAGCCTTATGGTCAGACCCCTCTCTGCCTGCTTCTATAAAACTTACGAATCATATGTTTATGTCAAAGCCTTATGGTCAGACCACTTTCTGCCTGCTTTCATAAACCTCAAGTGTTACTTTGCTCATACCAAACTCTCATGGTATAACTCGAACAAACTACTCCCGGTAGTAAACATCATTTCATAAGTAATGATTTCTCATATCCACCCCAACATTTCATAAAACCAACAATTCATACCCTCTTATCCACCTAACTCAATTATGTTCATTCTTTAATCATGAATTCATAATCACCCGTTTTGGTATCAATAAATCAAACATATTGCCAGATATCATGCTTCATATTATAAACTCATTTTGCCCATAACGAGTATAACTCAACATATTTTCACCAAACAAAGATCATGGATCAACCAAAATATATCAATATATCTTAAGAACTACATATTAAAGTCTGGGCTCAATGTAATGATAAATAAAATATATATGAAATTTTTACCATGATAATATTATGCATCTACAATCAACTTGTTTTATTTTATTTTCATCCTATTATAGATTTTTCTTTATCCCAATTGGTCACCGGAGAGGACCCAGATGTCTGAACGCATCAAACTCACCTTCGACGCCAGCACATATGACTAGTCACAACTGACTGGACCAGGCCAGGGCTGCTCTATGATCAGGGATGTGCCAACTCAGGTTTTTAAGGTTCCTCTATCCTACCAACAAAGGGAGGTCCTCAATAATCAACAATTTATTTATTTAATTTATCTACCTTATTTTCTTATGCTCTAAATCTTAAAATGCTTAATTTTACTTCTTCTCACAACAACCTCAACCAGTATCTGTATATCTATTTAATACCCATATACAAGTTATTACAGAACCCTTATTCCAAACCTCCCAACAAGATCAATTTCAGCCAACAAACTCATTCAATAAATTCATCACAATAAACATCCATAATAGAATTCATACAAGATAATTATAAACAATTAACAATAATAAAACATTACAATAAATGGTCATAGAAGAATACAATATTTGACAATCATAAAAATAATCTTAATATAAAAATTCATGGGGAAACAAGAAGTTGAATCTGGCAGAGCCGGTTAGACAACTTTTAATCCATCCAAAAATACAATATAATTAAATAACAAGAACAATAACATGTATGGGGAAATAAGAAGTTGAATCTGGCAGAGCCGGTTAGACAACTTCTAATCCTTCCAAAAATGCAATAAAATAAATAAGTAAAGCAATAAATAGTTTGGGGAAACAAGAAATTGAATCTGGCAGAGCCGGTTAGACAATTTCTAATCCTTCAAAAAGTGCAATAAAATAAATAACTGAAGCAATAGAAAGTTTGGGGAAACAAGAAATTGAATCTGGCAGAGCCGATTAGACAATTTCTAATCCTTCCAAAAGTGCAATAAAATAAATAACTGAAGCAATAGAAAGTTTGGGGAAACAAGAAATTGAATCTGGCAGAGCCGGTTAGACAATTTCTAATCCTTCCAAAATACAATAAAAATAAATAAGGAAAACAATAGAATGTTTGGGGAAACAAGAAATTGAATCTGGCAGAGCCGGTTAGACAATTTCTAATCCTTCCAAAATACAATAAAAATAAATAAGGAAAACAATAGAATGTTTGGGGAAACAAGAAATTGAATCTGGCAGAGCCGGTTAGACAATTTCTAATCCTTCCAAAATACAAAAATAAACAACTAATAACATACAAATGACATAACATAATCAATATCACGTTTTACAACTATCACACTCGGATATCAACACAAAAGCATACTCTCATTTAAATTCAAAATCATACAAAAACAAAATACTCCATAATCAAGATTTAAGATCAGACAAAATCAACATATAGCATATTCAAGGCTTAAGATAATACAAAAGGAGATACTCAAGGTTAGCTTCCCTTACCTCTATTACAGACTTAATCCCCTCGCCCTCTGAAAACTTCCAGAATATCCCCTTTGCAAAATTTGAAATTCTTCCAACTCTCTTCTCTCAAAAATTTTCTAAGTTCTTTGGTGTAAATTTTCAGCCTCCCCCCTTGGCTATTTATAGCAAAAAAATTTACTATTCATTTTTACTATTCATTTTAACTATTCATTTTTTTATTCATTTTACTATTACAAAAATAATTTTTTTTTTTTGCAATTTGATAAATTCTGATCTCAAAGCTACGTGGAACACTTATCCTTTCCAAAAATATTTTTTTTTTTTACTATTCACTTTTTACTATTCACTTTTTACTATTCACTTTTTACTATTCACTTTTTACTATTCACAATTTACTATTCATTTTTTTTTATCTAGTATTTTAACTTACAAATATTTTCAAGGATCTTACAGAAGAGCCTTTGGATGAGTCTATAAATAGACTCTCATTTCCTCTCATGTTTAAGTAAATCCAGAGACACAGAAACTCTTCCCTTGTGCTCAAATACTCAGAAATTATTGAGACTTGTGTGTTCTTGTTCGGCTTGTGAAACTCTTGTCTGTGGAGCTGGTGAAGTGCTGCTACGGTGACAGAGGAAATAGCCGGTTCATCCTTGGTGTGTCTAAGGAGGTGTTCGGAAGAGAATCATCCTTCGTGAAGTATTCGGAGGAGGTGTTCATCCTTTGTGAAGACTCAAAGGAGGTGTAGTTTCATCTCTTGTGGTATCAAGAGAGGTGGTTTCTAAACTTTTACAAATTGTATCTTTGTGATTGTAATTTGTAATTGTTTTGTGTTAGTGAAACTGTTTATCTTGTTTTGAGATAAGCGACTGGACGTAGGATTGGTAAGATCCAAACCAGGATAAAATCATCTGTGCAAATTTCTCTCAACCTTACTCTTGCTTTATTTGTCTTTATTAATTGCTAAGTAAGTTTAATTGAGTAGAAATTAAAAGGCACACGTTATTATTAAAAACCCCTCTTGGTTTGTTATTCCACGCTAACCCTTCCGCTGCAGCCGCACTCTGACAGAAGGCGCCTGACCCGGTTCCCGTGATTGTTGAACCAGCAATGCACATTGTATTCACTCGCTTCTGCGAAAGCCCTTAGTCGAGACGCAATCTCGACGACTTGAGCTCTACTGGGGTGTGTGACCCCAAAATTATAGATATTGGTCATCATTTTGACCTGATCATCGGTTGGTCGCCACCGCTGACTGGTGTACCTCTCAGACTCCATATCACTCATCTTTCTTCTCAAAGTATTTCTAAAGCATAAAGAAATAATAAATAAAATAAAAAGAGCAAAATCAAAACGAAAATATTCAATGTTTTCCTTATTTATTTTGTTTCTTTTAGGTTCTTTTTGTCCAGTCGGTCCTCGCTGTTTCAGTGTCTAGTTCCAGATCTGTTTCACGGTCCTCGCAAATGTTTCAAAACGGATCTATGTCCATTTGTCTATATCCATATTGTCCATGTCCGGTTCATACAAATAAATTTCTCTTTTTAAGTTTTCTGTTTTTATGGGGTACGTGGCGTTGTTCTACCCGATTGTCTCTGCCATACCTCCAAGCGAAGGGAGATTAACGTCTGGTTTCCAGCCGATATACCCCTTATCTTAGTTAATGCAGTGTGTTCTTAGTTTTAGTTAGTAAAAGGGAAATAGAAGAAGAAGAAAGCAAATGCAGGAGCAGAAGTAAAATAGCAAAATGGAAAGTAAAGAAGAAAGCGGAATGTAATTGCGGGAAATAAAAGCTCAGAAAAGCAAAGAAAAAGAAAAAGTACATGAACGGAAGCAGAAAGAAGAAAGGAAAGAAAAGAAGCGAGAAGTAAATAAGAAGGAGAAGCAGGGTAAAGGAAAAGAAGAGATAAGAGAAAAGAAATACTTACTCGAGGCGGAGCAAAGCTCTGGAACTTGAAAATTGAAGCTTGTCGGAAAACTCTCCGATCTCCAACACTCAGGTGCTCAGATCTCACTCTCTCTCGCACTCGGAACCCTAAATGCTCAGATCTCACCCTCTCTCACGCGTTCTGGAATCTCAGCGTTTCGACGTGTCACCCAACGCGGCTAACGCCTTACTTATAGCCAAAGAAACTCACTGTGCCTACAGTTCCGGTCACGCATAACCGGAATCTCCAATAGTAACGGTTAAAATATATAATAATATATATATATATATATATATATATATATATATATATATATAATAATAATATTTAGTATGCGATTTTACCACATTTTATGAGTATGAAATATTCAATTTAGAGAGGACCTCTTGCTATGTGGTTGAGTGTAAATACGACATGATTTTGGTGTGAAATATGTGATGTGTATGATGATCCAGAATTGTCTCCTCGTATGAGTGGTTGAAGTTACCCTGATAAGCTCTTTGAGTGGTGGGAACTGCCCGGATAGGTTTATTATGCGAGTTGTGGGAGGCAACACTACACATCATAGAGGATGTGCATGGACTTCGACAATCTCTTTTATAGAGTAATGAGAATAACGCTGGAAATGCAACCCGTTAGAATTGAAGATAGTAACACCAAGTACTACAAGAGGAAAGCAATCAGATTTCTGAAAGTCATCTGGTACGAGAAAATGGGTGACTCTACTTGGAAAGTGGAAGATGCTATGAAGGATTTGTATTCCCATCTATTCGAGACTCAGTCCTAATTTTCGAGGACGAAAATTTTTGTAGTTGGAGGGAATGTCACACTACGTGTTTACCATCCACCACTTCTTTCCACTGGAAGCCAAACCGTGATAGTGCTTGCTCCTGCCGACGCTTCATTCCAAATTTCTTTTGTCTCTTGTGCTCTGGGTCCATACCAAAAATAAGCAAAAAGGGACCCTCCATTTAATTTTGTCTGTGAACTACTCTTCCCGTGAATTCCTTTTAGCCGTGGGTTCCATTCTCTATTCCACCAAGACAATGAATCAACTCTTCTCCGAGTCATGGCACTGCAGCTTACGTAGTGTTCTTCTCCCAAGGCCGTGCCATGCTTTCTCTGCCTGGACCAACTGCTGTTTCAAGGTGCTAGACTGCTCCCTTTCCTGGACGTGTTGGTCGTGTGCTGCTTGCCGTGACCGATAGTAGCTGGACTGCGTGAAGATGGTGGACGGTGCAGCTGGAACCGTGACGCCTCCCTTGCTGCTGGAAGCATGCTGGACGCTGTTGTGCATGGAACGCTTCTCCTCTTTGCTGGCTGCACCTTGCGTGAACCGTGAGCAAGGTGATGATCAACTTCTCCTTCCAGCCGTGACAGTCTGAGCTTGGGTGTGGCAGCTGCTGCTTGCTGCATAAAGGGGAAGGAGAAGTGGGAAGGAACATAAAGGAATGAGCAAGAAGAGAGGATGGAAGGAGGAAAAGCCGAGAGGAAGGAAGAGAGTTTGAAAATTTGCTGGGAGAGGTTTGCTGCTGTATTTTAGTGAAGAACGTGAAGTTCAATGTTGCTGGGAGAGAAGAAGTGAAGAACTTTGGAGTTGGAAGGAGATCCAGACACTTGTATTTCTAGGTTCAAGATTCACAAAGGAGGCCTTCAAGAGGTAAGGGGAGCTAGATATTTTGTGTGATTAATTGTATGTGCTTTGTATGATGTAAATCTGGGTAAAATCTGGGAAGAAAGGGTTGAATTTCATGTTTCTGGAAATCTGCAATTCTGCAGAACCGTTCGTCCAATTTGGTTTCAAATTGGACGTTCGTCCCAAAATGGCTTAGCCAATTTTTGAACGTTCGGTTATTTGCTGAACGTTCGTCCAAATAGACAAATTTATGAACGTTCGTCCTCTGTTTAGCACGTTCGTCCAAGTTCAATTGGACGTTCGTCCATGATTTCATGAACGTTCGGTTATGAACGAACGTCCGCTTACGTTCGTTTTTGTGGTATGAGCGTTCGTCCAAGCTTCGTTGATGCGCGTTCGTCCAAGCTTCGTTGATGCGCGTTCGTCCAAGCTTCGTTGATGCGCGTTCGTCCAAGTTTCGTTGTTGCGCGTTCGTCCAAGAGTACCTGTTGAGCGTTCGTCCAAAATGCTCGGCCAAAGTGTTCGTCCAAGTGTTCGGCCTTGAGTGTTCGTCCGTGTTCGGCCTGCTGTAAGCGTTCGTCCAAAATGTTCTGCTTAGCGTTCGTCCCGTAGCGTTCTTCCTTCCTTTGAGCGCTCGTCCAAACGAGTGTTGTTTTTTCGATTCTCAGCGTTCGGCCTTTTTGTAAAATGACGTTCGTTCATCCGGAAAGGACGCTCGTCCAAATTGTTAGATGGCGTTCGTCCATTTTGAAGAGACGCTCGTCCAAATTGTTAGATGGCGTTCGTCCATTTTGAAGAGATGCTCGTCCAAATTGTTAGATGACGTTCGTCCAAATTTGGCTGGTGTTCGAAAATGATGTTCGGTCTTGAGCGTTCGTGAAGTACGTCCAAAATGGTGTTCGGCCTGATTGCTTGGAAAGTACTGTTCATCAGTTAGCGTTCGTTCCAGTTCGGAGGACCGTTTTTCGTTCAAATAGTGTTCGGTACATGTTGTATTTTCTTAATTTATATTTTCTCTTGAACTGGATTCTGTGTATAAATGTGTGGAATATATGTGGTGATATAATCTGTTAGAAAATATGAGAATGTATGAAATATGATAAATTACTGTGATTATATGATGTAAATGATGAATTTGAGTATGATTCGGAAATCTCAGGGAGAGATGGATGAAAGTGGTTATGTAGAGTATTGTGGTTGATTCTGTATAATTGTAGGAGCTTTGAAATGGTATGTCTATCCCTAAACTCAAAGCATTGTTCATACTCAAGTAGAGAAGAACAATGTGAGTGGTGAGAGTAGAGGGAGGTCCTCGTCTATAGTCTTTGAATTTAGACATAGACAGATTGGGGGATTCACCTTGCTAGTGTTGGAGAAAGACCAGCTGAACTATGCAAGTCAAAGACGACCAATAGTTCGACAGTTATACAAATCCGGATGAGTCGTGTGTTGGGAATTTACCTTGCATAGTGTTGGGGAGTGCCAGCTGAACTATGCGAATGTAAATATGAGTCGTGTGAATATGTGGATTGTGGTTTAATAAGCATGCCTAATATTTCTGTATATAAATCTATGTATGATAACATGATTTTTATATCTAGCTCACCCTTGCATTGTTTGTGTTGTGTGCCAATTTGGATTATGTTATTCGGCGATGATCATCCACTTGGATGGGAGCAGATGGCGTCGAAGAGTTTCCCTTGGAGCAGGAGCTGGAGGTTGCTGATGTTGCAGAGTAGTCTTCTTAGAAGTTTCCTGATTGATCACTTGTAGCGATCAATCCTTTCAAACTGTTCAAGTTTAAATTTTCGCTCATTTTATCTGGATGATTGTAATTTAACAATTAAATTACACGTCGTATTCTGACTGTTCTCTATATTTGAATGATGACGTCTTTATTATGTAATAATTGTTATTATATAATCGGGATGTTACAATTACAGTAAAAAAGAATACATAATTTTAATATAATGATAATTATAAAAGAAATCATACATATTTAAAATATTGTTCATTGAGATTTTTAAACCAAAGCTAAAATTTTCAATTTTCTTTTCAATATAAATAATTATATTGTTGATAAGAAATTCATTTGCCATTTTATTTCGCAATCTTATTTTGATAATTTTTATTGAATAAAATTATTTTTCTATTGTATTTGAAAAAAACATGAAGAGTTGAAATTGTAACGCCTTATAAAATATAACCAACAAGTGTGTACACGTGGCAGCATAGGATAGGTTGGGCAAAATTAATAAATTAAAAACTCACATCTAAATTGTGCTTCATAAGAATGTTCTCTCTTTTCTTTCAAGCACTCTCTCTTTTCTTCCTTGTCTTGCCACTCTCTCTATTCCAACTCCAAAATCTAACAATTTGTTTCCCGAATTGAAGCTACCTAGACCTTCAGGACTCCAAGAGCTACGTTTCAACCGATTGATTTTCCGTTTTCTCCAAACGGTAAGAAAAACCCCTTTTCTCGTGTGCCCTAGGGTTGTAAGCATGCGATTGAACTTGTTGCATGCAACCCATTTCATTTTCTTCCATGATCTAGCTTCTATTTGGTTCTAAGATTCGTTTTCTATCATTAATTGATGATTTATAGGTGATTCTAACATTTTGGGAGTGCAAGCAAGTGGTTTAGGGTTCCTACTTGAGCTTGGTTGTCTACACTAGAGTTAAGGGAAGCTGGGGTTTTTGTGTTGTTCTGTGAAATTCTTGAATTTGCATGAGTTAGATTTAGTAGATATAGTGATAGAGTGCATGTAAAGTTTATGGGTTGGATTTTAATTACGGAAAATATGAAAACTTGTGATTTTGCCTATTTGATCGCATACTGCTGGTTGATGTTGATATGAACTGTGAATTGGATGATTAGGAACTGGTATTCATACAATCCTGTGATAATTTTGAATGCTTAGAAGAAATGAATTCTGTTAAATAATGTATTAGGAAATAACCATGTGAATCATGGAAGTTTATAACCTATAAAGAGAACTAAGGTAGTCAAAATCTGAATTTTGTATTCCAGGCTGTTAGGATCAGTTTAGATAACTTGGGTAAGTTAATTATGACTCATTAGGAGTGTTAAAAGTGTTAAAAATAATTTATAAGTGGTAGATTCAGAATTGAGTACCTAGGTTGATGAAATTGAGGGTTTATAGTTTAAATCAACATTAAATCACTAGATAATAAGATTAGGAAGTATTAGAATCAATTATACAAGTTTATTTCGTCATATAGATCAAGTTTGGAGTGTTAGAAACTCATTAAAGTGTCTAAGATGCACCAAAACTAGAAAAATCACGTTGCTGTCAAAAACTGATAAGAATAATCGATTATCTCACTTGATAATCGATTATTTTAGTCAGCGAGTTATATCATCTTCAAAGCTCTCGCAAATAATCGATTATCACATATGATAATCGATTATTGTTGTCGAAAAATCATTCAGAACAGTTTTGGGTAGTTTTCGGGGTTCCGGATGTCCGGTTTGGACTATCTTTACTTCGTTCTGGGGGGTTTTGACCCTTCCGGAGCCATTGGTGAGGGTCTCCAAGCTGTTTGAATTACTTAAGTATTGAAAATTAAAAGTCCTAAAGAAATTTGTGTTAATAAGTGATGGTTTTGTGAAAGTATGTAATGTATGAGTTGTGTTTATGACATGGTTGATGTTGTATGATGGTGTATGGGTTTGGTATGAGACAATATAGTAAGAATGCACTTGAACGACTATGAAAGTTTATGTTTGATGAATCAAAGTGGTTTATGAGGTACATTATTGATCCAAGAGGAATATCGTGTGATTTAAAGTGGTCGGATTGAATATGAAATTAAGATCTCTTGGTGGGATCAGTTAGTGTATTGAATGAATGTGAGAGGCTTCCATATGGGGGGTTATCCCTAACACTCCAACAGTCTTTCATTCTCACTTAGAGAGGATTGACGCGTGTGGTGGGAGGTCCTAGGGTAGGCGCTATCACTGAAGGTCTATTCCGTGGTAACAGACTAGCCTTGTGTATGGTCGGGTGGAACCCCTCGGCAATGGCTTTGCAAAGCAGTAGGAGTCATCACAAGTGCACAACCCGCCCCAGCTCTGCATACATTCTATGTTCAGACGTGTCTAGGAGTCTTAACATGATAGGATGCTTGCTTTAATGAGTTTTGTGAAATAAATATTTATGTTTATAATGACTTACATGTTTATGTGTGTATGGACGTTCTTGGAAATGCTAGATTGAATTGAAATTATCTGTATGTTTTTTTTAGACCTAGCTCACCCTTGCATTGTATGTGTTGGTCTTCTCCCTTGCGATGATCATCCAATCCTTTGGATGTGAGCAGTAGGTGATGATGTACCCTTGGAGCAAGCTTTGGAGGTTGAAGAAGACCCAGCCCTAGTACTTAGGCCCTCTACTAGCTCTTAGTTGATTAGCGTGTTATTTTGAAAATTCCTAGCTTTTATTTTATATAGTTCGACACTTTTGGAAAACTTTTTAGGTCTCTTTAAAATTTCAATAGCCTTGTATTTTGGAAAACTTTGAAAACTTGTACTTAAGTTTGATTTTCGTTTTAATTCCCTCTATCTTTTGGATGAATGTATACATATTTAAATACTATTATCTCTATCTCCCAACTGCTTTTACATATTATAATAGCTTAATCCTATTATATTATATGTGTCTATGATATTTTAGGATGTGACAAAAATAAATATGCAATGAGTAGAAGGGATGAAATTGAAAAAACTAATTTAAAATAGGATCTATATTAAATACAACTTTAAAACTATAATTTTTTCAGGAGAAACATCTAACTAAATTTCAATACTAAATTATGTGTTTTTATTATATTAGTATAATGATTAAATATATAAATTTAAAATATATTATTTTGACTTTTCCAAAACTTCTAGTCAAAATCCGCTATTGCATATAATTAGCTCTAATTACACAAATAAAACTTAAGTTAATAATTTGAACATACCATTACAAAAGAGAAAAAGTCCATACTGAGTTAGCTAATATAACATTTGTTTTCTTAAAGGTCACAAACAATTAAGATCAATATCGAAAAAAAGGAAAAGAAAAATTTATTCTAATTATAAAACTGATTGAATAAAAATGTATTGTTCTCAAATTAGGAGTTCTAATACTGACTTAAATATTTGAAAAGACAAAATCTTAGAGAGAAAATAGAAAAAAAATTTAAAAATTATAAAAAAGATGATTTTATAAAATAAAAGTTAATTAATAAAAAAGTTATTTATTGTTTGACTTTCTTTAATAATGAAATAATCGAAAATATTTTTACCCTTAAATCATTTTCAACATCTTTACAAATTTAACATTCAAAAATTGTTAAAAAAATTTAACAAAAAAATATTATTTGTTTTTTACATGTTAGTTATTTTGTTTGTTGTAAATATAACTATATATATAGTGGGCCAACTAAATTGACGTCAGCTTCTATTCTACCAGCCGCCACCCTTGACTTACCATTTCACTTATATTTTTATTTTAACAATATATATATACACACACAAAGGCATTCCAAGATAATTGTAGTCTTAATTGAACCTTTGACCTAATACTTTCTTAAATCTGATAATAAAATGTGGATCTTGTAAGAAAGGAAACTATTTGTATGGAATTCAAATAATCACATTCCATTAATTCTATAAAGGAATCACATGTCTTATTTAATATTATAATATACTAAATAATATCAATTTATATAGCTTTTAATCAGATTCATTATGTTTTTTTCTAAACTCTTACACGTTTTTTTGGTTCGTTTTTCTTCCAAACTTTATATTGTAAGTTTCTTTCTTTTAAAAAGTTGCGGATTTAGTTATTTATGATCAACATTATTAGTTTTTTTATGTGACAAAGGACATGTTTTCAATATATTATGTTTCTAAATTGACAAAACATTTGGATAACTTAATGAAAAATTCTTTTAAAGTGTATGAAAAACTCAAACAGCTTAGTGGAAAATTCGAATAGCCTAATAAGATGGATACATAACTCAAATAGTTCGATAAAAAGTTTAATAGGTCAGTAAGAATCTATCAACCTGTCTCGACTTTCTATCGAGCTATTTGAACTCATATAACTTAGTGAGAAGTTTAGATAATCCGATGAGGCATAGAGAACTCAAATATCTCAATAGATAATTTAGATAGTCGGGAAAAGCACCTTATTGAGGTATGTGGATTTCCTACCGAGATTCAAGCTATATGAACTTTTCATCGAGCTGTCTGAGTTTTTTGTGCATCTTACTGAACTATCTAAACTTTTCACCGAGCTATTTGAATTCTCCATGCATTTTACTAAGCTAATTTTTACTGAGAATATTAAAAGGATAATTTTTTTATTCAAAGATTTATTTTATGATAAAATAAATTATTTATATAATTGTTTTTAAAATTAAAACTTTATAATACTTTTTAAAATAGTTGAGTTACTTAAAGTTAATTTTTTAATTTATATTTTTAATTTTGTGAAAGAAATTGGTAATTTATGGCATCCTCAAATTTATATAGTTGTTTTTGTATGATTTTTTTAATAACTCCTGATATATGAATCAATTCATATATAACATTGTTATAATAGTAACAAAATATAATATGTCTCTACTTTTACATATATTGTCATTATCTCTAATGTTTCAAATATGAGGTAAAATCTTTTCGTTCAACTGGTCGGTTTTTAATTGATTACTCTCCAATCCAAGTTCAGTTTGTTAAACATCATTTGTGAGTGAATACCTATCAAAGATTCTCTTATACTAGAGTTAGTTAGGTTCATATAATAAAAGTAATAAATACGCAATTAATGAATCACTTACCTCCTTATCTAAAACTATTGTTTATAAACTTTGTGATGAACTTTTGATTATAATAGGTCTAATTACAATCCAAACATAATTAATGGTGATTTGACCTTTGAATGAGATTATTTTAAAATTAATATGCTTCAGTTTGACCGTTTGGTCTTCACAGTTTCAATTGTGCGATCTGATTCACCTAATGAAAAACAAATCATTCGACTAAGAATTAATCGAACGACTATACTATATACCTAACATTAAAAGTAACTCACCATAGAAGTACAATAATTTAATCTATATTTATCTCTAACTATGAATAGCATAATTTTATTATAGATAATACTTATTATAAATAATGATATAATCCTTTATTGTATTTATAACTTGAATATCTCACATAGATTTAAGTATATTTAAAATAATACATCCATAATAGTTTATTCAAAACCTATCATTGTTTGTTTTTAGGATAAAAATAATGCATAATGAATTTGAGACATTCTTGATTTTTAATTAAAAATATTAAATTTAGCTTTTAAAACATGTTGGAACAAGAGGTATTGAAATTGTGTACATATATTTGATAGAAGAGGCTTGCTTTCTCATTTAATTGAAGGAATGCGTTAATGTGTGTAGGTGTAAGATATATAATTTTTCATTTAAAACATTAAAAACTAACAATATTGTTGTTGATTTTAGTTAAGAGCTTTTTGTAGCCTTATTATCTGTGCACACATGGTATTAGAAATTGTGAGGTGGTTTTATTGACTAATAATGATGGATTATGATATGTTAATAATTTATTTTAATAATGTTTTCTACAATAGTTCGTATACTAATCACAAAATACGTGATTGTAAAAAAGTTTTAGAAAATATTATTAAAAAAACATTTTCTAAAAAGGATTGATATTGTGCATCCAGTGAAGTGTTACGTAACCACGCATGACGTGTGTTACACGTGACTTCCGTAAGTCACATGTTCATGTGTTGGTTTTGGTGTTTATGCAATAATCTAACCTAAAACAAACCCAGACATCACCTACACTGTGTCTCCTTATATTTGGCAACGTGCTATGATCCCGCCCACTCTTTATTATTTTTTTATGAAAAGCAGATGCTAATTGGTTACCAAAATAATACTTACGCTTTAATTTTAATTAGATATAGAAGTACGCAATATTTAATACAATCCATACATTGTAACTGCTATTTAATAAGTTTAATTTAAATTATGCATTGTTAATTATGATCAGAAGGGTCTTAAACTATTAACTAAAAGGTTAACGAAATTAAATCCTACTAAATACTAGAACCTTTCAAGGTTGAATGAATACATTAAATTGAAAGAGTGTGACGGATTTGAATTTAATTTAATTTAATTATTATTATTATTTAGATTGACATAAGATATTTTAAAATAAAATTCATGACACTACTAAAAAAATTAAATTTACTTACTGTTAATTACACACAGGTTTAGATATGTAGGTAAAATAGATATTTAAAAATATTATAACTAAATACTAAACTTTGACAATAAGAAAATTAAAAAAATTGTATAAAATTTCGTGTCGTTAAAAAATGTTATAACTTATATAATTCAGTATTGGATATTTTACTTTTAAAATTGAAACAAATAATAACTTTATTATTTAGGAAGAAAAGTATAAAATATAACAAGTTACAACTCATTTTACTAAATATTTTTTCTAACAATTATTTTAACCATTTTAGATATTCAAAATTATTCATTCAAATTAATACTTAAGTTATATTTGTTAAAAAAAAAATCATTTGTTATTATTAAATTAAACATAAAATGATGTATAAAAGGATCAAAACACATTAAAAATGTAACATTATTTTATTTAAAATGCCAATACAATTCTAAAAAAAATTAATATACCTTTAAACCAAATAATATATGAGGATAAAAAAGTTTCAATATCCTACTATCATAATATATATATATATATAATATAAAAAAATATATAAAAAGTAATTCGAAATTTTTAAAGTGATTGTGATGTTACTATTGATATCTCAAAAATAGTACTTAAAATTATTTTTAATCAAATTATTAATTATAATGTATCAAATTAATTTTAATTTTTATTTTTGATTTTTGTTAAAATTATTTTTTATACTATACATACCATCAACTTAAATATATTATTATCGTATGAAAATAATATTAATATTAATAATATATAAAATACATTACAAAGTATTTTAATAATAATATAATAAATGTAATTGAAATAATTTTTAGTTTAATAAATTAATAGAAAAAATCGTGTGTACGGAGAGTGTGAAACTTCTAGAATATTAAAACTGGAGCATATGGAGTGACAGTTGTTGTTAGTACGGTACTGCAACTATCCCAATAATGAATAAAAAATCAAATATTGTGGCATTGCATCGTTCCCACTACAATAGTTGACGTCAAAGTCAAATTCAACGAGTAAAAGTGGTCATGCGTTTTTACTTTTTTAGTATAAAACTGCTTAATATATAGAAATCCTTTTAAATATAATATTTTAACAAATAGTGAAATAAAATCAACCATTGGTATATTATATTATATTATATTTATATGCTCATAAGAATATAAATGGATGTAAATATCAGATAAGAACGTAATAGCTTTCTGATAGAACTTGGATTTTTAAGTCTCAAAATATAAGATAATTTAACATGAAACAGATAACGAAAATGGGTATGTATATAAAAAATCTACTTACTTGCATTTTTTAACTTTTGAATATTTTCCCTACTTTTTCTGAAGTTCTAGAAGTTTTTATAAATAAAGTAGTCTAATAACTTTTATCTATTTAACATCATTCTAATTTGCGGATTATAGGAATGCTTGTTTCTACTAGAAGCATGCTCATTTTAGGACCTACAAGCCATGAAATAGAAATGTAATGGATATTAAAAATCACTTCTAATATTGATATTAATAATTGCTGTTGAGCTTTCTTTTTTTCACTTTATAAGCTAGAGATACCAACTTCTATTTAATGTAAAACTTCTGAATAATTAATGTAAAATTGAAAATTCAATTGAAGTTGTCGTGCAATGGCTTTTGTAATAGAAGAAATGATAATGATAATACTAGTAATGTTATAAATGATGGAAGTAATAAGATCAATAATAGTGCAAGGAAAAGAGATGTAGACAATGATATAAGTGACAAATAAACAATAAATCATTTCAATTTTATGCATAATCATTACATCACATACATCAAATAACATACAATAATTATATATCTTTCAGAACTTTCAGAAAAAATTGACTATAATATCTAAAATCAAAAGTCTAACACTTATGAGTCATAATGAGTTACTATTTTAATTTTTTTATTTGTAATTATTAGTTGTTAATATTTTTGTTAGTGGAAGACTTGAATTGATAACCTTTTTCATTTTTTTTTCAATTTTTTTAAACAAATTATATATTTTTTAAATGTTAATGAGAAAAAGTTTAAGGAATAAATTACACCTACTCAGATGTCCAAAAATCAGAAATTATTAGTCCTTGAAAATATTTTTGAGTCTATTTTCTAAAAAAAAGAATCACATCATTTGGAAATCTGTGGGAAAAGTTATGATTAAAATAGTCAGCAAAGGTCAAGGTTGACAACATGTTATCTAACTTAAATTGCTTTGGCTACTTATGTGCCCACAGCTGGCTCCTGCAGTATAAGTTTATGTAAAAAAAACCCCACTTTTTACTCGCGTAATCGTTTACGAGCAAGTTGTAATCGATTACCAGTGTGTTTTTTGCCTGCACAACTTTCTGGACTTTACTTAAGTTGGTCATCTCACAAACATTGTTTCTTTCCTCTGTGATGGAGTTTCCAAACATGACTTCCCAGCCTCTACTCACACGTTAACACTAAAATCAAGTGAAAATTATTATATTTATGTCAAAAAGTTATAAATATTGACTATGGTCACCCAGGTTACCACAACTGGTTCCTGTAGTACAAGTTTCTATACAAAACCCACTTTTTACTCGCGTAATCGTTTACGAGCAAATTGTAATCGATTACCAATGTTATTTTTGGCTACACAACTTTCAGGACTTCACCTAAGTTGGTCATCTCACAAACATTGTTTCTTTCCTCCATCACAAACACGACTACTCAATCAAATTGGCCACTTTCTTCATTCACATTCCAAACAACACCTCATTTCACAATGACAATAACGAAAGAAATAACAATTCAATTAACATTAACAATAATTAACGGAAGCAAAGAGGCATTTTTTATAACATTGAACAAAATTGGGTACATTACACTTATTGGTTCATCTATGTACAATGTTGTATGACTTTCTATAACAAATCAATACAAAAATCACTAATGTCAGATTCTAAGAGCTCTATTTCTAGTGTACGAAGTCCTAAGTGTTATGCTCTTGTAACGCTTTCATGATCCGCTAAAGCACGCATAAAACTTTCTCTGTATTTTTTTTTGTTTTGTTTTTTGGTGTTGGTTGGTCCTCCTTCTTATCCTCTCCAACTTTAGTAGCTGGTGTCTTCACAAAAGAAGAAAAAGTTTCCTTGCTTGAAGTACCAACATCATCATCAACCTGAAATTTAACAATATATATCATAGTATTAAACCATTCATATTCTCATTAAAGATCACTGAATATATCATAACATACAAAACTCAAACAAGAAACCACATACCAATCGAAAATGTAATCAACAAAATCGAAATCCAAATACAAATTGAAAACGCAACCAACAAAATGGAGAAACTCATTTACCTTGCTCAAAATACCATGGTCACCGAACATTGCCATTGTACACGAAAATGAAAGGAGAATAAAAACAACACCTTCAACAAAACTTCGATGATGAAAATGGAAAAAGAGCGAAGACTAAATGAGAGAGAATGATGGAGAATATGACAAATTAGAGAGACGAAACAAAACAGTGAATATTTTTGAAAGCTAAAAATTATGAAACAGAAGCCCTTCCCACATTACAATTATACATTAAAATTTATTTAAAAACGTACCAATTCTATGTCGCCACGTTGTAAAAAAAAGTTGACAAACGAGTGTTGGGGATCCTTTAGGTTAACATGGTGATAGATTTTTTACGCTATCGGTGTCTGACACATTGTTGAAAAAGTTTTCACCATCGGGGAATGACTGCATCATGTGCACTGGGGAATGATCTGTAAAAAGCAAATTATAATAAAAAAAGTAAATGAGGGCATGAGAGTTTGGATAAGTTTTCTTTGTGGGGCCATGTTCTTTCCAGATCTTTGAACATTATAGTGAAATCCAGAGGTTGAAATCCAAACTTAAAAAATCCAGGACAACCAATGACAACACTCAATGAAGTATATATGTGAAAGACTTTTTTTCGCACCCAAACAAACTATGAAGAAAAAGAATGACATTCTTCTTAATGTCGAAACTCGAAAAGATGGTCAGCATTTTCTTTTTTCTCTGTTTGGATCAAATATATTTAGAGTTTGTCTGCCATTGAGAATTTAAGACGCGGATCTACAAGTATCTTATGTGTAGCTCAGCATAATAATTCACCAATCAAAATTTCCAGAAGGTTTGTTATACCAATGACATAATTAACAAAAGGTTTTGCCTAGGTGATTAAGAATCACAATATTAATAATGACTGCAAGACAATGATTTATCCTTATTTATGGTTACGATTTATTCTACATGATGGCATCAGCATTGTGGCAGTGCACTTTATGACTTATTTCAGAGAAGAAAAAGAAAGAACAGAAAAAAGTTATAAATTTGCAAGAGACATAAAGTAATAAAAAAGAGAAAATGAAATAAGAAGGGATAAACATCTACCATTACTCTTTCGGAATAATACGGCTATAGTTTATGGTCAGAGTGATGGTAATGTATTACTCTCAAACGTTGAATGCTACGTTGGCTGTTTGGGCTATCTGATTAGGCTCCCAGATCACTGTTAGACAGAGACACGTGGTTGAATCTAATACGTTAACGAGGCAGCAACAGTGAGGAATATGTTTCTTAAGCCAGACACTAACTGGGTCTTTTATTAAATTTGGAAATAAATTTTAAAACAGGGCTATTTAAACCTCCTCCAACTTGGTTTGCGCTCTCAGAATCACTTCCGTCACTGAATTGTAAACAGAGAGAGTGAGGAAGCTTGGGTTGGTCAGTGGCTGAGACGAAACCATGGAAGGTGAAAAGAGAAAGGGCACAGAGGGAACAGAGGGAACAGAGGGAAGAGGGCCCTGGCACAAACCCAAAGAGGGGAGCATCTTCCCTAAAAAGAGAAGCTCTGTGAAGGAAATGATGGGCAAGAAAATGAAGGAGGTGGTGGTGGATATTGTTAAGTCCACACTCAACGACGCTTCCAAGAAGGTTTCGCCAGCACATCAGGAATCTGAGACCGCCCACGAATGAAACAACTATACTCTACACACTGCTTCTTAATTTTATTCATCTCATGTATTGTTTTGCCGCTCCAAGAGATCCAGATGCTCTTCAGTTTTTGTCTTTTTTTTTTTCTTTGTTCGTTTCTTTGTATCTTTGTTTATTATCTGGGTTTAGCTGATCGGCATTTACGTATCCATCTTTTATGTTTTTAACACGGCCTACCTTTTCTGCGTAACGTCTTCTGTTCTGAATTTCTGAGCATTCATCGTTGTCAGTCGCATAAAAAGGGCAAGAAAACAACACTACCCGTTTGTTGTGGGGCTTGTCTTTTAACGAAATATTTGTTGTTGAATGAATTGAAATAAAACATCCGCCGTAGAAACAGAGCAGTTGGGGAAACAGGACATAACCAAAATCTCAGAATCTCAGAATCTAACTGAAAACCGATCAGTCATGTGACCCGTCACTGAATGGGTCAAAACTTCCAATCCAGCACTGTCCGATTTAATGTTGTTTTTATCCAGTTCATGTAGTTTAACTTTTTAACCGAAATGTGGAACCGGTAATTCATCGTTCACTGACCTATTTATAACTGTGGAAGTGAATGGCCGTATGAGACGGAAGATAGCTCACGATTCTGATCTATACGTGCTGACAGTAACGTGCTCTGCGTGGAATCCGCGTAAAAATGTACTGTAGTACTCTACACTTTTTACTTTTTTCTCGGTACTAGTTTATTGACGATTATTTCGCATGAAAATTTACTCATTTTAAAGAGGCTTTATGAAGTGATCCAAACTAACAAAATCCCTCTTTCACCAATCATATCACGTTCAACCTTTTTTTCAATTTTAGGATAAAGCCATTTTCCCAGAGTGAAGAGACAGAAAGCGAGGTAAAATACCTCATTCGGTATCTAAAATAAAAGGGTCTTCGCAAGTGTATGCTCCAAAAAGTTTATAGATAATTAATTAATTCAGGATTTGGTCCATTTCTATCATTACGTTTCCCCAGTCTACATTCCTTTTATATTTCCTCTTTTCCAAGTAGTTCTTTTTTTCTTACCTTTGTAGCATCTAATTCAGGGAAAGGAAGATAGAGATAGTGAGTTAGAGTTAGGGAAAGTGGATAATTGAAAATTTGATTGCCGGAGAAAGGCTAACAATTCTTTACCTTTTATCCGACAGAAACCCAAATCTAAAATCGATTCCACACAAATTTATTAACAATGATAATAATGTAACATCTATATCTTGTAATTAGAGTGTTCAACATATTGGGTATCATTAATTCGTTTGAAAATTTTCCACACATATGCGAGTGATCGAATGTTTTTGTCAAATGTCTGAAATTTGTCTGTTCTGTTGACTTCCACAGAGTTTTTTTTAAAATGCAAACTATATGCTAAACAAGAATCCATGTAAGTCACAATTTTCTTTATTAACAATCACATTAAGCAGAATCATGATCACATCACTCATACGTTAACTCGGCTATATATTTAAAGATATAGTTAATCCCAAACTAGAGTTGAATTTTTATGTTTAAGATTTTGGTGTTTGGTGCACTTCATTCCAACGCAACCGAACTATGAATAAAGAAAGAGTAATTATATATTGAGCAATCGTCATCAACTATTCATATGTCACATAAACTTTATCACATATTTTAAACAGACCCCAGAAGAAAAGGGGGAAAAATCAAGCTACCGGTACAAACGAATCATGCAAACATCATCATATGTATAAACAAAACAACCAAATCGGAGTTGTGCCACAGAAAACGATAAGGGACTTTGTGTTGGTTTAGAATTTGTGATAACTAAAGAAATGTGTTCTTCAAATTACCCCAAAAGATGAGAAAAGAGGAGTTAATGCAATAACCAGATTGCAAGAGAAATCACTATTATTGGTTTGTCAGAATACAATAAATGACTGATTACTTTTAGTTAGCTTTTGGTTCTTTTAGTTCCTTTAGTTTAGTTTCGTTCTATATATATTTACTCCTTTACCTTTTGTAAACATAAGTTTCAGATACCCATAAGCAATAATAGACTTTACTTTTTTACACGGTGCTTTCTCTTTGTTCTCTTTCTGTAAGTTTGCTTTTCTCTGTGCTACAATGTCGGTGAACATTCAGATGCTCCGATTGCATATTTTCTCTTGATGGTATCAGAGCTCTTCATTTGAAGAGCTCTGTTGCGCCACTCTGACTCTTTTTTTTTTCTCTTTATTTTCTTTTCTTTTCTTGGTCTTCTTTCTGTTTTCTTGGTTCACTTCTTCACAGGCTTCTTGCACAATGGCCGACGATCATACCCAATACTCTAGCTTTCTCTACCTCCATCCAAGTGAAAGCCCTGTTGTCCCACTGGTTTCTCCTCTGCTTGAATCTACCAACTACCATGCTTGGAGCAAGTCAATCCTCACTGCCCTAAGCGCCAAGAACAAAATCCAATTTGTTGATGGAACCACTGAACAACCGCAAAAGGAAGACAGCATTTACGATGCCTGGAAAAGATGCAATAATATGGTGGTCTCATGGTTGGTTCATTCCGTTTCTCCAGACATCCGCCATAGCATTCTCTGGATGGATAGTGCCCAAGCCATTTGGGATGATCTAAAATCAAGATTCTTTCAAGGAGACCTCCTACGTATTTCTGAATTACAAAATCAAGCAGCAACTTTGAAACAAGGAGACACTACTGTGACTGCGTTTTTCACCAAACTTCGCGTTATATGGGATGAGCTTGAGTGTTTTCGTCCTAAACTAGTTTGCTGCTGTGAAGTTAGATGTTCTTGCAAATTGGTTTCCATTCTCTCACAAAGAAAGCAGGAGGATCGGGTCTTACAGTTTCTCCGTGGTTTGAACGAACAATATGGTAATATCCAATCTCATGTTTTGTTGATGGACCCTATACCTCCTATTTCAAAAAAATTTTCATATGTTGTGCAGCAAGAAAGGCAAGTCATGAATAATACCTTTCTTAATGGATTAGAAATAAAAAGTGTTGCCGCTGTTAGTACCTCTGTTTGTTCTTATTGTGGCAAGAATGGCCACACAGATTCTGTTTGCTTCAAGAAACATGGCTTCCCCAATAACAGAAATTCTACTGGAAGAAAGACTTGCTCCCATTGTGGGAAAAATGGCCACACCATCGACGTCTGCTACAGGAAACACGGATTTCCTCCTGGTCATAAATTTCATAATGGCAAGACTCTTCTGACCAACAGTCAAGATACCAAAAATGATGATCTTGGGGAGGCCCTCAATCCAGAAGTTCGTTTGACTCAACAACAATACCAAGCTCTCATGGCTCTTATCAAACATCCTAATGATACAGGAGCAACATCATCCAGCCAAATCAGTTCCATGATCTCTAACTCTACTAATTCAGGTACAACCACTTTTAACCTTAATTCACATGAAGACCAAGGTATTATCTCCTGGATCTTGGACTCTGGCGCAACAGATCATGTTGTCTCCTCTCTTATTCACTTATATTCTCATGAAAAGATTACTCCTGTAACCATTAACCTTCCTAATGGCATGAAAACCACAGCCACTTATAAAGGAACTGTTAAAATCAGTGAAAAAATTCTTCTCAAAGATGTTCTTTTTATTCCAGATTTCTGCTATAACCTCATTTCCATATCTAAATTGGTTGCACACAATCATTTGCGCATTATATTTACTAACTCAACCTGTTTCATTCAGGATTTGACAACCAACAACAAGATTGGTTCAGTTGAGATACATGGAGGACTGTACATCTTTCGTGGCCCTATCCACACTACACACAGATTTGTTCATTCTGCTGAAAAACATCATATACCTAGATCGGCATGTAAAAATATTTGGCACAATCGCCTAGGCCATTTATCTGATAGCAGATTAGAAATTTTAAAACAAAAGCATAGCTACATAGACTCAAGAACTGATAATTGTAATGCATGTCATACTGCCAAACAAAAAAGGTTGCCATTTTCTCATAGTACCTCTCATTCCTTAAATGCTTTTGATCTTATTCACATTGATATTTGGGGACCTTGTTCCAATCCTTCACTGCACTCTCATAGATATTTTCTAACCATAGTGGATGATTGTACTAGATACACTTGGATTCATTTAATGAAATGCAAATCTGAAACTCGCCAACATATTGTTCATTTTATTGCATATGTTAAAAACCAATTCAAAGTCAGCATCAAGACCATTAGGTCTGATAATGGAAATGAGTTTGCTATGACAGAATTGTTCAATCTAGAAGGCATTATTCATCAAACATCTTGCATTGAAACCCCTCAACAAAATGGTATAGTTGAGAGAAAACATCAACATCTTTTAAATGTAACTAGAGCTTTACTTTTTCATTCCAAAACTCCCATTCATTTTTGGACCTATGCTCTTAACTATGCTGCTTTGCTTATTAACATCATGCCTACCCCTTTTCTCAATAATAGCTCACCACATGACATGTTATATCAGAAAGATTTTGATTTTTCTAGATTAAAAGTTTTTGGTTGTCTTTGCTATGTTAGTACCCTTCAAGCCAATAGGAAGAAACTTGATCCCCGTTCCAAACCTAGTCTATTTCTTGGTCTACATCCCACTACAAAAGGTTACATTACCTATGATCTTATCACACATGATATTAAAATTTCTCGCAATGTCATTTTTATTGAATCTGAATTTCCTAATACCACTCATAATGATGCTTCTGACCTCTCCTTTTCTCTGCCTATACATAATACTCAATTTGTTTATGATGATGACCATATTCACCCTATTATTCCAGCTCATAATCTGCCCATTCTTGATAACCATATCCAGGATAGTACAGAAGAAGAACATCATACTCCTAAACGAACCACTAGAGTTAGAAAACCCCCCGCCTACCTAAAAGATTTCCAGATATCTTCTTATAGCACCACTAACACTAAATACCCTATTGATAGTATTTTGACTTTTGACAGATTATCATCTGCATATAAAGCCTTTATTTTTTCTCTAGATAGTCTGGTTGATCCCCAGGATTACAAGGAGGCCTTGAAGCATGCTCATTGGCGACAAGCTATGCAGGAAGAAATTGTTGCTCTTGAGCACAACCAAACCTGGACCATCACCACCCTTCCCCCCAACAAGAAGGCCATAGGGTGCAAATGGGTGTACAAAACAAAACAAAAACCTGATGGGACCATAGATCGATTCAAAGCTCGCCTAGTTGCCAAGGGCTACACTCAAATGGAGGGTATTGATTACTTTGATACTTTTTCCCCTGTAGTTAAACTAACCAGTGTTCGCTTTATTTTATCTTTAGCAGCGTCTCAAAATTGGCCTCTACGACAGTTAGATGTCAACAATGCCTTCTTACATGGTGATTTAAGTGAAGAAGTTTATATGCAGCTGCCACCAGGGATCACTGCCCCAGGTAAAAACCAGGTTTGTCTTCTCCACAAATCCCTCTATGGTTTAAAACAAGCTAGCAGACAGTGGTATGCCAAGTTGTCCTTTTTTCTTCTCTCTCACAATTTTTCACAAACATCTGGTGACCACTCTCTCTTTACCAAACATAGTGGAGATAATATCACTATAATACTTGTTTATGTTGATGATATCATACTTACTGGTAACAACATACATGATATTGATACCATTACAACCATGCTTGATGATCAATTTAAAATAAAGAATCTTGGTAATCTATCTTACTTTCTGGGTTTCGAGGTTGCTAGAAGCAAAGAAGGCATCCTTCTGTCACAGCGAAAATATGCGTTGGACCTTCTCACAGAAATAGGGATGCTTGATGCAGCACCTGTCAGCACTCCAATGAATTTCTCCACCAAAATATCCTCTGAAGGTGATCCTCTTGAAGATCCCGCTGCTTTTAGACGCTTAATCGGAAGACTTATTTACCTCACCAACACTCGCCCAGATATAACCTATGATGTACATCGTCTAAGCCAATATGTCGCTGCCCCCACCAAACTCCATCATCAAGCAGCCTTCAGAATCCTGCGTTATATAAAGCGGACTCCTGGTCAAGGTATACTTTTAAGTGCAACTAACAATCTCACTCTGCAAGCTTACAGTGATTCAGACTGGGCTGGATGTTCTGATACCCGCAAATCAACCACTGGATACATTGTCTACTTGGGTAACTCGCCTATCTCCTGGAAATCCAAAAAGCAATCAACGGTCTCACGTAGCTCCTCGGAAGCAGAGTATCGTGCTCTTGCTCAAACTGTGTGTGAACTTCAATGGCTCACCAATCTTATGAAGGACCTTCGCCTCCCGCTCTCCCAGCCTGCTACCATCTACTGTGATAACATGTCTGCCATAAAAATTGCTACCAACCAAGTTTTTCACGAACGTACGAAACATATTGAAATTGACTGTCATCTCATTCGAGAAAAGGTTCAAGACGGCACTATCAAACTCCTTCCTATACACACTACACTACAACTTGCTGATATTCTAACCAAGCCTCTTCCTCCTTCTACCTTCCACAACATTAACTCCAAGCTTGGCATCATCAACATCTACGCCAAGCTTGAGGGGGGCTGTCAGAATACAATAAATGACTGATTACTTTTAGTTAGCTTTTGGTTCTTTTAGTTCCTTTAGTTTAGTTTCGTTCTATATATATTTACTCCTTTACATTTTGTAAACATAAGTTTCAGATACCCATAAGCAATAATAGACTTTACTTTTTTACACGGTGCTTTCTCTTTGTTCTCTTTCTGTAAGTTTGCTTTTCTCTGTGCTACAATGTCGGTGAACATTCAGATGCTCCTATTGCATATTTTCTCTTGATGGTTTTTTCTTTATTCGGCTTTAAGAAACACTATCTGTTGAAAAGTCCGCAATCAGTGAAGATTCGAAATTGATTATTCTAATGGAAACAAAAAATTAGAAACTTGAGTCGTGTTCACACTTACCGTGGACAATTGCAATTGAAAATAAGTGGAGAATTCGACTTATGTTCAATAACGCCATCAACCATAAAAACAAGAGAGATGATATATTTTAACGCAGAAAGATACAATCACATTACAATTCTATATATTAATATTTTAATATAAAAGGTTTTCTATATATATATATATATATATATATATATATATATATATATATATATATATATATATATATATATATATATATATATATATATATATATATATATATATATATATATATATATATATATAAATATTGTTTTATGTGATTTTAAAATATAATTTTTCTTAAAAGCAACTATACACATAACTGTGCCCTCTGGACCTGATGATTGATTATTACCTAAAAGCCATATATATATATATATATATATATATATATATATATCCAATCATACGTATATGATTTTTGTAGAACAAATTTTTTTTTCTTTAGATTTACAATATAAATAATTGTTCTCTCGGTATACAATATAATTCACACTCTATATTTATTAACACGATTAACAGATCATACATTTAATATGTGGTGTCAATATTAATAGTTTAATTCATATTAACGAGAAAAGTTGATATTAATAGAGCTATCCTAACACCTAACCTTTAAGGAATAAATATAGAGCTGAGAACACATTTTTAATTCAGTTTTATCATCAACTACTTGTTTATTCACTGTATTAAGAAACAACATGAATTCCTACTAAATGTTTTCTGATTTTGGAATGGAGATCTCTTCTATGATAAAAAATAATAATGATGTTGATGGTAACTATAATTAGGTATATGTGTCTAGTTCAAATGGATGATTTTCTAATTTATTGTAATGATTTCAGCATATTTATCATAATATAAAATACATTATCGATTTACAATTGGGCAGATCTTTATTAGGATGTAACCGATAATTAAGATAGTGGTTCGCAAGAATATGATTCACTGTTTCTAGCATTTGTTGACGTAACATGGAGAAAATTCAAAAAGGCACATTTGACAAAGCTTAGAACAGAAAGAAGAAATAGCAATCAATTCAACCACTAATATATGCAATAAATTATATATATATATATATATATATATATATATATATATATATATATGCATTATATCTCTTGTTTAGTCGAAAATTTTTCGTACGTGATGAATATTAAATATGGATTCGTTTACTAAAAGTCACTAGTGCAGAAACGGTCTTTCACGTCCGACATTTTGGCCTTTTGACGTCCGGCGTGCGCCGGACGTCTATGCGGTAGACGTCCCTCACACGTCCGTCCTGGGAAGACGGACGTCTATATGAACGTCCGTTCTGCCTGAGGACGGACGTCTATATGAACGTCCGCTCTGCCTGAGGACGGACGTTTATTATAAACGTCCGCTGCATCAGGACGGACGTTTATATAAACGTCCGTTGCCTGAGGACGGACGTTTATTATAAACGTCCGTTGCCTGAGCACGGACGTTTGTCATAAACGTCCGCTGTCTGAGGACGGACGTCCATATAAACGTCCGCTGCTGTCTGAGGACGGACGTCTACCTTGCTGAGTTTTTTTTGGTGTAGGCTGGGCGTGGGACGTCCGTATGTGCACAGACGGACGTCTATAGACGTCCGACTGTACACTAACGGACGTCTAGTGGGCGTTTTTTTTTTAAAAATTTGTTTGTTTTTTCAATAGAACCACACCTGAAAAACAGAAAAATGTCCCAGAACAATTCTCCAATAACATAAATATGCGTTTTATATAAACAAAATTCTACTTAATGTTCAATCCACTACCAAACTATTAACATAAAAATAAAACTAAAACCAAACAATGTTCAATCAAGAAGAAATATAACTATTCCTAACTCCATCTTTGTAGAAGATAAGCGGTCCACTCCTGCCTTATCTGGTTAATTGTGTCCTCTATAATAGGCGATGTAGTCTTGAAGCGCTGCAAAATTCAAGAAAGATTCATTATTGTTTCATATATAGTTGAAGATGATTTTGATTTGTAATGTATTGAAGGTATACATCATTACCTCATTCCAGTCATCTGTAATGACAGCTCGAATGATGGTCTTAATCCAACACATCACATAGAAGCCACATTCCCATGAATCTACCTGCTGGTTACACTAAAATAACAAACTAAATAGTTAAAAATTTAGATCATTCAATAACATAAATGAATTAGAAACTATAAATGACTTACAACCTTTGGATACAAAATTTGAACCAATTGACCACGAGATTTACCAATACAAAATTTGTTCCTCGTGACGTGGTAGGCTGCTCAAGTACTTCTCCATGCCAAGTCCAAACTGTATAAGTCCTCATTATGCCATACATGAATAGATGGTCACGCACATTGCCTAAGTCTTGGCGTATTTGATTAAGACAACGCACACAAGGACAAAAATATGTCCCGTTGACAGACTTAGCATTTTGTTCAACGTATTGCAAGAACTGTGAAACACCCTTGTCATATTCTTCACTCATGCGACGTTCGTTCATCCATCTTCGATCCATACTATGTTCGTAAAATCATCAGTTCAAGTGTTTTAAATTATGAAAATTAATTTTCTCAAACTGTCCAATCGGACAATTCAAAATTTAACACAAACGATTAAAAGATTAATCGTTTGTCTTAAATTTCAAACGGGAACTAAGTGTCACTCAATGTATGGCAATAACTAATACACATTTTACACAATAACACATACATGCATACACAAAATTTAACAGTCAAAAACGTCCATACATTAATACACATTTCGCATTAATCGTTTAACACAATAACATAACTAATACACATTTTACAGTCAAAAACGTCCATACACAAAATCCACATACATGCATACACAAAATTTTCAACCAACAAGCTAACCTGAAAAGTAGATTCCAAATCCGAAGGAGGGAAGTGGAGGAGCAAACGGCCTAACACGCAGTCCAAAAAGAGTCAAGGAAGCCGTCCAAGAACACGCAAGAGTCTGCAAAAAAACGGACCGAAAACAATTTTTAATCGGTTCAAATCAAAGACATTTCATCACAGAACAATGTAATCGGATTAAATGTAATTTTAAACGGTCCAAAAGTGAGAAAACCAACCTGGAAACTGAACGGCGCAGCAGCAGAGACGGCGTTCGCGGGGAAGAAGACGAGTGACTGGTTCGCGGTTTCGATTTTAATAAACCTAGACGTCCGAGCCACATGGGCCGGACGTCTATAATATTATAGACGTCCGGCCCGCCACTAATATGACGTGTAACGAATTTAAAATTTGAATTTCGCGGGGCTTTAAACGTCCGTTCCCAGGGCTCGGACGTCTATAATTTTATCAACGTCCGTCCCAAGACGGACGTCTAAAATTCTGATGAAACCCTAAAACGATTCAACTACATGTCAGTCCTCTGAACGTCCGTCCTGAGGGGCGCGGATGTCTATAACATTATAGACGTCCGCGCCCCTCAGGACGGACGTTCAGAGGACTGAAAGTAATTATTACCCCAGCCACTCTGTCAGTCCTCTGAACGTCCGTCCTGAGGGGCGCGGACGTCTATAATGTTATAGACGTCCGCGCCCCTCAGGACGGACGTTCAGAGGACTGAAAGTAACTATCACCCCACCCACTCTGTCAGTCCTCTGAACGTCCGTCCTGGATGGGGACGGACGTCCATATATAATGGACGTCCGTCCCCCTCCAGGACGGACGTTCAAGAGGCTGATGGGTTGTACTACCCTGTCAGCCTCTTGAACGTCCGTCGTGGAGGGGGACGGACGTCCATATAAAATAGACGTTCGTCCCCCTCCAGGACGGACGTTCAAGAGACTAAGGGGTTGTACTACCCTGTCAGCCTCTTGAACGTCCGTCCTGGAGGGGGACGGACGTCCATATAAAATAGACGTTCGTCCCCCTCCAGGACGGACGTTCAAGAGACTGAGGGGTTGTACTACCCTGTCAGCCTCTTGAACGTCCGTCCTGGAGGGGAACGGACGTCCATATAAAATAGACGTTCGTCCCCCTCCAGGACGGACGTTCAAGAGACTGAGGGGTTGTACAACCCTGTCAGTCGCGTGAACGTCCGTCCTGGAGGGGGACGGACGTCCGTTATATATGGACGTCCGTCCCCCTCCAGGACGGACGTTCAAGAGACTGACATCTCAGTCTCTTGAACGTCCGTCCTGGAGGGGGACGGACGTCTATTATATATGGACGTCCGTCCCTCTCCAGGACGGACGTTCAAGAGGCTGATGGGGTCACACCCTGTCAGCCTCTTGAACGTCCGTCCTGGAGAGGGACGGACGTCTACTATATTATAGACGTCCGGCTCCCTCTAGGACGGACGTCTACACACTCAATTATTTACATTTATGCCACCGGTCAATTATTTACGTTGGAGTTTTCGTGGACGGACGTCTATGGAGTGACGTTAAAGGTCAATTCTGCACTAGTGAGTCATCCCTAATGTGTCAATATCGTTTTAAAAACTCAAATTATTCAAATTTATTTTATCAAATAATACTTATTTTTATACTGTAAAACTTTAATTCTTTATTTTAGTTTTAGTTAATGTGTTGTTTATAAATAAAGAACAAAATGACAATGTAACTTTATTAGGAACATATTAGAAATAAATATCATTTTAATAAAATTTAAGATAAATATGTTTTCTTTGAAATTATATATCTATAATTTTTAGAGGTCGAAAATCTTGGACGAGGTGCTTAAATATCTTTAATGTTCAATGTTTTTAATCCCTAACTTTTTGAAGAATTTTGTTCAAAAGTATTCTAAATTTATATTGACATTCATTATTATGATGTATGCAATATATAACATATTTATCTAACTTAATTCCAATATATTATTTTTATCTAACAAATAATTAAAATTAACTCTATCAAAACACACATAGTTTTTAATATATATATATATATATATGATCAAATAATACAAATACTTTACAATTCTACAAGATAATATACGTTTTTTATATTTAATTTTTGGAATAATAAGTATAGAATATGATACATTTCAGTCATGTATCTGACTTATTAATCTCTGTAATGGACTTAGACACTACAACATTGTGGCCTCACTTAATTTTCTATAACTTTATCATAATGGTTGTATTTCAAAATAATATTCCATTATAGGAATCTCTTTCAACTTTCATTTCCTAAATCTCATTCTTTGCGAGTTTACTAGAGTTAAGATGACTTACTCTCAGAACTCAAGCTCAATAATTATAATATACTTACCTAATTGAAACAATTCTACTTAGAATTACTTTCATTATCATTATAATACACAAGATAATATTCATAGTTCATAAAGCATAATTATTAACACAATTCAAAACTTGAACAAAACACCATTGTGCCGAACAACACACTCTAGCACTCAACACCGCTTCATCAGTGCACAACATTAATTTTCCTAAAGCCTTATGTGAAATGAGGACGTGGTGGTCTATAGTGTCCAACCCCAACCTATTAGAAATCATTATGAAAGTTATCATGTTTTCTTGTTTGTGTGTTTCAAATGGTTAAATGATCTATATGAGTACTTTACCTCTTTTAAATTGCTTCAATAAGTGTTCTTTTATTATAAAACATCTCAGATAACATCGTTAAATCAATTTGATCAGTCACATACCACAATCATATAAATTAAAAGATTCGCTACTTTCTATCAATTTAACTACAATCATATCAATCTATATAAATCACAGTTCAAACATTTTCACAAAATCATCTAGATCTAGTTTAATCAGTTGCATCCAACACACCCAAATCTTAAAATACAGAAAATAAAAATCATAAGTTTTCCTTACCTTAAGGAAGATTCCTACTACAACCCACTTATTACACAACTCTAAAAAGTTGTTATATTTACACAAAAGAAAATAACAACCAACGATTAAAGCATAATACTATGATTGCGAAGAGATTGTCTTACTAACATTAAACATCTAAAGAACTCATATTCGAAAATAAAGTCACATGCAAATAATTTTAATTAATAAATTTTTTTTATGCATTAAAACATGTATTTGCACAATTATTTTCCTTCTAAAGGTGTAACTTCTCATTTAAAACAACTGTATATAACACACACACACATATATTAAATAAATTTTAAAAAATGATAGATTTATTTTAAATTGTATTATTTAAATTAAAAAATAAAAATACACGTGTTTTTCACTCTTGTTTCTGCTAATACTAAGAACTATAATTATTAAATGATTAAATTTTAAAAAGTGCACTTGGAGCTTATACCTAACTTTCATAATAGAATTCTTTTGAGAAGTTTAATGCACTATAATATTTTTAGCAATTTCCGAAACTCGCAGTAACGCACTTACACGTCCTAAAAGGTTACTTCCTACGGCTTGATTAGGAGAAAAAAAGTGAGGTAGGTCGCAACACCTTCTTTCTTCACTTCAATTGCGATAAGGAAATATGAATTTGAGCATGCGTAACTTTTTTCATTTTGAAAAACACTTTTGACCGACAATCTTTATGGCTATGTCTGTCTGTTGGACTTGTCCACCTACAATATGTTCTAAGAAGAAAGAATTTCTACATGTCATGTGTTCAATGACCGTTTAGAGTCATGTTACAAACATGACCATGATAATCATTCTATAATCGAATAGTTATAATTTAGATACAGAAATATTATTTATAAAACGATTAAACCTAATACTTTTTAATTTATTATAAAATGTAATTATTATCGAGTGGACTATAAATAGGTTACTATTAATTCAAAATCCATTTTAATATAAATTTAAATTTAAGGTAAAATAATAAATAATGAAATTTAATACGTATTTATTATTAAAAAAAATGTTGAATCTTCGTTAACTTTAATATCGAATACTTGCATACAATCTTCAAGTTTAAGCCAACAATAATTAGGACGAAGGACACAATAAAAATAAACATTCAAACTTTCAGATGTCTAATACAATAAACAATTAATCTTGATCTGATAACCGAAATTTTATGTAACTTTTTTTTTTTCATTTTAATAACTTGTGCAATCATATTTAAAAAATCTTACGTAAATTACTAAAAAAGTGTATAGAAAGAGGGAAGAGTTGGCCCACTCCATCCACTTGTGTTTGAAAGGCATCATGAATCAATCTATTCCATTCAAAGGGAACGAAACTACCACTTTCCATTCTTTTATAAAAGAGTTCAGACTGTATACTATTACTTAAACATTTAAATATGTTTTTGGGTTAATCATCATCAAAAACATATTCTTATTTTTTAAAACTCAAATTAAATCTAGTTTTATGTTAAGTTACTAAATATTATTATATTAAAAGTATTATCGTCATAATTTTACTATCATTCTTACTTTAACTATTCAAAATAGTAATACAATAATTTTATCTATATAATTAATACTGTGAAAAAACTATGTACCACGGTAAACGCTGGCATCAAGGAAGGAAGATACTTTTTCTTAATGAAATATTCCCACATTAATTGGTATGAATTCTTTCAAGAATTTCTCTTATCATGCAACAACCATCTTCAATTTAATGTATAATTTTGCAAAGAAAAAAAAGTAAAATAATAATGTATATATTTAAAATTTTAAAGAGTTTAAGTATGTTTGCATGTTTAATTTTTATTACATAAAAATGAAATTAAAAGTAAATAATATTAAACTGATAAGTTTTACATGCGTTTTAAAAGCCTGAAATATAGTGGGTTCATTAATGATAGCATATTCTGTCACCTTTTGTAATTGATGACAAAAGAAAATGACAGCATCACTGGGACGTGTCCTTTTGGCGTCACACTTCACCATTTTGCCCTTTTCAATCATATCCAACTCAAGAGGTATATTTTAACTTTTATGAACTGCATAGAAGTCACACAATTACTTGCAAGTTAAGGCAATGGTACTTTATGTCAAATAAACTTGTATGAAAAGAATATAGTAAAGAGAAGTTTGAAAAAATGTAATAAAATATTTTATTTAAAAGCAGAATGTTAATAAAAATTACTAATAATTTATTTCACGAAGCAGCACCGAGTTTAATTTGACTTTGGTAGTTTATCAATTATTATATAGTAAGTTAGGTTAAATTAGATCACTACATTAAACAATTTTGAAAAATAACTATTTAAAAAATATATCGAAATAATAATAATAATAACTTATATTAATATAATAAAAGATTAAATTGTTTTTTAATAATAAATCTTTAGATAAGTAATATCGTTTATTGTATAATAAAGTTGAATCAGGTCGAGTTCATCAAATTCAAAATTTATGAATAATTGAATGCACTAAATAAAATTTAGCATTTAAATATACGATTAAATTTGTCTGAACAAGTTGAGAAATTAAATATAACTTATTTACCTATATTTTCTAATATTTTGAATGTGAATATTGGAGTTGGTACTTTAAGCTTTTTCAGTTGAGTAGCTACTTAAACATCTCATAGATAAAACCTTTTCTGCATTTTGTTCTACTTCACCAATCATCATGTCCATCTTTCCACAAAAGTTTTTTTCTTAAATTGAACTTTCCAAAATAGCTTCTAAGCTTATATTACGCTCGTATGTCTTGTATTAGATTAAATTTTTGTAATTTTTAAAACATTTCTTTATAACGATGTTGAATATATTTTATATTTTAAATATTCTTTTTAGATAATATAATTTAAATTTATTAAATTTTAATTGTTTTATTTATCTATCAAATGTAAAAAAATATTTAAGTACACAAAATGGTAATCATTTAAAAATATTAATATTAAGAATCTTTTTGGTTGACATTATTTTCTAGTTAAAACTCGTTATATTTTTAATTAATATTGGGAAAAATTGACTAAAGGTAACTATATAATTATTTTGGTTGATTTAAATTAAAATTATTTCAATAATGTAGCTGGCTGGTTTCTTTTTGTCTATTCTTTAATTAATATAAATTGAAATTATTTTCTCAATTAATACTGTATAAAAATAATTCGAATTAATATAAATTGAAATTATTTTTAATGCGATGAACTTATTGTCATAGATACTTGATATGCGTGATTGCATTATGTAGGAAATTGTAAGATATGTGATGCCAACTTAAATGGACATCATATAACGTCACAAAATGACAATAAAATATAAGAGTTAAAGGAAATTCTTTTAAGCTTAAGCGATTAAATTAACTTGTAAAATTAATTATGCATGTATAGGTTTTTTTTACTTATCGTTTGCGAATAACGGTTGAAAAGACAACACAATGCTGGGCCTGAGGCCCTTTTCCCGTCGGTAAGAAAACAATGAGAGAGAGATAATGGACTCACGGTTGTCCTTTATACATAAAATTAGTCTTTGTACCCATGTGATGCACGGGTAATTCTTTTAGCGGTATTTAATTTTTAATAATAAGTTTTTTTATAACATACAAAACCTATTAATTTTATATATTATATTTTAAAAAAAATAATAATGAAAGCAATAAATAATAAAAAAATTATATATATTTATCTGAATTTGAACAGATAAATTATCTATCTGAAAAAATTATATATATTTGTTATAATAATTAATCCAAAATTTTTTTTATAATAAATAATTTAACTTTTGAAAAAAATATAATAATTTAGAAATTTGAAATTTATTGTAATGAGTGAGAATTTATAAATATTTTATTTGAATTATCATTGTATAAATACCCAACGTATTTATAGATAATTTGTAAAAATTCTTTATGTTTATCACAACCTGGATTTTATTTAATAATCAATTCAACACAATTCTTCTTTCAAAAGTGATTGATCTTAACTTTTATTGATTGTCATGTAAAAAAAAGCATAGAAATTAGAAATTATCTTCTTTAAGTTTTGAAAGGAACCTGAGTGAAAAGAAATGTAACTAACGTTTTTACATGTGATAAAAGTGGCAAATATAATATTTTTGTCCAAATCATTATTTTAAAACTGTGTAGTGTGTAACGCATAGACATTTTAAGAAATAAAATGTATTTATTATATAAATTTAACATTATAAGAAAATAATTAAATAAGAATTGGAGACAAAAACAAAATTAGTTATTATATCCACTAAGTTAGATACCATTTTATAAATTAAAAGTTATTCAATTTAAATTAGTTAATAAAAATTGGTTTGTGAATTAGACTCCTTTTTGGTTAAAAACATTTCCCGATCTATTACTGGAACATTTGTTTAGTTTATAAAAAACACATGTCTATCTTCTAACTCTTGAATATTAGCAAAGAGGTGTTTGTGTCCACATATATGATTATTAGCACTAGTGTCTAGATACCTCGCCATGTCACTATCCGAAGTGTTGTCTTCAAAGGCTATCATGAGAATGCCATCAAATTTTGCTTGATCTCTCTTGACCAAATTTGCGTTTTCTTCCACGTTTTTTAAAGGTTCAAATTTATTATAACAATTATCTTTTTAATAAAGTGCATACCCAATAAGAATAAATTTCAAACAAAAACACCAAAGTCACAAGACTATCTTATTTTTAAGACTCATTTTTTTTCTCAAATTTTACATTCATTCCTCTTCAAAAGAATTTTTGTCTCTGAAAATTACAGTCATTAAGAAAAATACATAATGCAAAACTTCATAAATTTTTCTAAAGTTTATATAAATTTTCATAATACAATAATAACAATAGTTTCCGAACAAATCAAAAGAACATCACAACAAACTTAATGTATTCTAATAAAAACCACAATCTATTTACAACTATATATAGCAAGAAAGGCTCAACAAATATTCTCATCATGCAACAAAGCTACAAAGATTCATAATAAATACAAAAATAATTCTAAAATAATTTACACATAGATTATCTAACCATATACAAATAGAAACATTAGACTTCTTTACAAGAGACTCAATAACAACCCACATATTCATACATATACAAATGCAATCCACATAGTCATACATATACACATGCATTCCACATAATCATACACATACACATGCATTAAAGTTTCACAAAAAAAGCTAGACGCGCTCACTCCTCAAAAGCCCCAATGTTACCAATGAGGAGCATTGGTGTCTTGAAGATATTATGGTTTTGATGATACTACAAGATGGCGAATGTGAAGATTTATGTTGTATTTATTTAAAAGCATTTTGTAGAACTAATTGTATAGGAATTACTTTGTTGATGTAAAAACTTTTAGAAGTTTTCCTGTTTAGAGAATCTTTGCGCAGATAATCGATGATTTGGTATAATAATCGATTATTACGAGCCTGTTTGGAAAAGAGTTGTTTACGCAAATAATTGATTATTACTTAAAATAATCGATTATTTCAGTCTGAGTTAGTATTGCTCAAGTCGCGCAAATAATCGATTATTTCTCGGGATAATCGATTATCTCTCGGGATAATCGATTATCATTTTTTGAAACCCCATAACGGACACAGATAATCGATTATCACTTATGATAATTGATTATATCTGGTAGTTGGGAGATGTCTTTTCAGTTTTTGATTCTACACGAACCTGGGTTTATAAATAGAGGTCTTCATAGCTCTTAGAATGTATCTTTTCATTTGAGAGTATTAGAGCTTTGTGCCTAAGGGAAACTCTCTCTGAGTGAAAAGAGATCTATGCCATTTGAGAATACAGTTTGTCTGAGGAAGTTTTCAAGTGATAGTGTTTACTCTTGTCAAGTCTTGTGAATAGGAGAAGCTCGCGCTTTGTGTGTCAAAGGTCGAAGCGGTTCTCTTCAAGTTGGCAGAGTTGTGTCTTTCGGTTCGTTTGTCGAAGGAAGGTTCTTTCGTTTGTTTGTCGAACAAAAGGTTTTTGTTGTTCTTAATTTTCTATTCATCTTATTGTATTTGTTAAATTGATTTTAGTGAAAAAGTTAATCACTCATTATAGTGATTAACGACTGGACATAGAATCTTTTGATTCGAACCAGGATAAAATTTATGTGTTGATTTTCTTGAACTCTATACTCTCTACACTTTTAGCATACCAACTGTTTAATAAAAGTTCTCTAAGAAAATCAATATTTTTAAACGGACTATTTTATCTTGTTTATTGAGCATAACATGCTTTTCGCTATTTTATTCCGTTGCGTGACTCAACGATATCGGTTGTTTTAACCAACACCCAAGACAAGACACCTATTGAAGCTTGGAGTGGAAGAAAGCCATGATCTAAACACCTACAAGTATTTGGATCTATATGTTACATACATGTTCGTGATCAAAAGAGGCATAAGCTTAAAGACAAGACTATACGAGGAATATTATTGGGATATAGCATAGAGTAAAAAAAAAGACTCATCATTAGTCGAGATGTTGAAGTTGATGAAAATGCTTCTTGGAATTGGGAAGAAGAAAATGTTGTTAAAAGCAACATTTTACTTCTAGTGCAACAATCTCAAGAAGAAACTCAAGAAGAGACAGAAAATTCAGGTACACTTTCTTCACCTCCACAACAACTAGATTCTTTACCTAAAGTCAGTCCAAGATGAGTAAGATCTTTGGTAAACATATATAAAACTTACAATATGGCCATAATTGAGCCTAATTGTTTTGAAGAAACATCAAAGAAAGAAGTATGGGTCAAGGCTATGGAAGAAGAGATTAAAATTTTTGAGAAGAATAACACTTGGGAACTCGTAAATTTCCCTAATGGAAAAGACATCATAGGAGTGAAATGAATATATAAAACAAAGCTTAATCTTGATGGAACTATACAAAAGCACTAGGCAAGATTGATAGCTAAAGGTTACTCACAACAACCAAAAATAGACTACAATGAGACATTTTCTCCAATTGCTCGCTTAGATACAATTAGAGTTTTAATAGTTCTTGCAGCACAAAAAGGATGGAACATCTATCAACTAGATGCCAAGTAAGTCTTTCTAAATGTAGTTCCCGAAGAAGAGATTTATGTTGAATAACCACAAAGCTTCATCAACAAAGGCAATGAAGACAAAGTACTAAGACCTAAAAAAAGCATTATATGGCATGAAGCAAGCTCCTCGAGCATGGTATAATAAGATTGATAAATAATTCATCAATCAAGGATTAACGAGGAGCAAGAGTGAGACAATACAAGGTCAGTATTATCTCATTGTCTCTTTAGATGTCGATGATCTTATATATACAGGAAATAATATGAAGATTATGAAAGAATTTAAAGTAGACATGATGAAGAAATTTGAAATGACCGACCTTGGCTTGATGAACTATTTCCTCGATATAGAAGTGAAACAACAAAAAGAAGGTATATTTATCTCTCAAAAGAAATATATTGAAACTTTACTAAAGAAGTTCAAGATGAATGATTGCAAACATGTTACTATAATTGGTCGTAAACAAGAAGCTATAAAAAGATGATGGAGCATAAAAGGTAGATGCATCCACTTGGATGCAATCATAAGCAACCAATTTTGTGGACACCCTAAGTCTTTTCAACCACTACTAAGTACATCCACACATCCTTGATCATAAAAATCAACCAACCAAGTGAAGATCTTTCAATAAATTTCACCAAATTAGGTCCAACCCCTCAATGGGGAGCTCTTCTTCCACATTAGGGGAGTGGCGCTACACTTTCGGTACAAATTCGTGATTTTTCACTGGTATGCGATTACATGCTACTCGTAATCGATTACAGACGCACATAACTGGGAACAATTGTCTTCCAAAAATATAACTTCCAGGCAATCAACAACAACCAATTTAGTAAACCTATTGTTTCAGTCCAACTCCTCATCAGTACAAGGACACATCTAGTTTGACTCAACAAGTTAATGAATAAACTCACTCAACCAAAAAAACAGACAAAGAAAATGAATATGAAGAACAACTAATCAAGAATAGTTTAGTTGTCTTCATTTGCTATAATTTTGTACAATTATGTAAAAAAATTTAATAGTATAGTTTTGTACAATGTTTATTCATTTGCTATAAAATAAGAATCTAAACCAAGAACACATTTCTAATGCTATACTAATCCAAAATGTTGCATCGTTTGAAATCTTCGGATGGTACCCTCGTCTACGATCCAGTCACATATATACTTCTTCCTAAACGCAGCCAAGTCCTCCTGAAATGAACATTTTGGAATTTAGAAACAATATGAAGACAACGATAATGTATATTTACAAATTCATAATTTTACCTACATTTGTATATTCAGACATGCTTTTGCCATCATATTTCTCCTCTCCCATATTTCAATAGCTTTCATCATTATTACACCACAATCGTATCTATAGAACTAAAAAAAATACATACATTAATAAGGCACATGCACTAAGAACTTGGAGAAATTAAAGTGAGGGAAGAGAAGTTAAGTCATGAACTACTCAAGGGAACAACTAGACTCTAGATTTTTGCCATTAATGACACATTATTTGAAGAGAAAGTCTATGAGCTAGCTTATGCATGTGAAGATCTTGAACCTAAAAGCAACTTTAAAGACATGGAAAGTGAAATATTCATAGAAAGAGTTTGCAAGTTGGAAGGGGAAAATGGGTAACCACATCCATTGCACGATACATAGTACAAAGAAAGGAAGAAACTATTGACAAACCAAAAAACCACAGGACCGAAGCGCAATACAGTGTGTGAATAAACAATACATTTGGATAAAAGACGAAAATTGCTGCTCACAAAGTGACCACCGCACCCAACCGACGAAGGACCAATGACGACAACGAAAAAACGAAACCTTTCGACAAATGACGCCAATGGTGGACCCAAGCAAGACTTCCTCCCAGCACTTCAATGACAGACCGACACACACGACTTCGTCCAGATAGAACGGTGGACCCAAGAACGATTTTCACAGCGGTGGACAAAGAGCACTTCGTTGGTGGAACGAGAGTTTCGAATGGGGAACGAAAAACTGGTGAAAGAGTTTTGTAGGGATGAATTTCACTTTGTGAAAAGCACCAACAAGTTTCAGCATTTTTCTTTCCAAAAACACCCTCCAAAAAAAATTAAACTTTAAAAAAATCATTTAAAACAATAAATGACAGAACGACACGTGTCATTGTCAAATTATTGTCAAATTTGCGTTGTTGAAGAAACGTTTTCCTATTTTTATTTTGGCATTTCAACTGAAAAACCCTATAGATGGAAGAACGGAGAGAATGTTCCCAACCTTCGATGAACTAGGGATTCCTGAAGATATCGATTACTTCTCACTAGATCGATCTGGAATGTGAAGCTTTTCAATGTTCATCTGTACAACTCCTAGCAGCAATATACAGCGAAAATTTTGAACCTCGGATAGAGGCCCTTGAAACTGCCTTCTTGCTTCTTGGTAGTAAAGAGGAAAGGTATCGCAGACAAATGTGGAATTATGCAAGGGAGAGGAACCATTACAAACCAAGAAGATGATCATGAACCTTTCTCAAACCACTACAAACCAAGAGATGCTCAAGATTCACATTCATTCTTGCATTTATCTTGAGAAATGAGAGCCCAGCTGCCAACTCTCGAATCTTAGAAATAAAGCAATTTGAGGAAAAATATATGACTTATTTAATTTGTAATTTTGAACGGAATAATAAATTTTAGCATAAATCATTCTATAACTTTTTATTACATTAATTTTAATTCTCGATCAGGTTCATGATCAATACATATATGTTTGGATGGATTTGTTGTAATTATAAAGTTATACGAAATGATCAGTTAGACATTTGATTAATTAAGGCTTTTTTTAATTTCTTATTTATTTAGTTTCATCTTAATGAAGAAAAATAAAATGATAAAAATAATAAAATAAAAAATACTAAAAAAAGAAAAAATATATTATGATATATCTATTTAGCTATAATCACTATAACTCCCTACACTAATAATAAACTTATAAGAATTATAGTTATTATAAATGATCTTTTTAATAAAACTAAGAATAAAAATCGACAAAAATGACTTAGAACACGCGGGTCAACACGCTCTATCAAGGATTCGGGTTAGGTTGGATTTGAAAAAATAATTTTTTAATACGGGCTAATTTTTAACCTGACTCACCCCAGTTGAATCTGTGTGATCCAGGTTGGCCCATCAATCCACTTAGTTTAATTTAATTATTTATTATTTTGTATTTTAATATTATTAGTTAACATTTTTTATTATATTATAAATGGAAATAAAAAAAGGATGTTTTAAAAGAGCAAAATATTATAAATTTATCAATTCAAGACTCTAATCTTATAAATGGATAAGTGACACAAAAATTATCAATATTGTAAACTAATTTATTCGCATTTTGGGTTTAATTTTGGATTACATTGTTAATTTTTTTTATTTTGAATTATCTTTGGATTTTAACATCATTTTAGAGTGAAATTATTTAAATTTGAATTACAAAAAAATTATACTTTTTTTAAATTAAAAAAAATTAATTAAATGAGTCAGTAAGTCAGCCTGTTTAACCCACCAAACCATGGTGGGTCGGGCCAGGTTTAAATTTTTTCGGCTAGTCGGATTGGGTATTACTCCCTCCACCACCCCAAGTACTTCTGCACCTCTCCACTATTTTTTTTTATTCCAAAAATACTCTACACCTCCCCACTATTTTCTTTTACCCTACACCTCCCCACTATTCAACTATCTTTCTTTTTTTCTCTCTGCATTAATGGAGCATTATCTTTCTTTCTCTCTCTCTACATTAATAGAGCATTCATATGGCTTAGATTTAAACTTGTGATATATTACAAAATATAAAATTGAGAGAAAACTTAGTGTTTCTACCACTTTCATTTTATAAACTTAAAGGTTAGATGCAAATACAAAATAATAAACATAATAATATTAATAGTAAATAATATATTATTATTATTATATACTAACTTTATAACGACGAAAGAACTAAATAAATATCAAATCTTTAACAAATAACTTTTCTTTTATATTTTAAGTATTTAATAATATTTTTATATTATTTATCTAATAAATTAAATACTTTATTCAAGTTATTTGAGTCAAACATATCGGTAAGTTAAAATATAATATAATGTTAAAAATTATATATATTAAATGTAAAAAAAACACATATATATATATATATATATAAACAATTTTTCTAAAAATTTAGAACAAATTTTTATCATTTATTAAGTGATTTGAAGAAAAAAAATATATTGAACAGTGAAGATAAGATTGAATCAAACTTATTTAAGGAAAAGTGTAAATAAAATTTTACAATATATCACAAGTTTAAATCTGAACTATGTGAATGCTCTATTAATATAGAGAGAGAAAGAGAAATATTATTGAGTATAATGGAGAGGTGTAGGATAATTTTGGAATAAAAGAAAATAGTGGGGAAGCGTAGAGTATTTTTGGATTAAAAAAAATAGTAGAGAGGTGCATGAGCACTTGGGTGGTGGTGGGAGCAACACCCAGTCGCATTTGATTGACTCACTAAGTAGCCAACTTGTGATGGATCGGGTCAGGTGGCCCGTTTTGACACCACTATTAAGAGGAATGAGGGATGAGAGAGAAAGAGAAGTGAATAAAGGTTTAGGACATTTCTTGCGTTTTCTTTTTTTAGTTTTAAACACAAAAATTATTCAAATTCTTAACCTTAAAACTAGAATCCATAATATATCAAGATATTTTTTTAACTAAAATTAACAAATTCTTTATGTTAGTAAACTCTCATATATATATATATATATATATATATATATATATATATATATATATATATATATATATATATATATATATATGTATATATATATATAAAAGATCCTTTTTTTCGTTAAACTTTTAGAGTGTTTTCTTTCCTTGGTGATAGGTGTGATAGGAAGAAAAAGAATGAAAGATTGTGAAACAAAATTATTAAGGATTTTTATATTTTAATGGTAATTAATTTGAACTTGGTTAAAAAAGTCTTAGTTTAATTTATTTATTATTACTTCTCCGCCTTCGAAATAAATTTTTAATCAAATTGTTATTCATTTCTTATTCTTATTTATCATATTTTTATACTTAGATATCTATACGGAAATTTATTTATATAGAAGTTATATGTAAAATAGAACAAATGAGACTAAACAATTTATTTAATGCCACATTAATATCTAAATGATCAGTACTTCTTAGACCTTAAAGCTATCCTAACAATAAATTATATTTTTCCTTTCTATAAAATGTCAGTTTTAAAGCCTTAAAATTATTATGATACAACACTTACCAACGATATAATTGCCAAGGATGATTTAGGAAAAAAAGTACAAAGAACTAAAATTAAAAAAAAAAATCAGGTAAATTAAAAGGATTATAAGTGTATTTAACTCATTTTAATTACCCCCTTGTAATTTAGTTCACTTATTGAATATCTTATTTCTTGGAACATAAAAATTATGAATAAAATATAATAAACAAAAATGAACATTTTCCACCAAAGAATTAAAGAAAAAACATTAACTCAATCAATAAACATTTTACCACTTGTTTTATACGTATAAATGAGATTTTTTTTAAGATAAATAACAAATAAATATTTTATTACTTTAAAGATTATACATATTATAAAATAAATTCATTTTTTTATTTCTGTATAACACTTATTAAAGTTAGAAAACTTCAGTCTTTCATGTAAAATGATTTATTTATTTTTGTTCGAATACACTCTCTACAAGATAGGGAAGTTTGAGCTATCAGATTTTTAGTTCTTTATATATATCTTCTACAACTATGATTTGTGTTGCAATAATCAGTCTGTTAATTTAAATTTATAGCAAAGTGGTTATCTTTTACAAGGCTTCTTTGAAGCAAGTTAGGATTTTCCTAACTCTTATCATTTTCAGGTGTTTTTTCTTAAAGAGCGAAATATTTTAGGGTAAATTATTTAAATTTAGTTCATTCGGATTATTTCAGTAAAAAATTACGTCAGATAATAATGTTTGGTCCATATGTAATTGTTTTAATGTAGATTGACTTTTTTTAAACTTTTAGAATTGCAAATTATAATATAGTAAAACTATATGGAACATGAAAGGAATTTTTTCTCTTTTCTTCTATTCTTACATATTTTAAAACTAACAAAAATTATAAAATTCTCTTACATTTTGTTTAGAAAATAATTAACTGTTTTTCGCCGAGGGTGGTAGATCCAACTCCAAAGAGTGAGTCATTACTGGATAATATCATCGAACTGAACTACTTCACTCTTATTTCGTAAAGAAAATCCGATTTACAACATCAACAGGTAAGGCATAAGCTGGATCTATCGGTTTCACTCCTGTATATTCAAGAAGTGAAAGTCCTGTGAAAAAAAAACCCAACGTCCCTAGTTTTTAGTCTGAATGGAATAAGAAACACATGAATAAAAGCAAATACGTTGTCGTCAGGAATTTGGAACACGATATAGGTTATCTGAACAGTAGTACTATGAAGGGGGGAAAGTGAGACAGAATGTAACAACTAAAATCTATTAAATCACACATATGTGCTAACTTAAGCCTTTCAAACAATTACAAATAAAAATAGAATCATATTAAATATGCACTTCTAATGTGACATTATCATAATAAGCATGTTGAACTAGTATGGTTAATCTTATCTGAAACATGAAGCTAGCAACAGAAATTCACAACGAAGGATTGGAAAAATGGTTTATCATCACTCTTTGGAAAGGGACGGTGAATGAAGTGACAGGCCAATACCTTTCCCAAATCGGGTAATCTCAATGCATGAGAAAGGAAGAGGTGGGGTGGTTCCCATATTAAGCAAGGAAACCCCAGATGACAAGATTTAGCACAGCAAATGGAATAAAAAACAAGCAAAAATATACGAGGTACTATACCTGCCACCCCGAAGAATGTGTGAAATACATCCACGGCATCATCTGGCCTGTCTGAAATCCCACCATTTTCTGTGTCCTTACAGTTTCAACATACAAATTATTTAAGAAATACTTACCTCATAGTAGTTTATGCACGAAAATAAAAATAAAACAGAGAATATGCAGATTTATAAACACCGTAAAGACATTCAACAACTAACCTGGCAGTCTAGGATAAACCTTATAAGCTTCTCCTTACTGATCCAATGAACTCTATCAATCATGGTCAGGCTAGAAAGAACCCACCACGAGTAGCAGACCTGAGATGATCTAAAACCTAGTAAGAGAAATGAGCATATCACATAAAGCAATAGATGTAAATTTGAAAAGATTTGCTCACATCAGGGAGTTTCTCAGGACGCCCATTCAGACCTCCAGATTTAACCTGTCGCTCACATAACCACCAACCTAGTAGGTCCTTGTCAACAAGATCTAGTGACCCCGTTATGGCAAGGGCTCCCACACAACAGAAAACTTGACAATATGAAAAGCAAATATTTTACAAGGATTATATTCCCAGATGATGATGGATGAATTAACGAGTTTTAACATAAACAACATTTAAACTACAAGAAAACAACTCTAAATCAAATATTAATTTTTAGAGCTCTCTTAGTGTGCTGCCTAGGATAGGAGTAAACAGATTATCCATAACTTCAGAAAATATATTCCAATATCAAATTATGCCCTTCATGTGGGGAAGAAGTGAAGAACATAATTGTTGAAGGGAACAGTAGTATCAGTACATTCATTGAGTAAGTGATAGAGAAATCAATAATTTAAGTAAAGATCATGATAATATTACATACTTTGACCAGCATGAGATTCCCCACCAGGGGTGCAACCAAAACCACCATCCATATTGTTGCAACTTATAATGTACTTCACAGCTTTCTCCACATTGATTTTATCCAAGCAATGTAATATTGATAAGCAACAAATAGCAATATATGAGAACCTAAGACAAACATTTCAGTGGATTTTAGTTAAAAATACAATAAGCTCTTACACGCTCAATAACGAATATGGAACTTAAGAACAATACCGCGTATCAACTTCACCCCACATATCCCCTGAAAAGGATCCATCTTCATTTTGAAGGCTGACAATATCTGACAGATATTAGGTAACAAAGATCCAGTATACTTTTTTCACTGATGAAATTTTAGTAACTAATCCATCAAACTCCACTAAAAATCACAATAAAATATTTTCAATTATCTTTCTAAAAAGCACAGCATGATTGCCAGCTAAAGTTTCCTGATAAAAAAACATAAATATACTATTTAAAAGACTGCCAAAAGAACAAGTTTCTTCTGTATCACAGAATATTTGTGAATACAGATTATACGACCTTCAAAACCAGTCAATATGTGTAAGGATACAATTTGTCACCTTATCTACGTCAATAACATCCATCTTATCAAAGAGAGCCAACACCTGCAAGGCACTTAGTGTATACAGGATGTGCGGGTCATGACCAATATTTCCACCAAATCCCCCTTCACAGCAACACGATCTCATAAGAAATTATCTATAATGCTGATGTCTAAAATAATCTCAAATACAAAGTAAGGAAACAAATTAAACACTGAACAACCTGACTCATGTTGACAACTCAGCAACCATGAAGTAACCTCATCAACATCAACACTATCAAGCTTTCCCAGAAGATCCAGAGCAGTCAATCCCCAGTATGCCCCACTCATTCTTAGATGCTCCATTACCACAGATTCAAAATTATCTTTCCTCTGGAAAAATAAAGAATGTGTAAAAAGAAAAATAAAGACATCTAACCTTTTAACGATAAAATAAGAGTTTGCAAGTCATCCATGTTTTGAGATAATCAACTCAGGACAATCTCTTCTTCTTTTCAGAAATAATGTATAAACAGGAAGCAAACCTTTTCAACTGATAATATGTAGCGAACATGTTTCTCAGTTGCCAGCTCTGCCATCTGTTCCAAGAAAAAAATTAGAAAGATTAGAAGCGGAGATTATAAAAGCCTACAAAGAAACTCATAAAACAAAGTAAAAGACCATCATAAAGGGTGGTTAGTTAGAACTTGATAGATAATGGTGAAAAAATGAAAGGAAAAGGGGCACGTAACAATTTTGGTGCAATAAACTAATTCAAAGAAAAATCCCCTAACCTGAAAAGCAAATAAGTATAAAGTAAACAATGCTGACATAAATTATAAAAATTAGCCAGACCTGCACATTGCTCTCTTCCATCAAAATCTCTTTCGCCTTATCACACAAGATCCTTACCTGCATACACAAGTGCAGCACGGAATAAAAGTGGGATCACTAAATAAAAAGGAATCACGACACTCTCAATGTCAAGGCTATTTACAGAGAGTAGAGTAAAATCAAACAATTAATGGAATAAAATAAAATAACCACAATATTATTTCTGTTCTGCATCTTTTGGTTTTCTTTTATGAAAGCAAATCAACCTAAATCGTATATTCAATAAAGATTGAACGCATTCTATTCTTTAGATTGAGAGATGAAAATATGCAATGAAGCGAAGCTAGATATACAACTTAAGTGACTTTTCTTTCACAAATTTGTTATAGCCAATATGATGTTAATTTGGCCACAGACTAGAAAAGGTAAAGTTGGATCGTTATTTAAAAAAAAAAAAACCAAACTGGTTGGGAGTGATTGTTTATGTTTAGTTGTCCAATTGGAACCAAATTGATTTGTTCCCAAATAGGAAAAATTGATTGGTTCAGTGTGGAGGACATCTTTCCCCAAAAACAAAGTGTTGTTAATGCAGTATAGATCTGCGAAGTGGCCATCTACAAAATGCAAGATAGTGGATAAGAATGATACTGTAGCAGAATAGTATGAAGGAAGATGACTTCTATAGTGAAGATTTTGAGTGCAATATTGAAAATAAAAAATTACAAAAGTTCAAGGCATGTTTATGAAAATATGATGAGAGGCATATTCATCAAATCATCAAAAGTCAGTCTGGATATAAGCAGAAGTTATACAATACAAAGGCAACAGATCAAAGACAAAAGAGGTGAAAACAAGGGCTGAGCTTGCTAGAAAAGGAACAGGTTTAGCCAAAAATCATATGTCTGGACCATAATTATCCTTCACAAATACCAGCATGGAGTGGCCAACCACAAAGACGATATAGCACATTTTTTTTTAGTGGGTGGAGAGATCATGTTTGAAAACCTAACATCCCTTTGATTCCGAAAAAAGAATGTTTAAATTTTAAAATCACAAAAAGAGAAGTCCCAAAAATCAGTTGCAGTAATAAGGTAGATAAAAAAAACAAGGACATCATGTTCCAAATAGTGGCTTCTAGAGATGAGAATTTGTCTGTGAATGGACATGACCTCATCCATGATTTGCGAGAAGCAAAAACACAACACGACGTTGCGATTAAGGCGGCTAGAGGATCCTCTAACCCCACATCACCACAATAGCAGGTTGTTGCTAGTAACTTTGAAAAAAAGGGAAATTATTCTGAACCCACAAACTCCTAGATAGCACTTTCTTCTGATTCCCTAAATCCCACCCATCAAATACAATGACATTTGTGAATAACAAAATGAAAATAAAACTAATTGTAAATGTCTAACTTGACTAATACAGATGCTTCACAAGATAGGCAGTAGGACAAAGCAGTAAGGAATTTTTGGTCATTAATTATTAACCAGCACATTCAACTGCACTAACTATTTCCCTCCAGTTTTGCAGGCACTCTACAAGTGCAAGGAGACAAATTAATGCTGCTATTAAATACACCCTTTTTTAATGGTATGCAAATAAGACAAACATCATGCATCATGCTTAATGTTGCTGTAGCCATGATGGAACCCTAGAAAAGGGGGAAAACATAAAAGGAACCGATTAATCGGTGTGAAATGGAGATTGAACGGTGAGAATGGCGCTAATCGAAGAATCAATCGGTAGAATGGTGTTTGTTCGGGGGAAAGTGGGAAAAATGATGTTTCAATCGATGAATTCTAAGGTAAAGGTGAAAAGGATGAAGATCGGTGAGAAAAACCCAGCAGAGGATATGTGAAGAGGCTAGGTTTTGTGGAGAGGAAATGTAACGAGGCAGAGAATAAAATGAAGATTCTGTGACGAGGAAAACTTACGAGGTTGAAAACTGAAGATATGGTTGAAGGATGAGGAGCTCTCGAGAGAGAGTGAAGACGCGACGAAGACGAATCGAGACAAATGAAATGAGGCTCTCTGAGGCGCGAGAATGAAAATGAAGAGCTGGTGATGGAGTGCGCTAACGAGGCTTCAAGAGAGAACGCGTGGCTGTAGGAGCTCTGATGCGTGCCTGAAGCGGATTGGAGGAAAGGTGATGCTGTTTGATGAGAGAGAAGCACCGTGGAATGGAAAATGGAGGTGAGAGACTATGTTTGGAAGGTGGTTAGAGGTTGTGGATTCAGAAATCAAATTCTCATTCATCGACTAATACGAAACAGAAGTCGGGTATTTATTCTTCATACTAAAAATTTGTCCTCAAACTTGTCTTAAGATGATCAAACATAAATATGCAATACACATCAAATATATTTTTAATTAATATCAATCCGAATTTTCTAAAATAATAACTTTAGAATAAGCCCTTCTTATGTTTTGTTTTCGAGTTTTAAGAGGTTTAGAAGTTCAAAGTAAAAAAGTTATTTTGCTCTTGTCTTAAGTTATTTGTTTTCATAAAGATAACAATAATTTAAGATTGTCATATTTAATCTCTTATGGTAAGTACTCCGATTGAAAAATATTATCACATATCCTCATAATAAAAGAATCGGTATAGATATCGAACACTCAAATCATAATTAGCAAAGCGAAAGGAATACTCAAGTCGCAAAAGAGATAGAGTGTTTGAGTAGAGTAGAGGACTCTAAGGCCTTGTTCACTTGAAGGGATTTGGGAGAGAGTAATTGAAGGGATTTGAGAGAATTTGAAGATAAATTTTTTTGTTGTTTATTTGAGTGAATTTGAAGGTAAATGAGAATGGATTTGGAAGTAATTTTTTTTTAATCTGTCACGTCAATAAAATTCTACACTAATTCTCACAAATTTTACTTCCAAATACACTCTAATTTATCTTCAAATTCACTCAAATAAACAACAAAAAAATTTATCTTCAAATCCTCTCAAATCCCTTCAATTCCTCTCAAATCCCTTCAAGTGAACAAGGCCTAAGAGAGACGAGGGGAAAAGTTCTCTCTTCATGCTCGTGCTCGTCTTTGTCTTTGTCATAGTGAGAGACAATGTTCCTTACTTTGTGAAGAAGAGTGGAGAAGACGACGAAGAAGCGAATCAAGGCAAAGACAAACTCAGATCAGCCCACTCAATTCGACCCGACCCAAACCGCATACTTGGGTTTACAAAATAGATAAGGGTGTTGCTCCCTCCACCACCACACCTTTCTCCCTCCACCTCCCCTTTACTATTTTGCCCCTAACTAAAATTTTATTTTTAGGGTTATTTTTTAATTTTACTCATTCACAGCCTATTCCACTAATAACCTATTTTAGTTCTTCGTACATGAGTAAAATACTTTTCTTTTATTTTAACATTATATTTCTTCATCTCTTTCTTTTGTCGCTGTGACATACTACAAGTTGTAAAGGGTGGTGGTGGAAAGAATTATCAAGCAGTCTCCCTCTCGTGGTGCAATGTCGCTCTCGTGGTGCAGTGTGTGGAGTGGTGCAGTGCGTGTGTTGCTTTCTCAAGGTGCGTATTCCAATAAACCTTCAAATAAAACCCTAAAATAAAAAACGTAACCTTTAAACGGAGGTGACATCCTTACGGATGTCAAAATCCTTCAACGGATGTCAAAATCCTTCAACGGATGTCAACATCTTTCAACGGATGTCAACATCCGTTTAAGGTAAAACGGATGTCGACATCCGTTTTTTCCTTAAACAGATGTTGACATCCGTTTTTTCCTTAAACAGATGTTGACATTCGTTGAAGGATGTCAAAGGTTACATTTTTAATTTTAGAGTTTGTTTTATTAGTTTATTCTTTATTTTTGAAATATTTTAATAATTTAATTTAAATGTTTTGATTTATTATTTTTGAATATATTTTTAATATATTTTAATAATGTAAGGAGAACTAGGTTTAAAATAAATTAAAATAGTAAAAGTAAAAAATTTTAATTTAAGGATATAATTGGAATTAAAAAAAATTGGGGAGGTGGAGGGAGAAAGGTGTGGTGGTGGAGGGAGCAACACCCAATAGATAATGTATGGCTTAATTACTACTTTTCTCTTAAAGTTTGTGAAAAAGGGGTACTTGTCTGGTCCATCAAGATTGTCACTTAATCCAATTTGACTCACTTATTAATAAGTTAAAAAAGTTCAAATATGACCTAGTCCACCACAGATTAGTGGGTTAAAAAGATTGACTTACTAGCTCATTTAATTAAGTTTTTCTTTAAATAAAAATATGTATAATTTTTATAATTTAAATCTAAATAAATTTTCCTCTAAAATGATGTTAAACTTCAAACATAATTCATAATAAAAAAAGTAACATATAACTCAAATGTACTTCAAAAGCAAACTCAAAAAACAATAAATGAGTTTCTAATATTGATCGATTTTGCGTCACTTATCCATTTATAAGATTATAGTCTTGAATCGATAAATCTATAATATTTTATTCCCTTGAAACATTTTCTTCTTTGTCTCTATTTACAATATAATAAAAAAATATTAATTAATAATATTGAAATAAAAAGTAATAAATAGTTAAATTAAACAAAGTAAATTGTTAAGTCAACCTAACTTACCATAAATTCAAGTTGGGTGAGTCGGATTGAAAATTGACCTGTATAAAAATTACATTTTTTTCCAAACCCAATTAGACCCGAACTTTTGGTTGACCGAGTTGACTCACGGGTTCTAATCCATTTTCATAGCACTAGTTTCAAAGTTCCAACTTAGTTTCCATTAGTTTTTTTTAACTTAGTATCTTTTAAAAATCAAGTTAGTTCTATTAAATTTTCAAAAACAGTTAAAAAAAGTGTTGATGTAGTAAAGTATAATGCATACTTGTAAGAAAAAATTAAAATTGTAGTGCAATTGTAGTAGTTTTTAGGGTTTAGGATTTGTTTGCCATTAACCAAACGTTGTTAATCATGTCACACAACCAAAGTAGCCTGCACAATAAAATAATACAGTAATGTTTGGAAACTTTTTAGTTATGACTTCAACCATTATGGATGTCATCAAATAGACAGTGAAAGAAGATAATGAAAAGAAGTCCACAATTAATTCAAAGTAGATCACACATGTAAGTTATCTACTTGTTAACATTATCATTTTGTCAATTCGTGCGGGTCCATACTAGATGAAACGTATAACATATTTGATTAGAACATCTTCGTTTGAGTAGAATCGTTTACGTGTGTGATCGTAGTAGGCCATACAATTTTGGTGTACCTTTAAGTTTTAGAAAATACGATGTGGTTGCCAACCTTATTTTTTTGTCATCTCACTTCAAGAAAAATAACCTGTTATAGAAATTTATCGAGCATGAGCTAAATTTGTGTCTATTGTTTTTTTTACCATCAAAGTCGTGACAACAATATTTTGTTACAAAGCTTCTGGACTTTTTTAGTATTGTTTTAAGTGTGAGTTCAAGTCCCACATCATATTAAAATGGAAAGTAGAACATTATATAAAAAAAAGAAAAACTCATTAACTTATTGTTTTAAGGTTTTGCGTATAGAGTGGTGTCGATCTCTTATATGATTTGACTCAAATCTTATTGGTGTTTGTGTCTTCAGGTGAACCTCTTCCTTGATAGACCCAATGACCCTTTTCAGGAAAGTTGCTGACAATCTATATATAACTTTATTTTTATGTTTTTCTTCAAAATATGATTTTCTAGGGAGCATGCACATGTTCTCAAGTTTCACCCAAACCACAATCAACCAAAAATATTAAATGAGAAAATTTAGATAATCAAGAAAAAACTTCACATCAAACCAGATAATAAGTAGTGTAAACTAAACATCTAAATTGATTAAACAGATCGTGTCCTAATACTAAGATAATATAAAAACATCTGACCGACATCTCTAGTATATCATACTACTTAAGCAGCAGAATACCAACAAAATTTGAGTATTAATGAATTAGAGAAACTTGGCTACAATTTAGTAATATAGGTAGGTTAATGTAAAATTTGGTTTTAATGTATAGTTTTATGTATAAATAATGTATTAAATATTATTAGACTGTATGAAATTTTTGAACAAGTCTTTTTTTTAGTGGTGGACATCTCATGGAGAGTAGTTTTACCTGATTGGTTTCGTTGTTGAGGTTTGTTTATTGAAGTTTTCATTTTTATCTGTGACTGCGACTTTGTTTTGGAAATTCAATCATGACTTTGCATGAATGACCAGTTTTTATGTATACTAGGTTAATCAAAATTGAACCTTGGTTCTCGTTTTGGTTCATTTTTTAACCAATAAAAAAAAGGCTTAATTACCTACTTAGTCCCCATGTTGGGAGGTAATTTGCTATTTAGTACCCGGTTTTAAAAATGTAGGCATTTGATACCTATGTTTTGAAATTTGTATCAATTGAATCATACTCACTTAACGCCGTTATAATTGATAACGTTTTTCTGACTGTATATGTGATTTGTGCAACCGTGGCAATGAAGTGGCTTATGTGAGTTGACGTGGCAAGGCTGATTTGGGAATTTGAAATGGGGTTACGTTTTTCTCACCATCTCCACGCCTTCATCTTCTTCCTCACCAAACAACACTCACGCACATAACAACACATCATACAATCAAGGAAATAATGACAGAAAGAGGGAGAGATCGGGGGTGGCGCACGCCGGCGACGGTGGCTGGGGAGTCACAGCGGCACCGGCACGAGTAGGGGCGAACCGCGGAGGCATCGGTGGCGGCTGGCTCTGCTCGTAGTGGTGAGGATTCGTCGTAGAGCAGCAACGTGTCTTCCCTCTCGCGCGAAGAAGAGGAGGAGGCCAGAACCTGGAGCTGTGGCCGGCGGCGACGGGCATCGTTGGCGGCGGCGAGGGCGTGTCCAAACTCGCGCGCGACGAGCGGCGGAAAAGGGAGATCTTTGTTTTTTTTTCTGTTCTTTTTCAAAATCTTGAAGATCTTGTAACCCTTTGTTCTTATCTTTTCACTCTAATGTTTCAACAGGCACTAAAAGAAAACCTTCTGCCTGTAATTTTTCAACTAGAAGTGGCACTGCTATGGAGAGAGCCGAATCTTTCCGCTCTAAGAATCCCTTCTTCATTCGTAAAATGCAACCATCATATATTCAAAGACATATGATGGTATCCTTCTCCCAAACAATCAAATCATATATTTAGTAATTAATTTGTAATTATGATGTTATTTATTTTTAATTTAACACAGACGGCGCCGAATAGTTTCATAACAGAAGATGAAGAAGATGAGTGATGAGTCAATATTTTGTTCACTTCACTTAGTTTACTATACTAGAATTAATCGGGGAATTGTGCTTAATTGTCCAGTATTTTCCCGTTTTTACTGATTGAGCTTAATCCGATCAGAAATTCTTATTTTAGTTAATTTGAATTATCTGAGGTTAATTATTTGCAGGAAAAATTGTTGGATAATATTTGGAAACATAAACTGGGATAGTTGGAAAAATATTCACACACTGTATTTGAAAGAAGTTGTACTGCATTGATTTATTCTGTATGTTGATCCGTGTAAATGATGGAATATTTTTCTTGAATTTGTAGAAGCAAAATTTGATTTGGAACTCCTACACATCACACGGCCAAACCATGTCGAAAAGCACATGAAATAATTGAGGAGACCACTACAATGCAAAATCACGGTTTTATAAATCTTTTGGAAGATAACAATTTTAATTTGGAAGGAAACCACACTCTTTAAGAAAAGGCCACGGCAACTCCTTGTTCCCAAATGAGGAATTTTGCAATTGGCAAGAATTTGGAATGAAGAAGGGCCACCAAATGAAAGTTCACGTGAGCTCATGGATTTTATTATATTAATGTTATATTAATGGAAGTGGTTTCATGGCCCCGCAAGCTTGAAAAATTGGAGAAAGAAACAACACATCACTCACGGTTTTGGAGGATACACGTGCAGAGAAATGTTGGGGAAAATTATACACAAAAGGCCCACAAAGGAATTAATTTTAGTTTATCTTGGAAAGGTGCACAAACACATGCGGACCACATCCAACTTGAGCAAGGAGGGGTTTCACAAATGAAAATCCACGTTTTGGAGGGCTGCATGACCAACATATTCCTTCATCCAGCTGCAACGTCTAGCCAAGGAAAGCTCACGGCCCACACTTGGTTTGCATTCCAGCAGTCTGCACGCATCTAGCATTCAAACGTTCACCACGGTCCAGCACTCCTTCACGTCCAGCTTGGGAGATGTCACGGCTGGAGCAGCAAAGACAGCTTGGTTGAAGCACCGTGATGCATATAAGAAGGTCTTCAAGGTTGCTGCCATGAGTTGGAGAGGAAGAAGATGTCCAGCAGCTGTTTGATTACGGCTTTGGTCTTGGAGAAAGAGCACGTCCAGCTGGGGCAGCCACTACCGAGAAGACTTCTTCATTTATCTTAATTGGTTCACGCTTGGAAGCAGCTGGATGAGAAGGGTGTCTCAGCTTTTAGCATCCAGCCACCACTCTCTCGGATGATGCTTGAACGGGAGCGTGGAGATGAAGGGAAGATTGGTGTGTCATGGCTGAAAGACGAGGATCCACCACAGAGGAGAAGGTCACGGTTCTGCATGCACAGCAGAAGGAGCTACAGGAGTTTGGAGTGGGGCACAAGGTTGAAAGGAATTTCCGGAAGCCTAAGGAAACAGACACAATAATGGAGGGTCCCACCCTACTTCTTTGATAAGTTTAGGAGTACAAGGAAGTCAAGAAAGATACCACGGGCAACAAAAACAAAACGCAAATTCCTGAAATGAAGGAGGGATTACCGCAGTGTGTCAGAGAATTTTGGCTATAAATAAAGCAGCAGGCAGAGAAGCAAAAGAATTAGATTTTAGGAGTAGGATTTAGGATAGTTAGGAAGCAACTCTCGGTTCCTCTCTTCCAGAGATTCTGAATTTCCATTTCAAACAGTGCCAAAATGTAGTTTTAATTTCTGAAGCTGTGTCACCTTTGCTCGTTCATTTTTAATTGTATTGTTCAAGAATTTTAATTTAAGTGTTGAAAGCTTTGATGAATTTCATTTCCAGTTAAATGTTTTCTATTTTTATTTTACTGGTTCTGTTTTCCATATCGTTAAATTCAGTCATTACTTTTTACCGTTCAGTTTATTTTCAACGTCGTTTTTACTGTCATTTTCACTGTTGCTTTGGGTAAATTTTATTTACACTGCTTTATGTTTTCTACATGTTTATTGTTACAGTATTTTAATTTCAAACACTGTTGAATTTTCCATTTTACGTTTTCCATTTTTACCGTTCAATTTTTACCGTGTTTAAAATTTATTTCAGTGTTTTCGTAAATTCAGTTGTGTTTAAATTCTAGTTTTAATTTATTTTTCCTCAACGAAAAACAATCACAAAACCCCCCCCCCACTTCGTGTTAAAATCTGAGACTGAACCGGCACATAAATTGGTCCTTGAGAGACGACCTAGGAGTCACTTCCTAGTTATACTGCATTAATTTCGTGCAATCAACTTTTGTGAGCGGCTCGACACGCTCATCAAAATGGCGCCGTTGCCGGGGAACGAACCCGGGTCACCCGCGTGACAGGCGGGAATACTTAGATTTTTGCTGTGTTTTTCGATTATGTTGTGTTAATATATGTTTTGTCTTTTATATTTTATTGTGCTGTGTTCTGTATTTAGTTGCTATATTTAAAAAAAAAAATATTTTACTGTTGATGTTCTGTCTTGTTTATGCCTGTAGCATGTTTAATTGTGTTGTGTTTTATCTTGTGTTGTGATGTTCTATTTGTTTTTTATGCGTGTCATATGTATTTTGTCTGTTAATTAAAAAAAAAAATTATGTCTTGTGTATGTATTGCATGTATAAATATGTTGTGTTTTATCTGTTTTATAATTTTTAGTTTTTAGTTTTTTTTACTTTTTATTTTCCATGTCTACCTATTTTGATTATGTGAATAATGCTTATTCTGCGAGTACCTATAATCATGATTCTCCTTCTGCTTGGTACTCTGAATTTAATTCTGCTGACTTTTGTGGTGAGAACAATATGGTTCATTCTTTAACTTCTGAGAGCTCTCCTAGGGAGCCGGTTCCACCTACAGAGGATGATTTTTATTACGTTATAAGCACTGGACTGACATATTTGCTGCCTAAGTTTCATGGTTTTGTAGGGGAATGCCCACATAGACATTTGGAGGAGTTCCACATGGTGTGCTCTTCAATGAAGCCTCCAGATGTTCCTCTTGATCACATTTTCTTGAGCGCATTTCCGCATTCATTACAAGGAGCAGCTAAGGATTGGCAAGACTCTCTTCCTCTAGGATCCGTTACCGATTGGGGATATCTTGAGCTTCAGTTTCTGAACAAATTCTCCCCTGAGCAGTATGGATATATCAATGATCCTGGATGGAATGACCCTAGCTTGGGATGGTTCGATGCTCAACAGGAATATCAGGAAGCACCATCTCAGGATACTTTTATGCCTCCACCAGTCCAGCAATACGAGAATCAGCAGTTTGATGCTCCTGTCCAAATAACTCCTCAGCCTTCTACTTCTGAACCTACATTAAAGGAGTTACTGGAGCAAATGACCAAGCAGAGAATTCAGTTTGAGCAAGAGTGCATGAAGATCCAGCAGGAAACTCAGGCTGCCATGCAGAATCTGAGTGATCAGGTTGGGAAGATGACCACTCTTGCACCTGAGGAGACCAATGAAAATTTTGAGGAACAGGCAGATACGAGCAGTACTTCTGAGACAGGTAGACCACCTTCATCTTCCCACTCTCTAGCAATCTTCAAGGAAGTGGAGGTAAGCATACCTCAGTATGATTATGATATTCATGAATGTGTTATTAAAGATTATGCTGATGATAGGTATGCTGATAATCATATTGTTGCTGAGCATGTTTTTAATTCTCCCTATGCACATGAATCTGAGTTTGATATTGATATTGCATGTAATTTTGAAATTGATTCATGTTGTGAGGATGTATCTGAGGTTCAGCCTGTTCAACTAGGATTGGGTGTTATACCTCTGCATGACATTTCTGTGGAACCATTTTGCACTAACCCTATTGCAGGAGGTACGAATGAATTTGACCAATATGCACCCACAGTGGAAGACAAAGGTGCCACCACTCACCAAAGTTTCAACAACAATAGGCACCTGCTGAACCTGCTCATCAACAATCCCTATATTGATCCAGCTGTGGAAAACATTTCATTGCTCGATCAGATATGGAGGATGAAGCAGTTCGTCCTCAAAACTTCATGGTTGGATCGTGAAGAAGAAAACATCTCCCTACAAGTCCAAAATTGGCAGCTTCCACCATAACCTACGGGAGTTTGCATTTTCTTTCTCTCCCTTTTTCCTGTTTTTATTGCACTTGTCCATGATATGTTACTGTTTTGATTGCTGATGTATGCTTAGAACACATTGAGGACAATGTGTAGTTTAAGTGTGGTCTATTGGGAGAGACTCTGATTTTTCTTTGTTTTGTGTGTTAAATTTTTTCTGTTTTAAGTTGTTTTTAGTGTGTTTTGTGTGCAATAAATTTTACATTTTTCTCTTGATTTCTGGAGTTTGTCTAAGTTGTAGATTTTTCCTTCACTTCATTAATACTTATGGTTTGAAATCCTTGCTTTTCTTTGCTTGGAAGATAATTATAACGTTTAAGAGGTTGATTTGATTATGACGAATACCCTTTGTGAGATTTGAGCCACTTTATGTTCTTTCTTGTGTGTGATATGTCTCTTGATTGCTTGCACATATGCCTTGGCTTGATTCTTTTTGATAATAATTGATTGATATGCATGATTGGAAATGATAAAGGCATTTTATTTCTTGAGCCTCTTTAGCCAAATAAGCCTACCCTGTTATTATCCTTTGATAACCCCTTTGAGCCTATACTTTCCCCATTTGTTTGTGTTGAAGCTCATACACTGACCCTAAGTGAAAAATAATGATTACCTAAACCTTAGGGAAGTCTGAAGCTATAGAAGTGTTTTGTGAAAAAGTGTGGTCTCCTTGGGAATTCTGATGAATTGGCTAGTTGGTTCCTCATCATGTTTTGAAATTATGATTTATATCCTGTTGTGTGATAAAGAGAGAAAAGAAAAGAGACAGGATGAAAAAAAAAATGATGAGAAAAAGAGAGAAAAAAAAATGAAAAACAATTTTGTGAATAATGGAGTCGAGAAGAGGATTGAATTAGAGGTTTGGGTGAGATTTGACTGTATTTCTACTTGTTCCCCAGTGCTCCTCTATTTCTTTTGAGCTATAGCTACTTATCCAAATCTATCCTCCCCTGTCCTTGGCCCCATTACAACCCCGAAAAGACCTTTTGATCTGAGCATGCATATGTTTTAAGTGTTGATATTAGAAGCTTGCCAAGTCTACTTGTGTTTGCTTTCTTGAGTGCATTGAGTTGAAATTATTTACCCTAGACACTAGAGAGAAACACTGTAGTGCATATGTGAGGTTCTGTTATTTTTTGAATCACCTCTTGAGCAAATTAATTATTTTGCCGTGTATTGAATTGCTTGGATGATTTCTGTAAGTATCTGCTTTATTTGATTTGTGTTGGACATTTTCTACTTCTTTTATATGTCTAGAATTCTTGAGAACTGTGTAAATTATTTTCTTGCGAGTTTTTATTTTCTGTATGCTGCATTTGTGTCAGTCCTTTGATGTCCTTTAAACCATTCCCTGATTTGAGTCTTGATTTTGCCCAGGAGTCACTAGTGGAAAAATGACTTTTTATAACGTACAAAAATGATCTTTTATATCGTAGTTACTGGGGACATAGTTCTGGGCGATATAGTAAGTCTACGCATTTTATAACGTAGCAAAAATTTACGTTATAATATGTTCAGCATATTATAATGTAGTTTTAGAAGTACGTTATAATATACTCAGTTTATTATAACAAATTTTTCATTTGTCCGTTGTAATAGGTGAAAGATATTATAACGTAGAAGATTTTGTACGTTATAATATGTTATATATTATTACGTATATATTATTGTACGTTATAATATGTGATCAACGTATTATATCATACATTGCTTAGTACGTTATAATAAATGTTTTTTTAAAAAAAAATTGATTATTAAATTTGACCATCCAATGAAATTATAATAATATTCCTGTATTATCATCTCATCCAATCCATTTATAATAAATATAGCTTTAAAATTTATTGAAACTAACAAAATAGAATTCATTTCAAAGGTTAAATAATCTAATATTTAATACATCATTTATACATGAAACTATATATTAAATCCAAATATTACATTAATGTACATACACTGTAGCCAAGTTTCTACTAACACTTCAAATAAAAGAAGCCCAGTTCCTTCTAATGTCTTCCATAGGAGATGAAGAATCATTAAAGATCTACAAATAAAATAATAGAGTTAAAACAATATTGTAATGAATAGTTGGATAAGTATTTAGTTAGTATTTTAATGCCTTATTCCATGATTCAATAATGTTTGTACAAATAATGGTATGCATGTGGCACTGATCTGCTACTTTTTCTTTGCCACTTTCATTGGCACAATCCAGCATCAATAATTCAGACAGAAAAGTTTTTTTAATTAAAAATATAGAGAAATAAATTATGTGGTGGAATATTAAATTAAAGTTAACTTACTAGGTAATACGAAAGTGTAAAACTGAAATTCAAATTGTAATTCACTATGTTAAGATGCAAAAATATAAAATTGTAAGTCTCGTTACATCTACTTTGTTGTAAGTGAAAGTAGCTTATTTGAAGAGGACTCCAACGAAGATTTCTTACGAGACTGTAATGTGTAAATGTATTGTAAGATTCTCTCTTTTATTAGTGGCAATGAGTGAAAATGGTGGGTTCAGTGGAAGGTTCTATGCTTCTCTCACCAAAAATGAAAGTAACAACATCGCTCTTGAGTAAGAAGAGCTAGCCCTATCTCTGTTCTCTATATATTCATCTACCTAAAAAAATGGCAAAAAAGAAAAAATATTCATTTACCTACTCAGGCAAGTGCTAGTGCTGATTATTTTATAAAGATCACATTTTTACGTGTATATGCTCTTTGAGGAAGATTGCAAGTTTGGAAGGAAATCTAAAAGTGAAGAATATTAGGCTACTCACCGCACCACTTGTCCCGATTGAAAGAGCGTTTTGGAATATAATTTCCATTGCATCTGGCATCTCGGCAGCTCCTGTAATATGTTTTTGGGAGTAGATAGTTAACATTATTATATCTTTACAAGCCATGAAAGGATTTTAAGTTCAGAAACATAAAGAAATCCTACCATCCATATTTTGAACACGACATGATAGTTTTTCAGCACGATCAACAGCAAGAACAAACTCATGTTTGGCCCACATGGAGACAGAGGGAGGATCACTAAAATTTATTTTCAGTTCTGAAGTCTGTGGTAACTCCACATTACTTGAAGATATGGATTCGTTAGTTGAACTGCTTTCAGGAAACCCACTAGTAGTAAGGGAGGCCATCCAAGAGTTACAGATTTCTAGAGCCTTCTTCCATATCGCCAGAATCACCAACTCAACTGCAAGTGACTCTAGATACAGTCCTGTATCATACTGCACCAAATCACCATTAAAATTTAGATTGATTATGGAACATTAAGATTGGCTTTTCCATGAGCTAAATTTAACTTAAGCACAAGTTAAATAAAAAAATTTAGAAACTACGAGAGAATTTCTACACATTAGTTTATTCATGATATAATTTTAACATAAAGAGAAGTCAATTTCATTTTTAATAACTTCAAATAACTTTATTGTGACTCCTAATCTGTATCCAAAAGTAAGATGCAGAGACAATATAAAATATCTTCAAATATTATGATATATATATATATATATATATATTTATATATATATATATATATATATATATATATATATTTATATATATATATATATAATATTCATCTGAGAATTATAAACTACACAGACAAAACAATTTAATCACGTCCCTCATAAAATAACATAAAGGAATTGAAACAATAATATTGAGAGAGTACATGTGTTGAATAAGTGATAGAAACTTAAACAGAATGCAGAAACTTAAACAGAATGCTAGTGCTAGTGGCAATCTGTCATCGAAGCTCTTTCACATTTTCATAGCCTCTTTTTGATGGACAGACCTTACACCACATTGCACTTCAACATTAAGCCACAAATTGACAATATAATAGTTTAAAACAAATGAGCAATGCACCAGATTAACACGAGCACATGATTATGACATGACAAAAAATAACTCAAACAAAAGGAAATCAGCGATTAAAATGATAAAAAAAACTTGCACAAACACAATAGACACTCGATCAAACACTAGAAATCCTATATTTGATAGATTAGAAGCAATGAAACAGTAACATCAAACTCTTAATAGCAAGACAAGACAGAATACAACACGGAAGCACAAATAGAATGACTTATCTCAAGCAGTTGGTGCTCAACCTGAGCTCTGAATTTGATAGACATACTTTCAAACCTAATACATTTCTTGCACCTCAGATGATTGTTATCACATGTTTCTTATGGAAGAATACAACTTGAGATTATACTAAATGTTAAATGTTCTAAACAACGACAAAGATTGTTATCACAAAATCTTGTTATAGTCTATGATTACACTGGTTTATTTGTAGAAATATAACCCTAAATCTAAAATTAAATTTGAAGCAGATTCTCGTGCACGAGACTTAAAACACGATCTTTTTGTTCTTCAAGAATCAATGAAAACTAAATTAACAAGATAAAAAGAGGGGAAAAGTGTTACAAAGAAGAATGTGAACTATAACTACCTTCAAAATTCTCCAATTACCATTGTGGATAAGGCTCCTCTCCTCCTCTCTCGTGTTAACACCGCTAATTTCTCCAGCAATCGAAACACAATCCCCACCAATCTAAGAAATTAGTGAAATTAATAGAAGAAAAACCTAACAAATTAGGGAAAAACAAATAGTAGAATGTGAACCGTGAATCATAAAACCTACTTGGTCAGACTTCAGAGATTTCGAGGAAGAGGCAGCAGAGCCAAAAGTAGTCTTGCGGAGGAAGGAGTGTTCTCGGAGCCGAGAAGAACACGGGCACAGAGGAGTGTTGAGAAATGTGAGTGAGGAGTGCCGAGAAATGCAACTGAGAGGGATGAGACGAAGAGGAAGAGAGGAATGAGAGTGAGAGGAAACGTGAAGAGAGGAATGAGAGTGAGAGGGAACGTGAAGAGAGGAATGAGAGTGAGAGGGAACGTCAAGAGAGGAATGAGAGTGAGAGTGAACGTGAAGAGAGGAATGAGAGTCAGAGGGAACATGAAGAGAGGAATGAGAGTTAGAGGGAACATGAGATATTATAACTGATTTCTAAAACTCCGTTATAATACATCAATAATAGGTTTTCAACTTATTTACAAGTTTTCCACCGCTTTTCATATTATAACTGATTTTTCAAAACTACGTTATAATATGTTTTAAACTTATTTACAAGTTTGCCACTGCATTTCATATTATAACTGATTTTCAAAACTACGTTATAATGTCTTAAACTTATTTACAAGTTTGCCACCGCGTCTCATATTATAACTGATTTAAAAAACTATGTTATAATATCTCCCTATTATGATGGATAAATTTTATCCGTCATAATAGGTTTGTTATAAAATGTCATTTTTCTACTAGTGAGTGCAAAAGACTAAGTGTGGTCTATTTTGATGAGTCAATATTTTGTTCACTTCACTTAGTTTACTATACTAGAATTAATCGGGGAATTGTGCTTAATTGTCCAGTATTTTCCCGTTTTTACTGATTGAGCTTAATCCGATCAGAAATTCTTATTTTAGTTAATTTGAATTATCTGAGGTTAATTATTTGCAGGAAAAATTGTTGGATAATATTTGGAAACATAAACTGGGATAGTTGGAAAATATTCACACACTGTATTTGAAAGAAGTTGTACTGCATTGATTTATTCTGTATGTTGATCCGTGTAAATGATGGAATATTTTTCTTGAATTTGTAGAAGCAAAATTTGATTTGGAACTCCTACACATCACACGGCCAAACCATGTCGAAAAGCACATGAAATAATTGAGGAGACCACTACAATGCAAACTCACGGTTTTATAAATCTTTTGGAAGATAACAATTTTAATTTGGAAGGAAACCACACTCTTTAAGAAAAGGCCACGGCAACTCCTTGTTCCCAAATGAGGAATTTTGCAATTGGCAAGAATTTGGAATGAAGAAGGGCCACCAAATGAAAGTTCACGTGAGCTCATGGATTTTATTATATTAATGTTATATTAATGGAAGTGGTTTCATGGCCCCGCAAGCTTGAAAAATTGGAGAAAGAAACAACACATCACTCACGGTTTTGGAGGATACACGTGCAGAGAAATGTTGGAGAAAATTATACACAAAAGGCCCACAAAGGAATTAATTTTAGTTTATCTTGGAAAGGTGCACAAACACACGCGGACCACATCCAACTTGAGCAAGGAGGGGTTTCACAAATGAAAATCCACGTTTTGGAGGGCTGCATGACCAACATATTCCTTCATCCAGCTGCAACGTCTAGCCAAGAAAAGCTCACGGCCCACACTTGGTTTGCATTCCAGCAGTCTGCACGCATCTAGCATTCAAACGTTCACCACGGTCCAGCACTCCTTCACGTCCAGCTTGGGAGATGTCACGGCTGGAGCAGCAAAGACAGCTTGGTTGAAGCACCGTGATGCATATAAGAAGGTCTTCAAGGTTGCTGCCATGAGTTGGAGAGGAAGAAGATGTCCAGCAGCTGTTTGATTACGGCTTTGGTCTTGGAGAAAGAGCACGTCCAGTTGGGGCAGCCACTACCGAGAAGACTTCTTCATTTATCTTAATTGGTTCACGCTTGGAAGCAGCTGGATGAGAAGGGTGTCTCAGCTTTTGGCATCCAGCCACCACTCTCTCGGATGATGCTTGAACGGGAGCGTGGAGATGAAGGGAAGATTGGTGTGTCATGGCTGAAAGACGAGGATCCACCACAGAGGATGCATGCACAGCAGAAGGAGCTACAGGAGTTTGGAGTGGGGCAAAGGAATTTCCGGAAGCCTAAGGAAACAGACACAATAATGGAGGGTCCCACCCTACTTCTTTGATAAGTTTAGGAGTACAAGGAAGTCAAGAAAGATACCACGGGCAACAAAAACAAAACGCAAATTCCTGAAATGAAGGAGGGATTACCGCAGTGTGTCAGAGAATTTTGGCTATAAATAAAGCAGCAGGCAGAGAAGCAAAAGAATTAGATTTTAGGAGTAGGATTTAGGATAGTTAGGAAGCAACTCTCGGTTCCTCTCTTCCAGAGATTCTGAATTTCCATTTCAAACAGTGCCAAAATGTAGTTTTAATTTCTGAAGCTGTGTCACCTTTGCTCGTTCATTTTTAATTGTATTGTTCAAGAATTTTAATTTAAGTGTTGAAAGCTTTGATGAATTTCATTTCCAGTTAAATGTTTTCTATTTTTATTTTACTGGTTCTGTTTTCCATATCGTTAAATTCAGTCATTACTTTTTACCGTTCAGTTTATTTTCAACGTCGTTTTTACTGTCATTTTCACTGTTGCTTTGGGTAAATTTTATTTACACTGCTTTATGTTTTCTACATGTTTATTGTTACAGTATTTTAATTTCAAACACTGTTGAATTTTCCATTTTACGTTTTCCATTTTTACCGTTCAATTTTTACCGTGTTTAAAATTTATTTCAGTGTTTTCGTAAATTCAGTTGTGTTTAAATTCTAGTTTTAATTTATTTTTCCTCAACGAAAAACAATCACAAAACCCCCCCCACTTCGTGTTAAAATCTGAGACTGAACCGGCACATAAATTGGTCCTTGAGAGACGACCTAGGAGTCACTTCCTAGTTATACTGCATTAATTTCGTGCAATCAACTTTTGTGAGCAGCTCGACACGCTCATCAATGAGCATGACGGTGTTACTCTTTGGACATCTGAAAGCAGACCTTGGCATGTTGAATTTTATCGGAATAATAGCAGTAACCAAATAAATTTGACTACTGGATGGAAGAATTTTGTAAAGGATAATAACTTGCGACTAGGGGATGTATGTGTTTTTGAGAAAATCAAGAAATCGGGAATTTCATTCAAGGTTATAATTTTTAGACACAGAGAAGAATCAAGTTCTCCTAGGTTTTCAGGTTATTGGTATTTCTTAAACAGTGCTTTCAGGTTATAACTTGCCACCGATGCCTCCGCGGTTCGCCCCTACTCGTGCCGGTGCCGCTGTGACTCCCCAGCCACCGTCGCCGGCGTGCGCCACCCCCGATCTCTCCCTCTTTCTGTCATTATTTCCTTGATTGTATGATGTGTTGTTATGTGCGTGAGTGTTGTTTGGTGAGGAAGAAGATGAAGGCGTGGAGATGGTGAGAAAAACGTAACCCCATTTCAAATTCCCAAATCAGCCTTGCCACGTCAACTCACATAAGCCACTTCATTGCCACGGTTGCACAAATCACATACACAGTCAGAAAAACGTTATCAATTATAACGGCGTTAAGTGGGTAGGATTCAATTGATACAAATTTCAAAACATAGGTATCAAATGCCTACATTTTTAAAACCGGGTACTAAATAGCAAATTACCTCCCAACATGGGGATTAAGTAGGTAATTAAGCCTAAAAAAAACTACAATGAAATGGTCTTTTTTTTTTAAATGTTTCAGTTTTCTATGTTGTGTATCATATGAATGTTTTTTTAGCAAATTGAAAAAGAATTATATTGCTTTTTTAGCAAATTTAGAACAGAGGTTGGATTAATCAAGAGAAGATTGAGTTGTAGAAATTCAAAGGTTAAGGGAATGATGAACTTCTACTTCAATGTCCTTAATTTGTACAATTTAATCTTTTTTTCGAGTGGTCTAATCTGTTCTAAGTTTAAATTATCTATTCATCAACTCTTCTTCAACTTAATCAAAATCATTCGTTTGATAAGAACACACAAAATTGTAAATGCTCATTTGATTGTAGTGTTTTTTATCCGTAACTTTTTCTGTCGGTCTGGTAGTGTCTGATATAAATTTACTTCCTACAATAACGTTGGGCCTATTGTGTAGGTGTGATTTCTCTGCATTTGTATGCTCAACGTTTCTAGTTTTTTTCTTTTTCTCCGCCGGCCTTCTTAAAAATGAGCTTATATTACCAACATTTTGATAATTTCATATAACACTATTTCTTTAGTCCCAAGAAATTGGAGTAAGCCACTGAGGAAGTTTCCCAGTCTTCTTTATATATAGCTGTAGCATCAAAGTACTCACCTGCAGCCGCCTCTTCCCAATCAAGACAATTACTATGATATTCTTCCATTAATTCAAGTATTTTTCTAACTTTTCCCTCATACTTTATTTAGCACATAAGAGACAAATTTTATACGGTATTTTTTTGTCCATACGTTGAACAAAATTATATCTGCTAAGGATTAACTGTTTTAAATATCAATTCGTTAGTTATGTTATATTAATTAATGACAACACTTCAGCATCCTTTTATAGCAGAAGAAAAATAGACAATGGGAGAATAGATTGATTTGAAATAAATAAATTAATAAATAACTGAAGAGTGACAGAAACGTAATGTTGGTGATTAAAGTCCACTGCTCTCTCTTTCTTGATTGTTTCGGTGTTTGTTTTCTCAATCCGATTTGATGCTCTCCCTTTCTTGATGGAACCAACTTGAATTCCTGCTTTAGCAGAGATTCCATCTCTTGTTGTAAATTTATATTGCCGTGTGCAAAACACAAACTCATAATGCCATAGGGTTAAGGTTACTTAGTCATGTCGGACAACCAAAGTAGCCTGCACAATAAAATAATACATAGTGATGTTTGGAAACTTTTTAGTTATTACTTCAACCATTATGGCTGTCCATCAAATAGACAATGAAAGAAGATAAGGAAAAGAAGTCCACATATTGATTCAAAGTAGATCACGCATGTAAATTATTTACTTGTTAACATTGTCGTTTTGTCAATTCGTGCGGGTCCATACTAGATGGAACGTATAAAATGTTTGATTCAAACCTCTTCGTTTGAGTAGAATCGTTTACGTGTCGCAGTAGGGCCAAATAATTTTGGCGTATACCTTTAAGTTTTAGTAAATACGATCTGGTTGCCAATCTTATTTTTCATGTTATCTCACTTCAAGAAAAATAACCTGTTATAGAGATTCATCGTGCATGAGCTAAATTTGTCTCTACTATTTTTTTACCATGAAAGTCGTGACAGCAATATTTTGTTGCCGTGATGGACTTTTTCAGTAGATCACCCTTTTCCGAAAAGTTGCTGACAACTTATATATAACTTTATTTTTATGTTTTTCTTTAAAATATGATTTTCTGGGAAGCATGTACACGTTGTGAAGTTTCACCCAAACCACAATCAACCAAAAAGTATTAAATAAGAAAATTCCGATAATCAAGAAAAAACTTCACATCGAACCAGATAATAAGCAGTGTAAACTAAACATCCTAATTAATTAAACAGATCATGTTCTAATACTCAGACAGTGTAAGAACATCTGACCGTTCTGGTTAATGATACCACACTACTTAAGCAGCAGAATACCAACAAAATTGAATTCGCGTGCAACCAAGAGATGAGGAAACTGAACGTGTACTGAAGTTGAGACATAGTAAAAGAGACAAACACAACGAGTGAGAAAGACAGATTTGACTTTTTTTTTTTCTACATTCACATTGAACGTGCGCATTAGTGACCCTACATAATTAGACTAGGAATTTACTCCGCAATATTACTATAATCGAAACTTTTCGCGGATACTTCGTTCGTGATAATCTTTGGTTCACAACTTGAGCAGCCTCTGCTTTTATAATAAGCACGGTTAAGCAGTGCACTGAACACGAAGCACTCAGAAATACAAACCGAGAGAGTTAAGAGAGAGCGAGATGGGGATGAATCAAGGTGCAGGAGGGAGCAACAAGTTCGAGACAACGATGATGAAGAAGAAGAAAGCGTTTGCAACGGTAATTCCAGCTCCAAGGAAATCGGTGAAGAGAATGGTTTTTGAGTCCTTGCTCCAATCTCTCCTTCGTTTGTTTTCGTGTGGTGCAAGGAAGAAACCCAAGTAGGCCAAGACCAACGAATCCCAAACAAACCCAATTGATAGAATTAACTAAGATCAACGCATTTGTTTGCAGTTAGAAACTTAGTGCTTCTCCCTTATGCACCATCGCCCTGGCTGTCACCAATATCTCCGACAATGCTCTGTATTTGTGCGTTTTGTTTTGTCGCTTGATTTAGTTTTAGTGCTTTGTATATATATTACCAATCTTTCAGATTCTGTCATCAATTGTTTCTTTTGTTCTTCTTTCTTCCCTTTGGAAGCAATGTTTTAAATGGTTGTCGGAATGGTGATTGTAAAAATATTGCGATGTGTAATATATATTGTAAAAAAGTGTTGACGTATGCATTCGATGCGATCGAAAAACCCTTTTGTTCATGTGATGAGCACAGACAGAAGCAGAGAAACAGAGTATATACGAATTCAGCCGCACGTAATCGGAAACTGGCAAATCTAACGTGCGATGACAGAATCCTACGACATTGGACATGAATCACGTAACGTCACATGTCATAATCTTAGATGTTGCCCTCATACGGAAAAACGTGTGGGGTCATCATCGATATTCTTCTTTGGAATCTTTATAATTCGTTTTTTGGGATATATCCACAAGACTTTTTGTCCAGGTGCGTAGCTACAAATCACCCTTGTCTGTCTGCTCTCTTAATAAACTGAGACATTGAAATAATTATAAAAGAAAAACTGAGAGATGGAAGATGTAATAAGTTGTATATAGAAAAATAATAGGGATAACACTATATGCGCTTTGAGTATTGAGTTTTCACATGCACAATTTCTTTATAAAAAGAACTGTCCAAATGAATTATACTAAATAAAAAATAAAATAAAACGAAAGATTTAGAAACAAAATAAAGTGAAAGATTTAGAAACAAAATAAAATAAAACATCTCAACTAAAATAGATTTTTTATAAAATTATTGTGTTTCGTAAGTAGTTTTTTTTGTAATAATTTTAATTCATTTTATTTATGGATTTGTCCTAACATGAAATTAGAATTCATTTTTATCTACACTTTATACGCTTTGATCTTTAAGTTTTAAAAATAAATTAATATAAAACTTTAACTTAATTATATTAATTTTTTTTATACATTTCATATTAATGTGGTTTATACCGTTTCATGCATTTCTTTTTCAATATTAGTTCATAAATGTGTTTAACATGCAAAAAATCTTAAACGGTTTAAAAATTATTATATTTATTATTTTTAAGTTTAAAAACAAAAATTATTGAAGTTTTAAATAAGAATAAACTCATATTTTATTCAAATCTTACGTGGAAGTTTAAAAACTAAAAATATATTTAAATTTTTTATTATTTTACCTTTTAAAAAGAATGAGAATATTTTAATGTTCTAATCTCGTTTATGGTTGAGTTCTGTACCTTTTCTTTACTCATTAATTTAAGGCTACATTTGTTTTACTTATTTAATTATTTTTTATTTAGTTTTAATAAAACACTTTTTATTGAGAAATTATAAGTATTTAAAATTATTTTTTTTTATTGGTTTTCAAGGGAAAAATAATTTAAATGATTGAAATATTATGAGAAATATTTGTGAGCAATTAAAGTTTGTGATGTCAAAATCACATATAACGTAAATATGCGAAATAAAATTTAAGGTATGACTAATTCATTTAAATTTCATTAGAACTTGTGAAATTTAAGGGTGGAATGTTTACGTCTTATTATTAATTTATCACTTTAATTTCCACGAATAAAAAAATATTAGCTACTAAATTCACATGCAATAGATTCTTGCAAAAAAAGAGAAGAGAATGGGTAGGCCAACCTTTTAACAAAGGGTGTTGCTCCCTCCACCACCACACATTTCTCCTTCCACCTCTCCAAATTTTTTTAATTCCAATTATATCCTTAAATTAAAATTTTTTACTTTTACTATTTTAATTTATTTCAAACCTAGTTCTCCTTACATTATTAAAATATATTAAAAATATATTCAAAAATAATAAATCAAAACATTTAAATTAAATTATTAAAATATTTCAAAAATAAAGAATAAACTAATAAAACAAACCCTAAAATTAAAAATGTAATCTTTCACATCCTTCAACGGATGTCAACATCCGTTTAAGGAAAAAACGGATGTCAACATCCGTTTAAGGAAAAAACGGATGTCAACATCCGTTAAGGATATCAAAATCCTTCAACGGATGTCAAAATCCTTCAACGGATGTCAACATCCGTTTAAGGTAAAACGGATGTCACCTCCGTTTAAAGGTTACGTTTTTTATTTTAGGGTTTTATTTGAAGGTTTATTCAAATACGCACCTTGAGAAAGCAACACACGCACTGCACCACTTCACACGTTGCACCACGAGAGCGACACTGCACCACGAGAGAGACTGCTTGATAATTCTTTCCACCACCACCCTTTACAACTTGTAGTATCTCACAACGACAAAATAAAAGAAAAGTATTTTACTCATGTACGGAGAATTAAAATAGGTTATTAGTGGAATAGGTTGTGAATGGGTAAAATTAAAAAATAACCCTAAAAATAAAATTTTAGTTAGGGGCAAAATAATAAAGAGAAGGTGGAGGAAGAAAGGTGTGGTGGTGGAGGGAGCAACACCCTTTAACAAAACCCCTTTGTTTTTAAAGATCTTAGACCCGATATATAAAATAATCCTCATACTTACTGTGTAATCGCCTGATTTACTAAATACACCTAAATCAGCATTTTGTTTTCCTTTTTTCTCCCTTAAAATGTTGAGTTTTCGCTGCTTTTTCTTTTCTGCCTCATTAGCAGTTGTATTCCTATATCATATTTCAACTCCCTCTTTTGTTTATGTTAAGGTATTTTTTCCCTTTTCTTCGTTCATTTTGTATTTTGGGTTTATTTGTGTTTGTTTACTAAACTTTATCCAAACCCAAACTAAATGTTGCTTTATTAATATGACAGGAGGCAGTTTTTGGTAGAGCTATAAGACATAAGTTAAAGTTATCAAAGATAATTTTTTATTTAAAACTTTGAAAGAATGAATATGTAAGTTTTTTACTTATATATTATTTTTTTTATTCAATGTGAAATTGAAACCTAAATTTAAAATTTTTAAATATTTTGCTTCATTAATTCTCCTATCTATGCATAAACTGGAATGAAATGATAGATAGATTATTGATTTAGGATAACTTAAACATATGAATAGAAAATATATATGTGGGAAAAAGATGCGACTCTAGTGGTTTTGTTGGGAAATTACATTTTGAATTGAATTAACTGACGTTGAGGAGACTTTTACTTTATTAAAGTCAATGTAGATTACGCGAGTTGACATTCTGCTGAAATTCAACGACAATTAATTAATAAATGTCAAAATGGTTATTCCTAAAATTTGGACCACAAATAATTCGTACACGCTTTGGAAATTAATCAGAAAATGGTAAAAATGTCAATTCGTACTAGCTTTTGGTCTGAGGCAGAAAAATACATTACTAATGTGGAAAGGAAAATTACAGAACAACATAACCAATCCAACACGCAATTCTCATCTCATTTCTAACTTCCACTTCATACTTGATTCAGTATATTAAGTTATTAGAGGTTTCTTGTCATATTAAAAATTATAATAGTAACAATTAAAAGCCTTGTATAATATCTATTGGTAATTATTAATAAATTTCATTTACTGGTTTTCATATATAATGTACGTTTTGGAGGGATAATTAAATAAATTAAATTAAAATATATTCATAGTTAATTTGTCTTAAGTTGGAATTGAGTTTCTAAAATAATATTCTCTTATGAATATTTTTTTTTTGTAATAAACAATGTCATAATTTTATTTTCCTTGTATTTTAATTTCAAACACTTCAAATTTTAAGACACTAGTTGAATGAAGATAAAAAAACAATCAAATATTTATAAAATTAATTATTTATCAATAAAAACCTCATCTTTGATTAGTAACGAATTTCAACTTAATAATAAAATAAAGACATTATATGAGAATAAAATGAAGAAAGTTACTTATTAAATACATTGTGTTAACCTGTTAGAATTTTCCAGTAACTAATATCGCACTATAATACAGAAAAGTGATACACTGTTCTTCTATTTACTTATTATTTTTCTTACAATAAATCGTGTTAAAGTGTATATATATATATATATATATATATATATATATATATATATATATATATATATATATATATATATATATATATATATATATATATATATATATATATATATATATATATATATATATATATATATATATATATTTCAATGATTCATATAGAGGAGGACCCAGTTGGAAGCTTCTTGGTAAAATTGTTGTAATTTCATATCCTATTGAACTCAAGAGAAATAATAGCAATATATAGACAGCATGGTCGGATACTTTTAATTCTCTAAAAGTCAATCCTTAAAACAAAATTTATGGTGATTGACTTAGACTAATAATGTTCACGAGTTAGCATAGGTTGACTTTGGCTTGTTTGTTTTTAGTTATTTATTAAAAAATAACTGGCTTTGCTTGTTGAGAATTTAATAAAAAATTCAAAATTATATTTTATTTTCTACAAATATAAAAATCCCTTATTATTAAAGCTGTCATAGTTTTTTATTCTATTTAAAACTTAGTAAAAAACAACTTCTTAAATTATTACAAATTGGCTTTTTCTTAAGTAAATACTCTATAAAAAATATTTTTCATGGAGAAAAATTAAATGTTGAAGATAAACCCTAATATAATAGAAAGGTCAAAAGAAAAGAGGAATTTGATTACCACATACAAACACAAAAATCATTAGACATAGTTGACAACACCAATCTGTTTAAATTATGTTAATCTTCACGCCGCACGTGGTTGAATTTTCCATCAACAGAGACGTCATACACACATATATAGATCATTTAAGGGGCGGTGCAATGACTTCCAATTTTTTTTTTTTTAAATTATATGTATATCGAATTCAAATTTCTTTTCAAATTTTCTTAATTATATATGTTTTTAATCATATTCCATTCTCACCTGTTTTTTCTTTTTTTTATTTGGAAGAAAAAAAGAAATTTAAATACAAACTTTTTTTTTTTACATTTTCTTATATTTTCTTTTCATTTTTTTAAAATAACTCTCTATTATTTTACTTGATAATGAATATTAGTTTAATATAGTTATAATCATTTTTTTATCTCAAACTTTTTGTTTATTGACTTTCGTGAATATAAAAGAAAAAATAATGTAGTATGTGTTATCATTGATTTTTTTATTGTGGTTTGATTATCATAAATTTTCTTCTACCAATCATATGTTTATGAGTTTCTTATTAGATTATTGGGTTGTGCTTTGATTATCATAAATTAACGAACGACATATTAGAAATTGCGCGATACATTTTTACTGGACATTTATTTGAAAACGAAAAACTAGCACAAACATGATAATAATGCGAAAACAAAAACACAACACCTCTCACAAACTGCAAAATTGAAACAAAATATGCAAATCAGAACACAACTCAAATGCATCAAAAAATGAAAAAAAAAAAACACAACATAAACTATAAATCCTAGATTGCAACCTACGAAACCCAAAAAGACTTGAAAAAAAAGAACAATTATTTAGAGTAACAGATGAAACACAAAAAGTTCATATATTTTAACCCATGATAGAAGAAATTACTCAAAAGTTTGACATGACAAAATACAGTGCTTATTTTAAGTATAAATAATAGATTCTTTTAACATTTTTATTATAGATTTTATTTGTGAAAAGTTAAATTAAAAATTGAACATCTTCACAAAAGATAAGAAAAATATCTAGAAATTGAAAACTTATCGATCAAAAAAAGGAAAAAAAATACAAAAAAATAATAATAATTTTATTAGATTATATATCATATTTTAAATTTTATTTTAAAACTTGATCTTCCAAACGGTGTAATAAATTACAATGGTTTTTTTCCTCTTCGGTAAATTTTTTGACTTACTGAGAATATAAATTAAAATTTCAATTTAGTGAATATGGGAATTTTATCTTATATTCCTAGAAAATTAACCAAAATATTAGAGATGAAAATTTTCTGATCATATATCTACGTGTATAGTTTTACAAATAATACTATTTTTACATAATCATAAAGAGAAAAACAGAAGCATGTCATATATCTTGAGACCAAACGGAACAAATAGAAAAGGAGGAAATTGTGTTAAGAGAAAAAAGAAAACCAAAACTTGAAATGTTGAGTGTGCTAGAACTACATGATATTTTCTTCATGGAACCAACTTCAACGTTTACGGAATATAATATTTTACTCAGGCGGAGAAACCACTTTATTCGGATCTGGAACTACATGATAGAAATTCCCTCAGCATTTTCTTGTTATTTATTCGGCAGAAATTATCCAAGTTTTGGTTGTGTGTCAAATAGACAGTGAAATTTGAAGGTTGTAATGTGGTAACGGGGCCAATAAAAGACGCGTTTAATGTGATAGAATCAACTTCAATAAGATGAAGCTTGAGTTTATAGACGTAGAGCCAACTTTGTTAAAAATTCTTTTAGAAATAGACATTCATATTTCTGCATAGGACTATTTAAAGTAAATTGAAGTATAATATGTAATATTGAAAAGGAAATTTTACATTAAAGGATTAGGTTCCAGAGTAAACTGCAGTAGGGCTTTAACGTCACTCCATAGATATTGGATCATAAAATAATCAACGTAAATTATTGATCGGTGACATTTTCGTAAATAAATGGGCATATAAACGTCGGTTAGGTGGGGTCCTGACGTCTATAATATTATAAACGTCGGGACCCCTCCTATAAACGTCTTAATGTCTGATAGGTAGGTGAAAAGTTATTTTTTTCTGCCTTAGAGACATCCGACCCCACCACTTCGACGTCTATATTTGATATAGACATTGTTGTCCCTCCTAACGGACGTGTATATGTTTGACAGGTAGATAAAAAGGTATTTTTTATGTCGTACAGACGTCGGATCCCGTCATCTGACGTTTAAATGGCCTGATGAAAGTTGTTTTAGACATCATATTAGTGAGGGCCCCAATGTCGAGGCTAGAATAGACGTCGGTTCACCTGGGGAGCCGACGTCTAGTTTGCTGTTAAATCAGACATTAAACTCGCTGTTACGAGCACTTCATCGTTTTCCTTCTCGCCTTTTCTCTCTGCGGCATTACTTTTCCAGGTTCGTTTTTGTCTCTTTTGAACCGTTTAAACGTACTTTTATTCCGATTATATTAGTCTTTGGTTGATTATCTTTCATTTGAACCGATTAAAATGAGTTTTTGTTGTGTTTTGGTGCAATTTTTCTCGTGTCTTTGGGTAGCATTGTACCGCATTCTCTCTTTGCTAGTTTCCTCGTAATAAAAGCTTGCGTCTTTTGGATGTATTATAGTGTTTTAACCCAAAACCGAACTTTGGTCATTGCCTAGTTCTATATCACTGTTCGTTTTCATTGGCGGTTTTAATGGAACTAAGTAAGGACCTATATTCGATTTTTGGTTGAAATGCCATAAGGGATCCAAAAGATGCAACCTTTTCTATGACGAAACTAGTAAAGGAAGAAGGTGTTACTACGCTACCCAAAGACACGAGTTGTAGTAGACGTCGGTTAATGCAATGTTCGACGTCTATGAAGCTCTTTAGATGTCAGGGTCATGTAGTAACCGACGTCTATAAAGATGTCGGACCTGTTTGAGTCCGACGTTTGATTAACGTCACCCACAAAAACATCGGTTCTGGAGTTGACGTTAAAAGACCAAAATAACAGGCGTTAAATGTCATTTCTGCACTAGTGTCGTTCAATTTTTCTGACGTTTTTCCTTATATTTTTTTCTTGAACATAGACAATGGGGTTACCCTTCGCTTCACATTTATGCTAAAATGAACATAAAGATTACATGTATGTAAGATTAATTAAATAGTCACAATATCCGTGGAAAGAATTGGTTGGGGTATAAGATAATTCTCCCTCTATATAGGTGTGTGTTAAAAAGTCAACCTAGACAACATTAGTTTGCTGTCGAAATTATTGTTGGAACACAACATTATTAGCTTTTTGGTTTAACGTTGAAAGAACATTGTCAACGTGGAAAATGTCATGCAAAGTCTCACACGCTCCTTTTTCTTTTTATTTGTCTTTCCTTTCACTAGCTGAATTTTGACTTTTAATCCATAATTGAGATGACACAGCGCAGATAGAAATCGTAGACAGTGATTGAGTTGGACATACCATTAATAGCATTTTAGTTTAATTGAAAAATAAAATATATGTAAAATAATTTAAAAGTTGTGTAAAATAATTGTTTTCCTAAAATAAGACACAACTCAGCTTCAAGGTTCCATTAGTGTAAATAGATATTTTATATCACATAATAGTTTTATATCGGTTTTGAAAGTAATACAAAAATATAACATATAGAAAATATTACTTTTTATACAGGAACCTTGAGTACAACCCTTTTGCATCCCTTTCTTTTTATCCTTTTCTCACTGTTATATGTTTCTACGTAACGAAAATCCTGCGCGCCTTCCACCATTCTATGGGCATAGCATATTGTTACCTCAAACCAGAAAATGTCCTCATCCAAAACAATGGCCACATCACCCTTATCGATTTCGACCTCTCTTGCAAACTTACCCTCGAACCCAAACCCCCTCTTCCTTCGATTGTAGTGTCCAACTTCAAACTCAAACCAAATGTAAACACCCACACAACTTCTCCCCACAGATCTCCCCTCGACGAGAATCGTAGGAAGGGTAACTCCAACACCCTAAAGTAGTCATATTTTGAATTTCGGCAGAGTTGGGTTGAAAAAAAGTTTTGAAATTTTGATCCAGTTAAATCTTTGATGAGTTGGATTGGTTCATCATTTGATCTAATTTTTTTAATAAGTATTTTTTATTATATTAATCATTTTACAAAATATTACAAAAACTCGTGCAAAATTAATTTTATATGGAATAATTAGGCAACGTGAGAAATCCACAAATTTCTACTTAGTAATTCAATTTTTATGTAGAAACAAATTTGAATTGTTATAAAGCTATTAAAAATTTTGTTGAGGAAATTTTGTGATATTTGTATGTGAATAAAATTTTATGTTTGATTGATCATAAATCTAATTTAAGACCTTTTTCCTTTACTTATATTTGAATTAGAAAATTTTTGCTATTTTTTTAATTAGAAAAAAATTTGTAATTAAGTGAGTCAATAAGTTAACTCATCTAACCTATTAACTCATGTCGGGTCGCGTCAGATTGAAATTTTTTTAACAAGTGAACCAGTAGCTCGTTTTGATAATATTACCCTAAATACCAAGTTCGCACGAGTAAACCTACTGAGTAGACGAAAATTAAGTTTCCAAAAAAGATGTGGTGGCTTCAATAAAGATCTGCGATGGTTATGATTGCTTATAGGAAATCACTTCGGTCTATGTTTTGGAGCTCGGCTGCATTGTTGTAGGTGTTGCTTCGCGATACTATGATTTCAAAAGTTTTAGGGTTTGAGTATAAGCTAGTGTTTATCAATAAAAGAATAAAAAACTATTTTTTTATGACAGTTATAAATAGAAATTTTTTTACTTATTAAAAAATATTATCACATTCATTTTCTATAACGATTATAATTAGAATTGATATATAAATATTTTTTATTTATTTCAAAAGTATTACTATCCATTCTCTATATCGATTAAAAGAAACTAATATAAAATATTTTCTTTTTTATTAGAAAAATGTCAGTGTATTCTTTTTCTATATTGATTATGATTATATATATATATATATATATATAATATCATCTTACCCCCGTATCATGTTATAATTTCACTTAATATAAATAGTCGTTATAAAAATATTTTTTTACTAATATTTAGTCAACCTTGAAATGGTAGGATGATGCCAAAAGGGGAAAATTATTGTTTTTTTCAAACAATAAAGAAAATTAATTATATTTGATTCCATGCTGAACTTTATAATAAGTTTACATTATGCACATCTTGACTATCACAAACGTTATGAATTTCCTAACAGTTTTCCCTCTTAATTTTTTATTATTTAATAAACATTAAAGATAAACGTGTGGATTCTTTTCTTTTCTTTTAATTTCTCTTCCGTGGCCTACATTAAATAATTTATAAGTTTGTACGGACGAGAGTGCCCTTCTCTTAAATTCCGTGAAGTCTTTGGTTTCATGAGAAAATTGACGGCCATTGACTTGGAGCACTAATCAAGTCAAACAACTCAACCAATTTGTTAAGGTTACTTTCTTTTAGCTTTTTATTTCTTTAAATAAACTGATTTTCTTAGTTCCGTAACGACTAAGAATTGTGTTTGACTTTGTAAAATTATGCAAACCACTTATCATTAAAAAATTCAACTTTGTCATCAGAAACCATCTATATAGTTCTAGATATTATGATATATATAATATTTTTTGTTATCTATAAGATTAAAATAACAACTAATTTATTTTTATAAAAAATTATTAATATTACTGTTTTCTATTATTTTAGAAAAATATTTTTAATAAGAAAGTATTATGATATCAAACAATAAGAAAATATTAAAAATTTGACAATATTACTCAATATTTTTAAAATATCCTATTCTGAAAATACAATTCAACTAGACGTACCAAAAAGTCCGAGAATTTATAAAAGTATACTAATTCTAAAAAATCATTTTTAAATAAATAGAAAATTTATAAAAAAAGCTTATTAATTAAAAACAATTTATATCTTTAAAAACTCTTTTTTAAAGGGTTTTTTTTCCTTTCTCTAACATTTCTCACTACCCACTCATAATTTTTCCATAACGTTCTATAATTGTTATTAAATATTTTTCACATGACATTACACATCATACTTAGCCAATTATTGTAAACTAAACAAGTTAAGTGTTCCGATAGATATGAAATTATAACTTACGTGTATATAACTTTTTGTACATGAAAACAAATAACTATTTTTAGATGCTATAGAGATTTTACTTCAAATAACTATTTATTTTTTCAATTTATCAATATTGTGTGAATGATAAAGTTGTGTAAGTAAAATGTATTTCCATACTTGGATAATTTAGTATTATCTTATACCAACTCCTTAATATATTAAGATATATTTTTACCATAATATAATAAATAAAAAAGAATGTAAATGCATTTATTTTTTAATCAATACAAAATATGTTATTTAATCATGAAGTACATTTTAGTTTATTTTTTTAGAAACATGTGTTTTTCATTTTTTTCTGACGTTGAGATTTGTAATTAATTTATATTGAACCATGCGCTAACTTAATAATATTATGTTGTGAATGGTCAAAATTTATAGTAAATTTACCTTTTTTTTCATGTGTATGAATTTTTTTAAAATTAATATTTTTAAAAAATTTATTATTAAAATGATTTATTACTATTAATTAGTTCTTCCATATGATATTTTTGTGGACATATAAGCTTTATAAACTTTACTTGTGAAATTTTTTTTCTTTGTTAATGTGAGTGAAGCTTGATTAGCCTAATCGAGATAGCTCTAGTATCTTCATTTCCTATTATAGCATTGCTCCCCCACCATCACAGTATGCTTCTTACATCTCTTCAAATTCTTTTACTTCCAATTTTATTTTTAGGTTAAAATTTTTTTACTTCTACCATTTAGGATCTTTTAATTTATTTGAAAACCTACTTTCACTAGTACAAAATGTGTTTTTAAACTCGCACAATAGACCTCTCTTTACACCAAACCGTTACCTATTCAGACACGATGGCAGTTTCGTTATTAACGAGACCTTATAGGCCTCGGTTCAGACTAGACCGGTGCCAAAAAGAGATACCACTTCGGTTGTGAAGGCAACCGATGCCTAATTAGCAGTTTCTGACGCGGTTAAGAGAAACTCGAGGTGGAAGGGGTATATTGCAACGGTTGGTAGGAAGGACCGAGGCATATAAACCTCTACTACCTCATGCACAAGAAGGACCGAGGCATATAAGCCTCTCTTATTTCCCCAAAAATTTTCCCCAAATGTTGAAGGAAAACCTAGCTCCCTCGCTCTCCCTCCCACCCCTCGCTCTTGCTCTCGCCTCCCTCCCCTAACTCTCGCTCTCGCCTCCCTCCCCTCACTCTCGCCTCCCCTTGCTCTCGCCTCCCCTCGCTCTCGCCTCCCTCCCCTCGCTCTCGCCTCCCCTCGCTCTCGCCTCCCTCCCCTTGCTCTCGCTCTCTCGCTCCATCGCTCTCTCACTCTCTCGCTCTCGCTCTGAAGACTACTACTCCAAAATCTCCTGCTAGTGTGTCGCCTCTGGAGGGAAGAGCAACCGGTGGTGGTGCGTCAATGGTGGCGGCGGTGCTAGGTGGTGATGAACGGAGTGTCGTGATGGTGTGTCAATGGAGTTTTTTGGTGAAAAAGGTGAGTGCGATTGGGGTTTTTCTGATGTTGATGGTGGTGGTGTGAATTAGGGTTTGATGACAAAGGAGGAGGAGAAGCGACGGAGGAGGAGAAGCGACGGAGGAGGAGAAGCGGTAGAGGCAGCAACGATTGAGGTGGCGGAGGAGGAAGCGAACGACGACTCTGCGGCTCTGTAAGGAAGACGAACGACGACTCTGCGGCTCTGTAAGGAAGACGAACGACGCGGGGATGGGGACGGGGACGGGGACGAGAGCGGCTCTGTTCGCTGGTGTCTCTGTGGCGGAGAATGTCTCGGTCTGAGAAGGTGAGATTTTGGTCTATTCGTTGCGTTTGGGTTTCTTTGAGAGCTTAGAGCTTCGTTGCATCTGTGTTGGGTTTGACCGTGAGGAAGTCCACCTTCGAGGTAACCAGTAGCCAGACGACGAACAGGTTCAGACTGGATGGCAGTAGACCCTTGGGTTGGGGGTAGATTGAGCTTAGTTGGGTCTCCAATTTTGGATGGCAGTAGACTGTGAGGAACATTTTCTGTGCTTTTTGCTTCAGTGCTTTCTGCTTTCAACAAGCAACTTCCTGAAACATTTTCTGGAAAATCAAAAACCACTATACTGCCTCGGTTCAGGTCCCAAGCGAGGTAGTAGAATTCAAGATATTGACTCGGTTCAGCAGAAACCGAGGCAAAATCGTATTGTTTTTCGACTCAGCTCACAACCAAGGCAAAAAGAGGTAGATTTTTTTCCTGATCTGTATATGTCTCGGTTACGGAACCGGTGTTTATAACCGAAAATAATTACCGAGGTTATATCCTTGAGTGCACTAGTGTTCTTTTTATTTACTTTCTAGGCAGTTGCACCCCAATCTCGCGGATCTCTCTTCCCTATTTCTGTTTTACTTTCCCTCATTGTTATTCCTTTCCTTTTTTTTTCCGTTTATGGGTTAAACTCGTGTTCTCATTCTATGATTTTATAGATCTGGTTTTGTTGAGATTGAATCTCTTTTGGGTCGGTGCTTCTTCCACTTCTTTTTTGCAACTCCATGAGCCAGGGCGGAACTTCACAGCCCGATGCTGCCATTAGATTAGCAACATTCCGCAACAATGAAATGTCTTCCTCTATGTAAAAAGTAATCGCTTCTCCACTCCTCCCTGCTCTGCCAGAACGACCTAATGAACCAATATTTTAGCAAATAATAAAAATTCGTGGATATAGGAACTGTAATCCCTATAAATATCTTTTCTCAAATCTTAAACAACTTTAGTATAGCTGCATATACCAATTATATGCACGTATGTGGAGGCAGAATCAGGGAAATCATAATTGATCACACAGTTCACTCCTTTGAAATCCATGCCCCGTGCAACCACATCAGTAGCAATCAAAACCCATGTTTTTCCAGCTCTGAAGTTGTCGACAACATTTCCTCGCTACATAGTAATGTATGAGATCAGAATTCATAAATTACAAAAAACTACTAAATGAAAAGGTATGCTTTAGCATTGGAGTGCATATGTTGACGATAAAAAAAATATTAATAAATAAAGAACATTATACTTGACATCTTCATTAAAATATTAAAAACCAGACCTTGGTCACACACTTATCAGTTTTCTTTTCATTTTCACGTTTTTGGAGAGAAGAGGGGGAATGTTGCAGATTCTCTATGTATTTTCAAATAAACATCTTGTGTTGTTCGAACTACCTCTTATTCAGACAAATCAGAATGAATGACATGAACTCTAATGTTGTCAAATGCAAGTTCACCGTACAACTCCTTGGCTCGTTACTTGCTTTGGAGAAAGACCAATACTGGAGGATTTAGACTCTACGAAACGTTGCAGAATATAAGTCAGAAGGCAAGCAACTAAAAAATACCAATCTAGCTGATAGGAGAGACTACAATATTATATGCATTTTGCAAGTTCCAAAGCCAAGCGAAGGTAAGTGATATGTAATTAAACATTCCAAGTCTATATTATGTTCATGACACATTTATCTAACACCAAACCCAGAATAAACAAAAAGCTTAATTGTATGCATGTAGCGCACATTCACTAAAATAAATAAGACTACAAAAAAGAATAATAATAATAGAAAAATATATAATAATAGTAAATTGTAGGGACTTTCTTTTTAAACATACCAGAATCAATTAACGTTTAATTGTGAGACACACAACCTCGACGCATATGAAAGTTAACTAGAATTATTATCCGAAGAATTATTTTAGTCATTTACTTCTGCAAAACTTTGACGAATTGCAAGAAGTTTTCCTTCTTCACTTCCAGTAAAAATCAATTTTTGCTTTATCGTTCCAGAAACCATATTCCTTATTCAAATAAAAACACTAGATATTATCCTCTAGTGGTGGTTGAAGGTGGTCCGCGAGCTTCACAGGTTTATAGGTTTTTTAATATATAAGTCTAACATTGTAACAGATGTGAGTATGCGCTGGAATATTAAATGGATGTCAACATCCAGATATCAACATGGTTGAAGGAGAAACGGATATGCCACATCCGTTGAGGCCTGGGCGGTTATCTTCTCTGCATACACAGAAAACGCAGCCCCAGAAGAAAGGCCAAACATACAGCACACAGTAAATTCAAATGAAATAAATTTAGTTTGAATCAACATCCCCTAGACGAAACTGCATAGTAGACGCATCGAAGAACCACCAAAGCCACACTAACGAACCACCACTGCACCGCCACAGCATCACTGCAGCACCACCGGACCAACACCAAGGCAAAAAGAGGTAGATTTTGCCAAGTTAAATTCATAAAGAATTATGTATCCCTTACGTTTAATATTTTAAGTTAACAAATAATACTTTTCTAATTCTTCCATGTTTAAATCTTTTATGCCTTTTTGTTAATCAATAATTCGTGCATGCTGTATTGATTATATTTATGTTTATAACTTCTTTTTGTATAATATGGTATTTATAATTGTTTAATTGTGTCCTTTTTTTCATTTCATGATTGTTTAAATATTGCAATTGAAATGCTAACAAAAATATACATGTATTATTCAATCACAGTCTGTCAAACATGTTAAGTTGCTTAAAAGTTATAATAATTATTTAAACAATTAATTTTAATTAATTAAAAAAAATATTGATAAACTTTAAAACAAATCCTAAAATTGAAATTTGAATAAGGTGTATGTATATATTATTTTTAAAGTGTTTATACACCGATATTAAATTTGCTACAAATATTACTATTATAAAAAATATTATTATTAGAGAAAAAATTATATTATAGTTTTATATAACTTAGCTCGAGATGAATGTTTACCGCTCTTATGTATGTTGAGGTGTAATGAATAATTAGAGTTAAATAATTTCCTTTAGACAAATAGTTGTTTTTATCATTTTCAATTTAATTTTTACTTTTATTAAACTTTAGACTTTTAACTATCTTAATTAAATATCTTAAAACATAAAATTGACAAATACATACACACCTGAGCCATTAATAAGGAGATAATGGATGACACGGATACTTATTTCATTATCATATACTTATCCTAAAATAAAATTTCATTCACATCTTTATTTTCATATCCAACTTATATCTTTTATTTTTTTCATCCACGTCCTCTGATAACGAGTATATTTCATACCCATATCTATATTAGTTTTTCTACTATTTTAATATTAATTAATTATTTTTTATAAAAAAAATAAAAATCACATAAAATAAAACATAATATGTAAGAATAATTAAAAACACACCTAAAACCTTTCTGAACGGACGCCAGGTGTCAAGCAACGAGGATCAGAAAATCAGATAGTGAAATGCAGGTGTCAGCAGATGAGCGGATGTTCGTTTTAAGCAAAACTGAGTTTTTGAAGTCTACGTCTCACTCTCTTTGCATGCACCTTCTTCTCCAAAACTCTGATCTTTCATTTTTCTTCCTTCTCTCTAAAAAGCTCTCCCTTCTCTCTACTGAAACTCACCATTTCTCTACTCCGATCTCCGTTTAGGCACTGTGGAAGCACTTCCGGCGTCCCAAGCTTCATTTTGAACCGAACAGTTTCAAGTTTTGAACGAGTAAGTTTCTCTGCCTTTAGTCGTTCGTTTTCTGGTACATGCAAACCAAGTTCTGGTTGCATGCGGTCATCTAGTCTAAGCTATTTTTGGTTTTCTGTTGTTTGGCTTAGTTTGAAGAATTGTGGAATGTAAGGGTAAAAAATAATTGTAGTCAGGCGAGCATAAATTCGGCTTTTAGGACGTTCGATCACGCTCAGAGGTAAGGGAAGCTTATTAATTTAATTTGTCAGATTATGTGCTGTATGAACGTTCGTTGACTTGATTGGACATGAAAATGATTATGCTATGTTTATGATGCATGAAATATATGAAATTCTATGTTGGATGGTTTGAAATAGGAAAATTGATTATGATATGAATGTATAAAGTTATGAAACTATATGTTAAGAAAAGAGTTGGAATATAAATAATTATGGTATGAAATTTCCCCTATGAAAGGGTATGTTCGTCATTGAATAGTCATTGACCGTTCGGTATTTTTAGTAATCTTGTTTAGAATTTGGATTCTTTCATTTGGAAAGAATTCTAGTTGAGGAAGAGCATCTTCGCATGGTAATACTATGCTTGAGCGTCCGGCCAAGCGTAGTTGCATCTGAGTATGCTGTGATAAACTTAAATTTTCTAATATATGTATTTGTATAATTTAGTTATTTTTTTAAACACTATTCCAATAGTATCTTATTATAATTATCAAGCTTTCTATTATAAAATTTTTAGTAGTGCTCGGTCTCACACCAAGCGCTCGTAATAGGTAGTGCTCGGTCTTATACCAAGTGCTCGTACTAGTTTCTCGTATGATCTATCTTGATGAAAATAACGTTCGCCCAAACTTCAGAAGAATTTCCTTCTACCATGTTCGGTCATTGATTGGCATGAGATTTCTTGATGTGACTTATTCTAAGTATGGTTCTTTAAACGTCTAGACGTGTCTATATTCATTGGTTTCGGCATAGAGCCTTAGTACTTGGCATGCTCTTTGAGGCGTTTGATTTTAGTTCACGAGAGTCAGTTCATTTAACTGACTCAGGTTGTAAGTAGCGCTCGTTCTAGTCGTTCTTGAGACATGTAGTTGTACTCGGTTCTTCCTCAACTTAACAGTAACCCTCTAGGTCTTATTCTATTATGGAACGGGAGACTTCTCTGTCTCGTTCCAAGTGTTCATTGAGGATTGAACGTTCAGTATGGGATGTCTTTAAGAATTCTTGAACAAAGATGGAATTTAACTGATGGGTAATGAAAGATGAAAAGTTGAATGAAATATTGTGGGTTTGAACGAGCGTTTCAGGAAGAAACGACTCATGGATGATTATTGAATTGTAAAGTATGAATGTGGTTATGCTAAGCTGGCGGTTCATCCTGATGTTCCTTGAGTACTCGTCCTCACGTAGAGGAGGGTAGGTCATGTGTGGGAACGGCAGGAGGTCCTAGTCCTTAGGGGTACTTTGGACATATAGGATTAACCTCGGGTGACAGCTGATGAGAACATTTCAGTTACTATATCACTTGGGTGCACGAATGTCGTAGCTACACAGATTTCATACATTCCAGACAGTCAGTCTAGTATTAGGTTTTAAATGGAACGTATGATTAAATTATCTTGTGTGTGATGATATGAATTGTATGATTTTAACTAAATTAAATTACATAAGTTTACCCTGTGTTTTTCCTGTGTTGTTTGGTTTTGTACGTCCTTCCTTGTCATTGCAATGATTATCCGTGTGAATGTGAGCAGAAAGAGTCGAGTTGCTAGAAGAGGCACTGGAAGAAGAAAATTTGGTAGAGGTAGAAGTGAAGGCCAAACAATAGAACGTTCGGTTAGTAGTTTAGTATAGTAAGGTGGTCGTTCAATCACCTCCCCTTTTGATTTTATTTGACCGATCGATATAAGTTTTGTAAACCGTTCAGTTAAACTCCTTAAACTGTTTAGTAAATTTTGTAACTCTTTTATGTAAGGCCGTTCGGCCATGAGCGTTCGTTTTATTTTAGTGTAAGACTAATATGAATTATTATTAAATATGATTATTCTATTATATGGTTTAGACTGTATTTTTGGGATGCTATATAATATTATCAAATATTTAATATAAAAAAGTATAATTTTATATCATCAGTATTAAATATTTATAAAAAAAATTATATTTGTATAAATTTTAAAATAGAATATCAGATAATGATTAAATGAAAGTCAAAAAAAATTATATAAAATATTTTACGATTACACACATAAATGAAATCTCATTACTAAAATATCTGTTACAAAAATTAATGAAATAAAGTTGATAAAGTTTAAACAATATTTTTAAATTTTTTTTAAAAAAATTTAAAAATGTTTTAAATGTCTATAGTAATATATTTTCTTATACATTAATGAAAATTATATTAAACTAAATTACATATAAAAAATATCAAACTAATAATAATTCAAATTTAGATATAGATATTTTATATTTTGAAATTTATTTAATGTTATAGAATAAACAAAATTTATGAAAATAACATTAAATTATTATATTAAAATAAATGAAATATTTTTATGTAATTATGTTGGTAATTATACTAATGAGAATGAATTAAAAATAATAATAAAAAACAATATTCTACGTGGTAAAAATAAATAACAAATAAAAATATTGAAAAAGTTAACAATTATGAAGAATAATGAAAAAATATCTTAGACATTTTAGAAAAAATTTCAAATATCAAAACCGTTGAGAGATATGCAAATTGTTTTAGAAAACCAATAAATTTTCAAAGAAAACAAAAAATTAAGGATTAAAGAAAATAAAAAACTTAATTTTTTATATTTTCTACTAAATGAAACACTTATGTAATTGAAACACCGAAATTGAGAATCAAACTTTTTTCATGAGAAAAAAATAAACAAAATAAAAAAAATATTAAAGAGTAAAAGTAATCAAATATGATAAATCAAATTAATTTTATTCACTTAAATTGATAATACATCTTTGAATATAATTACACAAAAAAGAAAAGTGTGTAATCAAGATTATGATAGTGGAAAAATATTGAAATATGAGTGTGTTTTGTAAACACAAGAACCAGTTAAACAATTGAAAGAAAATAATATATATTTAAGAAAAGCGTACTCATAATAAAAAAAAAACATCAATAATGGAGGATAATTTAAGAAATTTTCATACATTATTTTAGCTTAAAAAATCACTGTTGGAGAAGGAAGGTTAGGAGAAGAACACAAAATGTCAGAGAAGAATTCTTATCAGCTAAGCTACGTTAAAATCTGTTATTATGAAATGCAATGCATATTAAAACACCGAAAGAGAAACAAATTACTTTCCATTAGTAGAATGTTCTTTTATTCCCTTCTCACTTGCTTTTTTTGTGCCAAGGGTTTTAGTAATAGGATAATGATACTTTGACAACATTTTTTTGACAATATTTTAACACTGTCTACTTGTCATTTTGTGATTGGTCCAAAATTATTGCACAATCAATAATAATAATTATAAACACCAATATAGACCAATTACAGAATGACACGTACATAATGTTAAAATATTGTTAAAAAAATGTTGTTAAAGTATCATTATCCTTAGTAATATTATGTTATTAACTAAAAGCTTGAGCAGTTCACGTAAACTCGGTCTTCTTGCGCCAACAAATTAATTAATGTAAGAAAACCTATTTCAATACACCTACCCTTCTCATTGTATAATTGCATATAAATATCAATTTAATAGTTCTCTCTCTCGTGGAATATCATGCTTTAAATTATGATAGTACATTTTCTTAAAAGTGGTTACATAAGTTATTTTATAATTCTTAAAGAATGACAGAATAAAAAAAAATTCCATGTTCTTAAACAATGGCGTGTACTTGGGTTGATTCCTCCCATGCACAGGGCTAAAATATTCTTTTTATATTTTCCCGTTCCGACATCTTAAATAATCGCCGTACGTAAGCTGCTACATGTCATGGTTAGTTCGTCACAGTTTTACTTAAAGTAACAGCACACATTTATGACTATTTACAAGTAAAATAGTTATAAAAAAATAAACTATATGATTTTTCAAAAAATAAAAAAATTATGTTAAATAAATGTAAAAAATATATCTATATTAAAATATTATTTTTCTTTTAATTATACTTTTACTGAATGGTATTTTTTTCAGTCTAAGAAATTATTTTTATGACTCTCAAAATATAAATAAGGAATGAAAATTTTATTTAGTCATAAAAATGTATTAAAACTACTGTTTTATTCTGTACATTATATAAATATGAGACAAAATGACCAATCGAAAAATATTGATATTTGATGAAAGTGAGTAAACATTAAGACGAAATAACAGTTATATTAAAATGATTAAAAACTCAAGAATATTTTTGGGACAATGCAGAAAATGAAACCATTTTAAAAACATATTATATGTATTATTAATTGCAATCAAAATCAAATTTTTATAAGTTTATTAAAATGGTTCGACATGATTAATCAATTTCGTTTGAATGGAAAAATGTGTTTGAAGCCGAAGAGGAAAAAGTTATTCGAAAGTAGTCAGTTTCAAATTTTCCTATAGAAAAACATTATTTTCAGAAAGAGCACCTTTACATGTCGAAACTATTATTTCAAACACAAATTTTATTTTACGAACAACTTTATTTCTAGAAACAGCATGGATGAAGTAAGTGTTTTTGGAAAGGAAACAATGGCTACTTTTTACATAATAGATTTTTTTATATATATAAATACGATGAAATTTTATAATAGATTTAGAGTGGTCATTCATATTTTTTTTAAAAATGATTTTTAATAAAATTTTCATTTAATAATAAATATATTAAGGATGAAGTTATTTGAAAGTAAGTGATTAAAAAAATGTAGTATAATATGATAAAGTATTGTTGTGTGAGGGGCATGTCTCTTAAGTGGGAACCCCATTCACATTGATATTTCCTTTTGAAGAAAATGATTATTTAATAAAAGTGGGTGCTATTTAATTAAGTGGAAAGAGATGGCATTAGCGTGGGTAGGAATGAGAGGGTTGAGGTTGTGCTGCGAAGGTGTTGAGTATGACACCAAGGTGGAAGCTGAGCCAAAGGACAAAATCGTTGTTCCTAGTAAAACAGAGTCCTTCCAGAAACCCAGGGAAGCAACTGTCATCCCTGCAAAGAGAGTCGGTGTCAAGAAAATGATGTGCTGTTGCTTTATACGTTGCATGTGTCACAACTGCTCCAAAACCAAGACCAAGACCAAGCCTCACTATGCTGCAGGTAACCATTTCAGTTTGATTTATTCAGTTATCCTCGTAATCGATGTTTGCTTCTTTTCATTTTGGTCTCATTTGTTGCAGCCAATTGTGGAAACTAATCAGAGCCTAGCCTACTCTCTGCAACTGGAAAATGAAATAGGGACAAACGAACAGTGATATGGTACTGGGGAATGGAGATTGTTGTTTAATGCTTCGTGCTTGAATAAGGAATAAGAGTGATTATGTAATTTGTATGACATCATTGGAACTTTAGCATTTGCAAACGTTTTCTGTTAGTTATTCCAAAGTTAAGGAAATAAAAGTAAGCTTTTGTTTTAAATTTGCTTTGATGAGTATGTTCTCTAGCTCTATTAATTCTACCCTTTTAAGTGTTAACTACTCAACATTAAAAGAGGTTGATCACAATATTTTTAACCCTGTATTCTATCATAATTTATATATAGAGTTGTCAAAACGGATAATGCGATTCGATCTAACCCGACTATCACAGGTTGGTAATTTAGTGAGCCAACCCAATCCAGTCTATTTATTAGCAAACTGAAAAAATTCGAATCCGACTCAATTCGAATCCGACTCAACTCAATGACTTAGTTAATTATAACTTTTTTATTTAAATAAAAAAATTATAATTTTTTTAATTCAAATCTAAATAAATTTCACTCCAAAATGATCTTAAATTTCAAAGATAATTCAAAATTTAAAAAAATATATCATACAATTCAAGAGTAATTAAAAAACAAGCATAAGGGGAACAAATAAGTTTTTAATATTGATAATTTGTGTATCACTTATCTTTAATATTAGAGTCTTGAATAGATAAACCTGTAATATTTTTCTCTCTTAAAACATCTTTTTTATCCCATCTACAGTCTAATAAAAAAATACTAACTAATAATAATGAAACACAAAATAATAAATGATTAAATTAAATTAGGTAGATTGGTGAACCAATCCGACAAAATGAGTCGGATTCTAAGTGAGTCGGGTTGAAAACTAACCCGCATAAAAAATTATAGTTTTTTTAAACCCAACCTGACTCAAACCCATAATAAACTGGATTGACTCGCAGATTATAATCCATTTTCACATCTATATTTGTTAGAATTTGAGATGAAATGCTTTTAATAAAATTAAAATATATGATTTGAATTTTGATAAATTTGGCTAAATGATTTTAAAATGTATCTCTGAAATGGACCCAACGCCCAATATAAGCAAAAAAAATTATCTTTTGACTGCACTAAACACCACAAAATCCAAACAAATTGTAGGGCAGCTAAGGGACCAACCAAATTCCATATAAAGCCACAATCAACTCAGTTAACTGCATATGATTGAAGGACATATGCAGTTTTTTTTCTCATAATGATAGATAGAAAGTTTGATTAATTTTGTTAATATTTTTATTTTTTTTTTTATAAATCTTGATTGATCATTCTGAAATCTCTTCTCTTTTTTTTTTTTCATTGACGAAACTTGTCTTAAAATCTCACATAAGATATTCGAATTAAATTACCTAGTATATGTATGTTCGTAAAAGAAGCATAATTAACTTGTGATAGATGGTGAAATATAATATTAAAAACGCTGCTTTTTTTTTTACCTCTTTTTTTCTTGGGAATCTGGTTTGTGGTGGGATTCCTGACATGGTTTTGATGCCATAAACTCCATTTTTGAGTGGCTCATAGATGTTATGACAAGAAAGATCAAAGTTTTGATTTGATTCTATTATGTTTTGATGCCGAAGCTAATAATGTCTAAACCTAAAATCCATAATGAGGAACGGAAGAAGTCTTTTGTGCTGTCATAGACTTGCATGATTATGTAAGAAACAGACGTTTTTCTTCATCTTTAAATGATAATTAATAATTTACCACAACTTTTATGTCATTTTAAAAACGTGTTAATGACGCAAATTTCTAGAACCTTTATCTTCTTAGATAAAATAGTATTTTAGATATTATTTTAAAGTATAAGTTTCCTCAACTATCTTTTGTTGTCCCAAAAGCAAATTGTTCAAGTATCCGGGGCATATTTTTATAATAGATTATGACAGCTCAAAATCGTAAATGTTTCTTTAAAATAAAAATTTAATTATGTAAGCGGATTCTGGAATGAAGAAAATTGGGTTTAAATATATCAATACGAGTTTGAATATTTAATTTTGCAAACTATCCATATCCAACTTCAGCAGAAGATTATCTTAACAAATTTCAATGAAATTCGTCAAAATGTAAATTTAAATTTTCATTTTTACTTTTTATATGATATTTTTTTATTTAAACTTAGCAGCAAATTAGTACAAAACATATATCTTACTGTAAAAATCATTGTTTAAATCACATAATTTTTCCACTATTAAATGCATAATATAATTATTTAATTTATTTATAACTATGATAAAATAATTATTTCTTTCTATAAAAAAGTTTGAAAATTAAATTTAAATAATTAATAACTATTAACCTGCAACTTAGCGGAAAAAAATAACTCAGAACGTGAACAATCAAAATTTGATTGATCTACGAGTCAAATGGTTGAATTTGAGTTACATTATATTAATTAGATTGAATCTAAATCTAATAGTTAATTATATAGCTCTCAATTTGACCTATGGGTACATGGATACATTTTAATTTACTTTTGAATAAGATTTCTTTCAATGAGCTCACAATTGAGAGGGTAAAAAAAAATTATAGTACTTCAAGCTTTGTCTCAAATGAGTTACTATCAAAATCAAGGTGAATTTGACATCATTACAAAGATTTTGATTAACTCTTAAAAATAACACATTTAGCCTAAGTCAAATGTTGAGTCAAGTCGTCTGCACATGAAGAACAAGATGGAGTGACCTAGAACGAAGGTTGAGACAGACCTGCCTATACCGAAGGTCAAGACAAGTTAACTTATGCTATACGTCAAAACGCGTCGACCTAGCCACTACAAGAAATAATTGATTTAGGGATTTAAATCCGTATATAAGGCAGCTATTAGAAGGTCTAGTGTAGGCCGAAGGTCAATACGTGTCGACTTGGGTTGAAGGTTGATATGTGTCATCTCAGACTGAACGTCAAGATGGTTTGATATGAGGCAAAGGTAAAAATGAGTCAATGATAAAAATGAGTTAATTTAGATCAAAAGTTGAAACAAGTCGGTTTGGGAACAAAAACGAGACGAGAAACTTGTTCATACCTAATATTAGAAGTAACTCTTAGAGTAATATAAATATGTTTATTTCATATTTGATTTTAAAAAAATAAATTACATGAAAATTTATAAAATAGAAACTATCTTTAAGGTATATGTTTTAGACAATTTCAAATATATTATTGAATTTTCAAGAAAAGCACAACAAAAATAAGTATTAACTTTTAAGTGTTTAAGTATGCAATATAAAAAAATCGTGTATTACTTATGACACGATAATAACAAAATTTTGTTAATAAATCAAGTTTATTGATGAGTCACCAATAGCTAAAATTCAATTGTAAATTAGTTCTCGATAAATTTTACTAAAGGAAAACAAAATTATTTAGTAATTAGTAATGCTCACAAATTTGTCAATATATATATATATATATATATATATATATATATATATATATATATATATATATATATATATATATATATATATATATATATATATATATATATATATATATATATATATATATATATATATATAAAATTCTGATTATCGATAAAATCTTTCAGTAATGTTTTTCTTTCTCCTCCTTCTTTTTCTCTTTTTTTCTCTATATTTTTTTTTCTATTCATCTTCATCTTCTTACTCCTCCTACTATTCTCCTCCTCCTCTCTTCCTCACCCCTCCCTCTATTGTCGTCCCTCACATCCACCACTGCCGTCTCTAACTCTTCCTCCAACTCTGACCGCTACATGGCCAAGCCGTCACCCCATGCCATTGTTATTGCTATTGTGTTGTCCTACCCTCTTCTCCCCTCTTTCTTCTTTTCTTCTTCCCACCCATATTTTTTTAATATAAAAAAAAAATCACATCAGACTTGATAAAAAATTTATCGTTTATTTTATAGACAAAAATATTGTGAAAATAGAAATTACAAATTACTAATGAAATTATTACAAAATTGGATCTTACAAATGAATTCTTTAGTAACAAAAAATATCTGTTACTAATTTAATTTTTAAAATTTGTTTGTAAAATTCATCAACAAATTTAAGTTTATATAAAAAAATTACTATAATAATTACAAAAATTCTTACCATAATCATATTAAGTAAATAGTTTATCTTATTAAATATAGGACTTCAAAACATTATTACCTCCTTTTAATGGTTGATGTTTATAACAATTCCGCACAATTGACGTTGACTCGATGGTAGTCTTTCTCGCTTTAAGACTATTTTACTTATTTATCGATGTTTAGTTTATAAATATATTTTTTTAATAGTTAACTCTTAATAAAAACTAAATATATAAAGATTTAAACATAAGACATTAAATCCAAAAAAACTCGTTCATTAGGTAAAATATATTAAGATTTAAGTATTACATAACATCATAAAATTCAATATAAAATTCTCAATATCGTCATTTCTTAGATGATCAATGTCTATAAAGACTTGATTCTATTGACGTTAACTTAATCTCTATACAAACCTTTTTATAGCATAAATTATAACATAAAATATTTATTTTAAGTACAAAATATTTAAAAAGTATTTTTTTTTCATTTAATAGTTACATTTACTCTTTTGTCCTTTTCTCTTCATAATTTTACCAATATCATTGATAGTATTGTTGCTGACCTTTGCTTGGACTACATTTTCATCTCTATGATGTAAACTCCGAACCATAATCCATGATCACTGTTGTATTCTCATATCATCATGGTTGTTATTATTACTATGGTGAAAATAACCATTCTTATTTTATATTATTATAATCACTATTATCATTGTATTGTTTTAGTGCAAGAAAATAATTCTACATCATTTTTAAATGTAAATTGTATGTATGGATTTCAAAATCAATTTAGAAAAAGTTTATTGAATGTCAATTATAGATTGATGTAAAATATGTCAACTTATATATTGATTATGACTATAAGTGATGTTAAACTATCCACGTTTTGTCTATTTTACTTTAGTTTATCATACTAATATTGAATGTATAATTTTTTAATGTTTGGTCTATCTTCAGAGTAGTCTCAACTTGCAAAATAATTTTTTTCATGATTAAACAAAAATATAATTTAAATTTTAAAACTGTTTGGGATTGTAGGGTGGAGAGTAATTTATTCACATTTTATAGTGTCTTGTTCTATTCTTACTCCTCTTACAACGTCTTTCTATTCTTCTTTACAGAGTGCGTAGGTACCTGTCAAAGGTATCTTGACGCTCAAGTCAGTTAATTATTCCGATATGTTATTACAGTTAAGTCTTAAATGTACAATAAATGCAATCATCTACCTTCTTACCTTGTCTTTGTATTTGTAGATTTTGGAGTGAATTTTTTGTTAGAACTTACCTAATGTTCCATTAGTGTTACTTTGGTAATCATGTTGAGTTTATACAAAAGACTTTAATATGCAAAGTAACAAGCGGTCCCTATCCTGGTAATATGTTATTCTAAATTCTAGAATACCAGTGACAAATTGATCACTTTGAAAATGTGTTAATTGGACGGTATATATGGTAAAAAAACCATCATAAACAAAACGTTACAACATAAATGAATAAAATAAATAACAATGTACACACTTTAAAACAATTTTAATTGCCTAATTCCATATTTCATGTAATAAAAAATCTAAAACTAGTACACGTTTAATTGTTAACACATCGATTACTAATGTCATTGGTGATCTCCATGGTTATAGATTATTTTCTCTAAATACATGCAATAAAAAATAATTATAAATAGAGTATAAATATAAGTTTACATTCTAAACTAATAATGTTATCTTATTTAATTTGAATAAATTTTATTGTTATTTATTATTATAAGTTGCATTCAGTAGGTAATAACCAAATTACAATTACAAAATTGGCTATCGAAATAAAATCGAATACGATGTTAATTTATTGTTTAAATTAACTGAATTAAATTTACAATTGTATGAAAAAGTTACATGACTTTATAATCCACCGCGATTCATCGTTTACCAGTGTGTTCTCCATCATAAATTTACCGGTCTTGAAAATATTATTTATTTACGAGAAAAAATTGAAAATTATTAGCATAATTGAACCAAGAATTAAAATTTTAATGCAATAAAATAACGAAACAAACGGAAAAATAACCATAACAAGTCAATAATATTGTCTATAAATAAATCGACAGTTTGATCAAAATAATAATTAAATACAATATATATTTCTGAAAATAATTAACAGAAAGGGGTTGGGGTTGGGCATCTTGAAGTTAGATCTTTTCAAACAAAAAAAAAAAAGAAATGATTCCTGGTTGGGTGGGATCTCTAACCTGAAATAGTTGTTGAGTTGGGAAAAAACGACCATTACAGAGAAATGGAGTTTTAGACCCTACCATTTATTCCATATATGTCTCAAAGGTCAAAAGCAAGGAGTAATAAGAATATGATATATCCACTACCACCATGTTGGTATCCAACCGTTACCCAACGGAACCTCTCCCCGGTACCCAAATTCAAATAAACACTCTCAAAAGCAAAAGCAAAAGACATTCATTCCCTCACTTTCCCTTCCTTTTCAAATCCTACTATATCAAACTTCAACCTCTCCCTCCCTTCTTCTTCTTCCTCATTCTATCAATTCTACTATCTCTCCTTTCTCAAAATGGGTTGCTGCGTTAGCAAATGCAGACCCGACACCAAACCCTCCCCAGAACAACATCAAAACCAGTTCAACTTCAACCTCCTACAAGACAAACTTCCTCCACCACCTTCCACCCTTTACTCCTCCACCAAAATCTCACCCTCCCCTCCTTCTCCAACCTCTTCCACTTCCTCCATTTCCTCCTTCACATGCACCACTTCCAACACCATCTCCTCAGCCTCCTCCCTCTCCACCGCTTCCTCCTCCTTGAGCTCCAAGGACAGGTCCTTCTCCAACGAATTCCTATGGTCCTGCTACAAGGACAACCCTCACATCACTCGCATCAACTCACTCAGGGAAGCCTCTCTCTCCTTGATGCCACCAACTAAACCCAGACCTCATCATAGAAAGCTCACTAACGTAAACCCATCACCACCTCCCAAACCCAACTCGGTTTCACGCAGGCAGTCTCCACCGCCGCAATCGTTTTCTATGCCCCAGAAGAGGGTTCGCTCAAACTCGCCAACGAATCTGGCCAGGCAGAAGAGTTTCCGGAAGGACACGGAGAGGTCGATTACTATTAACTATGCTTCCGACATGCACAGTAGGACTCTAAGGTCACCCTCTCCGAGCAGAAGATATATCGGAGACAAATGTGGGAGTGCTAATTTTGCAACGGACAACGTTGTTTCGAGGAGAATGGTGAACAGTTCGAAAGTTAGTTTTCCTGGTGTTCATTCTCATCATTCTGGTTTGCCTTCAACGAGGAAAGAGAGTGTTAAAGCAGAGAGTCCAGGAAGAGTAGTTAATTGTGGTGGTTTAAGGCAGAATGAGACATGTACTTTGGGAGCTGGCTCTAAAGTTGATGAAACTCTGGCTAAGGATGTGGTTTCTGACCATGACATGGACTTAACTCTGATGGAGGATATTAACAACCCTCTTATCTCCTTGGACTGTTTCATCTTTTTGTAGAAAACACTGTGTCCTACATATTCATATATTTTGGTGTCCATATAAAGTTCCCAACCAATTTTCTGCTTCTTTTTGTTTGTATGTTTGTTTGTTTCATATTTTTAGTCTTTTGATTGTTTGTTTGTTGAATGTGACAAAATATTCATAACTGCCCTAGAAGTTCAAAGGTTGATGAAATTCTAGTTTTAATCTTTTAGATATGAGATGAAAAACACTGGTGTGTGTTTTCTTCCTGGTTTGAACATAAACCACGGAGAGTCCTGTATCGTGTAAGACTGTACGTTTGAGATGTGATTTACATTTCATTATTTAATGTTTTTAATATAATATATCAATACAATGACTGTTCAAATTATATTTGATTATTGTTTTGTTTATATTTTTGTTTAATTAGTTCAATTTATTGACTTATTTTTAAAATTTTGTTTATTCTTCTAATCTCTAAAATCGAATTAATCTTATTATTTCCTTTAACCCTTGCAAGTAACAATCTCAGCTATTAAATATGTGTTAATTTCTTACCTTTTAACTGTAAAACATATATTGTTATTCAGAAGAAAATGGTAACGTTGATGTAAATTTATATTGATGAAAAGTGATATTCGAAGTGTGTAAAGAATGAAATTAATCCGTTTAATGAATAAAATTGAATAAGTTAAAAAAAATTAGAAGTACGCAGCCGTTGGTAAAGTGGAATTGGCACGACCAGACACATGTACAAGAAAGATAGCAGTTGAGAGTCTAAATCTCCCTTTTGTTGATTTGAAAATTATCTATATTTTTCACAACCATTATTATTACTTAATATAGTATTAAACTACAAATATAATATATAACTTTGAATAGAATAATGTTAGAGACGTAAGTAGTTAGATGGGATGAAACGATTGTTAAACAATCATGAGAATTTTTATTTATCTCTATATTTGGAATAAATTAAGTAAATGAGCAAGAGTGTGTATTAGAGACGATTTCATATAGTGGCTTCCAAACAGGATTCTATTTTATTTCTATTTTTCTTTTCATTTTATACCAAAGTTGTGATTAGTATTTAAATTTTATTTTTAAATTCATTTAGAAGTAATATTTAAAAATAAGATTTTATTTTATTTTTTAAATTTTAAGTTAAAGTATAGTTCTAAGTATTACTTCAGTGTTTTAAAAATTAAGTTAAAGTTGGAATTAAAAGAATGCCTTCAAATTTTTTCATTTAAATTATATAATTTGAATTTTTCTCTAATTTAGGTTAAATACTAAGTATTTTTTTTATGTAAAGTAAAAGTGAGCATGGATTTAAAATAAATTTGCTGAGCTTAAAACTATAAGATATTATTAAATACAAGTAAATTTAACAGGTTGCTAAAATAGGTAAAAGTATTTATTAAAATTTCTCTTGTATGTATGTCTTTTTGTTAATTGTTTAGTTACTTGTTTGGATTCTTGTTGGGTAGGTTTTTCTTGTAGTGGTTTAAGTGTTCTTTTATAAAAGTAGTGTAAATATTTATTAAAATTAATTTTATAGAATTTTTTTAAAAAACATAATATAAATGGATAAAGTGGTAGTTTCTACTTCAAACTATTAAAAATGACGAAGTTGTGTTTTAAAAGATTTTTAACTTCATATAAAAGTCGTATTCTTATTAACCATTTCACTTTTTACTGTTATATATTTATAATTTTATACACTTTTTATTTTAACACATGGAAGTAGTACTTTTAACATATGATTTCCTTTTTTTATTCTTTACTTATTTTTTATTTTTAAGTTTAATCCTTTTTATGTTTTTTCTTTCAAATTTTCATCTACATTTTTTTATTTTAAATTATTTCTTAATAATATGGTTATTGATTTTTTTAATGTTTTTATGTTTTCTTGAATTTTTATACAACCATGTATTTTTAAATACTTTTTATTTTGAGACATCTGTTAATAATTTAATTAATTAATTAAAAATAATGTTTTAATTTCTTTTACTTTTTTAAAAACAGTTATGTCTTCTTATTTCATATATAAAAATATTTTGAAATTTTTAAATAGTTTTATTATATTATCTAAAACTATATACATATTTTAAAAATATATATAATTTACTTATTAAAACTATAAATATAAATATTAATTTTACAAAATGTAATAATATTATATATTTTGAGATATTTTTTAATAATTTGATTAATATATTAAAATTAAATTACCAACAAATATCTCAAAATAAGAAATACATTAAAAATATATGATTGTATAAAAATTTAGAAAAACATAATTTTTTCAAAATCTATTAATCATATTATTAAGAAATAGTTGATAATTAGAAGATAAGTTTATATAAAAAATTGAAAAAACATAAAAAAAATATAAACTGTAGAAGAGAAAAATATCGAAAGGCAAATGCTAATTAATAGCACGACTTTTATAAATTAAAATAAAAAATATACATAGACAAGGGAAGTCACAAGTAGGAAAGACGACTTTTATATAAAACTAGAAGTTGTACTTTGGGAGAATGATTTCATCATTTTTAATAATTTTTAATAATTTGAAGTTGTATTTCAAAAACGCAACTTTATTTATTTAAGTGATTTTTTTAAATTTGTCGATATTGGTAAATTGGATAAAAAAAAATTGCCCGAATAAAAAAATCTGTACGATCATGAGAGAACTAACTATGACGAGAACATGCATGAATTCCTTTTTTATGTTAAGATGATGTGTATTATTAATATCTTTTTATTAGCTTCTTCTTTGTTTGCAAATGGTGTATAGATAAAATGAGTTGATAATAATTTATGGATGATGTTCATCAATGAACAACAAATTCTAAAGTCATTATCATGAAAAATTATGGATGATCTTCATTCTTGTTGGTATTATTATGAAAAATTATTTGCTACATATCATATTATTAATATTTGTTTCTCTCATTATTATAAAAAATTATGGATGATCTTCATTCTTGTATATATGATGAGAAATATTTATAAAATTTATGAAGTTTAATTTCATTTAATTCGTAATTAAGATGATTGGTGTATACATATACACGTCCACATTTCATTTTCAAACCTAACATGCAACTATAACAATTAAAAGAACAACTACCACTAACTTTCATACTAAAAAAATTGTACTTACCCCATCATAATTTAGTTAATTATTCCTCAATAAATGTGCTACAATAAATTCATAAAAAATAATTAATCATTTTATTAACTAAATTAAATATTATTTTATGAACTAAAATTACTAATATCTAAAATAATTTCTATTATTAATAAAAAATTATAATTGATTTAAGAATTAGAAGTTAAATCAGTATTTAATCAGGCAGCACTTTTTTAACTATTTAGTATTAATTACAAATGTTTTAACTATTTACTATGAGAACTCTTAAACACCTATAAAGTTTTAATTTTTAAAGTTTTTGGTATCTTTCGAGATGACAATAAACTCTTAAATACAAATAATTGTTAATGTGTCTTTTGCATGAGTTTTGATTTGGTGTAGCAACTTCTTTTATAAAGTTATCTTCCTAAGTACCACATATTTTTAAGAATAAGCTTTTTCAAACACAATTTATCCGTTTATATAAAATTTTCCCTCATTAGTAATTTCCAAATTAAATTGTACAAACATAGTAGTTTCTCTACATAGTTGTTGAGAAGACATTATACTAAGATCTACTCATAAATCATTGATATTAATTTAATGTGGTATTTGTATGGAGTCCATTCAAATTTATAAAAAAAAATTATAACTTCTTAAAAGTTATTTAATTTATTTTAATAAACGTTTACCATATCAATACAACCAAAATGATAAAAACAATAATGTATTTTTGTACGTAATTTCGAATGTTCAATCATCAATTGAACAATCAAACTCGAAGATTGATGAGATTCTAGACTAAATCTTTTTTGTTGGCTACTTTAGGTTAAGTTTCTTTGGACCGATCACTTTAGGTCAAGTTCTTCTGAATTGACCACTACAATCGAGTTCCTCTAAGCAAAGCTCCTTTCGTCGATCATTCTGGGCTAACCTCTTAGACATATCATTCGTGGTTGACTACCCTTACCAAACGATATGACCGATGAGTTACAAAATAGTCAGATTAATAATGGTAATGACGAATCAATCTTTTAATGTCGATTAAGGTATGATTGGACCATGATTAGACCGACAAAAATGTAAAAATCCATAATAACCATTATAAATAAATCTCGAATGAATGACTTTCATATACATACATCATACATTAATATTATACCAATCGATTATCTGTTGACTTTAGCATTAGAATATCTTACATAGGTATTATTTGAATTGTTCTGGACAAACGTGATACCTTTGATACCTAAAGGATAAAAAGAGGAGCAGAAGAGGACAAACAATCCGATCTGTGGTACAACTCATCCGGATATATGACCCAACTCGTTCAGTCAACAAGCGAAATATATTTCAATTTGTTAGAGTGACTTAGTCATTTAGGAGTGGATTTGTGAAGTACTAATTTTAATTAACAAGAATATGAATAGCTAAATAGAGGGAGAAGTAAGATATCGAATAATAGATGGAGACTGCCTCTACAAAAGTACTGGGCTACGAAGTGGTCCACTAAAACTGAGTTCAAATATTAGTTCATGACAAAACACAGTTTATAGAGAAAGAAAAATTCAGTTCTGTAGAGTTTAATTCATGAGCTGTAATATTATTAAAAACTGTAGGTCTAACATTGCGGCCCAGTCTATCAAGGCCCAACATCAGAGAATTAGGGCCAACAATAATTGGCTCTTAACAAGTTGTTTATGCTGATCTTCAACGTTGTTTTCTTTTCCACACCTCATGCAAGACGACGGAAAAACAGAGGAATCAAATGAGAAGGGAAAGAAAAAAAGAAATTGAAAGTATATAAATGTAGTAAATGACATGGTGCAAAAAAGTGAAATAAAAAGAGAGGAGAGTGGAAAATTAAATGCAAAACAAAGTGGAAAAACTTCGCTTGTTTTTTATGTTGTCTCTTCCAAAGTTGCTGTCTCCAAGATAAAAATTACAGCATGATACGAATATACGCATGCTTTGAATGTTCCAATAAGTATCAGATTTTAACAATACGTTGGTGGGTTTAAAAGGACAATTCATATATAAAATAGTGAACATTCAAATTTGAGTTAAGATACCTATATATGATTGTGACTGCAAAAAATAAAATGTCATATACTACCACGTCGATGTACTAAAAGGACAACTTACGACTTCTTTTTCTTTTTTTAGTATGCGTGTGATCTTTTAGGTAAGATTAGTTGACTTTTTCTTTTTTTTTTCAATAAATTTGTAATATCTTGGATATTTTATTTTTAACTGTGTGGATATTGTAATATATATATATTGTTTCAAGTTATGTAACATTGGAGTGATTTAATAATAAAAAGTGTCAAAAGTCAATTACACAATAGTTAAGACAGTATCTTCAGCACAAATTTAAGTTATATGCCGTGATATTACTTTTAAGATTTTTTTGAAAGACATATTAGGATGATTAATAAAAATAAGTCGATCATTAAGTGATTATGACATTATTTTTTTAAATCATGTTTATAGTTTTTTAACATATTATTCAACTTTTTCATTTTTATTTAATGTGAGGTTTTTAATTTATATTTAAACTTTAATACATTTACATGTGAGACTTTCAACTAAAATTTAAAATTTTAATATATTTCATGAAGAAAAAATAGTTAAATATTAAGTATTTTTTCTTTAAAAAGTCTTTTTATACTTTGTTTACTTTTGTGATTTATTTTTTCATTTCGCATCTTGCTATTATAATAATGATTTGTTTGTTCTTCTTGTGTGTTTTTCCGTTTTTCTGTTACCAGTTATATGCTTCGCGGATAAAAGGCCTTGTATTATTTTGGTTTAATATCTCTTTTGGTCTTTCGAAAGAGGACAAATGTTTAATTGCGTTTTACGTTTTTCAAAAAGTTTAATGTGGTCCCAACTTGTGAAAAAAGAGTGCAATTAAATCCTTTTTGGTAACGGCGTTAATTTTTTAACGGGCCAGCTAATAGGGTGTACTGAAGTTTACAACGTGTCTGAGGAAGGTTATCATGTGGCATTAATTCTTTTTGAAAGCTGAGTCAGAAACAGGCCAAGGCCTTTTCGTTCTTCTGCAGCTTAGGAAACCCTTAGGGGTTCTCCCATTCTCTGCACCACTTCACTCAAATGAGACCCAGGGTCTCTTTCCCTCTGAGCAAGGAAAACCAGAGGCGCTCACCTCCGCCCAAACGGCCACCGCGCCACTGCTTCTTCGAACCAGCTACCACGCCACCACCCCTACTGGTCTCGGCGTCGACGGCGACCTCAGGCGCCACCGGAACCACTGCCGCTGGCCACAGCCTCAGATCTCCTTTTCCTCCTCGCCCATCTCCGCGCGTGAGAACGTCTCCCATCTTGCGTCCTCACCGCCGTTGCCGACGTTGACGACGGCCGTCGCGAGTTGCTGCGCAAAGCGCTAAGCTCTCCCATCTCTTTCTCTTCTTTGTTCGCAAAAGGGGACAATCTGTTTCCCTCTTCTCCGCATTTGAGAACGACAACCCAGGGAGGGTTTTGCCTCCGCTGCACGTGCGCTACCACTAGGTTACACACGTTTACCCTCACACATCCACGTAGTAACCTCACACAGCCACATATTAACCTTCCCCATACACGTTGCAAACTTCAGTACACCCTGTTAGTTGGCCCGTTAAAAAATTAAAGCCGTTACCAAAAAGGATTTAATTGCACTCTTTTTTCACAAGTTAGGACCACATTAAACTTTTAAAAAAACGTAGGACGCAATTGAATATTTGCCCCCTTTCGAGGGACCAAAAGAGGTATTAAACGTATTATTTCATAGTTACAGGATTGTTTAGTGTCGTTTTAATTCGAAATTTTGATGAAAAATGACATCTTGTGTGGTCCTTGAAAGTTCTTTTGGGTCATACCTGCAATTTGGTAGAACCTTAGATTCTGAAATATTACGTAGGCATGGGGTTATTGGATATGGTAGGCGTGCGTACTTAGATTCTATTCTATATAAAATACTAAACTTTCTTCTCTTATTGATATTATTTGTAAGAACGTGAAGACAATAAAGAAAAAAAAACGAGACTTTTAATCAGTCATTTCTTATATTTTCAATTTTAAAAAAAAGAATTAATAGCATATTTGCATAATGTAAATGTTTTCTACAGTATTATTTAATCAAAAAATGATCACATAATTAAATTTTATAATAAGAATTTACATAATATATATATATATATATATATGTACTATGATAATGATTAGCTATAACTAGTAGAAATGTGAATAGCTAAATGATATTAATAAGAATAGGAAAATTAGTTTTAAATAAATTAATTTTTATAGTTTTTTTTAAACTAATTTTTTTTAATATAATTGTATTTATGCTATAAATGACATGGATGGATTAGACCATATTTTTAACAGTAATGACAATTGAACATTTATTTCGTAGTAAAATTAAATATTTAAAGTGAGACCATATGATTAGTATCACTCAAATTTAACCAAAAACATTAATGAATCCACTAAAACGATATTATGTTGAGTTATTGTATCTCCATAATTTCAACTTGTATTTTTATCAATTTTTATATTCTGGAATGTATAATTTAGAAAAAGGTTTTTATATTTTAAAATATATAAAATAAAGAATATATTTCAAATAATATAATCTAAAATATAAATATATTTGAGATTATATAATTCCAAAATACAACTTTTATATTCTAGATTATATATTTCGAAACACAAAATAAAATATGGATTTCAGGGTGTACAATACAAAATTTCAAAATATAAAAAATCATAATGAGTATAGGTTAAAATTATAGAGGTGCAGAAAGAAATTGTTATTCTTGTATTTTTTTAAAATGTCAAATTCAATCCAACCCAATCCTTTTGAATGAGATTGTTTCGTGTTAGGTCAATTACATCACATTTTTTGAATTTTTTTTTGTTAAGTAATCTTTACAAAAATTAATTTAAGGTAAAATAATATATTTGTCCAAATTAATTCAAGAAGTAAAAAAAAATAAATAACAAATTTGTTTATAAGATGTCTTGGAATTCAAACAAGTTTAAGTCTCACGTTAAGTAAATAGGAGAAAGTTGAACGACATACAAAAACGAAGATTTATAAATCTATTACATTAAGGTTATGGGTTGAAAATAATTTCAATCTCTTGTGGGTTTGATTCAGGTCCCATTAATATTGTATCTTTTTCGTGAACCTTTTTCCTTGAAAAACTCATCATGAAAAATATAACAATGAAACTTAGATTGGATCTTCCGTCATTCATGCTAAACCCATATACAAAATTATATTATATGAGCTAAATTAAAACTTTTCCTAGATTTTTTTTTATAAGATGTAATTGAATATGTTTAGCTAAGATGATATTTATTTCAAATCATGATTTTTTATGCTTAAGAATTTAATTTACGAAAATGACTTGATAAGTTAGTGAATTGATTCACTTAAGAATGGTTTTTTCTTTCAAAATCATTTTATATATTTATTATAATACAATAATGGGTTAACTTAATCTATTATTTTATAACACTACAATCACAGTGACTGTGACACCCGGGCACGGAGACGAGGGCGGAGAGTGACGCCGGTGCAAGAAGCATGGTGCAGACAAGGAGCGGCTCCTGGCAGCTTCGGGTGGAAGGGGTACATGGATGAATCGAACATACACCGGAATGAGAGGGATCTGGAGACTGTGTAGGTATGGGACTATACAGTTGAAGGATAGCTTAAAGGAATTGATTTGGCTACTCATATCACCAAAATGCATTTACTTTTCGGTAGTCTGGGATGGATGACCTTCTGGGAAGTTTTCCCAGAAAGTGTGCGAGTGAGGACAATGGAAAGCCTGGTGGTGGTCTGTGGGGGCAGTCAATGGTCCCTGTGAGTTGCCGGGACGTTACAATGACAATCAAAGTGATTACATATTTCACAAAGCATTATTATAACAATACGAATTCAAACTAAATTTACATAATTTGAAAAAAGAAAATTAAATATCTAAACCATTTAAACATTATTACACAATATTTTAATATTTAAAAAATCAAATTGTCAATCTAAACAATTAAAAGTAATAATTATAATAAAAAACTTATAAAAAAATAAAAATAAATAATTATGGTTGATGGATTACAAAACAATTTATCTTCAATTTGGTTCGAATTCATATAACCTGCAGATTAAGTGTTTCAAGTTCAAATTTATTGATATTTAATAAAATTTATTTTTTTAACTCGACTTATAATGATTGAACAATTCACAGGTTAAAATTTATTTTAACTATAGTCAATTCACTAAAGTTAATAAATAGTAAATAGTAATAGTAAATATAATACATTTAAATATTTGATCTTGAGTCAAATTTTGGGAAACCTATTTATTACAGTTATACTCAATAAAAGTTAAATTAATAAATATTTAATGGTGACAGAAATTAAAAGACATAAAGCCAATAAAAATGTTTAAAAGATAGTAAAAGTAGCATGTCTTACATTTTAAAAACTAATTTAATTCTAAGAACTAAATCAATTGACTTTCTTATAAAATAAATTATTATTTCGTCAAAATTATTTTATATATATTTATGTTTCATAACAAAAAATAATTAATTATATTTTTATCTTTTAGATATTCTAATGATACGATTTAATATCAGTTTTTAACTATATCAGTTTAATGTGTGGTTTTATTTTTTAAACGTTATAATTGCCTGTTACTTAAATATTATAAATCTATAATAATTTTATTTACGTGATAGAAAACGACTAAACGTGTTCATCTATTTCCTAAGATATTCCAGTCTATGTTGGGATTTCAAGTGTGAGTTTAAGTCTCACATTGAAAAAAGAAATGAGAAAATAGAGTGGTTTATAAGTGGGAATACACGTTAATTCGTTAGATATCAGAGGTGTCAACTACTTGTTGTTCAAAGATTCTGTGTCATTGATTCCAAAATGTTTTCCTGTTCCTTCCTGATTATTCCACCTCTCAGCTCTATAAGTACACGCCATGTGCATTGTTCAATACACGTTCCCTGTTTTCCCTAGTCTGAGCTCACTACTAGATAATTACCAGTGTCTGTGTTGGAGTTCCCTGAATCCTTCCTTAATTTGAACATCATCATAGATTTTTGTTAACGTGAGATGGATTCAGGTTTGCTGCGATCAGAAGGTGTAGTCGTGTCCCAAATGCCCACGAATTTCGTTTGGCCAAAGGAGTATTTGGTGGATGCCCAAGGCGAGCTCCAAGCACCAGTGGTGGATCTTGATGGGTTTCTGAGAGGGGACGAAGAGGCCACACAATGTGCTGCAAAGCTCATAAGGGAAGCGTGTTTGAACCATGGCTTTTTCCAAGTGATCAACCATGGGGTTGATTCATGCCTCATTCGTGAAGCACATCATCAAATGGACACTTTCTTTAAGCTCCCAATTCACAGGAAGTTGAGTGTTCACAAGACACCAGCTTCCATGTGGGGCTACTCTGGTGCACATGCTCATCGCTTCTCCTCCAAATTGCCATGGAAGGAAACCCTCTCTTTTCCCTACCATGACAACACCTCCGAACATGTTGTAACCAACTACTTTAAATCCACCATTGGAGAAGACTTTGAACAAGCTGGGTAAGATATAAACATCATGTTTTTTTCTTCTTTTCTATATATATCTCTTTCTTTGGAGACATTATAAAATGTGGTGTCACGTTCCCAGAGTGATATTCCAGAAGTACTGCGATGGTATGAAGCAGTTGGGGTTGAAGCTGACGGAGCTATTGGCCATAAGCTTAGGCGTGGATCGGTTGCATTTCAGGGAGTTGTTCTCCGATGGATGCTCCATCATGAGATGCAACAACTACCCATCTTGCCAACAACCGAACCTTACGTTGGGGACAGGACCACATTGTGATCCAACATCAATAACCATACTTCACCAAGATCTTGTTGGGGGACTTGATGTTTTTGCGGAAAACCAGTGGAAGACGGTTCCACCTCGTCTCGATGCCCTTGTAATCAACATTGGAGACACCTTCATGGTAGGCCATATAAACACTACCACATTCCATTATATTATTACTACCTTCGAGTACTGATTTTCCACACACGTTGTTCTTTTCAACACCGTTCATTAACCCTATAATATTTCTGTTTATCTCTTACCTTTTCTTTTAATCCTATTTCCTGTCATCACCTGCAACGACTCATTTACTTGGAGTTATGTGGAGTTGTAAGTATCCAAATAATTTAAGTAGCAGGGAAATATATATAGGCTGGACACAATCATATATAATTTTTTTAATCAAATTTTATATTATTATGTAAGATATTTTACTTTTGCCTCTTCATTATATTAAAAAGGTTAAAAGAAAAAAACTTTGGAGAACTACTGATTCAACGTATGGATCGGTCCGATTGTATCAACACTGTTTATACAATTGAATATGAAAGACCTGTGCATTTAAATTTTTCTATAGACTTAATTGGGCCGATTGTTAATATGTGATATTGTTAGCTTAAGTATGTATATTGAAAAGGTTTAGCGAGATGATTTGTGGGAATGATAATGAAAAGAGGTGATGATATTTATGATTGGAAAGGAAGCATGCATGGTGTAGAGTGAGGAATGATATGTTGTTGGTTGTGCAGGCGTTATCGAATGGGAGATACAAAAGTTGCGTGCATAGGGCAGTGGTTAACAAGTACAAGGAGAGGAAGTCGTTGGCGTTCTTTCTGTGCCCTAAAGAAGACAAGGTGTTGAGAGCCCCAGATGAAGTTATTGAGATGGATGGGACGAAGCAATATCCCAATTTTACATGGTCAGATTTACTTCATTTCACGCAAAACCACTACAGAGCAGACCAAGCTACTCTGCCAAACTTCTTCAACTGGTTCCTATCTTCCAAAACCACAGACTAGCTTTTCGCTAACCTACAAATCCATTCTGTTCTACTACTTTTTCTTTTTCAACCACACCTTCTTCAACACAATCTCCCTTCTAAATTCTCCCTCTACTTTTCCCATCTACTCTCCAAAACTTTTCTACCATCCATGTCTCTTCCCCACTCGCCTTAATCTTTCGTCTACTACCTTTTTCTGCACCTACCTATTCGCTCCATCTTAAATAAATCTGTAATTTATGGATATTAATATTTTTAATATTGTTTACATTATTATTTTTATCATCAATGTTTTTTTAATATTGTTATATTTAAGCTTTGTTTTACCAGTAACCCATTACTGCTTTCTGTCATTTCATTTTATTACTCAACAATCTCGTCACTCTTATATTTGGTGAATTAATCAAATGTCTCCCTCGTGTGTGTGTGTGTGTATATATATATATATATATATATATATATATATATATATATATATATATATATATATATATATATATATATATATATATATATATATATTCCCATGTTCATTGCTAGGCTTTGTTGAGAGTAATTTTCTCGTGGAAAGAAAAGCGAATATTTTCTCTATTTTTATCCCATGATTTGTAAAAAAGAGAAGTTGTTTGAAAAGAATCTTTCAATCCATGTTACAAAATGTAAAAAAAATGAGATAAAAACTATGCAAAACTATATAAAAGAAGGAAATTACGGTATAACCCTTATTTAATTCAATCTACTTTATATATAAACTAGCATAATCGATTATATATAACACAATCAATTATGTATAAAAGTTATTATAGTATAATATATAATAACTGTTCAGACATAATATATATAGTAAATTTGTATAGTAATAAATTGAAAATATTAATACTAAAAAAATAGTGATATAATTAATATAAATTCATGAAATAATAATAATATTTACTATTATTATAGTTTTATATTATTTTATTATAAGGTTGAATGCTTGATAATGATTATGTGTTGAATTTTTACACTAAATTCGCATATTAAACATCTTATAAGAAGATTAAATATTAATAAATGATTTAAAAGTAACAGTAGAGGAAACAATTAATTTGATAAAGAATAAAGTTTGTTAAAATAAAGTTTAATACTTAACTTTGTGTGATATTAAAAAAATGATTTTAAATTTAAGTTAACTTCACCGAATTAATTTATAAATTATAAGTGGTACTTCTTATAAAAAGTAATGGTGAATGTAGGAATGCTGTCGGGCAAAACATGACCCAAAGCAGAAAAGCAAATGTGGAATACTCTCTACACGACAGGGGGTGTTCATTATCATCTTTTACAAATTTGTTTATTTCAATCGCTGCCCTGTAAGTGATAAATGTTTGGCCCATGATGTCTTTGAAAGGAAACTACATAACACAATCCCAGTGAAGCAGTTCCAAATCCATAGGGTAAGAAGCAGTAAGAGTTTAAAGTGGAGATAATAGCCATAAAAAAGTTACTTTGAAGCAGATATATCATATCAGTGTACGTATAGAAGTGATTTCGAGCCTATTTTGGCGTGAGAACTGAATTCCATTATACGCCAAAAAGAGTTTGTCACCAATCTGAAACACAAACTGCAAGCAGACACTTTGTTGCCATTCTCAAACCTTTTTCCGTACTTTTTACCTTTTTATTTATGAACTGAAAGAATAACGGGACGGAGTGATTGATTGAAACATCAATGGATTACGTACAGAGATGCAGATTCTTCTAAAGACCTTGCTACTCTACTTCACATTTTCTCTCTGTCTATCCGGCAACTATGACAAAATAGGAACCCTTATAAGTGATACAATATCATCTAACATTTTCTTCTTCTTATGTCTTTCTTCCGTCTCCCCAAAAGCTTTAACTTTTTTACAAGGCAAACAATAAATCTCAGCAATTGTGTACACGAACAGCAAGTTTGTCGGTAACGATCTACATCTCACATTCACGTAAAAAAAATCCTCAGGAAATAATTCAAGAATTTTATAAGGTATATTAACTTATTTTTATAAATTTCATTATCTTATTTATGATTATATGATAAGAAGATAAAAATAAATATTTAAATATAAACTTAATTTAGTTTAAACTTTCTGAAAAATATAAATATTTTTCAATGTCCTTATTAAAATTTTTCGTTTTATTGACTACTCAATTTTTATAAATAGTTACTATGATGAAATGATTATTATTTTCCATGTTTAATACTTACATTTCTCCATGTGAAAAATAAATAAATTTGTAACTTAGTTAAGTTTTATATTCATCATAGATTTGAGTATTTTCAATTGAATTGAGTCACCATGAAGTGAAATTACCATATCATTTTATAGGAATCAAGAAGAAGGTAAAAAAATTAAACAATAAAATAAATAAAAGTTAAATATAATTTTAGTATCTAGATTTTGACACAAAATTAAAATTTTATCTTTTGAAATTTTAATATATTTTGATGCTTAAACTTTAAAAATGAATAAATAAAATCATTTTAATATAATTACGTTAATTTTTATGTGTCCAACACGTTTTTTTGGTGAACATTGAAATGATAATGTGTTAACGTTATAAATAACTCAAATGTTAGTATAAAATACATTTGAGATATAATTTTTTTAACATGATTAGATTAAAAAGACTATGTCCATTCATTTTTAAAATTTAAAGATAAAAATATATTAAAGTTTTAAAAAAGACTTTAAATTCACATAAAAATTCATGGATTAAAAACATATCTAACTCAATAAATAATGTTAAAAAATCCTAATTATCTTTATTAAGTATTATTATTTTGTGTCTTTATACGGTTTATTTGATTTTTGTTTTAATATTTAATTTATAAAACAAAATAATGTCCTTCCTTCTTAAAAAAGATTATAAAGATTTAAAACCTTCATTTTTCTTATGGTTTAATTTTGTGGTGTTTTACTTATGACTACAGACCATATAATTTCTTAATGACTAAAACCTAATTGAAAAATAATTAAATACTTAATAAAAAATATTTTTAATAAGATTTCAATTAAAGATATTCAAATTTTTAGGAAATTAAAACTTAACTATTTTTTTTCATTAGACACATAGATAATAATGATGTAAAATAATAATGACATTACCTTAATTAATTGTAATATTAAACAAGAGATGCTTAATTAGAAAATACAAAAATAATGAACACTTAATTAGAAAATATAAAATATAAAATATTTGAATCCTGAGCAAAATTCTTTTAAGTGGAAGTCAAATTTGCTAGAGACTTCAAAAATTTAATTAAACATTGCTAACATTTCTTAATTGCTTTGCAAGATAATTTTTTGTTTCTTAATTTCAGTTTGTCGACAATGATATTTCATTCTCAATTCAAGGGATTGTGCATACATATACAGTAACTATCTTTTTGGATGAATTTTGACCTCATTTTGATTCCGTACATGGAAATTGGAGAATCAAAAAGACAAAATATATGAAAACAGAGGACATATATACCCATAGGAAGGACCCTATAGAGGAAAGGATGAGAACACGACTACGGACAAACACCAGCAAATTTTTGGTAGTTTATCGGATGGATGATAACGAAAGACAAATCACTGTCTTTTTTTTCTTAGGGGAATTCTTAAATTGTGGTTTGAAAGGATTTCAATGGGGCTTGGTAGGTAGGGGAGTCCCTCTCCTGGAGGCCACCCCTTTTTAACAAGAATACATAAAACATCATACTTCCGTGGACCACTTTGTAGATGAAATTTCGTGTACAATTATTGTAAGCAAAAGACAAAAGGTGACATCACTGATTGAGGGATATGATGCCTTTTCCAACATCACCCACAGGTTGTACAAATTAGTGGAGGGTCAAAGATCTTTCTTACCCTTTGAAGAAAATTTCATGTGCATGATTATTTGTTTGAGAATATAAGTGTAAGTCTAAATCATATTATATAAAAATAAAAAATTTATTAATTTATAATTTTAAAATTTTAGATAAAAAATAATGTTTTATTGATATTGTATTTCTCCTATTCGATATATTCAATACTATGATTGATCACGGATTCAATAGGCTAAGAATCAATATAAGTCACCAGTGTGATTAATCAAGGTTTCCAATGTTGTCGTCAACAGTGTTAGTCATTGTGTTTTGTGAGTTGAACCACCTCGTTAAAGTACAGATTTGGTTGTAACTTGCAAACTGGTATAATTCTTAACAACGACCTGCTAATCAATGGCTTTTGCTCAAATCCTTACAAGTCTTTTCAACATGTTTGGAGATCATGAAAGTGTATATTGGCACATTTCCTTATTACTTTTTTTTTTTTTACTTTTGATTATTTAATCAATATCTCATTGTTTATGGTTCACTCTTTTCTAGAACACCGACTAACATATTTCTAGACCCACATATGTTCTCCAATCAATATTTTTCGTCTATCCGTTAATTTATATTATATAAACTAGTGTTTATAGCTGTGGGTGTTTTTTTTAAAGTTATTTTTAAGTGAAATAAAATATAATTATTTCTTAAAATGTAGAAGAAAGACAAGTATATGTTAGTTTTCGTAATAAAAGGTATAGGAATTTATGTCTTAGCAAGTGATCAGTTTTTTTTTTCTTTTTTAATTTAGGAGATTGTCATACGTTTTACTTCATAAAAGATTGGGAAAAAAAATGTTCCAATAACTCATTATTATTAGTAAAGTATCTGGTCTAAGTGACTATATTTTTTTTTCTTGTTATTTAGTCGATAACATATTCAGACACTATGATATTCAGACACTATTTTGTCTTTTTTTATTATTTCATTTTAATGTATGTCAGGCAATGAATTTGCATTTATTGAAATCATATATATTTTGGCTGGTAGTAGCAAAACTTAGACAAATATGTATTTTGAACTGGTAGTAGCCTAGACAAATACTATGTGATGGTCTAAATGAAAAAACTTAAGTCAAAGATAGTGACTAATAAACATTATTCTTGACACATGTTTAGGTTTAACAAAATCCAATAAAAACTACTTTTAAATAATGTTTTTCTTTTCTATCTTTCCAATAAACCTTCACTAATTACCAATATCATAGAAATATTGTTAAAAACATTAAGCATTTTAACAATTGAATACAAAAGAGTTGCGGTCTATATTAAGATATATCACAATTCAAGTAATAAAATTTCGAAGTCTAATTGCAGAAACATGAAAAACATAAACCATCAAGAGAAAATTTGAAACAAAGAAAATTATATCTCTGTCGACAAAATTAAAAATTGGTGTAGAATGCATTCAAATCAAACTTTAAGTATGATTAACCATTCTAACCAAACTTGTGATTTACTATAACGACTAAAACCTAAAATAGCCCTCTAAAAAATTGTGATAAACCTGTCTCCTGTTGATACCTCTCAAGAATTGGTGCATGATGACCAACTTTTTCCTGCATCAAGTACTGTAAGGAAAAAATAACTAAAGCTCCTTAACTTCGCCAATATTTGAAAACAAATGTGCATAAAAGAAGTTAAAAATGTGTTTGTACTTTCATTCTTAATCATGATAAGTTTAAGAATTACTTGTATCATTATTACTTTGGTAGTAAATGTTTTAGTCCTAACATATTTAACACTCTGCAGTACAAAACTTCAACTGTTACAAACATCATGTAGGCTCCAATTGATTAACATCATTTACCCTAAAAAAGATAACAATACAATTGCATTAGCTCTTGGAATTTGCTATGAAAACTGTAGGGAGGTTTCACACACACATACACATAGATCTTCTTACTGGTAAAATATTGTCCGCTTTGGGTCAAACCCTCATAGATTTATTTTTGGTACCACTTTAATTTTTTAAATCTGTCACGTCAATCAAATCCTACACTAATTCGTAAAAATTTTACTTCCAAATTCATTCTCATTTACCTCCAAATCCACTCAAATAAATAACAAAAAAATTTACTTTCAAATCCTCTCAATCACTCTCCTCCAAATCCATTCAAGTGAATAAGGCCTTAAAGACCTCTTACCAATGGAGGTATCTTATGTGTATATAAACTCATGTCCATATCTTATTTTATCGGTGTGAAACTTTGTTTGTACTCAACATCCTTCTTAAACAAAGAACTATGGTTTTCCACTATGAAAACATGTTAAAATAATAATTACATGAGGATTTGTAGAAACGGTACAATTTTTCAATCACAAACTCTTAAAATATATAAAATACATTAAGCAATGATAATGAAAGAAATTAGTATTTACTTCCACCTTTCGATGGTGTTGAATGGCTAAAGCAATTCCACCAACAATAACGCTAAGTTACTATCAAATGAACACGCTAGGGTTAACGGTAAAAAATATTTTTAGTTTGTTGAATGATTATAACAATAATAATTGCGATATGGAAAATCACATTTGTGTAGGAATTAAGTGAGTTGCTTAATAACTTATTTAATTATTCATTGAAAAGTTTCATTCGCTCTCCGAATTCACCTCATACAATTAAGGTGATAACCATAGTAATGAACCTTTCAATTTATAAAAAAATTGTACAAAATAAAATAAAATGACAACTATTGTAATAAATCTTTCAATCTCCTTTCATTCAAGATTTTAAAAAGCATATGCAATACTAATTTAAGTGTCATTTGTAGTTACAATACTCCAATTATAAAGCAGGGCTAAGTTCATAAGTTGACAAATAAAGGAGTGGCAGCAGGAATGCAATGACAAATAAATAATAATCAATGACAATTGAAAGGAAAAAACAAACAAACATGAGGAAGTGTCAAATTTTCATACATGGATATCTATAAAAAATCACTAATAGTAACACTAATAATAGTAATACTATATTAATAATAATAATAATTCTACTATTACTACTACTACTAATAATAATAATAATAATAATAATCATAATAATAATAATAACGCTTGTGCAAGTTCCTATAGGCTCTTTTGTAATTTAATAGTGAGTGTTTACCTCGAAATTAAACCCCTCTTTATAAAGTTTATAAAAATCTTATCAATTAATTTACCGTCATTAATGCAAACCTTAACCCTTAACAAAGTCGTTATGACATTAATTGCGTCTTAACTCTTCTCAACGGTTGTATTGGTCAACTAAAAACCCATAGTAACAACAACAACAATAATAATAATAATAATAATAATAATAATAATAATGATAATGATAATGATGATAATAATAATACAATAAAAATAATGTTAATACCAATACTAAGACTAATATCACTGATTCTAATATTAGTATTAATTCAAATACTAATACTAATACTAAGACAAATATTAATATTAATAATAATACTAATAATAACAATAATAATTTTAATACTAATAATACAAATAATAATAATAATAATACAATTAATAGTGATAATAATAATAACAATAAAATTAATAATAAGAATAATAATAATAAATAATAATGATGATAAAAACAATAAAATTAGTAATAATGAGAATAATAATAATAATACAAATAATAATAATATATTAATACTAGAGGTATTTAATAAGTGACATTTTCGTAAATGAAGAAAAATCGTAAAAGTATTTGATGAGTGACAATTTTGTAAATCTATATAAAGGTTTATGAGTATTTATTGAGTGACTTTTTTAGATTAAGAAAAGTAATTGAATATTTTGATAAATTAGTTAGTATGTAAAAGTAAAAGGAAAAAAAATCATTAAAAGAAACATGTGTCAACATAAGAAATGGAGTTAATAATGTATTTTAATTATTTGTGTTTTTTATTTTATATATATATATATATATATAAGATAGTAGATATTAGAAATGGTGTTTTTTCTCGTATACATAGTAGATAGTATATTTCTCTTGTATAAGTTAAATGTAATAATGCAAAGAAGTAAAGAGGTTTTTTGAATGACATGCTTTTATTCTTTGATTTTTATGATATATTTTGCAATTAGGAACAATAAATGTGGATTTATTTCAATTAATCCATTTACAGAAGAAGAAAAAGAAAACCATAAAATTTGTAAATAAATATTCATCACACGCCGTACAATGTTGTGTGCTGGTGTCATATGGCAGGAGACAATAAAAGTAGAATAGATTTGGATACTGTGGACTAGATTTTTAAAGTAAACAGTCCACTCCGTACTGGATTTAATTTAGCTTTAAACCAGTTCAGTTCAGTTAGAACCTTAAAACAGTTCTGTTTGAACCTATTTTTTTCGCACAACCCTAGCTAAAACCATCTTGATAACAAAGGCCTGACATGGAATCTAGGCTAATGAAATCACCAAGCAAGTAAAAACACCAAAAAAACGAATCAAAAGTAAAAAACAAAGCAACATAAAAATCTAAAACCAGCACGAAACTCAATGGAATAAAAGACCACTGCAATCATATTTTACCTTCGAGTTAGAGAAGAATTTTTTTATCAGTAAAATAGATTAGAAGGCTCAAACAGAATCATAATATTTATAAAAACTCTCAATTAGGGTTTCAAACTCTCATGTTCGATCATTCTATTAGGAAACTTGCTGAAGAAAAAGAACCAATTCACCCTCAACGCCTATTTACCTTCGAGTTCTTCCATTCTAACTCTGACATGACAAAGTTCCAAAACACGAGGATAATGGTTAAAACTTTAAGACAAAGAACTAAACAAGAGAAAACCCGAGGTGGTGAATATCCACAATTTCAAAATTCTACACTGTAGGAGGATAAAGGAAGACGACACCGTAGGCTGGGCCGTGAGAAAGGCGAAGATCTACTGGAGCTTCACGAAGCGTGAGACGAAGGTACCAGAAATCTTTCGGAAAGTGAAGGCCAGGGTAAATCCAATGTGTGAAAGACAAGGGTGATAAAAAGAAGGCTAAACATGAAAATTATTAGAGATGAAATTTAAGAGAGAATTATTTTTTTTATATATATACTTTTAATTTTACACCTTAATACTAATTACATTATACATTATTTGTCATTAAATATTGTGATTAGGACGCAAATATTGTGGTTTTTATATTTCATTCTCAAACATAATTCTCTAGTAGTGTGCTATAATATCTTTTATGTTTGCTTAATTTTAAGAAAGTGACAAAATTTCCAAACCTTATTCAGAACCCGCAAAACTCTTGCCACCATTAACAAATTTGAAGAAAAAAAAATAATAACATCTTAGCATTGAAGGTTGGAATAATGTAGATAGGATAGGATGGCTTGGGAAGGAGATATATGTTCACATGCAAGGTGGGTCATATGCAAATGTGAGGAGGTGTGATTTTTTGTTTTGTTGTATGTGATTTGTGGGTGGAATCAAAATGATTATGGGGTAAGTTTTGTTTAGTTGTAATTTTGTTCCACCAAATCAACCACATATTTTTCATGGATAGAATGCTGCTAATGATTCATGAAATTCAGGAAAATGACACATTTTATGCCCAATCCAAAATCAGATTCGGTGTGTTTGATTGAATATATATACAAAGATATAATGATAGAATTTTGAACAATATTTAAAGTAATTCAATTATTATCCATTCAACTTTTCTTCTATCAATTATTTAGTTTGAATGAAAACTTTAAATCTAACATAATTTTATATAATTTTGTAAGATGAGGTTTACATTTATTTATATACTTAAATTTGTCTTATTTTTTTTTTGTAAATGTAAAATTTTCAACCCATTTTTATCATGCCGATTATATTCTTATAAAATAGGTTTGTAATATAAAATTATATTTATTTATATATTCTAAATTATCTCATGTGAACTTTCAACTTAAAAAAAGAGCATAAGATTATGAGTTCATAAATTTGTTTAATAGATGACAATTTATACTTCCTTTTAACAAACAAAGACTCCTCAATGACTTATGTTGCCTCAATTTATCATCTGTTTAATCTTATCATAATTTCATTTAAATATTCATATACTTAATAATAGAATAGTAATTATTATATCTCAAATTATCAAATAATAACAAACATAATATATTAATTATTAATTAATACTAATCTATAAATAATTTAATATTTAAAACTGAGCCAGATGCCTTGTATAATAGTTAATTTTTAGGACTCTGAACCTACATTAAAATCCAACAGAAACCTTGAGTAGGATTGGTAGAGAACAAGGTAAAAAGTCAAGAATTATGTGGGTAAATTTGATATCTTTCACGTGTCAACGTACGGACCACTTTTCCTACACAAAATAAATAAATATATATATAAATATATATATATATATATATATTATTGATTTATTTTTAGTTTTGTTATTTATCAAGAATAAAATTGTTAGAGTTGTCTAAATAGATCAAATTATTAAATATTAACCAAATTTAAGTAATCATTGTTAAATTAAAAGCTATTTTATAAAAGTTATTGATATATAAAATAATTTTTATTATTAGTAAAAGTTATATATATATATATATATATATATATATATATATATATATATATATATATATATATATTATTGAATAATTTTTAGTGTTTTTATTTATCTAGCATGAGATTAATAGAGTTGTTTAAGTAGATCAAATCATTAAATATTAATCAAATTTAAATAATTTTTTTATTATATTAATTAAATTAAAAAACTATTTTATAAAAATTATTAAAATAGTTTTTATTGTTAATACAAATTTATAATTAGTTTGTGAGTTAGAGTTTAAATTGATTTCTAGCCATCAAAATTTTAGCTAGTTATTAGAATTAATTCTAAATGAATATTTAGTTTAAAATAAAGACTACTTTATAATTAATAATAATAAATAGTTAAAATTTTAGTATATAATGTTAAAAAGTAATTTAAAATTTAATTCATAAATAATCATAATTTTTTATTTATTATATATATTATTTTTAATAATAATAATGTTAAGTTTATAAAACGGTTCCTATGACTAATTATTATTATTTTTTAATGATTTTCTTTGTAATGAAATATATATGAGACTTTTTAACCCAAGGTTTGATTTGAGTTGAATTAAAAAAGTTATAAATTTCGGTAAGGTAAAAATTTAACTGTGATTCACTAAAAACTAAACACATTTAAATCTCCAGCGTGAAAAAAAAAAGATAAATTAAAATACACACCCAAATTTAGTGTTACAACAACCAAACACAATTAAAAGAATTGGGTGGAAAAAGTATATATGATCAATGGATTATGTCCAGTCCTTCTCTGTTACTTCTTTTCTAAATCTTTCATTTTATGAATTCTTTAGATATTTGGAATTACCATTTACAGGTATTATATATATATATATATATATATATATATATATTAGTATGATGATTCTTTTTTTCATGATTATTTATATAATTTATAATTTAATTCTTATTTTCATATTAAAAATAAAGTAGATTGAAACAAAATTGAGTTAAAAAGTTAAGATTTATTTTGATTTAAATTTAATGAGTCACTTTATTTAACCCACAACTCGCTAAATTAAAATTCATTTTCTTGAAACTCGCGAATAAGTTAATGTATAACAAGTAAAATCCCTTATCTTATAATAATAAATAGCACATAGGTAACAGTCAATTTGGTCTATTAGACTTAATAGTGAAATTAAGATAATAACATTACATTTTAATTTGTAAACTATAAATCGATTTAGTTTTTGTACAGATTGATCTCATTTGTTTTTGTTAGAATGATTAAATTGACATGTAAAGCATTATGTAAAGATTTTTATTGGATCATGAAATTTGACTCGAACAAATTAAATTAAGTTTTAGGTTTAAAGTTTAACATAATTCTATTAGCAAATGTATATTTTTTAAATATTTAATTACTTAAATGTTAAATAATAGGTTATTTTGAAAATGTAACAAGAAAATGTTTTGAAAGTAAAAATTGTTAAAATAATTAAAAAAGATATCAAAAGTTATTTTTGAGCTTAATGAAACAAGAAAATAAGGTGGTGAAGCCTAGTAAAAATGTCTACATCTTATGTATCTGTTCATTTAGTTTTCTCATTTAAAAAAAAAAAAAGAAAATTGCTATATAAAACTTTTATGGATTCAAGAGTCTTACTTTTAGAACTATAGAGAACAATGATGTCCTTATAAAAAAGTCAATAAGCTCTGGCAAAATTTTGTAGGTTTCTTTTGTAAGATGACTTGAGAGTGTATGTTTGTGTTTTATCACCTCTCCAAACCAATGTATTATTATTGTGTTTTATGTTTCGAAAGCATTATGAAATTGATTTGGAATATTGATTTTGATTTGAAGGAGGATTAAACATAAATGGGATGTTTGGAATAACAAGGAGAAAAATAAGTAGATATATAACACGGGAAGCAACAATCCATGATTTTGGAAGTTGGGATGAGAATAATACACGGATATGGTGAAGTCAGCCTGCATAAAGATACAAATTATTTCTTAGAGGGGAAGAATTAAATCTCTTTTGGAGTGTGAAGGCGTTACCATCCGGGCAACACAACACTTCACATGGAGATTAATCTAAGATAAGGTAGCAACTAAGGTTAATCTAAGAAGAAGGGGAGCATTAACTGGACACACGTTATGTGTATTATGTAGAGAGGGAGGAAAATGCTTGCCACCTTATTTTAGCATCATTAGTACAGTAAGAAGAAATGACACCGGTTATTTTTGCTTATAGGCCCCGGTTTTACAACCGAAGCGTATACAGACGAGGTAAAAAATGGTAGGTTTTATGCCTCGGTTGCGGACCGAGTCAAAAAGAATAGAATTATGCCTCGGTTTTTAGGTAACCGAGGCAGTAACGTATTTTTTTTTAATTTTTTCAGCCGTCCTCAGCCGTCCTCAACCATCCTCAGCCATTTGGGGGTTCACAGCAAGAACAACAACATATCAGAAATACACAACACAGAAGCTTCATTGCACCTTCATTGCACAGTATACAACATCAACAAAAGACATCATCAACAAAAGAGAAGTTTCGAGGAGGGCGTCGGGACTGAAGGTCGTTTCGCGTGCCCCAGATCGTGACGTTACCGGAGGCGGAGGCGACCCAGTCGCTGTTGGGGGAGAAACGCGTGATGGTGGCCGAGGCGGAGGCGACCCACTCGCCGTTGGGGGAGAAACGCCGATGGTGGCCGAGGCAGAGGAGACAAACTCGCGAGGTTGAACAACGACCAATTGGGATTTTCTGATTTAGGGCTTCGCGATCTGGACAAGAGGCAGCAATGTCGGAGGCAGAGGCAGCAATGACGGAGGTGAGCACTGGCAGCACAAGGGTGGCGCGGCGTGTGACACCCGGGCACGGAGACGAGGGCGAGGAGTGACGCCGGTGCAAGAAGCATGGTGCAGGGGGCACAGACAAGGAGCGGCTCCTGGCAGCTTCGGGTGGAAGGGGTACATGGATGAATCGAACATACACCGGAATGAGAGGGATTTGGAGACTGTGTAGGTATGGGACTATACAGTTGAAGGATAGCTTAAAGGAATTGATTTGACTACTCATATCACCAAAATGCATTTACTTTTCGGTAGCCTGACTCATAAGAACTCCATGGTTAAGCGTGCTTGGCCTGGAGTAATTCTGGGATGGATGACCTTCTGGGAAGTTTTTCCAGAAAGTGTGCGAGTGAGGACAAAGCACACTGGAAAGCCTGGTGGTGGTCTGTGGGGGCAGTCAACGGTCCCTGCGAGTTGCCGGGACGTTACACGACAAGCTGTGGAGGTGGTGGAGGAACCCGCGACGTAGAGGTCGCGATCTGGAACGGTGGATGAAACCCTATTTCCGGCAGAGACAGCAGTTTCGGAGGCAGAGGCAGTAGTGACGGAGGTGAGCACTGGCAGCACAAGGGTGGTGCGGCGAGTCGTGGAAGTGGTGGAGGAACCCGCGACGCAGAGGTCGCGATCTGGAGCGGTGGATGAAGCCCTATTTCCGGCAGAGGCAGCAGTGACAGAGGTGAGCACTGGCAGCACAAGGGTGGCGCGGCGAGCCGTGGAAGTGGTGGAGGAACCCGCGACGCAGAGGAAGAATGGAGAGCAGGAGGAAGGAGAAGCCGCTGATTTGATGCAAATAGGCTAAGTGCAGAGTGGCAGCGAAAAAAAGCTTTTGCTTTGGCACCGATTAAAAGGCCTGCCCGAGGTATAAAGTACTGGACAACATCAACGATTTCGGTTCCTGATGAACCGATGCCTTTAAGTCTAGCGTAGTAGGTAAAGTTACAGGCACGTAGTAGGTGTAGCAGTGATATAGGCCTCGGGTCTTAGATTAACCGATGCAATATCGTTATTCTGCCTCGGATCTTAGCTTAACCGAGGCATATATGTTAGCTTTATTTACGATTCTGCCACTGCGCTTTTATACGCTTCGGGTTTGCATAAACTGAAGTGTATATAACGCTTTCCAATCCCCTTTTTTTACTAGTGCATCTAGGTTGTGGAACTTGAGTGTGGGTAGGGGTTGACAAAAAACATCATGACCAACCTTTGAATCTTTGGCAACAATTCAACCCTAATGAACTAAATTGCAAAGGGAATACGGTTTGAAAGATTTTGGGTAGCGGTAGTTTGGAATGTGGAAATCAAAGTAACAAAATATGAGAGAGTTGATGTAGAGGAAATGATTTGTATGACACAAATGAAAGCTTCGACTTTGGTTAAATACAAATATCTAAAGACAACTCTTTCATATAGGATTTGTATATAAACCTAATAGATTGCATAAGAGCCTTAAAGGGTTAAAGGTGGTATATAAGAGCCTTAAAGGGTTAAAAGTGGTATATAGGTGTCGTAAAGGATGGAAAGAAAAATTCATTTATGCCAAACTGAACTACATTTGATCTAATATAATCTATTTATGATCCATTTTATAAAATATTTAATCTATTTAAAATTTATTTTATTAAATCTAGACTTTAATCTGATTTATATTTTATAATTTTTTCATTTGAATATCCATTCTTTTAATCTAGATTTTTAATTATGAAAAATTTAAATTTTCAATTGGACTGGACTAAAATTTGAAATGGACTGACCTAAACTAAAGGTAAAGACAGATTGACTTGGATTCGAGGTCAAGAAGGATCAGCCTAAACCAAAGGTCAAAATAGATCGACTTGGACTAAACGTCGAGACAAACCAACTTAGGCCAAAGACTGAGATAAATTATACCAGACCCAACGCCAAAACGAGCCAACATGGACCCAACATCAAGAATGACAGACCCAAATCAAAGGTCGAGACAGACTGGTTTGACCGAAGGTCTAGACAGGCTGGTCGAGACTGAAGGTCGAGAGATCGGAGTAGAAGGTCAAGAAGACCCAGACCGGACCGAAGGTAAAGAAGGGCAGATATGGGCTAAATGGTGAAATGGGTTAGGTCATGCCAAAAGTAGAGACGGGTCGGGTCAAGCCAAATGATTAGAGAGACTGACCTAAGACAAAGGTCGAGACGAGTCAGTTTGGGATGAAGGTCAAAATCGACTGGCCTAGATAGAAGGTCTTGCCAAGTTAACCTAGACCAAATGTCGAGACATAATGTCTTAACTGAAGGTTGATACAAAGTGACTTAGACCGAATGTCGAGGCGGGCTAGTTTAGACCAAAGGTCTAAACGAGTCGACGTAAACTAAAGATTAAGACAAACTGAACCAGACTTTAGGTTACGATATGTCAACCAAAGTAGAAGATCAAGCCGAATTGGTCGGACCAAAGGTCAAGATGGGTCGACATTGACCATAAGTTGAGGACATGGACTGAAAGGCGAGACAGGTCAGCTCATGTCAAAAGTCAAGATAGCTCGGCCTGTGCCAAATGGTGAATGCCGACTTGGAACGAAGGTCGAGACAGGTCGGCTTGAGATGAAAGTCAAAATCTGCTAGCCCTGAGTCAAAGGTCTAGACTGGTTGGCCGAGATCAAAAGTCGAGATGGGCTGACCTTAGCCAAATGTCAAGATGAACTAATCTAGACTGAATGTTGAGACAGGTTGGCCCAGGCCAAAGGTCTAGGCTAGTCAACGTAGATCAAAGACGGATCAACCAAAGTAGAAGGTCAAGATAGACTGCCGTATCGAAGGTCAAGACATGCCGATATTGGCCAAAAGACGAGATGAGTCGACATGGGTTGAAAGGCTAGATGGGACGGGTTATGCCAATCTGGGACGAAGGTCAAGACAGGTCAACTCATGTAATAGGTCTAGATAGATTGGATTGGACTGAATATCGAGACATGTTAGCATATGCTGAAGGTTGAGAAGGGACGACCCTTGCCGAAGTTCGAGACAGACCGATCGAGTTGAAAATAAAGGTGATCTAACATTAGTTGAAAGACGAGATGGGCGAACCATGTCGAAAGTACAAAAAGGTCAACTTATGCCGAAAGTCAAGATGTGTCAACTCAGATGTTCAACTCCAAATCACTGAATAGCCAACATTAAAAATGACTAGTGACATTTTTGTAAATAAATGCAATTATTAGACATCATTTAGAATTGTGACGTCAATTTGTTATATTGGGTAAATTTTGTGACAATGTTTGGCGCGAAGGTAAAAATGTATGACGTCGAATTTCCTAGAATTAGACGTCAAAAGGATATAAAAATTCGAATTCCCCAGCGTTAGACGTTAAAAGGTTAATGAATTCAATAAAAATTTGAGCAGGAGATTGAAAATTCATTCACTTTATCTTAGCGTGCGATGCCCTCTTCTTTGCTCAAACTTTTATGGAACGAAGTTTGATGACCATTACATGTAATCTTTCTTTCATTTGTTACAAATGCATGTTAAATAATTACTTTAGGTATGATTTTCTTTTGTTTTGAGCGATTATTTTCGTGTTCTTGTCTTTCGTAGGCGTATTCTGCTTTCTTTCTCACTGGTGGAAACATGGGTTGAAAGGCTAGATGGGACGGGTTATGCCAATCCGAGACGAAGGTCAAGATAGGTCGACTCATGTAATAGGTCTAGATAGATCAGATTGAACTAAAGATTGAGACATGTTAGCATATGCTGAAGGTTGAGACGGGCCGACCCTTGTCGAAGTTCGAGACAGGCCGATTGAGTTAAAAATAAAGGTGATCTAACATAAGTTGAAAGACGAGATGGGCGAACCATGCCGAAAGTACAGAAGGGTCAACTTATGCCAAAAGTCAAGATGTGTCAACTCATGTCGAAAAATTTTAAATTAAAAGTGATATCAATTTTTTGTATGGATTGAACTCAAATTACATTTACATAATCTCTCCTAACGAACTAGTGAAAAGAAAAACCTATCGAGAGCTACCATCGAGACAAAAAGAACACCGTTGAAGTGTTTTATTACTAGTGCAAAAATAGCGTATAACATCACATGTTCAACGTCGAATCACTGAATAACCAACGTTAAAAATGACCAGTGATACTTTTGTAAATAAATGCAATTATTAGACATCATTTAGAATTGTAATTTGACGTCAATTTGTTATATTGGGTAAATTTTGCGACAATGTTTGGCGCGAAGGTGAAAATGTATTTACGTATGATGTCGAATTCCCTAAAATTAGACGTCAAAAGGATATAAAAAGTCGAATGTCTCAGCGTTAGACGTTAAAAGTTTAATAAATTCAATAAAAAATTGAGGAGGAGATTGAAAATTCATTCACTTTATCTTAACGCACGATACCCTCTTCTTTACTCAAACTTTTCTGGAACGAGGTTTGACGACCATTACATGAAATCTTTCTTTCATTTGTTACAAATGCATGTTAACTACTTTAGGTATGATTGTCTTTTGTTTTGACCGATTATTTTCGTATTCTTGTCTTTTGTAGGCGCATTCTGCTTTCTGTCTCACTGGTGACAATACTTAATTTTGACAACCCTACCTTTTGAAAGTTAGACGGGAAAGCAACTGAACTGGTCAATTACCTTGAAAACTTGGAATCCTAGAATTCATTTTTCTTTTTCCCCCGAAAGGCCAATGTTTGAAATAGCAACCGCCTCTTAAATTTCATAGGACTACGGAACAATACAAGAATTCAACGTTGCCTTTACCATATTACCAAAGGATATTAAACTTCTCAGATGACCTTTGCTGACTCCAAAATACACTAGAGAAAAGTTTCAGCCCCGGCCCCCCACTCTAGTCGTTTATCAATATAAAAACTTGGCGCAATCACTAATCCAGTTCTTATCTGTAATGTTCACTATCCACGACAATGATTCTTCTAGTTCTCTAGAAGAAAAATAGAATTGTAGGTCCAATAGAATCCTTGTTAAGAAGGTATCAAAGACATATTTATTCTCCTAAACCAAAAGACAAATCCATCTATAGTTAAAAACGAAGTAACAATGGAAGCTTTACTTCTACGTATACGGCCTAAGGTTTGAGCAATTCAAATTTTTTGGCCGAGTTAGCTGTTGCTTAATCTCAGTTTTTGATGATGAATTGCATACAGCAATGGCTTCAGCACGAGACAGTACAAAAGTTGTGCTAGTTGCTTGCTTAGTAATGATCTCAGCCGCGTCACAAACAATTCGTCCGAGCTGCCAAAAAAAATGTGGAAGCGTTAGCATTCCGTATCCATTTGGTACAACTGAGGACTGTTACATGAACAGCAACTTTTATGTTGCTTGTAACACGAGTCACAGGCCTCCCAAACTATTTCTGTGGAATGTGACAAAAAATATTGAGGTATTAGAGTTGTCATTGAATGGCCATTTGCGGGTAAAATCCCCAGTAGCGTATGTCTGCTATGATGAAAAGGGTGTGCTAGTGGATTCAGGGAATTCATCTATGACTTTGCAAGCATTCCCCTTCTCCTACACCCAAAACAAGTTCGTAGGAATTGGATGCGACACCCTTTCAACCATCAATGCAACAATTGGGAAAAACTACTCTGCTGGAGGGTGTTTCTCTCTTTGTAGTCGTGTAGAAAGTTCAACCAATGGATCCCGGTTTGGCATTGGTTTCTGCCAAACCTCCATCCCAAAAAACATTTTGGCATATGAAGCTCGTGTCCTGAGATCAAATATGCTTCATAGGGATATGAATATTCCTTGTAGCTACTCTCTTTTGGTGGAAGAAGACTCTTTCGAGTTTTCCACGGATGACTTCATCAAACTGCAGAAGAGAAGAACAGTTTCCACAGTGCTTGACTGGGCTGTCGGGAATCTAACATGTGAAGAAGCTAAGAACAATTTGACTAGTTATGTTTGCCAAGAAAATAGCGTATGTATTGATTCTCAAAATGGACCCGGGTATCTCTGCGGATGCTTAGAAGGTTATGTGGGAAATGCATACCTTCAGGGTGGATGCCAAGGTATGGATTATGTTCCCTCCATGTGATTAGTCTAAATGTAATTTGTTTTCTTGATAAATGAAAGAAATATTAACTTCTTTTGCCTATTTCTTCACTAGATATTGATGAGTGTGCCAATCCGAGTCTAAATGATTGTTCAGACATTTGCATTAACCTACCCGGGAGCTATAATTGTTCTTGTCCCAAGACCAGGAAGCACCAGGGAGATGGCAGAAAAGAAGGAAGTGGCTGTGTCTCGAATCTACAACATGTGGTTAACGAGATTGTGATAGGTACGTGTTATTTGTTTGGTTTACATAGTAGTACTCAGTGAAAAGAAGATAACAAGACAAATACAAAAGTAAAGCAAGGCATATGTAAAAACGTGCATTTTGCTCCATTATTTTTGAGATATTTGATCTGTTTGATTTTATTTTCTTTCACTTGTAGTCTACTGATTTGTCTTTTTGATTGCTTTTACGCTAAAAGTTTTGACGCTTTGCAACTTTATGTCAGTACATATTCCATAGGGGAAATCTTAATTCACAGCTCTCCAAATCTTAGAAATAGAAGTGACATTTGTTTGCAAGTAGATGGTATGGAGTGTCATGAATAGTATCCGCTACCGAAAATAAAGTTATAAGGAAAGTGACCTTTATATTAAAGTAATTCGAGGATGTACGTGAATGACATGATTCCGAAACCATAACAAAATTAAAGACTGATCCAATAAGCAACTTTTTCAATGTAGGAACTGGCATAGGCCTTGTGCTGTTGTTAACTGGTAGTGGTTGGCTATACCATATATTTCGTAAAAGAAAACGGGCGAGTCTCTCAGCACGATATTTTAAGAGAAATGGTGGCTTAATGTTAGAGCAGCAAATTTCAAAGATGGAGGGATCATCTGAGAGAGCTAAAATATTTACTGCAAGAGAGCTGAAGAAAGCCACTGAAAACTTTCACGAGAGCAGAATCATTGGCAGAGGAGGCTACGGCACAGTTTATAAGGGAATTCTTCCAAATGACCAAGTTGTTGCCATAAAGAAATCAAAACTAGTAGATCACAGCCAAATTGAACAATTTGTCAATGAAGTGGTTGTACTTTCCCAAATTAACCACAGAAATGTGGTCAAACTCCTAGGCTGCTGTCTGGAGACAGAAATGCCACTGCTAGTTTATGAATTTGTGAACAACGGAACACTCTTTGATCACATTCACAATGAAAACACCACACTTCCCTGGGAAACACGTCTAAGAATAGCAGCAGAAACAGCTGGTGTGCTTGCTTACTTGCATTCTTCAGCTTCCATACCGATCATCCATAGGGACTTCAAGTCAACTAACATACTCTTAGATGACAAATACACGGCTAAGGTTTCTGACTTTGGAACCTCTAGATTGGTTCCACGTGACAAGTGTCAGTTGACAACATTGGTTCAGGGAACTCTTGGGTACCTTGACCCTGAATACTTTCAGACCAGTCAACTAACTGAGAAAAGTGATGTGTATAGTTTTGGTGTTGTACTTGCTGAGTTGCTAACTGGAAGAAGAGCACTTTCGTTTGACATGCCAGAGGAGGAGAGGAATTTGGCGTTGTATTTTCTTTCGGCTGTGAAGGATGATTACTTGTTCCAAATTGTTGAGGATTTTGTCAATGAGGGAAATAGTGAGCAGGTGAAGGAAGTTTCTAACATTGCTCAATGGTGCTTGAGGCTTAGAGGTGAGGAAAGACCTACCATGAAGGAAGTTGCTATGGAATTGGAAAGTCTCAAAACCATGACAGTCACAACTTCACTGATTAATGCCACATCGAATGCAGCAGAATACGTTATCGGTGAAAGATCAGGTTCAGCAGAAAGAGACACTGCTAATTGTCATTATACTTATGCTATACGTGCTGGACCTGAGGATGATACCATTTGCAACGATGTGATGTCACCGTTATGGGATGGTAGATGAAGTGTGCTTACTTGGAGGTGCTTTGTCTATGGACCAATTCGAAGATTCGATATATACATATTATGATGGCCACGATAAAGCTTTTTAATTTCATCGTCCCTCAGTTCTGCATCAAAAGTAACAAGGTATTGTTGATGAGTGTTATTTTCAGAAACGTTAGCAAGTGCTTCGACAAATGCTATGATGTACAATTGAATGTTCTGTCACCATTGTTCAGATTATTACTAATGAAAATGCTTTCCCTTTTTGTATTTAAACAAATGAATGAATGAACATATCATTACCAGTAACTTCATAGAATTAAATTAATTCATGAACTCGGTTTAAAAAATTGTTGAATTAAAATCTGTCAATGTTGCTTACAAATGAACTCACTTTTGCAAGAATTTTTATAATTATTAATAGAATTTACTCGATAAATTGAATCGTACATAACAAATGTGTGAAAGGTAAAAAATATAGTAAATTAAGAGCTAAATGTATATACAAATTAATAGATAATTTATTAATTATTTTTTAGCAGATACCTTCATTAATCAGTTTTTGCCTTCCACAGCCGGCTGTCCTGCTCTTAGCTAACAAATCGACACAATCAAGGTCTTAGGAAGGTTAAAATACAACAAAGAAAGAAAAATATGATGAAAAAAACAAAGTAAAACAGTTGAAATGAGAAAGAACACAATGAAAAATAAAAATATTCTATAAGTATATAAATATAATTATTGATATATTAAAATTGTAGAGCATGCAGCCTTGTTTGAATCCATCATCCAATGCAGTAACAGAGTTAATCCTCTTGATCCCTTTAGATTCTCTCTAACCACCATCATTACAATAGCAGAAGAGATAATGTCCATTACAAGAACTGGAAAAACAAAGCCATGTCTGTGCACTCTAAGCAGCTGCTGCTGCAGGTGCTTCTCGTTGCCCTCCTTATTGCAAAATCTAAAACTCAAGCCATATCAAGGCCAAACTGTTCTTCAAACTGTGGCGATGTCACCATTCCCTTCCCCTTCGGCATCTCCGACACTTGTTCCTTAGACCCCTCATTTGTTCTTACTTGCAACCAAACCTCTCCCTCATCACACTCCCTCTTCCTGCCACAAACCAATATAACTGTGCTTAACATCTCACTCAACGGCCACATGCAAATTTCATGGCCTGTAGCCAGCGACTGCTACGCCGACGGAGGCAAACTCGTGAGACAATCGTTTCAAGACCTAAACCTCACAACTTTTCAAGTCTCTTCCAGCAGAAACAGGTTGACTGTAGTTGGGTGTGACACGCTTGGATTAATGGTGGGAAGCGATTTGGAGGGAAAGAACTACACCACGGGGTGCATTTCCTTGTGCAACAGGCTCCAAGACATCGAAACAAACGGCACTTGTTCCGGCACCGGTTGTTGCGAGACTTCGATTCCACGCGGGTTGTCGAGTTTCTCCTACGGTTCAGGGAGTTTGTTCAAGCACACGCATGTAATAGACTTCAACCCGTGCGGGTATGTGTTTCTGGTGGAAGATGGGGCCTATAATTTCTCCTCCACGGATCTCTTCAAGTTCGACAAAACCACGTTTCCCGTTGCGGTGGATTGGGTGGTTAAGAACCAAACGTGCGAAGATGGTAAGAAAGAGGCTTTCAGTTACGCGTGTAAGGTGTTAGGTAAACTTTAAAATAATAAGCAGCCCATGTTTTCTTTGAATAAGGTTAGGCAAAGTTTGACAAAGTTAGGCAAAGTTAGGCAAAGTTAGACTTTGTTGTATGCCAACTACTATGCCACCTAACCTTGCCACTCTCCTTTCTACTATAAATAGCAACCAATATGTGAATGAAGATGCACCACCACCACCACCTAGAAGAGTACAAGGTGTAGTGAGAACAAAATTAGAGAGAGTGCCTTTGTTTTTTGTTGTTAGTTGTGTGAAGTGTATTTTTGTGTGAGCTTGAGAATTGTGAGTGTTGTATTTGTGTGTTCTGGAATTTCCAGAAATTTGTCAAGTTTATCAATATAAAAATATTTGATACCAACAAATTGGTATCAGAGCTTTCAGAGTCTGAGTGTTCGAGTGAAAAAAGAGAGAGAGTGAGAAATGGCAAACTTTGCAAACAGTATATCTCTGCCCCAGCTGTCAAAGAAAGTTAATTATGACAATTGGAGTGTGCAAATGAGAGCTCTTTTGGGATCCCAAGATGCATGGGATGTAGTGGAGAGTGGGTATGAAGAACCCACAGACGACGAAGAACAAACGGTTGCCCAACTTGCAGCGTTGAAGAAAACGCGTGTGAAGGATAAATCAGCTCTATACATTTTGTACCGAGCTGTGGACGAATCTGGCTTTGAGAAGATAGCAAATGCAAAATCTTCAAAAGAAGCGTGGCAGATTCTGGAGAAAGTATACAAAGGTGACAACCGAGTCAAGCAAGTCAGGCTTCAAACTCTCAGAGGCGAGTTTGAAAGTTTGAGAATGAAGGAAAAAGAAAAAGTAACCGAGTATATATCTCGGTTGGAAGCAGTGGCAAATCAAATATGTAAAAATGGAGAGGAATTGCCAGCCAGCAGGGTGGTAGAGAAAATTTTGAGATCACTAACAGATGAATTCGAAAGCATAGTTTGCGCTATCGCGGAATCAAAGGACCTCTCAACGCTCTCAGTTGAAGAGCTTACTGGGTCACTTGAGGCCCATGAACAAAGGAGAAGAAAAATGAAAGAACCTCTTGACCAAGCACTACAAGTGCAACTTGACTTAAGAGGAACTCGGAACACTCAGGGCCAAGATCCTAGAGGAAGAGGAAGAGGTGGCCGAGGAAGCGGTGGACGTGGCAGAGGTGGACGTGGCAGAGGTGAATTTGAAGCCGACACAAACCAGACCAGACAACATAATTGGCGTGGTCGTGGTCAAGGAAGAGGTCGAGGAGGTCGATCTAAGTCAGGAATTGAATGCTTCAAGTGTGGCAAAATTGGCCACTACGCAAACGAGTGCAGATCAGGTAATTGCTATAATTGTGGGAAGCCAGGCCACATAGCAAAATATTGTGAGGCTGAAAAGAAAAAGGAAACAAATTTTCTTACTGAGGAAACCAATGAAGAAAGTGGGATCTTATTGATGTCAAAAGATCCAGAAGCTGAGCTTGTGCCAAACTGTTCAAACAATTCGGTTTGGTACTTGGACACCGGCGCAAGTAACCATATGTGTGGCGACGAGAGTTTATTCAAAGTACTTTCAAAGGTGGAATCCGGATCTGTTTCTTTCGGCGATGCTTCAAAAGTAACCGTCAAAGGTCGAGGAACGATCTGGTATGAACAGAAAAATGGGCAAATCGGAGAGATCAGAGATGTATACTATATACCTGATCTCAAAAGCAACATACTGAGCATGGGACAGATAATGGAGAAGGGGTACTCAGTTTTGATGAAGGACCGAGAATTACAACTGAGGGATAAATTCGGGAGGCTCATCACCCAAGTAGAAATGAAGGAAAATCGCATGTACAAACTTGAGTTGAAAATAGTTCAAGATAAAAACATGCAACTTGATATGGAGGATGAGGCCATGAAGTGGCATTTGCGGTTCGGTCATCTTCACTTTGGAGGGTTGATCGAGTTGGTGAAAAAGGAGATGGTCCTCGGACTACCTAAAATGGAATTTGAAAAGAAGTTCTGTGAAGAATGTGTGATCGGAAAACAAGCAAGGACTTCGTTCCCTCAGATCTCTGAATACCGAGCAAAGGAGCAACTTGAATTAATCCATACCGACTTGTGTGGGCCAATAACTCCAGAATCATTTAGTGGTAAGAGATACTTTGTCTCCTTCATTGATGATTTCTCAAGGAAAACGTGGGTTCACTTTCTGAAGGAGAAGTCAGAAGTGTTTGAAACTTTCAAGAAATTCAAAGTGATGGTAGAAAAAGAAACAAACAAAGTCATCAAAACAGTCCGATCTGACAGAGGAGGTGAGTTTATTTCTGCCAAGTTCAATGAATACTGCGAGGAACATGGAATCAAGCGTTTCTTGACAGCTCCATACTCCCCACAACAAAATGGTGTTGCTGAGAGGAAGAATCGGACCATTCTTGATATGGTTCGAACCATGCTTAAAGGGAAGAATATGCCAAAGAAGTTCTGGGCAGAAGCGGTGCAATGCGCAGTTTATGTGCAAAACAGATGTCCACATGCAAAGTTAGGTGAGAAGACGCCTCAGGAGATTTGGAGTGGTGTGAAGCCGAATGTCTCTCATCTAAAGGTGTTCGGCAGTATAGCCTATGGGCAAGTACCAAGTCAGCACAGGACAAAATTAGAAGATCGGAGCAAGAAGTACATATTTATCGGGTATGATAAAAATTCTAAAGCATATAAATTATTTGATCCTGTTAACAACAAAGTAGTGGTGAGCCGAGATGTTCATGTGGAGGAAACAAAGGAGTGGTGTTGGAGTAACCTGGTCGAAAAAGAAACTAGCTCGGAGATTGTTGTACCTTCAGCAACAACAACCACTGAGTCCTCAAATGAAGAAACCGAGCCACAACAGCCTAGGATGAGAAGTCTACAGGACATTTACGACACTACAAATGAAGTTCATGTTGTATGTCTTCTGGCCGACTCTGATGACTTGAGTTTTGAGAAAGCTGTCCAAGATAAGAAGTGGAGAACAGCCATGGATGAGGAAATCGGAACGATTGAACGCAACAAAACTTGGGAACTGACTAACCTTCCTGAAGGAGCTCGACCCATTGGAGTAAAATGGGTGTACAAAAAGAAGATGAATGTTGAGGGAGAGGTTGAGCGTTATAAGGCTCGACTTGTGGTAAAAGGGTATAGACAAAAGGAGGGGATAGACTATGATGAAGTATTTGCTCCTGTCACGAGAATGGAGTCAATCCGACTCTTGATCTCGTTAGCTGCTCAGAACCAATGGCCAATTCAACAGATGGATGTGAAGTCGGCATTTCTAAATGGCGTACTAAAAGAGGAGGTGTATGTTGAGCAACCACTCGGGTACATGAAGAGAGGGGATGAGAAGAAAGTGTTGAGATTGAGAAAAGCCCTCTATGGACTGAAGCAGGCTCCCCGTGCCTGGAATGAGAGAATTGATGGGTACTTCAAGAAAACTGGGTATGAGCAATGTCCGTACGAACATGCCTTATACACAAAGAAATCAGAAAAGGATATGATGATAGTTGCTCTCTATGTCGACGACCTCATATTCATCGGAAGCAACACGAAGCTGATTAAGGAGTTTAAGGAGGCAATGGAAAAAGAGTTCGAGATGACAGACTTAGGCTTGATGAAATATTTTCTTGGCCTGGAAGTGAAGCAATCGGATGAAGGGATTTTTATATCCCAAGAGAGGTACGCACTTGAAATTTTAAAGAAGTTTAAAATGGAGGACTGCAACCCGGTTTCTACTCCAATGGAACCTGGTACTAAACTATTGAAGTTTGATGGAGGAGAACGAGCTGATTCTGTGAGATATCGAAGTTTAATCGGAAGTCTGAGGTATCTTACAAGCACGAGACCCGACTTAATGTTGAGTGTTGGGATAATGAGCAGATTCATGGAGGATCCAAGCTATACACATTGGAAGGCACTGAAGAGAATTTTGAGATATATTCGAGGAACCCTATCACTTGGTCTTTTCTATTCAAAATCAGATGACTATCGACTAGTGGGTTACTCAGACAGTGATTGGAGTGGTGATATTAATGACCGGAAAAGTACTTCAGGTTACGTATTCCTACTTGGAAATACAGCTTTTACTTGGCTGTCTAAGAAGCAACCCATTGTAACTCTATCTACCTGCGAGGCAGAGTATGTGGCGGCCTCTTGGAGTGTGTGTCATGCAGTCTGGCTTTTAAATCTATTAAAGCATTTGGGAGTGATCCAAGATGAAGGGATTGTGATTCGAGTTGATAACAAGTCGGCAATCGAGTTGGCAAAGAACCCAGTTAATCACGGAAGGAGCAAGCACATCGACGTCCGTTTTCATTTCATCCGAGAACAAGTCAAAGAAGGAAAGGTCAAGCTGGAACATGTTGAAAGCCGAGCTCAAGCCGCAGACATATTCACCAAGCCACTACCAACCACATTGCTAGAGAATTGCAAAAGGCTTATTGGAATGAGATAATGAGATACAGTGCAAGAAGACCGATTTAAAGTTTACGGGGGAGTTTTGTTAGGTAAACTTTAAAATAATAAGCAGCCCATGTTTTCTTTGAATAAGGTTAGGCAAAGTTTGACAAAGTTAGGCAAAGTTAGGCAAAGTTAGACTTTGTTGTATGCCAACTACTATGCCACCTAACCTTGCCACTCTCCTTTCTACTATAAATAGCAACCAATATGTGAATGAAGATGCACCACCACCACCACCTAGAAGAGTACAAGGTGTAGTGAGAACAAAATTAGAGAGAGTGCCTTTGTTTTTTGTTGTTAGTTGTGTGAAGTGTATTTTTGTGTGAGCTTGAGAATTGTGAGTGTTGTATTTGTGTGTTCTGGAATTTCCAGAAATTTGTCAAGTTTATCAATATAAAAATATTTGATACCAACATAAGGCAGAGAACAGTGAATGTTTCCATTCAGTAGAGGCATCTGGTTACCTTTGCAGCTGCTCAAATGGTTTCGTGGGAAATCCCTATCTTCTTCATGGTTGTGAAGGTATTAGTATGCATTTTCTATATCTATCTATCTATCTATCTATCTATATATATATATATATATATATATATATATATATATATATATAATTAATATGTTGTTAATTACTTTTTCTGTTTTACTTATAACCACTTAAACTTTAAATGTACAATAAATAGAAACAAGTTTTTTCTTAAAAATAGACAAAAAAAAATGCAAGGTGATAGTGAAAGAATAATGAATGAATGCATGATTGACTCGTTACTATAATGTAGATGTTAACGAATGCATGGGATCCAACGATTGCGTTGATGGGGCCAAATGCAGTAACTCTCCTGGTGGTTATAACTGTTTATGCCCAAAAGGATTTGAAGGAGATGGAAAAAATTATGGAACAAGATGCACTTACAAATCTACCATCAATTCAAGGAAAGAAATCATACTCATAATTGCTCTGAGTGAGTATATGCACTCTTGTCTGGTAAATCACAACAAATTTCATCCTTAATTATGTAACAACGTATATAATATTGCATCTGCTGTACTTATACAAGCAATATTGTTGAGAGATTTCTCATCCTAATCAACAATAATAAATTCAAGTTAATTATCATTACAGTATATGTCATTGGTAACTTTGAAGATGAGCCAACATAACGAAAACACTAATTACGTTTCTCTTTGTTTATGCATAGGTGTGAGTGTAGGCCTAGTAGCACTGCTTGTGGGAAGCTTTTATGTGTATTGGGCATCAAAGAAAAGAAAGATCATCAAACTTAAAGAACAATTTTTTCACCAAAATGGTGGTCTTTTCTTACGACAACACATAATCAAGCATAAAGGGTCTATTGAAACGGCTAAAGTCTTCACTATAGAGGAGCTAGAAGAGGCCACCGACAACTTTGATGAAGGCAAGATTCTTGGCCAAGGTGGCCAAGGAACAGTTTACAAAGGAGTATTGTTAGACAATAGAACAGTGGCAATTAAGAAGTCTAAAATTAGTGATCCGAATCAGATTGAACAATTCATTAACGAGGTAATTGTGCTTTCTCAAATCAATCATAAAAATGTGGTAAAACTCTTGGGTTGTTGTTTAGAGACAGAAGTTCCCATGCTTGTTTATGAATTCATTCCCAATGGTACTATTTATGAGCACCTTCATGATCATAATTGTTTTCTAAAACTTTTATGGAAAACAAGGTTGAGAATAGCAACAGAAACAGCTGGGGCCTTGGCTTATTTGCACTCAGCTACTTGTACACCTATCATACACAGAGATGTGAAAACTACAAATATTCTTCTTGATCATAATCTCATTGCAAAGGTTTCTGATTTTGGAGCATCAAGGATTTTCCCCCTTGATCAGTCTCAGCTAACCACTCTGGTGCAGGGAACATTAGGGTATCTTGATCCAGAATACTTTCACACAAGCCAATTGACAGAGAAGAGTGATGTGTATAGTTTTGGGGTTGTCCTGGCAGAGCTAGTAACAGGAATGAAGGCACTTTCATTTGATAGGCCAGAGGCTAGTAGAAACCTTGCACTGTACTTTGTTCATTCAATGAAAACAGGTCAATTACTTAACATTGTGGACAACCAAATATTGCATGAGGCAGATGTTGAGCAACTGAAAGAAGTTGCCAATATTGCAAATCGATGTTTAAAGGTGAAAGGAGAGGAAAGACCCACCATGAAAGAAGTGGCAATAGAACTTGAGGGACTTCAAATTGTGGGAAAACACGGATGGGAAAGTGTTAGTTCGTCTTCAGAAGAGACTGAAAACTTCATAAACTCAGCACCATCCGTTCTTTGTGTTGAAAGTGGCATCAATTTAGCTTTTGATTGCTTAAACCAGATTTCCACGTCTTTGGGGAGTGGAAGATGATTATTGAATGGCATTAAAGGATAAAGTTATTCTGAGCTTAGGATTGGGTAATAATATATTTCTAAATTGAGACATAATAAAGTGGTTTAAGTCCTAGGCCATAAGATCAAGTAAGGTTCACCACTTTAATCAATTCAGACAATTTTTCCTGATCAAAAGAATATTGGGATTCCAATAGGTTAAACCATTTATAATATCACACCAAACTAATCAAGAGTTGAATAAACAGAAAATTCAAAACTATGGATGTATGAGCTAAGGTAAACCACGTATTTTTTTTTATTAAATTAATTATAAAATTATATTTAAAAAAAAGTTTAAAACAAATATTTTTTAATACTAATATATCTCTATTAAATTAATGTTATATTTGTTTTTAGTGTATGACCTTTGACGTAAAATTTAAGTTTGTCTATACTTTAAACTTTTATACATTTTGACCTCCAAAAATTAAAAATAAATGATTATAGTCCTTTAGTTCAATTAAGTTAAATTTTTTTGACTTGTGAAACGTTTTTCTAGTTGATTGAAGCAGGAATGTATCAAATTGTGTAAACAAGTCACACTAGGATGAAGAATTTGACGTATAAAAAAGTTCAATGTAATTAAGTTAAAAAGACTATATCAATTCATTTTTAAAGTTTGGAGACTAAAATGTACAAAGTTTTAGAAATAGACAAATTCCAATTTTGGGTCAAAATTCAAGAATTAAAAAATATTTAAACCATAAATTAATTATAAATTTATGTTTGAGAGTAAAATTTAATTAAAATATTATTAGTGTCAGTTAATTGTAATTGGTATTAAAAATGATATTTAATAAAACTCTGTTTTCAATAAATTATAATTTTGTTTAAGAAAAAGAGAATAATTAGTCATATTTATTATCTTATAATTAATTTTGATTTCTATTTATTTTTCTTTTTCTTTTTGTGGTTTCTCATATAGTGATCTCATTCCTTGTCTTTCTTGCTTTCTTCTATTCTAGAATTCTTCTTAACAGGGTTTTGACTAATTTCATTTCTTGAATCTTATGTTAATTGTGTGTATCAATTTTTTTTTATCTTCATTTATGGATAATATTTTTCTTTGTATTTGTGTTTTTTTTATTCTATTTCTTGAATTTTTATTAGGATTAGAAATGTATTTATTTTGTTCGGTTGTATTCTTTAGTACTTTCAATTTATGAATTTGGTGAGTTTTATGCTTATATTCTGGTAAGGGACTAGAATTTGCATACTAGAGCTTGTAATATTTGAAGAGGCCGCAAAAATAGAAAAATGGGTTAAGGCAATGAAAGAAGAGATAAAGACAATAGAGTAAATAAGGGTTATTATTGGAGTTAAATGGCTCTTCAAGACAAAGTTAAACCCTGTTGGTATTATACAAAAACACAAGGAAGAGTTAGTAACTAAGGGTTATTCATAACAACCAAGGATAAACTATAATGAGTCATTTGCTCAAGTGGCATGATGTTGGTTGCAAAACCAACGACAAGTGCATCGGTCACAACGTAACAAGTGATAAATATCATTTTCTTCCAAGGAACTTATGCAACACTTGACAACTCTCACAATTCACAAGTCAATTACACACAAAGATGACAAAAATACAAGAAACTCTTTTTGTATTTTTATCAAACAATTGATGTGCAAGGAAATGTACATTGATATAGTATTTACAATTTGTTGAGACTAGAGTTAAACCACTTCATTCTCATGTATTGACCAACATCTTAATTCAATATTCATGTTGACTTCAACTCACAAACATACTCAAATCCTATCTCGAGTGACTTTGAGCCTATGATATCTTATCAAGTTTCAATCTCTTGAATCCTCAACAAACAATCATGCATTAAGTTCAAGATCTAAGATTACTAATGAATCAAGTTCTATTCCTAGATATAAGTATACATGAGACATTCAATTTCAAGTATAGTTTCAAGTCATATTTTCCAATGCATCAAGAACAACAAATCAAGCCATGAGTAATCAAGCCACAACAAACATTAAGCATAACAAACATTAAGCATAAAAATCAAATACTAACTTTGAAATGGAAAAGTATATATATATATATATATATATATATATATATATATATATATATATATATATATATATATATATATATATATATATATATATATATATATATAATAGCTAAACCCCTTCGGAGATCCCTATTTATATGGGGTTTTCCCAGTTTGATCCTCGTCTTTTAATTTTTGCCAATTTGGTCCTTTATATTGAAAAATTGACTCAATTAAACCCCTGCTGTTAAATCAACTTAACAGGGTTAACTTTTTTATGAGCTATGAGGGTAACGTTGACAGTTTTTGGGACGTGGCACTCACAAACCTTTATACGTGGTTTTTTCTTTAATGAAAACGTGACATATTCTGAAACATTTTAACTGTGTCCTTTCGGTCTGATTCTATACGGGTTGAGGGTGACGACGAAGGTGATTGCGATGGTACCGGCGGCAGGTCTGTGTGGTTTGATGACGAAGGTAACGATGAAGGTGACAACGAAGGCACCAACGTCAGGTGTGAGGGGTTTAATACCAACTTTGCCACCCAAGTTGTTCCCATCTACTGCATCAATAACTACCCCTTCAACCAAATGACTCAAATTCCCATCTACCACTTCATGAACTGGACCCAATATCCCACCTCTTTCTTCGCTTTTGTTTTGATCCATCGACATTTAGTTCACTCCCGAACAATGCCACGATACGAACCCCACCTAAAAACGGTCCCTTTATTAATTATAGAAGATGAACAATGTGATCAAATGAATGGTGGAAAATGCATATCTTCCAATGACCCACTTCTTGATTCTAGCAGATATTTTAAGAAATAATCAATTTAAAATAGAGGAAACTGGGGCTGTCACCTCTGAGATGGATGACCTCATTCTTCAAGAAAACACAACCCCCAAAATAGTCGCAAAACTATGGGTTTTACCTCCAAAAATTAAATTCCACAAACAAATTCAACTCCGATATGTTTCAAACAGACCCACGCCAACCTGTGCGGCTTTCTTCATAGATTAGTTGAAGAATAAAAATGACTTTTTTAAAGTGGGAAATAAAATAGGAGCGCAGGGTTAAGTGAAGAAAGGAACTGGGAAAAATACAGTGAGAGAAGGAATTTTCAGTGCAATTGAATTATTAGAATAATTGGGCAAGTGGACGAAACAAAGGAAATAGAGGTTGTGGAGATGGAGGGAAATCTGAGTGCCACTTTGACGATGGCGATGAAGGTAAGTTAACGTCGAGGTCGGTGGAAAAATCAGAGTCGTGCTCCGACGATATAGCAAGACATGGGTCATCGGCGTGAATTTGGACGATGATGCGTGAGCCGTTTTGGATGAAGCATCCTAAACGTTTATATCGTCCAATTTTAATCCCAATTGAATTCAATGAACCCTAATTTTAAAAATGTTTGTTTAAGAAAATTTCACGTACAAATGTTTCATTAAAAAAAACCACGTATAAGGGTTTGTGAGTGTCACGTCCCAAAAGCTGTCCACGTCACCCTTACAACTCATCAAAAAGTTAACCCCATTAAGTTGATTTAACGACATAGATCTAATTGTGTCAAATTTTCAATATAAAGGACCAAATTGGCAAAACTTAAAAGACAGGAATCAAACTGGGAAAACCCTAGATAAATAGGGACCTCCGAAGGGGGTTAGCCTATATATATATATATATATATATATATATATATATATATATATATATATATATATATATATATATATATATATATTAATATCACAAAATACACAAGATTTAGTTTATTACATCTAATTACACAAGATTTAGTTTATTACATCTAATCTCAACAAATAAGAATAGCCCTCCATGGTGAAAAACTTAGGATTCTACAAATTGAAGAGATAGGGAAGAAATGAAAACCAAAGAGAAGATGCAAGCCATCTTCCATGGTTCTTGACAATTGCTCCATGTTCCAATTGCGCCTCCCATTCACATCAATACCTTCAACCCCAAAAAGGGGAAAACCACCATGGATAATGGAGGAAACCCAAGGAGGAGAGGGAGAGCTTCCCAACACTCCAAACAGCCTTCAAGAGTCTCTTCCAAGCACCCTAGGTGATTTTGTTACCGTAAAAATGAGGAATCTCTAAACCCTCGTGAAAACATGATAAAAATACCACTTTGTGTATCAGGGCTGACAAACTCATTCAATGACTTCATTCTCACCCAGCGAGGCCAAAAATCGATGCTTCTTGGCTTATAACTTGTTGGACATGCTAAAGTTTCGTCCACCGACTTGAATACTACAAGTTTGAGCTGTCATTTTCGGCCAACGAGTAGCCAACTCACCGAGCGAGCTAGCCTGGTGATCACTGGTGATTTTCTGGTCGTCTAGGGTCGGTCCATGGCAATATACCCTACAAGTGAGTCTTTTCATCATGTTTGCAACCCTGGGTGCGATTCTATAGAGTCCTTGAAATGGGTATTTGTCTAAAAATAATTCTTTTGTCCAATCATGCTTCCTCAAGTTCCAACTTGTTTTCCTCCACCACAATTGCTTTCTTTTTCCTTATTTCACACACTCAAAGAGATATTAGAGGTAAAACAAACATATACTAACTAAAACACAAGAAAAAATAAAAACACATTAAACTTGGAAACAAAATAAGGTGAAAGTTACGAAGGAGTTGATTTATTTGTGAAAGTATGCACATAAAACACATAAAATCAATAATTATCACATGACTAGACATAATAAAAGCTCTCTAATAACACTTGCAATACAAAAAGGATGGAACATGTACCAATTAGGTGTCAAGTCTACATTCCTCAAAAGTGTCCTTGAATAAGTGACTTATATAACAACACCACCAGGATTTATGATTAAAGGCCAAAAAGGTAAATTTGAGATTAAAGAAAGCTTTATGAAACAAGCTCCTTGTGCATGATATAGTAGAATCGACCAATATTTCACTAATCAAGGATTTAGGAGGAGTAAGGGTGAGTCTACACTATACATCAAGACCTAAGGTCAATATACTCTCTTACTCTCTATATCCGGATGATCTTATTTACACTAAAACCAATGTTTATGGAATTTAAAGAAGATATGATGAAAACCTTTGAGACGACTAATCTTGGCTTCATGATTTATTTCCTGGATATAAGGGAAAGTAAGAGAAGTGATGGAACATTCATCTTATAAAAGAAATATACAAAATATTTACTGAAGAAATTCAGGATGAATGAGTGCAAATGTGTAAGCATGTGTCGCTAGTGAAAAATGTGAAACTACAAAGATGGATGGAACACTAGAAGTTTATGCATCTTGATACAAAAGCCTAGTTGGAAGTCTACTTTATTTTAACGTTACACACCAGACATCATGGTCGCTACAAGTATTTCATCAAGATTCATACAAAACCAAGTCAAATATATCTTGGCACAGATAAAAGAATTTTAAGATATCTACAAGGAACAAAAGAGTATGACATATGGTATAAGTCCACATACAATCCAATGTTGTTTGATTATACGGATAATGATTGGACATGGTCGATAGATGACATGAAGAGCACCTCAGGTTATGCTTTCTCACTTGGATCAGAAAATATTCTCTTGGGTGTCAAAGAAGCAAGTCATAGTTGCACAATCAACACCTAAAGTAGAATACGTGGTTGTTGTTGAAGCAATAAGTTGAGCTATATGGCTTCAAAAGATATTCAAAGATATAGGAGAAAAACAAGTGAACCTACTACAATCAACTAAAACAATAAATTAACTATTGTAATGACGAAAATTCCAATGCATCATAGTAGAGCGAAACATATATAGCAATTAAATATCATTTCATAAGAGAAGTAAAGACAAATATGAACATTTGACTTGAGTACTATCAATAGAAGATCAAATTGCAAATATTTTCACAAAGATGTTACCAAGTCAAGGTTTGAATTACTACACGTTATGCTTCGAGTTATTGAATTTGCATCAAGGAGAAATACTAAAGTGTAACAAAAATTCTAAAAGAATATAAAAAATCTTAAGATAGAAGATAAAATCTAAAACATTATACATAAGTGGTTGTAATTAGAATTTTCTAGAATAATTATATGGGTGAAATTTTGTATACTACCGTTTTAGAGAAGACAACATCCAATATATAACACATTTCACCACACTTCTATCAATTCTACTATTTAAACTACTTCATCAACTATTCTTTTTACAACCTCCAAATACTACCATATCATATACTTGGTAACTCATTAAATATTTATAGTAAATTAATACACTTCTACTTAGTGAGTTTAATAGTGTTTGTATATTTAATTTTAATGCCAAATAAAAATGTGAAAGAATCTTTTTATTTATTTTAAAAATAAAAGGAACTTTACAATTTTAAATGAAAAAGAAAGAGTAAACTGGATCTAAAAATGAACTAAAAGTAAAATGTACCTAAACTTGTCAATATTTGTTATACATATCAATTCACGGGTAATTAATGAACCAACAACGAAAGAGAAGAAGAGGTACACTAGAAACAGTCGGCATATAGAAAGTGCGTTTACAGGGTATTCCTTGTTGTACATTTGTCGAAGACTCTTTGTCTTGTATCACTTTTAGCCAAAACTTTGTAAGCTGGAACACTAAGTTTCCAAGAATATTTTGCCACATTAGTTGGTCTTGCCCCTTCAGATTCAGACATAAAATCTTCTGTAAGTATAGAAAATAACAAAGTCACTAAAATACCCTCAAAGTGTTATAATATTAATATATTCAACCTTTTGTACAAGCACAAACAACGCAACTAGTAGATTGGCAATTGGTAGTGCAGTGCACATGACACTGTGAGATCTATCGTAATGTAGAAACTAATCTTAAGATAGGGAATTATGCAATATAATTTATCGTTTAGGAGACATAACAGGGAGATGACTTGGAGAAATAATTTTAGCACCATCAAAATAATACGAAAGACTACTTTGTTTCACAGGAAGCGATTACACTAAGGCAAATTCAGTTGCCTATATATAGCCATTAACCCACCCTCCGTATTACATTATTTATTTATGGCTTAATACCTTATTTTGTCCCAGTTTTGTTGAAAAATATCAAATTAGTCCATCCTTTAAAAAATGCGTCAATTACGTCCTCACTTAATAAAATTTGCATGAATGAAATCTCTTCCGTTAAATCCGTACAAACGGCGTTAATTAAATTTTATTGATGCAAATTTTATTAAGTAAGGACGTAATTGATGCATTTTTTAAAAGATTGACTAATTTGACATTTTCAAACGAAACTTGGGACAAAATAGGGTATTAAGCCTTTATTTATTATATATATATTCTATTTCTTTGGGGTTGTTTTGCTTCTAGAATTATCACGGTTATTTTCTTGAATTTTTCTTGGATTTTGTCATAGCAGTGATGATTTATCTAATGAAATTTATAGTATTTACAAATAGGTTTGGATAAACATTATTATAAATTTTGACATTTGAATTATGTTGATATTTTAAATTTTATTATATTTGTTATCATATGAAAAGAAAAATTATTAATGAAATTTATGGAATAATTTAGCACTATTTTAATACAAATTTTAACAATTGTAGTCTTTCAATTTGATTCGTGGTCATTTTTCTGGAAATATATTTGCAGTTTAATTTCTTGATATGTACAGTATATTTGAGTTAAATTTGCTTATTTGTTTTTTTTCTCATAAATTTACTAAATAATAATATATTGTTTTTTATCATATTATGAATTCTAAACAATGGTATAATCCTGTGGTTGTCGCAACAGATAATAATAGATATAGTTTGTAGTAGTAAAAGAATTATATACAAGTAAGGTATAACTAAAAGATATCTATGGTTAAAATACGTTTCTGCTAAAAAAGAAAGACATCATATGAGAGACTTACATTTGAAAATAAATACTGTTGAAAATTAAATTATAAATTGAATGTCACACCTTAAATAAAAATATAGAAAGTTGGAAACGAAGAGGATAATGAATCCCACTGCCTACATTTATGTTCAAATCATTGGCATGCTTAATATGTCTCATTAGAAATGCACAGAAATTTTAGTTTCGATATGATTGGTACTAAGAATTAACGTACGAGAAGTCAGTGTAAAACAAAAAAGTTGTTCCATTCCTTAATATATAGCAAGCCCACTGCTAAACGAATCACTTTGAAAATACCTACTTACCAACAAGATCGAAAAGATATTATATATATTAAGGAAAATATAACCAATAACGACGATGTTACATGAAACGAAAAACCAGCAACCTTGAATTGAGAATTGAAATGCTTCTTCAGAGATTTTACATGTAAATAATTATTGTCATTGATAAACTTATCCTGCGAACTATAATTAAATGTCTTTACAGGAGATTATCTTCAGACCCAGATAAACTCTGATTCTCTCAAGTTTCAGAGTTCGACGGATCTAAATGACCATAACTAACATTAGACATTTCCATCTATGGAGGGATGAATATCAGATTGGGAGGCTGTGGAAGAAGTGGCAAACACAGAGTTTGTGCCTCCGGAAGGAGAAGAAGAAGGAGAATTTAGCTTCTTGGGAAGCATCTGTTCCCAAAAATAATTGGGAAATCTTGACCCTTGTGATTCTAGAACAACAAAAGCAAGAAGGGTCAAGAACAATAACTGGTACCTCCAGAAACCTGGCATGATGACGATGAGTGCTACTGATATTACTACTCAGTAACTGCACAGAACCTTCATCTGGCTTTAAATAGAGAGAAGCTTTAGAGGGCTTCTGGCAGCAGACATGTTCAGTAATGTACGGAAGCTGCCAACTTGTTTGGTTGGGGAAGGATGCGTAAATGGCAGACATTATTGATAATTCTATGCTGTTAAGCAATCCATGTCGTTCCTCTCATTATGTAATAAACTAGTTGAATCTGAGTGTGCATGTGCCAGAAATTTTATGAATAAAAAATAAATAATCACTTTTTGACCCTCACATTAGTTGGATGCTATAATAGTTAACTCACCGTCTTTGTTATTATTTCTCTCTTTCTCTAATTTAAACATTCTGTACTGGGTACATATAAGAAACCTATGATTATCTTTCAAAACACAGAAAATTAACTTCAAAGTAACCAAATCTCTTTTACACCTAAATTCTATGTTTTTATAATAATGTATTTGCTGACAGACCTTTGTTCTTAGTGCGGATTCAAATGAAGCATTGATCAAGAGCCAATATTATATTAGAATGAAAACATGATATTTCTTTTTCACATTTTGAAGTCCTTAGATACTAGCTTAACTAAGATAAGACCTATAACCTAGCTACTTTTAGTTTTGTTATCCTTAAATTTTGGTCATGCAGCATGAGGAGTGCTCCATTATAGTAATTTGATTTTTTTTCTTTTTGTTCCTCTCTTTTAGGGACAAACACTTTAGTAATTCTGAATAGATTAAAAGATAAACTGTTTTAACTAAGGAAAAGTTGGTATCTATGAATAAGTGTCCACAGAAAGAAAAGTGGCTAGCACTTTTTATGCTGATTTCCCGACAGCATGGTGTATGAAATACTAAAGATAATGGCATTGGTGGAATGAGTGAAACGTGCATACCTTTTAAGATCATTATGTCAGCGTTATTGTTTCCCTTTGATTAGTTAATAGTTACAGCCTTCTAGGTCACATCTACTTATTGAAGGGTCATACATTTAAAATCTTCTGCATATGGATAAAAGAATGCAGGTAATATGTTAGGTTTGTTCAAGTTTAATTAGTGGCTACAAGCTAGCTTCATAGCTCTTAATTAGGCTCTTTCTTTTTGCTTCCACTGCCACAACCACAGCACTCATAATAAAACTAAATTTTTACAGGGAATAACCAAAATGTAATGACACAGAATGTTATCATGATGAAGACTTTGACCGAGTAAACAATTAGATTATTTGAAGTTCTGTTTGGCACGTTACTTTCTAGTTTTTTTTTTTACTGGTAAAAGGGTTAGTTGGAAGTGTCTAGTGTCCCACAAACGGTTTTTTTTCTGCTAGCTTGCAATTTCTTTTGCTGAACGTAGTTCTTTAAGAAATTTTTTTTGCTTGAAATAAGGCTTTTTAAAATGTTAATTTTAACTTTTATACTTATTCTTTTTTTATTCTTAATTTTAAAAAAAATCTTTTAATCTTTTTATATAAAGTAAATTCTATTATATATTTTTCATCTTTCACTTATAAGTTTATTACATAAGATATTGATAATCATTACTTTTCTAATACTTTTATATTATACTATTTATGTATAAGTTATGTTATATATTTCTGTATAACACCATTTTTATATCATACTATTTACTTTAATAGTTTTCTCATTAACGTATTTATTTTCATCGATTTATATTTATCAATTATTCTTCAACAAATATTTTTCCCTAAATTATAATTTAATAAGATGTGAGGTTCATGAAATTGGCGTGGTTAATGAAATTTAAAAAACAATAAAATAAATCAAGAGATATGAGAAATTTGAAATTATCCAGCCTTTGGATTTTAATTATAAACACAGTCTAAGCCTTCTATTAGCATTGATTAACGTTAATAGCCACATAAACACAAAGAGCTGAACCTGCTCTTCTTCGTACAACACAGCTCACAAAACACAACAACCACAGCGTGAGTTCTTTACTGGACTAAACAAACACACACTAGTTTTTGTGTAATATTTTTTACTTATATTACATTTTTATTATTTTATCTTTTACTATATAAAAAAATATTGATATTACTCAAATGGTAGGATCATTTTCTGAAACAAATAGGCTAACTGTTCTTCTCCATTGTGTAACATCTCAAAATAATATTATAAACTATATTAAAGAGAAGCCACATGCATGATAAAGTAATACAGTTATCCATCTAGAGTATAAAGTGTTACCTTTACATTCATCCAAAAACAACTATAAATTTAAATTTTATATATACAAATTAAAGGATACTCCAAAGCTATACACAAATGTCTACTAAGTTAAGCCAACTACTCATCAGCATCACTTTCATCCAAAGCTTGCTCTAGAGAAACCTCTTCTCCCGCTGCTCACATCCAAAGGATGGTCATTGCAGAAGAAGAACATCAGAACATACAAAATACAAGCACATAACAGGGTAAGCTAGTTTAAGCAAAGATTAATCATACATCAATTTATTTAACTTCATACAATCATACTATTCATTCACATCACTTAAACTCTTCACACATAACACCACACTGACTTTGATTGTCCGAATTTAGAATGATTGTCGAGCTATGACGGGTCATGCACTCGTGGTGGCTTCTATTGGTTTGCAAAGTCATTACCAATGGATTTCACCCTACTACACTCACGAGGTTAGTCTGTTATCACTCACCTTGGGCCATACTTAATCTCATTTCAAAAATTAAACAACCAACGTGGCAGAGAGTAAAGATGGAAGCTGACATAAGAGTGTCCTTGCCGTTTTGACAAAAGTTAACTTCGTTCATTTTTAAGGACTAATAGCAAGAGTTTCAAAACTATGAGGACTAAAAGTCATCAAATTTCGAGTAGGGACTAAATCCAAAATCGTGTGATACTTAAGGGACGAAAAACATATTTAACCCTAAAAAAAACAGTATCATTTCAGAGAATAAAACTAATAAATAAGGACCAAAATTGATAACTTAAAAAAAGAAACTTAATGAACGAAAAAGAATATCAAGAGACTAAAACTAAATAATTCCCATACTAGATATACAAAAAATATTACACCTAAGACATAATTTTTTTAATATATATATATATATATATATATATATATATAATAAAATACGCTGTAATTTTATAATTAACATGATTTTTTATGAATATGATCAATTGAATAACGACACTGAAATTGTATGGTATGTTAAACTGAAATTATATGGTATTATCATATTATATATAGTATATGATAATAATAATGATAATGGTAATAAATTGATAAAGCAGTAGTTATGATATATTAATCTGACGTTATCTAAGCGTTGAAGTTAAAGAATAATTTAAATATATTTTATTTTTTAAAAATAAAACTATGATAAAAATTTAAATTTTAAAACAAATAATATTTTAAATATTACGATTGAGTTTAAAGATATTATTTCAACAAACTTGAAAACCGAAATATTAATATTATACGTGGAGATAAAAAAGATTTCAAACATAAATTCAATTAAAATCTTTATTTTCTTAATTTTCAATTAGAAAGGTTGTTCTACATAAATTAATGTTATAATTTATTACACAAATTTTTGTTAAGATGAATTGAAAATATCCAATTAGAAAAAATTATCTTTAAAATCTTATGAGTGGAATTATATATAAACAAGTAGGTAAGAAAAAATTTACATAAAATATTGATTTTTCAAGTAAGGTTATACTTTTTTATATGAATTTATATGCTAATAAGAAAAAAAAAACTAACATTAAGAAAGTTATAATTAAAGTCTTATGGGCAAAAACAAGTAGGGCAGAGAAAGAAAATGAAAAGAAAAATAGCATAGATTTAATTTTTTTTATAAGATACTGATTTCTGGTTTTGCTAGAACATGAATTTTGTGTTGTTTTGATTGTTAGAACATTTTGAGAAAAAAGCTTGACTGCATATGAAGGTAAATATAGTATAGATTTAAAAGATGATATAGTTATAATAAAAACAAAAAAAAAAATTGCATGATATTATGTAGAAAGTTTGTTCCCAAAAGAAAGTGCTAAGAAAACCACCTTATAAGTTTTGGTCTTATTTTCTTTTTTGCTGAACATATAGAGAGAGAGAGAGAGTCCTCCCCACATATCTTTTTCAGGAAACTGTGATTAAAGTAAAATTGGACCACCATCTATGACTAATATCTGTGTGGCTGCTTCTGCAAATCACTATTTAAGAATTTAATATCTTTTATTACTTCTATAGCCTTACATTACCTTTTCAATAAAATTGTATAGAATAAGAAAAAAAAATAAAAGAAGCTTTCAAGAAAAAAAAACTAAACGAGATATTTTTTATAAATTAAGTTATTTATGAAATAAATTATTTTCCTTTTTAGTTTTGTGTAAGGTTTTTCGAGAAATTTTACAATAGTTCATAAAAAGTTCAAGGGTTAATTTTTTGTTTCATATAAAAAAGCTTATCTTTGCTATTCCTTATAATTTTGCTTCAATCTTATTATATCTATTTTTTGTTTTAATAATGTCTTTTGTTTATAATGGCACTGATAATTGAATATAACTTTTGTGAGGAGTGAGTTGAAAGTAGATTTTAGGATCATTAATTTGTAAGTGGTTAGGCATCATTGTCATGCATTGAAAGACTCGATGGATCGTATAGGCCATAGTCCAAAGAGCTTAGTGTAGAGCTTAAGCACCATTTTTATTTATGATCTTTTAGTTTGAACTTGCGTGCAGCACCAACCTAGCTTTGCCGTAAAAGAGATGAGTCTAAAACAGTATATATATATATATATATATATATATATATATATATATATATATATATATATATATATATATATATATATATGCTGTTGATTGAATTAGGGATGCGATGGCTCATGCTTCTATATTATGCTGTTCTATAGTATTGAAGAAAAAGAATGAATGTGGCAATGGAATTTAATTTGGGGTTAGCTGAGAAGAGCTGAAACAGAACAGAATAGACTGGTTAATCGTTACTGTTTGTTTTCTCTGAAGAAAGAAAACCCGCTCAGAGAATTTTTTGTTGATATTTTTTCTGTCTTATATAATTGATACTTTAAAAATCATTTTGACATATTTTAAAATATTAAAATAAATATTTATCAATATATTTTGAAAACAAAAGAGATGAACAACACATAAAAACGAGTAGAAAATTCAAATTCTGATATTATAAAAAAATGAAAATTGAATTTTTGCATGAAGAATACAACTAGTGATGAGGACAGTGTTTCAAAAGACCTTTTACCAGGAGGGATATCTTGTAAATATATAAACCCATATTTATTTTGTATTTTATCTAATGTGACTTTATTTATACCCATCAATAAATAGATATGTTTAGAAGGTAGGGAACTTGCCTCAACGCTTTTACAAAACCCAGGGTGTGTTCATCAACAATCTCCTTTCCCATCTATTTCATTAACACTTTGTCCTCTTCAACCTTCTTACGGAGAGCGTTCCTTTCTTCTCTAGCTTCTCGTTCAGCTGTACCAAGGTTTTTATTGCATTTCATCAGGTTGTTCTTGTCAATTTTTAATGACACAATAGTCGCCTTCTGCTCCTAGTTCTCTTTCTTCAGCGATTCTGCTTCGGTAGTAAGCTCATCATAGATGAGTTCTTGCTAACACTCATTCAAAACTTCTATAATCCTTGGAAATAGTATATGCACCCTTCATCTTCGTAGATGAACAAACAAATTGACAGGTTGGTTTACCATATACAACGGTGTGTTAAAAAGAAGCTTACACAGTACACAACTGAATTCAAAGTAGATGTTCACTTTAATCTTTTAGCTGGATTAGCATCTTCATTATTGCTTAATAAGGTAACCTATATTTCTGAAGTATATAACCTAGAAGTGTTGGACCACCCTGGGAAGTAGTGCTACTTATATCAGATGCAACAAAAGCATCCTCTACACCTGTTTTATGATTGAATCTAGTGCAAAAGACAGTATACACATTATTAGAATGGGAAAATCTTCATATCTAGATCTTATAGATAAATAGGAAAGCACATACTCTTCAGAATTACAGTTGTGTCATGTAGGTTTTGAATATTTCAGAGTTATATTTTTATAATGTTTTACTTTTATTTTTAAACTTTTAAAGCAGTGCCGATGGGAATATCATAATAATTGGATGGGAACAATAACAATAATAAAAGTTTTGTGTGCATAAGTGTTTCGTTTACAAATACAACAATTCCATATTTTGAATTAAATTTTTACTCTGTGCTAAAAACATGTATTGTATTATAGTCTTGTCTATTCATCTATTTTCTTGCTTCATATCATATGTTGTATTTCTGTTTTCTAGGTCAAAAGACAATTTGTACATATTACACATATTGTCAATCTCTTTGGAAAATTTACTACAACCATTTACATATTAAAAAGTAAAGCATCACCAGATTCTCAGGCACTACTGTAGTTCTTGAAATAGTATACAAATACAAGAACTCAATATTTTCTTGACAGAACAACATTTATTGAACTTGGAGTTGGAAAGCCTTAAAGCTTGTTGGTTATATTATTGAAGAAAAGGTTGAGAGAGTGGAACAGTAAAAAACTGAGAGAATGGAACAGAGGAATATAAAACTGCATTAATATTTTATTGAGGAGTGCTATTGCTTTTATAAAACAAATAACTGAACGTAAATGCACGTAAATGTTGGCATCCATAACCACTAACAAATTAGTGTTCTTAGTGCCTAGAAAATAGCAAATAAATTATACTAGTCAACATGACTTTTATTTTCCTAAAAAATAGCATAACATATAATTTTAATTTTTTTAATTTCCAATAGTCATTAATCAACACTCCTCCTTGACTTTGGAACTGCAAACTCCAAGCTTTTGTCTCAAGAACTCAAATCTAGATTTTGGAAGTGCCTTGGTTAGGATATCAGCCACTTGATCTTCTGATTTGCAGTAGACTAGTTTTACTTGTCCTTCTCTTTGAACTTCTCTTAAAAGGAAAAGTTTTATCTTAAAATGCTTTGTTTTTCCATGAAAAACTGGATTATTGGCAATTGATATTGCAGCTTGATTATCCACAAAAATCTTTGTGCTGTCTTCTTGTTCTATGTGTAAATCAGCCATGGTCTTCCTTATCCAGACAGTTTGATTTACAGCAGCTGCAGCAGCAACACACTCTGCTTCTGCTATTGATTGGGCTATAATTTCTTGTTTTTTGGAACACCATGAAAAAACTCCAGAACCAAGTGAGAAACAATAACCAGAAGTGCTTCTCATATCATCAACACACATCCTTCCCAATCACTATCTGAATAACCATGAAAACTTAAGCTTTCAACTTTCTTGAACCATATACCATAATCAATTGTGCCTTTAATATATCTAAGAATTCTTTTTGCTGCTTGAAAATGAATTGCATTAGCACAATGCATGTACCTTGATAACAAACTCACTGAATGCATGATGTCTGGTCTGGTGGCAGTTAAATACATTAAGCATCCAATTAAGGATCTAAACAGCTTTTCATCAACCTTTTCAGCACCATCTTCTCTGCAGAACTTTTCTTTTCGGTTCATTGGAGTTGCAGCTGACTTACACTCTCCCATGTTGAACTTCATAAGCACTTCCTTTGCATACTTTTCTTGGCACACAAATATTTCATTTTTCTTTCGTTGCACTTGCATACCAAGAAAAAATGTCATCTTTCCAAGGTTTGTCATTTCAAAGACATTTTCCATTTCTTCTTTAAACTTGTCAATCATCTCCTTACAATTTCCTATAACAAATAAGTCATCAACATATAGAGATATCATAAGTATATCTTCATTCACCTTTTGATATATAAGGTGTACTCACTCAGACTTTTCACAAAGCCTAAGCTCATTAAATGTGCATCAATTCTGCTATACCAAGACCTTGGTGCTTGTTTCAAACCATATAATGCCTTTTTCAGTAGATAAACCTTTTCTTCTTGTCCTTGAAGAGCAAAACCTTCTGGCTGTTCCACAAAAATTTCTTCCTCCAAATATCCATTCAAAAATGCTGATTTTACATCCAATTGATGTATAAGCCAGCCCTTTTGTGCAACCAGTGCTAGCAGCAATCTTATTGTGTCTAGCCTGGCAACTGGGGCAAATGTTTCAGAGAAATTCACCCCAAACATCTGAGCATATCCCTTGACAATAAGTCTTGCCTTGTACTTGTTCACAGAACCATCGGGATTGAACTTGGTTCTATAAACCCACTTTACTCCAATGGCCTTCTTATGACTAGGTCTATCCACCAACTCCCACGTCTGATTTTTTTCAATCATTTTGAGCTCCTCTTCCATAGCATTTATCCATTTTTTGTCAGTTGCAGCCTCTTCATATCCACCAGGTTCCATGACAGCAACATTACACCTTTGATAGATGTCAGAAAGCAATATTGTTCCTCTGACAGGTTCATCATCCACATCTTCATTCTCCTCCTGCAATCCAAGCTCATTGTTGCCTTTCCAGTTCAAACAATCAAATTGTTCAAGGAATTTGTTGTCTTTCCAACTCCAACAGTCAAACTTCAAGAATTTCACATCCCTGCTAACAATGACTTTGTTTTTGTGTGGAAGATAGATCCTGTAGGCCTTTGAAATCAAGCTATAGCCTACAAAAATTTCAGGTTCTGCTTTCTTGTCTAATTTGTCTCTCTTAATATGAGGAATATAAGAGAAACACAAGCAACCAAATATCTTTAAATTAAACAGCTCAGATTTGTAACCGTACCATGCTTCAAAAGGCGTTCTCTGTTGTAAAGCTTTTGTTGGCAGTCTATTGAGTAAAAACACTGCAATATTTACAGCCTCTGCCCAGAATTTTTTAGGCAAATCTTTGTCATGAAGTAAGCACCTATCCATCTCCATAATCGTTCGATTTTTCCTTTCTGCGATGCCATTTTGCTGAGGTGAATAAGGGGCTGTAAGCTGGTGTTCTACACCTGTATCTTCACAAAACTTGTTAAATTTTTTGAAGTATATTCAGTTCCATTGTCCGATCTGATCATCTGCATTTTGCACTTGCTTTGATTTTCCACCAAAGTTTTAAACTTCCAAAAAATGTCAGCAACTTCATATTTAAACTTCATAAAATATATCACACACATTCTTGTCATGTCATCAATGAAAATAATATAATACCTACTGCCATTCAATGATGGTGTGCTCATAGGTCCTCCAACATCTGTATGTATCAATTGTAGATTTTGTATAGCCCTACAAGTCTTGTTTTGTGGAAATGGGAGTCTCTTTTGCTTTCCATACTGACAAGCAATGCATGTAGGAGATTCTTCTTTTATATCAGGTAAGCCTCTGACCATGTTATTCTTCTTCAAGAATATTAGAGCACTGTGGTGAAAATTGCCCAATCTTTTATGCCAAAGTATTGTATTGCTGACCTCTTTGTGCACTACAGCATGTTCTTCACTCATGAAGTCCAAAGCAAAGCTTTTTCCTTTCATTCTAACTTTAAATACTTCCTTGCCTGCTGAATCTTTGATTATGTAGTTTTTATCTTCAAACAACACCTTATAACCTTTTTCAAGCAATTGAGGAACACTCAACAGGTTTTGGTTAATTTCTGGAACATATAAAACATCTGAAATTAGTTTCAAACCTGTTTGACCTTCAATTGCCACTGTTCCTTTGCCTTTTACTGCAATATATGCTCCATTACCTACTCTGACTTTAGAAAGTGCAGTTTTGTCAAGTTCTTTAAAGAGCTCTCGATCATAACTTATATGATTTGTGCAACCACTGTCTATGAGCCAACTTTCTGTGGAGCTATTGGCAGCAAAGCATGTAACAGCAAACAATTGTTCCTCTTGTGGTTGATCCTAGCAACCTTAACTTCTCCTTGTTGTTGATGAGATTTGCAAATCTTTTCCATGTGCCCTAGTTGCCCAAACTTATGACACTTTACATCAGGTCTCCACCAGCACCTTTTTTGTGGATGATTGGTTTTTTTACAATGAGGACAAGGTGGGAAACCTGATTATCATTACTCTTGTTGATCTTGTTTAATCTTCCAGGTTTGGTGTCATTGTTCTGCTTCTTTTTCTGTTTGTTGCCATTGCTCTGGAATTGGACTTGAAAAGCACCCTCCACAGATCCTTCTTGCCTCATAAGTCTTCTTTGCTCTTAGGCCTGTAAGGCATGCATCACCTCTGCCAAAGTGATCTTAGATAGATCCTTTGTGTTCTCCAAGGTAGCTATAGAAGCTTCATATCTCTCTGGTACTGATACAAGAATTTTTTCAACAATTCTAGAATCAGAAAAAGTGGTGCTCAGCAATCGTACTTTGTTGGCAATGCCAAGCAACATATTTGAGTACTCTTTTATGGTGTCTGATTCTTTCATTCGCTGCAGCTCAAATTCTCTCATTAAATTCAATACTTGCATGCTTCTAATCCTCTCATCTCCTGCATATTCTTCCTTCAAGTAATCCCAAATTGCTTTTGCTGTGTTGTGAGACATGATCCTGATGAAAATTATTTTTGAAACACCAGAAAATAAACATGCCTTTGCCTTTGCTTTTCTGGTTTTTTTCTCCTTGTAGGTTTTCATTTGGGCTATAGTAGGGTTGTCGGGCAGCGGAGCAATTTCGTAATCCTCCTCCACTGCTTCCCAAAGATCCAACGCCTCTAGGAAGTTATGCATTTTTATGGCCCAGAGATCATAGTTATCTCCATCAAAGATAGGAGGAGCAACTTGAGAGAAACTTGTTTCAGCATCCATAGGTCCCGTAAGACGTAGCTCTTGATACCAATTTGTTGGTTATATTATTGAAGGAAAGGTTGAGAGAGTGGAACAGAGAAAACTGAGAGAATGGAACAGAGGAATATAAAACTGCATTAATATTTTATTGAGGAGTGCTATTGCTTTTATAAAGCAAATAACTGAACGTAAATGCACGTAAATGTTGGCATCTATAACCACTAACAAATTAGTGCTCTTAGTGCCTAGAAAGTAGCAAATAAATTCTACTAGTCAACATGACTTTTATTTTCCTAAAAAATAACATAACATATAATTTTAATTTTTTAATTTTCAATAGTCATTAATCAACAAAGCTAGACCTAGAAATTATCGCTCTTAAAACCAGTTACAAATTCGAGTTGCAGTGGAGTTAAAATCTAACAAATACAAAATAAATGCGTACACTAAGACTAGAAAAGAAAACCATGTTAATGGCCATAGGCTTTACTTAAAGGTCTGCCAAGGGAACCATGCCAAAATCATGGTAATCATCAATCTCAAAGGATTGTGAAGATATAAGACTTTTCGCAGGAAAGTATTGTTCTATGTGAAAGAATTTCAGGGTTAGCTTTAAAGGTGCTAAATCCAATAAGGGGAGAATATTCTCTTTCCAATCCTCGTAAATCAAAGCCTAGTCTTCTTGCACTGTCTACCTAAAATTGTAAGAGATCAGGAACTTATCAAGAATGGTAAAGCACATAATAGAAGAACATTTATCCTCTTAACTGCAACACGAGTAGAAGAACATTCATCAAAATCAACAACCAATTGTACAACAAGCTTGCCACTGATAGAGTGCCTACTGTCAAGATCTACCACTCCACAAGTTAAGTTTGAAGAATGTTCATAAATTATAGAAAACATGAATTTTCAAAACCGCCTTCAAAACCTTAACTCCCAAATCACAAGAATAAAAAAAAGACACGATTATTTATAAAAGGAGAAAAAAGACTGAGAAAATATTCATAAAAAAATAAATTAAATATTATAGACGTTCCTATAGAAACCGTCCAAAAGTTTTAAAAAATAAAAAAATATAATTACGATTTTTAGTTAAATCGCCGAAAATTACTTGAGATTTTTGAAAACCCGAGAAAATAACCTTCCTAATATTGTAGTGCGTCGCAATCGGAATCGCGACAGGGAATGACCAACAAGACTCTTTAAAATTAATTAATTATTTGAAAATAGGAGTTTGGAGTCGCTATCATAGTTTATTCTGAAAAATTACGGAAAAAATAATAGAATAAAGACATGGCCTACAAAATCAAAGTTTTGAATTCGGGAGTCGATTACGCATACGAAAAGTGTTAGCACCCTACAACGTCTCATCTCCTAAAAGCACTAACTTTAATTAAACGTGCAAAGCTGATGTGGTTTTCAAAATGGTTATTTTTCCCGAAAATAACAATACAAGACAATAAAAATGGAAGAAAAATATCTTTGGAAAATTGAGAAATTTTTTGGAAAATGATTAAGGATAATTTTGAATTTTTGGGGAGATGAACCTAACAAGGCATTCCCTTGCTCCTACGTATCCCCATTTTTTGTGGAGAATCAAAGGATTCCCATTTTTTATGGAGAATAAAAGGATCACATAGTTCTTCTGGCTCAGATTGCATGTATGGGAGTTTGATATTTTTAATTTTTTTTTATGTTTTGTAATTTTTTGGTATTTTGTTATAATACTTAAATTTTGCGTAATGAGCATTAGGCTGATGTGTGCACGAGTACTGATACGACTTTTTGTTTGTTTGTATTGTTTTGCGTAATGAGCACTAGGCCGATGCATACGACTTTATACTTTTATATTTTGAGTAATAAGCAGTAAGTGGATGCGTACCATCGCACAGGTACTCATATCGCAATTTATTTAATGATCATTTTGTTATTTTCTTTTATAAATTTTATTTTTTTTAATAATTTTTCTATTAAAATGGAAAAAACAATAATATTTACATAAATGAAAAATAAAAAATATATAAATCTTATTTAGTTATTAACTAAAGAAAATTTTAAATACAAGAAACATTACAAACCAGTTTTATAATTTATAATTTTATCTTTTTATTGTTTTTTTCTATTTTATAATTTTTTTTTTTTACAATTTTTATTGAAATTTTTTTATTAAGAAAGTGAATTTGATGTTATAGTGTCGCAAGTAAAAATAAGAAATAAGAAAATAGCAATCATGGGTTGCACACAGCAAATATTTAACGGGTCCAAAATAATAAAAATGAGAATAGAGTTGTAAGAGATAAAAACTGGTGGTGTTAGGAGCAAAGTGTAATGGTGAGCCCATTCTCCATTGATTTTAGAGCTCGTTTTCTTTTCTGCTTCCTTCAATCAGAACCCGCAAGGGTTTCTTTCATTTCTGCTCCTTCAAAATTTCTTTCCTCGACCAGCACCAGGCCGCTGCCATGGCCACCACCATCTTCAGAGCCACATGCCCTTTTTGAAAGGTAAAGAAAGAGGTGGCAGGCCTTAAGTTTATTTTTCGAATATGTGAATATTGGAGAACTCGTTTTAATGAATCGTGATCCCGTTTTTTCCCCAACATCCCTCTCTCCCTGCGGAAGTTACACGTGAAAGATTAAAAATTGGTAACATAATTGAGCAAGCGCGTTGATGACAAAAGCCAGCTGGACAAAATTTTTATTTAATTTCTAGTGAATGGAGTATGTGTCGGCAAAACAAAAGTTACAGGAGATGAAATGAAATAAAATAAAATAAAACCAAATTAAATAAAATTAATTTGAAAAAAACTAACGAAATAAAATTCCATAAAAATAAAATCAAATTAAACAAAATCATATAAAAATAAGATCAAACAAAATAAAATAGAATAATATAAAATCAAATCAATCAACTTAAACAAATCAAATAAAATAGAAACAAATAATAAAATCACATGAGATAAATTTACATACAACAAAATCACAAAAAAATCAAATAAAATAAAATCCACTTAAATATTAGCATCAACTAAATAAAATGAAATCTAATAAAATAAGATCACATAAAATGAAAACAAATAAAATCAAATAAAATTAGGCCGAATTAAACAACATCACATAAAGTAAAATCAAATAAAATTAAATCTAAATGAAATAAAAATCACATAAAATCAAATTAAATAAAGTAAAATCATATAAGATCAAACATAACAAAATAAAATCACATCAAGTAAAATAAACTCAAACATAATCATCGACTTAAAAACAAAATAAAACTGAAATTAAATAAAATAAACATGATAAAAAAGGAAAGAAATATTTAAATTTTCTAATTTTTTTTTATTTTTTTAATATTATAAATTACTCGGATGCATGCTGTCTATCATGATAAAATTAATTTTTTATTTTTTACTAACACGTGGACTTACACATTTTTTATATTTTACAAAAACTTAAATAAAATAATTTTTTTGAAAACCACCTCACTCTAATCTCTTTCCTCAATAAATATATTTATTTATTAATTTATTACTTTTGAAAATGATAATTTTCCTTCCATCATAATAATAAATAATGTAATTTTATTTGTAGAAGTAAGAGATACTTATTCATTTATTTATTAATTTATTATTTTTGAAAATGATAATTTTCCTTCGATCATAATAATAAATAATGTAATTATTTTTAGAAGTAATTTATTTATTATGTTTTATAATATTTTGTGTCTATTTCTTAGTTTTTTCTTCTCTATAAAACTTCTATATACCAAAAATGACAGTAACTCCAATGGAAGTTAAATTTGATACAGAAGGAATATATATTGCATTGATTATCATGATACTATTTACAGTAAGCTTCTTTTCTGATAGATTGAAATATTTTACGCAAATTTCATTAAATAAAATAATAATCAGGAATTATTATATCTTCCCTGCTCCTATTCTATATATATAAGCATAAAAAGCAAGAGAAGAGAATCTCATATCAGCAAAATGATGTCGAGAAGAATGAGTGTGAGTTGTATCTTTGGAATTCTGTGTATTGCTTTGCTTTTGACTTCAGGTAAAGATATGATGAACAGAAAGCATTAAGTTGTGATATTTGAGTTTGTTAAAAGTAAAGTTGTGATTTTGCTTACATTTTGTAATGAAATTTCATTGATTTCAGGAGGATCGGCGAAACTAAGTTGTAATGAGGAAGGGCATTGTCCGGATGAAAAAGCTTGTTTCAATCATTGTGTAGAATTAGGGTTTAAAGAGTATGGTGGTGGCTGTTTAAATGTTAGCATAAACGCATGTTGCTGCATAAGTGATCAATAATACAACTTACCTGTGGAAGCATAAATATGTTTCAATTTCTTATATGATTTTTTTGACCATTCAATATGATAAAATATTTCTGATTGGAAATAAATTATAATTCTATTTGTTACATGATTATATCACATATTTATCAATAGAACTCGGTTTAGAGGTTGAAATTCCGTAGCACCACTAATCAATATTCTGCTATTAAAAAAAGGGTAAAATATTAATATTTCCAATAATTATGACTATTATATATGTTGTTTTGTTTTTCCTTTTTGTTAAATTATCAAGAAAATGAACTTAATATTAGCAAGAAAATCAGATATTTTAAATGTTTTTTTATTTTTATTCTTTAAATTCTAAGGAAATCTCTTTTTTTATACATTAATAATATGATAAATAAGATTGATCAACAAGATTGAAATCACATTCGATTATTACATTATAATAAATTAATTTTCTTTATAGAATTACTGTGATAAAGTTACATTATAATAATAATGAATTAGAAAATAAAACTAATTATATAAAAATATTAAAATAATATTTTACATGATAAAAATAAAAATATTTAAAAAAATTAAAATATCAACCTTTTATCTCTGTGTTTTCCTATTAACAATTCTTTACAAACGAAGAAATGTAAAGGTAACTTTCTTCCTTTCCAAACAAATCTTGTTATATCTATATATAAATATTGGTTCATCTAGAAGAAGCAATAAAAATATTTTGAATTAATGATTCATTGCTGACTTAGAATCAATAGTTTATCCATACTTTATCTAAGAGTTATCCATATTTATTAAATATTTTCTATCTAATTAAGTGTTATATATATTGTTTTAAAATCAATTTGAAACAATATCAAATTAGTCCAACCATCAGAATGAAAATAGATAAATAATGAAAATTATTTTAGTAAAACACAATAGTTTTTCAATGAAACAAAAATAAATAAAAAAAAGTAAAAAGACTTATGGTAACATCCCATTTTAGAATCTCACGTATCAATAAATTTTTTTAAGCAGATAATTTAAAAGAACATTTATATAAATCTTAGACTGAGAATTAAATAATAGTTCATTAAAATCCAAATAAAAAGACTTTTATTACATACTTGTAACTTTTAATTCAACTTCCAAAAACAAATAATTAACTGAAAATGTTGAAAGTAAAACAAAAGAACTTTTTCTCAGTTTCTTCCCAATTTCTTGTCGTTTTAATAATCAATTAGAATATTTGTATTAACGTATGTTCTTGTATAACAATACGAGTTATACGATCTTCGGATTCAAACACACAAATAATAAGAGTAAGCAATCATATTCAGCGTCTAATAAAACATCAACACATTCCTTTGTACTCTACCATATGAAACATGTTCACCAAAATAGGAAAGTTCAAGTCATCTTCTTCTACAGTTTCAGATCTATCTTCCCTGCTTCTTAAGACTTATGAGTAAAAAAAGATTCGCTTCTTTCAAATGTTTCCGAATTGGCCACATTTTTATTCTCTCTGCGTACAACCTTTCAAATTTTAAGGCACCTAACCCACACTTTATTTGACCATTAGTATCAAAGAATTAAAATAATGGGTGAAGAGGAGACTATTACGTTAACATACCCTGCACCACTTAACAAAATACCATTTATATATCCTTATAATATAATATCTAATATTATTCCTACCCAGAGCTAATATAATATTATTCATATAACCTATAAAACACGTAAATTATAAAACTAACCTACGTAACGTGTGATGTTATAAATTAACCTAATATTATATAACGTCAATCACATAACGTCAAATCATAAACTAATATAATAAGTCATCATTCATAGATTAACTTACTGAAACATTATCTATAAATCCATCCAATGTAACATCATTTCAAAGACTCACTTTCAAATGCATTAATTCAATGTTGGCTCCCAAATAACTCACTTAAAAAATAATGCTACTGCACCCAAAATCTATTATGCACTGTCTTCCAAGAATTTCGTTATAGCCTCACTTTATGTTCTAAAAATTGATAAATATTAGCTTCCAAGATTTACTTACAGACCCATGATTGTATGTTCTTTCATATATATTAGTCAGTTAAGTCCACGTTCTCTCAACTAATTTAATCACTAGAAAAGAAAAACAGTGCAACCCAATAGAATTGTGTAAACTTTTCTGGTATAGCATTCTTTCCGGCCTTCAAACCATCTTCCATGCAACACCCATCAGGTTCTTAAATCACTACTGTCAAACCAAATAATAACATGACATGTACCTCATCACCACACGAAGGCAAGGCATATCCATGCTGCACCTGTGGTCTTATGTTGGACCCCTTATAGACTTAGGTAAATGATTTACATCCAGGTGTTTAACGTACAATGTGAATTATCTTGTTTAAGTCGACCCAAAAGTAATCCAATATAAATTTATTTCTTTTTATACGTACATCTACATGTTCTTTCCTTATTTTTGTCACAATCGAAATCGGGACAGAATGACAAATCGAAAAAAAAACATGTTTAAAAATAAGGGCTTTGGAGTCACTAAAATAATTTATTCCAAAAAAACTATGAAAAATCATAAAATAAGACATGGTTTACGCAAACTAGATTTGAGTTCGAGAATTTGTTATGCATAGGAAAGATATTTTAGCACCCTACTACGCCTTCTCAAGCAGTACCTTTATTTAACTGTACAAAATTGATGTGGTTTCCAAAATGTTTAAATATTTTCCATAAAAATAAAACTATAAGAAACAATATATATATATATATATATATATATATATATATATATATATATATATATAATTTATGGGACTGAAAATGATTGACCTTGCTTTTACCTATTCTAATTCAGAATGAGAAATCAAAGTTACGTAATTCTTTAAAAAGATTATTGATTTGAAAAAGTTGGTTTTTTAGTTTTTGTATTTTTTGATATTTTTAAAATGATTGAAAAAAAATAAGATAATTATTTTGTTGCTAAGTTTAAATCATTATTTAATTATTTAACAAAAAAGAAAGTTTTAAGTCCTAGGACAATCCAGATGATCACATGAGTATTTATACTTTTAAAGAAATATTTAATTATTTAGAAAAGAAAAAGTTATTAAGCACTAGAATGATGCCAACAATCACACAAGTGATCATATCCTAAGAAATGCGAAAATACTTTTATCTTTTATTTTACACTTTATTATTTTTATATAGAAGAAGGTAAACACATATGATACTAAAGAGCGCATACAAAGGTGTAGAAGACTATCAATCCTCTTGGAAAATGCTATTCGTTTATAACTTTTTGTTGCTTAAACAAACTCTTCCTTGGAAATTGTTGTTAGCAGAACTTCTTTTACGCGTACGCTTATTCCCTTCTATCTTTTCCTCTTGTCTTTCTCTTTATGTCTCTCTATGTATCTCTTTCCTTTCCTTTTCTTTTTATGGGTTGTGTATTTATATACACATATTATAATGCAATCGTAGTCATAGTCTTAATTAGAAATGAATTATTAGGAATAATTGATCTTAACAGTAGTATATTGCAACAATAAAATCACATAATGTAATGCAAGATATTGATTTTAATTATTACCATATATATTTCCTTGTTTATTAAAAAAAAAATTATTCATAAGAGAATGATATTTTAGAAACTCAATTTCAATTTAAGATAAATTAACTATGAAGATGTTTTAATTGTATCAATTATCCCTCCAAAACGTACATTGTCTGGGTATATATGAAAACCAGTAAATGAAATTTATTAATAATTACCAATAGATATTATTGAATATCTAAAATTTATTTAAATTATATTCCTAATAGTGTTATAATTAAAATTGAGTTAGATTAAAATTATACAAGACTTATTTATTTATTATTATTATTATTATTATAATTTTTAATATTTAATATAACATTCGATTATTACATTATAATAAATTAATTTTCTTTATAGAATTACTGTGATAAAGTTACATTATAATAATAATGAATTAGAAAATAAAACTAATTATATAAAAATATTAAAATAATATTTTACATGATAAAAATAAAAATATTTAAAAAAATAAAAATATCACCCTTTTATCTCTATGTTTTCATATTAACAATTCTTTACAAACGAAGAAATGTAAAGGTAACTTTCTTCCTTTCCAAACAAATCTTGTTATATCTATATATAAATATTGGTTCATCTAGAAGAAGCAATAAAAATATTTTGAATTAATGATTCATTGTGACTTAGAATCAATAGTTTATCCATACTTTATCTAAGAGTTATCCATATTTATTAAATATGTTCTATCTAATTAAGTGTTATATATTTTGTTTTAAAAACAATTTGAAACAATATCAAATTAGTCGAACAGTCAGAGAGATAATGAAAATTATTTTAGTAAAACACAATAGTTTTTCAATGAAACAAAAATTAAAAATAAAAAAGTGAAAAAACTTATGGTAACATCCCATTTTAGAATTTCACCTATCAATAAATTTTTTTAAACATATAATTTAAAAAACATTCATATAAATCTTAAACTCAGAATTAAATAATAGTTCATTAAAATCCAAATAAAAAGACTTTTATTAAAAACTTGTAACTTTTAATTCAATTTCCAAAAACAAATAAACTCAATTAATTGAAAATGTTGAAAGTAAAACAAAAGAACTTTTTCTCAGTTTCTTCCCAATTTCTTGTCGCTCTAATAGTTAATTAGAAATATTTGTATTAATGTATGCTCCTGTATAATAATACGAGTTATACGATCTTCGGATTCACACACACAAACAATAAGAGTAAGCTATCATATTCAACGTCTAATAAAACATCAACACATTCCTTTGTACTCTACCATCTGAAACATGTTCACCAAAACAAGATACATGTTCACAAAAATAGGAAAGTTCAAGTCATCCTCTACCGCAGTTTCAGATCTATCTTCCATGCTTCTTAAGACTTATGAGTAAAAAAAAATTCGCTTCTTTCACAATAGCACTATACTTAGCTCGACTGAAAACTTATGTACGGAACATTCTATCCTTTTTATCCCTCGAAAGAGTGACACTCGAACCTTGTCTTTTCGACTACCTCTGATAGACAAAGATATCTACCTTTCTACCCTTTTATAAGAGGAAAAATACTACCTCAATTTTTTGATACTGATACGGTAAGAGTACATATTTCAAATATATCACTGCTAGTAATACAACTCTAATATTATTATCACACATTTTTAATCACCCTAACATACATTTGTGTCAAACCCATAATATTTTATGATAGCCAAAATCATATAAAAAAAAACAGTATTCGCGTTACCCGTTTAAACTAAAAACCGATACTCAATGAATCGATAGTATACATAATATTTCATGCATGTATACACACGCCAACCATCAGATGTTTCCGAATTGGCCACATTTTTATTCTCTCTGCGTACAACCTTTCAAATTTTAAGGCACCTAACCCAAACTTTATTTGACCATTAGTATCAAAGAATTAAAATGATGGGTGAAGAGGAGACTATTACGTTAACATACCCTGCACCACTTAACAAAATACCATTTATATATCCTTATAATATAATATCTAATATTATTCCTACCCAGAGATAATATAATATTATTCATATACCTATATAACACGTAAATTATAAAACTAACCTACGTAACGTGTGATGTTTTAAATTAACCTAATATTATATTACGTCAATCACATAACGTCAAATCATAAACTAATATAATAAGTCATCATTCATAGATTAACTTACTGAAACATTATCTATAAATCCATCCAATGTAACATCATTTCAAAGACTCAATTTCAAATGCATTAATTCAATGTTGGCTCCCAAATAACTCACTTAAAAAAGAATGCTACTGCACCCAAAATCTATTATGCACTGTCTTCCAAGAATTTCGTTATAGCCTCACTTTATGTTCTAAAAATTGATAAATATTAGCTTCCAAGATTTACTTACAGACCCATGATTGTATGTTCTTTCATATATATTAGTCAGTTAAGTCCACGTTCTCTCAACTAATTTAATCACTAGAAAAGAAAAACAGTGCAACCCAATAGAATTGTGTAAACTTTTCTGGTATAGCATTCTTTCCGGCCTTCAAACCATCTTCCATGCAACACCCATCAGGTTCTTAAATCACTACTGTCAAACCAAATAATAACATGACATGTACCTCATCACCACACGAAGGCAAGGCATATCCATGCTGCACCTGTGGTCTTATGTTGGACCCCTTATAGACTTAGGTAAATGATTTACATCGACCTGTTTAACGTACAATTTGAATTATCTTGTTTAAATCGACCCAAAAGTAGTCAAACTTAAATTTATTTCTTTTTATACGTACATTCACATGTTCTTTTCTTATTTTTGTCACAATCGAGATCGTGACAGAATGACAAATCAAAAAAACACATGTTTAAATAAGGGTTTTGGAGTCACTAACATAATTTATTCCAAAAAAACTATGAAAAATTATAAAATAAGACATGGTTTACGCAAACTAGATTTGAGTTTGGGAATTTGTTATGCATAGGAAAGATATTTTAGCATCCTACTACGTCTTCTCAAGCAGTATCTTTATTTAACTGTACAAAATTGATGTGGTTTCCAAAATGTTTAAATATTTTCCATAAAAATAACACTATAAGAAACAATATATATATATATATATATATATATATATATATATATATATATATATATATATATATATTTATGGGACTGAAAATGATTGAACTTGTTTTTACCTATTCTAATTCAGAATGAGAAATCAAGGTTACGTAATTCTTTAAAAAGATTATTGATTAGGAAATGTTGGTTTTTTAGTTTTTGTAGATTTTGTATTTTTTGGTATTTTTAAAATGATTGAGAAAAAAATAAGATAATTATTTTGTTGCTAAATTTAAAGCATTATTTAATTATTTAACAAAAAAGAAAGTTTTAAGTCCTAGGACAATCCAGATGATCACATGAGTATTTATACATTTAAAAAAATATTTAATTATTTAGAAAAGAAAAAGTTATTAAGCACTAGAATGATGCCAACAATCACACAAGTGATCATATCCTAAGGAATGCGAAAATACTTTTATCTTTTATTTTACAATTTATTATTTTTATATAGAAGAAGGTAAACACATATGATACTAAAGAGCGCATACGCAAAGGTATAGAAGACGATCAATCCTCTTGGAAAATGTTATTCGTTTATAACTTTTTGTTGCTTAAACAAACTCTTCCTTGGTAATTGTTGTTAGTAGAACTTCTTTTACGCGTAAGCTTATTCCCTTCTATCTTTTCCTCTGGTCTTTCTCTTTATGTCTCTCTATGTATCTCTTTCCTTTCCTTTTCTTTTCATGGGTTGTGTATTTATATACACATATTATAATGCAATCGTAGTCTTAGTCTTAATTATAAATGAATTATTAGGAATAATTGATCTTGACAATAAAATCACATAATGTAATGCAAGATATTGATTTTAATTATTACCATATATATTGCCTTGTTTATTAAAAAAAATGTATTCATAAGAGAATGATATTTTAGAAACTCAATTTCAATTTAAGATAAATTAACTATGAAGATGTTTTAATTGTATCAATTATCCCTCCAAAACGTACATTGTCTGGGTATATATGAAAACCAGTAAATGAAATTTATTAATAATTACCAATAGATATTATTGAATATCTAAAATTTATTTAAATTATATTCCTAATAGTGTTATAATTAAAATTGAGTTAGATTAAAATTATACAAGACTTATTTATTATTATTATTATTATTATTATTATTATTTTTAATATTTAATATAACAACAAATCTCTAATAACTTAATATACTGCATCATGTATGAAGTCGAAGTTAGAAATGAAATGGCGATGTCGTGTTGGATTGGTTACGTTATGGTGTAATTTTTTCAACATTAGTAATGTATTTTGCTACCTCAAACCAAAAGCTATTACGAATTGACGTTTTACCATTTTCTGTTTAATTTCCAAAGCGTACGTGTACTGAATTATTTGAGGTCCAAAATTTAGGAATAACCATTTTGACATTTATTGATTAACTGCCGTTGAATTTGAGATAAAAGTCAACTCGCGTAATCTACATTGACTTCTAATAAAGTAAAACTCTCCTCAATGTCAGCTAATTCAATTCAAAATGTGATTTCCCAACCAAACCACAAGAGTCGCATCTTTTTCCCACATATATTTTCTATTCATATGTTTAAGTTATTTCAAATCAATAATCTATATTTATCATCTCATTCCAGTTTATGCATATGAGAATTAGTGAAGCAAAATGTTTAAAAATTTAAAATTTAGGTTTCAATTTCACATTGAATAAAAAAATAATATATAAGAAAAAAACATACAAATTCGTTTTTTTAAAGTTTTAAATAAAAAATTGTATTAAATCTCGTTGATAAATTTAACTTATGTCATATAGCTCTACCAAAAACTGTCATTTTGTTTTCATATAATTTGTGTAGAACATGTATACAAAAATTCACCATCATCAGTAAGTAAAAGAAAAAACCTGTTGTAAAAATACTATATTATTAAACTGATAAAATAATATATTTCTTACATTTAAAAGAAATGTTTATTATTTAACTTTTTATTAATAGTTAACATGATATTCAAACATAAAATTTTATCTATGGTGTTTTCTTGTTCTTAGGTTTGTCCCTTCTTGAGTATTTCAGAGAATACACACTATCAGGGTCTTTCGTGGCCCTAGTCATATACCAATGTCGGATGGGTGAGTTATTGTTTTATCTCCCTCATTATATTAGTTAAGTATAAAACTAACAGGTCATTTTTTTCATGGTTTTGCAGTTCAATGATTTCCTTAATACTATATTCTTTTCTTCTCCAACGGTTGCATTGATTGTTGTTGTGTTTTTGGACAACACTTTTGACTATAAGGATAATGTCAAAGATAGGGGAATGCCATGGTGAACTAAGTTCAAAACGTTTAAAGGAGACAATCGAAATGAAGAGTTTTACACCCTCCCTTTCAATCTCAACCGTTTCTTCCCTCCATCCTAAGACTTGTATTTTCTGAAAGCATAAGTGGTTCTTGAGCTTTCGGTTTATTTATTTTTAGTATAGTTGAATTGGGTTAGTTAAGTTCAGTTTTTTTTTTTTCATAAGAGAAACTTTATTTGTTCATTCATTCTTTCACATATTTCTCTCTGAAATTTAGTTATTATCGGTATTTATTATCATGGAAAAATATGTCACACTATTATTATCAGAAGATTAATAACAAAGGTTAAGTTATATAGTCTTTTCTTTAAGTAAAAGAAAAAATGAATGTGAAGTTGTAGAAAAGTTGAGTGAGAGAGTATGAATCTGGTTTGGGAGATTTGGCACATTATACTTAGGTGCTACATTTTGAATTATCCTCTTTGGTTGGCTAGTACCACGTGGAGATAGCACTACAAAAGTTTATGCAATGTATTTTTAATTAACTTTTTACTTCTTTTATGCTCTTGTGGTGTTCCTTTCCTTTCAGGGCGATGCCCTTCAAGTGCTTTAATTTTGACTAAAACAAAACATTGAATTCCTCTTACAATTTTAAATTCGAAATTATATTTATTAATTCATACCTTTAATTCTTAAAACTTTTATTGATTACATAATAACGTGGATCTTAAATATTTTAACATAAATATTTAAATTGATTCTTAAAAGATAAATAAAAAGTGTTTAATTAAAACTCTCATAAATAAGTTGTTAAAAATTCACAAGTTTGTCCTTTTTTTATTTAAATCATAATAGAAATTTAATTCAACTAAAAAAAGTATTTATACCATTATTTTACTTAATAATTAAACAATATTTTCAATTTATTAAAATATACATTTTTTATTTTAAATATAAAATTTATTAAATTTAGAATGCAAACTTAAAAACTTAAGTTTGATGTCGAGACAACTTTAATTTTAACAAGAATGATATATGATCAATAAAACATACACCCTAAGTCACTAAGTGAAGTTGGAAAGCTTTATGAACAGGGCAGTCTATCCTGGTGTGCAAAACCCATAACGTAACTCCCCACTTTTGAACTATGCTCCCTTACGTGTATTGAAGTTATAGTTCTTGTTTTCCAACATCATTTTGTGACTTAGGGTGTATGTTTTGTTCATGATAGAACATTGTCGTTCAAATTAAAGGTGTTAGGACATGATACTCAATGTTTGAAGTTCGAAAGTTTTATGTACAGGACAGTCTACCCTAGTGTGCAGAACTCATAACGTAACTCCCCACTTATTTGAACTATGCTCCCTTATGTGTATTGAAGTTATACTTCTTGTTTTTCAACATCATTTTGTGACTTAGGGTATATGTTTTGTTCATGATAGACCATTCTTATTGGACATACAAGTGATCTTCAGGCATTAAATATCACATTTATATCCAACTCCATGGCCAAGGAAACATTCTTTGTAAAACTCATTGTGCAGAAGCAGCACTGGGAGCAATGGACAAATAAATGGAGAGTTCAGGCAAAGTTTCTGCACACAAGGGTCATTTGTGAAAATGACATTGATTTTTAAGAGAACCAATTTTTTTTAAGACTTATTGGACATACAGGTGATTTTCAGGCATTGATTATCACATTTATATCCAACTCCATGGCCAAGGAACAATTTTTTGTAAAACTCATTATGTAGAAACAACACTGGGAGCAAAGACTAAATAAGTGGGGAGTTTAAGCAAAGTTTCTGCACACAGGGGTCATCTATTAAAATAACATTGATTTTTAAGTGAACTAAATTTTTTTAAGATTTATTGGACATACAAGTGATATTCAGTCTACCTTTGTGTGCAAAACTTACAACATAAGTCCCCACTTATTTTAACTGTAGTCTCAAGAGGTAATGCATGGTTATTGATGGTTTTTGAAGTTGACTTTGAAACTGAGTGTGTGTTTTGTTTATCATAAACCAAAGGTTCTTCAAAATTTCAAGTTATTATACTATTTTACTTATAAATTATTATTCAAACTGTTATTCATTCACATAAAAAAATTACTTTTATATATATATATATATATATATATATATATATATATATATATATTTTTTTTTTCAAGTGACTTTTTTTATAGTAAACATTGTATACATCCCCTTGATATATATCCATTAATTCTTGTGTGGAAGGAAAGAGGATTTCAATCAAATCAATGAATTAAAATTTTAATCCAAATACACGAAAGCAATTAATTTGTTGACTATCTAGATGGATATGAAAGATGAAACCTTTATTATTATATTTTTCTTTTTTATTGAACGAAATCCAATAAAATATATATAGGACTTTAATTCCAAGAATAATATATATATATATATATATATATATATATATATATATATATATACTTTAATTACAATGAAACAATTAATATTGTTGCATGCATTTTCTATTTTCAGGAAAATACCCTTTCCATAATGGAACCATCTTGGGCAATATAGAGTGGACGTAACCGTGGTTGAGCTGTACAAACTTTTTCGACAATGTTATCATTTGTTCTCCCTACAACCTGTTTTGGAAATACATACAAACTTTTGAGTAAACAGAACATCTTATAGTGTGTTAGTTAAAAGTTTAGAAATTTTACCTTAGCAGCAGAAAGAAACGTAGAAAAGACTTCATCTATGATTGCCACATCCATTGTGGATGACTGGCTTACACATGCAGGATCACCATTTGGAGCAATAAAATTGTGTTAAGGGGAAGTTGATGGATTAGTTTCAAGATATCCTTCATTGTCTTCTATCAGCCAACTCAACAGAATGAGACACATCCTTCCATTATGTGATATGCTTTATATTCAAGGAAACCCTTTAGAAAAAACAACCAAAATTTTGCCTTTATTAGTTATAGCTGAATGTTAGTTTGGCCAAAAAGCATTCCACCACATTGCACATGATTTTGCAATTGTTTTCATCACTTACAGTATTTAAACATTATTTCAAATTAAATTTGTATATTTTCTCATTAAAAAAACAATTTTATTTAACACCATCAACCATATCTCAATCGTAAATGTTTTATAAGCATTCTCAAATATAACTCATTTTTTTGTGTTTGTATCTTTCAAAATCAATCCTTCCATAACTGTTAAAAAGTTTATATGCATTAATTACACAAACAAGCACATAATTCTAAAATGGATTAAAAATTAGAAGGACTCTTCCAAAGGCTACTGACTTATTAAAAACTTAGCTTTGTATGTTTTCTAGTTATAATTTATTGTGTTTTGCCCTGGTTTACCTCATTGAATGATTCAAAATTCAGAAACCAATTACCTTATCCATCGTGTAAGCATAGTGCTCCCATAGATGGGTACAAAGCCATGCTCCACCCATTGGCCATAAGGCCCACAGAACACCACCATGACCTGCTGATGTTCTATTATTATTGTCATAACAGCATAAATTACCATGTCATTCTTATTTTACTTTCTATGCTTACAAAATCCTAATAAATTACAAACAAAACATCCATCTGCTTCATAAATTATAATTACTATTCTTTTTCCTTTTAAACCTTAACGGGATACCCCTCTTTATATTCATCATCCTCATCAAGGAAAGCACTAAATTCAAGTTTTCTCTACCCAAATTACTCCAGACCTTAATATTTATAAAACTGATTCAAACCCAACCGATAAAAGTATACTAATCCAAATATCTATCATACCATAATTCCTATTAATTTCAATTTTGCAAAATTGCTATAAGGAATCTGACCACTGCTTCAAGGTTCCATCATAAATTCTCTATCTTGATTTTATATCATTTATCACACAACTTTGGTGAACAACCGTACTAACAGTCCTTTGCTGGTGAACGGCCGATTGGTGAACGGCCGATTGTAGTCAAGGAAAATTTGTGGGTGAAAAAACTTTGTCACATAATAAAGTTAAGTATCATTATGTTTTTTTATTAAAGACATGACAACGGACAAAACAAGGAGGGATGCATTTAAATGCGCAAGAGTCGTGTGTGTTGGGAGAGTCACACGTCTGATGCTTTCGTCACCATGTCCGATAATGTCTTCCTTTTGCAAAGATTTGAAATTTGCTTTTTTTAATTATTTTAGTGAGTTTTGTGGTTGTGACACGTGTAAAAGTTCCATTTCTGTTTCCTTCAATTGGATATATATGCATTACTATAAATATACATACTACTAATTATAGATATGTAAAAATATAATTTCCTCTGTTTATATAAAAAAGTCGTACATTCAAAGGTGATTTCTCTTTTTAGCTTAAATTTTTATATAACAGAAAAATGGTTTTTTTTTTAATCTTTTCATTTATTGAAACTCTAATTAAGTTTTAAATTTCTCATAAATTTGGACATCTTTAATTGTTTTTTATTAACTTTTTTTGTTGCTCAAAAAGTTTTATAATTTTTAAATAAGTTTGAACTGTTTAATTTTTTCGTTAGTTGGATTATTTTGTTTAATCAACTTTTTTACCTGTCTCAACATGAAAGGAGTTCGTTTAGTTATTACTTCAAAAATTGCTATGTGAAATAATGAATGAATTTTATTATTTTTGTTAAAAATATGTTGAAATAACGAGATCAACATATACATCATCATCTAAAGCGATCAATGGATTATTCTTGTGACAAGCATCGATGGTATGATCCTTAATATTTAACATGTTTTCAATAATCATAATGAACAAGGAATTGTTTTGTCACCACAATTGATGAAAACGACTTAATTATTTAACACATTTTCAATAAAAAGAAAAAATCATTTTACATTGTACATTAACCATAATATCATTTTTATACTAAACATACAAGTAAATAAGATGATCAAGTAAGAGAATAGTCACTCACCTATTTTAAAAAAATTAAAAAACATAAATATTCATCTTAAATACTCAACTGAAAAATATATAAATTATTTAAGTAATTAATATATATATATATATATATATATATATATATATATATATATATATATATAAAGTTAACAAAAACTCAATCCAAAATATCCAAATATATGAACTTAACTAAGCATTTATTTAATAAAGTACGGAATATTCATATTGCATATTGCAAATTCCAATTTTAATTTTTGCGATATCAAAGTCGACTTTACTATGTCCATTACTTTTCAAATACGGGACTTTGACTTTTTTTTAACGTGTAACATGAAGTTATTTCTCATATTTTCTTTTTTCTTTTTGTTTATTTTCGAGAAGATACATTATATATTTCTTTTTTCACAAAATGTACAAAAACAGCGTATAACATTAAAAATGAACGATGAAATTTTTGTAAATAAATTCAATTATTAAACGTCGTTTAGAATTGCAATTTGACGCAAAAGATATAAAACTTCGAATGACTTTTAAATTCGACATCAAAATGTTAATAAATTCAATAAAATTTGAGCGGAGAATGAAAATTCATTTATTTTGTCAGTGAATTCAATACAAATTTAAGCGGGAGATTGAAAATTCATTCACTTTATCTTAGCGCGCGATACCTCTTCTCTTCTCAAACTTTTCTCAAACGAAGTTTGACGAGTAACACATGTAATTTTTCTTTCATTTGACACAAATGCATGTTAATTAATTACTTTATGTAATTATTTTCGTGCTCTTGTCCTTCGTAGAGGCATTCTGCTTTCTCTCTCACTGGTGACGAAACTTTATTCTGACCAACCCACCTTTTGAATGTTAGTTTTCTTTTTCGTTTTGAAGAACTTATTTGTTGTTTTTTTGTTGAACTTATTTGATGTTGTTGTTTGGTTAAACTTGTTTGTTGTTGTTATTTGATTGAACTTGTTTGTTGTTGTTGTTTGATTGAACTTGTTTGTTGTTGATTATTATTGTTTGTTGTTGATACTACACTACACGTTTATAGTTCATTCTTTATAAAATACCAAAAACTGAAATTTGTTATTTTTTTGTTTTTTCAGGTATCGTAGAGTTGTAAAAAAGGAACACAATTAATTAAAACAACAAAAAAAATTGATTAACATCGAATATTGACAAAATTCGAGTTAAGTTAACGTCAAATTTTTTAAATTCGACGTCAAACTTACGTCTCCTGCTATGATGTCGAACTCGAATGCGTCGTTAAAAACCAAAAATATTCGACATTATACGCTGTTTTTGTACTAGTGATTTTATAGTTTAAGAAAATTACATAGAAACTTTAGCTCATCTAAAAGAAATATATTACTTAGGGATTACAATTTCTTTATTATGTATAAACAGTTTTTTTTTTAATTATGATTTTCGTTCCAATAAAAATATTTTTTTTTGTTTACTTGGAAGTGATTCATTATTTTATTTATGAACATGAGTAGCAAATGGTATTTCTTAGTGTCATCGCGGTGTGTATGTGAAGGTCAAGAATAAAATTTGAAATCGGATATCATTATAATTTTGGAAGTAGATGAAATTGAATTTCATAAATATTGTAAATGAGTTCGAAAAGTGTGTGAGTAGTTATAAATGTCAAGAAGGAAGTAATTTATTAAGGCTACGCACTTATGGGATGTCTGTCTGATTCATGCATGCACTTTTTAGTATCGTTTAACAAAACACAATGTAACTTTAGATTAGAAAAAATATGTATAATTTTATTAGCCTTGGTTTTTAAAATTTACTTTCTAGTTATTTCTCTAATTGTAACTATTAGTGTATACAATAGTGCAACTTAGGAAAATAAATTGAAAGGATCCATCGTTGACCCCGAGTTCTCCCTTCCCTTCCATTATTTTAGTAAAATAAAAAATATTTTTTCATCATTTGACAACGTTTAATGCATTGTTGGGAAGATCATTGGAAGGAGAAACTTTATCTTATAATTGACCCCAAGTCTTTCTGAATCATTCATTCCATATATACCATATATACTTAGTAAATGATAGGAGCACATACACTCATGATTAAATGAAGTTGAAAGAAAAACAGGTGCAGATGGTAAAGCAGCTTCTACTTGTTGTGTTCCTCACTGCTGCAGCAGCAGCAGCCGCTAAAGCCCATCCAGTGACAAAGCCAAACTGCCCAACAAAGTGTGGGAATGTTAGCATTCCCTTTCCCTTCGGCCTGACTAAGCTATGTTCTCTCAACACCTCATTTCTCATCACTTGCAACAAAAGCCTTTCACCACCTATTCCATTCTTGAATACTACTAATAATGAAAAGGTGCGGGTGCTGGACATCTCACTCGACGGCCAACTTCACGTTTCATTGCCAGTTGCCACAAGTTGTGTCAATAACAAGAATGGTGAATCAGACAAGGATTCCTTTTCCTTCGGGTTATACACACCTTTTCACCTGTCATCTCGGCAAAACAAGTTAACTGTATTGGGCGCTTACACGGCAGGAGTAGTATATGAAGACTCTTCATACGCTCCCACTTATTGCGTGTCCATCTACAGCAGCATTTACAACCTCAGCATTTACAGCATGACACATGACGAGTCATGCTCCGGCACTTTCTGTTGCGAGACTCCAATTCAACATAGGCTATCGGAATTCTACTATTCTTGTGCTGCAAATATCTTCGACTATAACTCAACCGATCAGCCATTTCAGTCCTACCCATGTGCTTATACATTTCTGGTTAAGGAGGGAGCCTACAATTTCTCCATGTCAGATTTCATCAATTTTAACACAAGCAACACGTTTCCCGTGGTTGTGGATTGGGCAGTGGGGAACAGGTGCCCAGCTGCTCAGAAGAATGCTTCAAGCTATGCGTGTAAGTCAAAGGACAGTGATTGTCACAATGCAAAGCTGGGACCTGGTTACCATTGTAAATGCTCCACTGGTTTTCGAGGAAATCCTTACCTACTAGATGGTTGTCAAGGTCTCTATATTCTCCTCCTTTTAATCATTTTTAATGTCTTTTTATACTTTATAAAATTATCTTTATTATGCACACAACATTAAAACCCTACTACAATAGTTTTTATTTGAGGATATAATTTATACAACAAACTTGTTTTGTGTTAAAACATCACTCATTTTGAAACCGAGTGTTAATTATTTCATATTTCATGTTCCAATATACTATTGTTATCAAGTGTACAAATTAATGACAAACTATACATAAATTGTGAACATATTTTTCTTTAAAACTCGTTAATTATCTTTTAGATATTGATGAATGCACTGAGGAATCCCACAACTGTTTAAAGGAGAAATCAAAATGCATCAACAGTCCAGCAGGGAGTTACACTTGTTCTTGTCTAAAGGGATACGGCGATGGCAAGATCAATGGAGGCGGATGTGTTACCAGGAGTAACCGCAAAATAATAATTGCTTTCAGTAAGTATACTTTTATTTGTCAAAACATTCTATTCTCGGTTAAAGAACAACGTTAAAAGGGTTTATTATTACAATATAATATTCCTGAAACAAATTTCATTGGTATAAAAAACGATATTAATAATCTAAACAACATCTTTCTATATACATATGTTTTGTGTTAATTACTATATGCATCTAAATAGATTAACAATATTATATTCATATCACACAAAGGGACGATGACTTTTTGTTTCAGGAATTGTTGAGCCACCACTTCTCTTTATTCTTCTGGTTTTGAATTCTCTTGATATGTTGCTTTCAGTTACGTAATAAATCACTAAATAAAAGCATACTTTCGTTCCACTCACTTAAAAACATATATGACCTCTCCTTTATTTGAATCTTTCCATTCATTACACTAAAATTACAATAGTTTTGTCCTTTGTCTGTATAAGGCGCTTGTTATTAAATGTTTCATCAGCAACTGAGAAAGTAATTGTTTACACTTCTCGATGTTCAGGTGTGAGTGGAAGTATATTGACACTTATGGGAGGAACCTTATGCATGTACTGCACATTAAAGAAAAGAAAACTCAACAAACTTAAAGAACATTTTTTTCAACTAAACGGTGGTTTGTTATTACAACAACATATAGGCAGGTACAGTGGATCAAATGAATTGACAAAAATCTTTACTGTGAAAGAACTAAAAGAGGCCACCAACAATTTCAATGAAGAGATGGTTTTAGGCAAAGGTGGGGAGGGAACAGTTTACAAAGGAATATTACCTGACAATAGAATTGTAGCAATAAAAAGGTCCAGAGTTAGTAACCCAAACCAAACTGAGCATTTCATCAATGAGGTGATTCTGCTTTGTCAAATCAACCATAGAAATGTGGTGAAACTCTTGGGATGTTGTTTAGAGACAAAGGTTCCCTTACTTGTTTATGAATTTGTTCCCAATGGAACTGTTTACGAGCATCTCCATGATCAAAGCAAATCTTTAAGACTTACATGGAAAAGAAGATTACAAATAGCAGTTGAAACTGCTGGGGCCCTAGCATACTTGCATTCTGCTACCCATGCACCAATCATACATAGAGATGTGAAAACTTCAAACATACTACTTGATCACAATCTCACTGCAAAGGTTTCTGATTTCGGAGCTTCAAAGATTATTCCTCTTGATCGAACTCAGTTAACAACTTTGGTGTTGGGGACACTAGGGTATCTTGACCCAGAATACTTCCACTCAAGCCAATTAACAGAGAAAAGTGATGTCTACAGTTTTGGAGTTGTCCTAGTCGAACTACTAACAGGAAAGAAGGCACTCTCTTTTGAAAGGCCAGAGGCTCATAGAAACCTAGCGATTCACTTCCATTCTTCAATGAAGGAGGGTCGGTTACTTGAAATTTTTGATGACCGCATAATAGATGAGGCAAATGTTGAGCAGCTAATGGATGTTGTAAACATTGCAAGCCATTGTTTAAGGTTGAAGGGGGAGGAAAGGCCCACCATGAGAGAAGTGGCAATGCAACTTGAAGGAATCAACATTGTGGAGAAGCACCAATGGGAAAACGTGAACTTGTCATTAGAGAATGCTGAATCTATTCTCAAAGCAACACCATCATCTTCTTTTAGTGTAGATGGTGTTAACAACATAAGCATGCATTCTGGCTCTGATGTTTTAAACCAAATTTCCTTCTCCTTAACTAGAGGAAGATGATTAGCTCATGTTATTATAACAATTCACAAGACTGTCGCTATTCAAGACTAGATTCAGAATAATAATGGATTTCATGAATTGTATGTTGTTTTTTTTTTCTTATTGCACAATGTGTCATTACTTTTATGATTAAATGTTGTGTAATATTGATAAACTTTTTAGTTAATTTATCAGGATTTCGTGCCTTGAATGGTCTTTCATGTTTACATTAGTTTTACAATTAATATTCAAGTGGAAATTGTGATGGGATGAAATGTAGTCTGGAATATCATATGTTTTTTCAATAAAAGTTAACTTTAATATTTAATTGATTTATTGGCTAGAATTTTGTAGGTGGAGTTGATGAATGTTTTCTATTGGTTTTACTTATAATTAACGTGTCATGTTATTGAAGATAGATATGTGAAAATACGCTAGCACACATAAAATTACTAATATATATTTGTATTATTATCACTTTAATAATATCGATTTAACGTCCTCCCACCCACCGAAGTTAATGGGGAATAAAATAGTGTTGATAGCTAAATATATATTTTTATTTTTATTTAATTTGTAATGTTAGTTTCTTAATATGTTTTTGAATTTTAAAAAAAAGTTTTTATTAAAATTTGTTATAATTTAGTTTATTGAGCATGAAATAAAAAATATGTTAAAAATATTTTTTTAGTTACATAAATATTTTTCGGATAAGATAAATTCAATAATAGAAATTATTAAAATCATAAAAATCTAATTTTGTCTTTGTATTTATGTTAAAGATAATTGGAGAAAATTAAATTATTAGAAAGAAGATTAGAACAAAAGAATCCAAAACAAAACTCATTCAAATTTTTATATAAGGACATGTAGAGAAACACATGAGGGCAGCATAGTAACCCTTTGAGGGCCTAATTTCATCCACTTCCTCATCTTTAATGTTCTCCCTCCTCTTTTATTTTATTTGTATATTATTTATATTTCATATAGTGTTAAGTCTCTAAGTTGATTATGTTGTAATTTCTTAACTGGATTATGAGATTAGATGAAGAATTTTGTTTGTTCTTTTGATAATTGCTGTGATTTATTTTTATCTATGATTTTTGTCCCTTGATAATAATTTTTACATTGTAACAAGTTAATCCGATGTTAAATATACATAACATCACATGAGTCAAAGGAGTTTTAGTTTTAATTGAGAATTAAAGTTATAAACTCACATGATTGAATGAGATTTTGTCAATAATGGGAACTTATTTTGATTAAACGTGAAACTTTAATTAGAATTAATAAAGAAGTTATTTGGTTAATTAACTTTTTCCTAGATATAAGAGATAGAGTTAGATATAAGAGATAAAGGAGTTAGGTCGAGTAATATTTAATTAGAATTAATAAAGAAGTTATTTGGTTAATTAACTTTTTCCTAGATATAAGAGATAGAGTTAGATATAAGAGATAAAGGAGTTAGGTCGAGTAATATTTAATTGAGAAGATACTTTAGTTATATTTGTTGTGATTAATCTAAAAGGTCTTTGGTTTTTATGGAGAAATTACTTTGGTTAAAAATGAGGATGCTAAAAAATTAATGGAGAGTTACTTTGATTAATTTGAAATGATTGACAAAAAGTCAATAACAATAATCTTTAGGAAACCATGAATCCCATTTGAAACATTAATTGAATCAACTTGTTTTCTTTCCTATTATTTTTTATCTCTTTTAATCTTTTTCCAATTATATTTCTTTCTTACATTTATTATTTTGTTATCTAAATATTTTATTTATCTTTATTTTCTTGTATTACTTCTATTATATTTGACTAACTCTTTTAGTATATAGATTTTATAAGCACTAATTTGTTAGGAATCAATTTTGTTTTCATTGGAAGAGACTTAGGTTTGACTTTACCTTTTTGTTAGTTACTATCTTAACAATACTAAAATTGTTATAGTTTAGTAGTATTAATTTGATCGCATTATTTCTACTTTTATGTCATTTCTACATTCCATAGAATGTTAAACATGTGGAGATTGATTCTATTATAATTTCATTATGAATTCTGAGGTTACAATGAAATAATTTCTTTGTTATTTTAGGCTTAAGGAAAACATTGATTCTTATTTTGATTTACTTTGTTCAATTTGGTCCTTTTATTTTTAATGTTCAATAAGGTCCTATTTTTTTGTCAATTTTCGTTAATTTGGTCCTTTTTTGGTAATCGCATTTAAATCGTTCACGGAAGATGAACAATACGTGCCACGTGTTAGTTCTTGATTTTTTTTAATTTTAAAATAAATGTCCACATGTCAAGTCAACATTGTGTCAAGTAACTATCAATGTCACGTGTCAAGTCAGTATTAGTATTACTTGTCAAGTGAGTGTCAGTGTCACGTGTCACGTGTCAAGTGAGTGTTAGTGTCACATGTCACGTCAATGACCGCCATGTGTCAAGTCAATGACAGTGCCACGTATCAAGTCAGTGTCAAGGTAGTGTGAGTGTCACATGTTAGTTTTAGTGCCACGCGATAGTGTTTATATTGAATTTGGTCTCAATTTTCGTTAATTTTATTCAATTTAGTTCTAATTTTTGTTAATTTTATTCAAATCAGTCTTAATTTTTTCTCTCCCTAATTTGAGACCAAATTAAATTTTTATTAAAATTTACATTTTTATTAAATATTTCTTTCATTATTTTTTAATCAACTCTAACTATATTATTGGAATATAATTATTAGATTTATGTTTAAGTTTTTTACATGTAAAAAGATAAGGTTAGAGTTGGTTTAAAAATAATGAAGAATTTTTCTTTCAATTTAAAAATGATGAAAAAATTTCCTTATAACTTTAAAAATAAATTAAAATTTTCCTTCTAATTTTAAAAATAAATTAGAATTTTCCTTCTAATTTTAAAAATAATGAAGAATTTTTCATCAAATTCTAAAAATAATGAAGTTTTTCTTCTAAAATAAAAAATCATGATGAAATTGAATAAAACTAATGAAATTTGAAACTAAATTGAACAAAATTAACGAGAATTGAGACGAAATTGAATACAAAAAATTGACACGTGATACTTATATTGTCTTGACATGTGACACTCAGACTGACTTGATACGTGACACTAGCAGTGTCATGTAACAAGATGTTAACTTGACAGGTGGACAATTTTTTTTAAATTAAGAAAAGTTTAAAAAAAAACATGAACTTACATGTAGCAATTTTACCATTCCCTTGATCATATGAATTTAAGAATTTTTGAAATTTAACTGAGACTTTACTTTAATTCTATTTATAGAATTTGATTGAAAATGTACTTTGATTGAATTTGATGTGAATAATCTAAAATATAATTTGGTTGAATTTGATATAAATAATCTAAAATGTACTTTGTCAACAAATTAATTAAAAATATATTTTGATTAATTATTGATTTGAAAATCTAAGACAATAATAATTTGAATAATAATCTTTATATAACCGATGATAAATCCAACTTAAAAAAACAGTAAAATCAATTTATTTTCTTTACTATATTTTTATCTATTTTCATTTTTTGGCAATTTAGATTCTTTTCTATTTATTATTTTGCTATATAATATTTTATTTATTTTATTTATTTTTCTTATATCATTTGACTAATATTTTTATATAAATTTTATAAAAACTAACTTGTTAAAAATCAATTATATATCGATTCAAACAACGGTATAGAAATTAAACAACGTATAGAAATGGCTGTTTAGAAAATTCATATGATGCGACTGTTGAACTTTATCATTGACTCCAAGTCTTTCTAAACCAAACATTCTAATTTAAAAGAAAAAAGTATTTTAACATTCTTTTACCTTCGTTTAACACACTTATTCTTACTCTTTCATTGATAAATACAATGTCAAATGAGTAAAGGTGTTTCAATCTGCCGTATGCTTTTTTAAATCTTTTCTCTTTTTGACAAAGTTAACTTTCTTTTCTTTTGTTGACAAGTTAAGGTACAGAAGAAATTATGTGCGGTTTAGGTTGGAAGGGGCAACACATTCAATTTTTATCTTGAAAATTCATTTCATTCCAATTGCTTTTGCTCCAATTGGCATATCTATGATTTCACAAGTTTAGGTTTTTTCTATTAAACTTATTTAATTCATCACTTATAATATATTGTACCTTGTAGGTCTTTGCTTTCTCATCACTGACAAAAATTCAAGTCAGTGTGCTATGAATCCCACAGTAGGTAGCTCAAATCAAAATACACAGGAAGAAAACAAAAAGACAAAGACAGTCATGTTTTATTTGGAAGTATTTCACAAATGATTCTTATCAGAATTGTGTTTCTAAAGTTTTTCAAAGAAATTTTGAATTATATAAAAAGAGAATTTGAAGTAAATGAAAATGTTGAGACATGAAAGTTTTAAACTTAATAAGAGAATTTGATATGCAAATAAAAGAGTGAAGAAGTATGAGACAATTAAATAATACTTAAACAAATTGTTAGATATTACCAGCAAACTAATAAGATAAAATTGTTAAAAAAGAATTTCTAGATTACAAACTCATTGATCCTGTAGTTCTTTTAAAAAGTCGGAGTCTGCTTTCAATTATTATTATCTTTTGCAAAGTTGGAATAATATTATCATGTACATGTTTCTTCTTTATTTTCTTCTTTCGTGATTCGTTTGTTTTACATGATTTTTAGTAGACAAATTTTATCTGTGCTTTGTCAAAAGATGAGGAAGAAAAGTAATGTCCCACGAGATGATTTCAAATCTTGGTTACTTTTAAAAGAATGATGTGGATCCACGATGGAGCTAATCTTGATTATGGGACAGCAATGTAACGTAAAATCCCGATTGAAATTGGAATAACAGATGTCCTTTATGATTTTGTTTGTTTATTTCCGATTTTCTGCAAAATTTAGTCCGATTATTTCCCGACTAACGTAAAACTCATAATGAGTAGTCTTCATTGTTGATGCATAAAGATATAATTAGGCCAAGATCTTAACTACATTCTCCGTAACGATAAAACATAAAACAAAGATAAGTAAGTATCTCTGTTTTGATTTAAGAGATTGAGATCAAATATATTTCTCATAACGGTCTTAAAATTCTAAGCACAGGTTAATGTTCTTTCTCCACCTCCCACTAGTAATTGTTTGGTCGAATTAGGGTATTACATGCAAAAAAAAAATTAATGTTAAAGTCAGTAAATGTTCGATAGTATTAGCAATAAATGTGTAATTGATATAACCAACCTATCACAATACCACAAACTCGTATTTATAGATTTTGATACGGGTTTCTAATTATTATTAACCTAATTACGGCCCAATTGGAAAGACTTAACATAACCGTCCTGAACGTTAACTTCAGCTTTAGTTTGACCGCTCGGTTCCCCGACCTGCTCATATAGGACTATAAACTGGTCGACCGCCCGATTCTTAGGACAATCGGATGGCGTAGGAGGAGGAAGCCGCAACCTTAGCTAGAGATAGAAAGGATAGGAAGAAATTGGTTAGCGAAGGGAATATAGGGGGCAGCTCAAAGCCGAAGGACCTCCCTCAAGGGTAAGTGCAATCAATACACACCTTTGAACACACCGAGGGCATGAATCTTGGAGGAAGCACAAAGTGCAGATATCCTGCCCCCAATCAAGAAGAAACCAACCCTGAGGAATGTAGATGGAAAGAAGCAATGCAGATATCACCAAAACCTCGAGCATACCACGAAGGAATGCTTCACCCTTCGTGACAAAACTGAAGAGTTAATTTGTGTGGGTCACCTCCAAAAGTATGTGAAAACAGACTGATCGAAGACAAGTCCCCCTCAAAGGAGAAGTCCTGATCGTCGCCCTCGTCAAGACGATCGTCGCTACGACATCAGGCGCCACAACAAGAGCAGGAGTCATGATCGCACGTTGAACGATCACATTAATAGACTAATCGAAGAGAAGTCCCCCTCGAAGGAGAAGTCCTGATTGTCGCCCTTGTCAAGACGACCGCTGCTAAGGCAACAGGCGCCGCAATAGGAGCAAGAGGTGGAGCACCGTCGTCTGCACGAAAAAGGAACTCTAGAAGCCTAACCGTTCACCTCGTGGACAAAAAACAAAGATCCATATCACTCATCACCTTCTCAGATGAGTACTTCCACGCCCGGCCTCGATCAAAGATAATGATTATCACTATCAAAATCACTCAGTACAATGTGAGTAAAATATTAATCGACCAGGAAACTCACTCAACAAGAACCAGAGCGAAAGACAAAAATAAGAAAGGAGAGGCTCCCTTGTACCTTAAGCTATCATAAATAGGTTCTTTTTTTCAATTTTTTAACATATTATTAATGTCCATTAAAAAATATTATTTCAAATTCATATTTTAGTTTTACTTTTAAAAAAAACATACTTCAATACTAGTCCACCTAAATTAATAGCATCCAAATTCAAAATATCAAAAACTAAAAAATAAATCAAAAGCACTACTTTAAAGTAAATTTAAAAAAAAAATAAACAAATTGAACTTATAAGTATGACAACAAGCGAGCAAAGACAAATTTCATTGTCTCATACTCATCTCTAAACAAAAAATACATTATTATTCTCATACATATATTCAATGAATATAACATTTTTATCTCATCTCATCTGCACGAAGTATTGGTATACTTGTACCATATTCATACTTGTTTTCTTACAATTTCAATATCAATAATTAATTTTTATAAGAAAATAAAAAATCATGACAATGGAAACATGATATTATAAAATATTCAATAATAAAATGATGTATTCTTGTTTTTTAATACTAAATATTTACTAAGAAATTATAATTGTATATATTTTTGTTAAGAAGTGAACTTTAAGCCTAACTAAATCTTACAAAATTGGTTTGTAAAATAAGATTTACACCCATTTATATCCTATAAATTGACATTATTTACAGTCGATATATGAGACTTCCAATAATTTTAAATTAAAATACCAAATAAAATTTCATGAAAATTAAAATTTTTATTAATTTTGTAAATGTTAATAAACAAAGTTGATTAAATCAAAAAAATATTTTTTAAAAATTATAAAAAAAATGAAACAAGTACCCAATTTTAAAAATAGTTTAAAAGTGTGTTTATTTCTCATTTCCAAGAAATCAAGTTACCACCAATGGAGACACAATATCTGGATGTAGATCTTCTATCAGAAGGAGATTCTGCCTAATCAGCATCAGAATAACAAACCACTATTGTATGATTATTAGAACCATAAGTAACCCTTTTCTAGGAGATCCTTTAATGTACTTTAATATACAAATAACTGCATTCCAATGATCTTCACATGGGGAATTAAGAAATTGACTTACTACACTAACTACAAAGGAAATATTAGGACGAGTAACTTTAAGATAATTCAATTTTTCAACTAGTCTTCTATATTTCTCGGGATCTGACATAGGCTCCCCCTGTTTTGGTAGAAGTTTAGTATTAGGATCCATGGGTGTTTCCACAGATTTTGAATGCATCAACCCAGTTTCCTGCAAAATATCCAGTGCATATTTCCTTTGAGATATAACAATACCATCATTGGATTGTGCCACCTCAATACCCAAGAAATATCTAAGTTTGGCAAGATATTTGGTCTAAAAATGGTTTCAAAGATGTTGTTTCATCTGAGAGATGTCATGACTATCACTTCCTGTAAGAACAATGTCATTAACATATATTATCAAGTAGACAGATCCAACACTCGAGTGACGGTAAAAGACTGAATGATCTGCCTCACACCGAGTCATACCAAATTGTTGAACAACATTACTAAAGTTTCCAAACCAAGCCCCAGAAGATTGTTTTAGGCCATATATGGATTTGCGAAGACGACATACCAACCCAGAAGACTCCCCTAGAGCAACAAATCCTAGAGGTTGCTCCATAGCAAATCTCCGTTAAGTAATGCATTTTTTACATCCAGTTGATAAAGAGGTCATTGTTGAAGAGTCGCCATGACTATAAATAAACGAACATATGTCATCTTTGCCACTAGAGAAAAAGTATCACCATAATCCAACCCAAAAATTTGAGTGTAACCTTTGGCCACAAGACAAGCTTTGAGGCGATCAATATAGTTCCATCAGGACCAACTTTGATAGCAAGAAGCCACCTCCAACCAACAACAGACTTCCAAGTAGGTAATGAGATAAGATCCAGAGTTCCATTACTCTAAAGAACACTTAGTTCATCTAGCATGGCTTGACGCCAACCAGGATGGGCTAAGGCATAGTAACAAAATTTTGGGATGGTTACAAAAGAAATAGACGAAAGGCAAGTATAAAAATATGAAGAAAATCTATGATAACTTAAAGCAAGATAATGTGGAGAGGGATTACAAGTAGAACATATACCTTTTCGAAGGGCAATTGGAAGGGTAGATTCAATTGTCGGAGCCGGAGGAGACAAGGCAGTTGACACTTCAATTGAGTCACTCAGTGGTTGTTGAGAAACGCCTGGTGAACTAGGCACAATTGGAGGAGCACAAACAAAAGGAATATTGAGAGTATTACAAGGAGCCATATCAGAAGAAGAATGATCATTAAAATAAAAGGAAGACTCATTGAAGGGGACATCTGTAGATATAAAATAAAGATCAAGAGAAGGAGAAAACACTTGTATCCTTTCTTTGATTTAGTAAAGCCTAAAAAAACACATTTGTGTGATCGAGGAGCTAATTTATCAAGACCAGAACCAAAATTATGAACAGAAAATGTAGACCAAAAAACTTTTAGAGGTAAAGGGTGAAGGGGTTCATGAGGAAATAAGATAGAATGAGGTATTTTATTTTCTAAAACAGAAGAGGGCATGCAATTAACGAGATAACATGTAGTAAGAACAACATCACCCAAAAAATGTTGAGGAATGTTACCATTAACTAAAAGAGTACGAGTTGTTTCAATAAGATGTCTATTTTTGTGCTCAACCACCCCATTTTATTGAGGTGTATAAGCACATGAAGTTTGGTGGAGAATACCATGAGAAGCCATAAATTGTTGAAAAGAATGGGAAAGATATTCATGGTCATTATCACTATGCAAAGTTTGAATAGAAAAACCAAACTATGTTTTAATTTCATTATAAAAGGTTTGAAAAAGATACAATTACTCAGAACGATTTTTCATTAAAAACAGTCAAATGCATCTAAAATAATCATCAATAAAAGTAATGAAATATTGAAAACCTAAATTAGACTTAAAACAACTAGGTCCCCAAATGTCAGAATGAACTAAGGCAAAAGGGGACGAAGCACGTTGTGAGACATTACGAGGAAAGGAACTACGAATATGTTTGCCTAATTGACACGACTCATAAACCAAATTGGACAACTTGGATAAGTTAGGAACAAGTTGTTGCAATTTGGAAAGACTGGGATGACCTAACTGAGCATGAAGAAGAGATGGAGACTCCATAATTGCACCAATATATGTAAAGGGGCGAAGATGATGAAGACCATGAGACTCACCACTAGTGCCAATCACCTGTCTCGAACCTCAGACTTGTAAACAAACAGAATCTTTGTTAAAAGAAATATCATAATCAAGAGAACAAGTTAGACGACTGACATATAATGCAGTGGAACTAGAAGGTTGTTGATCCTTATACCATTTGAGAAATTTACTAAAAATAACAGAGTCATCAGTAATATCAAATGAAGGAGGATCCCCAGTAGGTGATTATGATGGAGAAGCAGTCTGAACAATTACAGCAGATTTAGGAGGGCGATCATGTAATGCATAACACCTGTCAATCGTGTGGCCTATCTTGCCACAATGGTTACACTTGAGACGTCCTTTTCCCGGTTTGTGAGAGTGATTGTGTTCATGATGTTGAGATGCCAACGTAGAGGAAACATATGTATCATTGATATGTTTACTAGGTACACACAAAAGAGTGAAACAAGTAGAAGTCAAGTGGGAACAATAGATGAACCCAAAATCTGATCACGAATATGAGAATACTCATCAGCAAGGTCGTGAAATGCTAGTAGCATGAAGAACTTTGACCGTTGCTCTATTTCTTTGGCAGGAGTAGAGGCAGGAGGCAATAATTCATTAAACTCATGAAGAAGAGCATGAATTTTACCCATATAATCAGTCATAGAGTCTTGAAGCCGAGGAGCAAGAACATTGAGAAGATCATGGCAAAGACCATAAAGACATTGAGTATTATTGGTGTATAATAATTTAGCGTGTTCCCAGATTTCAAAACATGTTTCGTAGGAACGAAAAATTTGTTTTAAAGAGGAATGAAGGGTACCCTTGATAACAATGCATAACTGAGCATCAACTTTCAACCAATGGGTAACTACAGCGGAATCAATAGTTGTCACGTTCTGAGTCATATGATCAAGATACCCCTAACTCTTAAGCCAAAGTTTAACGTATGATCTCCAAGTCGCATAATTAGTATCATCTAACTTGTCAGTAGATAAATACACATTAACATAATTAGTATAAATGGACGGGTTATAAGCCATGAACAAGCGAGAAAGTAAAAAACCTAGAACTTAAAAGAGGCCCAATCAACACAACCAGGTCGTGATGAGTCCAATGAAGGTGGTTGATGATCTTGACGACATTGTGGTTGCTTGGCCAAGACGAGAAGAATTGTTGTCATAAGTTGAAACTAATGCTCTGGTGACAGAGACAACAGCGACAACGACTCTAACGGCGACGACGGTTGTAGTAGGTAGAGCCAACGAACAAAGAATCTTATAATAGAGGTTTATAACGTCGACAACAACTCTAGATACTATGTTGAATATAGTGAAATTTATGTATAGAATTAATCTCCCTTGTATTGAATATACACATAGGGTTCTCTATTTATAATAGAAGTAATATGGACTAAGCCCAAAATATACAAATAAGAAATAATAACAAACTATATAAAGATAAAAGATAAATATAAATAAAGATAATATATCTAACATAGTGATAAAAATAAACAACAAATAAAATATTAAAAAAAATAAAAATGTTCAAATTTGTGTTGGAAAAAACAATTTAATACATTATTCAACAAAATTGTAAAAAAAACTTTGAAGATTTAAAAAAAAATCATTTATCACACTAGTAGAACTCGTAAAAGATAATCAAAATTGTTTTAATAAAACAAAATATCTTTAAATAAAACAAAAGATAAGTTTTTTTATATGTTTTTTTATATTATCTATTAAACAAAGGATTTATGCGATTAAAAATTAAAAATTGAAGATAAAAACAAAATTCATGAAACTAAACTAAAAATTATATATATATATATATATATATATATATATATATATATATATATATATATATATATATATATATATATATATATATATATATTTTAGATTACCTTTTAATGATCTAAATTTCATAAAATAGGATATGTATAAATATCGTTCTCATATACTCAATTAAAAAAATATAATATTATCAAAACCTATATATAATCAATGCAAAAATTTCTCATTCAAATAAAGATGAATTTAGACAATATTTACGAGTACCGATTTATTTACCTTCCCTGCTTACAAGCATAATTTCATTTTAAAATTTGAAAAAAAAAACTTCAAATCATACTTCTAAACACAATATCTAAATGAATTAAGAATATACATATTAATTACAAAGCACATTTTCAATATGGAAACAAGAGAAAGTTAATAAAAACGAAGTCGTACTTGAACTGCCACTTCGTCCTTCCAAGCACGACGGGGACTCATCTATGGAAATTTAAAAAAAAAAATTGCCATATTGGTAATTTCAATTAAAATGGTGTTTTGACAGGCTACTGTGCAGATAAGTGAGTGCTAACGGACTATTTAGCAAGTCGTGTGTATAATTTACATTAAACAATATTGAATATTATATAGAGAAGTGAATGTGACACTCTTCCACAATATAACCATAGAAGTAAACGAATAGCTATTTCAAACTTTGAAACTAAGACAGTGAAGCATCCTAATCATGCAATGGCTGATGCAACTGTTTCAACCTTTGTTGGACGCCAGAATGTCTTCTGAATGCAAAGTAATCCCTCCCCATTTTTTGAATATGTCAGCCGAATATCCCAGTGTAGAGACTTAGCCATGCTTTCTATCTCACTAATAGTTTCAGCATTGTCTCTTACCACCAAATAACCTTCTGGTCTTAGGATCCTATCCACTTCTGCAATCACTGCCACTATGTTGCACCTGAATCCAAATGTCAGTTAAATCAGAAGGATGCTTAAAGACCAAGGAGATTTCTTCGTATACAACTTTTAAAGTTACTGAACATACTTTTTCTTAAGTGTCGATAATATAGAATCTGCATGAAGAAGATCATAGGATCTAGGGTATGTATTGAAGGATTCACACCAATCATGATAGATACCAAATAATCCACGCTCATATATTATAGGCAGTGTGTCCGGAGAATCAATCGGAACCACATTCATTACCCAGACATTCACTCTCAGGGTTCTGAGTGCTGCAGCAAACCTGAAGACACGAGAGAAAAGAAAAAAATAATACTAAACAAGGTATATTTGACAATGAAGTCTGTAAGCATAAACCCAAAAAAGTCTTGCTAGTTAAGACAAGGAATTATTCACAAGTTGTTATTACTAAAAGGATATATCTAAAGAACAAAATATACAAACAATTATCATTTTCAAAAGGATTAAAATAAGAATAACAGAGAAGGAAAAGAGTGAAATACTGAAGTGTACTTGAAAGAGCTGATAATCCTTCCGACGAATGAAACATGTTAGTAGTTCAAAAATAGAAATCACCATTTCCACCCCAAAGGATTAAAATGTCAATCAATTTAGTCAACATTAGCAATGTAACAAAAGGATTAAAGTGACGACTTTTTTATCTTTTAGAGATGAAAATTGTGATTCCCATCTGTCAGGAATTAATGTGACCAACCTCAAATATTTCAAGGACCAAAATGGTGTCTTATTCTTTTGGTAAACACCACATGAAATTAATGGGCACTAAAGTAGAATATCTACTCATTTTCCTACAATTCTGCTTGTGGAAACATTGTTAAGGGAGAAAAGAAAGAGATGCATTGTACAAAATAATGATTTTTCACCAGACTAAATCGAATAAAAAGAACAAAAATGCAACTAATTTCCATTTCAAAGAGGAACCAGGAATATGCAAAAGTACAAATAAACCGTTACCCTCCATAAACAGCTCTCATGTCCATCACATTTCTTACTGAAGACCAATTCATGCCCATTCCATTCAAATATGAGCGGAATAGAACGTTTTTCCAATGCTTGTAGTCAGCAGTGAATTCAACCGCAGCAGCTCTTCCATAAACACCAGCCTGAGAGTTTATCCAGTAAGGTGGTTTCTCCAACCTTAGTGGCCATTGCTCAGGCCATACTGATCCACGCTCTGATGCATCAATGGGCACTTTGTGCATACAAGCCTGTAGTGATACATTCCTGAAGACATGCAAGTTGGAACACATCATAAAAGATAAAAACATTGTAAAAAAGGAATTTTCTCCCACTAAGTAATGCATTATGAACACTCTCAGCAATTTCAACCTCAGTGATTAATTTTTAGATGTTCAATTCCATTTTCCTTTTTTCTTTTTTCTTTTTCTTAATCGAACAAGTGACTCTAGCAATTCAAGCCCAGAAGTGATTTTAATAGAAGAATACGTCAGTTTATTTCAGTATTAACTATAAAGATTCTCGTTCTTTTTCTCAAGCTTCACACACAAATTGATAGGTGCAGACAAGCATAACAGTACTCTTCAAATACCAACAATTTATACTTGCAAAGAAAGCTTGCACAAATTTCAGAAGAAAAAAATTATTTACTTTATACATCAATACAGTTATAAATTCATATTTCTTGGAAGAAAAGACTCCTGAATCATTTGGATTAGTGTTGTCATTATTTTTTTAATCTCATTCTTATTAGGAAATTTTCAAAAAGTTGCTTCTATTCCACCGTATATTAGAATCCTATTTATGCCTATTGCTCACAATATAAAAATAGAGTTACCAGGCTGTATTTGGATCATCAGATTCGTTGCACATGGGTGGCTCATTTTTTATTCTGTTGTTATAGCATTCATTGTCAGTTGGTTTTCTATATATTGCTGCTGCCACTCCATTCAATTTGTCCTTTGCAATTACCACCAGATCCCAGCACATTGACACTGTAATTTCACCCATCGCTGCAACAAAATAGTTTTCAGATTTTGCGTGACATCTACTCATCACTTCATTTATTAGAGGAACATGAATTTGGGTTTAATAGGGTACCTTTCCAAATCTCAACACTTTCTGGATCCTTTTGGTACACTGGAGTAGCAGACCATACAAAGTATCCTCCAGGTCTTAAGACACGGTTAAGCTCTAAGAGTAACCTGCCACCTGCATTGTACAACGAATATATTACTAGAACCATCATGCGTAAGTGAGAAAAAAAAAATCCATTGAAATGTTTATCATACCTTCTAAATGCCAAGGGACTCTACAACGAGCACAGTGGACAAGATCAAAGACAGAAGCTGGGTAGGGTAATCTTATGGTGCCCATGACACCTAGTGTGGCAGGAATTCCCCGTTCCAGAGCAAATTGTACTTGTGCCTCGTGCACATCTTTAGGAGCAAATGACATGGTCAGCACGTCTTTTTCAAACAGATAGCCTCCAAAGCTGGCTACCCCACACCCAACATCCAATATCACTCGACTTCTCTTCCCCCATGCAATTTTAGGAAGAGACTGCATCATTATACAAACGCCCATTTATGAGGAGAATGACATATACATCACAATAACTATGAGCAGGATGGGTAAAACACTGCTTAATTTTCAAGACAATGAATTTACAAGTTTGAAAGGCACTGTAATCATACAAGCTTACAGTGTAATGTGATATTGCAACGAGTAAATGACAAAGCAAAACAAGAAAAGCTAAATAAAGTAGGTGCAATAAGATGAAAGTTTACATGACACAGGTCAGCTCAAATTTAGGATAACTATTACTATGTCTAAGATGATCAAATATTCTAGAAACTTATGTGCCCTGTATTACAAGAGTGTAAAATCACCAAAAATAAAAGAAAGAGAAAAAACAGCTATTGCAGGAATCATATAGATTTATTGCAATTCACACTTTTACAACGTCTGAACCAGACATCGGCTCCATAATCAGGACTGATAAAAATGTATGGAATGGCTTTATCTCATTGCAATTTAAAAAAGAAAGGTGTAAGCAAAAGCAGAAAAATTATAAATGATGTAACTTCCTCTAAAGAAATGTCAATATATTATGTGGACAGCATGTCATTATGTTACTTAAGAAAGAGGCTTCTGTTTTCCCATCACTAAGAATCAGGTTATAACAGTAGTTGGTTATGCAGAACAACATATTTGCGAGCCATTGATAGCATTGCAAGACAGAAACTCAAAGGCTTACTTTCTGAATGAATTCTATGTAATGAAGAGCCCCATGTTTAAATTGAGTTCCCCCACCTGGAAAAGTAAGGTATTCACCAGCATCTTTAACCCAGTTTTGATGACCCTTAACTTCTACAAGTTTTGTGTGTGGGGCATTCTTGTACCATATCTGCAAGAGGCACCAAAATATTGAATTTCACTACAAGTAACAATATGATGCTTTCATCAAGTTTATGTATTGCATACCATTTCCCTGCTTTTGGGCCACCTAATTGGGCTTCTATAGCCCTCGGGCAGAGAAACAAGACAAGTGGTAGCTTCATCAGGACAGTGTCTCTCACGATGCTCATAGTGCCTTATGCTTTGAAGCCTTCTAATTGCTTGCCAATTGTCAAGGCAAGGAATATACTCTGATCCGGTAGTTGTATTACAAAGTTTCCAATCATACCTTCTGCTGTCAATAGAAACTGAAGACTTCTGTAATTCCTTTTCATGTTGTGACTCTGTGGCTTGAGTTGACCAGGTTCCATTTTCAGCGCTAGTTTCAATCAAAGTTTCTGATTGTGTATCAGTAATAAAATCGTTTTTTGAAGCTTGACTATTTTCATGGCTATCTGTGTTACTCTCTCCAGAACTTTGTGTTGTTTCAGAATGTGTATTTATCTTTGCTGTCTCGTCTTCAGTCTCATTAACTATCTCATCCTGTTGTGTAACTTTATCCATACTTTTTTCTGTCCCTACTTTGTTATCATGTGCACTCTTGTTAGATTCCTTTTCCTCCAAAGTTTCCATTGATCCTATGAGCTCGTCATTATGAACTTGACCATTCAAAGTTTCTGTTTCTGCAGAGTCAGAATTTAATGTTCCATCTGATTCTTTCTCCTTCTCGTCAGTGCTCGGCTTGACATTCCTCATTTGATCATTCTCCTCAGCAGTATTCCCGGGATCCTTCTCAAAATCATTCTTTTCATCTGCGCTCTCCCTAACAACCTCCTGGTTTTCGTTAGCCATTTTATCAGACAATTCTCCAATTTCCTTTTGCTCATTCTGGCTTTCTGCAAAACTATCGCTCTGAGGTTTAAGAGTCTGGCTATCTCCCTCTCTTGGTTCTTCTGGCATATCACCAGATTTTTCTTCAAATTGCGTGGAATCACTCTGTACATCTTTTACATCACTAATGGTCTCAGATACCTGAATGACTGAATTCTGAATTGGAACAATGGTTGACATTATAATCCATACACCAACCAAACAAAATGCAACGAATACAGCTATAGAAACCGTTGAACAGTAGTTTGGCATGTTCCTCCCCTCGCCTCGGGAATTCTTCCCCAGCACCATGTTTGCAAATTGCTGCTATATCAAGATAATTGCACCTAGAAAAGGGAGTAATAAAATATGTAGAACTTGTTAAAAAATCCTGTGACTCAGCTACATGTTGATGTTTTCTCCTCTTTTATATAAAAAAACAATGATCTTGGAAAGTAAGTTGCCTAGATATCTCCAATACACAAAATGTAAGGAAAATCATGTTGTAGCTCTACCATTTTATTCAAATAAAACCTTCGAGGGTACCAAATGTTTTTTTTTTTTTTCTGAATTTTCTAATCCGAAGCTTGAAAAAGGGGGGAGAGCAATTAGCGTTCCCAACACTCCAAAAATGGGTCGAATGAAGGTAGGTAATAACATAAGCCGGGGTAGCACTTCAAAGTTACTATGAATTAAGCTAAAGAACATGAATGGAGAAGCCAGAAATTCACAAGTACCTACTCTATATTAGCGACTAAAACATGCTCAAGCTTTATAAAAGGAATATTCTATTCTTCTTCGTTCTTTCTTCTTTATTAAAAAAAATCAACCTTTGATAAATAAAAGATAAACTTTTATCAAGAAAGATCAAAGCTTTCTCCCAACAATCCTACAAATGAAGGACAATTTCACACGAGGATGCGGGTATATGAGCTGAAACTGAACAAAATCCAGTGCAAAATACCCAGAACACACCTTATGAATGAAACCGTGAAAAAACCGAAAATACTAAAAAAAAACCCAAAACATGAAAGTGAAAACTAAGATAATGTTTCCAAATAAGGGAAATGAAGATAACGGTTCAAGAGAAAAGCAGTTGAGGTAAAGCATCCAGCTTTTAACTCACATTCCCCTAAAAAACAGAACCCACATACGCACAGTTGTCGGCATATTCTTCTGAAAAAGCAAGATCATCAATGTACAGATGCAAGGTCCATAGATGATACTCTGGAAGGAAAGGATGCAAAGTGTGAAAGCGAGGAAAGGGTACGAAGGATTAGAACTGTACCTTACTGGGCAGGTGAGATCCCTAGAGCAGACTTTGCTCACATTCCTACAATGACTGGTCTGAGGGAAAGGTCGTTTAGGCCAAACACCAAACAGTCGAAACACTGAACACTGTTTCTTTGTGGTCTAATAAGTAAAGAGATTGAGGATAAGGAGAAGAATATCAGTGTGCGTGTACTAACTCAAATATCAAGCTGACAGAACCTACTAAGTATTTGATTATGACGAACAGTTAACATCGAGATCATTCATCACCGATGGTTCTTTGAATTTACTCAATAATTACGACAACGAACTTTTTTCCGAATAAACCCACTTGGAAGAATTCCACAGACGGGTTTGCTTTGTAAAATTACCTGCAACAACTTGGCTGTAAATTAAGGAAGAAAAAAAATCTCGGCCGATTTTAGAGTTTATTTGGATAACACAGAGGAAAGAAAGAAGAGAAAAAGAAAATAAGAACAAAAAACTAAAGAGAAGTAAATTATACATCACAAGTAGGGATTTCAAAATAAAAAGTATTTAAATGAAAATCAAATTCAAAAGAATTATAAGTGTTGGATATTATTAATTTCTTTTTATTAAATATATATAGGATAATATATATAATATTATATTTATAATAAAAGAAATACAAAATAAATTTAATATATAAATAAGAAATAATAATAAACTAACTAAAAATAAAATAAAAGATAATCACGTATAAGTGTTATTTGAATGACATTTTGAAATTGTAACTTTTTAAGTAATTGTTCAAGCCAAACAAAATCATGAGTGGTTGATGTCATATTATGCTTCTATATTAAATCTGGCGACATCACTATGTTTCTTGTTTTTCTAAGAAATCAATTTACCACCAATAGAAACACAATATTTGAATATAAACCTTCTAGCATAAGGAGATCTTACCCAATCAGCATTTGATTAACAAACCACTCTTGAATGGTTAGCATTTGATTAACAAACCACTCTTGAATGGTTATTGGAAATTAAGAAATTGATTTACCACACTAACTGCAAAGGAAATGTCAAGATGGATAACAGTAAGATAATTCAATTTTTCAACTAATCTTTTATACTGCTCAGGGTCAAACATAGGATCCCCTATTTTTGTATAAGTTTAGTATTAAGATTCATGGATATGTCAACACATTTTGAATTCATCTACTCAGATTTCTCCAAAAATAGTCAATGCATACTTCTTTTGAGATATAACAATTCCATTGGATTGTGTCACCTTAATACCAAAGAAATATCTAAGTTTACCAAGACCTTTGGTTTGAAAATGGTTGCAAAATTATTGTTTTATCTGAAAGATGTCATGATTGTCACTCCTTGTAAGAATAATGTCATCAACATATACAATCAAATAGAAACATTCAATATTCAAGTGATGATAAAAAGACTAAATCATTTGTCTCACACTAAGTCATACCAAATTGTTGAACAACATTACTAAATTTTTCAAACCAAACTTGAGCAACAAATCTTGGAGGTTGCTCCATATAAATATCTTCTTGCAAATCTCCATTAAGGAACGCTTTTTTGACATCCAGTTAATAAATAGGTCTTTGTTGAATAGTCACTATGGCTATAAATAAATGAACAGATGCCATCTTTGCCACTAAAGAAAAAATATTACCATAATCCAACCCAAAAATGTGTGTGTAACTTATGCCTATAAGACGGGCTTTGAGGCAATCAATAGTTCCATCAGGACCAACTTTGATAGCAAAAATTCACCTCCAACCAATAACAATTTATAGATGGTAATGGGACAAGTTCCTAAGCTCCACTATTCTGAAGAGAAAAAATGTTTATCTAGCATGGCATGACACCAACCAGAATGGACTAAGGCATCACTGACAGAATTTGGGATGGTCACAAAAAAAATAGACAAAAGGTGGTTATAAAAAGGTGAAGACAATCTATGATAACTTAAAACAATATAATGTTGAGAGAGATTATGAGTAGAACTTATACCTTTACAAAAGGCAATTGGAAGGGCAGACTCAGTTGTTAGAGTCGGAGGAGACAAAGTAGTTGGCACTTGAATTGAGTCACTTGGTGGTTGTTGAGACACATATAGTGGAGTAGGTACAATTAGAGGAGCACAAATAATAGGAATATTGATTTTATTAGAGGGAGACATATCAAAAACAAAATTGAAGGTGGCATCTGCAAAAACAAAAATAGCGGTTAAGAGAAGGAGAAAAACACTTGTATCATTTTTTTGTGATTTAATAGAGCTTAAAAATACACATTTGTGATCAAGGAGATAATTTATTAAGACCAAGACTAAAATTATGAACAAAACATGTAGACAAAAAAAAAAATTAGAGGTAAGGGATAAAGGAGTTCATGAGGAAATAAAATAGAATGAGATATTTTATTATCTACAATCGAAGAGGACATGTGATCAATGAGATAACATGCAGTAATAATAGCATCACCCAAAAATATTGAAGAATGTTACCATGGATTAAAAAGGGAGTGAGTCGTTTCAATAATATGTCTATTTTTGTGCTCACCCACCCCATTTTGTTGAGGTATATAAGCACATGAAGTTTGATGGAGAATACCATGAGAAGCCATATAAATATAGAATGGGTAAGATATTAATGGCAATTATCACTTCGCAAAGTTTAAATAGAAATATCTAACTGAGTTTTAATTTCATTATAAAAAGTTTTAAAGATATAGAACAAATTAGAACAATTTTTTATTAAAAATAGCCAAGTGTATTTGGAATAATCATCAATAAAAGTAATGAAATATTGAAAACCTAAATTAGACTTAACACAATTAGTCCTCAAATGTCAAAATGGACTAAAGCAAAATGGACTAAAGCAAAATGAGATTAAGCAAATTGTAAAACATTACGAGGAAAGGAATTACATATATATTTTCGTAATTGACACGACTCACAGACCAAATAGGACAACTTTGAGAAGTTAGAAACAAGCTACTGCAATTTGACAAGACTAAAATCACCTAACTGAGCATGAAGAATAGATGAAAAATTTATAATCATGCTAACATGTGTAGAAGGACGAAGATAATAGAGACTAAGACTCATATTTGGTTCCAATCACCTATCTCAAACTTTGATCTTGTAAATAAACATAATCTTTGTTAAAATAAATAACACAATCAAGAGAGAGTTAGACAACTAATGGATAATAAGTTAAAATGAACCCAAAAACATAAAGAACATTATCAATATATAAACAAGGAAATTCAGAAGTTGGCCACGACCATATGAGTCAAAGTTGGTCAACAAGCCTTCTCTGGTCAAAGTGCAATTTTGGAAAATTTAGAAGGGACTAAAGAGCAGATAGAAGAAATTTTAGGGCCTTTATGTAATTTTGGAAAGTCAGAAAAGTTAAAAGATAAGATTCAGTTGTTGAATTAATTTAATTTGGGAATATCAACAGAAAATATCTTCCAAATAATGTTATAATTATCTAAATCTTTTAGTTATTTGGAAGGTATAAGATAAAAGATTTTGTCAATTGAATATTCAGAGTCCAAGCCCAATCAAGCCCTATATAAAGAGACCCAGGAGGGACTTCACTTCATTTATTCATTCACCACTTCTCTCTTATTTCATCTTGTATTCAACTTCATTCATGGAGAGCTAAGCATGTAGGACTATTCTACTGTAATTCCATTATGGGTTCTGAGGTTAGATTGAGTTAATGCAATTGTTTATTTTGATTATTGCTTTAAGTTGTTCTCTCTCTACGTCTTTCATCTCTCTATCAAATTAAAAGCAAAGATTCTTGCATCATAATGTGTTTGAATTTACATGCATATTGATTATATGAGTTCTAGGGTTTCTATGTTTAATTGAGAATCTAGTTTGATTTAATTTAGGAACTTTCATATGATTAATTGGTTTTTACTATCAATTGATAATGTATTTTGATTGGTAGTAATAATTTCAACTATAATCAATTGAGAATGTACTTTGATTGATTAGTTTTTAATTTGGTTAGGTGATTTAAGAATAGACATGATTAAACATAATAGGATTTGATTGAGAATGTACTTTGGTTGAATTCATTGTGAATAATCTAGAATGTTTTTGCATTTGATTGAGAATTTACTTTGGTTAAGTGCTTGATCGCCCTCAAATTAATTAAGAATGTACTTAAATTAATTTGAAACTTAAATAACAATCAATTGAACAATTATCTTTGAATAACCGATTTTGAATCTATCTTGGAAAAGTAGTGGAATTAGTCTATTTCATTATAATCGTTTTTAAGTTTCTTATTTGTTCTTTAAACTTTCTCCAAACATCATTTTTATTCTTGAACATTGCATTGCATTCATAAGATTCAAATATTAAAAGGCAATTCCATATTCGTTGGGAGACGACTCATGGTTACTTTAACCCTATCTACTTTCTCGAATACTACTTGCCAATACTGAAGTTGCCTTGAAAAGTAGTATTAATTTGATAGTTTCAACGACAGCCATAGAGCCTTAATGTTGAAGAGCAACAACATTGAAAATATCATAACAAACACCATAAATATATTGAGTATCATTGGTGTATAATAATTTGTTGTGTTCCTAGATTTCAAAACATGTTTTGTACGAATGAAAATTTGGTTTAAAGAAAAGTACAAGTACCCTTGATAACAATGCATAACTAAGCATCAACTTTCAACCAACGGGGTAACTATAGCGAAATCAATAGTTGTCACGATTGATACCCAAGTTGTATAATTAATATCGTATAACTTATCAATAGTTGTCTCGAATACTACTTGCCAATACTGAAGTTTCCTTGAAAAGTAGTATTAATTTGATAGCTTCAACGACAGTCATAGAGCCTTAATGTTGAAGAGCAACAACATTAAAAAGATCATAACAAACACCATAAATATATTGAGTATCATTGGTGTATAATAATTTGTTGTGTTCCCAGATTTCAAAACATGTTTTGTACGAATGAAAATTTGGTTTAAAGAAAAGTACAAGTACCCTTGATAACAATGCATAACTAAGCATCAACTTTCAACCAACAGGGTAACTATAGCGAAATCAATAGTTGTCACGATTGATACCCAAGTTGTATAATTAATATCGTATAACTTATCAATAGATAAATGCACATTGACACAGTTAGTATATATAAACGGGTCAAACGTAACAAAAAAAGGGTATAAAGAGATAGTAGGGGAAGAAGCCATGAACAAGCAGAAAAGAGAAAAAACCTAAAAATCGAAAGAGACTCAATCAGCACAACAAGGTCATATCCAAAGAGAGTAGATTGTGGTGAGTCCAACGAAAGTGGTCGGCATTGGAGACAACAATGCACGCGCAGCCAGATGTAGAGAACTCTCATTCTCGTCCACTAAATCTAGGGAACGTTCTTTGTGAACTCTTAGTCCAAACCGAGAGGTGAGGAATATTCTCAGTGAACTCTTACTCTCGTCCGCTTAGCCTAAGGAACGTTCTCCGTGAACTCCTAGTCCAAAATGAGAGGTGAGGAATGTTCTCAATGAACTCTCACTCTCGTCCACTAAACCTAAGAAACGTTCTTCGTGAACTCCTAGTCCAAACCGAGAGGTGAGGAATGTTCTTAATGAACTCCTAGTTTAAACCAAGCAGAGAGAAGCGTTCTCAATGAACTCTCACTCTCGTCTAACAAACCTAGCTAGGTTGCGTTCTCTGTAAACTTCTAACATCAACCAAGCAGTAAGGGAGTAATGATGAACATTTCAATTACACTATGGCCTTCATAATCATGTTTGGCTAATATACTTAAGTAAGATGTTTACTTAAGTCATTTTATCTTTGAATAACTTCGTGTGGACAACATTTTTAGCAATAAAATGTTGCTTACTTATAACAAATCATTCAAGCAATAAAGAAATTGTTGATGAAGTGGTTGAAGTGAATGAAAACAACGCAGAAAAGGTTGTTAGGGAGGTTGGAGGCAACACATAAATTCCTCTATAATTTTCATATATTTATCATAATCATAGATACGTCAGTAAAATTATAGTTCACTAATCCATTAAATACACATATCTTTTAAAAAGATAAGTATTGAGTACACGACATCTAATAAAAAGACCAACACTAAGGAGAAAAAAACTTAATAAGAAAACATGTTTATATAAAAAAAAATTGTTTATTTTTGAATTAGAAATTATATTAATCTCTGTATATTGGTGTTCAAGTCTCATTCTTATTCATGGATTCTTTCTTTAATAAATCCATCATTATATATTAAGTCTTTTAATTATCAATCTTTTTTTAAATGATTATGTTAAAGATTTGAAAAAATTTCACTTGAAATGATTGGATTATATATATATATATATATATATATATATATATATATATATATTATCCATGAATTCTTTCTTTAATAGATCCATCGTTATATTAAATCTTTAAATATCAATCTTTCTTAAATGATTTTGTTAAAGATTTGAAAAAATTCACTTGAGATGGTTGGATTATATATATATTATCTTGAATTTTTTTTAATACATCCATTATATATTAAATCTTTTAACTATCAATCTTTCTTAAATGATTTTGTTAAAGATTTGAAAAAATTTCACTTGAGATGATTGGATTATATACATATATATATATATATATATTACATAATTGAATGTTTTTCTATAGAATGTTTCTTTTAAACTTCCTAATAAATAATATGTACAAAATCTTATAATATTAATTTTCAATTATTTAATATCTCTTTTATATAGATCATAATATATTAATATAAATTAGTTTGTTATATTGTTGTTTTTATTATTTATATTTTATAAAATTTGAGATGAATAATTTCAATAATATAAAAAAATAATTTCACAAATGGATAATTAATAGAAAAGGGTTTTCTTTTTTACAAAATTAGGCCAATTATATTTAGAAATTATATATCTGAGTTTCCTTTAAAAGAATTACATACAGAGCTTAGTCATGCTTACTAGACACGAATAAGTGCCACCATATGAAGATGAACTCGTGCGATAAGATGATTTTAGTGAAAATGTTAAAATCATACAAGCCAATGACGACTTGAATTAAAGATATGGTAAAGGTGAAGTTATAAAAGAATGATTGAATTTCTTCTAAAATTTGAAAACAGTAAAGTCGTGCAGGTGAATATTTCAATATAATTATAGGTGAACTGAAATTGTCATAAAGTGTGAGATCGTTCTCCATATTAATGTTAAAATCCTGAAACCAAAACATGGTTTTTGTGTATTGAAAAACAGTGATGAAGTCACTAATTAATGACTATTTCAATTAAATTTTATGAATTTTGGAAGAAGTTGTTTGTATGACTTTAACTAATTAAAGTCTAATTAATTAAAATGAAGTTGTTCTTAAATTGCATGATATTAACATTTTCACTGAAGTGATTATAGGATCATACACATGTTAGAAATTGTGTTATAAGTGACGACTTCTTAAGTTGTATCTCGTAAATACGATTTAATCTTATATGGAATTTTGGAAAATAAGGAGCCCCAAACAGATCTCAATTCGCTTCACACCGAACTCTTCACCACGTAATGCCACGTCACTACATTATCCACAACATGCGTTATCGAAAATTTGAGCTCTGTCAGGACGTGGCACAACGTTCGATTCCATTCTCAAATCATGCATTGTGTTTATAATATAAATATATATAATTTCCATTTTCTATTATTTATTAAAAACAAAGAAAAAAATCGTGTGGAAGGAATGGAGTGATGGAGATTTTCGAGTGTGGGGTCTGAATCACAGTCCACATGAGTAACCAAACCATGAACACCAATTTTCCCACATCACTTTACTCTCTTTCTTTCTCCATCGCTGTTTTTCTTTAAGCCTTGAGAAGAAGACAATGGTAACCTCTGAACCATGAAGAGCAGCTCTCTGTTATGCATCTTCAATGGCATGTCATTGTGCTTACAATGCCTTTTTATTTTCACCAACCAGAGACTTCTTCACCACCAACCATATCATGCATAAGCCATCATCCACAAGATGCAGACCTTTTCTCTTGTCCATCACCAACGCCACACCATCCTACAATACCCTTGTTTCTGAGGTGCCCTTCTTTCTCTTTTTACTTTCATGACTCCTGCCACTGTCTTACATTCAGTGTTATCTGCCTGCATTTTTAATTTAATGCCTAACATTAGGGAAATTTTTGTTTTTTCGTGATGTATAAAGTAATATGACTAGTTCTGTATGCCTTTAAGGATATCAATTTACTTGTTTAACGTCTTATTTATCTGCTATTGCATTTATGTAATGACACAAGGGGTGTTTTTATTGTTTCTTCTTTTAGTCTTAGTGCTATTTCAGCTCACAATGTGCCATTGAAATTTTAAAGCTTTATTATGTCTTGTACACCGGTATTCAGGCCTTTGCATATATATTCATCCATCAATTGCTTGTTTCAAGAATATGGTCAAGGACAAATGTAGTTCAGATTAGGAAGAAACTAATAGCATCTAAAGGTGAAAGGAATTATGCTTCCTGTATTTCACTGCCTGATCTGTTGAAATATTAAGATTGTAGCCGTCAAAGATTTTGACTTATATTGGTCAGTTGCTATTGCATTCTGTGACTAGTGGCTCTGTTACAGTCATCAGTGTATTATTATGGATAAACAACTTCAATCTGTAATCCCAATTTTACAAGATTTAGATTCGTACAAAAACTAATATGCTTCATTCATGAGACAATTATTTGCAATTTGAGATCCATCCAATTGATTTCTCGTAGTAATCAATGATTATAATCTGAAATGAAAACACCACCAAATACCTTCCTTCTCTTTGTTGAACTCAGTTTAAGCTTACAACTTTTCATATAGCTATACGAAAGATTACTATTTGATTTTGTTATAAGTTTCACTGATAGAGGGATTTTTTATTATTATTTAGGCTGTTAGGCTCTTGGTTCCAACAGCAAAATTTGAAGCTTCCAAACTGAAGGTTGTTCTATTGGAAGATCAGATAAACGGATATGCAAGTATTCTTCCCAGAACCTACATTCTTTCCCATTGCGACTTTACAGCTAATCTGACTTTAGCAGTGTCCAATGTGATCCACCTAGAACAGGTTTGGTTCCTATTCTCATTATTTCATGCTTGGCTTGGAAAAACCTGTGCCTGTTTTGTGTTTTGAACAAGAACATTAGTTTTCCTAGTTAATAGGTATTTTATGTATGTAACTCCTTGTGAGCAGTTGAGAGGGTGGTACGAGAAGGATGATGTTGTAGCTGAATGGAAGAAAGTGCAAAATGAAATGTGCCTACATGTTCATTGCTTTGTCAGTGGTCCCAATTCCTTCTCGGACCTGGCTGCTGAATTTAGATATCACATATTCTCCAAGGAAATGCCTCTGGTAAGTTTGCATTTACCTTCCACTTTAAACTTATATGGAACAATGGTTCTATCTGCTATATGCTCCACTCGTTCTTTCAATTGAATTTTGAGGAGGTTTTGTTTCCTGAAGATCATATTTATAACCTTTCAGATCTTTTTATGCTATGTTCTCGTATTATTATTGTTATTATTTACAAGGATGAGACTCTCATTTCTCTAAGATGTATTTTTGAGAAAAAAAAATTATAACCATGCCTATGGTGAAAAATGACTTGAGTATGGCAGGTTCTGAAAGCAATTCATTTTGGAGATTCTGCACTTTTCCGTGAGCATCCCGAATTGCTGGATTCTATAGTTAGAGTATATTTTCATTCTAGCTCACAGAATTACAACAGAATGGAATGTTGGGGACCTCTCAAGGATGCAATGGAGGTATTCAAATAAACACTTTTCAGTTTTTTCTAGTCATTTCAGCAAACACATTCATTACATCTAGGATATTCATTTTCTAAATATGTCTCTTGTTTCTTCAGGGAAAACAAGCAAACAAGTTCCAAGGGTCAATAAGTAGAGATAATCCGGAAAAGTGGCGGAGTCCAAAGTCCATTTTTCAAGCTCTTTTTGCTTTTCTTCTTTGAACTGTGTCAAATCCAAAACTTGGATTATTTGTCTTTATCCCAATTCTTTCCACAGCTCAGAATTTCAGGTGGGCTAGACAGAGCAAAATTCAGCTTGCAGTAACGAACTAATCCCAAAACCAAACTATGTATCTTTGGGAAGACTCAACCAAAGAAAAAAAAATGTAAATTTACACAAAAAGAAGAATTCTTGTGCCCCAAGGCAATTAATTTGCTTTTCTAATTTATGTGACCATTGCAATCTGACAACACAGCTCACATGTATGTGATGTTTCTCAAGTGCGCCAAAGATTATCTTCCTCACTAAATTTTAAAATTAAATAATGATACACAGATAATTCTCAACATTAAATTTGTGTTTAGCAGAGATTAAAGAAATATGAAAGTGTTTGGTTTTGAGAGAAATAAGATGAAAATAAAAAAAATGAAATTGGAAGAACTTATATTGTAATTTTATGTGGATCCTGCACTGATTTTAAAAATTCAACCTTCAATTATCATGAAATAAATTAGTGAAATTAGTATACTTTCTCTTTCACTCATTTTCTTCAACAAATCATGGTATCAAACCAACTCTAACAGTTTTCTCTAAATATGCATAAGGCAATCGCTACTTGCACCCTAACAAAATTTTTCCGGCACCCTATCATTCAAAATAAATAATTCAGGATTTTTTTTCGGAGCCTCTTTTATTACGGGAAATATTTTCCGGAAGAAGTAAACATATCACACTTGGACGCCCAGACCACCAGCAGACACACATTGGTTGATGAAAATAAAATCTTATAATATTTAATACATAATAAATTATGTCTTTAGTCACCCATACTGGATAATACTTTTTCAAACGAATAAGGGTTATTTTCAAGGTTTGAGGAATCCTTTTAAATATAGAAATAATAGTGTTATTTTATGAAGTTATCCAAAAAGTTATTGAAATAAATCAGAAAATAGTTTATTAATAACTTATACTCTCTTTTTTATCTTAAATATAAACTAACTAGTGCTAATTAAAAATATTGTTTAAAATCATTTAGTTATATTACTTTTATTCATAAAATGATTTTTAACATAAAAATAAATAAAATTTATTTTGATGTCATTCATTGTAACTTAATAACAAGAATAGAAAAATCATTAAAAATAGAGTTTTAATTGAAGTGTACGTATCTTGAGAATGAAATCAATTAAAAAAAGTATATTTCATACTTGTATGTGTTTACTTATATTCAAGAGTAGGAAAAGTGAATTATCTCCAAATATGTTCTTTAAAATCTTTATACAAATACTTATATCACAAAATAAATTATAACTCGGTGCTTTCAAAATAATAGCATGTTTGCATTATCATGTAAGAGGTGAACATCCGTATTAAGGCATCTTTTAGAAGTTTTCGAACTACAATACAAACATGGTATAATAAATTGTAAATCCAAACACTATGGGGGAATTTGATATATTAGCAACCACCAGGGGAAATTCTATAGTGGAGATGGCCGTACATTATTCCTACCTCAGTCTAACTTTTATGAAGTATACGATATAAACAATGTCCAAGAATATAATGTGCTTGGACAAAACCCTCACCTGCGATAAATTAAGTTTGTACGAACATAGCTGCTCTTGCATGAACCTTGCTATTATCGGAAGTTTATAGCCATTACAAGCAAATTGTTAGGAAACACGAAGGTTCCTATTCTAACTTTATAGTTTATACAGCACATCTTGTGTTCATATAAATGCATGTCACTTACTACCTCAGTCTCACATTCTCTGGTAAGATAAACCAGGTTATCTCATTCTCGTGGAAAAGAAAGTGGGAATGGAATCGGGGCATGGAAGTAGGCAAGCATCATGCAAGAGCAGCAGAGAAGACTCATTTTCTCCTATTAGAGGAAGCATCAAGAGGAAAATATTCATCTTCATTTGTGCAAAGATAAAGAAACGCATTATCGCTTACCTGGTCGCCTCAACATAGCAAGCCATTCTCTTCGTGGGTTTTAAAAACCTGCAACACTACGTGTGTATTATATCATGATCCAGTACAAATTATGCATGTATCCACAAACACTACGTATTAATTAACTGCCACCTCTTTCTCATGGAACATGTAATATTTTGTTTCTAAATAAATGTTACCTCATTGAAGTATTAAACAAGGATGGTTTTTCCATGTATCATATTATCATATACAAAATTACTCCCATTGCTTGAGGGAATTGGAGACAAGATATTATTAGCTCTAACGATGTTGGTCGGGGCTAGATCTCTGCACACATAAATCCACTAAAAGGGACAAATTAGTTGCACAACCACTTACAGCATATTGTTGAGGAGAAAGTTCCTTCAGTTCAGTCCCAACTCCCAACAGTGTTATATTGTTATAAAAATGGCGATGGGCCATGAGAAGGTAAAGACACCAACTTTTAACTTCATGTGGTTGGTGTCTGGGTATGACTCTCCGTTCATCCGATCCACCTTTAAAGCATAACAGCTATTTCGTATGTAGCTCCGCACCCATCCAAGCACGATATTACACACATAAAATATTTTATCCATAATGAATATTTAAATTAGTTGGCCACCTCGATGAATATTAGACATAGATTGCACCTAGGTCCTACTCCTTATCGAAATGTTTGCTGGATCTATTTAGTGGTTTTTCAGATCCGATCACCGAGTAAGGAAAAATGCTATAATCCTTATCGAAATGTTTGCTGGATCTATTTAGTGGTTTTTCAGATCCGATCACCGAGTAAGGAAAAATGCTACAATTCCAATGCAAGGTTTCTTAATTCTCTGAGCAAAATAAAAGCATAATCCAGGTTTCTGATGGTCACGGACTCCAACTGTTGACTGTACAATGATATTACTAGCCTACGAGCTTCTGGGCTTCAACATTTCTTCTAATTGTCTATCATCAAGTAGGATCTGAGCAGTTGGAACCCGAATCTGTGCAAGAGCTTAAAATTGCCATGCAATACCCACCCACTCCCTTTTTCAAACCAGCGTATTTGAAGAGACTCTGATGCTTAAAAGAATCTGATATTATTAAAAACATAAGCCAACAAATTCAATATGAACAATATACATGAATATACGCAATATATGTAAATACACGCATGATCAATTCATATCCGAAGGGTCCTAAACCACAAACCGGTCGTCTCAGTGATCTGAAGCAAAATGTGAAAAACAACATTCATAAACTATACCAGCATAAGCAAACAAACACAATATATCAATATGACCTATTGGGTTTGGAAGATGATGAGGTTTTGGATTTTGCAAAATCAACAAGATCTTTGAAAAGGGCATCTTCTGGCTTCTGTTCTTTGGTTGGGGTGGATGAATTCATCGAGAGATTTTGAGTTTGTCCCACCAAGCTGTCATAAGAGGAATTGGATCCACTACTTGAATGGGATGCACCTTGTTGCTCAAAAAATTGTTGTCTCTGATTATACTTTGAAGGCGGGGGTGGAATGATGCCAGTAGATTGAGTGTCCCAGGGAGCTGGAGGCAGCCTCTCAGAAGATTTGTCCACAGAAGGCTGTTCATCATACACAGGCTGGCTGCTCAAAATTGGTGATGAGGTACTCACAGTATGGGGACGAGAAGCAGACACTGGTGACGTTGGATTAGGGCTAGAGTGAACGGGAGCTGCAAATGCAGTGGGTTCTGAGTTTTGAGATCCTTCTGTCTTGTATGTATCACCACTGAGATAGTCAACCACACCAGTGCCAGAGTAGACAGGCTTCTTTGATGCTGGTGGTGGGGGAAGAACTGGGTTTATCCTCCCTGGTTCTGCCTTGTCATAGATTGGTTTCCTATTCTGTGCATGAGCATCACGTGATGACCTGAAATCATGGTATTTAAATGTTAATGAAACTGAAAAAGAAAGAGAAAAAGACAAGGGGGATAGGCGATCTATTGTCATGGTTACAGGGGAAGACATATCAACTACAAGGGTATCATATCAATCATCTAATAAAAATAGTTCAAGCCTATCCTATGACTCCCCCCAGCACAATTGTGCGCATTAAGAAAGATGAAGTAACTACACAAGAACTTCTGGGGTTCACCTATGAGCTAGTTGAGCGAAATCCTCTTCTGTTTCATCATCTTCGTGGTTTACATTTACAAGTGGCAAGACCGAAGTTTCTGCTTCTCTAGCACCTGAATCAGAAGTTCCTTTCACAATATCATCATGTCTACGGAGCACACGTTGAAGGCTGTCATTCAGTGCCAATCCCTGACCTAAAAGCTGCTCATCCCTGAAAGTGAAGTAACCATTACAGTCACTCTTTATAATTGCACAAAGAAAAGAGACCTAGAAATTGAAAGCAAAAAATACTTACGTAGTACTGTTTACAAGAAGCATGACTCGCTTTTGGTATGAACGGCACTGGTCAACAAGGTCAACAATCACTTCCTCCTTCACACCCTGACATATCGGTCCAGAGTAATAAGAAGCAAATGAATAATGAAAACTTGCCATGGCAGTTTTGCACTGCACTATAAAGTTAATACCACAACAAGCAAAGGCATTAAGTTTGAATCATCCTAGTTCAGCAAATGCAAGCGATGGTTCCTAGATGCAGTCATTTTCTGGACACGCCCCAAACATTTCATGGTTAACTCAGCATTAAATTTGTATCATACCTTACTTCTGCACTTGCAAGGCGCGCTTGCACAGAACCGGTCATGTAATGGACTATAATGTCCCAAAATTTTCATGGTTAGCTACTGATAATATTAATTTTTACCATTATTTTAGATATCTTTTACTGACAAAATCAATTCTTCTCTAGCTTTTAACCTTCTTAGTCTTCAATTTTATCTTACTTTTGTAAATAATTACACTTTGGGTTACAGTAATCTAATTATACCAATAATCCCCATTCTTGCGTTAATTTAGTAACAGGAAGCTTTTGTCCCAAGCCAGACATGTTTGCATCCCAAAGAAGCATGAAGAACAAACAAAATGTGAGCACCAGATTCAGTGAGCAGATTCAGCAGCGCTGGGCACCACCAAGTCAGAAAGCACAAATCAACATAGCACTAGGCACCATTCAGAGGGGTTGGGCACCCTGTTCCATGGAAACATGGCATTGGCACCATTCAAAGGGTGTTGGGCTCCAGTTTGACAGAGAGCTCCCTTCTCTGAGGTGTGAAATAGCGCCCAGTGGTGGGGGACCTGCGCGCAATGCCACTTATGCTGATGTGGCAAATTTTTCCCTATTTCTTCTTATTGCTAGAGGAAAACTCATCTTTGGAGGGTTGGATACAAAAGCACTCGTTTGGAGAGCTTGGAGGTATGCTAGGGTTTGTGGGAACAATTCCTTCTTCCTTCTTGTATCTCTATCTTCTTCCATCTTTCATTTTGTAAGCTTCGACTCTCCATGACAATGGAGAACTAAACCCATTTTGTTGGAGGTAGATGTAACTACTGAACTCTTATGTATTTTGCAATGATTTGAAATATATAAATGTCATTTCCATTAAATATTAGTATTCCTGTTTCTTTGCTTAATGTTTGTTGTGACTTGATCAACTATAGCTTGATACTTGGTTTATTAGGTGTTGGAAAATATCTTTTGTAACCTAGAACTGAAACAAGATACCTAATAAAACTTGTATCTAGGAATGGAGCTTGACTCATTAGTTGTCTTAAAACTTAGTTCATAAATCGGATTTGTTTATTAGGGGTTCAAGGGATTAACTCTTAATAAGAAAACCTAAGCTCATTCATTCTGATAAGGAATTAGGGTTTGAGTAAACTTGAGGGTTGACATTAGCATTATAATGATGAGGAGTTGAGTTATTAAATGCATGAAATCTAACCCCAACAATATCATTCTGTATCATTTACTGTCGTTTACATCATCTAAGCATGTTTAACTTCCGAAGTGTTTACTTGTTTATGCATTAATTTACTTTCTTGCACATAACATCAAATTATGGAAATATTATGTAACCTAGATTAGTTATTAGTTGTACAATTACTTAATATTATATGAGTCTCTTGGGAAAACAGTCTTACCGGTGACTACTTGCACAACTCGGTACACTTGCCAAAGAGGATTTAACAGATACTTTATAATCTCAGCTAAAAACAATGTGCTTTCACAACACCAGGGCAAGCAAGACTTAACAAATTATGACTTAAAACAGGAAAAGCGGAAGGGACTAACATTTGGTGATCTGTTCAAAGCTATAATGGACCTGACAGTTTTTTCATTCCTCTGGATGATAAATTATGCTTATTCTTTATACAATCACTACAAAATAAGTAACTTGATCTGGGCCAGCTAAGTTTCGTAAGTCATGAATGATCTTGATATTGAGACAGGAAAATTTATATCTGTGAGCAAAGTTATAGAATGAAGGAAGAACAGGAAAAAACCCTTGAGTCACACAAAAACATATAAGAGTCTCACCTAAAAATGAGACACTTCAGGCCTTCAGCTGTGCCAGGGTAGGGAGGAAAGGGATTTAAAGTCTTAACTTAATCTGAATATAACTAATAATTGTCACAGCCAACTTATTTCATTTTGCCAAATGCTATCAAACCCAGATCAAGAATTTCATCGTACCACAAAACTAGCAGGATATGAAAAGACGGAAACCAAAGCAAAGCAATTTCAAAGCTCAAACCTATACACATTTCCACAGACAAGAAAACTGAACGAAGGCTCCAGAAATAAGGCTCCAGAAATAAGCCACCAGAAAAGGAACAAGAAATAATAATAATAATATCACCTCATGGTCTTTAGGATTCAAGGCACTAAGCATTTCCATCAACACATCAGCTAGTCCTTCAGCATTTTGAATCTCTGTTAAACTGCTTATAAGAAAATCAAGTATGAGATGGATAAAGCAAACACCAACATTTATTTCGCATGTTTCAGACAAGAATGACTATTTACGAGGAAAAACAGAGGTACAAAAAATTCCCAGAACAATGACAATAAAATAGTTCAGAAGCGCTTCAAAATACCCTTGTAAATATGTAAGCAATTTTTACCCAAATAAATTAATACCAACGGCATATCTTAACCTAAGGGAGTTCATAATACTAAATGCATCAGGCCAATGTGATAGTCAACAATGTTGCGATTGAACAAATTCTGCAAGAGAAAAAACAAGGAAAACTTGACCATGATATAGCCGTCTGTGACAGCATAACTACTGGCCACAAAGCATGATTACTAACAGTGTGAATTTGTGGCATAGGGGTAGCAATGAGCATTTTCAGATAACCTCATTAACATGTCACCCGAGAAGATTTTAATTACCAATGGTGAACTACAGTTATGTACACATCATTTATAGAAAGCAGAGCTCAGACAAGAATGCGTATATTAAAAACTTAAGAAACCAAAATTTACAAGATCCACTATTATGATGAATACCCTGTTAATTTCCTTGCACAATGTGGAATATATAATAAAACTGTTAACTAACTTCAACCCACAACAAAAATAAGTATTAGAACATTATGAGCATGATAAAGTTCAAAAAGCACCTAAGGCCAGATGCATCTGACTGGAGAGAAGCCTGAATAGTAGCGTCATCAAATTCTTCAGCAGCATGAACAATTGGCTGAGTTTGAGGAGGAGTGAAGAATGGTACACTATTCTCCTCTCGAGGTGGAAACTCAACTCCCGCAGACTGATTATCAAAAATATTACATTAGCTGTGTCAAAAAAGTAACAACTTAATGATATATTAGTTTAGAATAATGAGCTTGAAATATTATTAGCAAACGCAATGATATACTAGAATTGAACAATAATTTCTAATATATTATTAATTAGATATGCATATCTATTTGAGAGGGTGGGATTTCTGAGGTGGGATATGAATAACGCAAGCTCACAGTTGGATGCAGGTGCAGCTCAGGTAACAGTATAACTCATTAACTTAATAGAAAAACAAGAAACAAAGATGACTTAAGTCTAATTTGACCCTGGATAAATAAAGCAACTATAATAATATGCTGAATACAGGCAGAAGAAACTAACACGACTCTAGTAGAAAAAAATTTCACAGTTGTCACAGTACAAACGTATAGCATAAATTAATTTCAGAAAGCAATATCAAGGTAAAGAACAGCTCACCTTCAATTCATTATACGCGGCATGATATTGAGGATAAACCCCAGTTGGCCCCCCAAAAGCTTCTTGCCATGTATCAATTAAAATCAGTATCTTTTCCCTCACATTTAAATCTGGCTGTAAAAGAAGACAACAATGGATAAGAAAGTATTCCACTCCCAAAATACAATTGCACACGGAACATTTAAAAAGAAATATAGCGTCCAAACCCATAAATACCTTCTTCTTCACTATCTTAACCATTTCATGTAAGATATCCCGCTCGATTATCTGCTGAAATACACTTTCACCACAATTTTTACTGAGGGTCTCCAATACCTAGATTAAATACAAAGCACCCAAGTCAGGTAATCATTGCTTTTTGAAGAATTGTACACCTAATCTCTTTTTATGACGGCAGATTAAAAACTTGTAATCATGACGACTTTTGCATATTGTAACTTTAAAAAGTGTAAAAAAAACTCGTAATAACTCAAAATACATATTTAACACATTATATCCAAGTAAATGAAATATTCACAATTATCCAAAAGTAAAGCAACAGAAATACTCACAAAAAGTGCCAGAAGCTGTATTTTTGGATTTTTACTGCCCAAACGCTTTTTGAGTATCTTCAATGCATCCTTTGCTTGCCTATAAAATTTAATTAGTTATATAACACAGAAGATCATAAGCAATTTTAATAAGGAAAACCCATGAGAAATCAAAATAACAATCAATCAAATCAATTACATACTTGAAATCCAAAACTAAAATGCAGGATCAAATTTATAAGTGGTTTAATTTCACTTATAGTCCTCCTGTTTTCATCAATTTTTGGTTTTATTCCCCTGGTTTTGAATGAAAAAACATAATGCCCACAATGTTCAAATTGATACAACTGAATTCCTCGTCCATTTTCTTTTATCTGTATTCAAGTGCTCATTTTTGCTGACTGTAATAACGTGTTTCTTCATAATACTATGTCAGCAAGAGTGTCACGTTAATAAGAGCAAAATGATGAAAGAAGACTCAATTGCAACATTTCGAAAAAACTGAGGGGGCATGAATTTGAAATTAAAGGCACGAAAAGAGTGATTAAGGCATCAAAACATAACTCAATGAACTGAATCTCAGAATTAAACCAGTATACGATGGTCTTTTTACGTGGTAAGAACTTTCTATAGTTTCCAACTCAATAATCCTTCAAAAATCAAAACCTTGACTTTTTTCAGTTCAGTTATATTTGTGATACATCAATAGAAATTCCGTTGCTCCCTTTTCAATGAAAACCCTGAACACAGCAGTTGTTTTACGAGAAAGAAAAGGGCTACCAGCAGTTAACACAGAGACAGCTACGTTTTACCAACATAAAAAATTGTAAGAGTACAAGACCAGTCTTTATTTTCCAAAACAAAAAAGATTAAATTAACATCTTTTGAAGCAAGATTACTAATGAACTTACCGAACCAGATTAGAGGCAGTTATCGTAAATATAAACCAACAAAAGGTGCGTATGGACGAGTTTCCTAGGAAGTACTTTCAGGAAAACAAAATATGAAGAAAAATTAAAATTATTTTCACTATAAAGATAAAATTATTTCATGGGCACGTTAATTTGTGAATTTTCTCTCATATAACTTCCCCTAAATTCTTTTAACTTGAGCATAAGCAAATTTTAGCTAAGGCATAAACTCATTTCATTTTTTTGTTCTTACTTTTTTCTTAGAAATGTCGTTCAAAAGTCTGTCCAATCAGACCCTAAGAAACCGTTCAAGTTTGAGTGGAAAAATAAAACTCTTATCATGTATGACAGTATTCATACAGCAAATACACTGACTCTCCAAGCAAAGCACGGGTAGAGATTTAAGCAGTGATCAGAGAGTACGCTAAACAAAGCATCACTGAATAGAGCAATACCCCGGGTCCATATTAATGATATCACACAACTCTATGTTGATAGCCCAGTCCGGGCCAATGAGCATGTCACTAGTTGCTCTCTCAGCACAGGCAGCAGCGTTGTTAGCCATCTCTCTCTATCTCCAGCGAGTCAAGCCCCTCTACTTTCAACTTTTCTACAAACCCAACGGAACAATATCAATAATAAAGCCCTTGCAGAAATGTAGAGTGCATCGTACTAAAAATTAACAGTTATTTGATCAGCATCTAAAATTAAAAAATAAATAAATAAAACCCAAATTCATTCAGTCAAGGTGGTAAAACAAAAACATGCTCAAAATTAAACAGAGAGAAAGAATGCAACGAAGTCAGCATCGAAATTGATTGTAGAGAAACTCAATCCAGTAGATGATCGAAATCCAGATATGGGAAAGAAACCCTATGGGAAAGTAAAAAGCCGAATCGCTCGATAGATTGGAAAGTTGAGACGAAGAAAAAATCAGATCATAATCATTCATTCCAAATCAAAGAAGTGAGTGAGAAGGAGCAGATGAACGAAGAGAAATAAGAAGAAAGAGATAAAGGATTATGCAGATACGGAAGGAAGCTAAAACCCCATAGTAAAGAGTTGACGAGATAGAGAAAGAGAAATCGAAGTGAATAATAAAGACCGAGAAGAAACGATACCTGTGTAGGAAGAAGAAGAAGAAGAAGAAGAATTGAGAATCAGAAACTGAAATGAAGAATGAAGTGATGATAGCACTGAATTTGGGATTGTGAGAGCAACTACACCCACACCCAACCCACGCTTTTTCTATGTCACCGTCCGCTCTCTTTCTTTATTATTCCGTCTATCAATTTATTAATCCTTGTTTTCAATGTCCACATGCCATCTTCAAAACTTCTTTTTACAAGTCTTTTTGTTGAAATTAATCTTATTATTATCATTAATATTTTTTGACATTTGTACTCCGAATATTAACCAAATGTGCCATAATTGATACTACTTATTTTGATTAGTACAAGGACGTGTGAACAGACAAATTGGGAAGAATAAGAAAAGTAGGAAGGTTTAGAGATTAGAAGCTAATGTTTGTGGATTAAAAAATGTAGTGAAGCTAATGTCTTATACTAGTATTTGGTGAGGTTTCCTAGTATGACTTTGATGGAGAAGGGAAGAATCGGTTCCAAGTCGTAAGCGCGTTTTCTATGTTTTCTCTCTTTGTCTCCGTTTGGATTGGATTGGGAATCACGGGCTGACGTTGGAATTTGGAAGGGTCAACGGGATTTGTACTTCTCATTTTATCATCCTACAAATCAAAACACAAACCCCTCTTCTCGATGCTCCCATTCATCGTTCTAGTCAAATCTTTCGTTTTAACGTCTTCTACTAAATCAATATAAAAACATATACTATTACTATTTTAACATTATTTTTTGGATTAAAACTTCAAATACAAATTAAATTTTAATATGACAAATTTTCTTTTTTACAAAAATATCATTTATGTTATATATCCTTTATCGTAACAATTTATTTACACGATCAAAACATATATTAAGCATGCATTGCTTGTATTATAAATATAGATTTTACAGTTGGCGTTTGGTCACGAATGAATAGTCAACAAGTTTATAGATCTTACGTGTAAATCGACTTACAAACAAAATTAAGCTAAATATAAATTACATTAATACTAAGTTAAATTATTATCGTTTGAACTATAATTAAACTAGTTATAATAAGAAATTTATTGCAGATTTGGTATTCAATTAATTAGTTACTTTTGTTATGTATTTATTATTAGAAGATTTAGATAAACGTTAACTTTAGTATTAAAATATTTTCTACAAATAATACCCAATTGGACGAAACGATAAATAAAGAAAAAACCTAAATCTAAACCTTGAGACTTAAAGATTATTTGTGCCTTCACCCCTTAAATCAAAACATAGATAATGCAATGAAATAATACTCTATATTATTCTTGTGGAGAACTTTTCCACGAATCAACTCATGGGTAAGATCAAATGTTCTGTTTTTCTATTTGATTTTTTAAGCAACGAACCATCTTGTTGATAAAATGACAATCAGTCCCATTTTTTCTTATCCGTGAAGTATATCACTTGTACGTAAAAAGGGAAAAAAGGCAAAAGAATAAATATGTAGAAGTAAGATATAATTTTGTAGGTTATTTAGAAGTATTTATTGATAGTAATTAATAAACAACTATTGTATAAAATAACTAGTGTAAACCATATGAAATAACCATCGTACAGTAATGCTATTTAGTAATCAATAAATCACTGTTTTATAAAATATTAAATAAGAAAGATATAAATACATGTACCAAAAAGGAAAAGTATACACAAAAGGTTGATAATCTAGATTTTTGTTCTTTTATCAAATAAAGCATTTTTTCCTTTCTTTTATTTTCGTGGTTTAATTAAAAACGTGAGCTTAATTTGTTAATAGGTAAACTTCAACTTAACTTATTTTACTTTTTGTAATTATTGATTTTTTTTTAGTAAGCAAGTGTTAATATATTTTTTTTATTAGACTACCTTTTTATTTTGAAAGAGGTAATTTTCTTAAAAGATATTTCAATTTGGAGAATAGAATATTCTGAAGTTTTGACTAAAAAATTAACAAGAAAGATTTTCTTTATCATTGCAAAGAGAAATATAATTTGGTATGTTATTATCCCAATCAGCATATTTTTATGGAAATTATTGCAAAAGAGAATTTCGGTTAATAAGGAGGTGCTTGGAAGAGGTATACTTTTTTATGATTTATGCGTTCTTTCTCCAAGAACAACAGATGAATTCATTCAACATTTTTTTTAATGTTATATATTTGATTTGGTTTGGCTCCATGTTTTTTGTTTATTTTTTTCTAATAATGTTTTCCTATGATGGCAGATAATTAGTGTATCTGTCAGCTTAATGAGTAGGATATATTTTCCTAATAAAAAAAAGTTTTTAAACTGTTGAATTGAGAACAGTGTTGCTTTTCCGTCCATTCTTCCGTTTCAATCAGTGACATATACTGAGTTGAAAAAGGTGAAAAGAAAAAGGAAAGATATAGAATTTAGATTAAAGAGAAAATAGCATAAATGATGCCAGAAACCACATTAATTGATTGTTGAATATGTTGAAAACCTTCTCTTCATCATCTATATGAAAGAGATTAGTCACGTAAATGTCCGATGGTAGCTGCTAAGCACTCCATAATTTTCTTATGTGCATAATTAAGTCCTTGTCATTATTGAAATTGTAGGTACAAATGAGATATGGTAATTATTTTGGATATGCATGAAACATTCTCCATTATGTATGAGGTGAAAGTGGGAGTGGTAATGGAGGTGAATCAACATCAAAGGCCAATTACTCATGGACAAATGGAGCCATGAAAAGTACAGAAAAAAAAAAGTAAATAGATTTGGTGCGGTGTTTCTTCATACACCCACTTTTTTCTTCTTGTATCCCATAAAATTTGTAATTCCCAAATTATTCCTTATTAAAATAAAAATCTCCACTCCTTTTTTTTTTTTTGAAAAATATTTTCAAATCCAAAAAATGTATTATAATATTCAATTTGAAATATAAAAATATTTTCAAGGAGATGAAGATGAAGACGAAGTGGTGACGCTGTCGCCGCTAAAAGAGGGGCCCTGCCGTGGAAGAGAGAAGCCGCCGCTGGGAAGAGGGGCTAGCACAGGGAAGGAGAGGGTAAAATGGTCAATTTATCAAGTCCACATGGGTACAGGAAAAAAGAAAAGGAGGTGCAGGAAGAACCTGCTGATTTGGCGAACAAGGACATTTTAAGACCCATGTTGTTTGCACTCTTGTATCAATAGCCCAACATGTGCTGTCATAATTTATGGACTTCTCTAGAGTCCCTTTTTATTATTTCTTTTCCCAATTATTACACATCAAAACATGATTTTTTTTGCTACAATTGTCAAATAGTATATTTTAGTAAATTAATTTAAGTTTTTACAAATGGTTTATTGTCAATGGCTTTAAATTTTACCTATAATAAAATAAAAGAAATAGAAAACATATACAAAATTAAAAACCAAATCAAAATTACACTTTTGTAAAATATAAGGTGTAAATTGCAAATCAGGAGAGACAAAGTTGAAATTTGGCATAGATTTTACAAGTACGAAAGAAGAAGATCGCTTCTATTATTTAGAGACTTTACTATTAAAAATTTCTTACTATTTACATTATCACTTGAAATTATATATATATATAACATTGAATATAACTATATATTTGGTGATCATGACTTGTTATTCCTCGTCATAAACAAAATCGTTAATTAATCTTGGTTGTACTACTTTATATGCATGTTTTGAAATTTATAACATGACGCAAAGAAGATCTATGGAATTTTTAAAAGAAGTCTGTGATTGAAAATAAGATCCAATTGCTTTTCTGACATAACAGTTTCCCACTTAGTTTTCTTTTACAATAAGATCCACTTGGTTCTGGACTTGACTTGAACATTTATTTCCTGAAAAAAAAAATACTTACAAGAAAATGTAAAAGAAAAAAAAAAGGTGTGAATGCGATCACAGTTAGTGTGAAATCGCGTTTGTTGATCATTAATATTCCATACTTGTTATTGGTCTTTTATTAATAAATAAATTTAATCCATGTCAATAATGTTTTTTTTTATTATGTTTTATATTTTCAATTGTACTATTAAAATAAGAAAACAGTTATTGTTGATTGTTTTCGTTGAAAAATAAAAGAATTTGAGTAAATAGATATTTTTTTCTCTACATCATAAACATTCGATAAAATTTTAATTATAAAAAAGGATATTTTAGAATTGATACTATGTATAAAATGATAGATTTAATTATTTTAATAATAAAATTTTAAAGTATAAATAAAATTTTATAAATAAATTTTATTATCTTATATAATTTCTCTAAATTTTTTTTTAGAATTTTTTATTCTTTTTTAAACTTCTTAACTATTTCTTTATTTATTTGAAGATCGAAATGATTTTGAAGTGAACTATTATTCACTTTCATCTGATTAACTTCTTAAAAAGTAAGTTAGTTTTTTGTTCTTTTTTTTCTATGTGTTTTTCGGTGCATGTGATTTATTCTAGTTTTTATGTAAGGTGTGAATTTTCTATAAAAATTTTTGCTTATTAGAGATTTTAATAGTATACTTTAATATAGTTTATGTTATTTATGGGAATAGATACGGTTTTTTGTAGTGCCGTCAAAATGAGTTGAAATCCGTGAGTCAACCCGGCTCACCACGGGTTTGAGCCGGTTTAGATTGGAAAAAAATGCAAAAATTTTTTATGAGAGTCAATTTTGACCTGGCTCACTAAGAACCCAGCTCACAAAGGTTGAACTCGTGGTGGATCAGGTTACCTCACCAACCCACCTATTGTTTTAATTAAATTAATTATTCAAATCTTTTTTTTATAATTAAATTAATTATTCAAAATGTACAACCTTTATTTAGCAATATAGTCTTTCGCACTGTTGTCTTTCCAAAAGTTTTCCTCTGGAAATAAAACTCTAAGATTATATATTGGATAATATTATAAATGTAGATAAAGAAAAAGATGCTTCAAGAGAGCATAACTGTGAATTTATCCATTCAGGACTCCAATTTAATAGATGGATAATTCAGGAATATATCATTTGTTTTATCTTGTTTTTATACCTATCTACAAGCATGACAATTTTATCTTATGCTGTATATTTTTGTTAACGGCTATATGTAGTTTCTTGGTCAAACGGTTGTGTATGTCTCATTAAACTTAATTGGCAAAATTTTATACTTGATAACTTAGAATATATATATATATATATATATATATATATATATATATATATATATATATATATATATATATATATATATATATATTTATTTATTTTTTCTTTTGTTTCATTTTCTTTTATATCAATTGGTCCAATTATTACTGTTTCAATTTGATGGATCAAAGTAACATGTTATAAGAATCTGAGAAGGTGAAAAAAAGTTAATTAAATGAGTCAATAAGCCAACTCGTTTAACCCACCAACCTGTGGTGGGTCGGGTCAGGTTCAAAATTTTTTGGCTCGTTAATAAATGAGTCGGGTTGGATTAGCTCACTAAGTGGTCAACTCATGATGGGTCGAGTTGGGCCAGGTTACCTGTTTTGTTAGCTCTAGTTTTTTGTGCGTTTAAAGATGTTTTGAGGGTTTTAGAGTTGTTTGATCATTTTTCAAGTAAGGGAAACTAGTTGCTTGAATGTGCGTCTACTGGATAATTCTAATTTATATTGGATGTTGTTGAATGTAATTGATGTTTTGTGTTGAATTGAATGATATGGTTTGTTAATTGAATTGAGTTTTGACTTGTGTTTGGACGATTGTGATTGAGAAAATTGAAGAGTTGAGTAATTGTACAAATTGGTATGATTTTAATGTATACAAACTATGTTGAACCATTTATATGAAAAAAGAATACTAACTTAAGCAATTGATCAAGTCTCATCTCACTTAAATTGCAAATTTACTTAAATCACAAATTTGAGTATGCTGAATTTTGGTTTGGCATTAAAGAGTAATAGGGTGGCACTGAAATCAAGTTTAGTTGTGCAAATATGGAAGGAAAATTGCTTCAGACAACTAAGTGTTCCTTTTCACTATTAAGCAATCATATTTGCAAATGCTTTGACACTGAGTGGTGGAACTGTTGAGCGCTATTTTGCACAACAATTCTGGAGAAAAATTTAGTTTCAGGACCCTGAGCGGCAATAGAGTATCGCTAAATGCGATGTTTTTGTGAGAAGAATGACATTAAGCACTAAAATTGTCTTTAAGCACTACCTTTCACAAAAGGTTTGATATTAGACATCAATAATGTCATTGAGCATTATCTTTATGCGAAAGGTTTCACGTTGGTGGTTACTTCTAAGCATTAGTATTTATATTAATTTTGTTTTTTCTTTCAGAATGTTAGTAGAGAATATTTGTTATGATTATGTTTGCTATTGATATTGAGAGTGATCAAACTAAAATTAAACTTGAAAAAAATTTCTCTATTAAACCACTACATATTTTTTTTTTTGGTATTGTTTTAGTACGGAGAATTTGTTAAAGTGCCGTTCAACCTTTTATTTAGTAGTTATTGTTGAATTTAATTTTTCCATTTTGAATTGAAAGGCAAGTACTTTGTTTTAAATTAGAGGATCAATTTTTTAAAATAGAGGCGCTAAATTAAATAATAGAAATAGAAATAAATATATAACAGAAATAGAAAGAAAGTAAAGAACATCGTTGTTTTTTTCAAATACCAGCGTAGAACATGTTAATTCGTAGTTATGGATCACACTAAAGTAACGACCACATTGTGGGATCGAAGCCATCATATCCAAGCAGTTTCATACTCATCCAAGGATATAAACAACAAAAAATGGAACATAGTAAATCTTCTCTTGGCATGCTTGTATTTGCCTTATATTTGAAATCAGAAAAACTTTAATTACACGAAGCACAGTGACATTTATACAGATTCCATCCCCACAATGCACTTTTACGAGATTACAAGGTGGTGTACCTTCATCACTCATAAACATTTACATCCACCAGTTATCAAATCACTTGTGGTAAAACTTGTGAGGAAGTTTCCGAGGATCACGAACACCAACATCACAGAGCACTGTGTTCCATCACAAGCTGCCTTATCTTACTACTTCTGTGTTTGGCTTTTGCGTCTGCTAATGAAAAACCAGCAAAGCCTACCACCCTTTTCACGCCTGCATCACATCCAAAAATTTATTACTAACTCATTTAAACTGGCATATTACACAAGCAAATGAATATTTGGTATCAGGATTTATATTTACTACCCTTGTTACTATTCATAAACAATGTTACATAATTGGTTACCCGATTTTCCTAATTCAAAGTATACACTCGATACCAGGTTGTCTTACACCAATGCCGTGCTTAATCAGATTAGCATTCGGTGTAACATCTTGAACACTGGACATTGGAGTATGGACATTTTCTTCTTGATATTAAAGACCTTAAAAGAAGCACTGAAAAAGGTGCGGTCGCCACTTGAACCGTGACAGTCATGGATTGGTATTTAAGGTACTGTTTTAAGGGAAGTTCAAGCAACCCGACAACCTATGCGCGTTGCACCTTATTGGGCGTTGAAATTTTACTTTGACTTTTTAAGTCATTGACGTATTGGGTTGAATGCAACAATCGAGACACCACGATATTTTTTCGGCTTTCAAGCAGATATGCTTCCTAAGAACCAGTTATATTTGAAGGACAAACGACTGACTGTTCTGATCTCGTTGTTACAAGAACCAAAACTGCAAGGTTTAACTATCAAAGAAACTATAGCTGTAGTTTTAATCTGCTACTTTTCAATCTCCAATAACATGCAATTTCCTATGTGCTTTCAATATAGTTGTGCAATTTTCATAAAGGGCAGCATGAATCATGTTAAACCCGAGTTTAGATTGGAGGATTGCATAAAAACACACGCAAAGAATTTTGTCCAGTCCTTAGACAGAATTCATCCACTTTGCAATGGACTGCTGCTAACTTATTACCACTGAAACAAGTCACCCAACAAATTCACACGATAACTCCCCATTTCATTTCAATATAAAGAGAAAAAATGCATTTCTGTTATGAAGTGGTTTGAACGAAGATGGAACATACCTGCTGTTACTCCTACTATTGCTGCTGTTGCTGTTGCTACTACTGCTACCGGAACTTTTGGAACTGCCACTATTGATACTGGATTCACCACTGTCACTCCCTTTATACGCCGAAGGGCTCTTCTTCCACCACTCCTTATCAACACCACCCTTTGTTGATCCATCAGGTTTAGGGGTAACTCTCGAACTGCTATTCCCAGAGGACTCACTCTTTTTCTTATTGCTCTTGTTCTTGTCCTTAGATCCCAGAGAAAAAGGAAGCCCCATTTTGAGGTAGAAACCTCCGCGGTCAATGTTCCGGTTTCTCTTCACCTGTGTCATCTTATTATCAACCCTTTTACCGACACCGACACGGCCAGTGCTTTTGTCCCTCTTGTAGACGGTCAAATTCCTCCGATCCTCCACAGCGGTCTCTAGCCTGTGGTGCTCCACGAGGTCCTTCAAGGAGAGCTCGTAGGTGGACTCGGGCATGTTCTTGACCATTTCCATGAGTTCCCTCTGCCCTCTAACTATGGCCTGGGTCCTGGACGTGGGTGAAAGGCTGCGGTGGTCGGTTTTGCTGTGTGGGGGGCTGGTGGTCCACATGGGAGGAGAACAAATTCCGGAATCATCCTGGTTTAGTTCTTGCAAAGGCGGATTGGAAGGCCACATAAGAGAGTTGGTGGGTTCCCATGTGGTGTGAGGTCTGTGTCGGGTTCCGTCGTACAGATGAAAAGAATCGGTGGGGTGGTGTGTCCTGGGATCAAGCATGGCGTTGGTTCTCTGTTCTGTTGGTGTTCTGTTTTAGAGTAAACAGAGGAATGAATGAAGGAACGAATATATGTATCCGTGTTGAGAAGAGAAGAGCGTGATGATGTGTTGAGGGACGTCAGATTTTGGCTGAAAGGTGTAGGGTGATGTTATTAATTTCGTGGTAAGGAAGATTTAAAATGACACATAAAGAGAGAGACTTAAAGAGGGATCTAAAAAGTCAAGGATTCTAGATCGTTGAGGATCATGTATTGCAATTCCTGCCGCTTCCTTTCACATTTCTCTAATATCTACGTCTTTCAATTGTAGCTGCCTCTGCATAATATATTCAACCATATTTTATAACAATCTCAACAACACAAACAATATTTTAGCCTTTTTTTAAAAAAAAATAGAAATAACTAAAATAATTCATATCATACTTTAGGTTATCGTTATAAACTTTAAAAATTCATTTATTAAAATTGAAACGTTTTTGTAACCACAAGTTTCTGAGTCAACCTTAATCAAACTTGATGCATGGAGCATCATTTTTTAATTTTTACTTATTTTAAATGTATTTTAAACAGTTAATTAAAAAAATCTTAATCATCTCAAATTATTTTTCTTATTTTTATCTGTTGACTTAATATTATTCGCTAATATATAATAAAATATAAATATCATATATATATATATATATATATATATTCTAAAATATATATTTATAATGAGTTTTAATTATGTTAAAAAAACCATCTTATCTATCCATTACTACTTTTTGTATAATCTCTTAAACAAACTATTAAACACTCTCGAAATTAAAATAAATGTAACGTTGTGCCCCATTGGGTGAGGGCTTACCTAACTATATACCAGAATTCAACATTAAGATTAACCAAATGGATCTACCACGTATTCCTAAACATCCCTCGTTTCAAATCAACCTCACAATTCTCTCACCACATAATCAACATTTCCTCTTTAAACCACTCACAACATTTACACGTACCAATGCTAACCAAAGAGAAGACAAATTTTACTGATATTTCAATTCAAACATTATCTATTCTTTGACACCTCTTCACAAAATTTATGGATCCAATTATCGATTAAACAGTTGCAAATATTACACATGAACTGAATGAAATTTAAAAAGGAAAACATGGAGTGGCCTACTAGTTTAAAGGCAGTGCCCTTATTATGTAGGGACTTGATTTCAATACCTTGGACTCCTATGGGTGTGACCTTTTCATGTCTGCACACTTTTTATTACAAGCTTTTGGCGATGGAATTCAGTAAAGCCCATTTCTTCTCAAAGTTTATTGTGGTTTATACAAGGAGAAGATACTTTGAAATTATTTATAATTGTTCATTACAAGTATTTATTGCTTCGGACACTAAAGAATGCCACAAAGATTCTCTAAAACGGCACGAAAGAATTAATTAGCGACGATGAATCATCATGGTCGTCTTAAAAATTTTTTCCAATGCATCAACACATAATCATAGCAATATTCTACATTACGAATCTCTGCCGAATTTATTCTTATCATTCTGATTGTTAACAAAAAATATTGAATGTTTCCCAAGCATCATAGATGTGTAGTTGGTACATCAAAAAATCAGTTATTTTGGAGTGAGTGCTAATCAAACTCTCCAAACCATATAATTGTTTTGGCAACACAATTACACGTCCACAATTCAAGCTTCTTGTAGCTTTTAAAACACATTCGTTGGTTGGGTGAGGCTTACTGGTCCACCAGTCAAGTTTTAGCTTTCAATCAACACTTCCAATTTCTTTTATTTCGAATAACTTTTATTATGCAATAGTATGGGTGATGATAAATTCAAGAATGTTGAATTTCGAAACAAAGACACAAGTGAGATGAACCATACTCAAAATAAATTCAAGTACGTGTTTGGTGAGATACAAACGATATTTTAATAACTAGTCTGTCTGTCACCTTTTCATTTGATAAAGTTATTGTAAGTTTTTTTATAAGCGTAACGTCTTCTTTTCTCTCTCGTTTTTTAGTGGCCACAAAACCTGCCTTCATTTATTGAGCACTTTTTCTTTACCATAATTATTAAACTTCATATAAAACGCCAATGAACAACTAAAGAAACATAATATTTAGGTTAGTGATTAAATTGAATTATATAGATTAAATTTTTTTGGGTATAGGGTAAAATAATTCCACAAAACACACCTTTACACTTTTACTCCTTACCTGTTTGGATAGTTGTATCCATCCCCAGTTCAAATTCTCCTTCGTCCTTTCTCCAAACCGATCAGGAGTACTTGTCAAAGGTACTCTGATGCTTAGTAAACAATCTGAACGGGTCATACCAAAGTCTTAAATTCACAATAAATATGATCAAATATCTCCTACCTTTTGTTAGAGTGTAAGCCGAGTCAGTTAGTTAGTTAGCCGAGTCAACTGTTGTTTAACTGTCTTGGCAGTTATATTTTTCCTATTATAAATACTGAACTTCTGTACCTATTTTAGAGTTGATTTTGTAAGTGAGATCAGTGAATAATACAATGCTTCAATGTGTTTAGAGTTTTGCTCTTTTCTTTCTCTGGTCACTTCATTGACCGTGCAGTGCAATAGTACTTGAGTGTTTGGTGCTGTTTGTGCCCTGCTGGTTCGTCCTCTGGCGTCAGTACGACAGTGTTTTATTGGTGTGCGTTACTAGCGTTCGGTGCAGAAGCATTAGCATTCAATCATTAGCGTTCAGTTAGGCACACTAGGTCCAAATGCTCGTTCTCTTGTCCAAACGTTTGTTCTCTTCCTTTTCTAACAATGGTATCAAAGCCAGGTTCGAGACTTGGGAGCTTCAGAAATCATCAAGGCTTGGCAGAGGCTTGGTGGAAAGGTGATTGAAGCGTGAAGAAGATCAAGACTGTGTTTCTTGGTGAAAGATCGAGGGTGTAAAGAATGGCCAACAGTGATGGAGTACACAAACATGGGTTCTACTCAAATACCAAGATGTGCTTGAAGTGATTGAAGGCGATCATCAAGAATTTCCTACGGGTGCAACTGATGATTAGGAGGCCGAGAAGAGAAAGAAAGACAATAAGGCGTTGTTCATTATTCACCAATGTGTAGACGATGCTCACTTTGAGAAAATCCAGCATGCGAAGACTGCAAGGGAAGCTTGGAGTTTCTTGATCAGGTGTCATACTGGAGGTGAAAAGATCAAGAAGGATAAGTTGCAGACGCTAAGGAGGCAATATGAGTTGATGGAGATGATGGAAGGTGATAGAGTCAGAGAGTACTTTGACCAAGTGATTGCCATCACCAATCAGATGAAGGGATGCAGAGAAATCATCTCAGACTTAATGATCATTGAAAAGATCATGAGGTCTTTGCCTCATAAATTTGACTACATAGTTGTGGCTATAGAAGAGTCAAGAGAGCTAGATAAGATGAAGATAAAAGAATTGCAAAGTTCCCTAGAGGCACACGAGATGAGGCTACTTGACAGAAATCCAATCAGAAGGGATGATCAAGCATTGAAGGTGCATCATTCCAAGAATGAAGAGAAGAAGACATTTAAGAAATGGAAAAAGAAACGTGGTAAAGGGAAGTGGAGAAATGATAAGAGCAATGAAGATCAGGATAAGTCTTCAACAGAGGAAGAAGGCAAACCAGATAAGAACTTCCGCAAGAAAGACAGAAGGAATGTTGAATGTTACAAATGTCATAAGTATGGGCACTACTCTAATGAGTGTTATACTAAAAAGGGAAAGTAGAAGAAGGGTCAAGGAAAGGAGGCCTACGTAGCTGAAGAAGAGTTTGATTCAGAACCCCTCACATTGATGGCAATTACATCTACAGTAAGATACTCTCAAGATCAATTGTGGTATTTGGATTCGGGATGTGCGAATCATATGATGTGCCATAGAGAATGATTGGTGAATGTTGATGAAACCAAGAAGAGTAGGGTGAAATATGCTGATGAAAGCACTTCAAAGGTAGAGGGAATTGGTGATGTTGTTATCAAAAGGAAGAATGACTCGCGTGTCATTATAACTAATGTGTTGTTTGTGCCTGCAATGAGGTGCAGTCTTTTAAATATTGGCCAGTTAATTCAAACAGGCTTTACAGTAGTAATGGGAGGCTTCAATAAGGTTGAGTTGTTTGATAAAAGCAAAAACCTGATCTTGAGGAGCAAGATCTCGAAGAATAGAATATTTTAGATCAATCTAGTGAAGTCTACAATGTGTGGAAAATCTTGCAATACAGTAGAGCCAAAATTAAACTCTAGAAGCAGAAAGAATGTGCAATCTGGAAGCAGTAGAAGGAGACACAAGTTGCCAAGACATTTCGTGAATGTGAGGTGAATACTAATACACATACTGGTGATGAGGAAGATCTAGTGCACATAACTATGTTTGTAGGTGCAGAACCGATCGGTCAAACAAAAGACTTAAAGAAATTTGTGTGGAGGGAGGCAATGAAAGAAAAAGTTGATTCCATTGGAAAGAATGGAACCTGGAAGTTAGTTGACCTTCCAGTTGGAAAGAAGAAAAACGTTGAAGGGAATGCTGCCAAAGAGACATGGGGAGTCACAGGTGAACTGATACATGAAGAACGCGAACACTAAAACACCCGACCACAACATTCATTCAACCGAGCGGGACGTAGCTCAAGAGCGTCAAACTGGAAACTGCGTACTCAGTTTGTGCCCTCACACCGTTCGGTCAAGTCACTCAGTTGCTCAAATTGGCATCCGCCTTCGCCATGTGATTGGTAAGGACAGTTGCTCAACGGACTAACAAGTGCAGTTCTACGTGTCACCGAACACACCGTTCAGTCTCGACGCTGAGGATGGGTGCTACCTCCCTAGGTGCTCGGCTTAGAGGGGAGTGTTAGAGTGTAAGCCGAGTCAGTTAGTTAGTTAGCCAAGGCAACTGTTGTTTAACTGTCTTGGCAGTTATATTTTTCCTATTATAAATATTGAACTTCTGTACCTATTTTAGAGTTGATTTTGTAAGTGAGATCAATGAATAATACAATGTTTCAGTGCATTTAGATTTTTGCTCTTTTCTTTCTCTGGTCACTTCATTGACCGTGCGGTGCAACAGTACTTGAGTGTTCGGTGTTGTTCGTGCTCTGCTGGTTCTAGGGATGACAACGGGTCGGGTCGGGCACGGATAGTACCTACCCGCAACCCGACCCGACAAAAAAAAATCCACCCGCTACCTGCACGGATACCCGCTTAAAAAATATCCGCAGGTATTTTAAAACCCGCGGATATCCGCAAATATTAAAAAAAATATATTTTAATAAATTATTAAAATAAAATTTAAATAGAATTACAAAAAATATATAAAATATAATATAAATTAAATTAAATTTAAATTTAAATTCAATTTTAACTAAATTTAATCTTGTAAAATATAAATTAATGTTAATTTTAATTAAATTTAACTTAATAAAATATAAATTAAATTTTTATTTTTATTTTTTACGGGTAGTGTTGGAAGTCCCACATCGACTAGATATAAGGCCAAATTATAATATATAAGTGAGGTGCAAACCTCACCTTACAAGCCGGTTTTGTGGGGTTGAGTTAGGCTTAAAACCCACCTTCTAATATGATTTATGAAGAGATGATAATGCATCATATGATAGATATGAAGAGATAGGATATAAGGTACCTGTGGATGACTAAGTGGCGGAAGAAGTAGATGACATGTTGCAATGAGATGGTGTATGTTTTGGCCTAATTGATTTCCTTTGTGGAGTAGCAGTGACAGGTTCAACAGAAACAGGCTGAGAAGAGAAAATAACAGGGTCGGAAACAATAGAAGGAGGAGATGTAAGTGGTAAAGAGGGTTGATCAGTAACTTCTGAGAAAAGAGGTTTGAAATTTTCTTGCACGAGGTTGAAATTTTGTTTTATGAGTTTGAAGAGTTGAAGCATAACAAAGTGAGCCAAAAACTCGTAAGTAAGTAATGTCAGGTTTAACATTGTGTAACAGCTGAGATGGAGAAAAATATGTCAAAACTTTGGAAGGTAAAATATTAATGAGTTGCACAGCATAACGAACAGCAAAAGACCAGAAAATTATGGGCAAATGGGATTGAAACATTAAAGATCTAGCAACATTGAAAATGTGTTGATGTTTTCTCTCAACGACTCCATTTTGTTGAGGTGTTTCAACACATGATAATTGATGTTGTATCCCTTTTTGTCTATAAAAATCTGTCATTGCAAACTCATTACCATTATCTGATCTAACAACTTTTACATCAATGCCAAATTGTGTTTTTATATAAGAAACAAAGCCAATAAGTTGTGATCTTGTATCTGATTTACTTGTCATTAATTTAATCCATGTGTATCTAGACATATCATCCATTAATTTTAACTAAATTTAATCTTGTAAAATATAAATTAATGTTAATTTTAATTAAATTTAACTTAATAAAATATAAATTAAATTTTTATTTTTATTTTTTACGGGTAGCGGGTATCACGAATAGTATAATACCCGCACCCGACCCGTTTATAGCGGGTATTAAAGTTGGTGATTTTTTTTTAGTTCTCTGTTTATATTCATTATAGTATTATAAGAAAATATTATGTTATAAATACATTTTATAAAAATTAAATGATAATCTTTTAAGCACCAATATATATATATATATAGAAAGATTTATGATGTAGTAAAACTTGAATAGGAAGTCGAAAACGAAAGTGAAGAAAAGTTACAACTCAAAGACATTTGATTATTTATTTATTATTATACATGAAAATTGATTTAAGAGTCTAATATTATATTAGAAAAAATGGGATTCCTAGAAAATACTATTTACGAGAATATTTAGTTGGTATTGATATTAAAGATCTACTTAGCAAAAATAAATAAAAAAGTTAAATGTAAAAGAAAGTAGATGTAATAATTATTACGGAAAAGAGGTTCCATTAATTGGTGAGATAGAATGTAGTGGTTATTAGAAGTAAAGTAATCTTAAAAAGAAATTGTGAGAAACATGGCACATTAAATAGAGTGTTGACATGCACATGCAGATGTTGTTGTGGCAGAAAGAGAATGGAGAAGATCGAAAGAAGACAGTGGATGATTTGATTTGATGAATTATTAGAGATCGAAGAGTTTTGTGATGTTTCTGCACCGCTGGTTCAAAGTTACATAAATTGGCCCCTGTATTTGTCTGTTTGCATTACTGAACGTGAAAGGGAAACATATGATATTTAACTCCTTCTGTTGAGATTTTGTTGAAAATAAACATAACAAATGCATATGTTTCCTCCCTCTTTCTTTCTCGTTTCGTTATCTCCTCCACCAAATTATCACTTTCGTTAAATCTTTGGACCCACACCTCATCACTATTCACTTTCTTTTTCTTCTGCACACAATTCCATAACATAAACTACCCTCACACTATATTTACTGTTTCTTACTTTTTATTTCGTTTTTTAAATATTTTCCGGATAATTTTTTCAAACCTCTCTATTCTGCAATTTCTTGTTAAAAATTGAGTGCTAATAATTACAAGCAGATGCATTGTTTGCAATCTGCATTTAGTAACATTTTGACTTGGATTGTTTCTGCAAGCAACACTGATTTTCTTCCAACAAAAGTTTGAGATCAGCACCAACTCCGTAGTTGTTTGTGATGAACTCATGATGCTATCTATTAGGAATTTTTGTGCGTCATTTCTTTCTCTCTCTCTCTCTGTATATATCCATAAACTTATTTTTAAGTGATTTTTACTCTCATTCTCATTCACGTTAGTGCTACTTTACGAGTGTCAAAGACTATGACCCGCGACCTGTAAAATAAGAACGGGTTAGATTCACATTTTTAATTCATTAATTAATTAGTTAATGGATTATAATATGTTAACAACTTTTTTATAATACATCATATATTATTATTTTATTGATTTTTTAAATTTATTTTAAAAAAAATATTTGAAACAAATTAATCATATAAAGAAATTATAAAATAAATTGTTAAAAATATATTTTCCTTAATTAATTTTGGTCTGGTTTATCTAACTCATCAAGCTTACCAAATCTATTTACATTTTTATTTTTTTTAAATTAAAATAATTAAATATATACCATAATGTTATAAAAATATAAATATACAATAATATTATAATTTAAATCATTAATATATATTTACAAAGATGCAATTACTAATTATAATAAAATAATTTAATATATAAATATAATTATTATTTTAATTTATTCAATTAAAATTATTAATTAAAGTTTATAGAATATTTTTATAATTAAATATGTTTTAAATATTTATCTATAAGTGTATATAAATAAATATTAAAAATAAGAAAATTAAAACAAAAATTAGATGACCAATCTGCAACCCATCCTATGATAAGACAACTTGTAATTTTTGACCTATTTTCTAGTGGTGTGGATCAGTCGACTTAATCCATTTTTGGTATACTAATTACATACCAAACCAAAATACCAAACCAAAATGGGTTCATAACTTAAATAAAATTACATTTGCCTAACTCTAATTATGAAATACATCTTATGAATCACGAAGAGGATTTTTTTTTTAATAAATTCAACTAAAAAAATGCTACAACAATACAAAATGATTGATAAATGAAAAACAATAGTTCTATCTTAACCATATAAGACTATTTTTTTTTTCACAAAAACTTATAAATAATTTATCTTAGAAAACATTCAACTTCTATATAAAATCTTTGAACTAATTACAAAAGTGACTAAAATTTTACTTACACTATAAACGTAAATTATAAGACTTATCAAAGTCATCCGTCAAAACTATTTAATTAATATAAACGTAAAATTTTACTTACACTATACCGTTTTTATCCTTCTTATAATCTTTCCTCATGTTCTATCCATGTAGTAAGCAATTCACGACCCCAATTCATTGAACTTATTTTTGTTATATTCTTGAGTTTCTTTCTAAAATAAACATTTTTTTAGCGTACTTTAGGTTCAAAGATTGAATTTCTTGAAGTCATTCATTGTTTACATACAAAAGAATTTAGTTTTTTTTTATAATTGAAATTAATGTTGCAGTTAAACCTGACCAGTCAACGGTTATTGTACTATTTTACATTCAATTCTTAAAGCTGTATAAATAAAATTACAGAAACTAAGTAGAAAATGTACTATTATAATTTAATGAAATTACAAATTTAAAAAATCATATTTTTTGGTAAATTAATGCATAAAAAATGAAAACTATATTATTATTTTAGTGAATAAACAAATAGTCTTTTCGATTTCTAAAGCCGTGGATTAAACGGGTTATGTGTTAAAAAGAAAAATGTAAACATTATTATTTTATTTTTATGTGATAGTATTCATAGAACCTGACACTTCAATTTTTTGATGATGTTACTTATAACGGTAAAGGATAATACTAAATGATTAAGGATAATTAATAATAGTAAAGTGAAATTTGAGTTTTTAAGAGTTGTATAATTTATGATGTGGTTGTAAATGAAAAATCCACTTTCTCTATTATAATTGAGGTTGGTTGGTTTTTAAAGTATTCACTAGTTACAAATCTAACTATTTTTTTTATTAATGCCATTAATTAAATTTAGCACGTCAAGTCATAATATATAAATTTATGTTATTTGTATTTTGATTTATTTTAAATTATTATTTATTTTTAACTTAATACTTTTTGTTTAGACCCTATTTTTTTTCTTTAATTATAATTTTTCTTTCTATTCGTTAACTTGCATTTTCACATTTTCTTTCTAATTTACGTTAATGATGATAAACATTTCTAATAAAACAAATTTCTCTTGGAACAACTTCCTCATAAACACTCTAACTAAAGGGTGTGATGTAGAAAAACCCTAAAAAAACACACTACTGAATCCTCTATGATTAGTCTTTGTTAATAAACAAATACCTACTAATAAGTAATAACACGCTTTTCACCTCCGTTTGAAGATATTTGTGCATTAATTAATCACGTAAGATTATCTTTAGTTGTGTTTAGTTAACTAACAACCTTAAAATTACACAAATTTATCTTTCCTTTTTTTCATGAAATTTGTGCATCAATAAATTATGTAAGATTTTAGCTTTGTCAATGGATACACTCTTCTCTGTTACTCTACTCTATCATGCTGAAAAGTACTCACAATAGTTGTTATAACCACAATTTAAAGGATGCTGGAATTGTGGACTAAAATAAAAATAAAGTATTATTTATAGAGGAATTAAAATCAAAATAATTCACTAGTAAAAAATTGGGTTTTTACCGCGCACATTATGCCACGGTTCACCGGAAACCGCAGCATAATGGTGCGCGGTGGCAGTTTTGTAAATAAATCGAAAACATATGCTGCGGTTCCACTCTGAACCGCGGCATATACTCCAGTCAACCATCCCCTTTGACGCCACGTCTGAATAAAAAATTAAATAACAGAGTATATGCCGCGGTTCTCTGGACAACCGCGGCATATACCCCTGCCAATTTATTGCAGAGGCTGACTAACTCAGAGAATTTCAAAAGTTACAAGGTGTATATGCCGCGGTTTCTTCTGAACTTCTCCGCCAGTCAGAGAATTTCAGAAGTTACAGGTGTATATGCCGCGGTTTCGCAGAGCAACCGCGGCATATACCCCCTGTCATCTACTGAAATTCCCCAAAAGGCAGTTGGGGAGACAGTTGTGTTCAGCACGTTACAGGGGTATAGGCCGCGGTTCTAAGAGTAACCGCGACCTATTCTCCTACCTGAAATAAATTTAAAATGAATTTGAAATATTTAGAGGAATATACCGCGGTTGCCCGCTGAACCGCTGCATATAGTTTGAAAATAATTTCAAAAATGCCATTTAGGTTAATTTTTTTAATCAGTATAGGCCGCGGTTGGGTGTGAAACCGCGGCATATACCCATCTTATACCGCGGTTAAGTAGTGAACCGCGGTAGATTCCCCAGTTCAGAGTTAAAAAATAAATATTATTCACTAAGTTTCAATGATATGTATGAAATTGCAAGTTTGATTTTTAGTAGCTTATCTTTTTATGTAATATTTAGGAATATGGATCGAAATTGGATTAATTTACCACGTATTAGTGCTGAGTACGAGAGAGGTGTAGAGGAATTTATACAATTTGCGCAACGTAATGAGGGGAGAAGTGATGATGAAGTGAAGTTTAGATGTCCTTGTGTGAACTGTTTGAATGGGAGAAAGTTGAACGCAACTCAAATTAGAAAACATCTTATATGTGATGGTTTTCTAAGATGCTATACAACATTGATATGGCACGGCGAAGAAATGCATTTTCCCACTGACTCTCAAATTGTAAATGTTACTGATTCCACCATGGAAGAAGATCGACCGGATGAAGACAAATTGGAGGACATGATCCGCGATGTTGGAGCAGAAAATTTTGCCAAAGCTCATGTGTATGAGACGATGTCGACTGATGCGGAAACACCTTTGTATGTTGGTTCAACTAAGTTCACACGTTTGTCAGCGGTGTTAAGGCTCATGAATTTGAAGGCGAGCAATGGATGGACTGATAAGAGTTTTACAGAACTGTTGACGTTGTTGAATGAAATGTTGCCAGATGGAAATACACATGCAATTCGGTCAGATCATGATGAGGGAATATACATATGATGAATCCATATCTTTATGTATGAATTTTCAATTTCTGTATAAGTATTTTATTAATATAACATAAGTTTTCCTTTTATACATTTCCTATGATTACTACTACATGTTTTGTTAATTTATATGATATTACATAAGTCTTGAAATAAAATTTAATGTTGTTATTTATTTTGACAGATATATGGCTGATCATCCACATTCTTCAGGGGATGAGGCTCCCCCAACCAGATCCACTAGAGGACCCACTAGGATGAAACAACTATTGATCAGGAAAAATAGTGGTGAAAGAACTCCGGTGAATGTGAATGTCACCACGGGTGTGGCAACTGGCCCCTATGCAGATGACTTCCGATCATACCTTGGAGTAGTGGCATGTGATAAGATTAGCATTCTCATTCCATCTTTTGATCATGTGTCCGAGGTTGATCGGAACATTATTTGGAAAGATATATTGGTAAGTTAGTTAATAGCATTTGAATTAAAATTTGTTTATATTGATAATTTTGTACTAATACAACTTTATTATGTTTTTTTCAGATGACATTTGACATTCCAAATGTCACAACACTTAGAAATAAGTGTTTGTCAACTGTTGCAGAAAATTTCAGAAACTTTAAAAGCAAGTTGACATCAAGATACATCATTGGACACCTTAAACATAAAAGTCCATGTAGTTCATATAAGTCCATTGATGAGGAGACTTGTCGGCTTTTTAAAGAGAGTCGGATGTCAGAGGAATGGCAGGTTAGTGTAGTTCATATTATTCAATTCCTCATTAACAAATATATATCATATGAACTAATTAATTAATGTGTATGTGACGGGCAATTAGAAGCAAAGCACAAGGAACAAGTGCTCACAACAAAAACCCCCACCTATTATCTCGTGGTGGGTATAGGAAGCTTGAGGAGAAAATCCTCAAGCAAAAGGCAGATGCTATACCACCATCTCAGGGTGGTAGCCCTCCTCAGCCTCCTTCTCCACCGTCTAGACATGAGAAATGGAAGTTGGCCCGTATGCGACCATCGGGCACCTACTCTTCCGACACTGCACGAGAGATTTCTGAAAGAATTGTAAGTTATCACTGTTCCTAAAATAATAAATATTGTCATTATACATACTACATTAAACTATTTAAAGAATAATGGTGTTTTGTAATGTTACAGGACGCCTTGGTTGAGCAGAGCTCCCAAGGCCAATTCACTCCAGAGGGTCGCCAGGATATTCTTGCTGCTGTGATTGGACGACCTGAGCACCCTGGACGTGTACGTGCTGCAGGTCCTGGAGTAGGAATTACAGATTATTTTGGGAGCTCTTCTCGTCAACCTTCATATTCATACAGCGATACACAAAGGATGACAGAAGAGATCACAAAAAAGGTCCGACAAGACCTTAGAGAGGAGATCAGGGCCGAGGTGAGGGCTGAATTCCAGATGCTATACCAGCAGCAGTTTCAGAGCATGCGCCAGGTGTCGTCTCCTATAGAGGAACATGTTATCCCTCCCCCTCCCACAGGTAAACTTAATAAACATTTATGTGCAATTATTTCTATCTCTTGTATAATCTAACATTTACTCTGACAGGGAGAAACGGCAAAGGAAGTTGTTCCGCATCAGCCATCCCAGAGGATGACATGGACGATGGTAGTCCATGTCTGCTATACATTTTAGAGGATACTGAGATGGTGCTGGTAGCTCATGGAACAGAGTTTAGGTCAGCGACTGTATGTCATGGTATGCAACTATTAGAGGATGAGGTGAAGGTCTCAGTGGATGAAATGATCATACCAGATGCCTCGGTTCCTCTGTCCACGGAAGAGATTTTCACTATGGAACAAGCATATAAGTCATTTATCACTTGGCCTAAATTTTTGGTTAAACCAGTTTCTGACCCCTCGGTATGAAATTCTTCTTTACACTTCTCAATTTTAAAGGTTTTTGATGTCAAAACTTATCTTATCTTTTCATGTAACAACAGACGCAGGCACAAGAGAAGATTCCTCTATCTGAGGATGACCCTCTTTCTTCATTGCATCTACTTGCTGACATCCTTGATGATAAGCCTTTGGAGGTTGAGTATGATGCTAATGTATTTGGGACAGGCTCTGAGGTCCCAATATACCTTAATAGCCAAGATGTCCGTGAGCTTGCGTCGGGAACACAAGAGTTGAATATTTCAATTATTCAACTATGGACGATGTAAGTTTATGACCAATTATTTATATATAAAATTGATTTATATATCAAGTATCCTTATATCAAAGTTAATTTTTTATTTCAGGTATATGTCTGGGGTCAGTAATAAGTTGGGGCGTTCTGATGATTATGGATTCATTGATCCCCAATCAATTCATGAATCAAATGATTTTGAGCAGATCAACATGAGTCTGATAAGAAGTTTTGGAAGGGGCAAGAAAATATACTTTTTGCCTTATATATCCGGGTAAGTGAACTTTGTTAACATAATAATGTTCCATATGTGATTTTAATATTTAATAGTTACGTTATTATGAATTTCAGGCGCCATTGGCAACTTCTTGTTATGTCTATGCAAGACAACTATGCTTTGTGGTTCTGCTCATTGCACCGGCCTCCTCCCACACAACTCAAACAAGCAATTGATTGGTAAGAACCTCAATGTTTGGACTTTCTTTGTTATATAAATGAATGCTAAAACCTTTTTTTATATACAGTTCTATTCCAACAAGTATGATGATGGGTGGGAGATCAATTGTTAATAGTAGAAAGATTGCTTGGATTTCTCTCAAGGTTTGACATATGCTAAAGTCATACTTTGTTATAATTGTTTTACTTTAATGTTATTCACTAACTATTATCAACTGTGATGATATATTGTAGTGTAACAGACAAAATGGGTCATATGAGTGCAGATACTATGTAATGTATTGGATGACCCATATTGTTCGTTCTCACATCACAAGTCGCTGGGAAACGGTAATATTTAACTTTAACAAATTTTGATTTTTTCCCAAATGTTGAATTCATATACACTAATTAATATGAATTGTCTTTTGCAGAGATTCAAGACTACTACACCAGTTCCTGAGAAGTCACTATTATTCATTAGGAACGCTACTGCGAAGTATATAATTAGATTATACAATAGCTCTTAGACTTTGTACTTTATTTGATGTTGAAATACATTTGAACATGTGTTTGTTATGTTCAAATTGAATTTGTGTACATGTTTTTATATGCAGGTCTGTTTTTGTGGTAGTGAATATCACAAAAACAGACCTGCAATTTTAAAAAACTGCAGGGGAATATGCCGTAGTTCTAACCACAACCGCGACATATAGTGTTTCGTTTTATTTTAAAATGAGACATATGGCCGCGGTTTTAGCACTAACCACGGCATATACTTGAGGCTTTTGCCGCGGTTGAACCGCGGCATATAGTGGAATTTTTTTTTTTTTTAAAAAATGGATTTAGGCAGCGGTTCCCTCGACAACTGCGACATATTCCGCAACTTATATACCGCGGTCATAACCGCGGCCTAAAGTCTCTGACTTACTACCGCGGCTGAATATGCCGCGGTTCGTAAACCGCGACGTATAGTGAAAAATAACCGCGGTAAAATCCCCTCGCGGTAAAATAAGTACACTGAAATAAAAATTATATCAAGTAACATGTTACATGAGACGCCGAAACATACTGTCATTGATTCCTCTACCTAGGTAATTAACAGCTAAAACTAACATAAAAATTGAATACTGCATGAATTATTTTAATTTTTTCCAAAAGAAATGGTAATTTTTTGTTCAAACAGGCAACACAGCACAATCCAACAATACTTATTACTAAAATTTTGATAATTTTATATTTTTTAAACAGTCATTAAATATCTTTTAATAATATTTTTTTTGTGAAACCCAAAAAATGGTGTTTTAGAAGTAGTGATAGTCTATAAAAATAGTAAGACTCGATTATTTTAATATTAAACGGTTTTATTATAAATAGTTTTGTTATAAGCGAGTTTGATTATTTTAAAACGTAGTATCTCTCTAGAAACCACTTTTCTAGAGTTCTCTACTTTCTCTCTAAGAGTTTTTGATCTCAAGTCATCTATTTGACGATCAAGAGGTGCCTAGACGATCACAGTGTCAAGGTCTACAACCTCAACCGATCGATTCGTTGTTTAGAGCAAGTAAATCAAAAACCCTTTTCTTTGGTATTCTAGGGTTCTTAATCATGCACAATGTTTCAGTTTTGCATGGATCGAGACTCTCTCTTCTTTGTTTCTTAGTTCAATTTAGGTTCTAAGGTTTCTCTTTAATCGTCAATCGGTGATTTGTAGGTGTTTTTTGAAATTCCTTGTGATGCAAGCCTCGGTCAGGGTATTTCTAGAGCTGTGCGAGTTAGATAGAGGTAAGGGAAGCTAGATAATTGCTTTTAATTGAAGTATGTGGTATGAGTTTGATGACATATGAGGATTTAACTGTTTAGCTGAAAATTGTTGTTTTGTGTTAGTTATAACTTAAGTAATTGGGTGAAATACATGTTTTGTATGTTGATGGATGTCGTAAACATGTGGAATATATTGGTGTATGTTTGTGATGTGAAATTGATGTTGATGAAGTGAATTGTGCTAATTGAACTGTTAAAGGAAAAAAGTAATCTTGGTTGTTGGTTATTTGGTCTAAAATAGGGTCTAAGGTAGTGAAATGGTGAGAAATGGTTGATGAACTGATTGGATGAAGTTTGGGTTGCTTATGAATTGGTTTGAGTCACATTCAATACTTTGTTTGGTAGAACATTCAATTAGGAGTGAGTGGTGGTGATTGTGTAGAGTTCAACTTGATTCTAAAACTCAAACTGAGGAAGTGAACTAGTGAAAACATGAGTTAGAGGTTATGTGCTCAAATGGTCAGTTTGGAGAGTTTTGGTAAGTCATTTGAGATTTGTTAGAGCCCTTAAGTTACTTGAAATTGTACCACAAGTGGTAGAATTCAATTTGAGTCTCTAAGTTGAGCTTTTGTGAGTTTTTGATTGAGATCTTGTAACTACTTGTTTAGATTGATGGTAGAAGGGTTTAAACACACTTAGTTAAGTTTAATTAAGTATATAACACAATCTAGGAGAGTTAGAAGTTGGAAAAAATAGTTAAAATTAGTAAAAAATGGTATAGGTTGCGTAATTCTGCATAATTTGGTGTTGTAGATTATGCAGACTCGTTGAGCGAATCCACTCGCTTAGCGAGTGGTGGTAGAGGTGGATGTTTCTATCAAAGGACTTTCGCTTAGCGAATGGTATGCGCTGAGCGAATTGTTGAGGTCTGGGAGCATTGTCAATTTTATTCGCTTAGCGAATTGTTGAGGTCTGAGAGCACTGTCAGTTTTATTCGCTTAGCGAATGGTATGCGCTGAGCGAAAATATCATATTTTTTTTAACTAAGATTTTATATGTTTTCTTAAAGTGTGTATAATGTTTGTGAATGTTTGAATGATTGATTTCTACTACTTGTTGTGGAGTATGAATTGAATAATAATATGAATTGAAATACATAAGGTTTTGATTCTTGAGGTCATCTATGTATTGAAAGTATGGTTGATGGATGTAATTCCATGATCCTCACGGAGAGGTTACATGGTGGTGTCGAGTGTTATGATTTAAAGTGAAAGTATGTGGTTTCAAAGTAAGTTCCAAAGTGAATGCTTTTGGTGAGGTTCAAGTATTTTAGAATGAAACTCATTGGCAATGGCTTTACAAAGCAGTAGAAGCCACCACGAGTGCACAACCCGCCATAACTTAATAATCATTCTAAGTCCGAACAGTTAAGTCTAAGTCATAACATGTTAGGATGTTTTGAACTAGTTTATTTTGCATGAATACTTATGTATATGTGTGTCAATACCCAATTTCGTCCGGGTAAATAAAATTCATCACAAAAAAAAAAAAACACCAAAATGAAAAACACTATTTATTTTACTTTTTGCACCCCCAAATTTTCTTTTAAACACTTAATCCAATGGCCCAAAATAATCTCACTTTTTTACTTCCTCACCACCCATCTTTTCTTATCACACCCCATTCTCCACATCACCATCCACCTCACCCTCCACATCTCATTCCACATCATCTACCTTTTTTATTTACTTTTTCCACATCATTTCCATATTAATTTTATATATAAACTTTTCTAATTTTTCCACTTACATTTTTTAATTATATCTTCTCCATCAACATTTTTTATTATCCATTTTTCTCCACCTTATTTCTCTACCCACTTTTTATATTATTTCTTTCACTTATTTTCCACCTTAACTTTCACTATTCACTATATTTTATTTCACCTAATTCCTCCACCAACTTTTTATATTATTTCTTTTACTTAATTTCCACACCTAATTTCTCCACCAACTTTTTATATTATTTCTTTCACTTAATTTCCACACCTAATTCCTCCACCAACTTTTTATATTATTTCTTTCACTTAATTTCCACACCTAATTTCTCCACCAACTTTTTATATTATTTCTTTCATTTATTTTCCACATTAACTTTTACTATTTATTATATTTTATTTCACCTACTTTCTCCACCAACATTTTATATTATTTCTTTCACTTATTTTCCACATTAACTTTTTCTATTCATCTTTTTTTAATTATATTTTATTTCCTCTAAATTTTCCACCAACTTATTATATTATTTTTATTCATCAACTTTCTTCATCCTTAACTCTATAAATACCTACATTTCCTTCACTACACACACACAATTACATAATATCCATCTCTTCTCTCTCAAAATCACTTCATTCCATCCCAAAACTCTACTTCATTTTTCTCTCACATTTTACTATTTCCTAATCTCTCTATACATAATAAATCTCATACCCCATTTCTACCATAAAGTTATCTTCTTCATCTTCCATCTATCTTTCTCACAACTTATTACAAGTAAGGTTTTATTTCATCACACAAATCTTCAACAAGGTACACATTTTCTCTTCATTCTATTTATATATGCATTTTGATCATTTCTTTTAGTTTATAAATTCATCTTGTTTTCTATCACAATTTTTCTTTATGCTTTTCATATTTCAACTCATCTATCCTTCTTAATAACAAATATAAAACTTTAAAAACATGTAATAATATAAATATCGGTATGAGTACTTGTGCGATCGTACGCATCAGCCTAGTACTCATTACCCAAAATCTAAAATAAACAAAAAAAGCCGTGTGAGTGCTCGTGCGATCGTACGCATCAGCCTAGTGCTCATTACGCAAAACAATAAAAAATAAGGAAAAAGCCGTGTGAGTGCTCGTGCGATCGTACGCATCAGCCTAGTGCTCATTACGCAAAACAATAAAAAACAAGAAAAAAGTCGTGTGAGTGCTCGTGCGATCGTACGCATCAGCCTAGTGCTCATTACGCAAAAAAAATCTAAATATTATATCAAAAAAATACCAAAAAATATAAAAACCTTCAAAAACTAAAAATATCCACATTTTCAAACAACAAACAATCTTTCTAGCCAGAACTACGTGATCCTTGATTCTCCATCAAAAGTGGAGATACGTAGGAGCAAGGCCAGTCCTTGTCAGGTTCATTTTCCCAAAAATCCAAAATCATTTCCAAACAAAATTCTCAAACAATTTTCAAACAAATTTTCAAGCAGTTTTCTAAAAGAACTACGGAACCCTGATTTCTCATTCTTAATGAGAATACGTAGGAGTAAGGTCAATCCTTATCGGGCCCAAAAAACTAAAAATATTTTGTTTCTTTAGAATTTTACTTTTAGGGGAAAGTTAAACATTTTGAAAACCACATCGTATTCGCATATTTAGTTAAAGGTACTGCCTTAGGGCAGGCGCTGTAGGGTGCTAATACCTTCCCTACACGTAACCGACTCCCGAACCAAGAATCTCAGTTTCGCAGACCATGCCTTATCATTTTATGGTTTTTCCGTAGTTTTCCAGAATAAACTATGGTGGCGACTCCAAATCTCTTTTTCAAAAACGTGTTTTATTTTTCGGATCGTTGTCCCGTCGCGATCCCGGTTGCGACAGATGGCGACTCCACTGGGGACGCCAGAGAGTCAGGCCATTTAATTAGATATGCGAATTCAATGTGGTTTTTTCTTTGTGTTTTTCTTCCCCTTTTTCTTTATCTTTGTCTGATATTTGGTATAATTTCATGTGTGTTTTGTTCTATATTGAACCCTAGGGTAGAAAACATGTTTATATCTGTCTGGGATTTTTCTGATTGTATTGCAGGTAAGTGTTTTTTTTGTAGTATAATCTCCCTTCACACACATTATGCATATCATGAGTGGGGCCCTATACCCGGGTCTGAGCGCAACTTAGAAATAGAGGAGTTGGGTAACAGTGTCATTTGGGACATACTTCCTGTTTGGCTATCGTGAGAACTCCACCCAGAGTCTGTTCTCTCATTTGTGTCTCCACATCTAGTTGATTACTCTGATTGTTGTGGAGAAACAGTGAACAGAGCCATAGCTCTGGTGGCCTTGATTTAAGAATTAGGAAACCATCCTGGTGAGTGCATGTATGTGGCCTTAGAACTTTAAGTACCATCCTTCGATTAAGACACGAAAGGGAGATCGTTTTGTCATTTCTTTTTCATCTTTTCTTTGTATACAGCAAATAAATGTACCATAATAAAAAAAATGTAAAAAAAATTAGAGCACTAAAAATGTACATGTTCTAATTCATATGTATTTATCTTGTTATAGAGTTCATGGAATAATTCAAAAAAAAAATAATAAAAATTTTCAAATAAAAATACTTTTGAAGCAAAATAAAGATTTTTGGTCTAATCGTTCAATTCAATTTTATCATTGATTTGAAATGTTCATCCAGCTTTTCATGATATGAAAATGTTCAAGATCATCGTTTGACCACTGATCCATCGCCCATTTTCGTTCGTAAAAGAAGAATCATCGTATAAGGGGCTTTATTCGTAAATGTTCGCAAGCAATAAAAAATAAAAATAGGGGCAATGTTTTGTAAATTTTTCTTGTAATTTAAATAAAACAACTACGATTTATGTTTATGTGTGAACTTGTTTCGTAAAAATGTATCATCTTTTGGTACTAAAAAAATGTAAAAAAAAATATTCCAGTTTTGTTAAAATAATTTGTGAAAATTAGTCGCGTCTGAATTTTGTTTCTTTAAACCATCTGGAAAATAAATGATGATAATTTGAAATGATTGAAAATATATTCCTTTGCTACTGAAAATTATATCATCTTTTGTAATCCAGTTTAGGGTCAAAAAAATAAAAAAAAACATATTTAAAAAATAAAAAAAATAGAAAATATTTCAAATTACTTTGAACAAGGAGATCATTATGATGTTTGCATCTAATTTATGTAATAAAAAGAAAATTTGCAAGAAAAAGGAGAATAAAGAAAGAAAATGTTTTCGAAAAATATTTAGAAAATGAAGTATATTTTAGATGAAATTTTGTCAACAATTTCTTTTAAGTAATTCAATCCATTTTTAGTAAAGTTCGAGCACATTATAGATTGGTTGTTTGTTCTCTAAAGTTTTAACTCAGAGGAAAATGTTTAAATGTGTAATAAATTGCCCTGATGAAAAATAAAAAATGCGTTTTCAATAAATTGGTGTTAATAGATTCGCTTGCGGGCCATTTTTGGATTGTTTTCTCAATGATCGTCACTTTTCGAGAGTCCATCAAATTTATAGTTTGTTCACTGTGTGGGGCATTTTTTAGTACCCCATATTCCTTTGACATCCGATATACTTGTCATACTGGTTCCCTTTCTTCATGTTTTAGGTTCAGAAATGTTTTTTTTCTTTTGTCTATTTTTTTGTCTTAAACCTTGTTTATCCTGTTGAAGCCCAAATCGTAATCCACTGTCAGTCTTAATCTCCCTGTCTTAACCTAAACCTTGTCATGTTCGGCCCATCATCTGTGCCTAAGCATAAACATTGTCCAAATCGTTTTTGTTATCGTGTCCGTGTTCTAATCCAGCCATGTCTAGCCTGATTTTTTTTAAACCTCTGTCTGTTTAAGCCTATTTTGGCTCTCATTAACATGTGTTATTCATTTTTATGGTCGTTAAGTGTCGATCTGATCTTCCATTTCCACCTCCATTCAAGTCATGTTAAACATGTGTTTTGTAGGGGCATATTTCCGCGTATGTCCTAATGTGAGTTCATATTGGTCAATTTTTAGTCTTTGGGCACATAAGCTTTTCCAGATTAGGGGCAAATTCGTGTTCATGTCTGTTTACCTCAAAAAAAAAAAAATGTTGAAGCATTTTTAAAATCTTGAACAATTTCATACACGATTATTCAGATGTTGTTTCAAATTCAACGATAACTTAATGGTTTTTCTTTCGGACCAAGTAAAAAAGAGGAAACTTTTAAGAAGAGTTCCATGACTCGAAATTGCAGAATATGTGTAATTTAATTGAATTGATGAACATGTACATGAAAAAAAATATAATAAAATACATTCAATTTTGCAGTGTCCTAATTATTACAAATAAGGGCCTTCAGGTGGCCGAAACAAAAAAACAAAAATTACAAAAAAAATTAAAAAAAAATTACAAAGCGTTTGGAGATCTCTTAGGTTATTGTCTTTTGCCAACACTCTCGAGTTCGGTAGAATGACAATCTGCACAAAAAGGGATTAGATCTCAAACAACAAAAATATAACAAAAAAAAACATTAAAAATACATATTACGGAATTCGTTCAAGTTCGACCTCCATTAAAAACAAAAAAGAAAAGAAAATAGATAAGCAAAAACAAAAAAAAATATTAAGTGTCCATATTACAATCCTTATTCAAATTCTGGCCACACTCGGCCAACAAAAACAACAAAAACAAAAAAAAATTTCAATGGAAAAAAAATTCTCTAGCTGGTTGTGGTGGTCTAAGGGAGAGTTCCGTTGAGGGAGCTCTGGCACGAAAAGTCACGGGTGGAGGCGGAGGAATCTCTGTTTCTCCATCGATTATGATGGGAATGGGGAAGAGGTCCAGAAGCTTCGGAGCCTTCATGATTACCCAACCGGTTTCTCCAAAAAAAAAAAAGAGTAAAAAAATAATAAAATAATAAAAAGAAATAATTGTGTCAAAAGAAGGAAAAGAGGAAGAAAATTAAAAAGACAAGGATGAAGTTAGGGTTTTACCATACATGTACAGGGGTAGTAGAGAAAAGAGGGTGCCGGTGGGATCCAATTCCGCTTGCCAACGTCTTACTCTATTCCCATGATTGCTAAACCAGCACTGGACATTGTACTCCCCCGCTTCTCCGAATGCCCTGATTCGAGTAGTGATCTCAAAAATCTGAGCTCGACTTGGGTGAGTGACTCCGTAATTGTAAATGTTGGTCATTATCCTGATTTGGTCTTCTGTCGGACGCCACTTTGGGCAGGTCGGTCTCTCCATTTCCATTTCCTTCTCATCCATTTCCCTAATTTGTCTAAATAAATAATAAATAAAAAAAACAAAATAAACCATAAATAACAAAAATACTATGTTCATAGTCTAATGTCTTCTTCCATTGTTTTTTTTAAGTTCTTTGTATCGGGTCTTTCGAGTTTTATTGTCCAGTTTGTGATCTGTTTCATGGTCCTCGCAAAGGTTCCTAAACGGATCTATGTCCATATTGTCTATGTTCTGTTCGTACAAATAAAATCTATGTCCATCTTGTCCATGTCCGGTTCATACAGATAAATTTTCTTTTAAGTTTTCTGTTTTTATGGGGTACGTGGCGTTGTTCTACCCGATTGTCTCTGCCATACCTTCAAACGAAGGGAGATTAACGTCTGGTTTCCAGCCTATATACCCCTTAGTTTAAGACAGTGTGTTCTTTTTTTTAAGTTAATAAAAGAGAACAAAGAAGAGAAAAGAAAGCAAGGAAAAACATAAAAACATAAAAGAACATAAAAGCTTAAAAGAAAATGGAACAGCATAAGGGAAGGACAGAAGAATCACAAAAGTATAAAGGAAAGAAGCAAAAAAAAAATGGAAAGCATAAGGGAACGAAAAAACATGAAAGCAGAAAGAGCAACGAACGGAAGGAAGGGAAGGAAGAACACAAAAAAAAAAAAGAATGGAAGATCTAGAGGAAAGAGGACTTACCCGGAAGCAGTAGGGCTTGCAGAGGCTCCTCGCTGATCTTAGACGCTCCGAAGGCACACTGGGCAGAGGTTCCTCACAGAAGTCCAAAGACGCTCAAGAGGGAGAGAGAAGGAGGAAGATAGAGAGAGAAAGGGAGAACAAGAGAGAGAGAGCAGAATGAAACGTCGGCCAACGCTGAAGGGTAGCCTATTTATAGCCAAGGATTCTGCCACTGTGTCCACAATTCTGGTCATTGCTACCGGGGACGTCCACAGTCCCGGTCTTTCTGAATTCAAAAATAAAAATAAAAAATTTTGAAAATTTGAAAACGGGTTGGGTTTTGTTGGGTCAATCCGGCCCAATACATGACTCCTTAGATGATCCGATTTCACCAAAAAATAATAAAACAAAATATAAAAAATATGATAAATAGAAAATTTTTCAAAAAAAAAAACAATAATTGGAGTGATGTAAAATTTGAAGTATTCAAAATTATTTTTCATTTGCATGATAAATGACATTTTTTCAGGTTCATTGGACCTCATTGTCATGTTAGCCTTCTTTGAACCCAATTCTTCTGAAATATAAATTTGAGTGAAAAATTATTTTGGAAATGTTCATAATTTTCACACCACACCAATTTGTTTGATTTAATTCCTTTTTCTTCTACATTTTGAATAAATCTAAAAAAAACAATTAAGGAAAAAACAGTGCTCGAGCCCATTAGGCCCAATTGCCTTTGTGGTCTTTTTCTCGAGTCTATTTCTTTTGAAAAAATGTCAAAATATGTTGTTTTTGCGTTTGAAATGTGTCATTCTAAGATTTTTCAAAAAAATAAAAAAAATAAAAAAATAAAAAAATATAAAAAAGAGAATTCAAATTCCTTTTCACAAAGTTTCATGGTGAAAGTAAGAATAGTATTTGTTGAGTCCATCTGGGCCAATTTTCAGTGTAAAATTTATCTCAGTTTTGTTTTCTTAGAATTTAAAATAAAAAATATTTCCCTCATCATGTTTCATAATTTTCACATAATGTCAGACTTCACTTTAAAACAAAAAAAAAATAAAAATATTTTCAATTCCTTGTGTCGCACTCACATTTGGGTCCGTCTGGCCCGTTAAGCTGAGACTGCCTTGCATTTGGTTCGATTTGCTTCAGGTCAAAGTTTGACCCATTTTTCTTTGTAGTCCTGTAAAATAAAAGCCAATCAAAATCAAAAAAAAATATCAGAATGATAATTTTGAACTGTTTAATACATTTGTTCAAATTGTCCTGTGTGATTTTCTTTGAGTTTGTAGTTAAAAAGATTTTGAAAAAAAAATAATCTGAGATTGAAAGATGAACAGTTTTTGAGCCCGTTAGGCCCCGTTGTCATGTGTGGTTTCTCTTGAACCAGTGCATCTGAATTTCTGAAGATAAAAATACATGTTTATGTAAATTTTGTGTTTTCAATTCATGGTTGTAAAAAATAGAGGGATTCAGACCCTTGTCTGAAGATTTCGTCATGGTTGTAAAAAGAATAGTGTTTGGCCCATTGAGTCCAATTGTCCTTCTCTGTAAAAAAAAATATAATACAAAAAAGATTTTTTTCCGTAAATTGCATAATTTTCCTTCAGTAATATATTTGCCAAATAAAAAGCAGCATAATTGTGGAAGATACAAATTGTTAACAATATATTTTCAGTACAGTCTTCCAAGTTATCATGCATGATTTTCTTGAAATTTGTTGTCAAAAAAAAAACTTAAGAATTAAAGATGAACTGATTGCGGCCCATGAAAGCCCCAGAAAGCCCAGTTCCTACACTGGCCCAAAAGCCCAGTTTCCTCACTGGCCCAAAAAGCCCAGTTTCCTACACTGGCCCAAAAGCCCAGTTTCCTCACTGGCCCGCAAAGCCCAGTTTTCCACACTGGCCTGCAAAGCCCAGTTTCAACAACTGGCCCACTAAGCCCATTTGCCACACTGGCCCGCACAGTCCAGTTGCCACATTGGCCACCAAACCCAATTTTCTCTAAAAATAAAAAATCTTTAGCTAGTATCATCCTTTTACTTCATATTACATTTCTTCATTCATAAAACCCAAAAAAAAAATATGCATATCATGTCAAGTGCTGAGTCAATTATTTTCGATGCAAATCGTCCATTTTATGAGATTTCAAAAAAAAATGTAATGGATGTCATAATCTCCTATTGTCAAATGATCAAATCACGTATTCTTAAGAAGTATTTGGGTGTACATTGCTTGAAAACGTCATCTTTCGACCTTCACTAAACCAAAAGATTGACCTAAATCATGTTCTTGAGCCCAAATAATAAATGCAAAGTTTTACACTGGGACAGATTTTCCATTACTTCCACTGGCTTTCATTTGGGAGATCCTTGATTTCGTTAGGACTAAAAAAAAAAAAAGAGAAATGACTCTTGTTGAGATCATTTAGTCTTGTCTCCTAATTAATCTTGTGAAAATAAAACAATCAAAATTTGAAATGATGTGTGGCCATCTTTCTTCATCCAAAAAGAAAAATAAAAAGATACAACCATTGTTACCAAATTTGAGCCAATAAGAAACTTCTTTTCAAAATTTACCTAAGTAAGGGTTACCAGCACAGTAGAAGTCAACTCAAATTGCAAACAAATAAAAAACACACTTAGTGATCAAATGAAGAGAATTAATCGAAAGCAAAGAAAAAAAATAAAAAGAATCACAAAGTGATGACAAACAAAGAATGAAATTTGAAGAATGAAAAATAGTCAAAACAGATTTGACGAATAGTCGATGCAAGGTGTAGATGGTAACTCTTGTTTCAAAAACAAAAAAAAAATAACCCACAAACATTTATTTGGGCCTTCATATCTTTTCTTTCAATACCCTTCAGCCCAAGCCACATTACAAGCTCAATAAAAGTCCACACAGATTGAATGATGGTTGCTTAAATTTTCATAAAGCTTAATTTTGAGACAAGACAAAATGACTAACAATACAGTTGTAAAAAAATGACGAAAAAAATGTCCTCGGAAGAAAGGAAACTCCCTATTGATCAGAATTATAGGAAGGAAAATCAAGCATATTGAGGCAATCTTTTCAAGCCAATCATTTCCATATCCATCACAAATTTTTGAACAAATTCATATCACATTCAAACTCTTCCCCCAATTCCCAAACTAGGGGCAACTTTGTAGGTTTTGCATAACTTTTTTCACTCGTTCTCCAAAACTAAGGCAACTTTGTAAGTTTCATATGTTTTGGCCCCTTCAAGATATTGAGCAAAGTTTATTAATCTCACAAAGCTCATACCAAGACTGGGGCATCCCTTGTTAGGCCTCGCATGATCTTGGTTCGCCCTAAATTTCAAAAAAAATCTACCACCACCAAAATTGGGTTTATTTTATAAATCTCACATGATATTCTCAATCCCTGATTCATAACGTATCCCCTCACATTTCTTTTCCCAGACACCAAACCAAAGTAACCTTTGGTTATATCCTATTTCACATTGACATTCATATATTGCATCTTCATTGATGATTGTATAAGGAATGATGTACCCAAAACGCCATTTCAGTCTCCTCTAAACCCCTCCAAATATCTCTTACCATTTTAACCATCCTCTCATATCAAGCATGTACACACTAGTATTTCATCAAGAAATATCCAACACATAAGTTTCATTTTGAACATTTGACTTTATAATTCGACATTCATGGTAAAAAAGGAAAATGAAGGTTTAAATTTTCATAATTTTGATGATTTCAAAGAAAACAAATTGACTCAAAAAAAAATATGTCATAGTTTTCCATTACAAAAACAAATCACATCATGTACATATTTTCATGAACTTTGAATTTAAATGAATGTTTACCAAATCTTCTTCCTTGCAAAAAGACAAAAAAATCAACATGCATCAAAGTTTTCTCTTCCAATTACAAAATTACATCAAATCTTCTTTCTTCAAAAAGACAAAAAAAATCAACATACATCAAAGTTTGCTTCTCCAAATTTCAAAATTTACATAATACAACTCCTGATTCATTGATTTCAACATTATGCAAAATTTTTAAAGCCATGTTTGCTCATTTCATAAACATGGACACTCATTGTTGTCTAAAAAAATCGAAAAAAAAACAAATGCAAAAGTTTCCAATTCAAAACAACCACAAAATTTTACTTTCTGTCGTTGGTATCTCGGCCCTCTACAAGGCAATGGTCAAGCCCAATTTTATTTTCTGTCATTGGTATCTTGGCCCTCTGCAAGGCAATGGTCGAGCCCAATTTTACTTTTTGTCATTGGTATCTCGGCCCTCTGCAAGGCAATGGTCGAGCCCAATTTTATTTTCTGCTATTGGTATCTCGGCCCTCTGCAAGGCAATGGTCGAGCCCAATTTTACTTTCTGTCGTTGGTATCTCGACCCTCTGCAAGGCAATGGTCGAGCCCAATTTTACTTTCTGCCATTGGTATCTTGGCCCTCTGCAAGGCAATGGTCGAGCCCAATTTTACTTTCTGCCATTGGTATCTCGGCCCTCTACAAGGCAATGGTCGAGCCCAATTTTATTTTCTGCTATTGGTATCTCGGCCCTCTGCAAGGCAATGGTCGAGCTCAATTTTACTTTCTGCCATTGGTATCTCGGCCCTCTGCAAGGCAATGGTCGAGCCCAATTTTACTTTCTGCCATTGGTATCTCGGCCCTCTGCAAGGCAATGGTCGAGCCCAATTTTACATTCTGTCATTGGTATCTCGGCCCTCTGCAAGGCAATGGTCGAGCCCAATTTTACTTTCTGCCATTGGTATCTCGATCATCTGCTAGGCAATGGTCGAACCCTTTTTATTGCATCGTAGTTCTCTTCATCTTATGTACTTGAATCGATTGTTATTCTCCTCTTTTCTCTTTGAAACCCAGACGAAATTAGTATTTCTATCTTTACTTATCTTTTACTCTAATAATATAAAAACATTGTTTGTCATATTATCTAGTAAAATCTAAGTAAAGAGGGGCAGCTGTCAATACCCAATTTCGTCCGGGTAAATAAAATTCATCACACAAAAAAAAAAATAAAAACACCAAAATGAAAAACACTATTTATTTTACTTTTTGCACCCCCAAATTTTCTTTTAAACACTTAATCCAATGGCCCAAAATAATCTCACTTTTTTACTTCCTCACCACCCATCTTTTCTTATCACACCCCATTCTCCACATCACCATCCACCTCACCCTCCACATCTCATTCCACATCATCTACCTTTTTTATTTACTTTTTCCACATCATTTCCATATTAATTTTATATATAAACTTTTCTAATTTTTCCACTTACATTTTTTAATTATATCTTCTCCATCAACATTTTTTATTATCCATTTTTCTCCACCTTATTTCTCTACCCACTTTTTATATTATTTCTTTCACTTATTTTCCACCTTAACTTTCACTATTCACTATATTTTATTTCACCTAATTCCTCCACCAACTTTTTATATTATTTCTTTTACTTAATTTCCACACCTAATTTCTCCACCAACTTTTTATATTATTTCTTTCACTTAATTTCCACACCTAATTCCTCCACCAACTTTTTATATTATTTCTTTCACTTAATTTCCACACCTAATTTCTCCACCAACTTTTTATATTATTTCTTTCATTTATTTTCCACATTAACTTTTACTATTTATTATATTTTATTTCACCTACTTTCTCCACCAACATTTTATATTATTTCTTTCACTTATTTTCCACATTAACTTTTTCTATTCATCTTTTTTTAATTATATTTTATTTCCTCTAAATTTTCCACCAACTTATTATATTATTTTTATTCATCAACTTTCTTCATCCTTAACTCTATAAATACCTACATTTCCTTCACTACACACACACAATTACATAATATCCATCTCTTCTCTCTCAAAATCACTTCATTCCATCCCAAAACTCTACTTCATTTTTCTCTCACATTTTACTATTTCCTAATCTCTCTATACATAATATATCCCATACCCCATTTCTACCATAAAGTTATCTTCTTCATCTTCCATCTATCTTTCTCACAACTTATTACAAGTAAGGTTTTATTTCATCACACAAATCTTCAACAAGGTACACATTTTCTCTTCATTCTATTTATATATGCATTTTGATCATTTCTTTTAGTTTATAAATTCATCTTGTTTTCTATCACAATTTTTCTTTATGCTTTTCATATTTCAACTCATCTATCCTTCTTAATAACAAATATAAAACTTTAAAAACATGTAATAATATAAATATCGGTATGAGTACTTGTGCGATCGTACGCATCAGCCTAGTACTCATTACCCAAAATCTAAAATAAACAAAAAAAGCCGTGTGAGTGCTCGTGCGATCGTACGCATCAGCCTAGTGCTCATTACGCAAAACAATAAAAAATAAGGAAAAAGCCGTGTGAGTGCTCGTGCGATCGTACGCATCAGCCTAGTGCTCATTACGCAAAACAATAAAAAACAAGAAAAAAGTCGTGTGAGTGCTCGTGCGATCGTACGCATCAGCCTAGTGCTCATTACGCAAAAAAAATCTAAATATTATATCAAAAAAATACCAAAAAATATAAAAACCTTCAAAAACTAAAAATATCCACATTTTCAAACAACAAACAATCTTTCTAGCCAGAACTACGTGATCCTTGATTCTCCATCAAAAGTGGAGATACGTAGGAGCAAGGCCAGTCCTTGTCAGGTTCATTTTCCCAAAAATCCAAAATCATTTCCAAACAAAATTCTCAAACAATTTTCAAACAAATTTTCAAGCAGTTTTCTAAAAGAACTACGGAACCCTGATTTCTCATTCTTAATGAGAATACGTAGGAGTAAGGTCAATCCTTATCGGGCCCAAAAAACTAAAAATATTTTGTTTCTTTAGAATTTTACTTTTAGGGGAAAGTTAAACATTTTGAAAACCACATCGTATTCGCATATTTAGTTAAAGGTACTGCCTTAGGGCAGGCGCTGTAGGGTGCTAATACCTTCCCTACACGTAACCGACTCCCGAACCAAGAATCTCAGTTTCGCAGACCATGCCTTATCATTTTATGGTTTTTCCGTAGTTTTCCAGAATAAACTATGGTGGCGACTCCAAATCTCTTTTTCAAAAACGTGTTTTATTTTTCGGATCGTTGTCCCGTCGCGATCCCGGTTGCGACAATGTGGTATGCTATATCAATGTACGAATTCTTTTTAAATCTAGCTTACCCTTGTTTTTGAGTTGTTTGTTGTGTGTTGTTTCTCTTTTGTGATGATCACTTTAATGGTGTGAGCTTAGAGATACAATATTTCAGTTGACTCAGCGGGAGGTTGGGAGTGAAGCTTTCAGTTTAGGTTGTACTTTTATTCTTCAGGTGAAGAATTTTATTCATAGTAAATCTACAGTGCTTGTTATATCATTATCCGTGTAATGTTCAATTTAGTAGTTTTATATTACTAAATTGAGATGTTACATTTTTAACCATTATATTATTTATTTAAATTACATAAATAAAAATATAAGATTTCGATACTCTATAAATATAAGTATATTTCAATAGAAAAACATATTTAAATTTATTGTTCTTTTATATATAAAAATTTCACTTTCTTACTAGCAATATCTAATCAATTTTTTAGTGTTGTCAAAATGAATTATAACCTATAGGTCAACTCAATATAGCATAAGTTTGGAACGAGTTAGGTTTGGAAAAAATGAAATTTTTTGATACGAGTCAATTTTCAACCCGGTCCACGTGGTGAGCCAATTTGACTCACCAACCCACCTAGTTTAATTTAATTATTTATTATTTTGTATTTCAATATTATTAGTTCACACTTTTTTTATGAAATAAAGAATATTTTCAAGAGAACAAAATATTAAAATTTATTCATTTAAGACTCTAATCTTATAAATGGATTAGTAACATAAAAGAATATCAATATTATAAACTTATTTATTTGCTTTTTAAGCTTACTTTGGATTATATTTGAGTTGTATGTTACTTTTTTATTTTATTTTGATTTGTATCAAAGTGAAATTTATTTAAATTACAAAAAGGTTGTATTTTTTGGCTTAATACCTCTTTTGGTCCCTCTTTAGGGGGGCAATGTTCAAGTTTGTCCTACGTTTTTTAAAAAGTTCAATGTGGTCCCAACTTGTGAAAAAAGTGTGCAATTAAATCCTTTTTGGTCACAGCGTTAATTTTTTAACGATGTAACTGACAACATGAACTGAACAGTACGACATGTCTATTTTATGTGAATGTTGGCTTTCTGAGGTTAAATGACGTGTAAAAAAAATATTTTGAGGGGTAGGGGCTGTTTATGTATTGAAGAAGATGCAAATGTTGATGGAAGACTGGCGATGAAGGATTTACTTGCAGGTTCGAAGAGTTCGTGACGGGTGACTTTCATCATACCCATTTAGGTTCAACTTCAGGCCCCATCCTACCCATCCTACACAATGCATCAAGTTCGTTCTCAACCACTTTCAATACCAATAGATACCCAACATCAAGATACCAACTCGTGATCTTCATCTAATCTCAAGATTTTCTTTCATCTGCATAAAAAAAACGGATCAAAGCACAAACAAATCCCTTAAATTCAGTACATTCAACCCAAGAATACATTCCCAATCTCCCAATTTCCACTTAGTTGGCAAACTCTAAACTAGCCATCCCAAACCCCATCCACATCCTGTCTCCACCGCAACCGTGAAGCTCCCACCGCTGTCACTCATCACCAAGCTTACCGTCGCCAGCACACTATTGTAAGTCGTGTGATCGCGACCCAAACCCTTGCGCCATACCATGACCGCGACCCCAAACCCTAAACCACCACCAAGCTTACCGTCACTGGAGACATGGTGTCTTCGGCCTGCTTCTCGTTCTTCTAGAGGGGCCAAACGACCAACACCTTAATTCGCGGCAGGTCACCTTGCCACCTCCTAAAGGCCTCCCTTCTCTTGCTCATTCTCACAGGGTTTGGGCTTGGTCCATCTTTAACGTAAGCAAGCAGCTCTATTCTCTATCAAAATATTTTTTTTTAAATTTAAATTTTACACGTCACTTTCACGTAATGACATAAACTAGACACGTAATTATGTTTTGTCCACGTTGTCAGCTGTACCGTTAAAAAATTAACGTCGTGACCAAAAAGGATTGGGACCACATCGAACTTTTTAAAAAAACGTAGGACGAACTTGAACATTGCCCTCCTAAAAAGGGACCAAAAGAGGTATTAAACCTATTTTTTTATTTAAAAAAAACTTATAACTAAGTGATTTAGTGTTTAATCTACCAACCTAGTAGGCCGGATCAGATTCAAAATTTTCTGACTCGTTAATAAATGAATCAAATTGGATTAGTTCACCTAACTTGTGGTAGGCCAAGTCTGATGAAATCTAGTAACCCGTTTTAACAGTACTAATTTTTTTTTATATAAAAAAGTTTCACTTTCTTGCAATATCTAACAGGAGACAGATAAAACCTCACATAAATAAAATTTAAATTGTAATTATATCAGAGAATTGAAAAATGTATTTAATTAAACATATTGAATCGGCAGCAGCCCCTGCAGCGCAGCCAAAGGATTTATAATGGTTCGTAAAGCTGACGGCTAATATTTGACTTTGCTCATATTTTGATCTTCTTTGTATGTTTTAATGATGTTGTTACATCAACTGATGACATGCACCTTTTGTTGTTTCATTAAGGTTGGAGTTTTACTTTGAATGAATGTCATACACGTGTATGACTGGTGAGTAAAACATATTCTGTGGTTACGGCCTCTTATAGTTGTTTCTTCCCTAGCTAAGTAATTTTCAGAGACTATCTCGTTAACATGCTGAATTTCCGTTTCTGATCTTCTTCCATTAATTCGCTTTCTAGAAGTGACAAGTTCCTCACCTCGCATTCTCATTTACACCTGTTGCAAAGCACAACCTTAAAAAATTAAAATGTTCTTCGTGGACTTTAGGAACGTGCATACCTATCTTACGTGTGTTTCAAGATATGAATATTGATGAAGAAAAGGGTAGCTACGTGAGACAGAGCACCGGCGAGATCACGAGGGAGAATAAACTAACACAAATAATCTTATTCATGCTTCTCTTTCATTCATCAATTTTTTTTTTATGGCAGGGCCAACAAACATAACCAAACAAGCACCAAGAAATCTAGCACCTAAATAATACTAAACAAATAAAAGTTCTAGAGAAAATGATGCAGCTCATCTAGAAGCCTATTTCAAAGTCAAAAACGTCTTTATTCATAGTTTTTATAAGCTGAAGCCACAAAAAGAGACAAATTAAAATCCCCACGAGTGGCGCGAAGACTGCTGTGGCCAAATTCTGTTGAATTATTTGGATTTGTTACTTCCACGCGTTTCTTTTATTATCCATGATTTTCATTTATTTTAAGACTGTTATTTCCTACACTAATCCACATTATTCCTTGTATTATTATGTTTTTCTTTTCTTATTTTAAAACTATCTTTTATATTTAAAATATCATACATCTCCACTTTTTTCTTTAACGAATATGTTAAAAAAAAATTCTTCAATGGATATACCATATCTATTAATTTTTTTTAATTTATTATATTTTTAAATTAATATATAAATATTATTTATTTTTTTAAATTTATTATATAATTACATATAAATTAGTTTTATTTTATTTAATAAAATAATTATTATTAATTTAATTTATATATTATTATTTAATTAATTTTAATAATATTTTTTATATTATTAAGTAAACGGCCGTATGGCTTTTTTATTTTTTTTTTACTTTATTAATTTATTATATTTTAAATTAATATTAAAAAATTTATTATATAATTATATATAATCTAATTTTGTTTTATTTAATAAAATAATTATTATTAATTTAATTTATAAATTATTACTTAATTATTTATTATAGAAACATTTACATAAACGGATGAGCCGTTAATGAATGTGATAATGTGATCACATCCGTAAGTTTTTTTTATATTAATTTATTATATTTTAAATTAATATATAAATATTATTTAAATTTCTTAAAAAATTATTATATAATTATACATAAATTAGTTTTATTTTACTTAAAAATAATTATTATTATTAATTTAATTTATATATTATTATTTAATTAATTATTATAAAACTTTTTATGTTATTAAATAAACGAATGTGTCATATCCGTAATTTTTTTTAATTTATTATATTTTAAATAATATATACATATTATTTAATTTTTTTAAAAATTTATTATATAATTATAGATAAATTAGTTTTATTTCATTTACTAAAGTAATTATTATTTAATTAATTATTATAATACTTTTATATTATGATTAGTTAAACGGATGTATCACATCCGTTATGTTTTTTTTTTTTTTTTTAGTTTTTAGGTTACGGACGAGGTTATATCCCGTTGAAGGTGAAATAGATGTTATTATACGTTGAAAACGAAATTAGAAAGACAAATTAGATATGGAGTGGTGCTGGGAGGATTTGGTAGTGGTGAAGAGAACAACACTCTCATTTAAATAATGATTTGGGCCGAAATCCGCGATTTGTTTTGGGCCCAAGCATTTGGGTGGTGCAAAAAGTATCCCAGTGAAGCCCGTTCCTAATAAATACAGTGAAGAGCGAATAGCTGTGAGGGATAATAGTGTTGCATGGGGGTGAGTGCCGCTTCTGTACTGAACCAGCTCCTCCGCAAGGAAAACCTGAAGCCACGGCAACCACCCGAAACCAAAGCAGTGATCCAAACGATCCTCACTTACCTCGAAGCGGGTCGTATCCGAAAAGCTACATCTGTTCTCTTCGCCTTCCCAGAACCCTTCCCGTACTCTCTCTATGCTCAATTCTTTCGCCTATGTTCCTCCTACCGCGCCATCGTCGAGGCTCGCAAGGTCGAGTCCCACTTGCTCACCTTCTCCCCCAATCCCCCGATCTTCCTCCTAAACCGCGCCATCGAATCATACGCCAAATGCCACTGTCTCCGGGACGCCCGCGAACTGTTCGACGAAATGCCCAGACGAGATGGCGGCACTTGGAACGCCCTCATTACTGCTTACTCCCAATTGGGTTTCCCAAACCAGGCTTTTTCCTTGTTCCTCTGTATGACTAGGTCCGGCTTTTTGCCCTCGGAGGTTACTTTTGCAAGCGTTCTTACTTTTTGTGGTGCGGGTTCTCAGCTTCTTCTTTCCAAGCAGGTTCATGGGCTGGTCACAAAGTTTGGCTTTTGTGGCAATGTGATTCTTGGGAGTTCACTTGTTGATGTCTATGCGAAGTGCGGGGTTATGATTGATGCTCGCAGGATGTTTCATGAGATTCCGCACCCTAATGCTGTCACTTGGAATGTGATCGTGAGGCGTTATCTTGATGCTGGTGACGCAAGGGAAGCGGTTTTCATGTTCTCGAGGATGTTTTCCACGGCGGTTCAGCCGATGAATTTTACTTTCTCTAATGCTCTGGTTGCGTGTTCAAGCTTGTCTGCACTCCAGGAGGGTATGCAGATTCATGGGGTGGTTGTGAGGTTGGGCCTCCAAGATGATAATGTTATTTCGAGTTCGCTTCTGAACATGTATGTCAAGTGTGACAAGCTGGAGGATGGTTCTCGGGTTTTTGATCTGCTTGGTTCGAGAGATTTGGTGTCTTGGACTTCCATTGTTTCGGCGTACGCAAAGAGTGGGAAAACTTTGGAGGCAAGAAAGCTTTTCGATAAGATGCCTGAACGGAATGTGATTTCATGGAATGCAATGTTAGCGGGATATGTTCGGTGCTTTGAATGGTCCGAGGCGTTAGATTTTGTATATCTCATGCGTAATGAGATTAAATATGTAGATCATGTCACACTCGGTTTAATGTTAAATGTTTCTGCGGGTATTTCGGATCATGAAACGGGGAAACAGATTCACGGATACATCTACAGACATGGCTTCCACTTGGACATTAGGGTTAGCAATGCCCTTCTTGACATGTATGGTAAGTGTGGGAACTTGAACAGCGCCAAGATTTGGTTTAACCAGATGAGTAAGTGGCGTGACAGGGTTTCTTGGAATGCTTTGTTGGCTAGCTATGGCCATCATCAATTAAGTGAACAGGCGTTAACAATGTTTTCAGAGATGCAGTGGGAGACAAAACCAACCAAATATACATTTGGAACCCTTTTGTTAGCTTGTGCAAATACCTTTGCCCTTTACCACGGTAAACAAATTCATGGATTCATCATTAGACATGGATTTCAGATAGATACTATAATGAGAACTGCTTTGGTCTACATGTACTGTAAATGCCGTTGTCTTGAGTCTGCTATTGAGGTTCTGAAGGGAGAAGTTTCTAGGGATGTGATAATTTGGAACACCATAATTTTGGGATGTTGTCACAACCATAGGGGTAAAGAAGCACTTGAACTTTTTGTGATGATGGAAGCAGAAGGCGTCAAGCCAGATCATGTGACCTTAAAGGGCATTCTACTGGCGTGCGTTGAAGAAGGCCTAGTTGATTTTGGAACTGAATGCTTCAATTCACTGAGCAGTAAATACAATGTCCTTCCTCGGCTGGAGCATTATAACTGCATGATTGAACTCTACAGTCGGCATGGATCCATGCATGAGCTTGAAAATTTTATGAGGACAATGACCATTGAGCCCACACTTCCTATGTTGGAGAGAGTTCTTGATGCTTGTCAGAAAAATGAGTGGTCAAGATTGGGAGAATGTATTACAGAAAAAATTAATGCATTCAAATACTAATTAATTTCAACCTTTAGGGTGCGTGCATTGTAGCAGCCAGGGCAGAGGATGTTGGTGTTGTCATAAAGACAGTAAGTCACATGGCAAATACATGCAGTGGAATATGACTGATCAAGGTCTATATTGATGACCATCAGGTTAATACATGGGTGTGCTGCCGGAGCATGGATACTTTCTGCCCTTGCAGTGAGCAAGACATTCTCCACTTTTGCTGAAGCAAAATGATCGTGGTGACTATTGTCCTGGGATGTAGCAAGCTTTAAGATTTACGATGAGAAGTTTATGTTTCAAGTTATAATAAGCATATACAAAGAGAAAGGACAAACTCCGCTTTTATCGCAACATTGCCAGTTGATAATGGCGTCAAGGAGGGATGATTGACATACTTCGATTGTTGTTTAACATTCATTTGAGTAAATCATATTACATAGAGGCATTGACCAGAAGTGTCGTATTTTGAAACAAACTGTTTCTCGATTGGAGAATAAATTGCGTAAGGAAGCTTTTCACTGGATTTGAAATTCTAGACCTTAACGAAATTATTTGCTGGGAAATGTGAAGGATCGTTATTGACAGTTGGCATGCTGAAGTATGATTGCTACCTCAATCAAAATTACCCCAATGAAAGGAGGTTTGTTGCTAACTATACGGTGGATTATTCTCGGCAAGATGGTAAAGCAGGAAGCTGAGAACTAATTGTTCAATAGGACCATTTTGCTTAGGGGTGTTCAATATGATCATAATGTGATCTTAAGGGTGTGAATATAATTTTCTTTATAATTTTTATTATATTTTTTAGTAAATAGTTGAATGGTTACATGTGAAGATAAAAAAAATTAAGATGGTGAATTATTTATGTTTTAGTGAGAGTTAATTTGTAGTGAAGATTGAAAGTTATTTAGTAAAAATTAATGTGAAATGTAGAAGGTCTTATATAATTCAACCTATAAAATGATAACATGAGAGAATAAATCCCATCTCTTATCACTGACCTCTCTGTTTTTTTCTTGAATGTGGAGAGTTTCCTGTATCTTATCATCATCAGATGAGTTTGGGAAACACTAAATGACTAATGAGTGAGCCATGAAAAGTCAATCTACTAAATCCCTTCTCCGATAATCCTTTCCAAGCGGCGAAGGTAGTTCTGTTTTTGCGCCAATCTTTTTCTTGTCTCCGGACAACATCTGAGTAAACATTTAAAGAGGGAGAAGTTTTCCTCATTTTCTTTACTTCCCTCGTAATATTTCTAATGTTTCTGCTGTCCAATTAATGTTAAAAATAAGTATCATTCTTTCTATCTGGTTTGATTCTTTACTTTTCTTCATTGCTTTAATGTTGTTGACAGGTTTTATTACTAATTCTACTTGTAGCTTTAGTCTTTAGGTTCTAAGGGTTGTGCCTGTTATGCTCTAGTGTATTGTTCCAAAATTTGGGAGTGAAATTTATACTGTTTTGTTGTTTTTAGTTATTAACTCTTTTCTTAGTTTTCTTTTATTGAATTCTTTATTCTTAACCTGATACTTCCGTGTCTATAGTATTTTATTATTTTTAAGAAGCCCTATACATATTCCCTTTTTCTCAAATGTTTTATACTACATCCTCGAGTTTTATAGCTCATGTTAAGTAAGCAATCCTTGCCCTAAAATGGGTTACCTATCAAATATGAAGTGTTTCCTATCTGGAATTAGGGAGACAATTTTACCGTCGGAAAACTTGAGACCATTAAATTGAGAAATTAGCAGATGATCCTAAATTATTGAAAATCTCTCATAGCTCAAGCTCTAAGTGAAGCATCACAATACCACGTAAATCCCATCCAAATCCTTAAAATGCCCTATCATAAGGTGCTGGCTCAAACTTTCATCTGACAAGGAACATGAACTCACCATTGAATAACCATTGCCCTCCCTGATATGGTTTCCTAATACAATCCCCACCTGATTACACAACTTTACTTTACTGACAAATTAATCTGGTATTGTAAGTATTGAGAAGTATACCGTGGAAAGCAGCAAAGGTTATGAAGAAAAATAATGGACAAGTATCGCAATTATCATTATTTATACAACTTGCATCGAAGGAGCCAAAGTTCTTTCGTTTCACATATCTTGGAAAGTAAATAAATTTGGGGGATGCAAATGTATGCAAAAAATGAAGTTGAAATTATAGGATTGTCAAAAGAATATCAAAATACCACCTTCTCCCTCAAGATCTCTGACACAGATAATAACAAGTATGACATTTTACTAGTCAGGAAAATGTCATTAATGAAAATAAACTAAGAGGTTTCGGGCAGACCTTGCTGAATCTTCTTCAACGTCAAATATCTCCCTTGGACACAGAGCTGAAACAGCAGCATCAGCTGCAGCAGCTGTGTACGAGGGTCAACCACGTTAGAGATCAATCCCACCTAATTCAATACATATAAAATCTATGGTCATACTGAAGGAGGTGAAAGCAATAACTGATTCTAAAGCAACTTTATTTAAAATAAATATCAAACATTACAACCAATATACACATTTTTTCATGCTTTTTACTCCTGGACATTCAATATATACTAGAGATGAGATGGCAAAAGAGGCATTTACACACTGTAAACAGCCAATATATACTAGAGATGATATGAGCCTTTCACAAAATTAAAAAATGTTACACATAAGATAACGCCACAGCGAGTCAACAAAAAGGGAATGCAACAGATTAGAAAAATAACAAAAGGACATGAAATTCAAGACTACCTGGTTCATTATTGAACCACTGGAATCTGACACGGGATTAATATGCTGTCTTTTGGAAGGACTTCTCTTCACAGCATTTCCGTTCTGCTCATTTTCATTTGTAAGCTTAGGAGGTAGGTCCTTTGTTTTTGAAATTTCTTGCTAGTCGGATGAAGATTATGGAACTTTTTTTGCATTGTTAACACGATGCCATTAGCACTACTAACGTTTACATTTCTGTGAGCAGGGTCAAACATGAGGTCTCCAAAAAGAAGCTCAATTAGTTGAGATACAATCAAGTATAGTCTTGGTTTGAACACTTCGAGAAATAAGTTCCTAGTCATGCCCATGCTTCAAAACAGATTCCAAAAGTAGAAGAATTTCACCCTCGGTCCAGACAGTGTCATGCCTGCCACTATTTTCACTTGACTCACTCAAACATGCTTTGACAGCATACATTCAAGAGGCCATGGGGATGTTAAATGAAGTCAATAAACTCCATTTTCCAACAGATGAATATAATACCTATGTAAGGGTGGAAATGGTTTACAAGTATACGAAGCAGAAAACAGTCTCCTCGATTCAGAGCATGAGAAATAAAGGTTATCATTCAGTTCTCAAAATCCCTCCCATATTCACACTTCTACGGGCATAAATTTAATGTAGAAGATTTTAAAACGAACCCAGTGCAAAGCACCAAATAGCACTACGTGAAACAAAATGTTAGATGACCTCCACTCCTTCACTCATATGAAGAGGAAATAGAACCAAAGAATCGCACAATCAATCAATACACAAAAAAAAAAATATTTTTTTTTTGTAAGAAAAAGAAATAACCTGGGTACATCGGTAATGTCCTGAACCAAGTTTGCCACCACTAAGCCCACAGTTCCCCTCTTTCCGCCCAATCAAATCCCCATAAATATCTGAATAGGTGGCGAGGGCGGCAATTTGAGAGAAGCGCATTTCCATCAGTCTTCGCACCGCGAGGCACCAACATCGGCTTCAACGAGTTCGGTGTGGCCGCCACCCGAATCCCATTGAGGGTTCCTTCTTCGAGGCGAACCTTGCACGGCTTCTCCTCCTCCTCCTTCTCCGCGTCGGCAGCAGAGGGCTCGCCGTAGTATCCCTGTTAAGCCCATTCCTATGCAAAGAATGTAAATACAATGGTATGGAATTGCAAGTTTTGGCACGAACGTTTCAGTCCTGCTCCTCCATTCATGAAGGCAGGCAACTCCACGTGGCATTCCTTAAAACTGGCATTCTGAATTACTCAGTCACCGTCGCAAACCGTCTTCTTCAACTATATACTCGCTGCGGTTTTCTCCGGGATGCGTCCCACTTGTTTAATGAAATGCCCAACACAAACCCTTTCTCCTGGAACACCCTCGTCCAAGCCCACCTTAACTCAGGCCACACCCAAAGTGCCCTCCACTTGTTCCATGCCATGCCTCACAAGACCCACTTCTCATGGAACATGGTCGTTTCCTCATTCGCCAAGTCCGGACACCTCCAACTAGCGCACTCTCTTTTCAATGCAATGCCCTCAAAGAACCACCTTGTCTGGAATTCCATAATTCATAGTTATTCCCGACATGGGCATCCTGGGAAAGCACTTTTGCTCTTCAAGAGGATGAACTCTGACCCTGCACAAATAATCTATCGTGATGCTTTTGTGCTGGCCACCGTTCTCGGGGCTTGTGCTGAATTATTGGCTCTCAACTGTGGGAAACAAGTCCACGCACGTGTTTTCGTTGATGGTCTTGGGTTGGAGCTTGACAGGGTTTTGTGCAGTTCGCTGATTAACTTGTATGGCAAGTGTGGTGATTTGGATGGTGCTGCTCGCGTTATGAGTTCCGTGAGGGAAGTGGATGAATTCTCCTTGTCAGCTTTGATATTTGCTTATGCAAACGCTGGCAGAATGAGGGAGGCGAGAAGGGTTTTTGACAGTAAGGTTGATCCCTGTGTTGTGCTGTGGAATTCGATCATTTCAGGTTACGTGTCCAACGGTGAGGAGACGGAAGCAGTGAATCTTTTCTTGGCAATGCTTAGGAATGGTATGAGGGGAGAAGTGTCTACTGTTGCTAATGTTTTGAGTGCAGGCTGTGGTTTACTCGTTGTAGAACTTGTTAGGCAAATGCATGCCTACGGTTTTAAAGCTGGGGCTACTCATGATGTAGTGGTTGCTAGTGCTCTGCTTGATGCGTACTCCAAATGTCAAAGCCCTTGTGAAGCTTGCAAGTTGTTTAGTGAGCTCAAAGCTTATGATACCGTTTTACTTAATACTATGATCACCGTGTATTCCAATTGTGGAAGGATAGAAGATGCCAAATGGATTTTCAATACGATGCCTACTAAAACCTTAATTTCATGGAATTCAATCCTAGTTGGCTTAACCCATAATGCGTCTCCAAGTGAAGCATTGGATGTTTTTTGTCAGATGAATAAACTGGACTTAAAAACGGACAAGTTTAGTTTTGCTAGTGTTATCAGTGCTTGTGGCAGCAAATCATCCCTTGAACTTGGTGAGCAGGTCTTTGGTAAAGCTATTACCATTGGACTCGACTCCGACGAGATTATTTCTACCTCCCTCGTTGATTTTTATTGTAAATGTGGTTTTGTTAAGATAGGGCGTAAAGTTTTTGATAGAATGGTAAAAACTGATGAAGTCTCGTGGAACACAATGTTGATGGGGTATGCCGCAAATGGATGTGGAAATGAAGCATTGACACTCTTTAGCGAAATGAGGTATTGTGGTTTCAGACCTTCTGCCATTACTTTTACTGGAGTTCTTTCAGCCTGTGATCATTGTGGTCTGGTTGAAGAAGGAAGATATCTGTTCCACACTATGAAACATAACTATTATATAGATCCAGGGAGTGAACATTACTCTTGCATGGTTGATCTTTTTGCTCGAGCAGGATGCTTCGAGGAAGCAATGGATCTTATGGAAGGGATGCCTTTTCAGGCTGATGCAAACATGTGGTTGTCAGTATTGAGAGGCTGCATTGCTCATGGAAACAAGATTATTGGCAAGACGGCTGCAGAGCAAATCATTCAGCTTGATCCTGAAAATGCAGGTGCTTATATACAATTGTCTAACATACTTGCATCTTCTGGGGATTGGGAAGGGTCAGCACTAGTAAGAGAACTGATGAGAGAAAAGCATGTTCAGAAGATTCCTGGTTGCAGTTGGGCAGATTACTGAATTAGAAAATCTGCTGACCTTTGTAGTTTCCAGGTGAATATTAACCAATCTTAAGAGGATAATTCTGGATCGCAATAAGCTTGGAACCACCGTTACCCTCCAAATTGTTTTGGCTTATTTTCAGCTGACTTGCTGTTTTCAAGAGACTGATTCAACGAGCAGCTTAAAAGTATGTAGCAGAAGTTGGATTAAGTCCGTTTCTTGCTAAAAGTGTTGTGGGTGTCTAGTAGGAGACTGAAGCACAATGTTTTTACCCAGAATACATGACACTGAGTGTTGGACTATTGACAGCAAAAAATGGTTTCTGAAATGTCACATTTTACCCTGTTGTGCAGATCGTTGCAAATTATCACAGGTTTAGTAGTCTAGCTGATTGGAACAAAGTCTCTCTTCTGGCAGACTTGGAATATTTGGAATTATGCAAATGTTGTGATTGCATTGGTGCTATAGGTATTTATCATAAAGCAAACGTTTTGGGACGTTAAGTAAGAGGAAAAGGATTTTGATCCCAATAATTCCCGACCCTACCATTCCCTCCAAACACAATTGACTCTCTACACTCCTTTCCTTTGCTATTGGTTTTGGACTTAGATGTGTAAATTAGTCCTCCTTGCAGTGCTCCAATGAAGCCCACAATTAACCAGACTGAATCTTATGTCCATGTTTCACATGCTTACTTATTTTTTTTGAAAAATATCTAATTTATTAGTTGGCTTAAATGATCCATGTTCAAGTCCAAAAATGACTATATTTTTAAATTAAAGAAAGAAGATGAATAGTTTTAAAGAGAATTTTATGTAAGTAAATCAAACCGAAATTAAATGTATAAATAAACCCATAAAGTTTAGGATATTCTAGTTCACTGTTTTAGATTTTCATTACTTTCTTCTAGTGCTTTTGGTATTAAAATTCTGTTTCAGTTTTCCATTAGTAGTATAAACTGGATTAGTTTTTTTCTATAGTTATTTCATTTGTGTTCCAGTTTTAATTTTTCAGTTTTCTAATTGCTTAGTTAGTTATAGTTCCTTAGTTAACTGTGCTTAACCTCTAGGTTCATTTTTCCATGTCTTAGACAATCTTGTTACATGTTTTAAAATTTAATAAACAATGATAAATGAAATGAGTCTTTTTGATAAAATATTATCCTTGTGAAAATAATATCATTGAATGAAAGACATCATATGAAACAAGCGTTATGACATCTAAATTAACAAAGAAAAGTTTCAGTAAACGTGTTAGGACCAAACAATTCTATGGACACTAGACGCGTTATTACTAAACAATGGGTGGTTGGAAAAATGGGTCTTGCCTTTGTCAGCTGAGCTGGATACGCTACTGATCCTTCGATTAGTCGTCGACCTATGGTGAGGCCGACTGAGATTTCCTTTGGTGAAGATCCACAGTCGCCGACCTACGATGAGGCCGACCGGGATTCTCTTTGGTGAAGATCCGTAGTCACCGACCTACAGTGAGGCCGGCCGGGATTCCCTTTGGTGAAGATCCGCAGTCACCGACCTACAGTGAGGCCGGCCAAGATTCCCTTTGATGAAGATCCGTAGTCGTCGACCTACGATGAGGGCGGCCGGGATTTTCTTTGGTGAAGGTCCATAGTCGCCGACCCACGGTGAGGTCGGCCGGGATTTCCTTTTGTGAAGATCCGTAGTCGCTGATCCACAGTGAGGCCGACCGAGATTTCCTTTGGTGAAGATCTGCAGTGGCCGACCCATAGTGAGGCCGGCCGGGATTTCCTTTGGTGAAGATTTACAGTCGTGTACCTTCAGTGAGGCCAGCCGGGATTCCCTTTGGTGAAGATCCGCAATCGCTGACCTATGGTGAGGCTGGCCAGGATTTCCCTTACGGTGTGGCCGAACGGTTGTGTTTGAATGCTGGGGGCCAAATTTGGTTAAGTATCTGTGAGGCCATGGACGGTCGAGCAATTGAGACCGAAGGGCCGAGCAGTTGAGGTCGAAGGGCCGCGTAGTTGAGGCCATGCTGAATGCGAAATTTGGCTAAGTCCGTGAGGCTAGATGGTCGAGCAGTTGAGGCCGGATGGCTGGATGAATGAGGTCAAATTTGGTTAAGTACCTAGCCGAGAGGTGAAGGCCGAATGGTCAAGAGCTTGAGGCTGACTGGCTCCCTAGTCTTCCTTGCACTCCAAGTCTTTCGTTCTCCCTCCTCCTTCTCCAAGCCGAATTAGGAGATACCTGTTAAAGGCATTTCGACGCTCAAATAAGTAAAGTGATTGAGCAGTCAGCACAAGAAGTAATGCGTGTATTATGCATCGTGGTTAAAGTCATACTTGAGACCTTTATTTATACTAGTTGTGATGGGCTTTTACCTTTCGTCAGCTTAATGACGCCCCAATCACACCTTAACCTTTATTATGGGCTTAATGAGGCATTATCGTTTATAATTTAACCATGTGGTCGGCTTGGATGGTCGGCCTGGATGATCGGCCTGGTGGTTGGCCTAGATGATTGCCCTAGACGGTCGTCCTGGTGGTTGGCCTTGAATGGTCGACTTGGACAGTCAGCCTAAATATTGGCCTAGATAGTCAGCCTGGATGGCCGACCTAGTGAATCAGCCTGAATAGTCGACCTAGTGAATGAGCCTGGTGATGCTTAGGATATCGTACGGTACAAAGTTGTATTTGATATAGATTTTATTTTAAATAGTTTTTTCTAATTCTATTTTTTTTATTGGATATTTTGAGAACTTTTTTTAGATTATGTTTTAAGAAATTAATATCAAACTCTTCACCTATCATTCTTTAAACCTTTAAACCTTTAAGAAAATGTTCTTCTTATTATATAATTAGATTATTAGTATGATTTTTTAGAATATGTACAAAAAATTAAATTTATTTTGTTTTCATATAAGGAAACGCTCTTCTTATTAAATAATTATATTATTAGTATGATGTTTCAGTATGTAAAAAAATGATTTTTTTTTTCATCTTTATGAACATATAGTTTTCTTTTAATTATTTTTAAAAAATAAATTGATTATTATATTCTTTGTCCATGTACCTATATTTTTTAAATTAAAAAAATACCATAATTTAATTGAAAATTTAGAGTCGTTATTACGAAAAGAAAACTCTATCAAACCATAATTAAAAACTGATTATAAAAGAACACAGTGAATTTTTTTTCTTCTATATTTATGAAAAATAATATAAATATACTTATAAAATAAAAAATAAAAAATATTAAATTAATATTTCATTATCAAGTAAGATAAGATAAACTTTTTTTTCTTCAAGAATGGAAAAAGAAAACAAGTTTGTCTCTAACATTTTTTTTTCAGAGACAAAAAGAAAATAAGTGAAAGTAAAAGATAAATATAACATGTGAAAAACTAAAAGATAATAAACAAATATCTTAATATATATTTTTATTATTTATTATATTTGATTTTTTATTTTATTATTTATTAAAATTAAATATTATATTTTATAAAAGAAATAAAAAACACATAAATTAATTTCCATCACTTCCTAATATATATTACATATAAATTGAAAATTTAAAGAAAAAACTTTAAAAAAATTAATATACAAATTTAAAAAATTTCGAAAATAATTTAGGCCATGCACCTTGTCTTTAAAAGGTTTGCCACTGTGGATGCATCATAGAATAGAATTATTGGAAATGCAATTGAGTGGGTAAGAAAGAAATGTAACTAAAGATTCTATCCAAAAATTGATATTTACCTATAATATTAATATGTTACTCCTTTTTTATGTTTCTAATATCTTATTTCCATTTTTTTTATTTAAATCTACTTTTGTCACCATAGAGTTTAAAAATGTACTTTCTTCTCCCATAACCTAGTCTAAATAAACCAAATAAATCATATTTCCTACAAATATTCTATTTAATACATACAACATTTATACTTTACCCATTATTATTACACCATAATAAATATTATAACAAACAAATATACTAATAATCTCATATATATAATAAATTATGTATGACACGTGAATCAATGATACTTAAACATGATTTTGTAGACGAATTCTTTAGTTTGATCACTGCTCATTTCTCGGTAAGAACAAAAATATTACAAAATTAAACAATTTTATTGGAATATATAATATCATAACTACAAGTAAATGTTGAAGCTTAAATTGATGTTGAGTTGGAATCAATATCAGTGCATGGGTGGGGTTAGAAGGGATCTCACCATCAAAGGCAGAGATGAAAAGTCGAGGAAGCTGTGATTCAGCGTGTGTTTGTCTTTGGAGTGTTATCGCTATCTCTCAAATGTGCCTCTGAACGTGACATTACCGTTTGCATGTACCCATTTTTTAAGCACACGCAAGGTTCTCACTTTTCTCTTTCTTATTGCTCTCTTCTCCTAAGCCACAGTTTATCTCAAAAATCGATTAACTTTGCCAAAGTCGTGCATGCCAACTTCATCAAACTGGGTCTTAACACCTACACCTATTTGGGTAATCGCTGTATCAACCTTTACTCAGAGCTCGGCCACATCAATGATGCATTGAAGGTGTTTGACGATATTTCTCATAAGAACACCACGTCCTGGAACATTTGCTTAAAAGCGTTGCTGAAGAGTGGCCAGCTCGGCAAGGCCTGCCACGTGTTTGGTGCAATGCCTGCTAGAGATGTTGTTAGTTGGAACTCCCTGATTTCGGGTTATGCTTCTTGTGGGTTTTTAAGTCATGCGTGGGAGATTTTCGTTGAAATGCAAAGCACTGGTGTGAAACCAAGTGAGTTCACTTTCTCCATTGTGCTGTCACTCGTGCCAAGCCCCTCTCATGCTAAACAGATTCATTGTAGGATCATCAGAAGTGGAATGGATTTGGATAATGTAGTTCTTGGGAATTCGTTAATAACAATGTATGGAAAGATTGGTCTTGTTGAATATGCTTTTGGTGTGATTATGACTATGAAACACTTTGATGTTATATCTTGGAACTCTTTGATCTGGGCCTGTCTAAGAACTGGGAACCATGAGCAGGCTTTGGAGCTGTTCTATCAGATAAGAAATGCTGATTTTTTACCCGATCAGTTTACATGTTCAATGTTAATGAGTGCCTATTCTAACTTGCGAGACTTGGACAAGGGTAAGCAGGTTTTAGCCTTTTGTTTCAAGATGGGATTTGTTTATAATAGCATTGTATCCAGTGCTGCTATTGACCTCTTTTCCAAATGCAACAGATTGGAGGATTCTGTTCAGCTCTTTAAGGAACAAGATCAATGGGATTCAGCTCTATGCAATTCCATGATTTCAGGCTATGCTAGACATGATTTAGGGGCAGATGCTTTGCGAATTTTTGTGCTGACCTTGCGGAAGAATATCAGGCCAACAAAATACATGGTTAGCTCTCTTCTAAGTTCTGTTTCGGTTTTGTTACCAGTTGAAGTGGGTAATCTAATCCATTCTTTGGTTCCTAAACTGGGTTTTGAGTCAGATGCAGTTATTGCCAATTCACTTGTTGACATGTATGCCAAATTTGGGTTTATTGACGATGCCTTGAATATCTTCAATGAAATGAAAATTAAAGATTTGGTATCATGGAACACTATACTGATGGGACTAACTTACAATGGGCGAGTGTCTTCTACCATGGACCTCTTTAGGGAATTATTGACTAGAGAAGACATGCTTCCAGATCGAATTACACTAACTGCTGTTCTACTTTCATGCAACTATGGATTATTGGTTGATGAAGGAATTGAAATATTTTCATTAATGGAGATTAAATTTGGAGTAAAACCAGGAGAAGAACATTATGAATGTGTTGTGGCGATGTTGAGTAAAGCTGGCAAGCTCAAAGAAGCCATTGATATCATAGAAACAATGCCATATAGAATTACCTCTGACATTTGGAGGTCAATTCTTTCTGCATGTGCAGTTTATGGAGACTTGCAAATTATAGAAGGAGTTGCAAAGAAAATAATCGATAGTGAAACACAGACATCCTTACCTTACTTGGTATTGGCTCAAACATATCAAATGAGAGGTAGATGGGAGACCATGGTTCGAATGAGGAAGGCTGTGGAAACTATAGGTACTAAAGAGGTCATCGGACACAGTTGGATTGGAATTAAAAATAACTTATACACTTTTTCATCGAATCAGTTACAACATTATGGTGGCAAGGATCTTTATCTGCTGTTGAATTTACTGGTCTGGGAGATGGAGACTGAAGGCTATTTCTAAAATTGTATAGGCCTAAAAATGTAAGAAAAATTGTAGCAGTTGGCAAGGAATATGAATGTTGACTGAAAGTGATAGTGCCAGAGGAGGGGGAAGGAGGCAGAAAATATGATTTAGCGTTACAAAGTACAAATTAAATCAATTATTTCTATTAGTTTTCATAAAATATTATTTACACGACACTCATTCCTTTGTTGTTAATCGATGTCAGAATTCGTTTAGTTTCACTATAATAAAAGAATGGTAGGAACACTGTAATTAGTACATTCTCTAATGTAAATGGAATAATGACTTGTTTTAAAATAGATGAACAATAAGTGATAGAATGTGGAATCATTTTTTACACAAATAGATATTGTATTAAGGATCCAATAATAACTAAATCAGTTATACATTAATAAAAAAATTAAAATCATTACAAATAGTTGATTTTTATGTCTCTCCTTCATACATACATTCACACTCTGTAGCTAGCCTTCGCCCATCACTGGTTTTGGCTCATTGTTTCGTAACAGAAATTTATGAACTAATGGATTTTCAAAATGTTATATCGATTTGGTGACTATGTTGTTTACACCAGGCGTATGTTTAATGTTTTAAGTGATTGGAAACTCTCGGTAGCCATATTTCTCATAACATAACTAAGGATTTGCTTTAACAAATTTCTCATAAGAGCGCTTTAAAATAAAAGTAAGGGGAAAAATTAATATTTTCCATATAAGATTAATTTATGTATTACTTAATTTGTAGAGTACGTTAATTTTTAAAGATGGATTTTAATTAATTCAAAAATTGCTTTAATTCATGAAAAAGTTATATAGTCCTTCTTTCTTATCTTTTATAGAAAAATTGATCTAACTTTATTTATCATGAGAGTTACCTTTCGACTTGGACTATCTTACGTTTTTCCTTTTAGATATAATTCGTTAGCTGAAAATAGAATGAATGTTAAGAGTATACTTCCCACAACCTACTTTTGACAAATCCATCAAATAAACCCATCTGACTTTACTTCCGATCATTCATATGCATAAAAATCTTTGGACATTGGAATAATGTGGCTTCTCATTCCACGAGACTGAGTCCTCGTTAAGAATAAAATGATGTGAAGTCATAAGGCTTAGAATAAAGACTGAAATTGGAATGTGCAAATTTATATAATTCATTGTACGGATTTATTTAAATTATATAGGTTTTACTATAATTAATTTTTGACTATTATATATTTGGAGAGGGGACCAAGTTACTCATGCTTGATCACAAATTCATATTATCATCTATCAATAAGATGATATTCATATTAAACATAAAAGAATAGTTAAACTCAGGTAAGAAGAATCTCAGGGATGTAAAAAGAATTATATCCATCAGTATCTATGGATAAAATTCACAACGAATAAGAATTAACTATTGTAAATGGATAATGGATACGAATACTTGTTATACTCAAATGAATAGAAATTGAATATTATAAATAAATATTCTTGAATGACATACAAATAAGTAACCGAGTATTTATCATACTTTTATCACATGTTAAGGGAACATGTATGAGTATCATATTATTTTATCCGTCAACATCCATACCCGCTAATATTTAATTTACCAAAATACTATTATATATATATATATATATATATATATATATATATATATATATATATATATATATATATATATATATATATATATAATAATTTGGACTTTGTTTGAAAATCTTTTGTAGATTTTTATGTGCATTTGTTTTAGATTTTCATAACTATACAATTTTTTACTATTTTTATACAATTTATTTTTTAAATTTGTATGGTTAAAACATTTTGTTTAATATTTTTAAAAATAATTTTAAATACACATGGATATTTTAAAAAATGAGAATATCAGCATACCCGCCCAAATATAATCCCATTGACATCCCTATTCAAGAATGAAGTACTAAAGTCTACAACTAAGTATTTTCTATGATGCAGTGTAATAGTGTACACAAGAACTTTATAATCGAAATAAATTGAATTTTGTACAATTTAATTACATTAGAACCAACTTAAACGAATATACAAAAGCCAAAATTACAAGTATCCAGCAGAAGCCAAAATTACAAGTACCCGAAAAGGTTTAGATAGTATCAAAGATTTAACTTTCTTAAAGTTGTTAGCTGATCACTGGATTACGGTGTAATAAATAATCAATTTTACATCACTACATTGGCATTGATGAAAAAGGATATTGAATGGTAAATAAATCTTCCAGTAATTTGTTGACCCTTATGTAAAATGACAGTCCAATCGTACCCATCGAGCACCAAAACTATACATGGCATGGTCTAAGATTTTACATACGAATAATCCTTCCATCTAGTGATTCCAGATCTAAATGTTCTCCTTAACACATCAATCCGTTCAGTCAAGATAGAATCTTTTAAGTTTTCCATTTCAGCATGTTCCTTTTCCATCAACAGCTCCAGATCGTCAAAATGTTTAACCTTGTGCAGCAACTTATCGATCTAGTTAACAAATAAGAAAATAAAAAATAGTTAACCCCTATTTAGAGACCTGAACCTGAGAAATTAGGGTGCTGATCGGAGATGAAGATATAAAAAATCATTAACTAAGAACCTGAGCTTTAATTATAGTTGCCACTAAATGTTCAATCTCTCTGACTTCCTGGTCTGCCAACAACTTTGCTCGAGCAGCAGCAGCTCCAAGAGCAGTTGCAGTGGCGGCTCTTACACGCAGTGGCAAAGGTATTTCTGCAAGAGCAAGCTCGGATTAAAGGTGACAAGCAGCTATACATACAATGTTTATCCACAAATACATATATCAACAAAAGATGCCCAAAACAATAAGATACCCATGCTGCTGTTCATTTAAAAAAAAATAAAAAATTAAAGCTCTCTATTTCTCATGTCCGAAGTAAACCTCAACTGAGGCACCTGCAAAGGACAAGTGATAGATTGAAATAAATGCTACGGTTGGGGGACCAAACTCATTCTTCAAAATCATGTTATACGCAAGAAATCAATCTTTCATACTATAATTTCCCAACAGTTTCTCGATACGGAGAAAGAAAAATACAAAACAATGCCCATAAATGACCCCCCAGTAAGAAGCAACCGGTAAAAGAACTATCAAGTCGAGAATAGAACACTTGATCTTGAATTTTTTATTCTTAACCTTATGTTTTTGTGTCTATACTATTTTATTATTTTTAAGCAGTTCTATACCTATTCCCTTTTACTCAATTGTTTTATACTTCATCCTCGAGTTTTATAGCTCATCTTAAGTAAGCAACCCTTGCCCTAAAATGGGTTACTTATAATCAAATATGAAGTGTTTCCTGTCTGGAAATAGAGACAATTTTGCTAACGGAAAACTTGATTAGCAGAATGATCCCAAACTATGGAAAATCTCAAATAGGTCAAACTAAGTGAAGCATCATAATCCCACGTAAATCACTCTTTCCCTTTCCATCGGATTCACCTTCTCTGTCCCCCAACTTACTGTGGTCTGCATTTGTTTGGAGCCTCTGGAAGGAGCGTAACTTGGGTGTACTTCAAGGAAAGACCAATAGCCTGGATCGGTGAATTAACATGATGTATATACAATGGGATTTCAGTCCAGGATCATGTCTCACAGGATTGTAATAAGAAGCATGCTTGAAAGGGGAGGAAGAGAAGATAATTGGTTCAGATAGCTGGCAGGGTAGGCATGAATGTGTATACACAGTGACTTTTTTCCTTCGCCTGTAGTTGCCGTATTTTATGTTTGTTATGGGCTCAAGTAGGAAGATTTATTGGTTATTACTATTTACTAGTGTAACGGTAAATAAGATATAAAATCCTCCCTGAATTGTTGATCGTCCTCTTGATTTTTAGTATGTGGGTCGGTACCCCCTTGTAGCATATATTTTGACTGCTGGCAAAAAAATACTTTTTAACCAGTTTTTGGTCTCTTAGGCCTATGCAAATATACTTGCAGACCCTTGGTTTTTTGGCTTAGCCAATTGAAGAATTTAACTTCTAGCAACTCAATCCCATCCAAATAGTTATAATACCCCATCACAAGGTACTGACTCAAACCTTCATCTGACAAGGAACATGAACTCACCATTGTGTAACCCTTGCTCTCCCTGATATGGTTTCCTAATACAATGTCCACCTGATTACAAAACCTCACTTTACTGACAAATTAATCTAGTATTGTAAGTATTGAGAAGTATACCATGCAAAAAAGCAAAGGCTATGTAGAAAAATGATGGACACGTATAACCATTATCATCATTATTCATACAACTTTCATCGAATGAGCCAAAGTTCTTTCGTTTCACATATCTAGGAAAGTAGATAAGTTTTGGGGGATGCAAATGTATGCAAAAAATGAACTTAGAATTATATGGATTGTCAAAAGAATATCAAAATACCACCTTAGTGTAAAAAAAATACCTGTTATAGAGGACCTCTCCATCTCTAAACCTTCTCCCTCAAGATCTCTGACACAGATAATAATAAGTATGAGGACGGTATAATGGCTAAATTTAATAGTAAGTTACTAGTCAGCAAAATGTCATTAATGACAATAAACTAAGAGGTTTCGGGCAGACCTTGCTGAATCTTCTTCAACATCAAATATCTCCCTTGGAAACAAATTCTCATCACAAAGAGCTGAAACAGCAGCATCAGCTGCAGCAGCTGTGATATGAGGGTCAACCACATTAGAGATCAGTCCCACCTAATTCAAAACATAAAAAATCCATGGTCATACTGAAGGAGGTGAAAGTAGTAACTGATTCAAAAGCAACTTTATTTCAAAAGAGTATAAAATATTACAACCAATATGCACATGTTTTTTCATGCTTTTTATCCCTGGACATTCAACATATACTAGAGATGAGACGGCCAAAGAGGCATTTAGACATGGTAAACAGCTATGATATGAGCCTTTCACAAAATCCAAAAATGTTACACATAAGGTAACTCCACAGCGAGTCAGAAAAAAGGGAATGCAACAGATTAGAAAAATTTTAAGTTACACATATAACAAAGGACATGAAATGCAAGACTACCTGATTCATTAGTGAACCACTGGAATCTGACAGGGGAGTAACACGCTGTCTTTTTGAAGGACTTTCCTTCACAGCATCTCCGTTCTGCTCAATTTCTTTTGTAAGCTCAGGAGGTTGATCCTTTGTTTTTGAAATTTCTTGGTAGTCAGATGAAGATGACTGAACTTGTTTTGCATTGTTCACCACGGTACCATTAGCACCACTAACGTTGACATTTCTGTGAGCAGGGCCCAACATGAGCTCTCCAAAAGGCAGCTCAATGAGTTTTGAGATACAATCAAGTTTAGTCTTGGTTTGAACACTTTGAGCAACCAGTTCCCAGTCATCCCCATGCTTCAAAACAGATTCCAAAAGGAGAAGAATTTCTCCCTCAGTCCAGACAGTGTCATGCTTGCCACTGTTTTCACTTGACTCACTCAATACGAAATCCTCTGCAGACCTTTTCTCCCCATAATTCCCACTTTTGAAACAATTTGCACAAATAATGAAATTATCCTGCATGATATTAAAAAAAATAGAATAACCAACAATGATACCAACAATGATACCAGTTTCAGAAATATAAGAAAAATCCCAGATAGAAAGCTTAATGACATGGAATTTATAAAATTAGCTTAAGAGGCAGACAAAAGAGAGATAAAGAAATCTCCCCAAATTAATTAACTTCAAACATGCTTTGACAGCATACATTCAAGAGGCCACGGGGATGTTAAATGAAGTCAATAAACTCCATTTTCCAACGGATGAATATAATACATAGGTAAGGGTGGAAATGGTTTACAAGTATAGGAAGCAGAAAACAGTCTCCTCGATTCAGAGCATGAAAAATAAAGGTTATCATGCAGTTCTCAAAATCCCTCCCATATTCACACTTCTACGGGCATAAAGTTAATGTAGAAGATTTTAAACATCCAAACAAGACGAACCCAGTGCAGAGCCCCAAATAGCACTACGTGAAACAAAATGTTAGATGACCCCCACTCCTTCACTCAGATATGAAGAGGAAATAGAACCAAAGAATCGCACAATCTATCACCAGAAGTAATACCTTAATAAATAAAAAAATTATATTTTTTTAAAAAGTAATAACCTGGGTACAACGGTAATGTCCTGAACCACATTTGCCACCACAAAGTCCACAGCTCCCCTCTTTCTGCCTAATCAAATCCCTATAAATATCCGAATAGGAGGCGAGCGGCGGCAATTTGAGAGAAGCCCCGGTCGCATTTGCACTAGTCTTCGCACCGCGAGGCAACAACATCGGCTTCAACGAGTTCGGTGTGGCCGCCACCCGAATCCCATTGGGGGTTCCTTCTTCGAGGCGAACTTTGCACGGATCCTCCTCCTCCTCCTCCTTCTCTGCGTCTGCAGCAGGGGGCGCGCCGTAGTTGATCAAGCCCCAATTCTCTAGGAAATGGAACGCCTTGTGCAGAAACGTGACGTCACCAACCAGCGATTTTCTGACCTCGGTGAATGTGAGCCTCCTGGAAGGCTCTTCCCTGTACTTGTTGATGATGAAGTCTCTGTATTCTTTGTATATCTTGGGCGTTCTCGAAATCGAGCTCGCGTCGAAGAATTCCTTGAATGCTGTTCTCTCCGTTTCGTGAATTTCGTCCCACGCGAACCATCCTTACAAAACGACGCTGGTTAGGTGGAAACAGGGAGAGGGAAAAATTAGGGTTGGGAGAAAGAATGCTTACTTGAAGAGCTTGGGATGGTGTAGAGTTCGAGTTCGGGATCTGAATCGTCCAAGCGACCCGGGTTTGAGTTAGGATCTTTTGTGACTTCCATGACGGAGGCTCCGACTGACCCAAATACGGTGGCGTGGGCTATATTGCGCCAGATTCGGCGTCCTTGGGGATCACTTCAGGGCAGACACTTGTAGCAATGACCAATCATTCACGCCGTTACTGTGACCTTTCTAACCCGACCCGATATCTGATCCGATGTTTTTAGACGGATTGCATTTTTAAATAATTAAATAAATATAAAACTCAGCTTTGATGTTGTTAAAAAAACAATTTTCTCCTCACCGGAAAAAAAATCGTTTGAGATAAAAAAAATTAAAATGAAACAAATTTTCATTCAGTTTTATTATTTGATTTATATTTTAAACAGAGTTAGCTTCTAAAACATGTTTAAAAAAAAAGGAAATGTAAATGACTTTTAATTTTCTTCATTATTAATTTTCTTCACTGTGACTTCGTTATTAAAACATGTAAATATATGACTTCTAAAACTTGGAATATTATTAATGATCATTACTTTTTATACGATATTAATTAAGACAGTGTTTTTAATGAAATAAATAAATAATCAACATCAAACAAAGAAAATGTTATTTGATTTTTCATTATGTCTATTTTTGTGATTGCTAATGATTTACTAATTTTAATGTTTAAAATTTATTGTTTAAAAATTCAGAATTTATGTAGAAGTTATTGCTGTTTAAAAAATTACTGAGAAGTAATCGGGATTACTCAAACCATCATAAAGTAACTGCGCTATAAAATTCACTATTCTAGGGATTAATAAAAACCATACAGTTTCTATCAAGAAATACACTTAGAGTTAAAACTCCTATAAGCACTAAATATAAATCCAATTAAATATAATTTTTTATTGTAGCGTGCATCAATAAAAAAAGTATTTAAAAGAAAATAAAATATTACTAACAAATTTAAAAAAATTGTTAGCAATGGATCACTAGAAATACAGTTTATACTAATAATAAAATACCCAAATTTAAATTATAGTTGATGATATGAAAGAAGAAAAGAAAAATCATAAAATATAAATAAGATAAAATAGAATAGTCTACACAAGGATATTTTATCAAACTGTTTTATGATACTAATTTAATTGTATATTGTAATGGAAACGTTTTAAGGATTTTATCATACTTTTATTAAACGAATCTGTAAGGTTGTTCAAAATGCATATAGACACATAAGAATAAGAAGAGGTAATCATGAGTATGATTATTATTGAGACATGTTAAACATTTGTTTATACATCCCTTGATATTTACATTCATAATAATAATAATTATATTCTAATTATTTTTATGACTATATTTATATATTTGTATTTCTACATAGTATATTTCTTTCATCTATTTTTTAAAATATTTTCCTTGAAAATCAAAATGATGGTTTCTTCCTTTAATTACTGAGTTATGGGAATTGTAAATATCTCTTAACAGAAGGACTGATAAATCTCTTATAACACTATGCTTGAAAGCATTTTCTTAAGACTTTTTAAATCCTTTTTTATCGACTTACATCCTTATCAACGGAGACAACATCAAGTATATGTTGAAAAGTTGCAAATATTCCTCTTCAAAACGAGATATTCCTCCATCCTTCTACGTCCATCTTTCTTACGCGTTTTTTTTTTACATTTATGTTGTTTTCTTCTTTTTCAAACTTTTGGCTTCTTCTTCTTTACAATTTTTTACAATGATTAGTTCTTCTACTTTTAAAGGACTAAGTTTATATTTATAAATGTATTATAAAAATCAAATCTTTTTCTAAAAAATGTTTTTAATACTATATATATATATATATGGTTAAATATGTTTTTCGTCCTTAAGTATCACATGATTTTTGGTTTAATTTGTATTCGAAATTTTTGTTCATTTTAGTCCTTTTAGTTTTAAAACTCATATTTTTAGTCCTTAAAAACGTTGCTTTGATTTTTGAAATCAAATTTAAGTGATGTGCCACTTATGTTTTCATTTATGAAATCAGATTAGGGCTTTTTTATGTTTGAAAATAACTAGGGTTCTTAGCAAAAATCAAAAGTCCGACAACAGCAGCAACACCCATCTCTCCCTCTTCCACCAAATAACAACAAACTCATCAGGTTCAAATACTAAACAAGGCACAAGTTCAAATTCTAAATACATTAGTTCAACCTACAATTCAATTTCTCCCCTTCTTAATTCCCTCGCGATTCAATTACTTCCATGGCTATCACCATGAGTCCACCATGGACAATTCCTACAAAAGGGTAATCACAACGATCTCCTTACACTAATCTTCTTCACTAAATCGAAATCACCATGGAAATCTTCTTTGCACCTTCGCACCTGAATAGCAAATTCCAGAAATCAACAATCCAAATCGTGAAACCCTAACTCGTGAGACATCTTCCTCCTTGGCGCCACCATTCAGAGAATCTCCTTTATCTTAATCGCGCCATGGACGCATTAAACGCCTCCCTCATCTCCTTCAACCTTCGTCCAAGCCATTACGCTTGCAGCAACCTGCGCGAAGCAACCTCCACCTCTCGATGCTTTCTTTGTCTTCTCTGTTCAACTTCGCGCAAATCGCGTTTGTCTTCAATCAAGCACTTTTACGCGAACATGTCTTCAATCATTTATGAAATCAAAGTAGGGATTTTTTATGTTTGAAAATAATTAGGGTTCTTAGCAAAAAGAGTAGTAAAAGAGAGAAAAAAAGACGTGGCACAAAGTTATCAGATAAACTGACATCTAACATGGCTCGCTGTTAGCCACCTCACAGAAAATCTAACGCCGCGAGTTTTAAAACTAAAAGGACTAAAAGGAACAAAAGTTTCGAATAGGGATTATACCCAAAATTGTGTGATACTTAACCATATATATATATATATATATATGTGTGTGTGTGAAAGCTTCTAAAGAAGTTATAAAAGATTAGGAATATACTTATTGAAGTATTTTTAAGTAGAGTGATATCAGAGATTTATCGCATTAAAAAATACTTATAATTTTCTTAACTGAAAGTAATTGAAAGAAGAAACCACCATTTCAATTTCCAAGAAAATTATTTTAAAAAATAGATAAAGAAAATATAATATATAAAAGTACAAATATATAAATATAAAAATAGGATTTGTTAATTTATGTAGGGTCTTTTTTCAATGGCACACTCTAGAGTGTACCAAGTTTTAATAGAAAAAAATTCTCATTAAAAAAAAATATTTTAAATCCAAAGATATTTTAATAATTTTAAAATTTAATTTAAAATAAAAAAAGAGTAAAAGTTAATAATTTATCATTTATGATTTTATAATTGTTGTCACCTGTATTAGTTATTTTTTTAAGAATAAGTACATCATTAACGTCATCTATAAGCAACATCTTAGTAACAGATTTTGTAACTTATATTTTTAATAACATATTTTCTTTAAGTAATGGTTATTGTAACATCCCAAAAATACAGTAATAATCATATAGTAGAATTAGTTATATTTAATAATATATCAATTCAGTCTTACACTAATAACGAACGTCTAAGGTTGAACTACTGCACATAAAGGATCCAATTTAAAACTGTACAGAATGAGAATATCATGGCCGAACGGTTTACAAAATAAATTACCGAACGATCAGATAAGACAAAAGAGAGGAGGTGACCGAACGATCACCTCACAAATCAACTACTATCTAATAACCGAACATCCTAGGGTTCGGCCTTGACTTCAACTTCCACCAAATTCTCTTCTTCCAGTGTATCCTCCAACAGCGCGTCTCCATCTGCTCACATCCACACGGATGATCATTGCAACGACAAGAACAGACATACAAGACGAGACAACACAAGGAAAACACAGGGTAAGCTTATGTAATTTAATGCATTTACAAATCATACAATTCATACCATCAACACACAGATAAAGTTAACAATACGCTTCCAGCAAGACCTACTACTAGACCGACCGTTCGGACTGTATGAAATCTGTGTAGCTACGACGTTCGTGCACCCGGGTGATGTAGTAACTGGAATTCTCATCAGCTGCCACCCGATGTTAGTCCTATCTGTCCAAAGTACCCCTAAGGACTAGGACCTCCTGCCGTTCCCACACATGACTTACTCTCCTCTACGTGAGGATGAGTACTCACGGAACATCAAGATGAATCGACAGCTTAGCATTACCACAGTCATACTTTACAACTTTCAAATATTCACTCATGAGTCGTTCCTCCCCGGAACGCTCGTTCAAAATCCACAACCTTTCATTCATCTCATATACTCTTCATCTTTTATAATTCTTCGTTTTAAAGTCATTTTTATCATAAGTTCTAAAAACATAAAATACCGAACATTCAGTCCTCTTCAAAACGAGGACGAACGATAAGAATGAGACCGATAAATCTCTTGTTCCAGAATAGAATAAGTCCAAGAGGATTACCGTTAGATTTTAGGAAATAAACCGAATACTATTATACATTATATGACGAACGTTACTTACAATATGAATCAGTTAAATGAACTGACTCTCATAAACTCCAACCAACACTCAAAGAATACATCAAATACGGAGACTCTAGGTCGGGGAAAAAGAATATAGAAACGTCACGACGTTAAAGAAATATACTTAGAATAATTCATACATGGAGACCTAATGTCAGTTAATGACCAAACATGGTAGGGGGAAATTCTATTGAAGTTGGACCAACGCTAATGTCATCAAGAGATATCATTCCATAACCGAGTTCGAACGCTTAGTATAAGACCGAGCGTCACTCATTAAAAGGACTTGGTGTGAGGTCGAGCAGTACTAAACTCGAAATAAAAGATTAATAAATAAGGTATTAGCGGAGTTGTGTTTAAGAATGATTACTATATACAATTACATATATTTACAAGATTTTAAGTTTATTTATGGATACTCAGATGCAACTTACGCTTGGCCGAACGCTCAGGCACAATATTTTCACAAGATGATGCTCGTCCTCAACTAGGATTCTTTCCAAATGAAAGAATCCAATTTCACACAATATTACTAGAAACACCGAATGGTCAAGGACCGTTCAATGACGAACGTACATTATCATAGTGGAAATTTCATATTCAGAATTTATTTACATTCAAACTCATTTCTCAGGACATAACTTCATAATTTCATACATTCATATCATAGCACATTTCATATTCCTCATACATAAGCTCATAATCATTATCATATATCAAATAATCAAATATCACAAAGTCATGCTTCATACAACTCACAGAACGTCCATGTAGCACAGTAAAAACATAGGAATTAAATTGAATAAGCTTCTCTTACCTCTAACGTGAACGATCGTCCTAGAGAAAGAAGTATGGTTCGTCTGCCCACAATTATTTCTACTCTCAACGCTTAAGAATTCTTCGAACTAAATCAAACCACAAAAAACCAAAAATGGTTCAGACAAGTAGACCGCATGAAATCAGAACTTGATTTGCATGTATCAGAGAACGAACTACTAAAGACCAGGAAACTTGCCAGTTCAGAAACCGAAACCAATCGGTTCAAACTGAAGCTTGGGACGCCGGAAGTACTCCTACGGTGTCTGAATGATGATCGGAGAAGAGAAAGGGTGAGTTTTCTTAGAGAGAAGACATAGTTTCTAGTGAGAAGGAGGAGAAAAATGAAAGTTAAGAGTTTGGGAAGAAGGGTGCATGCAAAAGAGAGTGGGCGGAAGTTTCAGAAACAATCATTTTCTTCCCACGTCCAAACGAGTGAGTGTCCGCTCTTCTGCCGACACCTGCCTTCCACTATCTGATTTCAGAATCCTAGTTACTTGACACCTGGCGTCCGTTCAGAGGGTTTTGGGTGCGTTTTTAATGATTCTGACAGGAGAGTTTTGGGTACGTTTTAATGAGACTTGACAATAATTATTTTATTATATTTAAAAACATAAAATCAAGAATAATTTTAAAAATAGAATTTTAATAATTATTGTGTATAATTAATTAATTGAAAAAATTAGAAAACAAATATAATTTAATTAGAAACATAATTAATTCTATATATCAATTATAATTAAAAACATAATTAATACTATCAAATATATTTATTTCATTATATTTAAAAACATATAATCAAGAATAATTTTAATAACAGAATTTTAATAATTATTGTGTATAATTAATTAATTGACAAAATTAGAAAAAAAATATAATTTAATTAGAAACATTATTAATACTATCAATTATAATTAGAAACATAATTAATACTATCAAATATATTTATTTCATTATATTTAAAAACATATAATCAAGAATAACAACATAGATATGGTGAATAAGTTTCGCAATCTAATCAAGAACAATAAACAATATACATGGTCAACGACTAAAAAAACTCATTGTTTCAACACTCAAACCCTCTAGTAATCAATTACCAGGGTCACTTCCTGTAATCGATTACATTAGGGGTGTAATCAATTATAGGTGAACTTGTGCCCCATGCACGACTTTAGCATTGTGTAATCGATTACAAGACCTGGTAATCGATTATTAAAGCCTAAAAACGTTTTTTGGGTGCACAACTTCACCTCTGACTGTTGTGTCATGGTGAAGTCGTGCAGGGAGCACGACTTCCTCAAAGTCGTTTGAGCCCCCCACGACTTACCTAAATGCGTAATTAAATTTTTTTTTGCCCATATACGTAAATTTCACCCCATTTTTGCCTATATACGATAAAAAACCTCAAAATGGTAATGAAAATATGATTTTTTTAAATTTAAAATTGCGTTGTCAAGATTGTCACATGTGTCGTGTTTTTGTTTCTTTTGGCTTTTGCATTGTATTTTTTTTATAGATGGTGGAAAAGATAAAATTTTCATGTGGAAAACATTGTCAAATTAACTTAAAGTTAGATTGTATTTTATTATTTGGTAGTAGGAGAAAAATACATTTTACATTTTGCATGCTAATATTGATAAATGAAAAATTAACACACACACACACAAAAGAAAAAAAATTATCAAGTTATTTTTGGACCAGATGTGTAACACCTCTGATTTTGGGATGTCACGAGTTTACAAAAACTTTTTAATGCTTAACTTTGATACCATTGCAAGATACAATTTAAATAGAACTTCCATTTATTATAACTGAACTTTTGAAAACTTCTTAAATCAAATGCAACTATAAAACATTCATAGGATTCCATTACAAAACTATTAACATTGAAATTAAAACATTCATAGGATTATCTAATTTATTTTTGTTGTGCCCTTGAGGATTCAAATTTAGGAAAGATTGTACTTTTTTCTGGATTATCATCTAGTATCTAGAGCAAAACTCTGATTTGAATATCTTTTTTTATTTTAATTTTCTGTCATATTAAAAAAAACTAAATTTTATCCATTTCTATTGAGTTTTTAATTTTTGGTATTTTTTATGTTTTTTTTAATTTGAATATTTCTACATTTGATTCGTAGAAATTATTTGTTTTTCTTTTTTGTTTTTTTCTGTCAATTGTAGTTTCAATTAACCATTGATTTTTCATGATTTTGATGTTTGAAAGACAATCTTTGTTTATGACCTAAGATGTCAAATAATTATTATAAATATAAATATAATGGAAGTCAAAAAGAAATAAATATACATTGAAAAAAAAATAAGGATCCAAGAGTAAAAGTAAAATAAAATTGTAAAGTTCAACATAAATTATTATGTTAGAGTATTATTTATGATTGTTAATCTATTAAGTTATACTCAATATCTTTTTTAGAGTCTTTATGTTGTCTCATTTAACTCTTTTTGATAGTCCTATACAAACAATCATAAAGCAAGTATATCAATTGTAGTTTTAAGAAACATTGATTAAACAAAAACTCTTTGTAATAACACAACATTACAAGTTAATGAATTAGACAAAAATGTGATTTATACTACTATGATCATAGAAAAAACATTGAGCAAGATATATTTATATCAAGAATGAATTTAATACTTTTTTGTTCAGAATAGTCTTTTAAGTTTTAAAGAAAACAATTCTCAATTTTTTTTTTCTTTTGCAATGAATCAATAAGAGTCAAATGACAATCTCTTGCAAGAGTTGGATCACTTCTAATATTCATACATGGACAACTCTTTGTTACTGTTTCTAGAGTCAAGACAAATAAAAGATTGAAAAATCCTAATTATACGAAAATGGAAATGTGAGTATTACAAGTGAAAATATTATCTACAAAGAATCTTGAAAACTTGGAAAAAAACACATACAACATTTATAATACATATAAACACCTTCTTATTTGAGTTTTATTTCAATTATAAGGAACTTTTATCAATAGAAACTTTCACTGTCAATGAATACCTTCTTATATTAATATAAAGTTATGTGATAATGTAAAATTATTGAGAATTAATTTAATTTTCATAGATATTAATATTTGAAACTCTTAATACTTTAAATTGGATATGATATGATTTTCTTATTAAAATATAGCATTATATTTTCATTTATTATGTTTATAAGTTATCCTCTGCATATAAAAAAACTAGTTAACAACAAAATAGAGTGGGTGGGTATACATATTATTTATTAAGAAACTTATCCGTAACTTTCCACACGTGTCGTGAAATAATGAATTTTTGTCAAAATGAAGAACAGTTTTATATATTATTAAATGATAATATAAGAACCAGATGTACACGTTAGAAAGCTAAAAAGGATAAAAACTAAATTAAATGTTAATAATTTTGTAAGAAAAAATAATTTTAAAATTAGTTTTAAGCCTACATAAAATTTAGTCTCGTAAAATCGGAGAAAATTCACATTATTTAACTTTATAAAAGGAGTTCCATAAGAATTAAAAAATAGAAAAATAAAAATGGTTTGGTCCGAAGATAACACCAATCTAGAATCCTACGTGGTCCCACGACAAGGATAACATCTTGAAAGGTTTGATATATACGAACTTTTTAGGTAGCCACCTCCATGCCCATCCATGCCAATCTCACTAAAGAAAACAATTGATGAGTGAGTGAGTACAACTTTGCCACAGCCACACATCACCATCCTTCTTCCTCAAGCTCATCGTCCTTCTGCTTCTACCTCTTTCATTTCGATCTTTTACACATTACCACAATGGCATCGTGGTTGTTCACAAGGTCTAGAACCTTCTTCTCTACTCCTCAACGCAGCAAACCCTTCTTCATCCTACCATTTCTTAACCACTCCTCTTCTTCCTCCTTTCAATCAACCACACTGCCTCACAGAAACTCACCAACCCTTTTCTGCTTCTCGCGTCATGAATCAACCAAAGCTGATGCGCAGTTGGAATTGGAGCATGATGTCACCGAAGACGACGCTAATCAGGTAAGTGTTATGGACTCTGTCTGACCTTTAAATGGATGGATCAACTCTTTAGTTTCATTCTTAGTCAAATTTTAAGTTCCTTAACAATTCACCATTTCCTCACTTCACCTTCTGTTTTTATTTCTAAATCATTTTCTCAAAAACCTTTTTTTTTCATTTATTCTTTTAAATATCCCGAATTTCTCATTTCATTCTTACTCCCGTTAGAGAACAGAGTAGCATAAATCTGTAATATTTTAAGAGATCAAATAGAAAATAGGACATTTAAGATGATAATTTATTATAAATATAGCAAGTTTACCATGCATAATAATTTGCAATTATTGATATACATCCTTACTTAAAGGATGGTTTTTTCATTGAAAAATTTCTAATGTGTAGAAAAAACAATTAAAAGTTTGAAAAGAAACGCTTGGAAAATTAAATGGAAATGTTAAATAAAAGTCATGATCTTTTTGTCAAAGAATTACAGTATTTTGGTTCCAATACATAAGTTAGAAAAACGTGCGAGGTTATCTGTCTATTAAAGTTATTTGTTTGGGGAGTTGGAGATTGGATTGGATGTTAGCCAATAAAACACTCAATGACCGTGCAATTATGCAATAAAAAATTAATTCATTTGGAACGTGATTTTATTTACTAATTTAAAATTTGAAATTTCAACATTTATTGTTCAGGGCATGCTTTATTTAGTAATTTAAATAATGAATTAATTCATTACATATTACTAAAGTCTTTTGTGATTAAATAATACGAATAGACATGCTGTATGTTTGTGTCATCTTCTACAAAATTTCCTTTCTAATATAACTGAATATGATTTTCGTATAAAATTCCGTTTTTCTTTTTCCTTAAAACTTAATTTAATTTTATTCAAGCCTGTCTCTACAGTGAAATGATTTCACGTACAGACTTCAGTTTCACGTGGCGAGTTAATGTTTGTTTCACGTCTAAATCAGCCTCACTTTGGAACCTTTCACATCTTTTTTCAACTCTTATTTCAGAAATTGTAAACTAAAAAATTATTGAACTGAACCGACGGTAGAGAAAGAAAAACAAATATATTATTTGATTATAGATAAAATAAACAAAATTCATTTTAATTTAAAACTACTTTTTATTTCTTTTGTTTGTTGCAAAACGTTTTATCTTTTTTCAATTACTTTTTTATATGGTAAATCGTAATAAATTTTCTACATTTAATAAATCCCTATTTATCATAAATTAAAATATATAATTTAGAAAACAAACACTTTATTTTTTATTTTCTCAACTAAATATTTTTGGTTTTTTCAGATATACTTCACTCAATGCTCGTCTAACTTACAAAATTTCTGAGTAAGAGAAACAAATAAAATTGAGTTATCTAGAATTTAGTGCAATAAAATAATGAAAGAACCTCTATGAATGAGCCTCTCGGTGGACCAATCTGGAGACCAGTGGGTCCTTTTGTACGACCCATAAAGCTTTTATTCAAATAAACCTAATTAAATAAATAGATATACCTAACTGATTTACCAGGATCAATAAGCAACTTGCTATTTTACTTTTGGCTTTATTAGTATGACGTGTTACCTTTGGTTGATTATGGTGTTTTTATTATTTTTAGGTTTAATTTAACTTTTTTATTTTTTAGAACGGTTTCTTCAATTAAATTGACGTTAATACCGTGTTTCTATATATATCACGTTAATTCATAAAATTTCAAGCTTTTCCAAAAACTTTATTTAATTTTTTATAAAAAATATTAACTATTACGTGTCAGATTATGATCATGTTACATGATTTCGTGTCAGTATTATTTATTATATGTAACACAGTATATTCTGATACGTGATCATTTGTGTTTTAAAATTAAAATATAAAAAATAAAAAATTTCATGATATTAACCCACTAAATCTTAACTATTAATATTCCGAAATTCTTGGCGTATCAGGCGATTGATTTTCCTGGAGGAAAAGTTGGATTTACTTCTGAAATGAGATTCATTTCTGAGACTGCTCAGAAAAGGGTGCCCTGTTATCGTGTTCTTGATGACAATGGTGAGCTCGTTAAATACAGCAACTATGTGCAGGTATCTCAGTTCACACCACCATTCTTAATCCAATTTAGTTCACATTTCGCATATGTGATGATTGAATAATGATAATTGAACAGGTTAGCAAGGAAATGGGTGTGAAGATGTATTCTCACATGGTCACTCTTCAAACTATGGACAGCATATTCTATGAAGTGCAGAGGCAAGGCAGAATTTCCTTCTATGTCACCCAAATGGGGGAAGAAGCAGTTAACATTGCATCCGCAGCTGCACTTGCTCCTGATGATATCGTATTGCCTCAGTACCGAGAACCTGGAGTTTTACTGTGGCGTGGTTTTACACTGCAACAATTTGTCCATCAGTGCTTTGGAAACACTTACGATTTGGGGAAAGGCAGACAGATGCCCATACATTATGGATCAAACAAGCACAATTACTTCACAGTCTCATCCCCCATTGCGTAAGATACAGTCCACAGTATGTTTGAATAATTGCAATTCATTAAATTGTCCATTCATTGGTGACATCATCTCTCAACAAGTTGATATTGTTTGGCAAGAATTTCAGAACACAACTTCCTCAAGCTGTGGGGGCTGCGTATTCTCTTAAAATGGATGGCAAAAGTGCATGCGCAGTCACTTTTTGTGGGGATGGTGGCACCAGTGAGGTTAGTGTGGTGACGAACCATATTAGCTAGTAACAAAATGGAACACCGCGTGCTTATTGCTATTACTTGACTACATCATTAATTGCAGGGAGATTTTCATGCTGCCATGAATTTTGCAGCAGTGATGGATGCCCCTGTTGTTTTCATCTGTCGTAACAACGGATGGGCCATCAGTACACCTGTACAAGAACAATTTCGAAGTATGTATAGGATGAACTTTTCATTTTCCTCTTTTATATAAGTATTTATCGTGTATCCAAGTATGCTCTTTTTATTTTATCAAATATATCAAGTTCAAGTATTTGATTTGCTTCAGATGGAAACAAATGTTTTTCCCTGTGTGGTTAGGTGATGGAATTGTAGTGAAAGGTAAAGCTTATGACATCTGGGGCATCAGAGTTGATGGAAATGATGCTCTTGCAGTTTATAGTGCAGTTCACACTGCTAGAGAAATCGCTATAAGAGAACAAAGACCTGTTTTAATTGAGGTATGTTGAGCTCCCTTCATGCTAAGATGATCATTGTTTGATACCACTCCCGTTTTTAGTGTCCACCAATCTCATGATAACTGCTATATAACCTTCAGGCTCTCACTTATAGAGTAGGACATCACTCTACATCTGATGATTCAACTAAGTACCGGGCAATTGATGAGATTGAATATTGGAAGATGACAAGAAATCCTGTGAGTAGATTCAAGAGATGGGTGGAAAGGAATGGTTGGTGGAGTGACAAGGATGAATTGGAGCTTAGAAGCAGTATTAGGAAACAGGTTGTTAATTTTATTTTTCATACTGAAATTTAGTCCAATTTGCTCTGGCCAACTTATTCTGACATTTTTTGTTTCTGGATTTATGCTACTATTGTACAGCTAATGCATGGGATTCAGGTGGCAGAGAAAGCACAAAAACCTCCACTCGAGGACATGTTCACTGATGTCTATGACCAAGTGCCATCAAACCTTCAGGAGCAAGAAAGATTACTGAGGAAATCCATCGAGAAGCATACGAAGGACTACCCTTCTGATGTTCCTTTGTAGATATTGCCAATTCGAAACAAGGAATTGTGTTCTAAATCTGACTGTCAAAATGTAAAATAAAGGGATGTTATGGTATATATCTTTTATTTTTTGCTCAAATATTATTTTAATTTATATTTTTGTCAATTTTGTTGATGTGAGAATATTTTTTTTTTCTTTTGATGTAATTCTTATTCTGATATATTTTGTTTAATTTAGTTTCTTTTGGTAATCTCATCTAAATAGTTAATGGGCGAGATCATGTGTCAAATTTATGATATGTTTTTAATTTAGAAAAAAATTATTATTATTTTTTAATTTTTTCTTAATTTAAAGGGATGGAATGTTCTTATGTTATGATATATATCTTTTATTTATTTTTGCTTAAAATATATTTTAGTTTCTGTTTTCTTCCACTTTGTTTAATGTAAGACTTTTGTGTAGTTTTCATTTTAATATATTTTGTTTAATTTGGTCTATTTTGATAATTACGTCTAAATGATTAATGGATGATACCATGTGTTAATTTGCGATATTTTTTTAATTTTAAAAATGTTATTTTCATGTCAAGTCAATATTGTGTCATGTGACAATGTCACATGTCAAGTCAATGTCAATATCATGTTTAGTCAATATTAGTGTCACATATATTGTATTTCATTCAGTTATAATTTTTGTTAATTTTCTTTAATTTAACTTCAATTTTTTTTTAGCTTCATGTGTTGATATTTTTAAAGAAAATTGAAGTGAATATGTTGATAATTTTTTAGTTTTTAATCATGTTTGGAGGGAAGGTTGTTAAAGACTTTGGTTGGGAAATGATTCTTCTTTAGTACATTATAATTTTTTGATCAATAAGCGGTTCTTTGAAGTCTCAGAAGGAGATGACGATGAAGTTTCACATTTTTTGTGTGAAGAAAATCACTGTGTTGTTTAATTTAACCTTCATTTATAGATAACAATATAAATGGTTTAATGTTTTAACTCTATATATTTATTTAATTTTTTTTTCATAATATCTATAATTTATATATGTATGGTGAAATATAAATTTTATCATCACTTTGATAATATCCTCATGCTTTGTATTATTTTATTTTATTTTTTATTTTTATTAAATTTTGATGTGATAGCAAATAATTGATTGACTTTGAGGTGTTAACATAATTAAGATATCAAAAGGACTATGATATATTAAAACTTTCTTTAACAATTTCTTGACTATAGACTTGTATTACTGTTTGATTGGTTTGTATATTTGAAAAGACCAATAAGGAGTTATCACATCAATATTGATTTTTGTATAAAAGTTATTAAAAAACAATTTTATTATTAAAAAAAGTTGTTAAAGGTTTGTTCTAAGCGGATGGAACTGTAGACGAAGATTGGAACAGACAAATTTATGATTGTTTATGTGTTCACTTTGATGAATTTGAAAGCAAGAAAATGAGATGATTTGAGAGATTTACGATTTTTCTCGTCTACTGATGACATAAATTTGAGGGTAATATGGTGGAAAAACCATTTATACCTCTAAATAAAATGCATTAACAGTTGACAAATAATATGAAAGCTCAATCAGAAAGTACTGAATCTATTCTAGAAAAATAGGTAATACATTCTAATTGATAATAACATATAAATAACCATAAATATTAAAATAAAATAATAATAATATTATATAATAATAATAAAATTATATACTTTATTACCTTCACAGTCATTTCATTCATATTGAAATAAAATAATAATAATAGAATTTTAAAAATTATTTTATTTTTTCTCTATTTATAATAATTATATGTACAATTATATAATATTAGTAATTATTATTTTATATTATTTTTATTTCTAAACATATTTTGATAATCTTCAATTTTTATATATTAAATATTTTTTTATCGGTTACTTCAATCAAATTTTATTTTAATTCTTATAAAATTTATTTTCAAATTTACTTTTAAGTGTTCTTCAAATCTATTTAAATATACAATAAAAAAAATTTATCTTCAATTCTCCAAAATAATTTAGCATGTTTTTGGAAAGAAAGGAATGCTGATTGCGTCAACGCTGAGAAGAGAGGAATATGGAATAATAGTTTAAGCTGAGAAATAACATATTCAAATAGTTTATAAGTGAAGAAAGTGGAGAATCTAGAATCTTGAAAAGCATGTCCAAGCAAACAGTAAACAAAAACTGTCTTCAAGTTCCTCGTACTCTTCCCCATGTTGGCACTGTCCAAGGCGGCATAGCATCCTTCCATTCATCTCTCTCCCCGAATATGCTCAAGCATATTATCTTGGTATTGTCTCAACCTCCACAGCCAGAGAAAACATGACTGGTGGCGCTGCTTTGAACAGACAAGGCATGAGAATGCTTCTGTCTTGATTGGACGATCGTTTCTTCTATTCAACATATCACCTTATTATGTGCTTTTCTGCATCACCACATTTCGTGTCAACAAGACGTGCAGTGCTGCTAATTAGGGAATAGAATAATAATTTGAGTATGGAAAGCCCTCCTACTCCTTCTTACGTCGTGGTTGCATGTGATGCCACAAGGGACCGAACTGAAAACGAGATCAAACTCGTTGCTGATCATGTCCGGGCCAGGGGTTCCTTTCTCTCTCATGGTGACAAGCTGCTTGTGCTTTGTGTGTTGCACAAAGTGTCTCACCCCAGTAAGTGTTAATATTGCAGTTCTTTAATCTGTTTGAGAAAGAGAAATGAATCTACCTATGCGTTGAGGATATTATCTCTTCAACCATTTTTTGATCTGCATCAGTTTGTATGCATATAGATCGTTCCTTCAATTTTCTGAGTGCTCATTGCATGACTTGTTTTCCTCCTTTTGGATTAATAGTGGGGTACCAGACATTAGCATGTCCCGAGTCATTTGCTGGAACCAACTTTCGTACAATGGAGGAAGAAGTAAAAAAGAAAGTTGATACGTATGCTAGTGAGCTTTTATCATGTTATGAAGATTTTGAAAGTGAAGGGGTACATTATTTAAGTTCTAGAGAGCTTCCAAAGTACTATTAACAAATGCATGCTATAACTCTGCAATTAGAACAAGGCTCCCAACTACTAACTATAAGTTGATGTGCAGGCTACTATTGAAATTAAAGTCACGGCAGGATTTCCAATTAAACAAGTTGTTTTACAGGAGATTACAAACTATAATGCATCGTGGATTATACTTGACAGGTATTATTATCTCTCAGATTGTGAATAACCATTATCTCTTGCATTTGACTGATCGATGATTTCCATTAGTCGATGAGGATATTATCCAATAAATTTGTCCTCTATGGCAATAGGGTTAAGAAAATCATCACTTTAATTAGTTTCCTGCTTATTTTCTTCTGATGGTTTTCAACTTTATTGGGTGAATTCCAACAGACATCTTCGGCGCGACCTGAGATACCACCTTAACAAGTTGCCATGTAAGGTTGCATTGGTTAAAGACGACTTGTCTCTGGAAATTTGGAAATCTAATAATACACATGACACAAAGATCACAGCAACAAAGTTTGTATTTTCTTTATCAAAGTTTGTGTCGCTATCAGATTGTCATTGTATCGAAGACATTGAGCACTCAATTGTCTCTTCCAAAAGCTATCCCCATTCTATAGTTGCTTCCGATACCAGTAGTATGATTAGGAGATATACGAAGCAGTCAAGTGTTAACAGGTCGCGCGATTACAGTTCCGTATCAGAATTTGGATCCTCTTCTAAGCAAGAAAGATCAGGTGATCAGGAAGCCTGTTTAATTGTTTTTAAGCCTGTCTTACAAGTTTTAGGAATTACGCATGTAAGCTTTTCTTGCAATGATATGGAATCATTGTGTTTTTAAATGAGCATTTATCACTGGCTCTCTGGAAAATATCATCATAAAATTCTTTCTGAAAGTCTTTTTTTAAGCATGATTATCACTCCTCGTGGAATATTTTAATATGCTATTTGGTTGCCAGGGGTGGTGTGGAATGGAAAGACATAAGTTATTCACATTATCTCTATCCTAAAACTTAGAGTTATGAATTTACGGGTCTTTTTTTTATGATACTTAAGTTTCTCACTTTTACTTAACATCATACTTAGGCTCACAGTTAAATTTTTAGACAAATGTAGATTTCATTCTCTTGCTGAGAAGAAGATAGAATGATGAATAGTAAGTTAATTGCATCTCATACTCCTAAACTGGAGGGAGAAAATAAGAACTGTTTTTAATTGAGATTGTTTCAGCTTATATCAGATTAAATGTCAATGCAGTTTATGATTTCCTGTAAATTGGGAAGAAAGCTGCCTTTGTAATTAGTTGTGGACTAATCGTTCTTATTTTTGTAGCTTAAGTATGATTACCTTTTGTTTTGTTGAATAGAAACTTATTTGTTTATAACTAAGTTATTATTGGTACAGAGTATTTCACCAATTTGTTAATCTAGAAGACTTGAACCTAAAACCTTATTTATGAGAACAGATTCCAATACCAAACTAATCAACTTGTTGGTTTTGTGTATTTAAGTTCGTTTTACCATTTTAAAACGCGTACAAAAGTTGAATATAGAAGAGATCGATGTTTTTGCAGGTTAACATCCATTGTTTTTCCTATCGCATTTTGTAATAAATAGGAGTTTTAACTTTGATGCAGGCATAAGCATTAAAGGAGAATATAGGTATCTCACCAGTTCTCAGATTGACCATAAGCCAAACCAAAGTGACTTTCTGCCAAAACATTCAGACGCACCGCTTCTTTGTACTGGCTGTGGGACGAGAACTGAGTTATCTATCTCAGACTCAGTGAAGTTCAACTACTCTGACATACAACTTGCAACAAATGACTTTTCAAAGGACAACTTATTAGGTGAAGGTGGCTACGGTCACGTATACAAGGGCGTGCTTAAAGATGGACAGCAAATTGCGGCAAAGGTAAGGAAAGAAGAAAGTTCACAAGGATTTTCTGAATTTCATTCTGAGGTCTACGTCTTAAGTTTTGCGCGACACAAGAATATAGTGATGCTGTTGGGTTATTGTTGCAAAGAAAGGAAAAACATCCTCATTTATGAATATATTTGCAACAAGTCTCTCCATTGGCATTTATTTGGTAAGTTGGCTATAGTTTATTTACTCTCTGAGTCTCAATATACCCAATGAGGTTTAACTTTTATGAATACATTTCTGTAGAAAATAATGCAGCAGTTCTTGAGTGGCACCAGAGGTATGCTATTGCCATTGGGATTGCAAAGGGATTGCGTTTTCTACACGAGGAATGCCGTGGTGGTCCTATTATTCATCGGGACATGCGACCAAGCAATATACTTCTCACCCACGATATTGTTCCCATGGTAAGGTATCATATAACAAGACAAGTTTCATGGATATACAGTGTATAAAATGTTTTGGTTTCACAACATTTACATAACTAGGAAATTCCATATCTTATCATTCTCTGAGAGGCTTCTTTTCTGTCTTCGCATTAAAGTGGCATGTTGACTATAAATGGTTTGATGGCAACTGTGTGTGCTTTGAATTAAGTGGTGTGTTGGTTATAAGTGCAGCTAGGTGACTTTGGCCTTGCTAAATGGAAGACTGATAATGAAACTCCTCAAACAAGGATAATGGGCACATTAGGGTGAGAACTTTTGTTTGCTATAACTACCTTAAATTCCGAACATAAAAACTAAAACAAAGAGTTTGTTTGTTACTGTAGATACCTTGCTCCTGAGTACGCTGAAGACGGTATTGTTTCTGAGGGAACAGATGTGTACTCTTATGGCATTATCCTGTTACAATTGATATCAGGACGCCATGTGGGCAATTCCAACAATCCAGAACAACAACAATCTCTCCGACAATGGGTATCTTTGATTGTTTACCTCTTTAACCATTGAAAGAAATTTTAATTGTGTTAGAAATATTATAACTTTTATTTTTATCTTTTATCTTTCAGTTAGTTTGTTATTATCTAGTATTTGTATGTTGGACTTAACCCATATTTTTTCTATTATAAATAGAGAATCCTATGTGTGTTTAACACAAGGGAGATTAATCCCATATATAATTTTCACTATATTTAACATGCTATTAGAGCAGGTTTTTTGATCTCTTCTGGTGGTCTTTGCTGTCTGTGGCGGTCGACCGTCATGGTCGTCGGCAGCCCCTAAAAATTTCATAAGATTTATTTTCTCTTCTTCTTAAATCTCAGCACCCAGAATCATAGAGACAAGTCTCATGGGAACCATTGCCTCCTCTGAACCAGCCGTCACTCAATCTATCGTCGCTCTCTACTGCCACCGACCATACGCTGCCGGCCACCGTCACAGTTCTGACCGGTGACAAGTGGATCTGGACCGTCTCTTTAAGCGCGACCTAACCCTGACGGTCGCCGTCTTTGTCTCATCTGCATGCACTGTCAAGCGCCTCCATTCTCCGGTAGATCTCGGATGTGTGTTCATCACGCGCCGCCTTCGTATCAAACCGTGACGCTGCCAGTCGTCTCACCGGACCTCCTCTCTCTGTTCAGACCTTCCAGAGCAGCCATTGCTGCCATCGAAATGTGTCTTCTTCTTGTCGCATGCTTCCGCATCTTCGGACCTCCTTCTTATTTCTGCGTTTTTTTGTGGTTCGTCTCCGCCGATGATGCACCAACGTTCTAGTCCTGTCTTTTCCGCTTTCGTCATCCTCCAGCTTTGTCGTAGAGGGTTTCGCCTCTGTGTTGTTGTTCTTGCCTTGTTTTTCCTTTCTCATTGTATCTACCGCACAGATCTGAAGTGTTTATTGTCTCCTTCTCCGCTGCTCTCCTTCATTCACTTTTGAAGTTGAAGTGTTTATTATTTCCTTCTCCGCTGCTCTCCTTTATTCACTTTTGAAGTTGAAGTGTTTATTGTCTCCTTCTCTACTGCTCTCCTTCATCCACTTTTGAAGTTGAAGTGTTTATTGTCTCCTTCTCCGCTGCTCTTCTTCATCCACTTTTGAAGTTGAAGTGTTTATTGCCTCCTTCTTCGCTGCTCTCCTTCATCCGCTTTTGAAGTCGAAGTGTTTATTGCCTCCTTCTCCGCTGTTCTCCTTCATCCACTTTTGAAGTTGAAGTTTCACAAGTTGTTGTTTGTTCATTGACATGTGATAACCCATCTCTGTTTGCCTCACACTCTTGAAGACAAATCATTTATTTCAAAACCAACATATCTTTTATCTTTATCTTTCATCTTTCAGTTAGTTTGTTATTATTTAATATTTATATGTTGGGCTTAGCCCATATTTTTTCTATTATAAATAGAAAATCTTATGTTTATTTAACACAATAGAAATTAATCTAGTATATAATTTTTACTGTATTTAACCGTGTGCAATATCAATATCAACATGAATGTCACTGACCTTGCTAAATAATATTACGTGTGGAAACATTAGGCCGAGCCAATGATAGAGAAGTTGGCCTTACATGAACTGATTGACACTCGTCTGGCGGAATCATATGACACCTATGAACTGTACCTCATGGCCAAAGCAGCATACTTCTGTGTGCAAAGGAAGCCTGAGATGCGTCCCTCAATGGGAGAGGTACCTAATTTAACCTAATTGCTTTCACCATTTTTTAATTTTGAGTTAAATATTTTTTAGTTTTGATGTAAAATTGAAATTGGTATCTCTTTTAACATTTATTTTATGAATTTGAGAACTAAAATATATCTAATTAATTTGAAACATATTCCATTTTCTTACTAAGTTTAACCTTTATTTTTATTTAGAACATGAACATGACAAGAGACGAAGGCTCTTTCTAATATCTTGCATATTTTGTGTAATTGGTGCAGATTATTAAAATTAATGTTAGCTTTTTGTTCAGGTTGTGCGACTTCTCGAGGGAGAAAGTAGCCACTTCCACTCTTTGGAAGATCAATTTGTACCTAATTTTAACGGCTAAGCTTCATCTCTACATACTATGTGTGTAGTCACTTTATTTTCTTTCTTTTTGTGTATTTAGCAGAAACTTCGGTTTGGTTTCTCCCATTTTCTGTGTAGAAAAGGATGGTAATGCGTCAGTTTACTGTACTTTTTTTTACTGGTTGAGTGATTGATTGACAATGATTTAATTTCGTCTCATTACCTTACAACTCATTTTATTAATTTTATAATCAATAATTAATTAAATAATTTAATTTAATATTTTAATATTATTTAGGATGGTAAAAGACGAAATTATGTGTCAAAATAACTTTTTTTTTTTATAATAATAAACATCCTTAGCTGGGTACGACCCATGCAATAGCTTGGAATGGAATAACTAGTAGGATTTTGAATAGTATAGGCATAGTGGAAGGATCAAACAAGGGTGAAAAATTCAAAAGTTACAAACGTTTGGGAATATTTGTGGATTCCATTATCAACATTGATGCTATTGCTTTCACGGAACATCGTCTATTAGGATTGGTGGAGGGAAATGGTACTGTGCAAAGTTGAATCAAATATCCCCAAACGCCAAGCCCAATTATGATTCTTGTGATGAGTCCCCAACAAGGGGACAAATAAAAACATTGCTGTGACATTTGTGTATATAAACCCAACTTTCTCATTAGCCAGTGTGGTTTGAAACGAATTTCATCAACGAACAAAAAGTTTATACTTTTGTGTAAGTAATTAAGATAAGTATTGAATAAGTTGAAGGCGCATATATAATTTGCATCGTAAGTAACAAGAATGGACTTAGTTTCGAATACTGAAAAAACTCGTAAGAAACAAATCCTAAAAGTGGATTTCTTGAAGACAACTTTGACCCCACCTTATCTTATTTGCATTAAGATACTGATTTATTTATGGATTAATAATTAGGACGTAATTTATTGGAAAAAAGGGAAATTGATGAGGATGAAAATGGTGTTAGGATGATTCCAAAAGGCATGTGCAATCCACATAAGCGAGACTGATGAACAGCATCCTTAAAAAAATAGAGGGACAGGAGTGAGCATAAATAGAAGAGGAATGATTAGTGTTCTGTGAATTGCTCCACGTATCAAAATCCTGGTTTATGCCGTGAACCACTGGAAGTCTCGTTTACTTTTTCCTTCTTCTCCTTCATTTCCACCGTTGAAAACGACGTCATCATCTTCCCTTCCCCAGACAAAACAAAAACCAAAACCCCAAATATATTTCAATACAACACGCTCTCTTGTTTCACTAGTGTTAGGATTCCTTATGGAATTCTAATAAAAAGTGGCTCAAATAATAATATCTTTAATCCGTTTGCAGTGTAAATTTTTGTATATCAGTGCAGGAAAATTAATCTTTCATGTTGAATAGACAGCATAACTATATTACCAAATATATTTAAGATAATTATTTTCAATAATTTCTTTATATATTTATATTGTACTTGCTCTGTTGGTTTCTTCTCTAACAATTGGGTTCCGACCACGAAATTACTAGCTACGCTAATGATGGAAAGTGTTCCGGGAAATGAGGAGCAAGCGTGTAACAAGCAGAGGATACAGGAGAGGCATAGGGTTGGATAAGATACGTAATCATTTTTCCAAACAAATTACAGCTTTTGTCATGTCATGTATCCATTGCTCTCTTTTTTTCGTTACCAAAGTACATACTTTAGCATTCCAAATAAGCTGCTTTAATGCACGATTCATTTGGTTGTTATAGATAAAAGTTTATTCATTCAAATTTATAACACATAGCATTAAATAGAATAGTGGCAGTGAATTTGAGGAGAGAAGTGGGATTGGTCATGAGAACAAGAAGACCCATCTTTAATGAAGGATACATACGAGACCTTTAGCTACTCAAACATAAGGGTGGTAATACAGAGACACCTCGTTCTTTGTTCTATATCTATCCAACATTAATAAAACATCATTTTTATTTAAAATATAAAATAAATTAAGATAAATCACAAAGAAAATAAAATATTTTTTTATTATATATATATATATATATATATATATATATATATATATATATATATATATATATATATATATATATATATATTAAAACAGTGATCATATAAATATATAAATCTCAATTTGGTCATCTTGTTTTATTTCTAAGTTTAGTGTATTTTCATGTTTTCTTGTGCTTTAGTTAGTATATCTTTGTTTTATTTCTAATGTTTTTTTGAGTGTGTGAAATAAAAAAATAGAAAAAAAAAATTGGTAGAGGAAAACAAGTTGAAACTCAAGAAAGCATTATTAGATAACAACAAAATAGATTTTAGGTGAATACTTGCACTAAGTGTCACAATAGTCATGTTCAGTGCTACAAACAAAATGAGCAAACAAAATTATTTCGGTGGCACTATTCATATGTCATTATTTACTATTCCATGTTTAATATTACTTGGTACTGTTCACTTGTTGGGTGACACTATTCACTCTCTGGGCGAGTTGACCAGCTCATTAGGCGAGTATGTTAGTCTAGAAATGAGAAAATGAATATTTAATCATGTTTTCATGGAGTTTTACAAATATTCTTCCTCTCACACTTTATCCTTAGTTTAGAGCAATTTGAAGAGACCCTTAGAAGTTGTTTGAGGTGTTAATCCTTCTGCCCATTGGGCTTTTATCTTCATCAATGGCGAGTTTGCCTCTTTAGAATTGAGAACACTAGTAAAAAATTGATTTATTATCGCGCACATTATGCATCGGTTCACCAAAACCCGAAGCATAATATTGCGCGGTGACATTTTTGAAATTATATTGATAGTATAGGCCTCGGTTGCAACAGAACCACGATAGTATATGCCTTTCGGCCTCAGTTCTGAGGGGAACCGCGACCTATTGTCCCTGCAAAATTCTAACATTCCCTCAAGGCAGTCCTAAAATAAATTTGTAGGGGAATAGACATCGGTTATGAGGGGAACCGCGACCTATTGTCCCTGCAAAATTCTAACATTCCCGCCAAGTCAGTCCTAAAATAAATTTGCAGGGGAATAGGCCTTAGTTCTGAGGGGAACTACGACCTATTATCCCTGCAAAATTCTGACATTCCTGCCAAGTCAGTACTTAAATAAATTTACAGGGGAATATGCATTGGTTTTGAGGGGAACCGCGGCCTATTGTCCCTACAAAATTCTGAATTCTCCCAAGGCAGTCCTGAAATAAATTTGGTGTCAGACTGTCAGGGAATAGGCCTCGGTTCTTAGGGAAACCGCGACCTATTTCCTGATCTGAACAAATTTTAAGTATTTTAGAGAATAGGCCTCGGTTAAGTGGGAAACTGTAACACCCCTAATTTTTGGCGCTACATCGACTAAATTTTTCCGTAAAAAAATAAATGTAGAAATTTTGAAATTTTAAACTTCAACATAGACAGAAAATAGTACATTATTTATTACAATCGATTCTTCCGAAAATAAAATGTCCACATAGTCAGGATCGACATAAATTTTTAAAACACTAAAATCACAATCCCAAGTCTTCTATCCCATCTCTCTTTCGACCTTTATGCATGTTCAAAAGCGTCAGCCATCACATCTGTAATAACATCTGCTCCCGTATAACATCACGCATTATACGATCATCGCATTCACATGCAGACACAAGTAAGGGTGAGCTAACAATTTAATACAATAACCATACCTCGATACCAAACCATACTATGCTCACTTTACCAGATCAAATTACATAAACAAATACGAGTTACATACTAAACCACATTGCATGCATCAATATATATATATATCAAACACCAAATCAGAATGCATACACCAATATACATCAATAACAGATCAGAGTGCATACACCAATATGCACCAAATCAGAATGCATACACCAATATGTATCAATAACAGATCAGAGTGCATACACCAATATGCACCAAATCAGAATACATACACCAATATGCATCAACAACGTATCAGAATGCATACACCAATATGCATCAAACACCATCCATCCCAAGAGTCATACAAATTAACTATATCACATATATTCACATACTTTCTACATAAATCACATCATTCTAATTCATAATCATGTTCAGATGCATAAATTCAAATCTAATGAAATCCAATTATTTCAGAAATCATACAGACTGAATATATTCCAACAAGATATATTACACAATAATTTAACAGTACATAATCTGTTCAATAGGATTTAAGTTAAAAACTTGTCGAGTAGACTTCAAGGAAAGAGAGGTGCGTCACAATGGACAACTTAAGTACCAAGTCTTTCCTTAGCCAAAGCGTTCCTCAACTAGTTTTTAACAAATTTCTTATTTACAGATTTAAAACAACAGCATATAATATTAACACCGAAATTTAATATAGATATTAAAAAAATAGAAATTAAGCAATATTGAGATCCCTGAGAAGATACAAAATTAATATCTCTAAATCTGTAACTCCGATTTCAAATCTGAATGGTCACAATAATTCAATATTTGTTATAAACTACATATTAGAATTTCAGGCTGATCCAACGGTTAACTAGATAGATATTGAGGTTTTACCGAGGTAACTCAGGTGCAGAATTTTAAGTGGTTTTCAATTATACTCAAAATGTGGAACTAATTTCCCTAAGCACAGACATTTAATTACAAATCTGAACGGTCAAAATGACTTAATATGTCTTATGAATTACATACTAAATTTTGGGCTCAATCTAACGGTAAATAAAATAGATATGAAATTTTTACCATGATAACTTCAGAACAGAAATATAGTGTTCATCAGATTTTTTCAAAACTTAAAAATTATTTTCTCCAAACATAGACTTTCAATTAAAAATCCGATCGGTCAAAGTGTATTAATATAGCTTAGAAATCATATATAAAATTTTCAATTTGATCTAACGGTCAAATAAGTCATAATATATATTTTACCGAGATGCCTCAGTAACAGATCTACAGGGGTAATTAATTTACTCAAACATGCAGGATTTATTTCTCTAAGTACAGACTTCTAATTACAAATCCAAACGGTCAAAGTGAATAAATGGGTCTTAGGATTCATATATTAAAATTTTAGCTAAATCCAACGGTCAAAATAATTAAAAGAAAAGTTTTACCATACTAACTCGAAAATAAGAAAATTATAATCATGAAAACTAAATTTATATAAGTGAATAGATAACTACCATTACCAAAATTTTAACATACTCATAACTCATATTCATTATCATAACATGGATAAAAATCATATACAAGAAGGATTAGCTCCCCTTACCTCTATTCCAGGCTTAATTTCCTGCTCCGAATTTGTTTCCCCGAAACCCTTCAGAACTTCTACTCTTCTTGCAACTAAAAATTTCTTCCTAACTCTTTTTTTTTCTCTATTTCTCAAGCTCTCACTTGATTCCTCTTCTCTTGGTGCATAATACCCTTCCCTCCCATGGCTATTTATAGTAAAAAAAAAATTACTATTCATTAATATTTTAATATTATTTATTATTTTAATATTATTTAAAAATAATATTTTAATCATTTACTCACCAAATCTGATCCTAGTTTCTACCTACTAATTTTCTTCCATGCTAAGGAATCTTAATGCTGAAAATTTATTTATTTTTTTTTTTACTATTTATTTTTTACTATTTACTATTTACTTTTTACTATTCAATTTAAAAAAATTTACTAAATAAGTTACCAAAAATTTGAACCTCTCCTTCCAAAATTACTATAATTTTATATCCAAAATTTACATTTTTCTATCCACTAAAATTATTATTACTAATAAAATGCTGAAATTTACTAAAATATATATTTATGTATATTTTTTTTTTGGGTCTTACAGAAACCGCGGCATAAATGTTGAAAAAAATTTCAAAATTGCCATTTCAGATCAATTTTAAATTTTTTTTAGGAGAATAGGCCTCGGTTAAGTTAGGAATCAAGGTCGTATCCCCTTTATTACCCTAGTTTTCTAATGAACCGAGGTAGTAACATTTGATTAGGTTAAAAAAATATTATAGAGAGTGAACAATTTTGTCTTCCTCGAACGCGAACAGTTCTTCTTCTCCAGCAATTTCTATTTGCAACTTCTTCTTCTTCTACGCCGTCACGATCTTTCTCCCTTCTTCCTTACACCACTGTTGCGCCGTCGTCACTGTAGAAGGACTTCCTTCCGCGTTTTTCATCACCTACGTTTGTATCGGATCAAATTTGGCTTTGGTTGTCGGAGTTTTTTCGTTTTTTTTAGTTTTTGGGTTGGTTTGATATGTTTTTTTTATTGATTTGGATTATCAAACTTACGTTTTGTTGTACTTGTTTTAGGTATTGTGTTTTTTCTTTTAAATTTGTTCCGTTTCAAACTGCGGGTTGTTCCATCTTCTTCATTATTGTGTGGTTTTTCACGCTCTCAGGTTCGTACTATTCTGTTTATTAATTTTCATTTTGTTAATTTTTAATTTTTTATAGGTTGAATATGAATAATTATGTATGATTGAATGCTTGAATTGATAATTTGAATCCTTATTAATTGTTTGATAGTATGATTTATTATTCTGTTTATTAATTTTCATTTTGTTAATTTTTAATTTTTTGTGTGTTGAATATGAATAATTATGTATGATTGAATGTTTAAATTGATCATTTGAATGTTTATTAATTGTTTGATTGTATGATTGAATTGATTGTATGTTGAATATATTGTATAATTGTATGATTGTAATTTTGTAGAATAATTGTATGATTGTAAAAAAAATAGAGTTTTGGGCTGCGGTTCAAGCAGGAACCGCTGTCATATCCCTAGGTTATCACCTTAGTTGTCGTAAAATCGAGGCCAAAGGTTACACGAAAATTAGAAAAAAGAATAGGGTTTTGGTCGCGATTCAAGCAAGAACCGTCCCCAGGTTATTATTACCTCGGTTGGAACCGCGACCTAAAGTGTCAGACCTTTTAACCTTGCCTGTATATGTCACGGTTCTAAAACCGAAGCGTATATTCAAAAACAACCGTTGCGTATATTAGAAAACAACCGTTGTCGTTTCCCTTCGCTACATTAGGGGAAGAAATATGGTTCACGAATTGGAAGTGTTGAAGTGAAGATGAAGTTCAATTTGAGCATGGAAAAGCTCCAAAGAACCTTAGGAAAGAATATGCATCTTTTGTTGGTTTCAACTTCTTTCTTATCTCTTCAATTTGTAGAACCTTAAGTTCTCTACCATGGAGTGTTATTCTTATTTATTGAGATTAGTTGTGAAATATGAAATTCTTGTGAATTTTGTGCAGCTAATAATAAATGTTTTTTCAATTCAAAGTTAGTATTTGATTTTTATGCTTAATGTTTGTTGTGACTTAATCACTCATGGCTTTGGTTTATGGTTTTTGATGTATTGGGAAATATGACTTGAACCTAGAACTACAATTGAATACCTAATGGAGCTTGTATTTAGGTATAGAACATGATTCATTAGTAATCTTAAAACTCTTGAACTTAATGCATGATTGCTTGTTGAGGATTCAAGGGATTGGAAATGAGTTATCATAGGCTAAAAGTCACTAAGGATAAGATTTGAATATATTGGTGCGTTGATTTTGACTTGATTATGGAATTGAGGTGTTTGTTAATGCACGAGAATGAAGTGGATGAACTCTAATCTTAACAAATTGTAAATAATCTATGTTACATTTCCTTGCTCACAAACTGTTTGATAAAAATACAAAAAGAGTTTCTTATGTTTTCTTTATTTTTCTCTAATTAAGTTGTGAATTGGGAGAGTTGTCAAATGTTGCACAAATTTTTTGACAGAAAACGATATTTATAACTTGTTATGCTTATGTGAATGACCCATGTCCCTCGACGACAACCCAATCAATGATAATGACATCAAGACATCATCAACATATGTCTTCCTGATCAAAGGAGCCTTTCGAAAAGATCTTAATTACAGACATTATTATTTGAATGAAAAGAATTTGTAATTGAACAGTGCAAAAGAATATGCTTAAGCTAAAGCTGTGAAAATGTTAAAACTATCCAATTCTTATTTATAGAAAAAAGATTAATAAATAGTAATATAAATAACACATATTATATTTTTATTTATAATTACATTTATTATTTGATTAACTTTAAGAGAAAAAGAATATCCTTAACTTGAAATTTTAATATTTCATTGAATATTTTTTTAAAATTATGAAAAAATATTAATTTATTCTAACATGTTAAGAGATTGAAAATCAATATTTAATTAAAATTTTTAAAAAAGGATCGCTTTAATACACTATTTAAAACTAAGAAGACATTTTTAAGAGTTTTCCTCATTTGATTGAAACGCAAAATTAATCGTCTAAAACTTTAATTACAGTTCACTGAATTAAAAAATCAGTTCGATTTATTTCCTAGTTTAGTTTAGTTTGACCGAACTATATTTTTATTCAGTTTTTTAAACTTACTTCAACATTTTCTTTTCTTACATTCGTATTTGGTAGAGAGAGAAAAAAAAGTATGTACATAAAATGAAGAAAAGATAAATAAATGAAATGAAAATACAAGTTGTTTAATTTAGGAAAATTAAAGTGAGAATAAAAAATGGAAAAATAAAAAACATTAATTTTATTGTTTTTAATTAGATAATGATAGATATAATTTTTGTTTGGTGTTGGGAACATGATTGTTTGTCACAGTGCTGAAAGGTGGTCATTTCACATTAGATCTTAGGTCCTTCCTATCAATACGACAACATCTGACAAATTAGCACAATATAAATTTTTAAGACATTTATACAAACTCTTTTTTAAAGAATTAATATTTTTTTATTTACTTATAATTTTGTTAGATGATATTTATTTATTTTTGTATGAAACTCATATCTTAATTGTAATTAATAGAATACATGGCATTGCACCCTCACTTGCTCTTCTAATACTTTTCTCACTGGACTGTCATAAAGCATAGGATGTGAAGGACTTTTATTTTTACATAATTAAATTACTAAAGTGGCATACTTTAGAAAATTAATTGTAAATTTGGGATATAATAAAATATTTGAGTTTCACTCGCATGTTTTCCTCACGCTATTGACAGATCAAGACATCACGCGTGTGAAGGTACTTGCAATACGGAAAGAGATTCTTTTTGCAATTTCTTTTAAGAAGGTATTATTACGTAGAAAACTGTTAATTTTATCTTTAAAAAAAACACGTAATTTATATCAGAAAAAAAAATGCTAATTACTACCGAGATTTTTCCTTATAGGGCACATTACTACGACTTTATAATCCTTAATAGTATAAAGCGTTGTTAGAAATATTTGTTATTATAAACTATTTCCACATTTGGAAAACATAACTCTTTTTATCTCACATCAACCTACAAAAAATGGATGCTTTTAGAATCGGTGAAAATTGTCAAAAACTATTTGGATTTTTTAGGATTGTTAAGATATGATAGGTAATAGTTAAATAATTGTCGACGTTCCTATTTTTATTACTTATCTTAAATGGGGTTTTTAATTTTTTTTATCTCAATTAGATTTTTATTTTTAAAAATTAACGTAATTGGGTGTTTATCATTAATTTCATACTCTTAAAGAAAGTGTCATTGTCCTTTGTGCATGTTTTTAAATTATTCTTTTAACTACTTTTATTTTTAATTTTAATTTTTTTATATATATTTTTTAAAAACTTGGCACGTGTTAAATTCATATTGTGATTTGTAACAATGATACTATAAATGACATCGAGTGTCACATGTCACCGAGAGTCCAGTGTCACTGAATGTCACGTGTGAACATGTTATTTGATTCGTGTATTTCTATTTGTCTCAATTTAGTCTTAATATTTTTTTTTTAAAATTAAACAACTTTGTTCCACCTCACGTTAAAACAAAATTTAATTTGTATATACACAAATATTTTTATTAAAATTGATATTTTTAATAAAATTAAGTTTATTTATATTTATATTTAATTAATTATATAAATGTCAATATTCTTTAAATATATCTATAAAAATTATAAAAAACATTAAATCATATGCTGGTATGGATTTTTTAAATGACGTGGCTAAGTAAGCAAATTAGTGACGTAAAATTTCATTTATTTAAAATAAAAATTTGGAAAACATTCTGTAATGGTTTTCATGAAATTTTCTCTAATTTTTTATTTTTAAAAAATAAAATTTCATTTCATTAATTAGTTCACTAAACCATATCATTGGAAAAATTCAGTCATGTCATTGTTTTTTTTAACTCTTATAGATATATTCAAAGAACACAAATATTTATATAATACTTATATAAAAATTAAATTTTATTTGAATTTGGAAAGAGACAAAATTGTTTAATTAAAAAAGTTTAAGACTAAATTAAGACAAAATAAAAATAAAATAATTAAATTGTAAAAATATAAAAATACAAAAACTAAATTAAGACAAATGCAATGATACGTGACATGACAGTGACATGTGACACTGTCATTGCACTCATCACACTATCATTACACATGGCATAATGTCATATTGACACGTGACAAAATTTTATTAAAAAAATAAAAATAAATATAATTAAAAAAATATTTTAAAAAAATATGAAATAACATGTGATACTCGTTAACATGTTAATACAACATTAATGAATTTTATTGTGTCAATTTTTTAAAAATAAAAACTCAATTAAGATAGAAAAAATTAAAATTTAATAGAAGTAACAAAAAATAGGAAAATGATTTAATCTAAAAGATACAGTGTGCAAGATAAATTTGTTATTTTATTTTATTCATATATTATGTATATAAAGTAAAATGTAATAAATAAATCTAAATAATAATTAAATATATTTTTTATATGAAAGATTTATAAATGAAAAATTTATAAAAATTAGTTTAAAGAAAAAGGTATTAAAAAATATGTTTAACATTCTTGTTTGCTTAATAATTTTTTATTTGAATTTCAAATTATCAAATTTGATTTTTCTTCTTTTCATGCTTCATTTTCTCCGTTTTCTTTTGTTTGTAATTCTTTTGTTTTTTTATCACATTTTCATTCTGTTTAATATTCTTTATTATATTTTCTCTTCTATCAACATAATCTTTTTTTTTGTCTATTGTTGATTCCATGGTAGTAGCATTGAATCTTTTATGAATGTTGAAAAATGAGTTTTCATCTATTTTGTCTATTTGGACATAAAATGTCTTCAAGATATATTTATCTTCTTTTAATTTTAATTTCTTTTATATTATCTTTATTTGTAGTCAATTTTTTCTTTATCAAATTCAAAACAAATATGTTGTCTTTCATTATGAACTTTGAGTATTTTTATGTTATTTGTATTACTAACCATACAAAATTTGTTTTCAAAAAAGACACTTTATAATCCTTTTCTAACATTTGGACAACACTTAATAAATTGAGTAATCTTAAGAACATATAAAACATTAAAAATTAATTTGACACCTAATTAAGTTTTAATTGCAATTACTCATATACTTTTGTTATTTTCTCAATTCTTACTTTAGAAATATCTAATTTGTTAAATTCTGAAAACTCCTTCATCATAAGTCTTATGGTTTATATAATTACTATTTGTAATTCAAAATTTTATAGATTTGTGGGTTATAATACATGTTGTAAAAAATAATTCTTTATTTTATTTGTTCTCTACAATTTTGATATTTTCTTAAGAATCTTAAAATTTACATATATTTTTCATATGTTCCAATTAACCACATTTGTAATATTTTGTATCTTGCTTTCACACTTGTATAAATTATTTTCTTAGAATAGACACAAGTTGAAAAAACTCATGTATTGTTGATTTTGTTGTATTTGTTTTTGTTATTAATATTAACTTCAAAAGTAAATTTGTCAGGATAAAGTAAAATACTTTTCATGATATTCTCATATTAATCTTTACTATTATTTTACTTGTAAGACATGTATCTCATTAATCTTTAGTTTGGTTACATAGTTTAGAAACATAGACAAAAAAATAAGAGCAAAACAGAGTACAGTGAAGTATACTGATTCGTATAGTAACAAACTAAAAGTACTCTCTACTTTAAAAACGTACTCCATATATTTACTTTTTGGCGAAAAAACACTTATCTGGTACTGGATCAATTACAAGAAAAACTAAATAATGTTTACGTTAATTAAGCCTATTTAATTCTATTATTCTATTTTAAAAATATTTTGATATTAAAATTTGATGAAAAAAATAAATAAAGCAATCAGAAATAAAAATATTTTTTAAAAAAATGCCCTTAAATCATTAAAAAAAGTATATTAAAATTCACAAAACTTTATTCTTTACGTAATACAAGAAGATAAGAAGAAATAGGGGAACAAATATAACATTCCAAAAATACAGTCTAAAACTATATAATAGAATAATTATATCTAATAACATACAGATCAGTCTTACATTAGAAGAGAACGTACGGTATTGACAACGTCATAAGTAAAATTTTGACCGAACGGTTTACAAAAGCCTATACCGAACGGTCATACTAAACAAAAAGGGAAGGTAATCGAACGACCACCTTTCAATCAACTAAACTACTGACCGAACGTCCTACTGTTCGGTCTTCACTTCTACCTCGACTAGGTTCTCTTCTTCCAGCGCATCTTCCAACAGCTCGTCTCCTTTTGCTCACATCCACAACGGATGATCATTGCAATGACAAAGACGAATGTACAAAACAAGACAAGACAGGAAACACATGGTAAGCTTATATAATTTAATTCATGTATAAACATACATTTCACACCATCAACCAAACAATATAATTCATCATACGTTTCATGCAAAGCCTAATACTAGACTGACTGTCTGGACTGTATGAAATCTGTGTAGCTACAGGCATCCGTGCACCCGGGTGATGTAGTAACTGGGATGCCCTCAACAGCTGTCACCCGAGGTTAGTCCTATATGTCCAAATTAACCATAAGGACTAGGACCTCCTGCCGTTCTCACACATGACCTACCTTCCTCTACGTGAGGACAAATACTCACAAAACATCAGGATGAACTACCAGCTTAGCATGCCCACAATCATACTTTACCAATTCCAATATTCATCCATGAGTTGTTCCTCCCCGGAACGCTCGTTCATAATCCAAAACATTTCAATCCATATCACATTCTTTTCATCTTTCATTAATAATCATCTCACTTAAACACTTCTCACAAAGGTCCATAAGGATATCAAATACCGAACATTCAACCCTAGCTCAACGAGACCGAACACTTGAAGAGAGACCAAGAGGTCTCTAGTTCCAGAATAGATTAAGACCAAGAGGGTTACCATCGAGTTGAGAAAGAAATCGAGTACAATCATATGTAACAAGAACGACTAGAACGAACGTTACTTGCAAAGTGAGACAATTAGATGAACTGACTCTTGTGAGCTTCAACCGAACACCGAAAGACCATGCCAAGTACTAAGGCTCTAGGCCGGAACCAATGGATGTAAACACTTCAAGACATTCGAAGAATAATACTTAGAAGAATTCCCATGAAGAAACCGAACACTTATGAAAATTTAGCTTATTTGAGTTTAGCATCACTAAAATCGAATGCTAGTAAATGACCGAGCACGGTAGAGAGAGAATTCTATTAAAGTTGGACGAACGCTATTTTCATCAAGATAGATTATAAAAGACACGAGTACGAGCGCTTGGTGTAAGACCGAGCACTACTCAGTATGAGCGCTTAGTGTGAAACCCAACACTATTCAGCATGAGTGTTTGGTGTAAGACCTATCACTACTAAACTTATAATAGAAGGCTTGATAATTATAATAAGATATTATTGGAGTAGTGTTTACGAACAACGAAAATATACAATTACATATATATATATATATATATATATATATATATATATATATATATATATATATATATATATATATATATATATATATATATATATATATATATATATATATATATATATATATATATATATATATATATATATATATATATATATATATATATATATTTAAGTTTATAACCGAACGTCAATAACCAATTGTGCTTGGCCGAAGTCTCATGCACAGTATTTCGAAGTGAAGACGCTCGTTCTCAACTAGGATTCTTTCCAAATGAAAGAATCCAATTTTAACCAAGTTCACTAGAAAACCGAACGGTCAAGGACCGTTCAGTGACAAACGTACACTTTCATAGGGGAAATTTCATACTTAGAAATCATTTATCTCAATTCAATTCTCATCATATATCTTCATAATTCCATACATTCATATCATAGTAAATTTCATATACTTCATACATCAGAACATAACAACCATCATATTTCATATAGTCAAACATCTCAACAATCATGTTTCACTTTAATTTAGCAACTCAACGAACGTTCATGCAACACAGCAAGCATACAAATTAAATTAAATAAGCTTCCCTTACCTCTGAGCGTGAACGAACGTTCCTAGAGGCAGAATTAAGGCTTACCTGACTACAATTCCTTCTACCCTCACGTTCAACAATTCTTCAAACAACAGAAGACCCACGATGGCTTAGACAAAATGACATCATGCAACAATAACTTGGTTTGCATGTACCAGATAACGAACGGCTAAAGACAAGAAGAACTTACCAGTTCATAACTTGAAACTGATCGGCTCAAACTGAAGCCCTTTACGCCGGAAATGCTTCTACGGTGCCTGAACGGTGATCGGAGAAGAGAGAGGGTGAGATTTCGTAGAGAGAAGGGAGAGTTTTTAGTGAGAAAAGGAGAAAATGAGGTTTCAGAGTTTGGAGAAGAAGGTGCATGCAGAGTGTGACGTAAACTTTTCCAAAACTCAGTTTTGCTTTCCACGTCAAACGAACGTCCGCTCATCCACTGACACTTGCATTCCACTATCTGATTTCCGGATCCTCTCCGCTTGACACCTGACATCCGTTCAGTGGGTTTTTATGTGCAATTTTTAATGGTTCTGACACCAAACATGAGCATTATGGGTAGTGTATAAAAGGTATCTAGAATCAGAATTTAGAAATTGATTAAATTAAGAATGATTCCACAAAGGGTGATTTTAAAAATTAAAGTTTATTTATTTGTTTAACATTCATTATTTATTAATCTTGATATTTAATGGGCTCCCACTTCCCAGAACCTCTTGCCACGCCACTTCGGAGCCTTTCCATTTGCTTTGCCACAGAGAGAGAGACAGGAGAGAGAGATTTGAATCGAGTGGTATTCCAACGTTGAAAGCATACACCAGAACACACTCACACACACAAACAAAGGTTTCTCCTAAAGTCTTCTCTCTTCTCTTATCTCTGTCTTTATATTGGCCTTCTTCATGTGACAATTTGGGAGCTTCAAGGTTTTTGGGACAATTTTCTTCGCAACAATTAAGGTATGTATGTTTTTCATGTGAACTGGAACTGTGTCGTCTAAGGAAGTAGTAGTAAGTAGCTATAGTATTATACAATGAATATACTCATGTTTCTCCTATCAGCTTCTTCGCGAGTTCTTATTCATATTGATTTCAAGAACTCCTCTGTGTTTTGTTTGGATGGCTAAGTTGGCGGTTGAGATTTGCGTGGAAATACTTCGCCGCTTCACTGTAGTTGCAGTGTGTCGCCGTTTCAGTTGACTGTTTCATAGTGTCATATATTATATTTTAAAGTGGAAAAACAAAACAAGCTACTCTAGTGTCTTTCTGTTATGCTTCTGTTCGCCGTGTAAAATATGCCAAAATCAGTTAGTGGATACAGGACATCGATTTGAGAGCTTGTGGTCTGTGTTGTGTGTCTTTTTTTTTTTTACCAACAAAACTTAGAAACAATTATTTATATCTTTTGATGGTATTCTTTAATTCTTTTAATTAAAATTAAAACAGTAATTTCATATGGGTAGTTTTTACTATATTAAAAAAACTTTTATCCTGATGTCATGGAATTAAAACTATCTTTTCTTATTTTAACTGAAGAATATAATCAACACTAAGTTTTCCATTTTTACTAGTGACACGTTTAATTTGTATGGTCAAACAAATTTGATTTTTTTATTCTATGTTCTTTCCGTTGCCGTGTAAAGTATTCTTTCTTGTTCTCTTTATCAAATATTATTTTTGTTTGCAATATTCTGACAGTGCTCCACGAGTTTTTATAATGGAATACAGATTTTTTTGTTACATGAACTCCGAACCTATCTAAGTGGGATGTCAATAGTGAGAAACTTTTATTTTTTTCTCTTTTATTCTTTATGACTTTAGAACGTGGAGACTAAAAAAATAAAAAATAGTACTTATAAAAATAAAAGAGATTAAAATGGTTTGCACCGACACAAATTTATTTTGTATGTATAAAAGATAAAAGCCAAAGTGTTTATTTCTGTACACTAAACGAGCAATTAAACTTTATATTTTTATTTCATTAAACTCTTCCCTGTTTTTTAAAAATACATTTAAAGACAATATTTTCTGAACAGAACATAAAATTATGAACAGATTGCAAATTATGGTACATGTGAACATTTTACGGTGGAAAAGTTATAGAGTTAAGCGTCATGATCCATGTTCAAAAGTAGTTCATTCTCTCGGGTATTGCTCAACTTGTAACTTGAATTATGGTTTTGACTTAACACATTGCTTAAAGGACGAAAACAAGTGCATCCATAAATTTTAGCTATTTATGCTAATTATATTTTTCTGTGAAAAAAGTAGATATATCTCAATCAATTATATTCTTAATTCATAATTAATTTGTTTTCTAATTTGGTTAGAGTCATCGTCAAGTTGGATTGCGGGGACCCTCTCAGATTTTGAAATAATCTTAGATAATGGGGTGATGGCAATTGGCACGGTACGTTGTGGGATGAGTGAAATCACAAGGAAAGCAAAATAAAAATTAGGATTCTGGTTGCAACTGGAATCAAGTCTTTATGGCACATTCGTATGTTTTTTGCTTTTTTGGCTCAAGAATCGATTTTTCTTACTCACCAAAGAGTAAGCTACCTTTGAGCACCACATCACAAAATGGGTTCTTCCGGAAGTTAAATATTAATTTCGTTTGAAAATTCAAACTCTTCTCAAAGACACCTTTCAATGGGTCCTTTTTAAGAGTGGATTTGGTTGTTGTAAAGATTGAGCTAAATATATGACCTTTTTTGTTTTCTTTTTCTATAACCCCGTTTCGGTGTATATTGATTTGTTTGCCCCCAAACACATACTAGTTATATTTCTTTTTCTTGCATTTCATGAAAGTTGGTGGAACGGGATGATTCTGGAATGAGACGAATCTGTATCAAATGGGAAAGAAAATTTTTGATAAGAAAACGTAAAAATTGATCAGATTCATTCAACTACTATCTACATAATCCAAATCAACTTGGTGGAAAGTTTGTGAAGCAAAATGCTTTTTTGGGTGTGCTCAAAAGAAAAAAAGTGAAACACTTTTGCTGATGCCGTGATTCTCCAGGCATTCTTGCTGTTGACTCTTTATTCTTATCTCCCTCTCCGAACTTTTGCTAATACAATGCACATGGAACACTCAGCATTCACCTTATTCCTGATATCATGTTCAAAGGTCAAGAGAAGGAGCATGCAGAATCTTAGATTCTGCTGTAGGGATGCTTGATGTGGTGAGTCAGTGGGTGACTGAAACATTGTACTGATCGATTTACTGCCTTATACTGTTTGACACCCACAACATAAGAGAGGGAGAGTTTCGGTCTGATATGATAAGAATCAAGAATAACCAGCATAGAAATAGAAATGTAGTCCATTTTAGTAAAGTGTGACTGTGATATTAAACAGAGTCATCATGGAATAATTACTCGTGTGAAAACAATTAAATTGAAAAATACGCTAGTAACTGACGAACTGTTGTTTCCTTCTCTTCTGTGCATCCCTAAAATGATAAATTTTGTCACTGATGTACTGTTGTTTATCTGCATGTTTTCCATGCTCATGCAGGAAAACGAAGCACCCTCATTGACTGGAGAAGTTGATTAAATGGCTAAAGTTTGTTGGCCATATTTTGATCCTGAGTATGAGAACTTCAGCAATAGAATGAACCCACCAAGGTTTACTAAATTACTCTCTGGAATTACAAGTTCGCTTTTAAACGGTCAGCAAATTAAATAGCCTCTTTAAATGAAGATGGGATCACTGATCATAAGCATCATAAAATCAATTCTAGAGTTGATTTTAATGGATATATTTAACCATTTATCAAAAGAAAAATTCCCTAAGTGTCACTTAACTGCATTTACTTACTAAACAAGAATGGAACAGAATATAAATTTAAAAAGGCTGCTTTAATTCCTCACTTGCTTTTGTTAAAAGAAAAAGAGACAATCAACTCAATCCCATATGGAGTAAAGGGCTCAATACCTTGTAGAATTGGGGTTTAAGGTATGACTTTATAGAACCATTAAAAAATTGATTGGTTGACGATGAACTCTGTTTACAACTTTGCAGGGTCTCTGTGGACAATACCAGTTGTCATGACTGTACACTGATCAAGGTATAATTTAAAAAACCAAAAAATTGTGACTATTTTTTCCTGACCACCTTGTTAGTTGTGATGTAGCCATTGAGTTTCTTAGGAGGCCCAGCTTCTGGTATTTAAAGTTTTCTTGAACTGTTGAACCTAGAGCTTTGATTTTTTATTTATGTTCCAAGCACATAATATTTTCAAACCTTAAATAAAATGATATTTCATTAGCCCTTAATCAAAACCGTTGTCAAACTTAATTTCACATGATCAAAAGAAAATTCTCACTTGGCAGAAGTAGTGACACAAATTCAACAGATAAAATTCGCTGTCAAAATTTGTGCTCTGTATGCTGATAAGTTTATTCCTTTTAAATGATACACCATATGATACTCCCTGCATTGTCATGAGATCACCATTTTTCATATTTCTTGAAAGAATCTTTTATATTTGGAGATTAGTGAATGCAATATGTTACTTTAGTGTTTTCCTCTACTGATCGACTTTTACCATCCTCTCCCTGTAAAAAAAATAAATAAATAAACTACAGGTTGATAGTGTCAACAAACCAGGAATTCTGCTGGAAGTGGTGCAAATCTTGACCGACCTTGACTTCATAATTACAAAAGCTTACATATCTTCTGACGGTGGTTGGTTTATGGATGGTATGTTGTGACTAATTTGAACATTAAAAACCACTCAGATGTGTCCTGTTCATGCTTGTTGTTATTGTCCTAACTCAAAGCGGGCAGCTATAAAAAACTTTGGCTGCTATATTAATCTAACACTGAGAACTAGGGCTGGGAAAAAATAACTTAACTATACTAAACTATAGTTAACTGTACTATTTTATACTAAAAAAAACTAATCTATTTTAACTAAAAACTAATTATACTATTGTCTAGTTCAGTTTAGAAAAACTGAACTTATTATATTTCTAGTGCAGTTAACTAAAAACTGAACTATGTTTAGTGAGTTCATATCACTTCTACTTTTATTTTGTTTTAAAAGTGTAAGTTAGATGAATAACTCTATGAAAAACTCAACCTAGTTACGTGTAGTATTAATCTTATCTCACTTTTAAATACTTATTTTTTTTAAATATTTATTTTTTATTTAATTAAATTCATGTTCATGCAAATCAATCTAATGTCGTTTTTTTGGAGATATGTACATTTCATTCTCAACTAATCTAACTCAACTTAAAATAAATAAATTCTGGCTAAAAAATATTGATTCAGTATAAAAATTAATATTTTTAAATATTTAACATTTTTAATGTTTTTAAATATGATCCTTAGTTATTTTTATTTTAACATTAAAATAAAAAGTATAAATTAATATAATTAAAATAAAAGTTAAATTAAGATAATTTAATTATGTTTTGATGTATAATTTAATTAATCAATGTATTTTTTTCAAGGTAAGATAACTGTAAACTTTGTTTTATACTTTATTTTAAAGTTTTTATATTATTATTTTAAATAAACATTACCTTTTAATAAATTGTATATATTCCTTATTTTGTATCTAAACAAAAATTAACAAAACATATGTAGTTCATTGTTATTTAATTTTTTAACATGACAACATAAATTGTTCAATGATTATTTAATCATTATTCATTATATTTATTATTTAATCTCATAATTATTATTTTTATTTTATTAAAAAATAAAAATTGACATGAAATTATTCTTGACCATAAATATTTTGAATATTTTGTATTATATAGTATCATTGTTAAAAATAAAAGCGTTATATATATATATATATATATATATATATATATATATCAAATTATTTAAAAATTAGTTTTATGATTAAACTAAATTATATATTTAATTTGTCTTTATAGTTTATGATATAAAACAAAATGAAAGATTCTGAGACAAATATAATTTAAAAGGTTAAATGTATTTTATATTTTGTAAGAATAATTTATTATTAAACTAAATATATTTTTTTTCTGAGAGTTAGACGTAAGTTTTGAAGAAAGAAAGTTAGGGAAAAGAATAAAAGGAAAACCAAAAATAAATAAAATTTATTAGAATTATATGTTAATTTTAATTATTTGTTTATAGAAAATATTATAAAGTTATTTAATTTTATTTATACAATAAGTTTGAAATAAATCTGAAGTATTTTTCGAAGGTTTAAGAGTAAACGTTTTAAATAAAACAAACTTCCAATAATCCATTCTTAAAATTACATTAATTTCTGATAAATGATTTTTTTTAAATATGAATTTTTTTAATAGATAACATATAAAAATAGAAATAATATTTTATATGATTGGTATAAAGTCTAAGAATATATAACTTATCTTAAAGACAAAAACAAAAGAACAATGTTTAAAACTCAAAATAAAATATTTTCCGTAAAAGTGACGGAAGAGTAAATAATTTTATAAAACTGACTTGATGATCTTGAAAGGATTTGGTTATTAGTTAATTGGTATAACTGCAGTTTTTTATAACTGAACTGTTAACAATACAGTTTATATATAGTATATGTAGTTCAATTATTTTTAGTTTATTAGAAATATAGTTAACTATAATTTATTATAGTTTAGTATAGTTTAGATACTTATGCCCAGCCCTGAACATCATCCCCCGTTGTTCTCTTTGCACGATTTCTTGGAAAGAAACGTGCACTTGTAGTTAGTCTAAAATTGTCAATAAAAAGAGTTTTAGACAAACTACATAGTATTTCATGCTAACACGTGTCCAAGCCCTCTCTTCCTATATCAGATGTTCAGCAGCTAACTTGCTCGCCTAATGAAATGCAGTATTTCATGTCACGGATCAGCAAGGAAGAAAGATAACGGACAACAAAACCATCGACTTCATTGAAAAGGTAAATATCAACCTTTTTCTTAAACTAACTAATCTTATATAATTTTTATATTTAGTATAGCTAATGACAACTTGAAAACCTTAAATTATTGGTGAAAATTGAAGTAGCACAACACTCTCGAACATATACAAATAAGCTAAATAAGGGAGAGAGTTTTGAAGAGTAACTTTGTCTCGGAAAACAGCCATGATTGAGAAAGTTCATTTTTTTCGTTCCTTAAAAAACCTTGACTGTAGTATAAATCAGATACGTCATATAGATATTACTCATAAATGTTAAAGAAAGTAAGAAACCAGTGATCAGATTCCCTTACTGAAAACCACCAATCGGCTCACTCTATCATTTCCATAACTGCATACAGTATAACACCTATATAGTAATGCATATCAAATACTAAGAGCTACTTGATAACAGTTTTTCTTACAATAGGCTCTAGGACCAAAGAGCCAGAGCACAGAAGGGGTGAAATTTTGGCCAAGCAAAAGGGTTGGAGTGCATTCTGTCGGTGATCATACAGCCATTGAACTGATTGGCAGAGACCGCCCTGGTCTCTTGTCTGAGATTTCAGCTGTTCTTGCCAACCTCCATTTTAATGTTTTTGCAGCAGAAGTGTGGACTCATAACAGGCGAATTGCCTGTGTTCTTTATGTCAATGACGCTACAAACCGAGCTGTGGACGAGCCAAACAGATTATCTCTAATGGAGGAGCAGCTCAACAACATCTTACGAGGATGTGATGGTGAGAAAGTTGCTAGGACTAGTTTCTCCATGGGTTTCACCCACATGGATCGGCGGCTGCACCAAATGTTGTTTGCTGATCGGGATTATGAAAGTTATAGAGTAGCACGAGACGTTAATTGTCCTCTCTCTTTCAGGCCTAAAATCACAATAGAACGTTGTGAGGAGAAAGGGTACTCAGTTGTCACAGTCAAGTGCAAGGATCGGGCAAAACTCATGTTTGACATTGTTTGCACTCTTACTGATATGCAATATGTTGTTTTCCATGCCACAGTTTCATCAGATGGCCCTTATGCATCCCAGGTATACTACATTGGTATTCTGTTCTGCATGTTTATACACTAGAAGTGGTGAGACTCAAGTCAGAAGTGTAAACTAAAAGGGTTAGTTGATGTTGTACTTTTAGGAGTATTTTATTCGACATATGGATGGATGCACCCTTGACACTGAAGGAGAGAAAGAAAGGGTCATCCAATGCATTGAAGCTGGTATTCGAAGAAGAGTAAGCGAGGTAACGTTCACATTTGAATTTATTTCTATATGCTTGTTGGACTATTGCAAAAACAAAAACAAAAGGATGGATGAACTTCTATTATAAAATCTCCTCTCCCAGTAAGTCTCCCATGCTCTAAGAAGGATTTTTTTGTTTGGAAGTTTTCTTGTAATCTTCATTTTAACTATATACAGTAGTCAGTAAAGTACATGAATTTTAGGATAGGCTTTACTATTTCTACTTAGTATCTATGTGACTGTATAGTAGAATGTTTTCTGAATTTAACAGAATGAATACATTTTGCATCTGCAGCTATCTACTTGTATTGCTGCACTGGTACGGCAAATACATGAGCTAAGTTCCACTCAGATTGTATCTGACCATCATATGTCCACTAGTGACAATGATGGGATCTTTTGCCTTCAATAGAGCTTAAGAGTCTATATGCTCCATGTAATATCATCCACTTCCCTACATATTAAAAAAAAAAATCACATAAAGGACGACTAATTATTTTCTTATTCACTTTCATATTCAAATTAAGCCTATAACAAAACAGAATAACAGAGTCGTGATGGGCATGCAGATTATCACAGAGTTTAATTATCACGTAAAAAGTTAGCATTTTGGTGATAATGTTAAGTACTTATTAGGGAACATGGAATATATCTGAAGTCTTAGTCTTGATTGTGTACAACAGGGTGTGAGCCTTGAGCTGTGTGCAAAGGATAGAGTTGGGTTGCTGTCTGAAGTAACAAGGATTCTACGAGAGAATGGGTTGACAGTGTGTAGGGCAGGTGTATCAACGAGAGGGGAGCAAGCATTGAACGTGTTCTACGTAAGGGATGCATCAGGAAACCCAGTGGACATGAAAACTATGGAAGCACTTGGCAAAGAAATAGGTAAGACAATGATGGTTGATGTGAAGAGAGTGCCAACCAATGCTAAAGTACCAGAGACCCGACGATGGGCTAAAACCAGTTTCTTCTTTGGTAACTTGTTCGAAAGGTTCTTGACCTCATAAACAATATCTTCATTTATTCTCTATGCTTTCTAAAAGACACATCACCTTGTACACAAGAATAAAGTTGTTTGTGTCTCAAACGTTGCCTGTGTTTCGACTTTGACCTATTATTAATATCACAATTCAGAACAATGAATTATGTATGTGCACTTTCTGTCTCTTTCATGTATCGTGTTTTGTTTTACGTTTGTAATTTATCTATACAATTGAGTTTAAGTCTACTTTCAAATAAAATAACTAGTTAAAAAGCTAAAAACAAAAGTACTTTAGATGTTTTATCATCGTGTTCAAACTCTCACTTCTAAATTCTGCTTTGTGCCTTATACATTACACTCCGTTAGTTGTATTGAGAATATATGTACTACCTTTTTGAGAATAAAAATCAAATTATGATCATGGATCAACACAATTTTTTCATAATATTTTATTTTACTAGTGATTATAAAAAATGCTGCTTTCGTTCTTTTTAAAGGTTTTCTAAGTCAATGGAGATGTTTTTATATGAGCATTTAAAATAAAGAAATGAAATTATTACATACATATTAATTATTGACAAAAGTTATGCTAAGTGGTAATATTTGAGATAACAGTGTCTTTTCCACCTCTCAGAGCTATGAATCCTTTTTTTTTATACATAGATATATGATATGATTGATGGAATGCACTGAGACGAAAACCTGTGCAAGATTCAGTAGCAGTACACATCCCTCACTACAAAAGAATTCACGGCTTTCCTTTGCAAAGACATGTTTGGATAAATGAAGAAAAAGATAAGCTTTAAAATCCATGGATTAAAGGTACGCACTTAGGACAAATTGCTGAAAGCTGCAACAACTCAATAATAGTGATAGTAATAATAAAAAAAACAAGGAAAATGTTATTTGGACAACGTTTTTTTGACACTGTTTTGACAACGCCACGTGTCAGCACCTAATTGGCTCAGTGATTTCAAATTAAAACAGAGAAAGGGTTACGGGGCGAGGGGTAGTTTGGGATTTCCAGGTTAAAATTTTAAGAATTGGGTTTGGCGGTTTAGGGTGGGAAAGACGTTCGTTCTCTCGCTCTCTCGCTCTCTCGCTCTCACGCTCTCTCACTCTCTCGCTCTCTCGCTCTCACGGTCTCTCGCTCTCTGGCTCTCACGGTCTCTCGCTCTCTCGCTCTCACGGTTTCTCGCTCTCTCGCTCTCACGGTCTCTCGCTCTCTCGGTCTCTCGCTCTCACGGTCTCTCGCTCTCTGGCTCTCACGGTCTCTCGCTCTCTCGCTCTCACGGTCTCTCGCTGTCACGGTCTCTCGCTCTCTCAGTCGTTCAATCTTTACTGTAGTACGGACGTTTATTGGTGTAAGTAAAAATGGGCGAGCCCTGACATTGTGTTTTACTCTGTGTTTTTGGCGGTTCGTTAAGTTGAATGATATAACTGAGTGTGGAATGTTCTCTTGTTAGGGCCGTTGCAATGGAAGGGAAAAAAGCAAGTGTAAGAAAAAAATTAAATTTTTTGTTTATATATTATTTAATTATCTTACGGATTGTAGTTAGTAATAAATTTTTATGATTTTTTTTGTAGTGGCGACTTCTTATCTCGATGGATTCATCCATCATTATTGAAATGAATCGTTTACTCCGACAGTGTCATGTGGATCGGATTAGTATGACACCATTTATGTGGTGTTTGAATATTAATAACCCTGTGGAGGTGAATTTAAAATTATTGAAGGTTATGGTTAGCAGGTGGGTTGGAAATGATAACAGTTTCAGAGTTAGTAAAAAATTTTCAATTCTATGACATATTACACGAAGCTGGGCTGACTGAATTTGTGTGTTTAAGAAGACATTACCACCCACAATTAGTCAGAGTGTTCTATAGCAACATGTCAATATCGGATACGGGGGTTATTCGAAGCGAAGTTAGAGGGGTCAAAATTAGGGTCAGCCCTAATCTTTTTCAACAACTGACTAATCTCCCATCTGATGGTGTTTGTTACGAAGGCAAAGTTGTAGATGAGTGGAAAGAACAATACGATTCTGTCACTGCAAGGCAACTAGTGTGTAGAGATGATGCAGCCATACAATCTAGAATACTAGCGGGGCAAATGAAGGTTCAACCAAGGATACTTCATTACGTTCTCACTAGAGTATTAATTCCTCGTGCAACCAATATTGGTCAGGCATCCGAAGAGGATATTATGCTGCTATGGGCATTTTTCAATTCCATTCAAATTAACTGGGGACATCTTATTAGATATAAGATGAAAAGAGCATTAAGGGAGAACGCAAAGTTGCCGTATCCACATTTGCTAACCATCTTCATGGAACACTTTCAAGTGCCTACTGAAAGTTATCCCATTTCAGAACTGAAGTTCAAGCAAAGAATTGGTTATGAAGTTCTAGCATCATTTGGTTATATGCAAAATGATGAAGGAGAATGGGTTCCCAAAGGCAATGCCCCCCATCCCCCCTTACAACAAGGTCAACAGAATCAAGGACAAGATGATGAACAAGGCAGTTCATCTACAACACTAGATAATGTAATCAACCGCATAGAACAACTGCAAACCTTTGTTGGTTCAAGATTTGATGCCTTTGAAACTCGATTTGATGCCCTTGAAACAAGATTTGGAAACATGGACATGGTCATCACTACAAGGTTTGATGCGTTGCAATCGCGTGTTGAGAACATTGAAGAACAACTGCAACACTTGCCAAGTGCTTCTGCAAACAATCCTGAGACTTAAAATTCCTTGTTTAGGCTTTCTTTACTGCTTTTTAAAGAACTATGTACTCTAGTTCCTCCTTTGATCATTTGAAGTATTTAATAAAATGAAGTTGTTTAGTTTCAAAATGGTTCCTCAATTCTCGACATTTATTATGTAATGTTCAATTTATGATACAGTTAATACCATGGCAGTTGTGAGTAAAATTCAGTAACCAATACCACTTAATACTAACCAATAACACTAACCAATACCACTTAATAACACTGCAGTTGTCTGTAAAACTAAAAGTCAGTTTTTTTTCGAATGGTGACCTGTGTTCACCTGACTGAGTACCTGTGTTGGACTTTCTGTACAAACTCCAAATTTCTCTCGGGTAATCGTTTACAGGGGTGCTGTAAACGATTACCAGAGCCCTTTTTGAACACTCTCACTCATTCCTTGCACAGCTTGCTCCTCCAACTCATGAGGGGTCTCCCCACCCTCCTTGGAATCACATCACATCACCACCCACCCTCTCCCACCACTGCAACACTTGCACCAGCCTAAGACAGGTGCAGAAGTGCCTAAAAGTCACTTTTTTTGCCAATGGTGACCTGTGTTCACCTGACTGATGACATGTGTTGGACTTTCTGTACAAATTCCAAATTTCTCTCGGGTAATCGTTTACAGAGGTGCTGTAAACGATTACCAGCCCCTTTTTTTAGCACTCTCACTCATTACTTGCACAGCTTGCTCCACCAACTCATGGGGGGTCTCCTCACCCTCCTTGGACTCACATCACATCACCATCCACCCTCTCCCACCACTGGAACACCTGCACAAGCCTCAGACAGGTGCAGATTACCATAAAAGTCAGTTTTTTTTCAAATGGTGACCCTTGTTCACCTGACTGATGACCTGTGTTGGACTTTCTGTACAAATTCCAAATTTGTCTCTGGTAATCATTTACAGGGGTCCTGTAAACGATTACCAGAGGCTTTTTTCAGCAGTCTCACTCATTCCTTGCACAGCTTGCTCCTCCAACTCATGCGGGGTCTCCCCAGCCTCCTTGCACTCACATCACATCACCACCCACCCTCTCCCACCACTGGAACACCTGCACCAGCCTCAGACAGGTGCAGAAGTGCCTAAAAGTCACTTTTTTTGCCAATGGTGACCTGTGTTCATCTGACTGAGTACCTGTGTTGGACTTTCTGTACAAATTCCAAATTTGTCTCGGGTAATCGTTTACAGGGGTCCTGTAAACGATTACCACAACCCTTTTTGAACACTCTCACTCATTCCTTGCACAGCTTGCTCCACCAACTCATGAGGGGTCACCCCACACTCCTTGGACTCACATCACATCACCACCCACCCTCTCCCACCATTGGAACACCTGCACCAGCCTCAGACAGGTGCAGAAGTGCCTAAAAGTCACTTTTTTTGCCAATGGTGACCTGTGTTCATCTGACTGAGTACCTGTGTTGGACTTTCTGTACAAATTCCAAATTTGTCTCGGGTAATCGTTTACAGGGGTCCTGTAAACGATTACCACAGCCCTTTTTGAACACTCTCACTCATTCCTTGCACAACTTGCTCCACCAACTCATGAGGGGTCACCCCACACTCCTTGGACTCACATCACATCACCACCCACCCTCTCCCACCATTGGAACACCTGCACCAGCCTCAGACAGGTGCAGAAGTGCCTAAAAGTCACTTTTTTTGCCAATGGTGACCTGTGTTCATCTGACTGAGTACCTGTGTTGGACTTTCTGTACAAATTCCCAATTTCTCTCGGGTAATCGTTTACAGGGGTCCTGTAAACGATTACCAGAGGCTTTTTTCAGCAGTCTCACTCATTCCTTGCACAGCTTGCTCCTCCAACTCATGAGGGGTCTCCCCACCCTCCTTGGACTCACATCACATCACCACCCACCCTCTCCCACCACTACAACACCTGCACCAGCCTCAGACAGGTCCAGAACTGCCTAAAAGTCAGTTTTTTGTCCAATGGTGACTTGTGTTCACCTGACTGAGTACCTGTGTTGGACTTTCTGTACAAATTCCCAATTTCTCTCGGGTAATCGTTTACCGGGGTCCTGTAAACGATTACCAGAGCCCTTTTTGAACACTCTCACTCATTCCTTGCACAGCTTGCTCCACCAACTCATGAGGGGTCACCCCACACTCCTTGGACTCACATCACATCACCACCCACCCTCTCCCACCATTGGAACACCTGCACCAGCCTCAGACAGGTGCAGAAGTGCCTAAAAGTCACTTGTTTTGCCAATGGTGACCTGTGTTCATCTGACTGAGTACCTGTGTTGGACTTTATGTACAAAATGGCAATTTCTCTCGGGTAATCGTTTACAGGGGTCCTGTAAACGATTACCAGAGGCTTTTTTCAGCAGTCTCACTCATTCCTTGCACAGCTTGCTCCACCAACTCATGGGGGGTCTCCCCAGCCTCCTTGGAGTCATATCACATCACCACCCACCCTCTCCCACCACTGGAACACCTGCACCAGCCTCAGATAGGTGCAGAAGTGCCTAAAAGTCACTTTTTTTGCCAATGGGGACCTGTGTTCATCTGACTGAGTACCTGTGTTGGACTTTCTGTACAAAATGGCAATTTCTCTCGGGTAATCGTTTACAGGGGTCCTGTAAACGATTACCAGAGCCTTTTTTCAGCAGTCTCACTCATTCCTTGCACAGCTTGCTCCACCAACTCATGGGGGGGTCTCCCCAGCCTCCTTGGACTCACATCACATCACATGTTACTCAAAATGACCACTCAAACACCATGTTACAAACAAGCCTGCAACTTAGGAGACAAAAAAATTACGACATTCTGTAATCGACAAACCCACAACTCATAATAACAATGGTATTGAATAGATAAAATATGAGACCAATTCAAACCAAAACTCAAATTTTATTTCATTGAACCAAATCGGATACATTGAACATTGTTTTCTTAATCTATTTACAATGATTACAATTTTCATTACTTTCCAAATAACATTTTCAATCAACTAAATACACAGATCACTCATTTTTTATTATAAGCGCTACGGTCCCAGTGTATGGAGTCCTAAGTGCTCTTCCCTTGTAACGCCTTCGTGATCCAACCCTAACATATGTCTTCAAAGGTTGTTTATTTCCGTCAATGTCAGTAGGGGATACAAAACCAGTGTTCACAGATGGTTCTGTACGAGGCACACTTTGTCCAACGTCATCTTTATTTTGCCTTCTTGCCTTCTCTTCAGCCAATTGTGCCTCCAAAGTTGCAACCCTCCTTTTAAGTTCTTCAATTAGAAATTCTTGTTCCTCTAAGGCAAGCATAAAAGTTTCTCTGCGAGCTCTTTTTTGTTTCTTCTTTCCTCTTGGTTTAGCATCCTTTCTTTTAGGTGTTGGTCTGTATTCCTCCTTATCCTTCGTTGAAGGACCACCATAAACATCGTCAACAACCTGAAATTTAACAACACATTACAGATTACACAACTTTGGTCAATATATGAAAACATAACAAAACTTTCGATAACAAACAACTTACCAAACCTGTCTCCATACACCGTTTAACGAACTTGTCTCCAACACTTATATTCATCCAATGCAATATTCGTGGAAATTTATCAATAGGACCTTTTGGTGGAACAAACAGCTCAAAAAACCATACCTAAGACAAATAAATCATCTTAACTTGTAACAGACTTAATTCAAATAACATTTTAAGTAAGTACATCAAATACTATTAATTACCTGCAGCATGTACACACAACCGTTGACGTAAACGTTTGAAATACCTTTTCCTTTCTTCAAGCCTTTTGAAGCTTTGCACAAACTATGTAACAGAAAACGATAAACTAGACTACCCCAACAATAACTACCCAAAGCACTTAAGTTGTCAACAACATTAAACATTACGGGAAACACTTTCCCGCTACGTTTTGGAAATAAAATCTCACTTATCCCTACCAGGAGGTAAAGGCTACAAAAATGAGAACAAGGAATCTTCTTCTTTTGTTTTCGCATTAGAATTTTGTATATTGAATTCAATTCCTTTGTTCCTTTGCCTATGTATTTCACACATTCACTATTGCCCAGCTCTTCCTTTAAGTTAATGTTTGCACCATCTGTACTCAGTCCCAACCCTAAATAAATATCATTTTCATTTATATTCAAAACTTTATTCCCAACTATAAAACCACTACTACAGTCGTCCCACTTACCCAATAACTCACTCAATATATTTCTAGCTACTTTAACATTGACATTGACATCTAAAAACCAAGCAAATGGAGTTGTCGCAATCAATGATCGATGCTCCTTTGTTAAGCGTTCGTTCAAAGTACATATATACTTTGTCGAAAAAGAGTGACGAACACTCAACTGCAAAAACCAAAATCAAATCATCAAAACAACGAAACCCAATAACCCAAGCACCACAACACAACGATATGAACCCTAAACATTAACCCAAATCAAATAACCATGCTACGTGATGCCCAAACCGAATAACCAAACTACGACATGGAATGGAAAACCACTTACCTTAGTCGTCGGACAATCGTCACCGGAACTTGCCATTACGCACGATAACAGGAGACCAAACTGGCCGGAGACAACAGGATGCAAATGGAACGAAGCGAGACGAAACGCGACCTTCGTCCTCTCAAGAGAACGGACCTTTTGCAATGGAACAGAGAAAGGGAAAGGCAATGGAACAGAGACAGGGAAAGCCAATGGAACAGAGAAAGGGAAAGGGGTATTTTAGGATTTTCACTCAAAATAAGGGTTACGGTCATAGGTTTAAAAAAAAAAATTTAAACAAACCAATGAGGTGGCGACACGTGGCGTTGTCAAAAGAGTGTTAAAAATCTGTTGTTGGAATATCGCGGTCCAAAAAACAATAAGACCTCACATCCCCACTTGGGTAACCCTTTTCAATTCATTATGGTTTTAAATATAAATAAAAATTTTATAAACCTATTTCTTAAAATAAATCATATATTTATAATTTTATAATTTTTAACTTTTAAATACATGTTTGTTAAAAACCTTTATAATAGATGTATATACGTAAAATAACAATAAAAAATAAATTTAAAGTGACTAAAGTTATCATTGAAAGATGATGAAAAATATTTCCATAAACAAACTTAATAATAAATTTATAGAATATTAATACCAATACATCATAAGTTATAAACATATTTTGAACAAATTTATACAATATAGACTATACGGACTATCTTGTATCATTCCATTGTTGACTTGCACGCTACAGGTTATGCAGGACGAAGTCTAAATGAATTAGTAAACCAAAATATTCAATCTCACCCTCCCATATTGTTTTTTACTGATTTGCAAATCAGCCTACATAATCCCCATTGCATTATCATCTTTATTAAAAAAAAAACTATAAAATTCCATAGGATATCTTTGTACTCTTTGTCTTTACTTATACTTTCATGTTTTCTTTTATTACTTTTATTATATATCTTTTATTTATTATTACTATTATCATATTAGAGTTATTACAAAACTATAGTGAGATTGAAAATATTTATTACTTTATTATTATTCTTATTATCAGGGTTAATATTTTTGTAATAAATTTTATTATTATTATCATTATCATAATAATAATATTGATTATTAATACTGAATTAAATTTTAAGTTTTGTATAAATTTATTATTTATAATTAAATTCCTATTAAATACTTTTGGTTTAATAAATAATTAATTTTTTTATATTTTTTAATTGAAACTCTATTGTTTAATCTTTTTACAATTTGGTGATAAGACCTCGTTATCTTGTTAGTTGACTCTAAAAGTAAAAGATGTGACACTCGGGCACTGATGAGGACGGAGAGTGATCGCCGGTGCAAGAGGCATGGTGCAAGGAGCACTGACAAGGAGCGGCTCCTGGCAGACTTCTAGTGGAAGGGACACATGGACGAATCGAACATACACTGGAATGAGAGGGATCTAAAGACTGTATAGGTATGAGACTATACAGTTGAAGGATAACTTAAAGGGATTGAATTGGCTACTCATATCACCAAAATGCATTTGCTTTTCGGTAGTCTAACTCATAAGAATTTCATAGTTAAGCTTAGCCTGAAGTAATTTGCCGGGACGTTACAAACGACGTGACATTTTGTGATTAATATCAAATAATAGTACTATTAATATAATTATAAATAATAATTATTATTATTATTGAAAATGTATTTAATAATAAATAATTGTGGTTGTCACTTACCTAAAATAGTATAAGAATTTCATTATCTAACATGTTTCAATTAATATAAATCATTTATTGTTTTATATCAACAATAATAACGTTTTAGAATCATCCACCTATTTAAAACAAAAATACAAATACAGTTAAAAATATAAAAAAATTTAAATACACATTTGATTAAAAAAATTAATAAAAATTTATTTAAGACTTAAAATTTAATTAAACTTTAGTATTATTTTTGTCATTTTTACTATTAAAACAATCATTTTATTATTATAGTTGTTATTATTACTTTTAGCATAATTATTATTATATTTTTTTGTTATAAACAATTTCATCATTATGGTTATGTCACCATTCCTGATTACCGAAGTTAATATCATATTATAACTATGGTTAATAATAAACATTGATATATTATAGCATGGGTATGGATTATATATTTTTTCATCTCATCATATTCAAACAGAAAACGACTTTAGAAATTAAATCACTAATCTACATATATAAATTCGAAAAAATATAATGTAATTTAATATTTATTTTGTGATACATGAATTTTTATCTTTTTTTTAGTATATTTTGCTATAAATTTATTTCTTAATCCAAATAATTCGACTAGAAAAAAAAGTAGGGAATTTTGATACCATATAGAAGATATGATTGAAGCAAAAGAGAAACCAAAAGATATTTGTGACTGAATGATTCATCAATGGAAAGATGACAAGGTATTGTTTATTGGCATGATCGAAAGGAGCCAGAATGACAGTTTCTGATTACTTCCACCACTTAATTTTCACTAACTAAATGTTTTCTACACGCTTCATATTTCATGTAGTATTCGCTTTGCAAATTCTCATTTATGATGCCAAAATACTAAAATACTCATTTCAACTACTTTCATAAAGCGCATTCAAAATCAATGGAAAGAAGATATATTTTATGTGTTCTTTGAAAAATAGTAATACAAAAGAGCTTGTTAAAGTGTAACACATATGTAAAAGATAATTCAATGTTAAAAATTTATAAAGAAAAAATAAATGAAGGAATTAAATACATTTTAGTATATTGGTGATTATATAAATAAATGAATATGGTAGAAAGTACCTGAAAAATCTTAAAGTTTAAAAAATTTCATACTGAATTTTAAAAAAAAATAGAAATAAGTAAAACAGATAATGCATATATGTAAATGAGTATCTATAAAATATTGGTTTAAATTTTTTAATGAAAATGGTGTAAATTTGTTTATATACATTTATTTTTAAATGTTCACCATAATTGTTTTCAAAAAAATTAATAAATTCAACAAATTACAATCATACGATAGAATTTGTCATTTGATATTGATTTAAATCATATTTCACTTAAATTAGACAATGGATCCTAAAACTTGTCTAATAATTTTGAAAGAACAGTCAAAGAAGTCTAATAATTATGACCAAACCTAACGCTGTTTTCTCCCTGACTAGTACCTTGTCTCGGTCTTTTTCAATACTCAACTTATTAAGCACATAAAAAATTAAAAGAATAAAATCTATTTTAATTTTATTTTAAATAAAAAATAAAACCGAATTATTTTAATAACAAGTAAGATAAAATTAAGAGTTAATTAATGTATGATTTACACAATGGGATGGATGAATGGCCAGAATTTTAGGTAGACGTTGGAGGTTTAGAAAACACATAAATTTGTAGAATGACAAGTTGATTGACCTCCACAATGCAAAAGGCACAAAGCTATTTAGGGATAAACATAAAACAAAATTACATCAAATCACTCCTTTCGTATAAAGCTTACCAAGACGCAATCCCAACTCACCCAAACCAAACTCTCCAACCCCATATCTAATGCCTACGCCTACACGTTTCAATAACCTATCATATTCTTTTCTTAATTTCACATTCACATCATTTTCCACCTCTCATATTAATAATATAATATATTCTCCATACTTCATAACATTCTTTACAACATATTCTATTAAATATAACCACAAAATAAAATAATATTTTCCCTTAAAGTTCAAACACTAATTTAATGCATTCACCTTCAAATCTAACATTAAAATGGCAAAGTAGTTAGGTTATCTTAAAATCCATTACATTTATAACGTCTAAAGCATACAAAATCCTTCAATCACTCAACTTTAGTACATAATATTATGTTAAAAATACTATATCAATTAGAGATAAAATCAATTTATAATATATAAATAAATATAAATATTATCTATGGTAGAAATCTCGTATCAATTAGAGATAAAGCCAAATTATAATATATAAGTGAGGTACAAACCTTACCATACAAACCGATTTTGTGTGATTGAATTAGACTTAAATTCACTTCTTAATATGGTATCAAAATCCAGTTGAAGTCTTTCCTAGTGAGATTTATGTCAGTATTCTGTTCCATCGATTATTGAATCACTATTGGATCACTCATTAATTTTATTCTCACGTTTAAGATGTCTAATGTTTCGACGTAAATTAATGTTTTAAAAGTCTTATATCAATTAAAAATAAAATCAAATTATAATATATAAACAGTAAAAAATAACCCAAACCAAATGAAAGAGAATGTCCATCTAAATCTTACACACTTCAACACAATTTTCTAGATCTTAAACTTCAACACAATTTTGGAGAACTAAGTTAAACTTACAAATATTAAATAGAATAAAAACATAATAAGAAGTATAAATTTGTTAATTTGTAGCCGTCCGATGTGACCTGTGTCCTACATGTAAAACTTGCTTCCATTCTGATAAGGATTTTGATTGATGGACTCATAAAATAACACTGCCCAAGTTGTAGAAAATATGCAATCGTGAGGTGCAGTTTCAGAATCCTAACAAAGGGAAAAAGACACATAAATAAAATAAAACCAAATTATGTAATTGCGTTACAGCAATAAAAAAACTGCTTCTTTTTCCTTCTATTTTCCTTCCTCATGTTTGCGGTTCAGATGCTCCACATTTTTTCTGCTTTTCGGGGCGGTTTCGGTTTTTCACAAACACACTTCCCCACGCGCACTACTTTTCCGTTTCTCAACGTTTATTCATATTACACTAACGCACTTCTTTTGCTATATTTTCTATTTCTTCAAAATCAAAATTCATTTTAAAATATTAAATAATATAAACAATATAAAGAGTGAAACCTACGTACATTGTTTCTAGAAAATGCACGTTACGAAATTATGACAATTAATCTTTCTTAAGATTATACTCTACTGGCTGAAATATAATACAATACGTTATGTGTTCTAATTTTATTTATATTTTAATAAATTTAATTTTAATTTTATTTTATTTTTATATATTTGTTTACATAAATATATATATATATATATATATATATATATATATATATATATATATATATATTATTCTTTTTATGTTTGAGGAATAATCTATAATTTGAATGAGAAAAACATTAACAAAATAATGTAAATTGCATATACTTAGAAGGAAAAAAAATTCATACTGTAAAATAATATATGTATTATTATCATAAGTAGAAGAATAATTTATCTCTCCTATTTTTATTCTGTTGTATATTTATCAAAGTAGTAGTTCTGAATTTCAAAATATAACAAAATAAAATATGCATATAATACATGTAAACAAAAATGGAAATATCCTAATTGGCTTTTATAGTAAAAGTCATTGATGTATATTGTCACGCCCCATTAATTAGTGTGCTTAGTCACCACTCTGCTTCCATTAATGTGCGTGACACGTGTTCCGTGCCATTAAATAAGCACACGAACTCACTCTGCATGTCACGGCCAGGTGTCATTTTGGAATGTTCTAAAACGTTAATGGAATCCAAGTGGCAGCAGGCGAATGGACATTCGTTCTGCCTGGGAAGAGAAAATTAATTTCTGGAAAACTCTTCCCCTTCTCTGCACACTTCATCTTCTTCCCTGAACTCTTGCACTCCAAATTCTCTACCTTCTCTCTAGAGACCTTTCTCCTTCTCTCTTCTGTAACTCACACTACACTACTCCGTTCAAGTTTCAGCACCGTGAGAATCAGCACTGCACCGTGAGCTTTCCATCAAACCGATTGGTTTTGGATTCTGAAACGGGTAAGTTTCACGTCCTCAACCACTCTTCATTTTCCACATGCAAGCCTCGTTTTAAATCTGCATGCACCTTCTCTGAACCAGTATTGGTTTTCTGTAATTTTAGTTTAAGGAAATCTTGGATTGAAACGTAAAAGGGTAGAAAAGAGGGTACTGGAATCTTGTTTTTCTCTGAAGAACGAACACACGTTGCTTAATCCGAGTAAGGGAAGCTTATTGGTTTAATTCATGTTTGGTTTAATTCATGTGATCTCTGTACTGCATGTGAGTGTGTGAAGTTTGAAAATATGATTATGATTCTGAGATGATATATGAAAAGTGATGCATGTATGTACTGAGAATTTTATGCTTGTATATATGAATGATCTGTAAAGTTGAATGTTGTATGATCTTGGTATTGAATGATTGGATATGATGTTTAATTCAAAGCTTGAGAAGTATAAGATATGATATGATATGATTAAATGAATGTAAGTATACTGGAAAATATGGTTACTGTATGAGGAATGTAAATATGAAAAGCCTATGAAAATGAACGTTCGTTATCGATACGGTCATTGACCGATCGGTATTAGCAGTAAATTCTTGACGTAGTCGAACCCTTTCATTTGGAAAGGACTCCCTTTGAGGACGAACGCCCTCTTATATAGCATTACGTGTGAGCATTTGGCCAGACGTACCCTTCATGAGTGTTGCGTGAGATTGAGAAGCTTGATAACATCCCTCTTGAACACTTAGTCAAATTGTAATACATAAATTTCAAGTATCTTACCTTTTATAAAGCCCAAACTTCTTAAATTTTGAATCAGTGAAAAGTCTTGACCTAAAAGCGTACGTTCCTAAGTGGCGCTCGGTCTTAGACTGAACGCTCGTCCTAAAAATGTACATGATAATTAACGCTCGGTCTGATACCGAACGTTCGTCCAAAGCGTATGTGATAAAGAACGCTCGGTCATATACCGAACGTTCGTTCCTTCTTTAAATTATCAGCGAACGGTAATAGCGTTCGTCCGGAATTGAAATAGCGTTCGTCCATAAATCTAAACAGTGTTGTCCAATAGTTCTATTGACGCTCGTCCAAGTCCTCAGTGACGTTCGTCCAAAATTCACTAAAAGCTTATTTTCGCGCTCGGTCATTGACTGATGTTTTGTCTCCTGAATTAAATCTTGTCCAGTTTATTTATCCAAACAACTTGGGACTTTACCTATCCATTGGATTCGTTCAAGTGTTACTGAACTTAGATTTTTTCTAAGTATTATTTGGATCGTACTAGAATCAGTTCATTTAACTGATTCAAAGGAGTCTTTCTTGGTTTAGCTCTTGACGTTCGTCCTCGTTATGAAGGGGAGTGAACGTTCGTCTTTTTACGAAAGTGGAACAAAGAATGAAAATGTATTTAAGAGGATGAATTAAGATGTGCGAACACTATGAGAAATGAAATTGTGATTGTGGAATTTGAACGAGCGTTCCAGGGAGGAACGACTCTTGGTTGGAAATTGAGATTTGTAAAGTATGAATGTGGTAAGCTTAGCTGGCGGTTCATCCTGATATTCCGTGAGTGCTCGTTCTCATGTAGAGAGGAGCATGTCATGCGTGGGAATGGCAGGAGGTCCTAGTTCATAACTGTAACTTGAACGGAACGGACTAACCTCAGGTGGCAGCTGACGAGTATTCCAGCTCTTCCACCTGGGTGCACGGACGTCGTAGCTACACAGAATTCATACAGGTCCGGACGGTCAGTCTAGTATCAGGAATTTGGTTGAGTAAATGTATGACTGGAATGATTGTGTTGTGAATAAAAATTTATATGAGTAATATGTATAAACTGTATGTTTGACTTGAATTAAATTCAATAAGCTTACCCTTGCATTTCCATTGTGTTGTCTTGTCCATGTATATCCGTCTTGTCAAATGCAATGATCATCCGTGTGGATGTGAGCAGAGGGAGAAGCATCCTTGGAGCAAACTCTTGAAGGAGAACTCATTGCTGAAGAAAACTTAGTAGAGGTGGAGGTGAAGGCCGAACAGTGAACGTTCGGTTTCTAGTTAGTGTAGTTAGATTAGTGAGCGTTGTGAGTGAGCGCTCTTTTTGTAAATGGTAAATAGTAGGACGTTCGGAAATGGTTTTGTAAACCGTTCGTCCTTATTCTTTTGTAAACGCTCGTACTTGTTTATATATAAGAATGGCCGTTCGATCATTTTTTTTGCTCACTGCTTACTGTATTATTAAAACTGTTTTGCCATATTGATTAATGTGATTATTCTAAGTATATAGTTGATGACTGTATAATTTTGGGATGTTACATTATTGGTATCAGAGCAGTTTTGTTCTTCTAAGGACGCTGTAGGTTATGAGTGCATTGCGTTTTGCTGTGTGCTTGTTGTGTGTTTAATGAGTTACTGTTTTAACTCTTAGACATTTCTAACGTTCGTTTTCTCTGATCCAGAAAACGATGGCTCCTAGACTTCCTCCTCCCCCTCAACCAAACGAGCCGGATACGTCCAACAATTCTAGGTTGTTGGAAACGGTTATTGAACGCCTGCAACAACAAAATGCTACTCTTATGGAGCAGAATGCAGCTGCTCTAAGAAGCCTTGAGGCCGCACGTGAGAACTCTGAATCTACTCAGAGACAATTAATGGAACTCATTGCAGCCACTAGGGGTACGCCTGGAGCCTCTTCTTCAAATGCCACCCAAACTGCTGCCCAACCACAAGCTGAATGGAGCTTAGAAAGTTTCCTCCAACATCGCCCAGCCAAGTTTAGTGGAACGTGCCTCCCTGATGAGGCAGATCAATGGCTGCGTGATATGGAGAGGATTTACGATGCAAAGAGATGCCCAGACGATAACCGCTTAGCATTCACTGAGTACCTTTTAACAGGAGAGGCGAGCCACTGGTGGGCAAGCATGAAGGCCATATTGACGGACGCTCAATGTCCTATCACCTGGGAAGTGTTCAGAGGAAAGTTCTATGAGGAATACTTTCCAGATAGTGTTCGTTTTGCTAAAGAGGTGGAATTTCTTCAGCTGGTACAGGGAGGAATGTCGGTTTCAGAATATACAAACAAGTTCAAGCATCTAGTGAGGTTCTATACAATGGCTACTAATGAAGAGTGGCAATGTAGGAAGTTTGAAAATGGATTAAGAAGTGATATAAAGGTGTTGATCTCAAGTCTTTGCATTCGGTCATTTCCATCCATGGTTGAGAGGGCTAAAGTGTTAGAGAAAAACATGGCTGAGGCAGAACAACATAAGAAGCAACAAGCCTCTAGGGGACCGATCCTCACAAGACAAAATCTGAACCGGAATAGAACCCCATACGCTCGTCCAGGGCAATCAAGTGGATCACAAGCAGTGGTAGTTGCTGGACAGTCAGGACAATCAGGGGCAGTAAAATGTTTTCAATGTGGAGGACCCCATTACAAGTCAACTTGTCCTCAATTGGTGGGAGTAAAATATTGCACTCGTTGTAGAAGACATGGCCACCTGGAGAACGAGTGTAATATGGGTGGACGTGCAGTGATGAGGCCACCCAACACAGGAAGAAATCAGACTAGAGGTGGTGGACGAGCCCAAGCGGTTGGACGTGTTTATGCGATCACTGGTGCAGAAGCAGCGAGCTCAGGTACGCTCGTCACTGGCACATGCTTGCTGTATGAAATGAATTGTTGTGTGTTGTTTGACTCGGGGGCGACACACTCCTTCATCTCGAAGGAGTGCGTTGATAAGTTGGGGATAGTGGAGAGCGAGATGCAGTTTGATTTGGTGGTGTCTACCCCCGCTGCTGGTGAGGTGAGAACGTCTACAGTATGTGTTAGATGTCCTCTTGAGATTGAAGGGCGTAGGTATAGGGTGAACCTCATATGTTTGCCTCTCAAAGACTTAGAAGTGATTCTGGGGATGGATTGGCTTACTACCAATCACATACTCATTGATTGTGGAGCAAAGGAATTGATTTTTCCTGAAGAAGATGAAGAGAAGTTGGGTGTGACACTCGGCCAGTGGAAAGAGGACATTATGGAGGGCGCGAGTTGTTTCTTGATCATGACGCATGAAGACATGAGGGATACGGGTAAGAGCTGTATGCTAAGTTAGCTAAATGTGAATTCTGGATGAAGGAAGTGCAGTTCTTGGGTCACGTTGTATCCGCGGGTGGAATTTCAGTTGATCCTGCCAAAGTGCGAGCGGTTTTAGAATGGGAAAGCCCACGTTCGGTCACGGAAGTGAGGAGCTTTGTTGGATTGGCGGGTTACTACAGGCGTTTCATAGAAGGGTTCTCTAAGATAGTAGCACCGTTAACACAGCTGACCAGGAAGGATCATCCATTCGCTTGGACCGATAAGTGTGAATCCAGTTTCCAAGAGTTGAAACAGAAACTGACGAGCGCTCCAGTTTTGGTGATTCCGGACACTGCCAAACCATTTGAAGTTTACTGTGATGCATCTCACCAAGGTTTGGGGTGCGTCCTCATGCAAGAGAAGAAGGCAGTGGCGTATGCCTCTCGGCAATTGAAGATACATGAGAAGAATTATCCAACACATGATTTGGAGCTGGCAGCGGTAGTCTTTGCCTTGAAGATTTGGAGGCATTACTTGTATGGATCCGTTTTCCAAGTCTTCAGTGATCATAAGAGTCTCAAGTATCTCTTTGATCAAAAAGAGTTGAATATGAGGCAAAGGAGGTGGCTGGAATTTCTTAAGGATTATGACTTTGAGTTGCTTTATCATCCTGGTAAAGCAAACGTAGTGGCGGACGCATTGAGTAGGAAGGTGGTGCATGTCTCGTCCATGATGGTGCGCGAGATAAGCTTAGTGGAAAGCTTCAGGGACTTGAGGTTGCAGTTCAATGTAGAACCGGACAACATCAAATGCTGCAACCTTAGAATATCCAGCGACTTGTTTGAACGGATCAGAATGAAACAATTTGAAGATGAAGAATTGGTGAAGATAAGAGGCGCGCTCGGCACAGACCACGCAAGGGAGTTCAACGTTGGGACGGACGACCTATTACGCTATATGGATAGGACGTGCGTTCCAAATGATGGAGAATTGAAGCGAATTATCTTAGCCGAAGGTCATCACAGCCGTCTTAGCATGCACCCTGGCATGACTAAGATGTATCACGATTTAAAACAATCGTTCTGGTGGCCAGGGATGAAGAATGATGTTGCACGTTTTGTGGCATCATGTCTAACTTGTCAACGTGCTAAAGCTGAATATCAAAGACCAGGCGGACTACTTCAACCCTTGGAGATTCCATAATGGAAGTGGGACAGTATTTCAATGGACTTCGTGACACACTTGCCTCGCACATTCAAGAATCACGATTCCATTTGGGTGATAGTGGATCGTTTAACGAAGAGTGCTCATTTCCTGCCCATCAACCTGAAGATGTCATTGACTAACTTGGCAAAGCTCTACATTAAAGAGATCGTTCGTCTACATGGAGTGCCATCCAGCATCATCTCTGACCGAGACACAAGGTTCACCTCTCGGTTTTGGCAGTCGTTGCAAAGTGAACTTGGCAGCAAACTCCAAATGAGTTCAGCATACCACCCTCAGACGGACGGTCAATCCGAGAGAACAATCCAGACGCTTGAGGACTTATTAAGGACGTGTGTACTTGATCATATGGGCGTTTGGGATGAAGTCTTGCCTTTAGTTGAGTTTACCTACAACAACAGCTTCCAGTCAAGCATTGGAATGGCTCCCTTCGAAGCACTTTACGGACGCAAATGCCGCACACCTCTTTGCTGGTTTCAAGAAGGAGAGAACGTATTAACAGGACCGGAGCTTGTTCAACAAACAACTGAGAAGGTGAAATTAATTCAAGACAGATTGAAGACGTCCAGAAGTAGGCAGAAGTCATACGCAGATAAGAGGAGACGACCCTTGGAGTTCAAAGCTGGTGACCACGTTTTCCTGAGGCTGCATCCAACTACTGGAGTAGGAAGAGCGTTGAGATCAAAGAAGTTGTCTCCCAAGTTCGTAGGACCATATCAGATTTTGCGAAGAATTGGACCTGTTGCATACGAGCTAGCCTTGCCTCCGCAATTGTCCAACCTTCATCCAGTGTTTCATGTCTCGCAACTTAGAAAATACGTATCAGATCCTTCGCACATATTGGAGCTGGAGGACATTCGTCTTCGCCAAGACCGAACGCTGGAGATGAAGCCAGTTCGTATTGAGGCAGAACGCACTAGGTTACATAAAAGGAAGGACGTTCGTTTGGTGAAGGTGGTGTGGGACGACAAGACTGGCGACTCTACTTGGGAAGTTGAGGATGCCATGAAAGACCTATACCCTCATCTATTCACTGGTAAGTCTTCAATTTTCGAGGACGAAAATTTTTTTTAGTTAGGGGGATTGTCACGCCCCATTAATTAGTGTGCTTAGTCACCACTCTGCTTCCATTAATGTGCGTGACACGTGTTCCGTGCCATTAAATAAGCACACGAACTCACTCTGCATGTCACGGCCAGGTGTCATTTTGGAATGTTCTAAAACGTTAATGGAATCCAAGTGGCAGCAGGCGAATGGACATTCGTTCTGCCTGGGAAGAGAAAATTAATTTCTGGAAAACTCTTCCCCTTCTCTGCACACTTCATCTTCTTCCCTGAACTCTTGCACTCCAAATTCTCTACCTTCTCTCTAGAGACCTTTCTCCTTCTCTCTTCTGTAACTCACACTACACTACTCCGTTCAAGTTTCAGCACCGTGAGAATCAGCACTGCACCGTGAGCTTTCCATCAAACCGATTGGTTTTGGATTCTGAAACGGGTAAGTTTCACGTCCTCAACCACTCTTCATTTTCCACATGCAAGCCTCGTTTTAAATCTGCATGCACCTTCTCTGAACCAGTATTGGTTTTCTGTAATTTTAGTTTAAGGAAATCTTGGATTGAAACGTAAAAGGGTAGAAAAGAGGGTACTGGAATCTTGTTTTTCTCTGAAGAACGAACACACGTTGCTTAATCCGAGTAAGGGAAGCTTATTGGTTTAATTCATGTTTGGTTTAATTCATGTGATCTCTGTACTGCATGTGAGTGTGTGAAGTTTGAAAATATGATTATGATTCTGAGATGATATATGAAAAGTGATGCATGTATGTACTGAGAATTTTATGCTTGTATATATGAATGATCTGTAAAGTTGAATGTTGTATGATCTTGGTATTGAATGATTGGATATGATGTTTAATTCAAAGCTTGAGAAGTATAAGATATGATATGATATGATTAAATGAATGTAAGTATACTGGAAAATATGGTTACTGTATGAGGAATGTAAATATGAAAAGCCTATGAAAATGAACGTTCGTTATCGATACGGTCATTGACCGATCGGTATTAGCAGTAAATTCTTGACGTAGTCGGACCCTTTCATTTGGAAAGGACTCCCTTTGAGGACGAACGCCCTCTTATATAGCATTACGTGTGAGCATTTGGCCAGACGTACCCTTCATGAGTGTTGCGTGAGATTGAGAAGCTTGATAACATCCCTCTTGAACACTTAGTCAAATTGTAATACATAAATTTCAAGTATCTTACCTTATATAAAGCCCAAACTTCTTAAATTTTGAATCAGTGAAAAGTCTTGACCTAAAAGCGTACGTTCCTAAGTGGCGCTCGGTCTTAGACCGAACGCTCGTCCTAAAAATGTACATGATAATTAACGCTCGGTCTGATACCGAACGTTCGTCCAAAGCGTATGTGATAAAGAACGCTCGGTCATATACCGAACGTTCGTTCCTTCTTTAAATTATCAGCGAACGGTAATAGCGTTCGTCCGGAATTGAAATAGCGTTCGTCCATAAATCTAAACAGTGTTGTCCAATAGTTCTATTGACGCTCGTCCAAGTCCTCAGTGACGTTCGTCCAAAATTCACTAAAAGCTTATTTTCGCGCTCGGTCATTGACTGGTGTTTTGTCTCCTGAATTAAATCTTGTCCAGTTTATTTATCCAAACAACTTGGGACTTTACCTATCCATTGGATTCGTTCAAGTGTTACTGAACTTAGATTTTTTCTAAGTATTATTTGGATCGTACTAGAATCAGTTCATTTAACTGATTCAAAGGAGTCTTTCTTGGTTTAGCTCTTGACGTTCGTCCTCGTTATGAAGGGGAGTGAACGTTCGTCTTTTTACGAAAGTGGAACAAAGAATGAAAATGTATTTAAGAGGATGAATTAAGATGTGCGAACACTATGAGAAATGAAATTGTGATTGTGGAATTTGAACGAGCGTTCCAGGGAGGAACGACTCTTGGTTGGAAATTGAGATTTGTAAAGTATGAATGTGGTAAGCTTAGCTGGCGGTTCATCCTGATATTCCGTGAGTGCTCGTTCTCATGTAGAGAGGAGCATGTCATGCGTGGGAATGGCAGGAGGTCCTAGTTCATAACTGTAACTTGAACGGAACGGACTAACCTCAGGTGGCAGCTGACGAGTATTCCAGCTCTTCCACCTGGGTGCACGGACGTCGTAGCTACACAGAATTCATACAGGTCCGGACGGTCAGTCTAGTATCAGGAATTTGGTTGAGTAAATGTATGACTGGAATGATTGTGTTGTGAATAAAAATTTATATGAGTAATATGTATAAACTGTATGTTTGACTTGAATTAAATTCAATAAGCTTACCCTTGCATTTCCATTGTGTTGTCTTGTCCATGTATATCCGTCTTGTCAAATGCAATGATCATCCGTGTGGATGTGAGCAGAGGGAGAAGCATCCTTGGAGCAAACTCTTGAAGGAGAACTCATTGCTGAAGAAAACTTAGTAGAGGTGGAGGTGAAGGCAGAACAGTGAACGTTCGGTTTCTAGTTAGTGTAGTTAGATTAGTGAGCGTTGTGAGTGAGCGCTCTTTTTGTAAATGGTAAATAGTAGGACGTTCGGAAATGGTTTTGTAAACCGTTCGTCCTTATTCTTTTGTAAACGCTCGTACTTGTTTATATATAAGAATGGCCGTTCGATCATTTTTTTTGCTCACTGCTTACTGTATTATTAAAACTGTTTTGCCATATTGATTAATGTGATTATTCTAAGTATATAGTTGATGACTGTATAATTTTGGGATGTTACATATATAATAATATATTATATAATATAAATTTGTTATTTATCATAAAAGGTTTAAGTTATTCAGAAGAACATTACTTTTTTTCGCATAAAGACATATGTCGACTAAATTTTCCACCATTGTTTCGTTCGACTCTTATTTTTAATTTAAAATCAGTTTATAAAATTTTCCTTGCAATAATTTTATTCAAATTTATTTATAGAATAACTTTATTTAATAAATTTTATTTTGTTTTTCTAAGAATGCTCGTGAAAAAGTTATTCAAACAAACTCAGTTTAACAAAGCTTTTCATGATTAAGTTTATATTTATCTTGCATTTAAATATGAAAAACGTTTATACATTAAAAATGGAACTCGAGAGTTATAAAAAAATCTAAGATAAATCTAAGTAATGTCATTTCTCATTTTATTTTCCATATAAAAAAAAATTTATAAGAAAATTTCCTTTTCCTTTTCTTTATTTTTTTCCTAGTTTCGGTGACTCTGGTGCTGACCTCCGTTCTCATCAAAACAGAGTACTTTACTTGGGACCCACTTAACCTGTCGCTGCCGCATTGATCATGCGTACACGTGGCAGCTATGCGTTGCTTGCCTCTTTCATTCGTTTTTCCTTTCTTCTCTTTATAGAGCTTCTCCTCCCATTCGCTATTTCAGAGAAGCACGCCAGAGCTTCTCTGCTCGTAGGAACCAAAAGAAAGGGGCGACAAAAGGGGCAAAGGTATTTGCTTTGCTCCTCTGATCGCATTCATAGTCATGTAGAACTATTTGTTTTCCGTTTTCATGTCTTTGATTAGAAGAAAGCTTTTTGATTTTACTTTTTCCCAGTTTCATTTCTGATGGTTTCTTTGTCTCTTCTCCTTTGTGATTTTGTTTCTCTGTCCCAATTTTAAGTGTGCTAAATTTGATTTTAAAAAGGACTTTTTTTGAGTCATCATTCTTCTGAATTGATCTTTCTGACGAGTCTCCAGAGTCAAGTTTGAAACTTTCAGCCAAGTCTTAATCATGTAATTGAGAAATAAGTGGCGGGTATTTATGTAATGTGCTGAATCCCTCAAATAGGATTATGCTCTTATTTTTTTAGTTTTTTACAATTGTTTTTGTCTTTCTGTTGTTTTCCTTGCAAATTGCCTTGGGGGGCCTTTTGTGCCCATGGATTTTTCTTAGTTTGTGGTGATTATAATTTTTCTAAAGGCTGTGTTTTCGATACTTTAAATCTAGGGATTCTCTATGCCTTATCCTTTGTTTTCCTCCCCCTTTTGTTACAGCTGGGAAAGTTGAAGCTTTTTGTCGTGCTGCAACTGAAATGGTTGGCAAGGATAATCTGAGAGCTGAGGACTTGAACTTGTGTTTTGAGAGACTTATGATGGTGGCTGGGAGTGGGAACAGTCAGAAAGGGGTGAACTTGAAGGTTGGGGTGATTACCGAGTGGAAGGATATTCCTGTGGAACTTTTGATTCAAATTTTGTCCCTTGTGGATGATCAGACAGTGATCACCGCTTCTGGAGTTTGTCGTGGCTGGAGAGATGCTATCTACTTTGGCCTTGCTCGTTTATCACTATCATGGTATATTTCTCTCTCTCTCTTGATGCCATGTATCCTTACCTGCGGGCCTTCTGTTTCTCTCCAATTGGGGATTTTGTTATGGTGAGGTGTTTTTTATTCCTTTTGTTTGCAGATTTAGTTAATTTTGTTATGATGTGATTGTGAAACTGGTACTGTTTTTTTTTCTCTTGCTTTTGTCATGATTTTTTTTGTTCCTTTTTGTTTGCCATGGGCTGAGCTGTTTGAATTGTTGTTTCCTTGCTTTGGGGATTGTAGAATCCGTAAGTTTGATGGAGTGTTTTCAATACTTTAAGATTGAGCGGGGATATTCTGATGAGAATGTGACGTGACATGTATGCGGTTAAGGAAACTGATAATGGATATAAGAGGTGTCGTGTGGGGTTGTGCTGCAAATCTTAATTTTTTCTTCGCCAAGGTGTTCTTGTGTCTGAAATTTTAGGCTCTTTAAAAATCTCTCTTTCTTCCCTGGATAAATTAGAAGATACTGTAAGTTGTTGTGTGTCTTCTTTTTCTGATAACGTAGTAAGCCCCTGCCCCTCTTTTGGTTTAGCCTAATATGTTATATTATATTTATCTATCGATATTTTAACCTGAAAATCTTCGGGTTTTTTAATGTTCCTTTTGTAACTCAGGGTTCACTAGTCAATTTGGTATTACAACTATTTGTTAGTTGACTACAATCTATTTCTTAAAATGTTATAAAAATATGTAAGTGCTCTTTTCTATAATGGATAGCAATGGTATGGCCAATACTTGCAAGTATAATTCCTGATGCTCTACACCAAGTTATTATTGTATGTTTTTCCGCTTTTGTTCTCAGTTCATTAATTTTCTTAAATGATTTCTTCAAAGGGATTTCTATTGAACACCTCTCAGTTAATGTATTTGATTTAGTGGTACGGAGTGTTTGTAGTTATGGTTCGTGATGGGAAAGAAACTGTCAGTAGAAGTGCTTGTAGTTATTGTGGAGTTCATGGAATGTAGTAATAACATGTAATTCGTCTCTCTTCAGGTGTAGCAAGAACATGAATAACTTGGTCCTATCAATTATTCCTAAATTCACAAAATTGCAAACTCTAATCCTTCGTCAAGACAAGCCTCAACTAGAGGATAAAGCTGTTGAGACTATTGCAGAGTGCTGTCATGAATTGCAGATTCTGGACCTCAGCAAAAGCTTCAAGCTAACTGATCGTTCACTTTATGCTATTGCATTAGGTTGTCGCGATCTCACAAAACTCAACATCAGTGGGTGTTCAGCATTTAGTGACAGTGCTCTGGCTTACCTTGCCAGTTTCTGCAGAAAACTAAAAGTTCTAAATCTTTGTGGATGTGTTAGAGCTGCATCTGATACTGCATTGCAGGTATGAATGATTGTGGTAGACTAGTTGGTTTCATAATCGTGTAAGAATTAAGATGGCTTTGAATTATAACCCATTGATTAAATGATATACAGGCCATTGGACAGTACTGCAATCAGTTACAATCTTTGAACCTTGGATGGTGTGATAATGTTGGTGATGTTGGAGTGACTACTTTAGCATATGGGTGCCCTGATCTTAGGATAGTTGACTTGTGTGGCTGTGTCCGTATAACAGGTATTTTATTCAAGGTTTTAATGATTGAAATCCAGAATTCTGTAGCCAAACACTTATCATATATTTCTTTGCATTTTAAAATATCTGATTTTCATGATATTTCCAAAAGACATGGTTAAGTAGATTGTGATTAGACATGCAATTGAAATGGTTAGAATATACTTACAAACTGAGATGACAGACATGGGAAAAGGAAAAATAAATTGTAAATGAGATATGTCTTTTTTGAAAGAGAAATGGAAAATCTATGAATTGTGAAATACATAGTTTTTCAATGAAATGAAACACTTTGAATTTGAAAATGGACATTCTCTTGGTCCCTGTGTTTCTTGGTTGAGTGATGATGAGTAGAATTCTAACAGTGAGGTTCACTGCAGATGATAGTGTGATTGCTTTGGCTAACAGATGCCCACATCTGAGGTCTCTTGGACTGTACTACTGCAAGAACATCACAGACAGAGCAATGTATTCTTTGGCACACAGCAAGGTGAATAACAGGATATCTGTGAAAGGAGGAAATGATGAGGATGGGTTAAGGACATTGAACATAAGCCAATGCACTGCACTCACCCCATCTGCGGTTCAAGCGGTTTGTGACTCATTCCCATCACTCCACACATGCTCAGGGAGGCACTCACTCATAATGAGTGGCTGCCTCAACTTGACCTCTGTGCATTGTGCCTGTGCTGTCCATGCACACCGTGTATTCACCCATTTCCCTCATCCAGCTCATTAAGCTCCTGCATTCATCTTCAACCTTAACTTCGAGGAAGTGCCTTTCAAGGGCTCTGAGAAGTCACTTCTTGTAGATATGCCTGCCGAAACAGACTCATCATGTACATCTTCAACTTGTGTTTTAAAACCTTGCTTTCTTTTAATCCCTGAATTCTCACTTCCAGACATTTTGGACGCTATTTAAGTTTATGGAAAGACATGGACTCTTTTAATGTGTATCTGTGCTTTTATGGCAACTGTATAGCACATCTTATTTCATGCTCTTGTTAAATTCGTGGAAACTTAACTTAAGAAAACTTATTTTTGGAGAAATTAAGAAAAAATATTCGAATTTTCAATTTCAATTGTTAAAATTAATTTTACATTTCAGTTTTTTGGAAAATATTAATAGAGTTTCAAACAGGATATGGTACTGACTTAAATATTACTTTCCTAATTTTTATAATTAATTTTGAGAAAAAGAGTTATACGCCCATGGAAAAAGATATGGTTACTTGTTTTATTAGCTGTTGTTATGCGTGGAACCTTGATTTTTTTCTTTTTGACAAAATGATACAGTTCACTGCTACAGTTTGAACTGTTATTATGTACATGTATGCATTGACAATAATATCACATGACACGTACATAAATAATGTTAAAATGTTGTACATTTATACATTATGTTTCACAATGCTTATAAAATAAATAGACATGTACTTGCAAGTAGAATACGAGAGGGCTTTCGATTATTATCATCTTTTATATTTAATTTATTTTGAAATAATCTATAATTAGAGAAAATAAAAGTTCAATTGTATTTTCTGTTTGCATAAATTATTTGCTTCTAACTAATTGACATAATTTTTTGCTTCTAACTAAATTCCTTTCACATCTTTTTTAATAATTGTAAATATACTTCATTATAACTAATAAATGTAAAATAAAAAACATTTAAGTCTTTTTAAATGGTTTGCTACTTCATATCATTTAGACTCTCATAATATCTTTCATAAAAAGTAAAAATAATTTGATTATCTTTGCAAAAGTTTAAGCATTATAGAATCCTAATGACACAAAAATAAACAAATTTACTTTAGGAGATACTTAAAATCAGTTAAACACTAAATAAACTTAATAATATTTATTTGTCTCCATATTTATATCTATATATTATATCAATGATATGATTTAATATTTTCTTTATATTCATTTTAGTTCAATGTAGTCCTTTTATTTATATTTTTGAAAGAATATTATTGTGATCATTTTGAGTTTCCATTTTATCATCTTAATCACATATAATAAAAGAGGTTATTACATTTAGTCTTTTGAAAAAATATATAGGACCACATCAAGTAAAAATAAATAAATAAATTGAATAATTATAACAAATATTATAGAAACCAAATTTTACTAATCCATAGCAATTAACTTAAGGAGACAATTATATAAGTGGTGCAACATAGATGTAAACGGAAATTATATCATAAAATACAATAATAAAATTAACATGTAACGAAATATGTAATATGCAGTGAAATTTACAAAAAAATTTAAGAGTGTTTTTAGTAAGATCAATAAGCTATCTACCAACTTATTTAACTGGCTTATAATCTAGTTAAATCAACACAAAAATGTTTGTAAAATACCTCAAAGTAACTTTTTTTTGAGCTTATAAGTTATTTTAGTTAGCTTGTAAGTTATTCAATTTTGTTTCATCGTTATTGTTTCTATTTTAATTATTTTTTTATTATCCTCGATTTCTTTAACTTCTAACCTATTTTAATTTTATGAATACAATTTGATATTGCATTATTTTTTAAAATTTGTTATGTAAATTACCTTTCAATGTATTAACCAATTTAGTTTTTAAAACAAATAAAAATTTAATTATCACTCATTAGATGGAATCATTTAAATAAAATAATTTTTTCAAATAAAAAAAATACATATACAACTTTTCAAAAATAATTAGAAATACTTAAAAAATAATAAGAATTTAGTTATTTAAAAAATTAAATATAACTACGTAATAATATATTTTTGTTTAAAAACAATTTTTTTAATAAAATAAGAAGGATGTAGTTATAGTATTTCATATACAACATATAAATTAGGAGCATATAAGCTACTAAGTAGTTCATCAATTAAAAGCAGGTATATAAGTTACCAGTTAACTTTTTAGTTAGCTTTGCTGTACAACCCTAAATTTTTAAGAATTTATCTTTATTTGTGACTTTATACTAAGCTTTCTTAAAATAAATTTAGTTCTTATAATTGAAAACATTAAAATAAATGAATTTTAAAATTAAAAAAAAATAAAAATAGAAACCAACTTCTACTTTATTTTTAAAGCTTTTATTTTAAATTTTAATATTAAAATAAAGTTTTTATGTAAAATTTAAAAATTGCGTTAATTATAACTAAAGTTAAATATAATAAGTTGTATTCTGAATATTAACATAGGCCAACAAAATTAATATATAATAGAAATTTTAACTTGAATTTCAACTATAGATATAATAAACATATTTTTCTTTCAGTAAAAAAAAATGAGTATATGTAAGTGAAAAAAATTATATTATTTGCCATGAAAATATTCTAAAAGTAAACTTAATAGAAAGTTGTTTTGGGTTGTTTGGTGAGAAGGGAAGGTGAGAGTTGTTTGTGAAAGACAATTGTATTAGGTGAGATTATAAATATAACTTAGTATGTGTGTGGGAAAAAAAATATGTTTTTTCAACACTTATGTGCAAAAACAAATATGAGAAAAACATAAGCTTTACTAACCACAAAATTAAAAACAATGGAAGAAAACCAAATCACAATAATAATTATTATTTCATTTCCTTACCAAATAACCGAATATTTTATTATCTTTTAACAAATTACCATTATTTACATTTAAAAAATAATAATTACTTAAAATAACTTTCAGGAAGATTGACCCAAACCATTTTGACATAATTTAACTCTTAATTATGTCAAATATCTTTCAATAATCATAAAATGAAATTTAATTACATAAAGGTCCTACCGGGAGTCGAACCCAGGTCGCTGGATTCAAAGTCCAGAGTGCTAACCACTACACCATAGAACCACTTCTTGTCAAAGGATACAAATCTATAAATAATATAAATAATAAGCTTAAAAAATAATAAGTAAAATATAATTTATATCAAAATTTAAAATTCAATTAATTATTTTTAAGATTTCTAATATTATTTTCAGTTTTTATTATTTTTTGTGTGCATGATTAAATGTAAGGTTACCATTTTCTAACAGTTATTTCTCTATAAAGTTTCAAGATTTAACTAATTGAAACTTGCTTGAAAGCAAGTTCATTGCTTAACTAAATATGATATATTTATGCAATAAAACCTCACATTTAACTATTATTTAAACTATATTTGTAACTTAAATTAATAACAAATTTTATGTTGAAAGTCACTAAAATTAAATATACATTTTAAATTATTAGTGAAGGGAAACGACAACACTTATTTTTATTTATCTGCACGAATTTTGCAACCGAGGTATATATAGGCGAGGCAAAAAGTGGTAGACTTTTTGCCTCGGTTCAAAACTGAGGCAAAAATGTGTATGCTTTTACCTCGGTTCAAGGGCAACAAAGGCAGTAGAGGGTGTTCCTTTTTTTTACTTTTTTTCGCCAAATTTTTGGCCTCGGTTGCTTGTGAACCGAGGCAGTAGAGGGGGTCTTATGCCTCGATTTGGAGTAGAACTGAGGTAGTAGAATAGTTTATTTTTTTGTTCAGATATCATGCTGCAAAGTTCTAGTAACATGCCACTTTATAAAAATATTGGAAGTAATATTAACTATAGAATAAGATGGTTTATGTGCTGAAATAGTTGCAAAATTCTCAGCATTTTTAAGTAAAATGGTTGGCTTCAAATATTAAGGACAAGCAGAAGCAGAACAATACTACAAGAACACACGTTCAAATATTAATCACATTTAAAAGCACTAAGAAACTAAAGCTTTGTCATGCTCAACACTTCAAATGACTTCAACTTTTTCAAGCGCATTTGTTAACTCAGAAGGTGTTGCCCATGACTTCAATTGGCCTTTAGTGGTAGAAGCCAATCCTAACTTCTCTCTTTGCTCCAAGTGATTGCCTTTTTTTCTCACAGGATCATCTATATCGTGAAGCACATAAATACAATTATCACACAACCAAAATCAATTGATATTAAAAAGATGAAAGGAGAGAAAATACTAACCTCCAAATACAATTCCCAAATACTACTTTCCGGTTGCAAAAATTAAAACTACAGTAACGTCTGTCACCTGGGTGGAACAAAAGAAATTTGTAGAAAGGAAAACCAAAAATGGTTCTCTTGATGAGGAAAGAACAGAGGAAGTGGTACCACAATGGCTATTTTACCATCTAAGCGTATCTTCTTCAGTAAAGAGAGGCAACCATCACTGGCAACAATTGAATGAGACTGATCTTTAGAGACACTAAGCTGAACTTTTTCCCGCTTTCGTTTTACAAATTTCCAAGCTCCCAGTGCATCATTGCTCTCCATTTCACTGTCACTCTCTTCTTGTCAAATTTAAGTCCAGAAAATGACAACTCACAAATGCATAGTCAAAGCCAATATAACATACCATGAGGAAGGGAGCAAGAAAAAAAGGTGTAACTAGACAAAGAAGAACACAACTTACACAAATATTAATATGTTCCAATAAATATAAAGACAAATGAAAAATCCAAAAGTAAGCATGAAAAAAATACATGAATTGTAACATCACTATAGAAAAAGAAATTGAAAGATTATAATATTACAAGGGATGCCATGGAAAATAATGAGAACATGATTTTGATTAAGTTTTCAATATGATAGTTTCCACCTTCTTTCTAGCAAAACATATCTACCAGAAAAAACAACTTTGAACTTACCAGCATATTGTAGTGATTAGTCATCATTGCTATGAGGCCAACAATAGAAGTCGTGCCCTCTAGCAGAGAGAGGTATGCGTGTAGATTACAACTTGTAGTTTCAATTACACTTACAAAAAGATCTGCACAACATTAATAAATCAATTTGTGATAGCTTGAAGCAAGAACTTGTACTAATATAATGATTACAGGTTATCCTCTTGTCACTCCCACTATCATGTGCCTGACAATGATTATAGATGGAGAAAAATTTAGGGTTTGGAACCTAATCTAAGCATAAGATTATTCAAATATACAAAATGATTTCCAACTTTTGTTACTGACCGTGCTGATTTGATAATTACGGAGACCATGACAGACTCTATTAGTGGTTTGGAGCAACCTCTAGTAATGTGGATTGAGCAGTTCTTCTGACTAATAGCCAGCCATTGCATTTATGATTTGAACAATCAGCTCAGCTTCTCTTTCCAAGCGGTCCCCTTCATTATGCTAACTTGATAGCCAACCCTGCCACTGATCTCTTGGCTCTACTACAAGAAAAACCAAAACATTAACTCTATCTTCAACCCACAACTCTCTTCCTCCTACACCCCTACACCCTGCACCTCAAACGTTTGCACCACCCGGACCCAAGATTTCCCCACACCCGTTTCCCGCGACCCGAGAAAGCTCTACCACGCCACCGTCTCCTACCTGACACCACCCCATAGAGTGGAACCTCGCCACCCAGTTAAGGGTGTGTGTCCAATTGGCCCAAATTCTTCTCGCCTCTGCTAATCCAACCCATGCAGCCTACGAAGGACTCCGCTGCTAGCCACCGAAACCCCCATGGCTACTCTATTGGCGCAACCATCAACAACCATCAGGACCAGAATAGGGCGAACGGATCTTCGAAAAGAAATTCCCCAAACTCAAAACCCTAACTTTCTCAATCCCAACAAAACTCCAAAACGCGTTTCAATCCTTGCGCCATCGCCGTGTCCTGCCGCGCCTCTGCCTTACTTTCGTCGTGCTTTCGTTGCCTCTACCACTAAGAACGTTGCATCTGAGTCGTCAATTTCGCATCCTCCTCCCAACAACCAAAATAGAACCAGAAAGAGAAGAGAGAAGAAGAAGAACGACCAATCGCGCCACCACGAGCTACTTCGAGTGCCGCTGCGAGCCACCACAAACGTCGCCTGTCACGTCATTTCCACATCGTCACCGTGAGGTCGTTGCCTCCGCTCAAGATGTAGATCATCCTTGCTCTAACGTTGGGTCGTCTATAGTGAAGAGAAATGGCAGAAATCGCAAGGCACAGAGGAGAAAAATAGCGAGGCAGAGGGAGGCAAAAATGAGAGAAATCGCGAGAGTGCGAGATTGAAAGAAGAACAATAACTACTTTAACCTAAGGGCTACTAGCTCAGTTATATGTAAAACCAGTGCCTAAACCAACTAACTACTTCGGTTAAGCAACAAACCAGTGCATAAACCATTTTAAAAAATTTAAAATTTATATTATATGTCTCGGGTTACAAACAACCGGGGCAATATCCATTGGATTTGGGAACCTAGTGAGGTGACGCGGACTTTTATGCTTCGATTGGCCTTCTAACCGAGGCAATAATATCTATAGGCATCGGTTCATGTAGAATCGAGACATATAACCACTCAATATTTACGGAAATGCACCGCGCTTTTATACGCTTCGATTTCAGTAAAATCGAGACATATATAACACGTTAAAAAAACTTTTTTTTACTAGTGAATGTAAATACTATACTATTTATCTCTTTTCATGTTACAGTAAAGATCGCCTTACATATGCACATTTCGAAAGACAATTAAAAATATGTTTTTTATGAAAAATATTCATAGATATTTTGAGATGACAATGGACTTGAAAGTGATTTTTTCAAGAATAAAATTCAAACTTTTGGATAGATGAAATAATAAGAAAACATTAATAGTATTCTAGATTGCAAAAGGGTTAACTTTTTCATTTTGTATACATACCTAATCGAAATTCATAAACAAATGAAATAAATTATATAAAATTCAATTGTTCTAATTTTAGTAAAAAAATATAGTTAAAAGAAGAAACACTGACGAGTAAAATGATAAACAATAATGAGAATTGTGTTTCATCCATTTAATAAATATGTAATCTTCCACTTATAAATATATTATTTCCATCCTGTATTTATAAATATGCTATCTCCAATATCATTTAATTCTATATTTCATTCTAAGTTAGTTATTTAGTTTTAATAATTTTAATTATTCCAACTTAATAACTAATTATTTCATCACTAAATTAGAGTTGTTAAATTAGAGTTGTTGCAACAAGATTTATAATTTTTAAACCAACCATTCAAAACCATTCTTATTATTTAAAAATCACTAATGTAAATATATAAATTAAGGTTTAAACCCTTTAGTTGTCCCTATTTATGTGGGGTTTTTCCATTTTGATCCCCTTCTTATTAGAATCTCCAATTGATTCCTTAAAACTGTTAATTTGAATCAATTGAGTCACTGCCGTTAAATTTATTTAACAAGGTTAAGTTTGTGCACAAGTGAAAGGTTGATGTGTCTATTTTTTAAGACGTGACATGGTGAGAGTTGAAACGTGGCATGGTGAGACCTGAAATTTGGTAAAATATAATAATTTAATATTTATGTGGGTAAATGAAGAAAAATTATCTTCCCCAACAGCAGAAACCATTTTCAATGGAGAAAAATCCAGCAGGGGAGCTCTTTTTCCTGAAGAGATTGGAGCAATTCCTGGCACCCATTTTAGATTGAAGAGGATTCTCATAGGTCATGGAGTTCACCACATCAAAAGAGCCACCAAAAGCATTGTCAGAAGCATTGGAAGAACCATTTAACATTCAGATCAAACTGGTCCGTCCATAAATTCTCTATCCTAAACAAACCCAACAACCCCATTTAACATTCAAATCAAAGCCCATAGAACTATTCTTCTTCAAGACATTCTCAACAAAAATAGTTAACTTTTTTCTTCTAATCTATATTTTAATCCACTCACATTGGTTCCAAATCTCCTACCATACCTATTATCCTTCTTTGTTTTAAATTTCTCTACCTAATGCTAATTTTAAAAAAAAGATACCCTCTTTAACGTGAATCAATTGAAAAATTGGAACCAAAGGTGAACGAAAATGATACCTTGGAGTTGAAGGGCATTAAGGTAGAAGGTAAAGACGTCAGTTTCAGTGTTGTAGTGACTGAGAAATGATAAGAATGGATATTGATTTTGTTGTTGGATTGTTGATGATGAGAACCACCATAAGAATATTCCTTTTGTTGTTGTTGTGGTGGTCCTTGTGGTAGTTTTTGGGACTAGAAAGACCAGAAAATCTTGAAAACCAATAAAGGGCATACATCAGATTTTGCAGATCAAATCCAAAGTTGAGGTCTTTGAACTCCTTGAGTCTAGCTCTGAACTGAAAAGTACAGACACAAACAGAGATGAGAAGAGGAAGAAAGTAAAGGGGTGTGAGGGTAGAAAACGAAGATTATTATTTTGTCTTTAGATCTAGCTTTGCCTTTGTCTTTGGATCTAACTCTTGCCGTTGACCATTAAACTCCTTCAACATTGAGGTGCAACGAGATGGTGGACGCGTGAAGAACGTGGCGGTGCAGCAAAGGTGCTACTGGCATTCTCACGATGGCTTCATGGTTGCGGCGTAGCAAGGTGATGACGACGATACTGAAGGCTTTGCAGTGACTTTACGGCGGCGACTCTAGGGAAATTAGGTTTGTGCTGTTGGAAAAAATGACTCTGACGTAGTATGAGTGATTTGGAAAAAACTGGTCACGTTAACGTTCTAACTTGTGCACAAACTTAACCCCGTTAAATAAATTTAACGGCAGGGGCTCCATTGATTCAAATTAGCACTTTTAAGGACTCAATTAGGGATTCTAATAAGAAGGGGATCAAAATGGGAAAAATCCACATAAATAGGGACAACTAAAGAGTTTAAACCTATAAATTAACTACTTAAGTAGACTACATTTATAAAAAAACATAGTTTATGATAACGCGATGATATTTTTGTGTCAATACCCAATTTCGTCCGGGTAAATAAAATTCATCACAAAAATAAATAAAAAAAAACATAAAAAACCAAAATGAAAAATACTATTTATTTTACTTTTTGCACCCCCAAATTTTCTTTTACACACTTAATCCAATGGCCCAAAATAATCTCTTACTTTTTTTACTTCCTCACCACCCCTTTTCTCTTATCACACCCCACACTCCACATCACCATCCACATCACCCTCCACATCATCTACCTTTTTCATTTACTTTTTCCACATCATTTCCATTTTAATTTTATATATCAACTTTTCTAATTATTCCACTTACATTTTTAATTATATCTTCTCCATCAACATTTTTTATTATCCATTTTTCTCCACCTTATTTTTCCACCCACTTTTTATATTATTTCTTTCACTTATTTTCCACATTAACTTTTACTATTCACTATATTTTATTTTACCTACTTTCTCCACCAACTTTTTTATATTATTTCTTTCACTTAATTTCCACACCTAATTTCTCCACCAACTTTTTATATTATTTCTTTCACTTAATTTCCACACCTAATTTCTCCACCAACTTTTTATATTATTTCTTTCACTTATTTTCCACATTAACTTTTACTATTCACTATATTTTATTTTACCTAATTTCTCCACCAACTTTTAATATTATTTCTTTCACTTAATTTCCACACCTAATTTCTCCACCAACTTTTTATTATTATTTCTTTCACTTATTTTCCACATTAACTTTTACTATTTACTATATTTTATTTCACCTACTTTCTCCACCAACTTTTTATATTATTTCTTTCACTTATTTTCCACATTAACTTTTACTATTCATCTTTTTTTAATTATATTTTATTTCATCTAAATTTTCCACCAACTTATTATATTATTTTTATTCATCAACTTTCTTCATCCTTAACTCTATAAATACCTACATTCCCTTCACTTCACACACACACAATTTACATAATATCCATCTCTTCTCTCTCAAAATCTCTTCATTCCATCCCAAAACTCTACTTCATTTTTCTCTCACATTTTACTATTTCTTAATCTCTCTATACATAATAAATCCCATACCACATTTCTACCATAAAGTTATCTTCTTCATCTTCCATCTATCTTTCTCACAACTTATTACAAGTAAGGTTTTATTTCATCACACAAATCTTCAACAAGGTACACATTTTCTCTTCATTCAATTTATATATGCATTTTGATCATTTTTTTAGTTTATAAATTCATCTTGTTTTCTATCACAATTTTTCTTTATGCTTTTCATATTTCAACTCATCTATCCTTCTTAATAAAAAATATATAAAACTTTAAAAAACATGTAATGATATAAATATCGGTGTGAGTACTCGTGCGATCGTACGCATCAGCCTAGTACTCATTACCCAAAATATAAAATAAACAAAAAAAGCCGTATGAGTACTCGTGCGATCGTACGCATCAGCCTAGTGCTCATTACGCAAAATCTAAAATAAACAAAAAAAGCCGTGTGAGTGCTCGTGCGATCGTACGCATCAGCCTAGTGCTCATTATGCAAAACAATAAAAAACAAGGAAAAAGCCGTGTGAGTGCTCGTGCGATCGTACGCATCAGCCTAGTGCTCATTACGCAAAAAAATCTAAATATTACATCAAAAAATACCAAAAATATAAAAATCTTCAAAAAAAAACTAAAAACATCCACATTTTCAAACAACAAACAATTTTTCAGCCAGAACTACGTGATCCTTGATTCTCCATCAAAAGTGGAGATACGTAGGAGCAAGGCCAGTCCTTGTCAGGTTCACTTTCCCAAAAATCCAAATTTATCCATAATCATTTTCCAAACAAATTTTCTAAACAATTTTCAAACAAATTTTCAAGCAGTTTTCTAAAAGAACTACGTAACCCTGATTTCTCATTCTAAATGAGAATACGTAGGAGCAAAGTCAATCCTTGTCGGGCACAAAAAAATTAAAAAATATATTTTGTTTATTTAGAAGTTTTATTTTAGGGGGAAGTTAAACATTTTGAAAACCACATCACATTCGCATATTTAGTTAAAGGTACTGCCTTAGGGCAGGCGTTGTAGGGTGCTAATACCTTCCCTACACGTAACCGACTCCCGAATTTAGAATCTCATTTTCGCAGACCATGCCTTATCATTTTATGGTTTTTCCGTAGTTTTCCAGAATAAACTATGGTGGCGACTCCAAAATCTCTTCTTTTTCAAATTTACGTTTTCTTTTTCATGGATCATCGTCCCGTCGCGATCCCGGTTGCGACAGATGGCGACTCCACTGGGGACATGAAGAGAGTCAGGCCATTTAATTAGATAAGCGAATTCGATGTGGTTTTTCTTTGTGTTTTTATTCCCTTTTTCCTTATCTATGTTTGATATTTGGAATAATTGCATGTGAGTTTCTTTTACTTTTTCTTTATGTTTGAAATAATTGTTCCTTATCTATGTTTGATATGTCTACTTATTTGTGTTTATTTTTGAAATTGTTGTTATAATCTCCCTCTACACAATATGCATATCATGAGTGAGGCCCTATACCCGGGTCTGAGCGCAACTTAGAAATAGAGGGGTTGTGTAGCGGTGTCACTCTGGGATGTACTTCCTGTCTGGCTATCGTGAGAACTCCAGCTAGAGTCTGTTCTCTTCATTTGTGTCTCCACATCTAGTTGATTACTCTGACTGTTGTGGAAAAGCAGTGAAAAGAGCCATAGCTCTAGTGGCCTTGATTTAAGGATTAGGAAGCTATCCTTGTGAATGCATATATTTGGCCTTAGAACTTTAAGTCACTCAACCTTTGATAAGGCACAAAAGGGAGATTATTTGTTTAAGTCTGTCTGTCATTATTTTTCTTTCTATTTTTTACAATGAATGTGTCATATTTCTTTTTGTAAAAAAAAAATAAAACAAAAAAAAAACTAAATAAATATGGAGATAAATAAATAAAATTTGAATTCAATATTTAATTTTGTCTCGGAATCATTCCAAAAAAAAAAAACAAAAATTGAAGAAAATCTTGAGTCACTTGTCTTTCTTACAAATTGTCAAACTCTTGTTTTTCGAAAATAGAAAAAATGATAATCAAAGACAAAAGTAACAGTGTCAGACTTTTCCGAGGTCAAATGTCTAATCAAAAATAACAATTTGATGTTTTCTCTCGAGACGTTTGCACGCATGGTGTTTGAAAAATCTCACCCTTCACCTTCCAAAATAAAAGGATTTTCCCCAACAAATACTGTCACTGCCCTCAGGAACAAAGTAAACCTTTACACCGGGGAAAATTGGTCTGGTGATCCCTGAATCCATTGAAAAAGAGAGAGAGAGAGTTGAAAATGAATAATGTCTCAAGAAGAGAGGATCTCCTTGCCAACTAGCCAAAAGTATGCACAAGAAAATCAAACCAATTGGGGCCACCTTTTAGCCGATCCTTTCATGCCAACTACTTCTTCTAAAAAGAACCCATACCAAAAATAAATGGGGTAGCCGGGTGGATCTCACCCCGCAACTTTTCCTTGAAAATCATCAATCCATAATCTCAAAATTGGGGCAGTTGGGTGGATCTCACCACGCGCCTTTTCCTTGAAATTCATCAACCCATAATCCCAAGACTGGGGTAGCTTTGTAGATCTTACTTGGATTTTTCACCCGAATTATCATGGATTCATCATCATACTCATTACACAAAATCGGGGCAACTTTTAGGTGCCTCATAGGAGCGCATGAGGTGACATGCTGACATGGCTATCCCATTATCTTCCAAACCATTCTAAACAACTCTCATCCTTCAAGCATGTTGTGTTGACGTCCCGGAAGAAAAAGTCAAAATGTAATAATCTCAAAGTTAGATCTCAGATGTATGACATTCCTCACTTTTCTAAGCATTGGAAATAATGACCAATTTGATGATTGCAAGTAAGACAATTGACTCGAGCGAAAACAAAAACAACAAAAACAAAGCAAACATTTTTATTTCTGATCGAAACCTTTTTCATTCATATGAATGATTATCAAATCCTTCTTATTCTTCAAAAAAAACTAATTAATAAAAACGTCAAAAAAAATAAATAAATAAAAAACAAATAAAAAAAATCAAATTTCAAAATAATTTTTTTTTTTGACAATTTTCAAGCTCAACTCGGCCCAGTTACATGCATAATTCTCAAAAGATAAAAAACACAAAAATTTTCTAATATGTTTATTTTTTTTCACATTTTTGTAAATAAATAAAAATGAATGAAAAATAAAAACATTTTTATTTTTCAAATGTTTTTCTAAATCAAGTATTCTCATATCAATTTTTGCATTGCTCGCAAAGCCCAGTTTCTACACTGGTCCGCAAAGTCCAATTTCTACACTGGCCCGCAAAGCCCAGTTTCTACACTGGCCCGCAAAGCCCATTTTCTACATTGGCCCACAAAGCCCATTTTCCATGTTGGCCCACAAAGTCCAGCCCGCCTGACTCACAAAGCCCATTTTCCATACTGGCCCGCAAAGCCCAGTTTCCATGCTGGCCCGCAAAGCCCGGTTTCCGCATTGGCCGAGAAATCCCAATTTCCACAATGGCCCACAAATCCCAATTTTCACAATGGCCCACAAAGCCCATTTTCCATACTGGCCTGCAAAGCCGAGTTTCCATGCTGGCCCGCAAAGCCTAGTTTCTGCATTGGCCAAGAAATCCCAATTTCCACGATGGCTCAAAAAGCCCGTTTTCCATACTGGCCCGCAAAGCCCAGTTTCCTACACTGGTCCAAAAAGCCTAGTTTCCAGGCTGGTCCGCAAAGCCCAATTTTCTCAAAAAAAAAAATATATGTTTTTCAACTAGTATCATCATTCTCATTTCATATTACTTTTCTTCATGCACAAAAAAAAATACGCAAAAGTTGAGTCAATTATTTTCGATGCAAATCATCCATTTTTATGAGATTTCAAAAGAAATGTAATGAATGTCATAATCTCTTATAGTCAAATGTTTAAATCACATATTCTTAAGAGATATTTGTGTGCATTGCTTGAAAACATCATCCTTCAGCCCTCGCTATACCAAGAGATTGACCCAATCATGTTCTTGAGCCCAAATAATAAACACAAAGTTTTACACTGGGGCAGATTTTCCATTACCTCCACTGGCTTTCATTTGGGAGATTCTTGAATCCGTTGGGACAAAAAAAGAAAAACAACCAAAAAAAAAAGAGCAAAAGATAAAAAATGACTCTTGTTGAGATCATTTAGTCTTGTCTCCTAATTAATCTTTTGAAAATAAGGCAATCAAAATTTGAAATGATGTGTGGCCATCTTTCTTCATCCAAAAAAAAGATATATCCATTGATACCAAATTTGAGCCAATAAGAAATTTCTTTTCAAAAATTTACCTAAACAAGGGTTACCATCACAATAGAAGTCAACTCAAATCGCCACACTAAAAACACTTAGTGATTAAATGAAGAGAATTCATCACAGCAAAAATAGAAAGAATCACAAAATGATGACAAACAAAAAATGAAATTTGAGAAAAAGCAAAATATTCAAAACAGATTTGACGAATAATCGATACAAGGTGTAGATGGTAACTCTTATTTCAAATAACCCCAAAAATTTATTTGAGCCTTTATATCCTTTCTTTCAATACCCTTCAGCCCAAGCCACATTACAAGCCCAATAAAAGTCCACACGGATTGAATAATGGTTGCTTAAATTTTCATAAAGCTTAATTTTGAGACAAGACAAAATGACTAACAATGCAGTTGTAAAAATAAAAAATAAAAAAAAGTCCTCGGAAGAAGGGAACTCCCTATTAATCAAGATTATACAAAGGAAAATCAAGCCAATTTGGGCAATCCTTTCAAGCCAATCATTTCCATATCCATCACAAATTTCTGAACAAATTCATATCCCTTTCAAACTCTTCCCCTGGGTCCCAAACTTGGGGCAACTTTGTGAGTTTTACATAATTTTTTTTCACCCGCTCTCCAAAACTAGGGCCACTTTGAGAGTTTCATGTGTTTCGGCCGAGCCCATTTAGAATATTGGGCAACTTTGTTAATCTCAAATTTGTTTCATGTGTACATTCAAAGTTTGTACCAAGACCAGGGCATCCCCTGTTGGACCTCTCATATTTATCCGCACTGAAATTCATAAATCCACCCTCAAAATAGGGGCAAACACTTTGGGGCTTTGTATGATTTTGAGTCCATCTTATCATTCGTAAACCCGAAATGGGGGGCAACTTCTTTTTGAACCTCACTTAAGTGACTCATACCCAAAACCAGGAGCAATTTTGCAAAAGTTATATGAATTTCACACCCTCACAATTCACAGATACATTTGTCCATACCTATCTTTTTACCATGCCCCCAAACTGGGGCAACTTCTGAGTATCTACGACTTCACATTGACATTTGTAATTGTTTTAAGGAGTAAGAGGCCCAAGTAGCCAACCCGGTACTCTCCAAATCCTTACACATATTTGTCCCAACCCTTGATATCAAGCATGTACGCATTAATATTTCGTCAAGAAATTTCAAGCACAGAAGCTTCATTTTGAACATTTAACTTTAGAATTTGACATCCATTAAAAAAAGATGAAAGTCTAAATCTTCATGGATTTGATGATTTCAAAGAAAACAAATTGACTCAGTAAAAAAACAAAAGTGTCGTAGTTTCATAATCTTCCATCACAGATCAAAAGTCAGCATCTTGTACATATTTTCATCAAATCTTCTTCCTTCAAAAAAGACAAAAAAAAAGACAAAAAAAAAATCAAAATACATCAAAGTTTTCTCCTCCAATTTCAAAATTACATATTTTCACCAAATTTTCTTCTTTCAAAAAGACAAAAAAATCAGCATGCATCAAAGTGTTCTCTTCCAATTTTAAAATTACATAAAAGACAAAAAAAAATCAAATACATCAAAGTTTTCTCCTCCAATTTCAAAATTACATCAAATCTTCTTTCTTCAAAAAGACAAAAAAAAAAAATCAACATACATCAAAGTTTGCTTCCCCTGGTTCATTGATTTCAACATTGCAAAATTTTTAAAGCCTTGTTTGCTCATTTCATAAACATGGACACTCATTGATGTCTAAAAAAAAAAAAACATCAATCAAAAATCAAAAATAAAAATAAATCAACATCTCAAAATTTCAAAAAACTTGAACAAATTCAAAGTTTCCAATTCAATCACAAAATTTTACATTTATGCTATTGGTATCTCGGCCCTCTGCAAGGCAATGGTCGAGCCCAATTTTATTTTCTGCTATTGGTATCTCGGCCCTCTGCAAGGCAATGGTCGAGCCCAATTTTACTTTCTGCTATTGGTATCTCGACCCTCTGCAAGGCAATGGTCGAGCCCAATTTTATTTTCCGCTATTGGTATCTCGGCCCTCTGCAAGGCAATGGTCGAGCCCAATTTTACTTTCTGCTATTGGTATCTCGACCCTCTGCAAGGCAATGGTCGAGCCCAATTTTACTTTCTGCTATTGGTATCTCGGCCCTCTGCAAGGCAATGGTCGAGCCCAATTTTACTTTCTGTCGTTGGTATCTCGGTCCTCTGCAAGGCAATGGTCGAGCCCAATTTTATTTTCTGCTATTGGTATCTCGGCCCTCTGCAAGGCAATGGTCGAGCCCAATTTTACTTTCTGTCGTTGGTATCTCGGCCCTCTGCAAGGCAATGGTCGAGCCCAATTTTACTTTCTGCCATTGGTATCTCGGCCCTCTGCAAGGCAATGGTCGAGTCCAATTTTACTTTCTGCCATTGGTATCTCGGCCCTCTGCAAGGCAATGGTCGAGCCCAATTTTACATTCTGTCATTGGTATCTCGGCCCTCTGCAAGGCAATGGTCGAGCCCAATTTTACTTTCTGCCATTGGTATCTCGATCATCTGCTGGGCAATGGTCGAACCCTTTTTATTGCATCGTAATTCTCTTCATCTTATGTACTTGAATCGATTGTTATTCTCCTCTTTTATCTTGAAATCCGAACGAAATTAGTATTTCTATCTTTACTTATCTTTTACTCTACTAATATAAAAACGTTGTTTGTCATATTATCTAGTAAAATCTAAGTAAAGAGGGGTAGCTGTCAATACCCAATTTCGTCCGGGTAAATAAAATTCATCACAAAAATAAATAAAAAAAAAAACATAAAAAACCAAAATGAAAAATACTATTTATTTTACTTTTTGCACCCCCAAATTTTCTTTTACACACTTAATCCAATGGCCCAAAATAATCTCTTACTTTTTTTACTTCCTCACCACCCCTTTTCTCTTATCACACCCCACACTCCACATCACCATCCACATCACCCTCCACATCATCTACCTTTTTCATTTACTTTTTCCACATCATTTCCATTTTAATTTTATATATCAACTTTTCTAATTATTCCACTTACATTTTTAATTATATCTTCTCCATCAACATTTTTTATTATCCATTTTTCTCCACCTTATTTTTCCACCCACTTTTTATATTATTTCTTTCACTTATTTTCCACATTAACTTTTACTATTCACTATATTTTATTTTACCTACTTTCTCCACCAACTTTTTTATATTATTTCTTTCACTTAATTTCCACACCTAATTTCTCCACCAACTTTTTATATTATTTCTTTCACTTAATTTCCACACCTAATTTCTCCACCAACTTTTTATATTATTTCTTTCACTTATTTTCCACATTAACTTTTACTATTCACTATATTTTATTTTACCTAATTTCTCCACCAACTTTTAATATTATTTCTTTCACTTAATTTCCACACCTAATTTCTCCACCAACTTTTTATTATTATTTCTTTCACTTATTTTCCACATTAACTTTTTCTATTCATCTTTTTTATTATATTTTATTTCATCTAAATTTTCCACCAACTTTTTATATTATTTCTTTCACTTATTTTCCACATTAACTTTTACTATTTACTATATTTTATTTCACCTACTTTCTCCACCAACTTTTTATATTATTTCTTTCACTTATTTTCCACATTAACTTTTACTATTCATCTTTTTTTAATTATATTTTATTTCATCTAAATTTTCCACCAACTTATTATATTATTTTTATTCATCAACTTTCTTCATCCTTAACTCTATAAATACCTACATTCCCTTCACTTCACACACACACAATTTACATAATATCCATCTCTTCTCTCTCAAAATCTCTTCATTCCATCCCAAAACTCTACTTCATTTTTCTCTCACATTTTACTATTTCTTAATCTCTCTATACATAATAAATCCCATACCACATTTCTACCATAAAGTTATCTTCTTCATCTTCCATCTATCTTTCTCACAACTTATTACAAGTAAGGTTTTATTTCATCACACAAATCTTCAACAAGGTACACATTTTCTCTTCATTCAATTTATATATGCATTTTGATCATTTTTTTAGTTTATAAATTCATCTTGTTTTCTATCACAATTTTTCTTTATGCTTTTCATATTTCAACTCATCTATCCTTCTTAATAAAAAATATATAAAACTTTAAAAAACATGTAATGATATAAATATCGGTGTGAGTACTCGTGCGATCGTACGCATCAGCCTAGTACTCATTACCCAAAATATAAAATAAACAAAAAAAGCCGTATGAGTACTCGTGCGATCGTACGCATCAGCCTAGTGCTCATTACGCAAAATCTAAAATAAACAAAAAAAGCCGTGTGAGTGCTCGTGCGATCGTACGCATCAGCCTAGTGCTCATTACGCAAAACAATAAAAAACAAGGAAAAAGTCGTGTGAGTGCTCGTGCGATCGTACGCATCAGCCTAGTGCTCATTACGCAAAAAAATCTAAATATTACATCAAAAAATACCAAAAATATAAAAATCTTCAAAAAAAACTAAAAACATCCACATTTTCAAACAACAAACAATTTTTCAGCCAGAACTACGTGATCCTTGATTCTCCATCAAAAGTGGAGATACGTAGGAGCAAGGCCAGTCCTTGTCAGGTTCACTTTCCCAAAAATCCAAATTTATCCATAATCATTTTCCAAACAAATTTTCTAAACAATTTTCAAACAAATTTTCAAGCAGTTTTCTAAAAGAACTACGTAACCCTGATTTCTCATTCTAAATGAGAATACGTAGGAGCAAGGTCAATCCTTGTCAGGCACAAAAAAATTAAAAAATATATTTTGTTTATTTAGAAGTTTTATTTTAGGGGGAAGTTAAACATTTTGAAAACCACATCACATTCGCATATTTAGTTAAAGGTACTGCCTTAGGGCAGGCGTTGTAGGGTGCTAATACCTTCCCTACACGTAACCGACTCCCGAATTTAGAATCTCATTTTCGCAGACCATGCCTTATCATTTTATGGTTTTTCCGTAGTTTTCCAGAATAAACTATGGTGGCGACTCCAAAATCTCTTCTTTTTCAAATTTACGTTTTCTTTTTCATGGATCGTCGTCCCGTCGCGATCCCGGTTGCGACATTTTGAAATTAATGTCAAAATATAAACTACAGTTTATTAAATATTCATAACATATTTTGACAATGATGTTTTTAAATAGGAATAAATTTGTTGATGTAAGCACTTAGAAGTTTTTCTATCTTTAGAAAGTTTGCGCAGATAATCGATTATTTGGTGTAATAATCGATTATCACGAGCTTATTTGAAAAATCACTGCTCATGTAAATAATCGATTATTGTTCAAAATACTCGATGATTCCAGTCTGAGTCAGTACTGCCCAAGTCGCACCAATAATCGATTATTCCTCAGGATAATCGATTATTCCTCAGGATAATCGATTATTGCATTTTGAAAACCCCATAACAGACACGAATAATCGATTATTAGTTTTGATAATCGATTATCACTGGTAGGTAGGAGTTGTCTTTTTAGATTCTGACCTCTAGGCTATATATATTCTTTTCCAAACCCTTAGAGAAATATCTATGCCATTTGAGAATACAAAGTTGTCTAAGGAAGTTCTCAAGTGATAGAGTTGCTTAAGTCAAGTTTTGTGAATAGGAGAAGCTCGTGCTTAGTTGTCTAAGGTCGGAGCGATTCTCTTTAAGTTGACTGAACAATTTCTTTCTTTTGTTTCTCGAAGGAAAGTTCTTCCGTTCGTTTGTCGAAGGAAGGTGTTTTCTATTCTTTGGTTATTTTGATTATCTGATTGTAATATGCAAACCATATTTTAGTGAAAAAGGTTAATCAATATTCGTAGTGATTAATGACTGGACGTAGAATCTTTTGATTCGAACCAGAATAAAATTTGTGTTGATTTTCTTGAACCCTTACCCTTTAGCATACAAATTGTTTGTTAAAGGTCTTAAAAGAAAATCACGATTATAAAAGGAACCATTTTAACTTGGCTATTGGCCGTAACATGCTTTTATGCTCTTTAATCACTTTTTATTCCGTTATGCGACACTCATTGATACCTACATAAGGAAACTATAGCTTATATTGAGACTCTCATTTTAGGCTATGATTCGTCTAAAGGAACTGTAACCTATATCTCCATGAGTAGGGTTATTTGTTTTTTCCAGTTTCTACTTGTTCACAAAATTCATTATTGCCTCCCTACAAAACTCGTTCTTAAATTTTCTATACCCAACATGAGACAATATGTGTGAGTTTTTATTTTGAGTGGTGATCCTTGTTCTAACACCTTGTAACATATAAGATTCACTTTATGAATTAGTTCAACTTGTACTCAATTATCAATTGGAAAATTGATAATTTAAATCTATTCCTTAGACAAAAGAATCTTAACAAACTAGAGAATATTAATTTTGTATATACCCTTTTAAAATCTTCATATAATGTTCAATAGGATACATTCATCTTAGGTATCCACAAAATTTTATTTCTCTTACCAAATGAATAAGGAAATGTATCATGATGTCAAAAAATGACAGAGGGAAAAATGTACCAAAATGACACAAGATGATAACAATCTTGCATTAAAGTATAGCTTTATCGGAACAATCACTTTACTACAAATTGAAGAAAAAAATGAACACAAACGAGTTATAGTTTGTCTAACATTTTTGGATAAAAATTCCACAATTAGCCATCAATATCAATTATTACATTAATATTTTAGAATCGTGATACTTCATGTCAACAAACTTCACGTTCTACATCGACACTAAACTCTTAATATTTTAAGAGTATCCTTGTAATACTGGACACTCTTTAGGCATTGGGAAAAACTTATCTTCCATTGGTATCAAGTTTTCTCATATTTTCATTTCAAACAAATCCAAACGAGCATTTATTTTATCTTTTGTCTTTCCCTGAATGTTAATAAGTGTGTCAATCAGAAATGTATCAATCAAGCTATCCCACCTATTCTTCTTTATATATATTACATCTAATTTCTAACTTCGACTAATATATAAGATAAAAAATGATTGATTTTCAAGAACTCGTTATAAATAACTTCTCGTACGTTTTTCCAAGATATGTACTTTATTAAATTTTGTATTGAAATTCATTTAATAAAATCTGTGTATCATCGTCTTAATCATTCCCATATATATATATATATATATATATATATATATATATATATATATATATATATATATATATATATATATATATATATATATATATATATATATATATATATATATATATATATATATATATATATATATATAAAATGACATAGGAATGGACCTCTACTATATGATACTTTATACCATATTTATGATATACTTTGGTTTACTTTATATAGCTGGTTGTAAAGTTTTATCTTAAAGCTAGCAAAATCAGCATGCATTTATTAAAGTAGTTTTTAAATGGATAAAAATGGAGAGTATTGTGTGTTATGTCTATCGATACTCTATAATTCAATAAACATTCATTTCAACCCAGAAAAATAACAAAGAAAAAGGCAAACTGGTAGCAGTATTTAACTGATATGTAGACTTTTCGGTTTGTTTAATTTCATACTATTTTCTTTATCAATAGTTACTAATATATAAATAAGATATTAAAATATCTCAATCTATATATAAAATATAAAAAAGTGAGTATAAATCTTTTTACTACTAATCTTTTCTTAAACAAACAGGTCACGCAAAACATACTGAATCAAAAAATAAAACCTACTGAAGCATGCATAGAGCGAAAGGTGGGGTCACTGAAGTATACAAGGTGGTCGTCCTCCTTATATGACCCGAAAGTTTTGCATAGCATAATTAACCTATGGAATACTTTTTATTAATAATAAATTTAACAAAACAAAGATTTAAATTAAACCCCTTGAAGGAAATAAAAAAACATATTTAACAACGACTAAATTGAATCTACAAAGACGCTTTCTGTTATTATTTTAGTCGTTGTTAAAAGTTACAAGAAATAATGACGATGTCGTTAAAAGTCCAGGACAATGATTCTAAAATAATCGTTGTTGAAAACATAAAGGATTTTATAGAAAAATACTTGTATATATGACTCATTTCTCATTTTTGTATGGATAAAATCATTATCTCCATTTTTCATTTTCCATTTTCTCATAACCTGTTAGGAAAAAGAATAAAACTTACGTACAGGGAAGACAACTTTTGAAATCTTAAACACAAAAACAACAATAACACATGCAATTTTATTACCTTCATATTTTCCTTGTTCAGCCAACCGCTTTTGTAACATCAGGGAAGATCATCATATTAAGTGACTTTATTTCTTGTTTTATATTAATATCTTAATCATTAACTTTTACTTAGTCGACATTTTAAACTCAACACATCATTATGCTAACATGCATAAGAAACACGTCTTATTTTTATCAGTATTAAAAACAAGAAAGTATAGCATGTGAGTTTTATGATAATTGGTTATGCAAAAGGTTATTAAACATGTGAGTACATAAAAAAAAAAAACATTATTGTGTTGCTTAAGGTTTTCCAAACAATATCTTAAAGAATAAAACTGTAAGAATTGAATTGCATGATTAGTGTTTTTGTTTAATTTACCTAAGGTTCATTCACCCATCTGAATGGAATGGAAAAGAAACTAACCTCTCGTTTATGTATGCTTTTGTGCCACTAGTCACTCAACAAAAGCTTGAACTCACCGTCATAATCAAATGTATGTTTTTTTTTTTTTTCATTCGAAAAATCCATCATCAGAGAACCAACAACCATGTTGCTCTCTGCATACCATTAGTTACAAATTTCACTAAAGATAAAAAATTTCATATCAAATGTGCATGTACATAATTCTAAAACCAAAATCTATGTAAAAACCTTTTTCGATTAATAACATCCTAAATCAAAACTAATAAATTATTATATGATTATGATTTATTAAAAGGGTTTTTCTCGACTTTAGAAACATGTTGAAACACATACTAAGACTAATATCAATCTATCTAAACAATCATTTCTCATAATAATTGAACATCATAAACAACTAATTGAATCTTTTCTTAACATAATAACAACATGATTGTTGAGAAACTCAACAATCGATTTACTATATTATTTTTACAATAATATTCATTAACATGTGTTTTTTTAATATATTAAGTGAACCTGGATTGTAAAAAATTGGTCCATAGTTTAAATCTTTAAAGTTTTTTTAATAAAATATAATATTTTTTTCTTTGAAATATTTTTAATAAAATTGGTCCATAGTGTAACTCTTTCACTAGTACAAAATTTGATTATGAACTCGCACCATATGCTTCGTTTCACACCAAACCGCTGTCTGTTACAGTGCGGTGGCAGACACGTAATTAAGGCGAGATCATATGACTCGGTTGCATGGAAAGCCGAAACAGAAGCCAAATACTACCTCAGCTTTGTGAACAACCGGTGTCTAAAAGCCTGCTGATACGACTGATACGAGAGCAGGCTTTGACTGACAACTTTATGACCAGCTGATACTACCTCGGGTTGTGACAGAACCGGTGCATAAAGCCTGAAATACCACCTCGATTTCGGTTGAGCCAGTGTCAAAACAGCCTTCAGCTTCGAGTCCTTCCTAACCGAAGCATATATAGGCTCAGATATTCCATTTTAAGCCTCGGGTGCTTTTAACTGGTGCAAAATTGTGATATTACCTCGGGTTTTTTTTAGTAACCCGAGGTAGTAGCTCCATTCACCTGCTGGACTTAACCTACACACTTTCATTTGCATCGCCCAACACAGCTTCTTCTCCCTATATTTTTTTTCTCTCTGTTGACTCAACAAAAAACTGTACTATATCACTCTTCCTGTTTACTCGCCTCTCTCCGATCTATATATAATCTACTTTCTTCTTACCTTAGTTTTGGTCGGTTCATTTTGTTTTCTTGGTTTGAGTTATGGCCCACCAGTGGTGGACGGGGTTCGTCGGTCTTGAGAACTCGGGTGACTCGATGAGGAAACCGGATCTGGGATTTTCCGTGAACGAGAGTGCGGTGACTGCAAACCACGCGGGGGAAGAAGAGGAGGAGAAAGAAAACAGCGACGAGAGCTATTGACGTGGCCAACACGCGCCGCCTGAGGGGTCGTCCACCGGGCTCAAAGAACAAGCCCAAACCGCCGATATTTGTCACCCGAGACAGCCCCAACGCGATGCGAAGCCACGCCATGGACATTGCTAGTGGCGCCGACATCGCCAACTGCGTGGTCCAGTTCGCGCGAAGGCGCCAGCGCGACGTGTCCATTCTCAGCGACAGCGGGGCCGTCGTGAACGTTACTCTCCGCCAGCCCACGGCTCCTGGCGCCGTTATGGCTCTCCACGGGCGCTTCGATATCCTCTCCCTCATCGGCTCGTTTCTCCCCAGGCCATCCCCTCCTGGTGCCACCGGTCTCACCATCTATCTCGCAGGAGGCCAGGGACAGATCGTTGGGATGGGGTGGTGGGCCCACTGGTGGCGGCTGGTCCAGTTTTGATAATGGCGATGAACCATCTATCTTACTTAGTTCAGCCAGTTAATTAATTACCTTCTACACTTTATTTAAATATAACAATAATATTAATATTAATATTAAAAAAAAGACCTTACTGTCTCGGTTATGGTCACAACCGAGGAAGTAGAGGTGTAAATACTACATCAGTTGACTTGAACCGAGGCGAAATCATTAAACTTTAGGTCTCGGTTTGCAACCGAGGCATAAAACTTTAGACTTTTTGCCTCGTCTGTATATGCCTCGGTTCAGGAACCGTTGCCAAATGGTGAAAATAACCGATGTCGTTTCCCTGATTGTACTAGTATTTATATGATAATGTGAATGTGCGTATTGAAATATTCATTAACAGATTAATAAATAAATATTTTGTAAAAATACATTACACGTTTATAAAGTTAATATTTAAATAGAAAAGTGTAGATGTCTTCACCGATTACATAAACTAATTAATATAAGACAGTTTAACTTTGTTAATCATATTGAATTACGATTTTTCAAATGATCTAATAAAAAAATAAAAATTTAGTTTCCTTAACAAATTTTGTCTCAGAATGAAAAATATGTAAAAACGCTGCTACAATTTTTTTCATAAAATATTTGTTTTTTAATGAATATTTTTTATTTTATTGTAAATTTATATTATATATGAAAATTAATTAAAAATAGGTAGGATTTATATAATTTTTTGTGCTTAAATATTGGTATATATTTATTTATTTATTAAAAACAATACACAAATAGTATTATATAATTTCTTTTACTACTTTATAAAAGACTAGATTATTTGTTTTTATAATCTAATTAAAACATTTCTTTTATCTGTTTTTGTCTGCAAAAGCATTTTTAATTTAATTAATAGTCAGGAAATATACCAATGTCACATTAAATTAGTTAACTAAATTTTGTAAAATTATTTAAGGGAGTAAATATAATCTATAGATGACATTTATAACATTAACATTTTATACATTCACTTAGTGATTACTACATTGAGTTGGACAAAATGAGTTTTTGAACATTAATTAGTTGTGTTTGAACTCACCTATAGTGGATAATGATTTAGCTTATCTTGCTTCGAGTCGTATATGCATATTTTAAAAGTATCTTCGAACTAAAATGGTTTATTCAGTGGTTGAATTAATCTATGATACTTTTATATTACCAAAAACAAAACTATCATAATTTCTTGTCTCATCACAGATAATGGAATTTTTTTTTTTAGTTTAGGTAAACTAATATGATGAATTTATGTCATAATCAATACAGGAAGAACCTAATCCCTGGGTAAACAAAGTGATACTAATATCCTTTTTAAAAAAAAAAGTTTCCTAATTATTACTTCCATCTTATAAAGAAAGGTTTAGGATTTTAATAAAGTAATTTGTTTCTCATTTCTATCAAACACATCACTGGCATTAATTATCTTGTATTATGGCTATCAAATATTTAATAGCTAATTACAACAATTGAATAAACTTGCTTCATTTATTAAATTATTTATTTCTTCTGAAAGATATGTAAACCAACTCGATTATTTTGAATTTAAAAAGTCAAATTTATTAATTAGACACACAAAGTAAGTGAATCCTATTAATCTTTTTACCTATTAAATTTTAATCATAATGTTATATGTACTATCCACTTGTAATCAATATAAGAAGCAAGTCACCAATTAATAATGCGTATTTCTACAAATAATACGCGAATATTATGAATAAAAGGAATATAACTAAAGATATAATTGAAATTAATTGTTGATGTTATTTTTTCTAACATTAATTAATTGTTTTGGTTTTTGATCTCGCGTCAATTGAAGAAAAATTAGTTAAAAGCCCAAAAATACAATGTAAAAACTAAAATAAAAAACTAATAAAAGGTAACTGTTAAAGCTCAAGAGCCCACGGTAAATTTTCTTTTCCTGGCTCTATACTGATATAGCTGAATCCCCCTGTACAAATGCCAGGCAATAAAAATAATCTATTTTTGAAAAAAGTAACTGAAAAAATTAATTATATTGCTTTTCTTGAATTTTCCAATTGACTTTATTGACCAAAATATAGAATGATAGTAAAAAAGGAAAACTAAAACTGGGTTGATCACACACTCCTGGTTGGCAAGTTGGCAACTCATGATAAGTGCCAAATAAACAATGTCATGAATAGCAGAAGCTTATAAAAGGAGAAGCACAGCAGAAGGTGAAAACCCACACAGAAACCAATATCAATCCAATTCTGTCATGGAGATTGAAGTTCCTGTTGTGATTGTGGGAGCAGGCCCTGCTGGTCTTGCAACCTCTGCATGTCTCAACAAACTTTCAATCCCCAATCTTGTCCTTGAAAGAGATGATTGTCATGCATCTCTTTGGAGGAAAAGAACATATGACCGCTTGAAACTTCACTTGGGCAAAGATTTCTGCAGCCTCCCTCACATGCCCTTCCCTTCTGATTTCCCCACCTTTGTCCCCAGGATTGACTTCCTCCGTTACTTGGATAGCTATGTCTCTCGTTTCAAGATTTCCATTCGGTATAATAAGAATGTCGAATCTGCTTATGTTGATCATAACACTGGCAAATGGAAGCTTCTTGTCAAGGACACGGCATCAGATGCTGTTCAGGTTTACGTCTCTGAGTTTCTGGTGGTTGCATCTGGGGAGAATAGTGAAGGCTATGTCCCCAGGGTTGAAGGGCTTCAAAGGTTTGAAGGAGAATACATGCATTGCAGCAACTACCTCAATGGAAGGGACATGTATGGCAAAAATGTCCTTGTTGTTGGCTGTGGAAATTCTGGCATGGAGATAGCTTATGATCTCTCAAATTGGGGTGCAAATACTTCCATTGTCGTTAGAGGCCCTGTACGCCATTCCTCTCTTTGCAAACCCTTTACGTCTATTCTATAACAAGGAAATACTTAAATTTATCTATAAAACGTTAAAGATGATACCTTTATTAAAACACCCACATATATATTCTAAAAATTATGATGCTTTTTTGCTTTGATATTATTTTAACGAAATTTTCTGAATACCATTTTATATATTTCTTAAACTGACAAAAAAAAAATGTTGCCTATTTATATTTAGGCCTGGAAGTTCAACAAGGTTAGGGTAAGCTTTATAATTAAAAACATAAACCTCGTACTGATCTATTTATCTGACACTGTTTTTAGGTTCACTTTTTCACTAAAGAAATGGTGTTCGTGGGAATGACCTTGCTGAAATACTTGAAAATTGAGAGAGTGGACAAGCTTATGATGCTTATGAGCAAGCTCAAGTACGGAGATATGTCTAAGTATGGTTTGGTGAGGCCAAAGGATGGACCGTTCGCTTTGAAGAAAAAGGGTGGTACTACTCCTACCATTGATGTTGGTTGCGTTGGTAGGATCAAGAAAGGCGAAATAAAGGTAGCTAGGGATCTCTCTCTCTCTCTCTCTTTCTCTCTCTCTCTCTCTCTCTCTCTCTCTCATTTCTTTAACCAGTGTTTCTTTCATGTTAATTAACACCTTACGTTGATTATGGTTGCCACCTTTCTGTGTTCAGGTTTTCCCAGCTCTTTCAAGCATCAAAGAGGGCAAGACGGTTGAGTTTGAGGATGGAAGGGATGCAGAATTTGACATCATCATCTTTGCTACTGGATACAACAGCACTGTGCTGAAGTGGCTTAAGGTGCATATAAAAACAGTAGAAAAATTAACAAGTTAAAATGTTGATATTGGCCCTAACTGGTTTTTGTGTGAGTTGTTGAAATGCAGGATTATAGAGAACTGTTCAACAGTAATGGAATGCCAAATCCAGGTTTTCCAAATCACTGGAAGGGAGAGAATGGTCTGTACTGCGCTGGATTTTCAAGAAGGGGATTAGATGGCATTGCTTTTGATGCACAGCGTATAGCTGATGATATCAGTATGACTACAAGTGCAAGAGGTCCCGACTGTGACGATGCCAACTTAGCTTCCCTCAAACTCATACAAAAATAAGTTCTCTAAAGTATGCTTCTGTTTGCGTGTAATGGGACTCACCCATCTGTGCCATAAAAATAAATAAATGTGCACAATGTAAAATCTGATACATATAATAAAGTCATGAATTATACTATAATTATAATTATGTCTAATAATAATAGTATATATATATATATATATATATATATATATATATTAATATGGTTTTTCCTTATTTCTCGACCAACTTTTTTTTATTTGTCCTTCTTGCTCAAATTTATTTCTTAGAATAATTCTATTGAGTCATTGAAGGTTTACTCCAATTTTTTCTTTTTTAAATCGACATTTTCTAAAATATATTTAAATGGAATGTTACTGATTTACAAGATAGTTATGGAATGGCACTGGTTTTTCAATTTAAGAAATTAGATGCAGCCGTAAGAAAATAGTTTTCCATTTATCCCAAAGTATGATATTAACCACCTCTTCAACCAGTTCAAAAACTTCAAATTGGTAACAATGAATTAATGATACTTCTCAAATATGTCATTCATATTTAAATCCATTAAACGTTTTGATACCTATCTTCCCATGCTTTCCTTTTAAGTACTTTCCATTCGATTAATTAACACGAGAATAAATTTATCCTTTTAATTTATAAATATTAGTATTTATAGATTATTATAATTATAAAATAATTAAATATATTTTATAAAAAATATTTATTTATAAAAAAATGTTGATACATAATAACAGTTGATTTGAACTTTAACTTAAAACTAAAAAAAAAATTTAATTGGTTTGGTCATATCTAACAAATAATTAAATGCTTGTGTGGTATTTCATTTATAGATAAATACATATATTTAATATAATTTATTGTATTTATTTAAGTTAGCAATTAATATATGAGTTTATTAAATGTATAAATTTTAATTGGAGTTTCTATAAAAAGTATATTATTAAATAAAAATTAATAACTTAATTCATATAAAAAAAAGGAGTCGATTAATATTAATAATTTATTAAAAAGGAAAGATGAAATAAAAATTAATACATACGTCTGTATATATTAAAAACAAAACGTGAGAATACAAATATATCGTGGATGTAATTAAATTTAATAAACTTAGTTATATACAAGTCATTTCTTTTCTTTTTTTAAATAAAGTAATACTCACCTTTCTTATTATATTATATTTACATATATATATATATATATATATATATATTATAAATATTTATAAAAGTTTGTTAAAACAATATTTTTTACAAAAGAGATACATTTTTATATTTTTCTGTAAAATATTATAATAATAAAATAAGTAAAATTTTCATATATTCTAGTTTTAAACTCGTGCTTACACAAGTGTTTGTTAGTGTGTTTATCAAATATATTTAGAAGTTGAGGAAAAAAATAATACATATTTTTATGTCTATAATTTGATTATGAATAGAATTAATGTGAAAATTTATTAATAAGTTTAAAAAGTCAATATGTCTGTAAAAATATAAATAACAGACTTTGTAAACATACAAAGATAAAACATATGCAAAAATATAGGATAAACTCTCTAAAAATATAAAGGATATGCACATATATGTATAATAAACTCACTAAAAATATAAATTAGTATATGAACAAACTAATTTATTGTATATTGCTAGATTCCTCTAACCATTGCATTGACAAACTTGTTTAATATGTATTGTTAAACTTGTCTAATTATTATATGGACACATTCGTTTAATGTGTATTTTTAGACTCATCTATAATCAACATATAAACAAACTTGCCTTACATATATTGCAAGGCTAATGTAATCAAATAATGAATAACATTTTCTAATATGTATCAATAAACTAATCTAATGTGTATGAACAAACTCGTGTAATATATATTGGTAGACTCGTTTAATTAGTGTGTGAAAAAACTCCTCTAGTATATGTTGAAGGGCTCGTCTTATCAGTGTATGGACATATTCATCTAATATGTATTCTTATACATCTAATCAATGTATGAAAGGACTAATATAATATTTTTTGTTATACTCATATAATTAGTATATGAACAGACTCATAATGTTTATTGCTATAGTCAACTAATGTTTTTTGATGTACTCATATGATTAATGTATGATCAGACTCATATAATGTGTATTACAAAATTAATATAATCAATGAATGAATAAACTTGTTTAACGTGTATTAATAGAGTCGTATAATTTGTATGTGGAAAGACTTGTTTAATGTATATAGAGTCATATAATCAATATATGAATGACTCTCTAATGTGTATTGTTAGACTCGTCTAGTCAATACATTGACAAACTCATATAATCTTTTTGCTTTACTCATCTTATTAATGTATTCTTAGACTTATCTAATGATTCTTGTTACATTCATCTAATCAACATATGAAATGACTTGTCTTATTTTTTTTATACTTATCTAATTAGTGTATGGATAGTCTCGTCTAATGTATATTGTTAGAGTCGTGTAATTTTTTTTCTATATTTGTCTAAACAATGTATGAAAAGACTTATATAATGTGTATTGTTAGACTTGTTTAATCAATACATCAACAAACTCGTGTATTGTGGGACTTGTCTAATCAATATATGGACACACTCGTATAACGTGTATTGTTAGACTTATTTAATCAATGTATATTCATACTTGTGTAATGTGTATTGCAAGATTTGTCTAACCACTAAGTGGGCAAACTTGTATGATATGTATTAATAGTTTCGACTGTAAGATCCATGAAAAATATTTGTAATAGTAAATTTTAGCATTTTATTAGTAATAATAATTTTAATGGATAGAAAAAAATGTAAATTTTGGATATAAAATTATAGCAATTCTAGAAGGAGAAGTTCAAATTTTTGATAACTTATTTTTAAGAAAATTGAATAGTAAAAAGTGAATAGTGAATAGTAAAAAAAAAAATTCTTAGCATGGAAGGAATTAGAATAAGAATTCCTTAGCATGGAAGAAATTAGGATCAGATTTAATCAAGTGGATGATTAAAATATTATTTTTAAATAATATTAATATAATAAATAATATTAAAAAATTAATGAATAGTAAATTTTTTTACCTATAAATAGCCATAGGAGGGAAGGGTATTTTGCACCAAAAAAAGAGGAATCAAGTGAGAGCTTGAGAAATAGAGAAGAAAGAGTTAGGGAGAAATTTTTAGTTGCAAGAAGAGTAGAGGTTCTGAAGGGTTTCGGAGAAATAAATTCAGAACAAAAGGAGTCTGGAATAGAGGTAGGGGAGCTAACTTTTCTATGCTTTTATATTATGATTTAGTATTTCTATGCTTTTATATTATGACTTAGTATTGTTTTATTACTATTCATATCTTGAAATTCTGTATGAATATTGTTAATGCTTACTGTATGTTTATCTATATTGAAATTCGGTGTTAATATTATATGTCGTTGTTTTGAATCTGTAAATAAGAAATTTGTTAAAAACTAGTTGAGGAACACTTTGACTAAGGAAAGATTTGGTACTTAAGTTATCCATTGTGACGCACCTCTCTTTCCTAGAAGTCTACTCGACAAGTTTTTAACTTAAATCCTATTGAACAGATTTTGTATTGTTAAATTATTGTGCAATATATCTTGTTGGAATGGAAATGTTTGATGAATTCATGTTATTTTGGTAGATATGGAACTATGAATTATAATTGTGATAATTGTATTTTATTATATTGCATTTGAATTTATGCATTTGAACATGATATAAGTATTATGGGGAGATTTTGTAGGGGTATAATGTGAGTTGAGGAATATGAGTATGGTACGAGTCTCATGGAGAGATTCAGTAATATTATGGTATTTGTGTATATGTTGATGTTGAGGGTCCCGTAGTTGGAGGTTATCCTGATACTCTAATAATCATCTAGTCTCAAGTAGAGAGGGATGAATTATGTGGTGAGAGGAGCAGGAGGTCCTGGTCTATGTGCCGGTTTTGGACATAGTGAGGGGACTAACCTTGTGAATGGTATGAAGTATTTTGGAAGTGTATTTGTAAGAAGAAGTAGAAGTCATTACAAGTGCATAACCTCCCGTGACCGCTCATCAACGTATCATCCGGATGAGTATCTATTGGGTATTGTGGTGTCTATTGGATAATGTGAGATGAGTGTCTATTGAGTATTGTGGTGTCTATTGGATAATGTGAGATGAGTGTCTATTGGGTATTGTGGTGTCTATTGGATAATGTGAGATGAGTGTCTATTGGGTATTGTGGTGTCTATTGGATAATGTGAGATGAGTGTCTATTGAGTATTGTGGTGTTTATTGGGTATCGTGGGACGAGTGTCTAATAGGAATTATGGTATAAGGGTGTCGGATAAAATTATTATAGGATGTTTATATCAAAGTAATTATGCATGTTATAAATGATTTGTTGCATGTTAGCTCACCCTACTTGTTTGTGTTTTTGTGTTTGGGTATGTGCGATGATCGTATAATTCGTTATATGGGAGCAGATGAAGGAATGTCATCTGATCCAATGCCGATGAAGAAAGAAATAGAAGAATAAATTAGAAGAATTTGAGTTTTATTTATGAATTTGTAGTTGAAATCTGAGTTTAAAACATATGTATAAATATGTATTAACTATAAATTTTCAAGTGTGAGATTACGGAATGTTACCGTAAATGTAATGCTACAATATATAAATTATGCATTTTCTAGTGTGAGATTATGGGATGTTACATCGACTAATCTTATATATGGACAGACTTTTCTAATGTATACTGCTAGACTTGTCTAATTAATATAAAGACATACTCATACAGTGTTTGTAGTTAGACTCGTTTAATTAGTGTATGGACAAAGTTGTCTTATCAATGTATGTCAAACTCTTTTAATGTGTATTGCAAAATTCGTTTTATTAATGAATGAAAAACATAATTTAATGTCTTAATCTTATAATTTGTGTATGGACAAACTTGTGCAGTGTATATTGTTAGGCTCGTCTTATCATTATATGGACAAACTCGTTTAACATTTGTTGCTAGACTCATCTAATTAGTATATGAACATACTCATCTAATTAGTGTATGGTCATATCCATGAGTATTTTTATAAACTCGTCTAATCAATATCTGAAATGATTCATCTAATATGTGTTGTTAAACTTGTCTAATCAATTAATCAACAAACCCGTTTAATATTTTTTATTATACTTGTCTAATCAATGCATTCTTAGACTCGTTTGATCAATGTATGAAATGACTTATCTAATATTTTTTGTTATACTCATCTAATTAGTGTATGGACAAACTCATTTATTGCTTATTGCTAGACTCGTCTAATGGTTTTTGCTATATTGTTTAATCATTGTATGAACATACTCTTTAAGTGTAAATATTACTAAAGTCCTCTACTATTTATTGTTATATTTGTCTAACTAATGTTGTTAGACTTGTGTAATCAATGTACATCTAATATATATTTCTAAACTTATTTAATGATTTCGTGATATATTTTAAAACAATTAGTTTGTCAATTTTATTAATTTCAAATGACCTATTAGTATAATGTCTTAATTTTTTCTATTATAAATACAATTATTTAATATATTATACAAATATTTATGTGCATATTATTAATGTTAGTTTCTTTTTATTAAATAACATGTTTAATTTTTAGATGCTGAAAAATATTAAACAATAATAATATTTATATTATAGCTTAAAATAAAAAAGGATAAATGTAATATTTTGTTGACAATATTTTGTAAGAGAAAATGACAATTATTTTTATATGACAATATCAATAATTTGTATTACCAATAAATATAAATTATTTTTTAAATAATTTTATTTTAAAAATAAAAATAAAATATATTTTGTAAATTTAATTTTATTAACTAAGTAAGTAATTAAAAATAATAGAATTAAAGATTTAAAAAATAATATAGAAAAATATTAATACTTTAAATACAAGTTATTTTTTAATGTTTACTTAGTTTATATTTTTTAAATCAAAATATATATATATATATATATATATATATATATATATATATATATATATATATATATATATATATATATATATCAATTCAAGTTAGTATTTGATTTTTGTGTTTAATGATTATTATAGGTTGATTATTCATTACTTTGTGGTTATTGAGATGTTGGAAAATGTATTTTAAACCGAGAAATGAAATTAAATAACTAATAGAACATGTATATAGGGATAAAACATATTTTGTAATAGTAGTACTCTTAAACTTAATTCATGGTTACTTGTTCATGATTCAAGAAATTAGAACTTAATAATTATCATAGGTTCAAAGTCACTAAAAATTTTTACTTGAATATGAAATTAAAATGTTTGTGAATGCATGTTGTTAGAGAAAAGTAGCCCTTATATTTCAAGCCAAAAAAGGGGGCGAATTAGATTCCAAAAGCTTTTTAAATCTTTAAAGAATCTTTAATCTTGAAATCACTAATAAAAGGTGTTTGAATCAATCAAGTAAAGAAAGGTAAAAGAAAGACTAAAACACACAAATATTTATATTGGTTTACCCATTAGTACTATAACGTCGTTGTTTTTCGGTCTTTTACGTCAAATTCGAAGTCAACGTCATATCGGGAGACGTTAAATTAATGTCGAACATAGAACAATTCGACGTTAAGCAAATTAACGTCGAATTTTGTCAGTATTTGACGTTAGTGAATTTTTTTTAATTAATTTTGATTTTTTTACAACTCTACGAAACATGAAAAGCGGAAAAATAACAAAGTTCAATTTTTGGTATTTTATAAAGCATGAATTATGAACGTGTAGTGTAGTATCAACAATAAACAACAAACAATTTCAATCAAACAACAACAACAAATTGGTTCAACCAAACAACAACAATAAAAAGGTTCAACAAAAAAAAAACAACAAACAAGTTCAACAAATAAGTTCTTCAAAATGAAAACAAAAACTAACATTCAAAAGGTGGGTTCGTCGAAATAAAGTGTTGCCACCGGTAAGAGAAAAAACAGAATGCGCCTATGAAGAAAGAGAATACAAAAATAATCGGTCAAAACAAACGAAAATCATACATAAAGTAGTTAATTAACACTTGTACAAAAATCGCATGCAACGTCAAATATTTTAGGCTTTTAACGGCGAATTCGTGAACGACATCATATCAGTCGACCTTAAATTGATGTTGAATTTAAAACATTTGAGGTTAAATTAACGTCGAATTTTATCAATGCACGACGTTAACTTAACGTCAAAATTTTCAATATACGACGTTAATCAATTTTTTTTTATTTTTTTAATTAATTATGATCTTTTTTTACAACTCTACGAGACTTGAAAATCAGAAAAATAAGCAAATTTAAGTTTTTGGTATTTTATAAAGCAAGAACTATGAACGTGTAGTGTAGTGCAGTATCAACAATAAACAAGTTCAATCAAACAACAACAGCAAACAAGTTCAACCAAACAACAACAAACAAGTTCAACAAACAAAACAACAAACAAAACAAATAAGTTCTTGAAAACGAAAACGAAAACTAACCTTCAAAAGGTGAGTTCCTCAGAATAAAGTGTCGTCACTAGTGATAGAGAAAGCAGAATATGCCTATGAAGGAGAATAACACGAAAATAATCGGTTAAAACAAACAAAATTCATTCATAAAGTAGTTAATTAACAATCATTTGTATAAGATAAAAGAAAGATTACATGTGATGGTCATCAAACTTAGTTCGAGAAAAGTTTGAAAAGAGAAGAGGGTCTCGTGCGCTAAGATAAAGTGAATGAATTTTTAATCTCCCGCTCAAATTTTTATTAAATTCATTAACCTTTTAACGTCTAATGTCGGGACATTCGATGTTTTATATCCTTTTATGTCGAATTACAATTCTAAAGGACGTTTAATGATTGCATTTATTTACAAAAATGCCACCGGTCATTTTTAACGTTAGCTATTCAATTGTTGGACATTGAAAGTGTGACGTTATATGCTGTTTTTGTACCAGTGTAACATGCATTTGTAACAAATAAAAGAAAGATTGCATGTGATGGTTGTCAAACTTCGTTCCAGAGAAGTGTGAGTAGAGAAGAGGGTATCGCGCGCTAAGATAAAATGAATGAATTTTCAATCTCCCGTTCAAATTTTTATTGAATTCAATACTAACCTTTTAACGTTTAACACTGGGACATTCGACGTTTTATATCATTTTGACGTTTAATTCTAGGAAATTTGATGTTATACGTAAATACATTTTCACCTTCGCGCCAAGCATTTTCGCAAAATTTATCCAATATAATAGATTGACGTAGAATTACAATTCTAAATAACAATTTAATAATTGCATTTATTTACAAAAATGCCAACAGTCATTTTTAACATTAATTATTCAGTGGTTAGACGTTGAACACATAATATTATAAGTTGTTTTTGCAGCAGTAAACTCTTAAAAAAAAATCTACATCTAATCTTTCCTTAACAATCTTAGTTGAGATAATCCATTAGTGAAGATTTGAACTCAAAAATACAATGATATAGTGAATTGATATCCTCACAAGTCAAATCTAATAATTAATTATCATATATTATACAAATTCCTAATGATATTTATTATTTATTATGTGAGACAAAATGCATTTATTGTTTTCCACTGAAAACACGTTATTTTTCTAACAGGTAAATACATGTTGTTTTTGCTATTTCGTGTCTACACTAGTAGAAAAAGACCTTTTTATATCGAACCTATTATAACGGATAAAAATTATCCATTATAATAGGACATATTATAATGTAGTTTTAAATCAGTTATAATATAAAATACGGTAGTAAACTTGTAAATAAGTTTAAGACATATTATAACGTAGTCTTAAAAATCAGTTATAATATAAAATGCGGTGGCAAACTTGTAAATAAGTTTAAAACATATTATAACGTAGTTTTAAAAATCAGTTATAATATAAAATACGATGACAAACTTCTAAATAAATGTAAAAACTTATTATAACGAAGTTTTAAAAATAAGATATAATATCTCTTCCTCGCTTATTCACATTTCCCTCTCCCTAAATTTCATTTTACTTTGCCTCTCACTTTCATTCTTCTCTTCCGTTCGTCTCATCCCTCTCACTCGCATTTCTCGGCACTCCTCACTCGCATTTCTCCGTCTTTAAAATTAGGGCAGGAAGGGGGCATTATTGTGGTTGGTTTTCACTCGCATTGAAGTAGTACGAAGGTATGATTATGCACTGTTTTGCATTTTTTCGTTGATTGATTTCCCTTTTTGGGTTTGTCTTTGGTCCTACTGGTTTTTGGTTTAACAGGTATCGTCGTTGTTGTTGTAGGATTGCGATTTTGGCATCCTTGTGTAGGTCAAAACCTTAGTACCAGTTCCATCTTGGTGATTATCGTGATTCCTATTTTTCTGTGTGAGGTGTGTTTTCCAGGTAACGTGGTCCCTTCAATTTTTGGTTCCGATTGCTGTGTGTGGCGTTCTCATTTGAGAAAGTTTGATTATTTTTCAGTGGGCATTGAAATTTGGGGTTTTAGGGTTGATGTTGGGAGAAATTGTGGGGTTTAGGGTTTGTTGTTATGTGTTGGAACGCTTTTCAATTTTTTTGATTTTGTTGAGGAACTGAACATGTTAGCCTGTGATGATATTTTGCCTCTGATGATCTTTCGAAGAAACCAAAAACTTAAAGACCTCCGATATTTTAGTTGTGTGGGGTAGAACCTTGATAAGTAGTAGGTTAGGAAGACATATATCGTGTTCTTTGTTTATTGTACAAAATCATGAGTGGAGTTTGGATACATGAATATGTTGCTTTGATGTCTATTAAAAGAGTGGAGGAGTAACCTTTGATTCTTTCAATTTTGGTTTTGTCCTGCCTAATTAGGTTGGTTTTTATTGGAGACCTTTGAAGCCTCTAGTTTTGAAGGAAATATTGATCTTTGTGGTGAACAACTCAACAAAAGTTTTCCTGGAGACTATTCAACAACAAAGGCAGAAGCAGGAACAGAAAAGGATGGACGTTGAGGGTATGCATAGAATGGTTTTTGAGAAGGCTTTTCAAAATGGACTTGTGAAGCACCCAGCTGCTATTCAACAACAGTTTGATTCTACTTATTCACCTCTGGCCTTAACGTTGAGGGTATGTATAGAATGGTTATTTTGAAAATAGCTATGATGAATTTTACCTTCAATGGGTTTTTCCTCCTATATACATTTTTTCCCTTTTCTGTTGCTTGGGATTCTATTTTTTATCTCCATTTGCAAATATAGTATTACACTTTTGTTTTAATTAGTTTTTATGATATATGGTTGAATAATCTGTTTGTTCTTTTGAGAAGTGTGTAACACATTTCTATTTGCTAAGTTCTTTCTTAAACAGTAATCTGAAAAATTCTAATTATTTTTTGGAACTGTGTTTTAATTTTCTAAGTCCTTATTACAAGGAAAATATCCAGTTACTTACTTTTATGCCAGTGACAAAATTGTTTTAACCTAGTTTAATAGGTTAGATTATGCATTATATTACGTATCTGGCCTATGGGTAGGCTGATCATTAATTTTTTTGTATATATCTTTGATGCAAAGGGTTCCTATAAATGAATGAATTAGCTAAAAGATGAAATAATCTAAAGTACTTTTTTTCGTTTTTCTCTCTCAAGTTAGATATACATGTCCACCAGATGTTTGAATCTTGTCTTATTATTGGAAATGAGAAGCTAATTAATTATGAACAAGATTCTATCGTGCAGTGGGCGATCTTCACTACCTTGTAACATATATTAGTGGCCTTTCCTCTCTCTATGCCTTAAACGTCTAGTTTGTCATGTAATATGTATTTTAATTATTGTAATTCATGTTTATATCTTCATTGTGATATTTTGATTCTTCATTAGATATTGACCTATTCATCCCCGATTCATAGACATATATTTCAAATTTTGAATTCATACCACTCAACTAAAATAGTTGATTATGATGATAAAAGTAAACACATGAGCATAAAGTTGAATTAATGTGAACTAACAAATAGTTTATTTATTGGGAAAAAAATGGGAAATTACTCTCATAATTTTACTATTTATATCAATTAATTTTATTTTAATTTTACATTTGTTTAGGTGGCTGGTTGTTGACTTTTTTTGTTGTGTTCGTATTTCAAATTTCAAGTAAGAGACTCTTCATATTACAAGATGTTGTATCAGTTGCTGGTTTAAATGTATTTTCATAATGTGTTTCATTATAATTTTAATTCTATTATTTTATTTGTAAATTTTTAATGATTCATCTCATGGGAGCTGCAGGCATGGAAGACATTGGAAGGAACTGGACTTCTTTTATTTTAAGTGTTAGTAGAAATTTGGCTATATGTACATTAATGTAATATTTGGATTTAGTATATAGTTTCATGTATAAATGGTATTAAATTATTAAATGATTTAATGTTTGAAATGAATTCTATTGTGTTAGTGTCATTAAATTTGTTTATTTGAAGCTATATTGATTATAAATTGATTGAATGAGATGATAATACATGAATATTATTATAATTTTCTTGGATGTCAAATGTAATAATCAATTTTTTTTTAAAAAAAAACATATTATATAGGGACCATCCGACTGCCCCCACAGACCACCACCAGGCTTTCCAGTGTGCTTTGTCCTCACTCGCACACTTTCTGGGAAAACTTCCCAGAAGGTCACCCATCCCACAATTACTCCAGGCTAAGCACGCTTAACCATGGAGTTCTTATGAGTTAGGCTACCGAAAAGCAAATGCATTTTGGTGATATGAGTAGTCAAATCAATTCCTTTAAGCTATCCTTCAACCGTATAGTCCCATATGCTTCTTGCACCGGCGTCACTCCCCGCCCTCGTCTCCGTGCCCGGGTGTCACATGCCCACCAGCTTCCGTCTGGTTCGTCCTCGAACCACACCGTACTGGGAGAGGCTAGGCTCTGATACCATCTGTAACGTCCCGACAACTCATAGGGACCGTTGACTGCCCCCACAGACCACCACCAGGCTTTCCAGTGTGCTTTGTCCTCACTCGCACACTTTCTGGGAAAACTTCCCAGAAGGTCACCCATCCCACAATTACTCCAGGCTAAGCACGCTTAACCATGGAGTTCTTATGAGTTAGGCTACCGAAAAGCAAATGCATTTTGGTGATATGAGTAGTCAAATCAATTCCTTTAAGCTATCCTTCAACCGTATAGTCCCATACCTATACAGTCTCCAGATCCCTCTCATTCCGGTGTATGTTCGATTCATCCATGTACCCCTTCCACCCGAAGCTGCCAGGAGCCGCTCCTTGTCTGTGCCCCCTGCACCATGCTTCTTGCACCGGCGTCACTCCCCGCCCTCGTCTCCGTGCCCGGGTGTCACAATGTCCCCAGTAACTACGTTATAAAAAGTCTTTTTTGTACGTTATAAAATGTCATTTTTCTACTAGTGCTAGTCTATGAGGTGTACTGGTAGGAACAACTAATATAGTTATATACTGCCGCTTGCTTACTTTTATTTTCCTTTCCTTTTCACTCTACCTTCTTGTTTTTGCTATGTCTTCTCTTGTTATTCATTTGTTCTAAATTGGAATCTATAATGCTGAGATTAGTTGTCTTAAGGGAGAGTGAGAATGAAGAATAAAAATTCCTTTGTAGAAATAATAAAATTTTACTATCGTGTGGCTTTTGTTTATACTTCAATAAAAGATCACCAAGATGGAATGTGAGGATATGTTGACATCAAATAGGACATTCGCGCTAAGAAAAGCTAGCAGGATGCAGTTAAAGGAATACACTACTAAGGAGCTTTATAGAGAAAGGAAGTAATCTGTAATTTTTTCCAGGTTTTTGTCTTTTATTAGGAGGGTCAAATAGTTATAGATTTACATGTTTTTAGATAATCTGTTAAAAGACAATTATATATTATGTATGGAGATAAAGATAAACAAGAAATAACTTGAATGAGTATCTCGCTTAAGATAGATGACACCATGGTAACAAATCTTTTTCTATTTTTCCTTTTTTTATATGGGTTTATAAAACCTTATTATCTCTATTATATTTATTCGTTAATTCTTTTGGCGTCATCTTGACTTCATGGGCAAGCTTCTTTTTATAATATGATTTTGTTAACCTTTAATAATTAAAATTGTAAAGAATTATAATTATAAAATGTTAATAAATTCTTAAAATTGTTGAAATTTGTTAGTTTAAAGAATTATATATCATAATAGTTAATTATAAAATGATAATAAATTCTTAAAATTGTTGAAATTTGTTAGCTTAATTGATAGAGCTGTCAAAACGGATAATCCGGCTCGACCCAGTCCAGCCCACCACAAGTTGGTTGCTTAGTGAGTCAATTCAACCTGGCTCACTTATTAGCGAGCTGAAAAAATTTGAATCCGACACGACTCACCATTGGTTGGCTCACTGACTCATTTAATTATAAATTTTTTTTAAAATAAAAAAATTAAGATTTTTTAATTCAAATATAAATAAACATCACACTAAATTGATATTAAACTCCAAAGACAATTCAAAATAAGAAAAAATGTATCATACAATCCAAGCGCAATCCAAAAACATATACAAAAGACAAACAAATAAGTTTTTAATATTGATAATTTTTGTATCACTTGTCCATTTATAATATTAGAATCTTGAATAGATAAATATATAATATTTTTCTCTCTTGATACATCTTCTTTATCAGTGTCTACAATATTATAATAAATGTTAACTAATAATATTAAAGCACAAAATAATAAATAATTAAATTAAATAGATGGATTGGTGAGCTAATCTAACTCACCACGGATTCAACGGATGAATCAAATTATAAATAAGCCAAGTTAAAAACTAACTCACATAAAAATTTATATTTTTTTCAGACTTAATTCGGAAGATACAGTTTATTTTCACATCACTAATTCATATTGTTATCGTAAATTTGCAATAGATCATGAGAACATGTATATTTTTTATGCCTTTAAAGCTGGCCGTATGAAAATAAATAAATAAATGAAGTGTGTTTTCTATCCTCTTTATTATTACACCAAATCGTTTTCATGTTCCGAATTGATTTGTTCCTTTCTTGACCATTCTCTCTATTTATGTTTTTTGCTATTTAATTAGGTAATTGAATAATGATGATCTCTCTAATTTATTTTGAGAAACTTGTGCTGGCTGGCAACGAAGGAAGCTTCAGATTAAAATTGTAAACCAAACATATTCAAAGCTCTATCTTTGTAATATAAACACAAGTCTTTCCTTCCACCTCTCTGCACGCCACGCTCACGTGGAGACAAGTTAATTATTATCACACATCCTTACAACTTGTCATAAATGATATATCGGACTACTATTTTCCCTTCTATGATAAATACTTTGATATCTTCATACAATATATTAATATTTTTATTTAAAATTAAATTATTAATATCTATTGCCATAGTGAAAAATATTTAACTATTATTAAGTGGGTGTTTCTTTAAATGGTTAATAAAGTATAATTTCTTTATAATAACTAGTATGTTATTTTTTTCTAACAAAAAGTAATAAAATTATTATTATAATTATAAAAGTAAATTTAAATAACTTATATAATTTTATTGAAGGTAATGTTTATATTTTTTTAGATATTTTTATAATATTAGTTATTTTAATTTAAAAAATAGTTAAGTTTTAGAAGGAGTCCTCTTATACTATTATCGATAACTGATTCTTTTTGTCACTTGAAGTATCTATCATTTATTTAATATTAACTTTGAGTTTAACATATATAATTTTCATTTTGTTCTTGTCATCAAAACATATAAAACTCCTTTAACCTTTTACTTATGTTATTAACCATTAGTATGTACTGATTAAAAAAAGTAAATTAAAAATAAAAACTATATCTACAAGCACCTAAAAAGAATGGCAATGCCCGATCATACTAAGCAAAAGCAAGTCAACGCTTGTTTTCTATAATTAAACCAAGATTTAAAAATGAAGAATTCAAAATGCAGTTTAGACCAAGTCATACTTTTCAGAATACACACACGTTGATTATAAAAATCAAGATCACAGATTGACAAATTAACCGCCACAAAATTTTATTAACAGACATCGGAAAATGAAATTAATTAAGGCACTGACTGGAGATAAATGATCCTGTGGATTCAGCAATCTCACATAAGTGCTTGATATAATTTCACAACAGGAAAAAGTTTCTTATGGCACCAGAAATTAAACTACATATATAGCAGATAATAGAACATAGTAATGTAGCTATCAGACATGGCTCTCTTCCATTTGAACATCTTTGGCCTTCAAAGGCTCATACTCTCCGTGGTAAACTTCAAGGTGATCTGACAAAGCGGATTTATCAATATTCTGATGGTGGTAGGACTTGCAAACGAAATAGAGCACCGTTTGGATCACGAGTTGGAACAGATACAACTGAGAGAACAGCACCAGACACACTATCCCATAAAGTGTTCTGTCCACAGACCCTAACCTCCACCCATGCACCACCGTTTTCTTGAACAGAAATTGTATCAACCCAAAGGAAACCAACAGCTTCAAGAATATGAGTACCGATAAACCCATCTTCCCCCTTATCAACGCGTTGCTCTTCAACATGGCTCCAATCCCACACGAGTCTTCCAACACAGTAACAACACTGGCAAGATTCCAAACCACGGTTAAGTAGACAAACCCTGCAAAATAGAAGACCGCCAACACCACAAAAAGCCCAACTCCGCCGCTCCTTCCCCCAGTTGTAAGTGCCCATATGATGATGACAAGCACTGCCATGACGTTGTAGACGAAAAAGGCTGCGAAGGTGCACAGAAAGGTTACCATGAGTCTCTTCCAAACCTTGGGAACGACGGTCATGACCTTGGAGAAAGTGACCTCTCTTGCGGTGTAGATTGAGGCGATGGTGTATACCACTGCAGAGGTGGAGAGGAGGGAGAAGATGAGGAGGAAAGTGAAGTAGATGAGCTTGAAGAGCATGAAGGTGGTCCATTCCGAAGAGAGCATGTTGGAGAGGGTGTGGTATTGGGGTGTGCCTTGTGGGGTTTCCATCATTTGTTGTGTATTTTTTATGATCTTGCCGAAGAGGATGTTGGAGACTTCGATGTGGATGAGGAAGATGAAGGAGAGAGGGAGGATTAGAGTTAGGGTGATCTTGCTGAAGATCTTTCTCCATGCAAATATGATTTTGTAGGATTCTCTGTAGACGCCAGAGAACCCCAGGAACTGCATCTCTTCTTGTTCTCTGTCCATAGCTCTCTCTCTATATTCTCCAATGGAGTTTTGGTTTTGATTTGGTGGGGGTGATATGGGTTCAGAATATATGAGGAAACGCTTTGCAAGAATCTGACTAAGGCTGGAATTTGACTCGGTTGCTCTTCACCCACATTATCGTTCTATGTGCTATTATTTGAAAGCAATCAAGTCAACGATTTGTGTTTTCTTTTATCGGTGTACAATGATCGGTCAGATGCTATTCAATTTAAAAAAATAAAAAATAAAAATCCAACGAATGAAAAACCCAATAAATAATAAAATATTGTTAGATTGCATCATATTTTGAAATAGATTTTGAAAACAATTCAATCCATTGAAAGAAAATATATAAATATGAATTTAATGAATTTGTGTGTATATCCGAAATGCTCTTTATTTTAAAAGTTTTATTACTTACTATTGACATAAATTATATTCTAATATTTATATAAATAAAATCAGGAGCACTTTGGATATTAGTAGTTATTTATGTGTTGTATAGTATGATTTTTCTATGGGTTCAACATTATACTATTACTTTTTTGCAAGATTTTTGTTAATAACATTTCTTTTTATTAGTGATAAGAAAGTATTCGATTTTACTTTTTGTCGTAACATACCAGGGTATGATTAATTCGATAATAAAACTGAATTATATATTCATTTCAACTTACAACACACTTTATTGATTTGAATTGGATAATTATACTTCAAGCCAGATTAAATCATAAATAATATTTAAGTTAAATAACATTTTAGCTCAAAACTCATCCAAAGCGTTGTACGAAAGAACTATATGGTACTAAATGAATAAAATAAAAACAGTGTTTGTGTTTCACAATTAGATCTCTTGAAGAGTTAAATAACAATTAAAACAGATGTTTTATAAATAACATATATCTAATTTGATTCTTATTTTTAAAAAAGTGAAGGTTCGTATTATTGAATGCACTACAAATAAAAATCGTTCAACATTTAACACACTCTAATACATTTTCTTTTTGAAGCTAAATGTTATTAAATAAAGGCCTAATTTTCGCAAATTTTTACTAAAAGATGTCAAATATATTTATTATATATATCAATAAAACAATACATTATTTTACATAGAGTTGTCAAAATGGGTCACAACTCGCGGGTCAACCCGGCCCATTAAGAGTTCAAGTCGGGTTGAGTTTGAAAACATTGTATTTTTTTTATGTGGGTCAGATTTAAACTCGACTCATGTGGGTTGAACCCGTGGTAGGTTGGGTTGGCCCACTAATCCACCTACCTAATTTTATTTTATTAAAATTTAATTTTGATTGTATAAAATAATATTTCTTATTTATTTTGCTTGAAAAAATTATTTTAATTCTTTATTTTCAAAATTAATTAAACATCCATGTTAGGAGTGAAATTTGTTTAGATTTGAATTATAGAAAATTTATAAATTTTTTTATTTAAAAAAAATTGTAATTAAGTGAGCCAGTGAGCCAATCCGTTTATCCACCAACCTGTGATAGGTCGGGCCGGGTTCAAATTTTTCTGACTCGCTAATAAATAAACCGAGTTGGATTGACTCACTAAGTGACCGACCAACCCGTGATGAATCGAACCGGGTTGGGCCAGATAACCTATTTTCACAGCTGTAATTTTACACATACTTTTAAAATTGTTTAATAAAATATATTAATATCTTTAGGTGAGTGTCCTAACAAGGCACGTCAAAAGATTTATCTACAAACACAACAAAAAAAATGAATCTAATAAATACTTTTGTTTTTATTTTCATAGCTAATAACCTTAAGCAGCCAAAAAAGCGAAAGCAACTTCAGACGGAGGAATGGCATGTTTGTAATTGTAGTGAAAATGGAGGGGGTTTCCACTTGATCGTTGTATTTTGGCCATAATGGACGGCGAAGACTAATTAAATAATTATTTTATAATCGTTAACGTTACGGCCAAGCCGTGACGAAAACTACGAATGAGAATTTAATAAATAAAAATTCTTTGTTAATAATAAATATTGCTTTTGTTTTTGTCCTTCTTCATCAAGCTTCTTTTTCTTGGACAATTAGGGTCTCGACAAAGAATCGAGAGCATTTGCCACAATTTTTACGCTTCGATAATAGTGTTCTTTGTTTGTACCAAAACTATTTTTTCCAATATAAATATATAATAACTTATTATCACTAGTTTAACATTTTTTAAAAGTTTAAGTGTAAAATAATTTTTTTTTAACGTTTGATTGCACTTTTCAAAACACAAAATCATAATGAAATTTCAGTTTCTAAAACGTACTATACTTTAAAAATACAATAAATAACTTTACTAATATCATTGAACAGATTTAAAATCAAAACATTGCCACTAGATGAATTTAAGATCAAAACTACTTATAATATAATTAAAAGTTATTTAGTTAAATTCTTTTAACAATAATTTTTTGGGGTTTTTTCGTTAATTGAAAGAATAAAAAATCATCAAAAATTAACTTTTTTACTTAAGCTTGGATGAATTTACAGCACTAGTGAGTGCGCTTAGCAATTGATAAGGGAATATGGTAACTTAATCAATACTAATTTTTTTCTGTTTGATTAGTAGATATACATAGTGCGTCAAATATTTAGATATTTATTCTGAGAGAGTTCTAACATTCAATTATAATAAGGATGTGAGAGAAAGAATAGTCATAGGTAGTGTAAACGATCTTTCGTCCAAGAAATTTCTCCTGTAAAAAGTTTGACCAAGACAATCTTGGAAATGTTCTATAACTCGTAAAGTCTTGTGAAACTTGCTTATGGATGTTGAGAAGGAGACATGAATAAATGTTTAATGGTGAGAAAGGGTCATAACAATCTTAATTTTATTTTCTGAGTATGATCCAGATGTTGTATCTACTTTTCTTTCAAACGTAAGAATTTTTGACATCTTATTTAGTTATATATTATTTATATTTGAACATAAAAAACATTTAGTAAAATGCAAATATGTATTTATATTTTTTTTATAATGAATTATATCTTAATTATAATCATTTGTAATTAAAACTTAAATCTTAATCATTCATAATCAATTATATCTTAACTATGATCATAAAAAATAGATAGATACCTTTTAATTATAACTTAATTATAATCAATTAATTATAATTAAAACTTAAATCATAATTAATTATATCTTACATATATCTTAATTTATCCATTTTTTTATTGTTGTAATCAATTACAATGTTCTGCAATCAAAATTACATGTATGATAATCGATTATGATAAATATGTGATTAATTATATTAAACTATACACCTTAATGATTTTAGTAGGTAATTGATTATAGCTTTTCCTAATGGATTATATATGAAAAAAAGATGTGTGAAGAGTATACGATTTCACTTTTTTAAATTGTTCTAAACTAAAGTCATAGACCCCTCCATTACTTCTTCATTTGAAGTTATGTGAGATGGCACAACTTATCAAATTTTTTTTGTTATAAATGTATAAAAAAAAAACCCTCCTATTACACCATGGGCTACTTCATTTGAGTCTGCAGTTATGTTAACCCAAAGGGTGTTGCTTCCTCCACCACCACACCTTTCTTCCTCCACCTTCCCTTTACTATTTTGCTCCTAAGTAAAATTTTATTTTTAAGGTTATTTTTTAATTTTACCCATTCACAGCCTATTCCACTAATAACCTATTCTAGTTCTCCGTACATGAGTAAAATACTTTTCTTTTATTTTAACATTATATTTTTTCCTCTCTTTCTTTTGTCGTTGTGAGATACTACAAGTTGTAAAGGTTGGTGGTGGTGGAAAGAATTATCAAACAGTCTCCCTCTCGTGATGCAGTGTGTGGAGTGGTGTAGTGCGTGTGTTGCTTCCTCAAGGTGCGTATTCGAATAAACCTTCAAATAAAACCCTAAAATAAAAAACGTAACCTTTAAACGGAGGTGAAATCCTTCCACGGATGTCAAAATCCTTCAACGAATGTCAACATCCTTCAACGGATGTCAACATCCTTCAACGGATGTCAACATCCGTTTAAGGTAAAACGGACATCCGTTTTTCCCTTAAACGAATGTTGACATCCGTTTTTTCCTTAAACAGATGTTGACATCCGTTGAAGGATGTCACCCATGTTACGTTTTTAATTTTAGGGTTTGTTTTATTAGTTTATTTTTTATTTTTGAAATATTTTAATAATTTAATTTAAATGTTTTGATTTATTATTTTTGAATATATTTTTAATGTATTTTAATAATATAAGCAGAACTAGGTTTGAAATAAATTAAAATAGTAAAAATAAAATTTTTTATTTAAGGATATAATTGGAATTAAAAAAATTGAGGAGGTGGAGGGAGAAAGATGTGGTGGTGGAGGGAGCAACACCCTAACCCAAAAAATATGAGGCCCTGTCGTCTAATTTCATTTTGTGGCCGTAGCCCATTCCAGTATTAAATCATAGAATATTTCTTCCCGCAACTCCCTAATTACTACCTGTTCTCCCAATTACTTTTGAAATGCTCATCTTACTTATTGTAGAAGTTTTCCAAACACACATTTCGGAAGTGGAATGCACATTCTGAAACAGTAATATTATAATTATGGAATGATTATCTAAAAAGAACTTTTAAAGCAACCTTTCGGAAAAATTGTTTTCAAAGTTTTTCGGAATAGTCAGTTCAGAATACTAATATTACCGATCTAGAATGTGTTTTCTGAAAGTCAAAACTAACCATATAAGTATTCTAACTTGGAATCAACACCTTTATGATAAATATTTTCGGAATGTGTGTTCTGAAAACCTCTAACAAAAATATGATGGTATTGGAAAAGTTAGCTGATGCAAGGAAAAATTTAGGGAGGTACAAAAAGCAAAAGCCCACATGACTTTGCAAAGGTTAACCATGAAAAAATCGAGGGTGTTGTTGCCTCCACCACCTCCCCTTACTCTCTCCACCTTCCTAATATATGTGATTTCCAAAACTATCCTTCTGTTAAAATTTATTTACTTTTACCATTTAGGATTTTTTAATATATTTTAAAACCCTAATTTTATCTCATTTATTCACACTCTGCACCCCACCACCACATCTTTCACGGATTTTCTCTTTTCTTTCCATATCCGTTTTGAGTTTTTGTTATTCCTTCTCTCCTTTTTCCATTTATTATTCTCTTCTCTCCCTTTTTCGTTCATTCTCTTTTCATTTTAAATTCTCTCTTCTCAACACCCAATCAAAACTCCCACACCCTTCTAATGAATGCCTCTCTATTCTCCTCTCCCTTCCTTTCATCTCCACAAACAATCCAGCCAACGCCCAACGTGTAAGAAATCGTTTTTTTTTAAAAAAGTTAAAAAAAAAAAAAAAAGAAAGAGAGAACGGGGAGGAAGGAACGTGCGCTGCCACAAAGGGACAGCGAACGTTGCTTCCCCCTTTGAAAACAAAACAAAAGAAAACAAGAAAAGGAAAGAGAGGAAGAGGGGAAGAGGGAAGAGTTTGGGAGATTAAAAGGGGAGCTATGGGTTCTGCACTGGGAGGGCTGGAAAGATCCTTGCTGAAATTTGGTGAGAGGGGAGAAGTTCTTGCTGCAAAGTGGTGAAAGAGGAGAAGTTCAAAGCTTGGTGGATTTTCTTGGAGCTGCAAGTTTTGGAGGAGGTAAATTCAAAGAATTCACAAAGGAAGTCTTCAAGAGGTAAGGGGAGCTAGATATATTTCTTTGATTGTTGAATTTTGTTATGCTTGGTGCAAATCTGGGAAATTTTGGAGATGAAAATGGGTTTATACGTTTCTGGAAAACTGATTCTGCAGAAATTCTGCAGAACCGTTCATCCAATTTGTCTTCAAATTGGACGTTCGTCCCAAAATGACTTACCCAATGAACGTTCGGTTATTTTCTGAACGTCTGCCCAAAGTATCCAATTTCTGAACGTTCGGTTATTTTCTGAACGTTCGCCCAAATTAACCAAATTTCTGAACGTTCGGTTATTTTCTGAACGTTCGCCCAAATTAACCAAATTTCTGAACGTTCGGTATTTTCTGAACGTTCGCCCACAAAAGCTAAATTTTGTGCGTTCGGTTTTTGTTATGAGCGTTCGACCCAATCAGCCAAATTTAGGCGTTCGTCCACGTAGCTCGGCCATAATATGCTAGCGTTCGCTTTTCAGTTCGACGAGAGTTCGCGTTCGTCCTGAGTGTCGCGTTCGGTCTTCACTTTGACGAGCGTTGGCGTTCACATTGAGCGTTCGTCCAAATCATCCAGTGGCCGTTCGTCCGTGCAGTGTTCGACAATGGTAGTGTTCGTTCTGAATGTGAGCGTTCGGCTTTAAGTTAACATCTTAGATTCCCATTTTGAGCGTTCGGCCTGGTTCTCATAGTGTCCGTCCAGTTCGTTGAAAATTAACGTCCGGTCAATAAATATTTAATCTAGAGCGTTCGGTTTTAACGTGCGTTCGGCCAGATAGCGTTCGACAGGTGGCGTTCGATATTCGATTTTGAGCGTTCGACCATGATTGTAGGACGTCTGTTTCGGTTGTTGAGCGTTCGTCTCGCAGCGTTCGGCCAGAGAAGTGTTTCGGTTGTTGAAGCATTCGTTCCGCAGCGTTCGTCCAGAGAAGTCTTTCGGTTGTTGAGCGTTCGTCCGCAGCGTTCGTCCAGAGAAGCGTTTCGGTTGTTGAGCGTTCGACCAGTGTGTGGCCTTCGTTCTTTAGGGTTCGTTCAATGTTCGGCTTGTTGTTGAGCGTTCGTCCAGTTCGGTCTGGGCGTTCGTCCTGTTGCGTGAAATTGACGTACGTCCAAATTAGGGTTCGGCTTAAATGCTTGGAAAACAACGTTCGTCCAGTGACGCTCGTTCCAGAATGGGTTGAATGAATAGTGACCTTCCAAATAGTATTTTACAAATTTTATTGTCTAAATTTTATTTTCTTGTGAGTTGAATTATGTGGATTAATATTTGGAATAAATATATATATATATATTGAGAAATGATATGGGTGAAAATATGAGAATGCATGAAATATGATAAATTACTGTGATGATGTGATTATATGATGTAAATGATGAATGTGAGTATGATTCGGAAATCTCAGGGAGAGATGGATGAAAGTGGTTATGTAAAGTATTGTGGTTGTTCTGTATAGTTGTAGGAGCTTTGAAATGGTATGTCTATCCCTAAACTCAAAGCATTGTTCATACTCAAGTAGAGAAGAATAATGTGAGTGGTGAGAGTAGAGGGAGGTCCTCGTCTATAGTCTTTGAATTTAGACATAGACAGATTGGGGGATTTACCTTGCTAGTGTTGGAGAAAGACCAGCTGAACTATGCAAGTGCAAAGACGACCAATAGTTCGACAATTATACAAAATCCGGATGAGTCCTGTCTTGGGAATTTACCTTGCATAGTGTTGGGGAGTGCCAGCTGAACTATGCGAGTGTAAATATGAGTCGTGTGAATATGTGAATTGTGATTTAATGAGCATGCCTAAATTATTCTTTATATAAATTTATGTATGATAACATGCTTTTTATATCTAGCTCACCCTTGCATTGTTTGTGTTGTATGCCAATTTGGATATATTTTTCGGCGATGATCATCCACTTGGATGGGAGCAGATGTGGTCGAGGAAAATATCGAGGAGGGTCCTTTGGAGCAAGAGCTGGAGAATACTGAGGCTGCGGAGTAGTCTTCTTAGGATTTCCTATATGAACACGTGTAGTGTTCTAATCTATAAACTATTAAGTTTGAATTTCCATTTCTGTTATTTTGGATGATTGTAATTTCGTACTTAAATTACACGTCGTATTCTGACTGTTCTCTATATTTGAATGATGACGTCCTTATTATGTAATAATTGTTATTATATAATCGGGATGTTACACAACGCCCTTCTCATTTTGTATTTCCATAACACTCTCGGGTTACTCCATCACACCTCCACTTAAACACTAAAATTCCTCCTCTTCTTTTCAACTCCAAAAACATAAACTTCCTTTGTTTTCTTTTTCCTAATTCTCGAAATCCTGTAAACCTCCCCTCCTCTCACGACCCACCTTCTCCCATCTTTTCTTTTCACAACCGTAACCAATAATCGTATTTTGTCTCTTCCTCTTTCTATTCCTACTACATATTTATTTCTTTAATACCAAACTCTTCCACACTTATACATTTCTCTTTACTTCTTCCCCTCAACTCATCAACCCCAATGTAAAATATTTCCCTGCATGCTACTTCCATAATGAAACCTACCCCTAAGCGTTCTTTTTAATCAAATCTATATATTCAAATTATATTACGGTTTAAAAAAAATTAAGAAAATATATATGAAATAAATATATATATATATATATATATATATATATATATATATATATATATATATATATATATATATATATATATATATTTGTATTATAAATTAAACAAAATAAAATAGAAAAGAAAAAAAATCAGAATCGGAATTGTGGGATATCCGTTTAACGGATATCCACTTCTGTCCATGCTCCTCCTCTACACTCCTCCACATTAGGAATCAATACCAATGAAAGTAATGAACGGAAAAGAAAGAGAAGAAAAGAATGAACAGAAAAGGGAGAGAAGAAAAAACAAAAACTCAAAACGGAAATGAAAAGAGAAGAGAAAATTCGTGAGAGATGTGGTGGTGCATGAGTGAATAAGTGAGGTAAAATTAGGATTTTGAAATATATTAAAAATCCTAAATGGTAAAAGTAAATAAATTTTAACAGAATGATAGTTTTGAAAATCAAATAAATTGGGGAGGTGGAGGGAGAATGGGTGGTGATGGAGGGAGCAACACCCAAAAAGTGAAAGAATCAATTAAAATATCAAATATTCATTAATTTTTAGTGTTTTAGTGCAAAAATCACATAATACAACGTGTGTACGTATAATAGTTTTGGCTGATTAGCTTCAAACTTGCCATCATCAGTCGATTATTTATATTAATTTGACTATTTATTGGTAAGTCCAAAGTTATAGTTTATAATTAAGAAATTAATGGATTTAATTAGTAAGTATTCAATCGAAGATTGGGATCCCATCTAGAACATGCTAAGGAAAATACTAATTTACCAGCAACAATTCGCCATGCTTAATGATAATTTCTTTCAAAACAAGGAACTCTTAGTAAGTAAAGAAGAATATTATATTTGGACTAATTCATGGTATCTGATGTCATTCAACGATAGGATTCATGAATATGGTTCATGCCTCTTGCACAAATTCAAACCATGTTATGTCACACTCCATCGATACTTTGAGTAAAGGATAGATAGATATCACTCATAACAAAAGCTTAATTAAACACCTCAAAGCTAGTTCTAATAAACAACTATTGGCGTCACGTAGCAAATTTAATTTATTGAGGCAACAAATTTGTTTGTTAATACAACCAAACACTGTGACACCGACACACAAACACAACAGACAATTGGCTCTCTCAGACTTGAATAACATCAAAATATGCAGATCCAATGTCTAATAAGAAGAGCCCGTGACTAATGCACCATTATCATACTCCCACCACACAAACATTCCAAACTGAACCATCAACACAGCCAGCTCACACTTACTTTCTTAACAAAATTATTGCCACTAATATATACAAACATCACACACTAACATTTAGTAATGCTAGCTATAGTTTATAATTAACTACTTCAAGTCCACAAGTCTTCAACAGCATCAAACTGCATTAATGGAAATCTTCATCCCAGATTCACAGTGACCAGGATAGTTGCATATGAAGTAGTTCTGTCCTCTTGCCAGCTTGATTTGATCGTTCCCTGAACGGAACACTCTTGCACCTGCTGTACTTCTGCAGTTGCTGTATCCACTCTTATCCACAGCAACCACATTGTGGCTCGTTGAGTCATACTTGAAGACTGCAGCAGTTACCACATTGAGCATGCAGTTACATGGTGAGACTAAGCATAACACAATTTCTATTACAGTCTTCACTATTTTGTAAAAATCTTTTTAAAAGCTAAGAGTTGATAAACAAGTTAAAACTAGCATTTTGCAGTGTGTGGAGTTATTAAATTCACTTACCTAAGATATCACCAGCTCTGAACCTTTTTCCATTGGGCCAAGTATCAGTGTTGAAGCTCCATCCTGCAGGTCCTCCAACAGTGTAAGTTGCTGCATTAGCACCTTTCGAAAGAACCAACAGGCACAGTAGACAAATCACAGAGACCAAAACCAAAGATTTTGCACTGTCTCTTCCCTGAGACATTCTTGTATAGTGCAGACCTTAACAACTAGTGAAATAAGCGAACTTTACTTGTGTTGGCTTGCAAGGTTGGGTTGAGGCTTATCCCTTTAATAATGGAATGGATTGTGTGACATTATGGGCCATTAAAATTGTTTTGTTTATACATGGGGACATGTAACTGACTTTTCTTTAATAATTACAGTCAATTCAATAATTTGTTGATTAAAGTAGATGCAACTAAAGAGGTACACCATGATAACTGTCACCGTGGACATTTTTTAACTGTTCAATTGTATGATGAAGTGGGGTCTAACGATTAACTAATAACCGTGTCCTTCCAATTCTGACACGTCAATGCAACATTGAAAATTTAATGATTGATGGATAGCCTCTACTAACTACATTAAAATAAATACTCAATTCATCTCGTTGTAAATAGAATTGGTCAAGTTAATTAATTATAATTAATATATAGTTTTCTTTTTATTTTTAAAATAAACGTTTAAAATGAATTACAACTCACGGGTCAACTCGACCCACCATGGGTTCGGACCGAGTTGAGTTTGAAAAAAATGTACTTTTTTATGCGGGTCAATTTAGAACACGAGTCATTTAAATCCGACTCATCCGGGTTGAACCCGTTGACTCACCAACCTACCAAATTTTATTTTATTAATTTATTATCTTATAAAACCTTAAAAATTACTCTCCTCACTCACCAAGAAAGATTATTTTGTACTTTTTATTATTATTTTAAAATTGTCTTAGTTTAAGATAATTTGAAAGTGAAATTTATTTATATACAAAAAGTTTTAATTCTTTTTATTTAAAAAAATTGTAATTAAGTGAATCAGTCTCATTTAACTTATTAATTTATGGTGAGTCGGGTTGAATGAAATTAAAATTTTTTTGACTTATAATAAATGAATCGGGTTGAATTATCTCATCAACCTATGGAAGGGCTGAATGATCCGGATATTCGTTTTCACGTTACCTAACAAAAGTAACCGAAGGTTATGACTCTTAATCGGAGAAATCATTCTTATAACTGATGATTTAGTGAACAGATTCTCTTTCATCAAAAGTGAAGAAATATCTTATTTTGTAGATAAGGAAGTGATGAATAATTGGTACGAAAGAGAGAAAATAACAGTAGGTTTGGAGAATGAGCAGTGGCCCTAAAGAAAAGGAGATAAATTTAGTTGGAAAAGTTGTGGCGTGATTTTTGGAGGCTGAACGGAGGAGATTATGCGAAGGTTTTAGATAAGAAGAAATGATTAAAAGAATTAAAGTAGGAATGGGAATATTGACTGCATAAATTGGCTGACAGTTGGTATAGCCCAAAGATTTGATTGGACACCACTTCTTAATACTTTCTCCATCTTCCTCACTTCTTTCACAAACGGGATTAGAAATATTTTAATCTAATAAATCATAAATAACATAACTTTTCATCCAACTTTGAGAAAATAAACTTATAAATTACTTTCCTTTGACGGCTATTTATATATTTTCAGAGAATCTTACCCATTAATTTACTTTTTAATAACTTTCAATGCACCTCTTAAATATTCGACAACGACCGTTACCTCATTAACTACACATTCATAAGCTTTCGACCGCTGTCTCCAATCCAGTCTTAGAAGTCTGTCCGACCAGACGTTAGAAGTCTGTCCGAGTGGACATATTGAACTTGAGAGTTCCGCTCCGACGGCTTGGACTCAGCCACAGCTCGCATATATTAAACTTGTTTCTACTTGCTCGGTGTCGTCTCCACATTCCCGGTCGGCTACACATCCTCAGTAGTAACAATTTTAATAATTTTCTTGATATGATATCATCAAGTTCGTTCTTTATAAATTTTTTAATATGACTTTGACACATCACTTGAGATAGAGAGCTAAATATCATTTATACTTATTAGAATTATAATTATGTCCCTAAAAATTTTAAATTAGTAAACTCATCTTGTTTCACTTTACTTTAACGAGGATAATTTTTCTAAGTGAAGAGAATATTAGTTTTTTTAAAAAAGAAAAACTTATTTGTCTAATCATAAATGACTTGTATATTTATTGAGTCATTCTAATTATTATGGTTCTAACATATTAGAAGTTTATGGTTAAACATTCTTTGGTTGACGAGTTATAAGCACTGATCTTATATTCATATTTTATCTTAATAAAACTTAATTAACTTGTTTGTGTAGGTAAACTTTTACTTCATTAAATATTTCCATATTAAAAATATTTGTGTCTTCATTTTATAATTATTACTATTATTTTCTATTATTATTATTCTAAGACAAGTTTGAAAATATTTTAACAATATGTTCAGATATTTTTTATTCTTTTATATATATATATATATATATATATATATATATATATATATATATATATATATATATATATATATATATATATATATATATATAATGTATATATGTGTGTGTGTGTGGTTTTCCTGCCCCTTGGGACGTCCAGAAGAACATTAAGAAATTATTTAAGCATTTTTTATATTTGAATATTCACTAGTTTACCACGGTTGAATCCAATCAAAGGCTTAATAATAATAATCTAGAATATGACATAAAGCATACTTTACAAATATAATACAAGAAACACTGTGAGAGCAACTACGAAACCATCCTTTTAATTTCAATTGATACCTGTAATTACTGACCCCCCAAAGCTTACAAACAGTATTTATTTATTTAGATACATAAACTAAGTTTAAATGAAAAATATATAGTATGTTAGGTTATGTTGCTATCCTAAAATTTGGTTCTAAACTTGATTTTGTAATAAATAGGATTAATTCCTTGAAAAAAGTTTTTTATACAAACAATAATATTTAATTATGTGAACTGTTTGCAAGTAGTAATTATATCACATTTTTTTAACATTTATAAAATTTATTTAAGATATTTATATTAGTTTATTTTAAAAAACTCATTTGTATATATTATTATTATTACAATTATTATTTATTATTTCCAAAACACATTAACTATTTTGACATCGATATTTTTAAAGTAATTTAAGTAATCTTTAAAATAAGTGAACCCTTATAGTAGACACGGCACATTCACCTAAACTCTATTGGCACCTAGCATTCGAAAATTCAACATCACGATATAGGACCTCACCTCTAGTCCCATATTAACAAAAAAGTATATTTTGAATTATGATTTAATCCAATTTAACTCTATTTACACATAATATTATTTCACTCATTTTAACTTTATTTAAATTAGTTTAAAAATAAATGGTTTATATAATATTAATGTTAATATTGAAAGTTTCACATTTATTAAAAATATAATCAATTCACTATATATTATATGCAAACCTTACTTTACAAATTGATTTGTGATGTTAAGTTAGACTTAAAATCTATCTTTTAGCATAGCATTTGAGTCATGAGTTAAAATTTATCTTAACAAAATTTGTTTGTTGAATCTATTATTTTATCTCCTATCAGATAATCTATTAAAGTTTAGTATCACACAAAATAAATAAATAAATAAATATATATATATATATATATATATATATATATATATATATATATATATATATATATATATATATATATATTTAAACGTATTAATGTGTATATTGAATATCCCACTTTATCTAAAGGTACAATCAGTTTACAATTTATAATTGGACATAAAATTTACAAAATATATAAAAGTGTCAAAAAAATTTATGATGAAAAATTATTACAAAATTTAATGTATGTTAAGCTCTTTGTTGTATAAATGTTATCTGATTAATTGGAAACTGAATTTGTAACTTTTTTTGTCTTAAAAGAATATAAAAACATATTTCAATAAATATTTTAAAAAATTGGTGGATGAGGTTCCCAAAATCAATCGTTTTAACGAAAAGTTAAATAAACAAATAATTCTAACTGACTGGGTTATATTATATGTTTGATTGATAAATTTCATTAATAAAAAAACATTGAAGTTCCCGTACTTAACGGTCATGATTTCAATGTAATTAGTGCATCTAATCTTTGGAAAGAAAAAATGAAAAAAGAAAGTTTGGAAGAAAGAAAAAGAGATCCCATGAAAGAGAAATTAAAAGAAAGTGTGGAGGAAGACGATTGGAGATATTGGTGCTGTGTTGGTTGAGAGAGACCACTTATTCTGTATTGGCCTCTTATTCTTTCTTTCATCTGTGCTGTTCTTCTCTTTCTTTGCTTTGCCCATGTGTCTGATTATGATGAGCCATCTAAATGGAAATCAGAGATGGGTAGCCAAGTGCTTTCGGTTAATTAATTAGGTCCACAATTTCGTTACTTAGTGTTAAAATCTGTGTTCATTACTTCCTTTAACTATGTCAAAAAGCAACACATACATTAAATGAAACATATGAGATCATGCTTTATAAAGAGAGATGCAGGCCGGTGGCCAAAAAGATTGACACGCCTTGCTTTTTCTTAATTAAGTCAAGAGATGCATCAATAGTAATAAATAATTTAAGGTTATATCAAACACGAAATACCATTACAATCTTATTTGTCTCTAAAACTTTGTCTCAGCTTGTTGACTGAATTTGTTGTTTGTTATCATGGATGTCATTGGAAGTTGAAACAGTTGGTGGTTTGTTTAAAACTTCCTAGATAATGTCAATAGATTTGAAATTTAAGAATGAGTTTATGCCATCATACTAAGCATATGAAATCTTGCCATAATAAATATGGATTTTAAATTTAATTTAATTTTAAAAAAACATTAAAAAGTAAAATTTACATAATGAGATGTAAATCTAACAAAAAAAGTTTATCATCAAAAAGATTTAGTTAACTTAAATACTATTTTAAAAAGTAAACCAGCAAAATAATAGGACTGGTGACAATATAAAAGTTGTCATCATTGTCATATTTCATATGGGATCATTTGCTTGAAATCAGTTACATAGAAACAAAAACATTATTATGAGTGGTGAGTTGTTGCACAGAAATTAAAATTTTTATAATATGTGGTGTGTCCAAGATGTGGTTAAGGTTGAGAGGTTTTTGGTGATTTGATATAGGAAGGATTGTGTGACTAGAATTTTGAATTGAAATATGTTGACCACTACCAACAATTATTATCTAAATGACTTAAATTAGAATAAGACATCAAATTACCTTATGATGTCGTTGAGTGATACGACACTCTAGTGTCCATATACCACGTGCTGTTAGGAGGTGCTAGGGACATGGTGTGCATAGTAGCAACAATGTTGGTAGGTACTAAGGAAGTTGCGACAGTGTGGGCTTGAGAACACTAACCTAAAATATCACCTTACTTTGAAGGTTTTGCGGGGTGAGTCTAATGAGATATGGGATAAGGACAAGGAGGAAGAGTCAAATTCCAAGGATTCCAATAAATAGAATGAGGTGGCTACCATGATGAAGAATGAACTATATCAAGAGAAGTAGACAAACCAAATAAATCATTTGAGCAGGATCCACTATGTTGATTATGTTTACCATAACAACCCAGATTGTTGTGATTGTGGCATGACCTAGAACGATTATTTGAGTGACAGTTGGAGTGTTGTGGCAAGGAGTGATGAAGGTCCCGTAGGGCTAAAGTGTACATGGCGGTGTGAGAAGCAATTGTTTGCATCTTTGCTAGACCAAATCCCTTGAGAGTCAACATAGAACATGCCTGGAGGAAGGAAGGGAAATAATTTCTCTAACAGATCAAGGTGGCTACACAATGAAAGGGATTGAACAAATCAGAGACTAGTTAGAGAACCAAATAATGACTACTAACAGGAGAGCCAACATTTGTCAACTAATTAGAGATTTGTTTGAATCGCTGACAATTTGCAAAAACATTTGGAAAGTTATCCATGTGAGTGGAAAAGAAATCCGGTCGAGAGCAAAACCACAAGAATTTTGGTTGTCTTGAAAAATGGAAACTAAACGATTACAGGTAATCATATCTGTGAAGCCTTTCTCCATGATAGTGGTGAATAGATAAAAAACAAGATAAAGTAGATTCACTGAAGTACAGTAAAATCAAGAGTGGTTCACTATTCATGATTAACAGCAGTTGGAGTCAAACGTTTATTCTCAAGTTAAGGGATGATATGGTGAAGAACTCTGGTAGCCCAATCATGAGTTTCAAAAAGTCCAATCCACATAACATGATGGTCATTCTTCATGTCCCACATAAAAGGGATGTTATTTTGATATTAATGACCATGAGTGTTGGATGAAATTCAAGTTTACTTGAATAGGATGAGCAAAGATCGAAGTTGATTGAAGACATGACGTCAACGATGGGACATGAGTGAATAACAAAAAGAAGAGGCGACAATTAAGTTAGTAGGTGGTGGCGTACATGTTCTAGGACCAGGGGACAACATGCGAGTGAGAAGGTATGAGTGACTCACAACCACTAAAAGAGAAAAGACAACACACAAGTTGAAGAAGGAAGAGAGTGAAGGTGTGAAAACATGTTGTTGGTGGATGGAAGGAGCGACGACAACACAAGAGAGAGCCTTGGAATGTGAAGCGTTGCAAAAAAAACATACCACATCAATCACATATAGGTGAAACATGGATCATAGAAACTCATGATACCATAAATGTAATTATGTATAACATAATTAGAATATTTAATAATCTAATTACATAAATTTGATTAACTTAATAAAATATCAATTTTAATAAAAATAATTGTATAACATATTTATTTTAATAAATAATTATAAAAAGTATAAAAAATATTATGATTTTTTAGACTACTTAATTTAAAATAAAAATAAATAGGAGAACAGGAATTAAGACAAACTGTAAACAAAAAAATCAAAATTAAATTTGAAATGATTATATACATACTTATTCATATTTTTCATTTATTTTAAAAAAAACAAATATTATTAATACTTACATAAGAAAAAAAGCTTTTTTATTGAGATAGATTCAAACAGTAAAATAGATTCTAACAATACCCGAGAATGGGATGATTGGCACTACTATTTCCCTCTTAAACAAACCTCAAAACCACCACATCTTCTTCATCCGTCCGTCAATTATAACTTTTGCAGAATTCTCGAAACGCTAAGGCTATTTCGAAAACGTAATTCCTTTCAAAGTAAAGAATAAGTGTGTATACAATTTGTGTGTGCTAAAATTAGTTTAAAAAACTAATTTCTGTAAGAGTAGTAAGATTGAAGATTGGGTATGTTTCGAAATTGACAAATTCTTAGCGCGATTCAACGATATAATTTTCTATCCCAAGACCTCCATAGGTAAATATGTCTAAGATAGTGGCTATGACTAGAAGCTATGATGTAATCAATTTACAGAAAAAACGTTTATACTATATAAAACCTATTTATACATAAATTATGGGTTAAAGCAGAAAGGAAAGCTATGACATGACTGTACACGTGTGACAAACCAACCTTTCTCTATTTAATTCTCTACTTCCCAACTACCGCCACTACCTATTTTAACTTTTAACTCCAATTCACCGTCTCTTCTACTCTTCTAGAACAATCATACAAAAGTAAAATCAAATATATATATTTAAGGGCTTAAAAATATATTTGATCTAATAATAATAATATACATTTGTTGGACTCATTATACAGAAAAAATGTATTATGCCACATTTTCTATCTCGACTTCTTTTCAAACTTTTTGAAAAATTTAATGTGAGAAGGATTTTGTTGGGCATAAGAACAACAAAAATTAGGTTTAATAATGTTTTGCAATTATAGATGTGAGTGACGAACTAACTAAATTTGTACCGGTCTTTCTCGTAGTTGGTTAATAATGGACACATGTTCAATTTCTCACATTTTAAATGAGTTAATATTAGGAGTGTTACTTCCAACTTCAACCCTGCCTTCTTCACAAAAAATAGTGTGATTTTTCTTTTATTTTTTTTCTCTTTAAGATTTTTCAATAATATTAATGACTTTTTTTAAAACGTTATTTTCTTGGTTTACTGGAATGATATATGAATTCAGAATTTTACGCAAAATTACCTATAAATAATTTTCATCGCTAAATGTTTTAACTTTTAAACAATGTTTTACCTTTTGGGTGACATAGTGGTTTTTCATTTGAGCTAGAGAATGTATTGTTGCTCGTATTTTAGCTTTTATACACACATATGATACAAAAAAAAAATTAATTTAAAAATAAAAAAACTAAAAGAGATAAAGGCTAAGAAAATCAGGAATATAAATAAAAAGCAACCGTGAGTAATTTGAGATGGTAAAAAGATATTTTTTTGGTAATGGCTGTATTAGTTTATATATGAAATATTCTACCTAAAAAGAAAGGAAAATAAAATATTCATTGAAATATTTATGGAGATAGTGAGAACCAATAATCTCTCTTTCAAGTTATGTTCTTTTTTTTCTTTTATTATGAAGAAATGTTTTTAGATAAGTTGGGTTCTCAAATTCATCAAAGTTAACTAGTATCCTCAATGCTATCAAAATACTTATAGTGTTAATGTTCATTTAAAACAAAAAAATTGGGTAAATTGTAGAGATTAAATAAAAGCATCAAAATTGATAGTGAGTCTCTCTCTCTCTCTATCTATTATATATATAATTAATTAATTAAAATGATCGTTTATATCACTTTTAAGTAACTAAGAAAAACCGACACTCATCATATGATATTTATAATCAAATTACAATATACATGTATATTTCTTTTATATTTATACACCATGCGAAATATATCCATTTATGCATTAAATATTTTAATTTTGTTACCATGGCGCAAGGGGATGAAAAATAACAATTATTATCATTTAAAGAAGTAACATTAATTATAACGTATATGATTAATGTTGAAATTGACTGAATTTAGTTTGCTATGTTTTTTTTCTTCTGAAAGCTGTCTTATTGTAACTGCTCTACAGATCTTTTTAGTTTCCAAACCTTAATTTAAGTTTTCTTATCTTTCCATATTTTCATTTTATTGTGGATTACCTGAAAGCTTTAACATCAATAAGGATGCTTACTTTTCTGATGGAGTACACTTTCACATTCAATAAATTTTTACATTTATTATTTTACTTTCCATCCACTTTTATATCTGTAAATATAAAATTCGTTGTTTTGATACCATATATTTTTAAAAGTAAATTGTCAAGCGATTAGTGCATGTCCAAATGTGATTTCCCCTTACTGATATATATTAATTTTGTTAAATTTTTAAGACTGCTGTTGAAAAGTAAATCAACAATCACAAAAGAATATACATATATATATATATATATGTATATATATATATATACATATATATATATATATATACATACATATATATATATACATATATATATATATATATGTGTGTGTGTGTGTGTGCGAAGATTAAAAAAAAAGATTAAGTAAAAATGAAAGTCAGAAATTACTTTTAGGAAATTCAAATCACATATGAAAGTAGGAAGTAAGTCCCACCAAATAAATTTTGAATTATAAATCAAAAATAGGTTAACAATTTGTTTGTGTCCAAGAATTTCTACAAAGATATGTAAGAAACGAAAGAACATATTCTCCCACACACACCATTTACATATTTTGCACAAATTTAGTTGTGAAATAGATATCATCAATATTGCTTGCACGTTTTGCAATAAAGCAAAAGCTTATTGACATCTTGAAACATGGTTTTAATTTAAACCTCTTAACAATACACCCACTATAAAAACATATTGTATAAATTATTCATGCCCTATTACACATCATTTATACTCCTCCTCTGCCTTATATTTTATTGGCACGTGTCCAAATTGATAGTTGTGACGTCATTGTTTAATTTCAGTCACCATTTTACGTCAGAATAAGTATGTCAAGAATAGGAAAAGAATATTTCGGTTGTTGCATGTTCCAAGGACACATACTATCTATAACCAAGCTATTTCCTGTCCACCAAATTACAGAACCATTTACAATTATAATATTATTTTTCTAAGTGATATAAAATAATATTGCAATAAATAACAATATGATGGATCCAGCCTACAAAACAAACGAATTTGATAACTGCGCTTAGGATAGTTATCTAGGTAGAAGTCTTGCAAGAATATCAATAAAACAATATATCTAGCAGTTTCTTAATCCTATTATGAATTAATTTTCAACTATTGCGTGTTTATACATACCAAAAATAGTCTCATGAAAAATAGAATAATAATTTTGAAAGCACTCCGGGTGTTTTAACATACTGATAAAACAACTAAAGCGATATCATTAAAATCATTAATTCAGTGTAGTTATAATTAACCTAACTATTATCAGTGGTTCTCATACACAAAAATAATGATAAGAGAAATTACAAAAAAAAACCATAAAAAGTCAGCTTCGCTATACCAAATTTAATTTCATTGACCTACTTACTTTCCTATAAGAGATTCTACAATAAACACAAAGCATCAATGACTAAGATTCAGGCATCATGATCAATAATCTCGTGAATTGTTGAGCAAGGAAGAGTTAATGCATGCATTGCATTCATTAAGAAGATACACCTACATTTGATCACAATCTCGCAATTAGTATGTGTGTGTATATATATGGGCATAAAAGATACCTGCATCTGCCACTACTTTTATTCTTAGTGAGCTTTGAATCGAAGTTGCCATTGCAAAAATAGAGACAAGACATTTTAGTGATCAATGTCTGCAATTTTGAATACCACCTTCACTTACTGGGTATGTTTACCCCAAGCCTCGCGCAGCAAACGTGCGTCTCACACTAATCACTACCCTTAATCAGATCATCAACACTCAAAGCTTTATTCTTCAGACGGGGAAAAGGAAATAACATTAAAGTTATAAACAAAAAACAAAAAGTTGGAAAATTTTCACTCTAAACACAACCTGATGATGAAAGGCCTCATCATAATTACGATGGCCTTTTGCAAAACTATAAACTAGAATTGCTATTTGCTAAATGCTAGAATTCATAATGGAGGGTGAATACTAGAAATCTAATTAAACTACAATCATAGATGTATCATACGAGGTTAAATAATTAAACCATCGAATGGTCATTATGATGAAGAGACACCCACACCAAGAAAATCAATGAAAGGAACTTCTTTGGGTTCGATATTGGTCTCATCTTCAGGTGTTTGTTGTTGGTGATCTTTCTCTGTGGAAGCCTTCAACTTGGTGAATGTGGATGAGTTGTTGTCGCAAAAACTCATCAAAAAGTTTCTCTTTATCCTTCCATCATTATCAGAATCAAGGAAACTAAAAGGACTTGTTGGAACGACCCTCTTGTATTTGGGAAGAGAGAATGCAGGATTTGGATAAATTCTGTAAAGAAACGATCTATCTGAGTTTCTGGAACATTCTGAGAGATAAACACTAGAAGAGCAAGAAGAACTGTTGAAATATTCTCTCCCTCCTTTTCTATCCACTACAGTAGAGCCGTTTATGGTGGTTGGCACAGAAGCAAAATTCCAAGACGCCAGAGAACCAGAGGGAGTAGCATCTGCAACTATCCTATTATTAGCAGTCGTATTATTATTATTATCCTTATTATTATCGAGGCTCCGAAAGTCAAAGAATCTTCCATTCTCAAACCCAAATCTCGTACCAAACAAAAGGTCTTGATGAGAGTGTGGTGTTCTCTTCTCGAGGAACGTGTTGGAATCGTTGTAAACATCTTGGAAACTTCTTTTCCCACATAACTTGGACTGTTCCCTTTGCTTTCTCGCCATTATAACGTGCCAGTGGTTCTTCACAGCATTATCAGTTCGGCCAGGGAAAAGCCTCGCTATGAGAGCCCACTTGTTCCCGTGAATTCGATGAGCTGCGAGTAACCTCTCTTCTTCCTCTTCCGTGAACGGTCTTCTGTTAATTCTTGGATCAAGCTGATTGAACCACCTTAATCTGCAACTTTTCCCTAAGGAACCAAAACATGATCATATGATTAAGGTTTATTATGAATCACAGACACAGAGACATGCACAATTTTTATGCAGATAATTAACAACTTTATCTATATATGTATACAGATGTTAAATATAAAGTGCTTAAGGAATGAATCAAGTTGGCTCTAGCCAGGTGCAGTAGTATTAATTAAAGGTAATCAATAGTAAACCCTTGAATTAGATCTTCCAGTGTTATCTAAGATTTTTAGTCAACTTGATGATAATCAATCAAACTTATGAGAGATTGAGATATATATATATATATATATATATATATATATATATATATATATATATATATATATATATACATGAATGATATGATAAATGATATGATATATACCTGATCTTCCTTGGAGCTTCTCGGCAATTGAATTCCAGTTTTGAGCACCGTATTGTTCAACAAGTTGTCTAAGCTTTTCATCCTCAGCAGGTCTCCAGTGGCCTCGGGGACAAGTCTTAGGGTCTTCACCTGCTGAAGAATCCTCCATGGAATGAGGAAGGGAGACGGCTACTGTGGATGGAGGTTGAGGGTGGAGATATTATGGTGAAGGTAGCGGCGAGAAATCTTGAACATCAAGCACAGAAAAGAGAAGTGAGGAAGAAGATATATAAGTGGAGGAAGGAGGGGTTGGTTTAGGGTTGTGGATGGTAAGTCACTTTTGTTGTCTTCACACGACAGATTGTGCCCTGTGTACATGTACTTAAATAGAGACCTTATCAAAATCCTCTTTGCTTTTAACAAGAAAAACAAAAAAAAAAAAACAAAAAAAAAATGGAAATTCCTATTGCCGTTCCTTTTCAAATTCCCTCAATTATTATATAAACCATTTCACCACGTTAATAATCAAATCCACTTGTTTGGTTACCGTATAGTTCTTACTAAAGGGACGTCTCTCCTTGATCGAAGACTGTGGTTGATTTCCCACATCATTCATAAAATGAAGCAGTTTCTAAGCAATATCGATAGACTAAGTTGTTGGAAATTTTATCATTCTTACATCAAATATTATTATATATGCAAAATAAAATCCTTCCAAAATATTTCTATCTATAATAAATGCTCATACAGAAAACATCTGCGCACCTTTTTCTGTGTCTTGTATTCTACATGATGAGTTGCATATTTCTGTGTATCCTAAAATATTATTAGTTACCAACTTATTGATTTTTTACTTCATTAAAAAAATAAATAAAGTAAAGAGTATTCATATCTCTTAAATTTGGTATAAATAGATGTGTTAAACTTATCTTTATTTTAAAATTTTATCACATTCATTCGATTTATGAACTTCAAATTCATTTTAACTGATCCTTACATTTCATATTTTTCCATAAATAAATACCTTGAACTTAAACTGCATTCAAATTCGTTTTTCTTTCCTATAGGTATTCTTTTATTGTGTTACAGCTAAATTATTTGTATTAAATACCTATCACTCATTAATCCTTTTGGTACAGTTTATTTTTCTCATATGTGGAATATACAAAAAATATGAATTTATAAAAAATCAAAAAGTCTGTTTTATTTATTTCTGAATCTATTATATTCTAATGCTTGGAAAAGTGATCTCATATAAATATAAAATAAATAAATTATTGGAATTTAAATAAATAAACGATTGAAAATTTTCCTTTTGTTACTTTATATGGTTTAATAAAAAAAATAATATTAAATTTGTAAATGATAAATTTTAAGGATTACATGAGATAAAATTATAACTAATGTCTTTATTAGTAAAAGGAGATTAAATGTAAAATTAATTGAAACAATATATAGTTTAAGGTATATATTTATAAAAGAAGTAAAGTTTAACTATCAATCAAGACTTACTGAATTTTAAAATATCTAATTGAAAAGAAAAAGAATTCCTTTCTGATTAATATATTTTTACCTCTTGTTTATATTTTAAGTTTTAATTTAGTATTTTTAGTTAAAAATACTTTAATACCTTTAAATTTCTATGTTAGACTAAAGTTATATGTCTGTTAGACTAAAGTTAATGATATATGATAAGAAATACCGTGTCCATTGATTGATAATTATATTTTTAAAAGTAACAGAAGAACTATATTTTCTACGAGTTGTTTCTAGAAGACTCAAATAGGACTTAAAACTAAAAATATAAACAAGGCCAAAAATTAGTCTAAAATTTAACATTGAAAAATACACACACATATTATATATATATATATATATATATATATATATATATATCAAAGACAAAAGGCATGCACATTTAGTATGGTTGGAATTTAGATGAACAGATCGATTAAGTATTTAGTTGACAAGTTTTTATTAAGAGTTTACTTATAAATTAAACAATGAAACTGAAATGATGAGGTCGATAAGTTTAATAAAATAAGGTAAAAATTAACTTGCAGCATGTATACATTAATAATATGTTGAATTAAACACTTTGAAATACTTGCCTCATATTGGTAGGTAAGCAATTTTCTTTTAACACTTTATTAATTTTGAGGGATAAAACACACATTATAAAAAAAATCAGAAGAATTACCAAGCATATGTTGTCTATAAACCCCTAAAAAAAAATTTAACATAATTGTTCCTCTATAGTATTTCAATTACCAAGCATATAATATTAAATTCATTCTGCGTATAATAAGTCATTTTTATACATGTAGAAAAAAGAGACAAACATGACGTTAGAAAGCAAAAATCTCATCATTCAAGCAAAGATTAATTAATGAAAGAAAAAAAAAACTTAAAACGAGTCTATGTTATTATAAGTTCCAATAAACTCATTAAAATACCTCTTTCGTCATATTGGTAAGTGGACAACTTTCTTGAAGCCAAGATGATCAATTTTTGTAGAATAAAACACACAAGTATTAATATTTCAATTCGTTTCCATTATATACATAAAGTAAAAAAGGGAAATTATTACAAACTTGAGTTAATGTGAACGACGAAGAACTCACAAATTTTGGACTTTGATTCTTGGATTTTTGTTTTTATTTTTTACTTTTTATTTTTGTAAATGAAGAAAATTTAATTTGGAAAGTGATCACTCAATATTCATTAAATCTTTATCGGAGTTTAATTCTCGTGTTTGAAGAAGAGATACTCTAGATAATGAATTAAGAAAAAATCGACCAGACAAGTAAATACTTTTTTTCTTATGCAAGTCCTGAACATTTTAAGTCATCTAAGCTCGTTGTTATAATCCAATGAAAACCCTAGACTGTAAATCAAGATAACTGCCCCTTAATTAGCATTGATTAATAGTTGTACATTATAATCGAAATTTTCATTTTCCTCGTCTTTCTTCGCGATTAATTGTTCAAAGGGTCTCTTACTAAACTTCGTAATCTGAATTCTGCACACGTCGTGTCGTATAAGAACATTAAAAAGATTTGGATCGAAATATTGAAGAAAGAACGATGAAAGAGCTGTCACAGCAACCATTTTGGGAGAGGAGCGTTGCTTATGCCCATTTATAGTATTGCAGCAATTTTACATTAAAAGTCTATATTGAATAGGTTTCTTTTTGAGATGGTTCAAGTTTTTCACCGTTAGGTTTCATAAACTGATCTTAAGTTCTTCAAACCTCAATAAATCTGACCTTGGAAGAGTATATTGATTTTGAAAACCATTTTTATGTGTACGAGAACAACCAAGTTGACAGATTAAAACCTATTTTGATGCGTCCATTAATTCTCTTTTTGCATCGTTTAAAGTACAGCCATAAATGGAAAGAATATGTTTCCATTTTTTCGAGTTGAAGAGAGAACTTATCAATAAAGCAGTCCCAGAAATTAAAAACGCACGTGAAGGCCAACGGACATGAAGAAGAGAGAAATGGAGAGGAATGAATTTGCGTAGTTGATTTAAATCCGCACATTTTATTCCTTATTATCTGCTAAATACTCAGCTTAAGACAGTCTAATAAACGTTTCAAATCCAAATATCTCCCTTTGATGTAAGATTGTTTGAAAAATTGTTTTGAAAGCAAACACACACGAAGTTAACTGGTTTAACGATGCTCTAATTAATTAAAATTGATTGATTATAAGAAGAAGATAGAGCAAAAGCTGGTGAAGACGACCAGAATTTTGTGAATTGGTAGTGATTTTAAGGGCATTAGAGAGTGAGAGAGGTGTCAAAATCAGTTTTTAATCTTAAGGATTAATTCAAATGGCGTGTAAGTATAGCATCAAGAAAAGTACTTCCAAACCGTCTGCCTTTGTTTTTCATTCTTCAATTCCATGCAGATGGCAAGTCAAATGAAACATTGAAACATATAGTGAAGTAACTATTATTCTAATGTGTTTCTTAACCGATTGAGATTTCATACCCCACGAAATCAAACACTTATCTTCCCATCAAAATATGAATACAGTTTGTCCATAAACATCAATATATATATATATATATATATATATATATATATATATATATATATATATATATTTGTGTGTGTGTTTTGAAGATAAAATTACCTCACAGTTGTAATTGTTAGGTCTATCCATCCAACAGATGAATTGTATCTTAACCAAATTGTCTTCTTTCTAATAATTCAACTATAGCGTATACATAAATATAAACAATGGAACACTTCGATAGCAACACATTTCATCTGAAAAACCTAGGGATTAGGTTCAACCCTCAAAGGATGAAATAGAGCTCAATAAATTCACTGAATCCTAAACCCTAAATAGTTCTGTCTTAACTTAATCATATCAGGTTTGAGTTTTGGAAAGGCTACTGACTATTTTCCCCCAACATATTATTTTTTATTATCAGTTAAATTAACATATTCTTTAATGATAAAATTACTGAGTTGAGCACAAGGTGTACTCAATTGAAGACACTCATTCGATTGCTTCTTAGGGTTTAATACGTGTTGGAAGTGAAGATTTGTATTGTATAAATCCAAATCTCATTGGATGTTTTCGTTATCTCATGTTTGTACATAAATTTTCAACCAAACTCTCGTATTTTTAAATTATGGTTTGTGTAAATTTATTTTTAAAAAATAAAACATATATAAAAGCTGTATTTTCACCAACCAAAACATTAAAAACTGAGATGGGAAAGCATATGCAGTAGTGGTAAATAAATGTTAGGTCTCTGAAGGATCGATATATTACTATTATTTTTTTACTTGAAACATTTTTGTTTTTTCAGATTGATTTATAAATTGCAAAATTGTTATATATCTACCCTTGATACCACACATCTCCCAAAACAATAAAGCTTATAGTGTAAACCATGGATATGGATTGCTGAGAACTTTTACTCACCACTTTTTTTTATTACTGTTTTTATAACTAAGAGGGAGAAAAAAAGAAAATGGCGAAAATTATGAGATAGAATAGATACCAAAATAAAATGAGATATTAGAAAAATAAATTATAAAAATGCTTCAAGTAATTGTACATGCGAAAAAATATATAATTAACTCATTATAAAAACTATTTTTGGACTATGGTATGGAAATTACCGGTTGATTTTGACGAAGAAACATGGTAACTGTAAAGGGAGAATAAATTATTTAATAGAAATCCTAGCTACAAGCAATTATTTTCAATAAAAATCTTAGAAAAATGATTTTGGTCTTCCTCTGTCATTATTACGAATTGAAATGCTGCACATAACTAACTAGTAATAGCTTTTGCCTGGTCACAAGTAAGAACAAGTCCAGTCACAATGTATTAATAATACAGTCATAATGTAATAATCCTGCAAACTTTTAACATATAATAAATATAAATTAATCCTTTTTGTAGCCTAACGCGACTTTTCATGAAGATCAGACTGTCAAAGCAAAAAAATTGACCCCTTTCACCAATAGGATTCTTGCATATATATACCTGAAGACTCATCAACTCAAAACATTTCTTGGTGCATGCAATCTTGAATGAGTAGTTTATTTATTTTTTTTCTTTTACAGTTGAAGACGTCTTAATAATAGTCTATATTTTGCTGCTCAACAAAGATAATAAAATCAAACCTAATGGCATATTTAAAGATGACCCATCTAAATTAAAGGGGTGTGGTAATGTTAGCTAAGCAAAGTTTTAAGAAAGAAGAAAGTGGAAATTAAGTTGAGGTGGTCTCTCAAATTTGAAAGTGACTACAACAGAACCCTTGAAGGTTGAACCCTCATGAATGAAATGCATTCTTAAACCACCATAAAAAGGGGATGGAGTTAATTAAAGGTGGTTACACGACAAACCTTGGTTTCCCAAAATAATCTTAATTAATATTTACTCATGTTGTGTGTTTGTTCTACTTCGCAGTGATGATTTAACAGATATAGTAGTATAGGAGGATTTTTGGTAATACTTTTGTTAGCTGTCATCGACAGTATATATCAACTTCAAAACAAGGGGGAGCCAACTTTGAGAACTGGCTTCATTTCAATTTACACTGTAAAACTATTTATTAAATAATTAATCCGACAAGCATTCAATCAAATAAACTTTGTGGTTGAATGTTGTAAATTGCATGTTAATAAGGTAGAACGTACTATCGTGCAACATGTTGTAAAAGTTAACTTTAATTTGTGCACCAGGTCTTTCAGAGAAGCTGTTTGTTAAAGGAATCATAAGAAGGTAACATTGTTTTCATGAATTGTTTTGTCAATATATATATATTGTTGCTTGATTCAAAGCAAAATATGTGCCACAACAAGAGAGAAATAGACCGTTAAAATGATGGTAGCAGTTCTACATCTATCTCTTTTCTCCATGCGTGGTGGGAGTGTGGGGAGAAGCAGGAATAGAAGGTTTTGAAATAGCTTTCAAACAGTGAATGCAAACTTGCATAGGCAAACATCCATTTCCTTCAACTGTCTCTGTATGAAAACCATAACACCTTTTCTTTCTCACTCACCTTCCCACGTAACCTAAGCAACCCACCATTTTCATATATAATCATAACCCACACCCTAAATTTCACATCAACACTCCCTCAAAATCCTCAACAAACTACTTTGACTCTTCCCATCCAACTCTTTTTTCTACTCATTTATCAATATAGATACCACATACCTCTCTCTCTCTCTCTGTATAATAATAACATATATCATCATATACATATATAGAGATAGACTCATTTTTCTGCAGCTTGCAGACCCTAACCTTCCTCAGCTTCCCCTTTTTGTCATTCTCATTAAATATATTCTGTTACAACCACGCTGGCTTCATTAATTCAAATGTTGCAGAAATAGTATGCCAAAGTTCAGCAATCCCCCCATTGGACTTTTTATAAACTCAAGAAGGTAGAGTTAAAAAATAAATAACATAAAGTATATATAGAAATAAAATGAAATCATACCCTTAAATAACACTACCAAACTCCAATATATTTTTTCTCTCCCCTTCTCTTGGACCTATCTATTTGTATTTACATGTTTTCTTGCATGAAGAAATAGCTGGTTCAATCTGAATTCACTCCTGCAGCCATACATCAACAGATTCATGGAACACTTTGCCGTGTAATCCGACATGAGTGAAGTAACCCACAAGAATGTACTTTTGCAATAGACTTCAGTTTCTTGCTCTCGTAGGCATACAATATATGTATATATATTATACCAGTCTGAATTAATTATTGTACATATATTATTTATTATTATTATTATTATAAGTATTGAGTGTGGAATTTTATTTTATTATTATTATAGGCCCACTGAGGTACGGTTCGTTGGCAAATTAGTGGTGTTGTTTCTTGAATGTCTCGCAGTTTCAGCCAAAAGCGACGTCCCCATTCTGCGCTGTGATAAACCTCCAAAATGTATAATTAGTGGCATCAGACAATGACACTTCACCTACCTACACAGCTACCCTGTTCGTTGTCCGTTTTTACTTTATCAACGCTTAAATTCCCTAAACTAATTATGAACTAATGTTAGTCCAACATATGCTCAGAGTCAATTCATCAAACAATATATGTGCAACCCATGGGCTTTCGTTAACAACCAAAAGCCCATAAACATTAGGGTTTTCCGGTCCCGTTCCTACACGAACCCTTCACCCTGCTTCATAACGTTTTAATTATTTTTGCTCATTTTTTCGTGTATTTTATCTCTTTATTAATTAAATAAAATATCTTGTCTTGTAATTATATGATAAAGTTATGTGAAATTTAGTAGAGATATTACTATTTTTGTTTTAGTTATCCGTTCTCTGTAGGGAACCTAATCCAGATACAGTGGTGTGTGCTTTAGAACGTGATGGGATGTTCAAATCAAAGTCGGTGAAGACTTGTACTATTTGCCGTCATTGTGTAGAACTAAGGATACTACTTTATCATTTGATTGAACAATTTTTTAGTATTGGTTGGTTACTAGAAACACCAGGCATGCTTAATGCCTTTTCTTGCTGTCAACTTGGCACAGAAAAATTAAATCACTAATTATTCTTGCACTCATCTTTTTGTTTTTTCTCAAAATCAGGGCAAACAGAAATAGTATTGTAATAAAAATATTGAGAAAAAAAAATATTTATACATTCACAGTATCCTTTTTCACTGAATAATAGACTGCTATGCGTAATATTAACAGTGTAAAGATTTTATACTGTTAAATAGATTAGTATTATGATGTTATGTTATTGTGTTGAATAGAGTGACATCTTACCAACCGATTCTGAGAACTACCCTTTTAAGAACGCAAATCAAAACATAGTTCTCTTCTGACATCATTAATGTATGCAGAGTGAGCTTTGATATATATATATATATATATATATATAGTGATAAATATTGTATGTATGTGTTCATAAAACTCTTTAATCAACCTCCCACTTGCTCAATGGATATCGGTTAATCTCATATTTGATTATTTCTGCTGAGTCATATGTCTGTCTAATCATTTTCGGTAAATTGGCAGATGGAGCAATTAAGAACAGGTTAATGGGACAAAGCAATAGTTTTTAATTTTACCTGCTGGTTTTCTGTCAAAACTAGTTGTTCTGGGAATTTATTTTCAGTTTTAAGGTCCTTACAGTATTTATCAATAGCTGTCACTATTTCATGTTAAATTTCATAATTTTCATTTGCTTCAAAACCTTGAAAGCGATACTTTAAGAACATCAGCTTTGTATATGTGCCAAAATTGAAGAGGACACGAAGAGCATAATCATAACAAAGCTGCATAGACTTTGACAATTCATGATATTATAAAGTGAACTAGTGATCTTTTTCGAAAAAAGTTACAGTGGTTCGATGGCGAAACTATCCCCAGGAGAGGAACACAGAAAAAAATTAATTGAGATTGATGATGATATAGATAATTAAAATATTTAATTAAGTATCAAAATTATTCTGTTAATTGAATTCTTAAATTTATATTTGTTTTTCAATTCGTCTATGGCTTACATTCCTTAATTAAAATAAATATAAGTGCATCGACTTAGTTAAAATTAAATAGTTCAGAGACTTAATTAAAAAGAAATTCAATAGTTCATCACCTACTAAAATAATTTTAAAAAATAAAATTCATAAAAAAGAAAACATATTTTTGTCATTTTTATCAAATTATACAGTATAATCTTTATCAACTATTATGACATTATATCTCTATCATTAAATAATTTTTATCAATTCAATCACTAAATTATAAATTTATATTATCTTTACTTTTTCTGTTAGATTGCTAGACTTAAACATCTAAGTGTATTTCAAAGAAATTATATTACTTTAATTTTAATCTATGGCAATAAATTACGTATTAAATACTCTTTGATTAATATAAACTTAATATGCATAGTTTATATTATAATGTAATTATTTTATAAACTAATTTATTCTCATACGGTTATAATCATATTATTATAAATACGTTAAAATTTTAGATGAAATTCAAAATAGTTTTTTATTTTTAAAAGTAAAGTTTATGTAAAAAGAATTAAAAATGTATTTAATATTTTAGGAATTTGGGAAGATGTACTTAAGCCTTGCTTTATAATTTGGATTTTTTCATCAGTTTTAAACCCAAGTCTATTCCTTTTGGATTAACCTCGTCAAAAGTTTGGGTTTCATTATATCAAAGATATCTGGGCCTTAGGGCCCACTTTTATTAAAAAGAATAAGGGTGTTGCTCCCTCCACCATCACACCTTTCTCTTTTCACCTCCTCAATTTTTTTTAATTCCAATTATATCCTCAAATTAAAATTTTTTACTTTTACTATTTTAATTTATTTCAAACCTAGTTCTCCTTACATTATTAAAATACATTAAAAATATATTCAAAAATAATAAATCAAAACATTTAAATTAAATTATTAAAATATTTCCAAAATAAAGAATAAACTAATAAAACAAACCCTAAAATTAAAAACGTAACCTTTAAACGGGTGACGTCCTTCAACGGATGTCAATTTCCGTTTAAGGAAAAAACGGATGTCGACATCCGTTTTACCTTAAACGGATGTTAACATTCGTTGAAGGATGTTGACATCCGTTGAAGGATTTTGACATCCGTTGAAGGAATCCGTTGAAGGATTTTGACATCCGTTGAAGGATTTTGACATTCACCTCTGTTTAAAGGTTACGTTTTTTATTTTAGGGTTTTATTTGAAGGTTTATTCGAATACGCATCTTGAGGAAGCAACACACGCACTGCACCACTCCACACACTGCACCACGAGAGCGACACTACACCACGAGAGGGAGACTGCTTGATAATTTTTTCACCACCACCAACTTTTACAACTTGTAGTATCTCACAGCGACAAAAGAAAGAGAGGAAGAAATATAATGTTAAAATAAAAGAAAAGTATTTTACTCAGGGAACTATAATAGGTTATTATAGTGAAATAGGTTGTGAATGGGTAAAATTAAAAACTAACTCTAAAAAAAAAAATTTACTTAGGGACAAAATAGTAAAGGAGAGGTGGAGGGAGAAAGGTGTGGTGGTGAATGGAGCAACACCCAAAGAATAAAAATGTCTTGGTGTTACAGTACTACGGAATTGAAGTTTTTTCATATTTATAGCATATGTTTTGCTACACATAATAAGGATTCTAGATTTTACTTAGCACAATTACAAATTCTAATCAAAATTTAGGGTTTATAATTTAATTAAAATTCTATTTTACGCATATTAAAGGTATAATAAAAATTGGAGGTCTGGAAAAATAAAGGTTTGAGTAAGAAGTAATATTAAGTGTTTAATTTGTATTATTTTTAAAAATTGATAAATAAGATATTTATTTATAAAAGAAAATCGCTTGAATATAAATGAAAAAAATGGGACAAACACCAATTTTGGTTAAACGAGCATTCTCCATTTTTAGAAGTCTTTACACGATATTTCCTAAAATATATCTTTTTTTTTGGAAGATATAAAGCACGAAATTAATAACCTTAAAAAATATATTTTATCGAAAAATACTTTTGAAATACATTGCATGCTTTAAAATAGATTCAAGTAAACTTATTTTGAAATATAATAAACATTTAAGTAAACTTTAAATTATAACTATGCTTGTCTTACTTTCTACCATTTTTAGTAAACTACACTAACTGTTTTACAAGTTGCATATAATTACTCGATATTTTTCCACTTTCACAACAACTTTTCCGAATGGATAATTTAGCGTAATATTTCTCAAACAACAAGGAGATGAGTATAATGTATAAACGAAATGTTTATGAAATATTTTTAAGGTGTGTTGAAATAGATTTATTTAGTATCACAAAAGCTCAATAACAATACACTTTACTTTTTACTTTTTTTTCCTAATCGACACACTTTACTTTATTACAAACTAATGAAACTTTTTGTTGAAAAGTTTGAAGGAAATACTTTAGCTTTGTTAAATTGCATCACATGTTTTGAAAGTTAGATGCATCAAGTATGATAAAGTTTAAATTTTAGTGAAAAAAATGTTATTGTAAGTGATATTAAAGTCTAATATTCTTGATATCGTTATTTAGGTTGGAAATCTTAAATAGATCTTAGTTTTTTTCCGTCTTAATTAGGATTTTATTTTTGTAAATTTTTTTCAATTAAACCTCGGTTGTTAAATTGATTATGATATTTATATAATCGATTATTTTGTCACTTAACCTTTTTAGTTATCCATTTGTCTTTCTTAACTGATTATGTTATCTGTATTACAAATTATGTCTTTCTATTTGTTTTAATCGATTATATAACTAATGTAATCGATTATAATAGAGTGTTTTGGATTAGTCTAACAGATTATATCACTTATGTGATCGATTATTATTATGAGAAACCTAGATTTTTAATATGTTTAGGCATATTTCACTAATCAAGAAAGGATTAATACTTCTATCACTAACATGTTAATGATTTAAACATTTGTTATGTCATTTTGTTATGCAAGAAAGATTAAAACCATTTCTAATCTTTTAAAACTATTCATTATCAAAAACCAATATATCTAGGCTCCTCCTATCAACAAATGTCATTAGGTTAAAATGACTATATTCATTCACTTTAAAGTTTAAGGACCAAAATGTATCAAAATTTTAAAGATGCATTACTCACAATTAATAAATAATAAATAAAAACAAAAATTACTCACCAATGATATTGTTCCTCCATGATTTCCCAAGCTCTAGTACTCATGACACCACCAAATTTTGGGTCTCAGTTCCTATAGATATCACATTGTTGCACCTAATTAATTTACGTGGCTACGGTGACTAGAAGGACCAAGATCAATCAACAAGTACACAAGCTTTCTAGCAAGATGTCAATGTATGCGAAACATGTAGACCTCAACCAAAAACGAAAAAAAAAAGAACCACTCACTAGTGACATTGAGCAGAGGCAAGAACAGAGGTGTTCAACAAAGTTGGCTTTAATGACAAAAATGAAGGTGCTCAAGAACTCCTTCAATTATGACAGCGGATAGCAGGGACCTCTTCAATGTCACGATAGAACATAGACGGAGGCGAAGGAAGCTTCAGTGGAAGCTATGGCGTTTGCGAAAGTGTAGTGAATTTCGTTGGAGAAGTTCAAGAAATGAAATGCATTAAGTGACTATAAAGCGTGCACAATTGGTTTGTTGTGGAGGAAAGAAGGAGAAAATTACAAAATTAAAGTTGGCGCCTTTACAATTTTCCAAAAGATTAAGTCTAGACATACCTTTAGATTTCAATTATTAGAAAAACCAAACCCTAAAGGCTAATATGCTTTAGTTTTACTAATAATTGAAGCCTAAAAGGTTGGGTTTAATGACAATTTTAAAATTTGGAAAATCATTAGGATTTGGTTCCTTTACAACCAAAACATGAATGATGTACGTTTCAATTCCCCAACAATCCTAAGGCCTAAAATTACAAAAATTTTATTGTGTTTTTACATGCTTTGTTTGCTATAAAATTAAAGTATATCCTAAGGCCTAAAATTACAAAAATTTTATTGTGCTTTTATATGCTTTGTTTGCTATAAAATTAAAGTATATAAGGTGATTTCAAAATTCAAATTTGTACTAGTGAAAGGTTATATTAATAGTGTCATTTGAATTGAACAAACAATAGACCTATGAGATCAAACAAACCAAAGACAAAAACTATAAAGATTGAACCATCCAAAAATTACAAGCATCCATCCGGTTCTCCAGAAACATGAATAATTGTGCTTCAACGTTTATAATCTTACATAAAAAATATTGAATTCAACATTTTAACGTATTCAATATTTTTACTGACAAATTTTATGTATTACCAACAGATTTTGGTTGTTGATAATATCAATTTTTCATGATAAAAATCTTATAATCATGATTCATTCCTCGAAGTAAAATTTGTTGCAGACCTTAGTTTGTTTTTATTTTATTTTATTAAAATGTCCTTTAAACTAAATATAAATATAGAATGCTATTTAGTTAGGTTCAATTTAAATTTAATGTAAATTTTATATCAAACCAAACTAATGTGGTTATATGTTTCAATAGATTTTCGCATGTGTAATCATAAAAATGTTAAATATTTCATATTACAAAATGGTCCAATAGAAAAACATTTATATTTTTTTATGATTGTCCTTGCTATAATCATAGTTTCAATTTTTTCTCATATATTTAAACAAATTACTTAATCTCATAGATTAAAATTAACATAAATTTTGTTTTAATAGGTGTAAACATATTGTAAGTAAACTATACAATTATAAAATAATCTCCAAGATACATACTTACCAATGTTTATTAAATTTTAATTATTCCTGAACATATAATAATATATTAAAATGCAATAAATAGTTTTGTTCAGTTTGATTCGATTCTTGATTTTTCAATCTAAAATTCAAACTAATAGTTCAATTTAAGAAAAAATAAACTCAAAGAAAATTAATTTTTTTATTTTTTTCATATATCTATTTTTAAATACCCCTAAATTTTATACGATACTTTAGGTTTTATTTATTTATTTCTAACTATAAGAGATAAATATGTAGTAAATATTTTTGTAAAATAGTTGCGATTGCATTGTAATTTATATTTACCTTTTCATCATAAATTAATTAATTTTATAAAATGTATATTATGTTATTGAATGGATTTATATGCACTGAAATGTTATCTTAAAATTTTATTAAATGTGATTTATTAGAATGACAAATTGGACTTTAAAGTCACCCTGTAGACGTTGGACCACAAAATAATCAACGTAAATTATTGACGGGTGGCATTTTCGTAAATAAGTGGGCATATAGATGTCTGTTGGGAGGGGTTCCGACGTCTATAATATTATAGACGTCGAGGTCCCTCCTAACACACGTCTTAATGCTTGACAGGTAGGTGAAAAATCATTTTTTTCGCCTTAGAGACGTCTGATCCCGTCACCCCGACGTCTATATTCGATTATAGAAGTCGGTGTCCCTCCTAACCGACGTGTATATGTCTGACAAGTAGATGAAAATTTATTTTTTTTCGCCGTACAAACATCAGATCTCGCCATCCGACATCTAAATGGCCTGACAGGGTAGGTGAAAAGTTATTTTGGACGTCATATTAGAGAGAGTCCCGACGTCTAAGCCAGAATAGACGTCGGTTCACCTGGGAAGCCGACGTCTAGTTGGCTGTTAAATCAGACATCAAACCCTCAGTTACGAGCATTTCGTCGTCTTCCTTCTCGCCTTTTCTCTCCGCAACATTACTTTTCCAGGTGCGTTTTTGTGTCTTTTGAATCGTTTAAACGTACTTTTATTCCGGTTATATTAGTCTTTGATTGATTATCTTTCATTTGAACCGATTAAAATGAGTTTTTGTTGTGTTTTTGTGTAGTTTTTCTCATGTCTTTGGTAGCGTAGTACTGCATTCTCCCTTTGCTAGTTTCCTCGTAAGTAAAACTTGCGTCTTTTGGATGTCTTATAGCGTTTCAACCCAAAACCGAACTTCGGTCCTTGCCTAGTTCTATTGTCACCGTTCGTTCATTGGCGGTTCTAATGGAACTAGGCAAGGACCCAAATTCAGTTTTCGGTTGAAATGCCATAAGAGATCTAAAAGACGCAACCTTTTCTATGACGAAACTAGCAAAGGAAGAAGGTGCTATTACGCTACCCAAAGACACGAGCTGCAATAGACGTCGGATAATGCAATGTTCAACGTCTATGGAGTCCTTTAAACGTCGGGGTCATGCAGTAACCAATATCTATAAAGACGTCAAACCTGTTTTGAGTCCGACGTTTGATTAACGTCATCACAAAGACGTCGATTCTGGAGCTAACGTTAAAAGACCAAAATAACAGACGTTAAATGTCCTTTCTATACTAGTGTGATAATTATTTAGGTAATAATAAAGCTGGATGAGATATATAGTGAATGTTAATAATATCCACTAGTCAATATTGAGCAGTGGATATATAAGTTTTTAAATGTAAGTCTCACATTCTAAGTGATATTTTTCCTTTTTGTTTTTTGTGAATTATATTCATTACTGTGTCCTAGTGATGGTGTGATTGTAATAATAGGTAATTGAGTGCTTTTATTAGATTTGTATATATTCTTAAAAGATTTTTCGTGATTTGTATATTTCTTGTTTAATTACATAAGAGTTAATTCAAGATTTTTAGTGAAAAAACCTAGCTAAGATTGTTTAAATTAATTAGATGTAAATTCAAATAGAATTGATCCAATATAAAATGTTGTATGTCTCTTTTTCTTTTCATCTTCAATTCTTTTAGTTATTGGTAATCCTTAATCACTCCATTAGATTTACCTTTTTAAAGGAATCTATTAAAGATTATGAGATATATTGGTTTTGAAAACCAATTCAGTCCTTAGTCGTGGTTTTAGCCTTTCTTTATTTTATAATGATGAGTTTGGTTTTAATTAATTCAATTTCGTTGGTAGACTTATTTGTGACTTTGTGTTGAGATACAAAATGACTATGAATGTAACAGGAAAGTTACATGTTTGGATATATATATTCAATTTAATACAACAAGTACACATTTTATTTTTATCACAATAACAAAGAAAAAAAACCTTTAGTTTTAATACAACATCTTTAATTCAATAGTTTTCTTTGAATAGTATTGATGGTCAATATGATTATACACATGTTTAAAAGACTCCCTTCTTAATTAATTATATATTAACATTAATTTTTTTAATAAATATACGTTATAATTACTAAATACCAAATATATGTTCAATTACTTTAATCACTAATAAAATTCGAACAAAAATTAATAATTAAAATTGTTGTACTATTGTTATAAATCTTTTTCTTATTATACTAAAAAGTAAAATATAATAATACTTGTTGTACTAAATCAATTATTTAATATTTTACATATACTTTTGTAAGGTAATTCAATTAAATTAACTTATATATTTTAAAGAATTTTCTTTTACATATTTGCATCATCTCCTCGTACAATTATAAAATGAATATTTGTTGATATATATATATATATATATATATATATATATATATATATATATATATATATATATATATTATGGTTATCAAGTTATATTTTTGTTGAGTTGTTAATCTTAAAACAACAAAATACAAAAGTATTTTTCTAGTGTATATAAGCATTTTTAACATAATATAAATGTACTTTTACTTTACAATAGACATAATTAATGAAAACATGTTATTATTGTATTAGAAGATGCATTTTACATTAGATGTAAACGGGTGAGCTGCATGGACAGGTTTGAAAGCCCACAATAAAAATTGCAGAATGGATTGGGATTTTGAGCCCGTTGATGACATCATGGAATTAATTAGAGATACATGGCTTGATGTATTGGTTGTTTGGCATTGTAATTGTGTGTAATCTAATTTATACATAACATTGGTGAAAAGAAACAATTAAAAAGGAAAATTCGAGTAATCAAGTTTCACTGACATAATTATAAATTTTCAATTAGCACATAAAAAAGCATATCAAGATCAATGCTGGATGGACCAAAATATGGAGTGACATAATGGGACGAGCCAGTCTGATTCATCTTTTGTAGGTCAATAAAAAACCTAAACAGGTCGAGTTAGTTCTCATTGCTATCTCCAAAAGAAAATGTTGGATAACTCTTTAAGATTACGAAAAAAAAAACATATTTGGTGTCTAAGTTGAAAATATCTTAGTTCAATTTCCATCTTATAAAAGCTTAGAATCTTCCTCTTGAACTTTAGGAGTTTTACAGGATCAACAGGTGGGTAATTTAAAATCTGTTGACAAATCTATTGGTAATAAAGATTTCTATTATCGACAAATATTTATGTTGGTAAAATTTGTTGATAATTTAAAATTTTTATTGTTGATAAATTTGTTTGTTGATAAATTTGTCGATAAAAAAAATAATAAATTTTTTATCCAATATCTTCATTCCTCAAAATTTAGAATGAATTTCCCTTTTTAATCTTGATTTTTTTTCATGACAACGCTTCCCTCAAAATGGAATTTATGAGTGCGAAACATGAACACAACAATCAAAACAAAAAATTAGGAATGATAAAATATTACAAAGTAAACATAACAATTCCACTGGCTCCATCAAATACAAACACAATAATAGAGAATTCTCACGTAGGTTGAATTAAGAGAAATAAAGCAACCCAAATACATCTCTTTTACAAAAATCAAAACAAAAGTACAAGTGAGTTTCCAAATTACTAGAACAAGTTAAGGTTTTGGGAAGTGTCGAAGGGCGAGATGCAATGGAATGATTTCTAGAAGTTGAAGGTTTCTGGAAGTTATGCGTGACACTTTATTAAGGGAAGTCGAAAGGAGAAACAATTAGGCTAACGTGAGAGCGGTACACGATGATTTATTATTCTGGTGAGGTAGTGAACACCAACAATAACAAGACAAATCACAACAAATCATGGTGAGCTTAGAGACACTTGTAGTGACAACTATAACAAATAAGGTTATATCCAGCTTGGTAAGGGTCTAGCACGAGAGGTTCTCATGGCGATTGGTGATGTAGAGGGTAAATGAACAAGGTGGTTGCATATCAAAGTCGTTGCCTTTATTTATAATTCATACTCAATGAAAATTTGCTAATGTTTGATATATCGTAGCTTTTTTAGAGTAAAGGATTTGCTTAGGTCAATAATCGCATTCATGATCCTGATCTTACTTAATTGAGTGTATTAAGTAAAGAAGAACAAAAACGTGAGAAAAGAATAGAAGAATTGAAAAAACTGAAAAAGAAAATAAAAGAAAAAAAAACAAATAATAACCAAATAATAATATTTATCAACATACTTTTTGTCAGTAATTATTAAAGAATTTTATTGACAAATTTATCATATATAATTATTAACAAAATATTTTATTTTATCAATAAAATTTACATAAGAACTTTATTGATAGATTTTAAATATTATTAACAAATTTGTTCATTTTAATATCAATTTTTTAGAGGAATTTAAAAATTAAAAATAGTTTATTTGAAAGTTATTTTTATGAAAGTGATTCCATATTAACAAAATATTTTTCTGGGAAGAAACTAACTGCTAAAAGACATTGCATGTCACACGAAGAATAATTAGGCTACAATTGTTGAACTTTAAACCTGTACAACTTTGAAATTTGTCCCCTATTAATAACAAAAAAAACAAAATAGGGAAACGGCAAAACCATACATGTATTTTGCCTATTCTTTATTTTGTTTCTCCATCGTGTTATTTAATTCTACGTTAGCTTTCTAAGATATATTAATAATCAAACACTGTTCAAAATATACAACTTTTGACGCGTTCACTTTTGACTTTGTTGAATTTTTTTTTGACAAAAATGGTATATTTTGGATCAGTGCTTATCATTGTCACTAACTCACCAATGTGTGCAAAATATACAGCGGTTGATGGTCAGAGACAACCTAATTTCTATGTGCTTTCTTTCTTTGTCGCGAAGACTTTTTATTATAAACAGTGTGAAAAGAAAGGAAACATATTAGACATTATCTGCTATGTATTAATTATTATCATCATTATTAATTATTATTACTGTTGTAATTATTTTTATTATTAGTTATTATTATTAAGTTTGGATCTGGCTTGTTTATTTATTTATTACATAGTTTGACTTTAACTAGTTTACAAGTGTGATATGACCAGAAAAAAATGTTAGTAGCTTGTTTTTATAAGAAAAAAAGTTATAGATAAACAAATAAATTTAACTAAGTTAACAAACCTAAAAGGACAATAGATATTAATTATTATATAAATTATTTTTTATTTTCAATTACTAATATTAAATGAGAAAAAAAGAAGAAGTCATTATATTAAAAGTTAACAGATCCACAAAGATCGCTAACTACTTATCTTGTCATAGAATAAAAAATAAGAAAAAGTTGTATAAGCTAAAATAATTAAACAATAAACTATGTCAATTAATATCGTTAAACATTTGTAGCTTTATAGCTATTAACCTGTATGTTTTCTCCTAAAATTAAAAATTTAATATTAAAAAATAATTTTATTATGTGATAAAAAAATATAACAACTAAAAAATTTCAAATAAACTTGAGTTTGAATTTATTACCTATAATGAAATTCAAATTTTATAAATTAAAAAATATGATGTAATAAACTTGACTTGAAGTAGCCAGCTTTATATTATCATAATTATCTTAAAATTTATACTAATAATAATTTATAATTAAATAATATTATTAAAAAAATGTATGTTTATTTCAACTTATATTTTTTATTTCACTTTTCTTAATTCTCTAAATATGTATTTTTCTTTTCTTGTGACATGCATGTGTACAATTGATCAATCATAAATTCATATGTCCAGCACGTTTAAATTTTAAATTTATAATATTTTTTAATGTAAAGTTAATATTAGTAGTTAAAGATATATGTTATATTTACAAAATATGTACTATTACATTAAATATATATTACTATTATTGCGTAAACATGATTGTTGTCTGCTCTAACAGGCTTTCCCTATAAAACATAATCTTCTAAGTTAAAAGGATTTTAAAAAATTAAATAAGTTATTTCTTATAAACGAGTTAGACTAGAGCTTTAGTTATTGAAGCCATAGGTCCTGAAAGTTGGCCCGATCGATTTCAATTCCTAAAAAAATGCCAATGCTTCGTTTAAGTTCAAATATATGGTTGGTTTGGTACAACCCAAATCTTGAATTTTGATGAAGACTAAGGTTTTGAATGGTTATTTTGTTGTTAATAGCTGCTTATGCTGAATACTGCTCAAATTCTCTGTTCCCACCTCAATTTTCTAAAATTAAAATACAGAAAAAACACTGAATTACTGATAGAAATTTCAGTATCGTCAACCTTGCATAACCAAAACCAACCAGACCAATGAACCAGAAACTCTCCTTAAACACATTAAATGAACAACATTTGTGTATGTTTGATGATGGATCCCTTTGATAATGATGATGGAAAGAGAAAATGATGTATTTAATTTTAGTGAGTTATTGCTATTTGCTTATCCCACAATCCAAGTCCCCTGATTTGGTTTATTTGGATAAGATGGGGCCGAATGATTAGGACTTCGTATTATTAAAAAAGCAAAGCTAGTGGGTACTACTCGTTGGAGCCATTCTGCAATTTCAACTATATAATGATTCTCAATTAATTATATTAACTTCTCCATTGATGCCTCATTTGATTCTTTTCATACAAGAGCTTACTAACAACTGCATCGACCCATTTTCTTCATTTTTCATTTTTTTAAATATTAAAATACAAGTTTAAAAATTTACCAAAATTAAGAAATATCTTTCAAAAGGTAAACTTATATTCTAACCATTTTATTTAGTTATATATTCTCACCCAGTACCCTTTTCCCACCAATATGTAATTTTCATTTAATTGTAACCATTATAACTAAACAGCACTTTAATTTAAGATTGGTCTTCTCTTCTAAAAAATGTATTTAAGGAAAATCAAAGTCTTGCTGTATGCAGGAAGTAAAGTCCAAAGTTGGGAAAGAAGAGGACCCTCCTAACTCTGACTCTGTCAACAAGTACAAAATCTTGCTCATTTCACCTTACTATTTTCAATGTTTTAGCTATTATAAAAATGAAAGTTGCAACATTCCCTTCCATCACATTCCACGCCTGAAAATGGAGCAGTGACGTTGTATGACGTGAGACCCTACGTCAATACGCACAGTAAAATAAATGAATCTCTGCCGAGAGACTTATTTGTACCATATACTTGATGATTGAGTGAGAATTTCATCTATTGTTTATGTATGGAAGATTTGAAGTCAGTATTAACATTAAGACTAGACATATTTAGAATGAAAGAAACGTAGGGGTAAAGGAGAAGCAACATTGTGCAAAATGCATCCAAGTCTTGTTACTTTTTAATGGAAGTCTTTCATGAGTTTTCCACTTGCTTGCCACTACCAAATTCCAGAAGCTCGGCTTTTCTTAAAGTAAATTACATATCAGAGTTCTGTTCATAAAGAGACTGGTCAAAGAATCAAGAAATAATCTTTTTAAAAATACTCATAAAAATATTTGCTATATCAAAAGAATATCTTTATTACCCTTTTTTACTTATGTTAAAATATTCAGCAAACCATGAAGAAAGAAACAGATTTAGAGAATAACTTTCAGATGAAAAAGTGAAAAGAAAAAAATAACTTATCTACATGTGTGTTAATTTTTTAATTTGTGAATAAATTAATTTAAATTCGCAGAGAATTTTATTCTATTTCTCTTTCTTCTAAATCTTTTTGAGGAGTTCCCCGAATGCAGAAAGAGAATAAATAAAAGTATAAGAATGATAAATAATACAATGTAGTAAGAGAAAAATATAAAATAAAAAAAATTAGAGATGTTATTACTGTAAGAGTGTTGCAGTAAAGTAGTGACAGAAGTGGTTCCAGGTCTGTCAAGATAACCTGTTACCTCTTAATTAATTAGTGTGAATGAATATGACTAATTTCTCTTCCCAAGATTTTCCTGTGTTATTATCTATGTTATAACTTCAAAATTGAAATAAAAAGTTTAGATAAAGTCTCCAAAGGTGTATGTTAAACTTTGTTCAGCTTTTTAAAGTTTATATTAATCGCGGAGATCAACAACGAATAACAGTAAAAATGACTAAAATGAAAAGTAATTCTAATGAAGTGATTTTAGTAGCATTTATCTTTCTAAAGAGAAGTTTTTTTTTTTTTTTTCATTTTTGAAATTATTTGAACGCATCCTTAAAGAAACATGTAATGTAATTTCCACTGTTTTTCTATTAAGGTCGTTGAATTCCTTCCATATTTTGGTCCAATCATTATGAGTTTCGAAGGTTTTTCCTTCAGTTCTAAACAGTTACTTAACAGTATATAGAGGTTCTTAAAGCTCCCACTTGTTAATCTTGGCATTTGTCTTATTTGTTGCGATTCCACCAACCTGAACTCCTAATCCACCAACTTTCTTCTGTAGAAAACTGTTAGACTGTGTTATTGCTATTTGGCTTGGCTATATCTCTATGACACTAGTCAAAGACCTATTCTAACTTCTCTTCTCTCTCAACACAGTTCTGAGATTCATACTCATCTGTCTCTGTACACAGTGGCAGGGTAGGAAGACTGATATGGTCTGTCTGCTTCTTGCTTTCTAATTCCACAGGTACCCTTGCTCCCTGTGGTCATTCATCTTAATTTCCATCAACAAAATCTATATCATGTGTTTTAAATACTGAAACTTATTGCTCCTTCTGATGAATGGTACTATCTGTTGCAGTCCTAGTAAACTGATTTCAATCTGCAGCAGCAGATGATACGTGTTATATAGAGTGATGCATGCATGTGATTGCAAAAAAAAAAAATGTGAAAGAACGCTTTAGTCCTTCCTCTTAGATGATATTTGTTAAAATTCAATCTTCTAAGAAAGTTTTTAACTTTTCCTTGTACATGTCTCTGGTCCCATGTTTTGTTAAGTCTTTTCTGTTACTGTCACTTGATCTATCTACTCGTATACTGGGCTACAATTTCAAACGAGTTGTCTTACAAAATATGCTGTGGATCCTCACTGGATACAGTGGATTTTGAGGCCGGTGATTCTCCCAGCTAAAGACAAATAAAGATATAGATGCTATCAAGAGAGTTAGTATTTGCAGTAGGAATTTCATTTCAATTTCATTTCTGGCTTGAGTCAACATATATCATGTTGCGTATCTCTTCAATTTGAACGTGTAAAGAATCATCGAACAATTTTGGTTTTTTTCATTTTGGTTTCCGGAGCATGTGATTTGATTTCAAGAGTGTGTTTTTATTTTTATGTGGATCGGATTCTAGAATCTGCAGATTGCAGATAGAAGATCATAGTTTAAATGATAAAGCAAAGAAGAGGTTTTTAATATTTATTTTACTTTTCCAAATACAGAGGAGGCCAATATGATAGGTATAATGGTACTTGTTATGTTAAGGTGGAATTTTACCTGTCATGTCAACTCATGTTTGACTGGATCCAGTAACTTTTATTTTTAAAAACACATTTGAAATCTCGTGGTTGGCCGAGTAGGATAATATTCAGTACTTGAACAATTTCAACCATGGTGATTCATCAGAGAATGAAGTAGCACCAAATCCTCTTTTCATTGCCACACTGATATGACTGATTCAATTTTACAGATGAGAAAAGATACTTGCACAAGTTATGTGAGAGACATTCTTAATCTGGAACACGATTTTTTTCATGTAAAAAACTTATGTGGATTTGAACAGGATGAATCATCCAACTGATTTATGATGGCTTTACTATATTTGTTGACTGAGGCAACAAAACTCACCAGTGTTTCTAGTATTTTTTTTTCTTTTTCCTATTCACATAGATTAATAGTTCTACCTGAAAGTTCACCTGCTTTTTTTTTCTTATTCTTTTGTTTCTCTTACCAGATTATAGTCATCCTAGAAGGTTCAACAAGATTACATCACTGAGCAACTCTGCCTGCTGTACTATTTCTCAAGGTGTGTAAGGAAAAATATATATTTATAGTTCTTATTTACTACAGATTTCAAAGAATTTTACTGGCTCATTATTTATGTTTCTATAAGCCTAAAATTCTGCTTGAATTGTATAACAGGCGAATCATGTCATTAGTTAGGTCTGCTGATGTTAGACCAGGCTTGTCCTCTCAAATTTTTGGTCCTGATAAGCATAGGAGCTTGTACATGACAGATTCTTACTCCAGCGAGAGTTATGAGAAGTACTTCAATGACTCTCAAACAGAAGAACTGATAGAACCATCTAACTCCAGCATCTCTGAAAGTTCAATCCCCCCTGATGTGGCCTCTTCTTACCAGCTTACGGCCAGTTCAGAAGCTTCTGTGGTTGCCAATAACCAATTTGATTGTTCTTTCATGTCCACAGTGACACACGATGTTTATGAGGCAAACTATGGATCAGATTTGATGGAGAATGGAAGCCTCGATTCCCGTGAAAATGATGGTCTAATGAGTTTAAAACTACAAGCATTGGAGAGGGCATTGCTTGATGACAGTGAGGCTGAGGAGGAGGAGCTTGAAGAGGAAGACATATTTGAGGCTGTTCAAAGCATGGAAATTGATCCAGACATTGCAGAGTGGTCTGATTCCATGCAGAATATGGTCCTCCATGATTCACCAAAGGAGTACTCTTCTTCAGATTCCAGCATCAGCAGCATCGTCAGCAGCACCAAAGAAATATCACAAATTTCTCAGACCCCAAAGCAGCTGCTTTATGAATGTGCTATTGCACTTTCAGAAGGAAACGAAGAGGAAGGATCATCCATGATAAACAATCTCAGACAGATGGTGTCAATTCAAGGAGAGCCTTCTCAAAGAATTGCAGCCTATATGGTTGAGGGGCTAGCAGCTCGCCTAGCGGAATCCGGCAAAAGTATTTACAAAGCTCTGAGATGCAAGGAACCACCTTCTTCAGATCGTCTAGCAGCCATGCAGATACTGTTTGAGGTTTGCCCATGTTTCAAATTTGGATTTATTGCTGCTAACAATGCAATTACAGAAGCAGTGAAAGATGACATGAACATTCATATCATAGACTTTGACATCAACCAAGGAAGTCAGTACATTAATCTAATCCAAACACTTGCTTCAAGGTCAAGTAAGCCACCCTATGTTAGATTGACTGGGGTTGATGATCCTGAGTCTGTGCAGCGATCTGTTGGAGGCCTAAAGAACATAGGACAAAGACTAGAAAAACTGGCAGAGGCACTTGGTCTGCCATTTGAGTTCCGAGCAGTGGCATCAAGGACTTCCATTGTCACCCCATCAATGCTCAACTGCAGTCCTGGGGAAGCACTTGTGGTGAACTTTGCATTCCAGCTTCATCACATGCCTGATGAGAGTGTTTCAACAGTAAACGAACGGGACCAACTTCTTCGTTTGGTGAAGAGCTTGAATCCAAAGCTTGTGACAGTTGTGGAGCAAGATGTGAACACAAACACTACCCCCTTCTTGCCTAGATTTGTTGAAGCATACAATTACTACTCTGCTGTGTTTGAGTCACTTGATGTTACCCTTCCAAGAGAAAGCCAGGACAGGATGAATGTTGAAAGGCAATGCTTGGCCAGAGACATTGTCAATGTTGTTGCATGTGAGGGCGAGGATAGGATAGAACGATATGAAGTGGCAGGAAAATGGAGAGCAAGGATCACAATGGCTGGCTTCACTTCATCTCCAATGAGCACAAATGTGACTGATGAAATCAGAAACCTCATTAAGGTGATGTATTGTGACAGGTACAAGATTAAGGAGGAAATGGGTGCACTTCACTTTGGTTGGGAAGACAAAAACTTGATCGTTGCTTCGGCATGGAAGTTACCAAGATAATGAACTATGTTAGTAGACACACTTATTGTAGTACTGGTAATGTAGTGTTTGCTTGCTTGTTTAGTGTGTAGAATACTTCTGATATTTCTATTCTAGTCTTTGCTTGCTTCTCCACATGTACACACTAACTTACAATCTTAATCTAATAACAACATTTTCATTTTATCTAACATGGGTGGAGGAGGACAAAGGCACAAAGTAATGGCGATCTTTAAGTTTAAGCTAGCAAATATTTTTTAATTTCAAAATTTCAGAAAAAAAAGGGACAAATATAACATGTAGAGATGTCAATTTAATCAATGGCCTATGCATAATCATAAGTTTCCTTTTAGGGGTTCTCAAATGAGAGCCCAAAAATGACCCCTCTGGTCTCTTTTCAAACGGTTAAGGTCAAGACTAAGGTGCACTTGATTTCATTAAAAAAAACTTTAATTAACTCCTAAAAAAATATATATTGAGTTTGAGTTAAAAATCAAGCTACGTTGTCTCTTAGCCTTTGACAGGGTACACTAAACCGAAGGTCAAGGACCATTTTGAACGGAAATTTGAAATGGACCATCATGGAGATGAGTTATCTTGGATCGAGGATCGAAATGGGTCGGTCAAAGCCAAAGGTTAAGAAAGGCTAACAATTGAGACACATCGAACTAGACTGAAGGTCAATAAGAGTTGGTCTAGGTTGAAAGTTGAGATGTGTCGACTAGGGCCAAAGGTCGAGTCGGACAGGCCAGGCCGAAAGTCGAGACATGTCAGCCCAAGCAAAGGTCGAGACATGTTATTTTGGCATGGGTCGAAGGTCGAGATTGTCAATACAGACTGAAGGTTAAGATGGATCGACCAGAATCGAAGGTTGACATAGACTTACTCAAGCCAAAAGGTGTGATGGGCACGACATAAATTTAGCCTAATTTGGCCAGAATCAAAATTTGCTTGAATTCAATCGAGTCAACAACAACTAGAATTTGATTGAGTTGGCCTTGATAGAAATTTGGCTAAACTCGATCTTGTCGGCCCTTGTAGAAATTTTATTGAGTTCTAAGTCAAAATTAGAGTGAATTTGACCTTGTTGGTCCTAGCCGAAATTTGACTGAATTCAACCTAGTCAACCACTACCAAAATTTGGTCAAATTTGGCGAAGTCGATCTCGAGCAAATTTCAGCTCAGTAAGCCATGGCTGAAATTAGGCTGAATTCGGTTGAGTAGCTACGACCGAATTTTGGTCGAATTTAACTAAGTCAACCTCAACCTAAATTCGATTGAATTCGACTAATTTTGGTTTGGTCGAATTCTTCTAAGTCGGCCACGATCGAAATTTGGTTGAATTCGATCAAATCATCCCTGACCAAAATTTAACCTAATTTGACGAAGGATCACAACTGATATTCGACTGAATTGGCCTTAGTCGAGTTCCATTAAGTGAGCCTCGACTAAAATTTGGTCAAATTTAACCAACTCATTCCTGACTAAAATTTGACCAAATTCAGTTTAGTTAATTCCGATTAAAATTTGGTCGAATTCGATTAAATCTATCTCAACTCAAATAGAAGATCGAGATAGGTAATGTGCATTGAAAGTCAATGCTAATTAGTTTGACTGAAAGTGGAGACAAACCTATTTGTATTGGTCTTAGTACATAAGGCAGACATTTTTATCCTAGACTTTATTTTTAATGAAGAAGTCCTGTAGACTTTCTTTTTTCAAAGGGGGCGTTTTTACTTTTGTAGACATTTCTTCCGTGTGGACTTTTGTTGGCATTCTCCCTTATATTCTCAATTACTTGAAAACCCCAGTTTTTAAAGCTATTTTAGGTAGGGTGGACAATCAAACTACTTAACTATTCTATTAGATATGCCCTGCTATTGTAGATGCTTGAAGAGTTATAACATCTTAAGGTTCACATTCAACAATGCTTCATAATGATTCAAATGATAAGCATTTAAGCTCTTGAAGAGTCCTCTCTTTAAAGTTAGCTGTGATGGAAGAAAAGTCATATCATTTAAATGTTTCACCAAATGTCACGATCCATACTTAAATTATGAGTGGCGCATATAACTATAATTTATTTGGCCTTATCAACCTAATACAATATCAAAACACAAATTTAAAAAATCAATGTGAGTTACCGTAAATTTGGTAGAATGTCCCTACTAAATACAATAGTCGATATATTGATTCTGTTAAACCATGCAATATACATGTATATATACATAAATCCAAATCCAATGATAAAGTTCCAAAACCACACGTCACCACTCTACTAAATAACAAATGTGATGAAATAAGGATAAATTGAGATTCTAGTCCAATATAAAAAGAGAATTAATTTCTTAGTTTTAATGAGGGTTGAAATCAAAATCTGAGTAGAAAGTTGTACTTTTATGTGTTAGAAGTCCTACATTGATTAGAGATAAGACTAAATTATAATATATAAATGGATGCAAATCTCATCTTACAAGTTGATTTTGTGGAAGTTGAATTAGACTTAAAGTCCATTTCTTAACGTCATGTGATATAGTTCGAAGTTAATAATGTCCTGGTAGAAGTCAACTAAAAACTATTTGATTAAAGTGGATTTAATTGAAAGATACTTTATTTTGTAATTTTTAAGTAGTTATAAATTTTAAAAACTCTAAAAAGGTTTTTCCTAGTGATATAATTAATATGCATTTATATGTGAATAGAAGGATTTTTATAATTAAAAATGATTTTTTTAGTAAACCTAAGTTATTGGATTTTGTTAGGAGTGGAAAAATAAAATGTGTCAGGAATTACAACTTGTCCCGTTCGTGGATTCACCTTTTTTAATTTTTTTAAAAAAAATTAATTTTTATTTATATATATACTTATAAATAAATATTTAAAATATATTTAATCATATAAATATTTTCTAAGATTTCAATTTATTAATTAATATTTTTTGTTAGATAAATTAAAATAGTTATTACATTTACATTTTATATTACTCTATTATAACTAATAATTTGAATTCAATTGGTAAGTGTTAATAATTTAAATTATAGTAATATTATATATTTATATTTTAATATAGAAAAATTAATCTTTTTAATTATTTTTAATTTAATTTTTATGTTAAAAATATTAAAAAACAAAACAAACTAATGAATTAGGAGTGGACTGACCTGTCTTTGGCTCGCCAATTTAGCAAGCTAGGTGAGCTGTGTCAAAATGGGTTGGCGGATTGGCCCGCGAGCTACAACCCATTTTGACATCCCTAGAATTTGTAAACGACTTTTAGAATTTAAATTACCAATGAGTATTTTCATCGATAATTATCCATTATTAAAATTAGTTTGTAAGATCCAAAAGTAAATTATACTTTTATTTGATAATGTATTTGATGCTTTATTCCGTCAATAAATTTCAATATTAATTTGTAATTTCTATTATCGTCAAACGTTTTGGTCAATAAAAGAGCGGTTAATTTCCTGTTAAGTTTAATGAGACTTTTTTATATATTAAGGAGCGATGGATGAAAAGAAAAAAAGAAGAAGAGAATGAGGAGGGGAGGAGAAGGAAGAAAGGCATCAGTGATAGTGGTGCAATGACAACAATGGTGGTCGGAGTTGGAGAAGGAGAAAAATGAGAAGGAAGAAGAAGAGGAAAAATAAGAGAAAAAATAGGAGAGGGAAGGGTTTGAGGTGGTGGCAACAAACACGATGGCAATGACGACGATGGTAGCAATGGAGGCACAACAAGGAGAGGAGGAGGATGAGATGCAAAAGAAGAAGAGAAAAAAGGAAGATGAATATGAAAGGGAAGAAAAAACCCTAATCGAGATATTTACTGACAGATTTTACTGACAGTAAAAAATGTGTCAAATCAAGAGCAACTGATAATAAATTTGATAGGAAAGTCTCGTCTTTTAACAAGGATTGTATCATTTTTTGAAGTGTATCTTGAAATGAGAGAGTGTCTTGTATAACTAGTTGCTTGTATTGCTAGTTGCTTGTATTGAAATTCAAAATATCCTATGTACAGTTAAATGCATCACAAATTTCTTTTTATGTGATACGGGACATGATTCACGAGATTTAAGTGTTACTTTTAAGCTCTATATATAGGCATCTTATGTAAAGTATGATTTTATGTATGCACGTGAGTGAAACTGGTGAAATCTAAACTCCAACTACTAAAGTTCACCCTTTATTCTTTGTAAATTTATCTTCTTGCACATAGTTGTAAATTAATGCATTATTCCTTAGTCTAGATGAGTTGTTAAGCATACAATTATTTAGTATTGCATGAGTCTCTTGGAAAATGATACTTGATCTTACCATTTTATATTACTTGAACGATTTGGTACGTTTGTCAAAGAGTTGACACATTTTTGGCGTCATTGTCGGGGACTCATAGTAAATACTAGACTATTGTACAGTTTCTAACCTATTAAGACTTTATTCTTTTTGTACATAGCTTACTCTTTTTCTTGTACATAGATATTCACATTTTGGGCTGACTTGTGGCTTTAGCCTTATTGTTCTCTAAGTGTATACATGGTAATATCCACACAAGAAGGATTGTGTCCTCAAAACTATTCTTGTAGATTCTAAGAGAAGGAATGATAGTAACACAAGGAGACAAAAAGCTTGAGCACAACAAGTTGTCCCTGTTTCTCCCTTCTATGGCTAATGCTCCTGGTGTGCTTTGAAAAAGTTAGTGGAGAGGAAGAAGCAATTGAGAATGTCTAGTCACCACCACTCTTTGATGGGCAGCAATAAACTCATGCCTTACAAGTCAATGTTGATTTATTATAGGTTGTGGGCGTCTAAAGACATCAAAGCTAGTGCAAGAGTTGAAATGAAGACTCTTTATTCTAGGAGAGCTAAGTTGGTGACTAAAGGTGGTTCAAGATGTGTTGGTGGGAAGTAAGGAGCACAATAACAACTAAAATCATGCTTCATTGCCTCATTCGTCAGGCTCGTGACGTTAAACAAGTGCTTCCTAGATGACAACCCAATTCTAAACCCTTCTTTTTCTTTATTTTAGTTGTTCTGTGATGTTTGTGTTTGTATGTGCATTTATGACTTGTATAATAAGTGTTTGTAATTTTGTTTGTATTCATGTATTGCATGATTTTGTGGTCTTGTAATTGTGGTTTTATGTTAGTTTTTGCTTGGTTTTAGTTTGAGTGCATGAGTCTAGTGTTGTGTTCCTTTGGTCATAGTTTGATAGGCCAAAACTTTGAAAATCATACACTCTGAAGGATGCTCGTTCAGTCACACCCTATTTCGCCTTGTGTCAGGCACAAAAATTGGCCTCTAGAGCTCCATCACCCTACGGTGGGTACTTGATGTTGAGTGTCATACCAAAACTTGTGTTTTGGTTTGTTTTTTCTGATATACTGTGCAACGGTAGTATGAGCGCCAGTGTTGTAGAGGAAAATTTGGCTTGACACACTTTTGTTGTCTGTTGTGAGTTTTTCTTTGCTCTACACTCTTGTACATACTCCTTTTAGTGTCTTAGTTGACATTTCTCTCTAATTGCTAACCATGGGATGTTGCTTTTACTTTGAGCTTACTATTAGCAGGATTACATCTTTCTTAGTGTTTAAAAGATTCAAAACCATTATTGGCCAACCATTAAGTCATGCCAGAGCTGAGTACCCTATCACATGAAGAATTTATTGCTCAAGTTGCATGGCCTAGGGGCTGATAATGCTAAATTTTACCATTATTTAAGCATCATTTTAGTAGCAAAATCAACTCTTTTCTAACTTATAATTTGTTAAATCCTCTTCTTTTGTCTTGTTTTCTAAAGGTTTAATAGGTTCGGAGGTCCTTATATTTGTGGGTTCGTTTCAATTGGGTCCTCCAATTTTGAAAGTGATCAATTTGGTCCCTAATTTAACAAAATTGAGTCAATAATACCCTTTCCGTTAAATGTAATGGACGACGTTAACTTTTTAAACATGTGGCATGTTGAGGCATCCTTTTATTTGCAGGTTGCACAGTTTTATTTGAAGGATGCTTCAACATACCACATGTTTAAAAAGTTAATGTCGTCCATTGCATTTAACGGAAAGGGTATTATTGACTCAATTTTGTTAAATTAGGGACCAAATTGATCACTTTCAAAATTGGAGGACCCAATTGAAACGAACCCACAAATATAGGGACCTCCGAACCTATTAAACCGTTTTCTAAATAATTGTGTTTTTGGCTACTTTGATGTACTTTCATCAACAATCCCTTATTTTGTAGCTAAAAATGAGCTTGGAAGAGTCTCCAACAAATATAGAGCTGAACCAACCACGTTGCACATGCAGAAACACTCGGCGGCAGGAGAGAGGACGCTCGCCCAAGATAAGTGGACGCTCGTCCAGAGTGGAAGCACGAGCGGACGCTCGTCCAGAAGGCAGAAGAGGACGCTCGTCCAGCCAGGCAGAAGTGGACGCTCGTCCAAGCCAAGCAGAAGAGGACGCTCGTCCAAGCCGAGCAGAAGAGGACGCTCGTCCAGAGGACACTCAGTGGACGCTCGCCTAGGCAGAAGAGGACGCTCGTCCTCGGCCAGCTAGAAGTGGACGCTCGTCAGCGAGCTAAGAGGACGCTCGTCCATAGAAGCGCTAAGTGGACGCTCGTCTGGACGCTGTTTTTCATAATGGTCCGCGCCCGGGCGCGACAGAGGGGCGTCGGGCGCGATTTTCCAGAGAGTTTCACGCCCGGGCGCGACTGAGAGGGCGCCGGGCGCAACTTTTGCTGATGTGTCTATTTAACCCTAAAACGCGAAGGGGTATGTGTCTTTGGTTCTTGGTGCAATTTCACTCAGAGGAGAGCTTGGAGGGCTGCTAGGGCTCGTGGGAACACTCCCTTCTTCCTCTTGGGTTCTTCATCTTCTTCCATGGCTATTTTGTAAGCTTAAAGGCTCTCCATGGAAATGGAGAGCCAAACCCATCTTGTTGGGGTTAGTTGTAGCCTTTGAATCTTGTGTAATTGTTGAATGATTTGAATATATATATGCCTTTTCTATCAATTGCTAGTATTCTTATTTCCGATCTTAAAGCTTGCATGTAATGGGGACGTTCATGACTTGATTTTGGGGTTTCATGGATTATGGGGACGTAAGATAAAATCTTGAACTGAAATAAGAGTCCTTGTGGTCATTGATTCTAGGGATGGAAGATGATTCACATGTTGTCTTAAGATCTTAGCTCTTTAATGCGGGTTTGCTTGTTAGATTGTCCAAGGGATTGGAGTTTGATAAGGAAAACCTAGGCTCTTTCACCTAAGGGATTAGGGCTAGAGTATTTTAGTGGATTGACTTTAGTAAATTGATAGAGAGGAGATGAAATTGGTTATACACAAGAGTGCATTGGTGAAAACTAACCTTAACATTGTCATTTCATACCATTTCTAGTCTTTTCCATTTCTAAGTGCCTTCAATACCAAAGTCCAACCTTGTAATTACTTTTGAATTTATCTTTTTGCACATATTCTTAAATGTTGAGTTGTTCTTGAGTCTAGATGAGTTGTTAATCGCACAATTCTCTAGTATTACGAGTCTCTTGGGAAAACGATACCTGGTCTTACCACGGTTTATTACTTGAACGATTCGGTACGCTTGCCGAAATCGTTTAACAAGTTTTTGGCGCCGCTGCTGGGGACTCGTGTCAATACTAGACTTTTGTATGATTTTTAAGTTGTGTAGACTTGATTTTGTATATAGAACTAACTCTTTTGTTGTAAATAGATTTTCACTTTTATTTGGGCTAATTTGTGGCTTTAGCCTAGTTGTGTCTAAGTGTGTATGCAGGGAGATGTTCATATAAGGAGGACTGCAGCCTCAAAAGCATCATGAAGACCCTGAGATTGAAGAAATTATAGGACACAAGGAGACAACTATGTTGAGCATCACAAGCTGCCCCAAATTCTTTCTCCCTTGAAGATGCTCCAAGTACCAAGTGAAAGATGAAGAAGAAAGGGAGAAGGAAAAGGGAAAGACTAGTCACCACCACCCTTTGATGAGAGACAAGGAGCTCAAGCCTAGCAAGCCAAAGTTGATCAAGAGGATTGAGTATTTAAAGATGTCAAGGTAGTGGAAGGGCTAAAAAGAAGAATTTATGCTAAGAGAGTTGATTTGGTGGCTAGAAAGTGGTTCAAGAAGAGTTGGTAGAAGGAGCACACCAACAACAAAATCTGCACTTCATTGAGTAATTCGTCAAGCTAATGACGTTAAACAAGCGCTTTTGGGAGGCAACCCAATTTTCTTACCCTTTTTATTAGTGTTTGTGTGATTTTTGTGTTATGTGCATTAGTTACTTATGTTTTGCATGTTTGTGTAGTTTTGTATTGTTGTGATTTTTGAGTTGTAATGTTGTTTTTATGGTTTGTATAAGTGTATTAGGTTAGTTTTAGCTTGTTTGGTGTGTGAGTGCATTGAATGAAGGTCTAGAACCAAAAATCACATGGTGAGTGACCAATTTCGTAGAAATCTGCATTACGCAGAAAACTGATATGGCGCCCAGCGCCCCCTGCACCAGGGGCGCCCAGCGCCAAAAATGCTGGTTCTGCACATGTGTTGTTCTTGATTGATGATGAGTTTCCCATTCTTTTGCACTCTTTCACACACTTATTTTGATGTGTTTTTAAACCTTTTTATATTGTTGTACCTTTGGGAAGTTTGATTCTAATACTTCCCTCTATGATCATGTACTTTCGTCTTTGTTTGTTTTGACTTTCATTGTTTTGTGTCTTTGCTTTCTTTTGCACTTTTCTTTTAGTTTGTTTTTGGACCTTTCTCTTCAATTGACTGTGAGATACTAATTTTACTTTGAGCTTTCTTGTTACAGGATAAGATCTTCCTTAGGACTTAACAAGTTTAAAACCACCAGTAGTCATCCTTTGAGGCATGCGTGAGTTGAGCAACCATATGACTTGAAGATTTTGCTGCTCGTGTAGCATGGCCTGGGGGCCAGGCCCCTACTGATGGGGGAGGTGGAGCAGTTGCGGAGTATAAGCTACTGTTGGAGGAAGATGTTTCAGATGATGAAGCTAGTGTCCTACACTGCTGGAGATGCAAAGAGTCCATTTTGATCGGTTTTTCCGTTTTAATTTCAAGTTTTATTTACTTTCAGTATTTGTGTTTTTGATTTCTTTTTTGACTTGCCTTGTGGATAGTTCTTGTGCAATTGGTCTGGTGATTTGAGTGAATCATTTGTTATGCTTGAATTGAATACAAATCTGTTGTGCTTTCTCTTTATCCATGAGAATTGTTTTGAAAATCTAATTGAGATTATGTGGTTGATCTTGTTGAACAGAGATTGTGGTTGCTTGTATCTGTTTAGATAGATGCTTGGTTTTAATTGTGATCAATATTCTTGGCATGATGTTTATCAAATTTTGGAACCTTGAGTAAACCTGTGAGATGTTGTGTCTCAGAGTTTATTGATGAATGATATTACTTTGGAATCACAGTTGATTTTGCCTAAGTTTCTCTATTTGAACTAGTTACTTGCATGTTCCAAATGATCAAGGCCATCTTGTTCTTCCACCTCTTCTAAATTTTGAGCCTAAAAGCCAATGTATAACCTTTGAACCTTAAAGAAAACTTTCTCATTCCCGAAACCTTAAGCCTATTGAAAAATCCTTAACCTCCATACCTTGAGTAGAGATGAACATATATGTTAGGATAAGGAGCATGGTTTAAGTTTGGGGGAGTTCTTGTCATAAGGGGAGCATTGAGAAAACAATAAATTGAGTAAAAAGAAAGAAAAAGAAGAAAGAAGAAGAAAAACAAAATCATGAATTCAATGAACAAGAGTTGGGAAATAAGTTGAGAGTGGTTTATTCAATTTTGGAGAAAAAGAGATACTATGTTATAGCTTGAATTAAATTGTTTGGTCTCTTATCTCAAGGTGCTTTGTTGTCCAGAAAAACCAATTTTTCTTCTTAGCCCAGCCACAATACAAGCTTCAAAAAGTCCTTGTGCTGTAACTTGCTTGTTAATGTGTTTGATATTGTTGAAACGAAAGGCAAAGTTGATTTGTGTAACATTGTGATATTTGAGAGTAAGACACACATCCTTATACACCATTGTGCTTGAGTGAAACACTTTCTTTGGTGAGGATTGGTTCCATGCATTCATTGAAAACAGCTTGCCACTTTTGTTGATCTATCATTTGCATCTATCTTGTGACTTTTAATTTGTGAGCACCATGGTTGTAGTTTAGCTTGCTAAGGCCATGTTCTCTCTTGAATGTGATTTATAAGTTGAGCAAGCATGATTGATTTTGTTTATTTGATTCAAATTGACTCTTGGATTGTTAGACCATTGTGATTGAATTATTTCCTAGGGCTCGTGGGAACACTCTCTTCTTCCTCTTGGGTTCTTCATCTTTTTCCATGGCCATTTTGTAAGCTTAAAGGCTCTCCATGGAAATGGAGAGCCAAACCCATCTTGTTGGGGTTAGTTGTAGCCTTTGAATCTTGTGTAATTGTTGAATGATTTGAATATATATATGCCTTTTCTATCAATTGCTAGTATTCTTGTTTCCGATCTTAAAGCTTGCATGTGATGGGGATGTTCATGACTTGATTTTGGGGTTTCATGGATTATGGGGACGTAAGATGAAATCTTGAACTGAAATAAGAGTCCTTGTGGTCATTGATTCTAGGGATGGAAGATGATTCACATGTTGTCTTAAGATCTTAGCTCTTTAATGCGGGTTTGCTTGTTAGATTGTCCAAGGGATTAGAGTTTGATAAGGAAAACCTAGGCTCTTTCACCTAAGGGATTAGGGCTAGAGTGTTTTAGTGGATTGACTTTAGTAAATTGATAGAGAGAGATGAAATTGGTTATACACAAGAGTGCATTGGTGAAAACTAACCTTAACATTGTCATTTCATACCATTTCTAGTCTTTTCCATTTCCAAGTGCCTTCAATACCAAAGTCCAACCTTGTAATTACTTTTGAATTTATCTTTTTGCACATATTCTTAAATGTTGAGTTGTTCTTGAGTCTAGATGAGTTGTTAATCGCACAATTCTCTAGTATTACGAGTCTCTTGGGAAAACGATACCTGGTCTTACCACGATTTATTACTTGAACGATTCGGTACGCTTGCCGAAATCGTTTAACAGGGGCCAAGCCCCTACTGATAAGGGAGGTGGAGCAGTGGTTGCTATAAAGAGAAGGATGCCTCAGATGGAAGTGAAGATAATGTTCCATGAGCACTAGAGCTGCAAAGTGTCAATCTTTTGCAAGACTCCTTTTGTGGATAGTCCTGAGTTTAAAAGTCATGATTTATTTGCTTTTAGTCTCTCAATTCTAGTTTTAGTTCTAGTTTTTAATTTTGAACTTGTCTAGTTAGATAGTTCTTTTGCAAATAGTTTGGCGATTTGAGTGAATCATTTTTGTGATTGACTTGAATGAATCATTTGTGTGCTTGACTTGAATGAAAATCTCTTGTGTTTGCTCTTTGTCTATGTGAATTATTTTGAAAAACTAATTGAGATGATGTTGGTTGAGCTTGTTGAGCATAAACTATGGTTGCTCTCATTTGTTTAGATAGATGGTTGGTTTTAATTGTGGTCAATATTCTTGGTATTGTGTTTAACAAATTTTTGAACCCTGAGTAAACCTGTGAGATGTTGTGCCTCTGAATTTTTTATTGAATGCTACCACTTTAGAGTTACAATGATTTTGTTTGAGTTTCTCTTTTTGAATCATTCACTTGCTTGCTACATATGATAAAGGTCATCTTTTTCTTCTACATTTTCTTCACTTTGAGCCAAATAAGTCAATGCAAACTCTTTGAACCTTAAAGTAAAGCTTTCTCATTCTTATAACCTTAAGTTTAATGAAAGATTTTTTACCTCCTTACCATGAGTTCAGAAGAACATACATTTCAAGTTCATAATAATGGTTTAAAGTTTGGGAGAATTCACCTCATAAGGGAGTATTGAGAATTATAACAAAAAGAAACAAAAAAAGAAAGAAGAAGAAGAGAAAGAAAAATGAGTTCAATGCATGAAAGTTGGGAAATAAGTTGATAAGGCGTTTTTTCAATTTTGAAGTAAAAGAGAGACTTACGTTATACCTTGTTTTTATATATTTGCTTTATTAACTCAAGGTGCTTTTATGATCTAGAAAAACCAATTTTCCTTCCTAGCCCTAGCCACAATACAAGTCATAAAACTCCTTATGATGTTAACTTGCTTGTGAATATGCTTATTATGATCGAAACAAAGGGCAAAGTTGATTTGTGTGACATTGTAATGGTAGAAAGAATGACACACATCCTTATACACTAGTGACCTTAAGTGAAACACTTCTTTGATGATGAATGGTTCCATGGGATTAAGAAATGAATTTTCCAATGTAAGTTGATCCCTCAAAAAATTCCTGCATCTATCTTATAATCTTTTATTTGTGAGCATCATAGTTGAAGTTTAACTTGCTAAGGTCATACAATTTCTTTAGTGTTCTTTCCGAGATGAGCATGCATGATTGATGTATAATTGTTTTTTTTATTGAAATTGCCTTCTTAAGTTACCAGACCATTCCAGTGGAGTTGTTTTTTCTAGGCAAAATTACCTTTTTCTTGAGGACAAACAAAGTTCTAAGTTTGTGGGAGTTTGATAATGCTAATTGTTATTGTTATCTGAGCCTCATTTTATTGACAAAATAAGCTCTTTTATAGCTTATAACTTACTTAATTATCATTTTTATCTTGCTTTTTGTATATATTTGTATATTTGGCTGCACTTATTAAATATTATGTTAATTCATTCTTTTTGTAGCTAATTTTGTGCTAAGAATACCCTCTAACGAATTAAAGAAGCTCGGTAACCCAAAGAAGTAAGAAGAACATAAAAAAGGGAGTCTTAAAGTTTGGGTGGCGTTGGGCGCCACCTCCTTACCGTTGGACACCACCTCCTTACAGTTAGGTGAGCTCATTCCAAAGAGCCCACTGCTGAGCTTCTAAACCTAACCACTAAGCAAGCACATTCTAGAGAGCAACTCTGGTGTTTACGAAGATTTACGTTGTGCGACAGACCCCGTGTGTTAAGCGGCGTGTGTGTTAATATGGCAATTGAAGCCCCGTATCTTCTTGTAACTTGAAGGAAATTATGTCTTTGGTGATTTGGAGGCACGACTTCACTGTTTGGAGCTCATAGAGGTTGTTTGAGGCTTGTGGGAACAACCTCTTCTTCCTCCTTGTGTTTCCTTCTTCTTCCACCTTCTATTATGTAAGCTTAGGATCTTCATAGAAATAAAGAGTCAAATTCATCTTGTTGGAGTACATGTAGCCACTAATCTCTTGTGTATTTGTGTAAATGATTTGAATATATATGCCTCTTCCAAAAAATGTTAGTTTTCTTGTTTCTTCTCTTAATGCCTGTTGAAATAGGGACGTGGACAAATTAAGTATGGTTCATTAGCTCATAACTTACCATAACAGATTTACCTAAAACATTCAAATGAGCCTCCTTTTACAAGTGTGGGGACACCTTTTCACCTAGCATCGTTTCATCTTCAACCATTGGATCTTCTCTTATCCTACGATCCTAGCTCTTGGCATTGTCCTTCTCGGGTGACGACTCCCTCTGACGTCGTGCATACCTTTCCATTAAGTTTCTTCGTTGTTATGTTTCTCGAGACTATGAGGCTATTATATAACTATGGAAGGATGACAAAATGGCCAAAGAACATAAATTTTCATTGCATATTGAGACTCTCACCTAGATCATATATTGAATTTAAGGGCTAGATAATCTCAAACTATATAAAGCAACATCATGTCAACAAAAACTTCTCAATCAAAGCTAATAAGGATTAAGCATAACTAGAAGAGATTAAGGAATAAGACATATTAGCATAACCCTAAACAAATTAACAAAGGTAATAACCAAGCTAGCCTACGCCCAACCAAGTAAAAGCCCATAAACATACTATAAATAACATTGTTCACGAGGTAAATAATTATTTATTCATTACGATATTTATTACCATCTAATGCACATACCTAACTTGTGTTGGGTTATTAGGCTCCCTTCCTATGTAGAGAATAGGCCTAAATAATGTGGATCATTATGTCTCACTTTGATTTAATGGAGAGGTCAAATTGATAGGACACATAAGAGTCATTTGAAGAGAGAGAAAAACCAAGTGAGATAGAAAGGAAGAGCTTTCCCACATAACACAAAGTCTACACTGGTGTTTTCATCTTTGTGAAGTCATTCACCGTTGGATTGAGCTGATTTTTGGACAGTGTTGGGAACAATCGGTATCATCAAGTCGCACTACGAAATAAAATAGCGGAAAGCGTGTTATGGTCAAAAATCAAGTTAAAATAGTCGGTTTCAAAAATTGATTTTCTTAGTGAACTTTTATCAAACAATTGATGTACAGAAAATGTATAGAGTGTAGGGAGTAGAAAAAATCACACAGAAGATTTTTATCCTGGTTCGAATCAAAAGATTCTACGTCTAGTTGTTAATCACTATAAAAAGTGATTAACGATTTCACTAAAAACAGTTTTAGAGATTACAATAAAGTGAATGAAATAAGAATGATAAAACATTCCTTCAACGAACGAACTGGTAGGAAACTTCCTTCGACAATCGAACCAGAAGCAACCAACAACCATTTTCCTTCGACAGACGAACTGGAACAGTGCAGCAGAAAATCTTCCTTTGACAAACGAACCGGAAGAAAAACAACTCTGCCAACTTGAAGAGAACCTCTCCGACCTTTGACACACAAAGCGCGAGCTTCTCTTATTCACAACACTTAACAAGAGCAATGAACTAACAATTTGAGAACTTCCTTATATCACACTGTATTCTCAAGTGACTTAGTTTCTCTTTTCACTCATAGAGAGCTTCCCTTAGGCACACAACTCTAATACTCTCAAAATAAAAAGTTACTTCCTAAGAGTTGTAGAAGACACTATTTGTAACCCAAGGTTCGGAAAATGAAAAGACAACTCCCAACTGCAAAATATAATCTATTATCATAAGTGATAATCGATTATTTGTGTCCGCTATAAGGTTTTCAAAAAGTAATATTGCCTTAGACTGAAATAATTGACAAGAGAGTTTTTCATAAACAGAAATCAGAAAGAGCCTTCCTTTCTTAAGATTGAAGAGGGCCAAATTATTGGCAAGTAATTTTATATTATGAGAAATTATCATTCACATGTTATGTGGACCATCAACATTATGTTTGTTTACTTGTTCAGTGGTTTGGTCACGATCGTACTAAGAATTTGAATCAGATGAACATTTTTCTACATATCAGATATTTGGTTTTTTATCCATCAAGACAACAATTCTGAGGTTGAAACTTATTATCTCATGTTGAAAACACCCTTAAGATCATACAGGAATACAAGTCCAAAAATCGATAAAGATAATCATTTATTCTCTATATACATGTTAATTTTTTTTTCCAGACTTACATTTTAAAGTTCTTTTAACATTTTCATCATTATGTCTCCAATTGTGTAGCAGTTTTCATATTGTCAGAAAACTAACAAGAATTAGAAGATATAAAAAGAGGTATTCTTACGATACTTAAAACGTAATTTTTTTTTAAATATAAAGATTAAAATTAATAGACTTCACTTTAATTTTATATTTGTGACTTTTTTTAATTTTGAAAATTAAACAATTACAATTTATATTAATATGTCGTCAACTATTAATAATAAAATATTAATATATAATCAATAACAACATTATCAATTATTTTAAAAATGAGATGGTATATATTACCGATGCAAAAACAATGTTCTTCCGTTGCATTTTCTTTTTCATCCCAAAACCACCATTAGAGAGGTTTGAAGAAAGTCTAGTTAGCAATAGCAGAGACGGTACGATGCATATGTGATAATGGAAGGTATAAGTAGAACAAAGATTTTCTATTATGTTTTTTTTGTGTTATTTTTTATTATATTTTTAAAATACTGATTTTGATATATTAAAAAAATATATTTTAAGATATATTAAATGGACAACACTCAACCTAGAGTCCAAATTTTAAGAATATAATGGAAAGATGGAGTATGATGTGGCTTGATAAGGATGCTTACTGTTTATGAATAATTTGAGAGTGGAAAAGTGGATTGGTTGATTCCGATCCTAACCAGTTATGACCTAGTATTTCTCCAATTCTTTTGATAACCACACGATCTCATGGAGCTCATATCTCATCAATTCTAGATTACTAATTTACCAAAAAAAAGTCCTAAAATTGTCTTATTTGCATTTGTGAGAGAAAATAAGTTTATCAATTCCTATAATTTTGATAAAAAAAAATGACAATAGTTTCCTACCACTTAATTATATAAAGCAAAATAAGAATTAGAAAAGCCTATTAATTATAAGTTTATGTATATCTTCTGGACTAAAAAATTTAGGTGTTAATTACTGTTTACTGTCCTTTTGGGTAGGTTGATGGTAACGCAGTCCTGAGTTTCTGGTTGTGATAATTTTTTGGAGAATTTGTAGGTTTTAGTGGGAGAAAAAGGTTTATTGAAAACAAAAATGACATCCACATGAATTTGAGCCTTCTTAGAACCTCACAATCTTGTAATAATATCCACATACGGAGATAGATAATACATAATGAAACCGAAAAGTCGAAAGGCTTATCCAGAAGTTCAGGAGTGTATTTTCTAACAAAGCTTTAGAGAAAAGCACGTTGGAAGCTAGCATGGCTCTGGAGAAGTGTTTAGGAGTAACCACAGTGCGCACAGCCACACCCCACCTTTCTCCGTGCTTTCCAACTTCAAGGGAAAAGCTGCTTTTCCCAACTCACACAGGTTTCAAGAAATCCATGCCAAACACAAAACTCTCATACCAATCTCTCTATTCAACCTACCGAAAATCCCGTTTTGTTTGTAATGCTCGTGAAGCAGTAAATGAAGGTAAGTGATTATCTCAGATGCAAGCTTTGGGCCTTTCTATTTATTGAATTGCACTGAGTAACCATCTTTTTACATGCTTTTCCATTTTAATTCGTATTAGGAATTTCAGCATGTGTTAAATTCGATAGTCTACTTTCCAAAAGTACCTTAGAAGAGCTATGCTATATCCACCTACAAGTGCGAATTCTCCTAGCAGTACCTTGTTTTCAACGTTTTGAATATTTAAAAGGCATTCAATATTTTATAACAAGGTGTTAGAGGAATTAGAATTATTCTTTACTCAAACATTGACATGATTTGAAATATTTATTGTAGATTACAATTTACTAGATATTATGAAATTTTGTGGGTGTCATTATCTTTTAATGAATCTCACTTATTGTTCTACAATTTCTAATTTTTAATAAATTTTAATCGGAAAGAATGTCAAAGACTTATCTATGTTTTTATGGTTGGGTGAAAGCATTTAGGTGGAAATTCTAATTAAGTGATTCTCTTTGTGTGTTGTTTTGTATGATGAAATAATACATGTGCTCAAACTTGGCAGTGAAAGAGGTGACTGACTCAAGCTGGAACAAACTTGTGATAGCCAATGAAACCCCTGTTCTGGTAGAATTTTGGGCACCGTGGTGTGGACCATGCAGGATGATAGCACCTGTTATCGATGAGTTAGCGAAGCAATATGGTGACAAAATTGCATGCTACAAGCTTAACACAGATGACTCCCCAAACATAGCAACTCAGTACGGCATCAGAAGCATACCAACAGTTCTGTTCTTCAATAATGGAGAGAAAAAAGAAAGCATAATCGGTGCAGTTCCCAAGTCTACTCTGTCGGCGACAATTGAAAAATATATTGATTTATAAGCTGGTAGTGCCAAATAATGGCAAGCATTACAATGCCAAAAATGAAAGGACTGTAAAGGGAGAAGTGATAATAGTCACATTGCAAATTTCATTCTCTTTCATTTTTTTTCCATGCCCTATAAGGCAAAAGATAGTGTCTGTTTATATGTTCAAGAACCATCTTTTCATCAGTGGCTTGACACTTGGAAGTAATACTTGTACTCCTTTTTTCATTTTGTAAAGGTTACATTGGATAAACAGACCTCATTCAACGTTTGAATGTTGATTACTTCTCCGTGCTAAGGAACTTCAGATTGATCATTGCTTGGAACAATAATTTACAATTCCCCCAACAACCAGCTGCTTTTTGAATCCCAAAACTTGTCACCTTCCTCAAGCGAGTGCGTATATCAAGGATGAGTTTGTGAAAAGCTCGCAAGAAATATTAATAAAAAAACGTTACACTTGAATTCACAAGAAAAATGAGCCCCATCAGCCACACAACCAGCCAACAAATTTTCATTTCTTATATATAAAATCATATATTGGCACAGTGGCCTACGCCCTATCACTACCCAACCCAAATATTCTGCCATCATCGGGGGCCGATGGAAATACCATTGCTCATGTTGCATGAGAAGCTTTCAAGAACCACAACATCCATACCATCCACAACGGCTCTCAAGGAGAAGGTTTCCAATCAAATTGAAGATTATTAAAACCATTTACTGCCCCTAGCCCACTAAGTAGTTGGTTTGACAAATCCTGTTGATGATTCATAGCTTGATCCCGAGCAAGAGATGCCATTCCTCCCCTTCCATTCATGATTGAATTATTCACCACAGCAGCTCTCATTCCATTAGGCATAGCGGATTGACCAAGACCCATTGTGCCGTAATTACCAACCCCGACACCTGAATTACTGTTCATTGACCCATTACCCATCAAGCCATTGCCACCATTGAGCCCTGTATTGGCACTCACTGGCAGAATACCATTTACATTTTTCACATCATTTCCAAGAGAACCAACACCGATCATTCCTCCTGTGCCGTTAATCTGAGAGGACATCATCATTTCATGTATGATTTTCTGGACTGAGCTTTGAGTATCACTAGGGTCAGGATCACCAGAAATAGATGGCTGCTGCTGTTGCATGGAAATATTAGCTGCTGAGTTAGTTGTACTCATGTGATTGCCCGATGTTAAAGTAGGGTGAGATGTTTGAGGGGGGTTGTTAGAAGATGGCGTTGGTGATTGAAAAGGGGATGAGTTTGGCTGGACCTGTGGCACTGTATTGGAGGAACCTGGGGATGGAATCTGAACGGAACTACCTCCATATGGACTACTTGCATTGTTCATTGAATTTTGTTGTCTAGAATTCATTGAATTCTGGTGGAGAAGTCCAACGATAGTACTTGTGGTGGTTGATGTGGATGCTGAGTTGACATTGTTATTCACACTGACCATACCATTGCTAGAAGCAATTTGCATGGCAGCAGCTTGTACTGAGTTTTGATCACCATTTGAATTATGGGCCAACATTTGTTGCTGTTGCTGCTGCTGTAATTGTTCTTCATGCTGTTGTGCTTGACCACGAGGTCCAGAAGAACCATTTGTTCTCCGAGGGAATTTTGCCAAGCTATCTGAGAGATGGAAAAATAATAGAAAGAAAGAAATTTTATTAACCTATTATCATGATCAAACAACTGGAAATAATTATTAAGAAAACAAAATATTCATGAGATTTTGGGAAAACAAGATACAAGTTATCCTAAAGACGTAAACTTTCCCCCAATTAAGTGAGGAAAAAATTACAGAACAATAACGGAAAGAGTTAGAGCTCATTTTCCCAATTAGGTGCAGGGATCAAAGAAAGATGTCACTGCAGAATTAGTTTCATATAATCAATGTCATGTTAAACAAAAATGGTTAAATGCTTGGGGCAAAAAAGCACGAAGGAAAAGGTTTGCTCCTCAAGAAGTTCAGTCAACTTTCATCAGTATCATGACCTCAAACGTACCAAACTTCCTATTTGAAAATATTAAATGAGTGTATCTTATATACCTGTACCCCCCAAAATAGACACAAGGATATCGTAATGTTAGGAAGTCAGAGACATCAATACCAAGATACAGAAACAGGATTCAAGAACAAATTAAAACAGCCAACAAAAGAAGTCTTTCCTCCCAAATAACAGTCATGAATCTCAAGCTGAAATAGCCTAATAGTATACTCAAACAAATAAATCTCTAGGAAATGAACTCCAATTGTCCACTCTTGACTCCCTTCAACATCTATTTATCATTATTATCATAGCAACATCATCTCCAAGCCAGATTCCAAAACAAAATAACAAGAGGGACTACATATCAATTTCTCTATATGCATAAATCAGTTCGGTAGAGTATACAGAAATTACATATTGATATTTATTTCTCCTGGACATAAAAGGTAAATTTCGTGCAGGGTAAGACTTTATTCAAGTGACCAAACAACGAGACTTATATCAATCTTCCATGAAAGTTTCCTCCATTATCCCTAAAATCCAGAGACAGACCCTAACATTTAACAACAGTCGTTAGTAGGCTTTTCAAGTACAACTAGACATTTACAACTTGAATCTCCAGGACCACCCCTCTTAACCAGATCATGAACAATCAATCATCTATCATTGTATCTTTGACAACCTCTTTGTCAGAAGGAAACTTGCATTACCAGGGGTCGCTTAGAAAGGTTGGATGCAAGCTCCTTATATATCAACCAAATGTACGTTGAGACAAAAAATTATATCCAAAAACACAATTCTAAACTGCAATGTATAAAAGTCAAGTATGATATTAAATGCATCACAAGGCTTGCAATTTCTGCACAACGAAATTTTTTAATTGGAAAATAGAAATAGTAAAACCAAAATTACAGTAGTACAAGGAACAGAGTTCTCATCTCAAAATAAAGTGTTATTTACAGACCCATTCGTGTCCAGACTTAAAAATGAGAAATAAACAAGAAAATTATTGACTTACCCATAGGTCCAGTCTCAGTTTCCCTGCTGTAATCTATCAAGTCTTTCATACTATTTACAACTTCTGATATCTGCAGTATAAACAAAAAACAATAAACTAAGTTTGTTGTATTCACCCTGTATGACTACAGTTCATTGGAGATTATTATAAAAATGAAACTCAATTTTCTGATAAATGTATCATTTATTCTCTTCTAAATACTGAACTTAGCCCTCGATAATCCCTCTTCCAGAAGTCTAATTTCTATAACAATCTAAATGCACCATCAAACATGGGCTGCAACTCATCTCTCAGGAGATCTTATCATGAACAGAAACCAGCATAATTGCTACGTTTGCAGTCACATTGAGAGAAACAAAAAAAAAAAAAAAGGCTTCCCTATTACAACAACCAAGGCATACAACAACCAAGGCAAATGGGTTGTTCTGTTCACAAATTCAACAGTCAGGGATATGATGGTAATCGCAAATCATAGCCTATGACTCTAGCAAATTGTAAGATTCATAAATATTTAAAAAATAAAGCACACAATACACAAACATGTAAAGTGAAATTAATAGTAACAATTACATTAAAAAAGAGAGGTTACATAGTAATAAATTAAGTTAATATTATAATGATTGGATTGGGTTAGGTTGTATGACCCAACTCCTTTGTGAAATGAAATATATATGTGTGTATATATATATATATATATATACACATGGGTTAATAAATATTTTACCCAAAAAAAATTTTTTGGATGCGGCATTTCCATAGTCACCTTTCTTCTTTTGGGTCCAGTAATAATTTTAGAGAGTTTCTATTTACTAATTGCACTTTAAATATTTTAAATTAAATGTGCTAAAATTCTAGGTTAAAAACAGGCCCATTTCTAACCCACTAAAAAACCCTAGGATTATCTGTCTTTACTCAGAGAAGGCCACATGGTGCCACCGTCAACCACGTAAAACCAACCCTAAAATCAAAAACACACTCCTGCACAGAACAAAAGCATCCTCCCTGCACAAATCAGAGGACCACCACACAGCCACCACAACACTGCAAGTGCGAGTCGTGAACACAGAGAGCAGGTGCACAAAGGCATGGGCGAATGTGAGAGGAGCAAAAAACAAATCATAAATCGAATCATGATTCACACTTGTATCATCAATTCGAACACAATTCAGGAACAAAAATATTCATCATACAATTCATAATGCCAAGGGACTGGATCGTGTCGTGCAATTTGTAACAAGTGCAATTTGAAATATTAAAAGGAAATAAATACACAATTTCCCACAATAAAATATACTAAAATTAAACACTAAAGGATACGGGATAAGCAATATCTTAAGAATAGAACACTACCTGTAGGCAGCGCACATATCTCTTTGTGTATCCTAGATCATTAACCAATGGTACTTCTAAGGCTTTAGCCAACTGACGGGCTGATGCAACAAACCTGGAAAAGAAGTGTATAAAAATATTAAAAGAAAGAATACAAACTTTCATGAGAAGTAAAACCTAATTAAGACAAAAAGAGGTCAAGTAAAAGGACTAGTGCAATTAAAATTATAGACAGTAGACAAAACAGAAGAAAATAGAGTATACACGAATTGGAAATGAATGTATAAAAGCATGCAACACATCCCAGAGTTTCGTGACAGTGAGACTCAAGACACCAATATCTGAAATAAAATAAAATACACAAATCTATATATTTGAAATAGATTGGCCTAACATGCAAAAACAAATTCATTTAAATTTTAATTGAGACAATAAAAATATATATTTTTTCAATAATTTGTTTACACTTAACAATAAATTTGTTGTCAAAAAGTATATTTAAAATTAAAGAAATTTTTATATCACTCAAACTTCAAGAGGGGGAGCTACAATACAAACAAAAAGACGGTTTCAGCTTTGCAAAGCAAACATTAAAAGTAAAACTGGTCACTAGAACATTAAAATACTATCTGGCTACCTTAAAAAAATCACAAACATTACACAACACAGCAAATGTAATAGCCATCAACAGACAAAAGCAAAAGTTACACGAACATAGTCTAGCCACATGCCTAAAATAAAAAACAAATAGAAAACATATCGGTCATTTCATTGTTGAGGTTGCAGAAAATGATGAATTGAGATCTGAGAACAGTGAAAGCAGTAAAGAAGCTGCGGACAGTAATGTTGTCAAGGCCAGGAGGAGGGTTACAGAAATGAAAAATGTAGGATCCTAACAAGGATCGTAAGATCCTACCAAAAATATAAAAATATATTTCAATGCAAAAATATGATAATGATAGTATAATTAGATAATATGTATAATAAAATCACTGAAATTCAGTTTAAAGTTTAAATATTTATTTTACAAGTACAAGAGCTGGATCCTGATCGCAGATCATAGACACAGGAGTCAAGTGAATACTGAGAGACCAAGAGAGGCCAATAGACAGAGGATCGATGAGGGGTAGACAAAAAAGATAGATACAATTTGTCCGGGTCTACAAAAGGGGGAGAAACAGAAACTGTTAAATTTGGACAACAAAAGAATCTATTAAAACAAACTTGGGGAAAACCAGGTCACCTAACCCAACCCAAAAGTGGCAATACCAGAGAAAGAACCAATTCTACCAATTCACTCGGATCCTATTAGGTGGTTGTTTACATCCTACCAATTCATGATCTTACTCAAAATCCAGCTTGTTAACAGGAAGCAAAATTTCCAAATCAAGCAAATTCAAGATTTTAATCACAATCCTGACAAAACTGCTTCACAAAACACAGAAGAAGCTGTCAGAGAAGGTCATCAATGAGACTCCAAGGGAGAAGGTAAACTATAGCTATTTTCTTATGTTGAATCTGAAACTAAAAATAATGTTTTTTTTATGACAAGAACACAGTTCTTACACAAGGAGCCCAATGAACTCCGATAGTGGTGCAATCTAAAAAGAACCAGCTCTTATTTGTAAGAACAGCAGAAGCAACTCCAGTTAGAGTTGGGCTAATGTAGACAAGCATGGCCAAACATTCATATGAATCCCTATTCAGAGGGGTAAAGAAAGTAAGTCGTGCCCCCATTCCATGGTCTTGTAATATGAAAGGTCCAATATAATTAAAACAAAAAATTATTAAGTTTTAAATAAATAAAAAATCACAATTATTAACAAAAAGGTTAATGGAAAAATTGACTTACATATTGCAGTTGTTTTGTAATTCTTGAACAGATATATTTGGTGTTGCATTTTGAGTAAAAGCCTGGTATTTTTGTGCAACTGCTCCAAGCTGGCTAACCTGTATATCATAATAATAATAAGATACGAAAATACCATAATGTATAATATCTAAACTAAATGCTTAGCAAAGAATTATTCTGTCAAATTTTCTACAGTACAAAACCAGCATTACAAAAGGCATTCCTAACAAAATAACAATCATACTACTAGCAACAAGACTATATCCCCGCATAGATCTCATAAAATGTCAACCTGAAAACTAACTGCACACCTACACTAACGGAAAAAATTTATCAAGACTAACAAAAACCAACAAAGAGTAAATGAGCTCATTAATCAATATTAATCAGCAAAGTATTCTTGTCTATTTAAATAAACAGATATGTAATAGTTGTAATTACAAAGTCCAGTCAGAATGTATTTAATGGCAACCTGTGGTATTAACAATCTCCTGGGTATGAGCTCCTCATGGCGCCGAGCACAAAATTCCCAAGAACAAATCTGCAAATGAATTAAAAAAACATGAAAATATTAATCTGTCTTTCATATAAAGAAAATCGATAATGACAATATCTATTAAATTATTTTAATGTTAATATTTCTATATAAAACCTTCAGGTCTGGAGAGAAAACTATTCGAAGTTGACCATCACGAACAACACGAAGTTGCTCAAAAACGCTTTCTTGTATTGCTTTAGCATAATCTAGTACAATCTGACCAGAGGAATTATGATATTCACGAGGCATGTCAACATAAAGCAGTTCTTCCAAAGTTCCACTTTCATACTTTATCTTGAAAAGCCGGGGAAGAACCTCAACAGTTGCTTCTGGGAAAAAAAAAATATGACCTTTCAGAAAGGCAATAAGCACCACACACCCATTTGCAAATACTTCACATATATTTTAAGATGGTAACATTCAAACAGAAAAGAACCAAAAAGTAGACTGAACAGGGATATACAAGAAAAACAACCTCAAAAACCAAAACTTACCAAAACCACGTCCAGGCTTGCGATTACATATTTCACAGTGCCATACATCCTGCAAAAATTTAAAGAATTCATCTGTAATGTTAAACTGCCACTTAGCAACAATGAAATTACTATATTGAATACCAGAATCTAGCCATTGCAACATTCAAAGCAATTTGCTACTGAAGTCCTAAAGAGACATTATATGCAAATCATGACAACAAAATCGCAATAAATGTAAAATCAATCATGCGGTCAAATGATTAATTCATAAACTTAGATAGGGTTATACAGGACTACGAATTAATAAGACAAACAATTTGATTTATAAGGTTTTCTCTATGAACATACCTGAGGGAAAACTCCAGTTGTTTGTCTTCCACTTCCATACATAGAAACACACCATTTCTTCTTGGCATTAGGAGCAAAATACTCAGCAACAAACTTTCTCCAGAACTCAATATTGTTATCCTATATGATATCAAATTGAAAATATCTCTTAATAAGACATGATATGCAAAAATAGAATAAGGTCAATACATAGGATCATAGTCGGTTCTTACTTCAGGTCTATGTTGTTGCTGATACATGTAATGTGTCAGCCGCCTAGCACACATCCCGGGTTCATAAGCTGGTTTCACAGATCTCATTAGCATGTTCTGCTGTTGAAATTGCTGTGGTAGCTGGGAGCGTTGCTGAGGCATTGCCTTCAAGAGTTGCTGCTGCTGGTGTTGTTGTTGTAACTGTAAAAGCCTGTGCTGGCGCAAAAGATTGATCTGGGCAGCAGTAGCCTGGGATGATTGACTTGACATGTGGAGGAATTGTTGTTGTTGTTGCTGCTGTTGTTGCTGCAAAAATAATGGTTGATCAGAGTGCTGAGGCTCCATTTTAACAGGTCCCAATGTTCTCATTGTCTGCATTTGTTGTGGCTCCAATTTAACTGAAGAAAGGCTCCTTAAAGATTGCAACGGCTGCTGCTGCTGTCCAAGTTGATCGTTGTTTACCTGGGGCTCTAGCTTTACGGGTCCCATGCCACCTATACCTCCTCGAATTGATTGAAAATGCTGCTGCGGAGGCAGCTGCTGTGTATTTAGAGGACCAGAGAACTGTTGCATTGACTGCTGACTGTGTTGGAAATTTTGAGGTTCAAGCTGTTGGGAATGTTGTTGATCAGGCAACATCTGGTTACTAGAAGGGTTTGAAAATTGTTGACCCTGACCTTGACCAGAGGAAGCAGCATTTACTATATTTGACTGTACAAACGTGGAAGAAGAATTATTGAAGCTCATTCCATTACCAACAGTGGAGAGCGGATCTGTTTCAGCTCCAGTATCAATTGCTCCACGTTGGCTACTTCCTGGACCAGATAGCCCAGGATTTGGAGCTCCATTTGGGAAAGATTGATTCAGTATGGAAGTTACATTGGACATATTTCCTAGAATGTTCATGTTGTTGAACTGAGTACGCGGAGACACAAGTGAAGGGAAAGATGTCTGCGACGGCATGGGACCCCCTTGAGCTCCTAGCATTCCAGAATTTGATCTTAAAAGAGAGGGTGAAACAGACTGGGCACCACCAATGGGAGTGGGTGGCCCCGGAGGCACCATCTTTCGATGTCACGGCCTTCAAGCAATCACCTAAGCATAACAACTAAGTTACTTAAAACACAAGTTCAACAAAGTAAAATTACACAACAGCTTGTGAGAAACTGGGCACGCTCACAACGCTCAACCCAGAAAGTACTACTTCAACCCCGAGTTCAAGGCAAAAGTCTTCTCTGTGATCCAACAGAAGTACGTGGTGCTGAGTTTTATCAAACACAAGCCATACACCAAAGAAAACCAAAACCAAGAAACATTCTTTGATTCTGAACATTACAATTGCGCTACCTCCCTTAAAGGAGCAACCTCCAAACAGCTCTCGCATGAATCTCTGTACAACACATGACTTCTCAGATCCAAGCCATCCATCAGTGCACACAATAATACCCAAGAAAAACCATTAACAAAAAACAAGGCCGAAAATTTTCAACAAATTATATTATCACACTAAAAGAAAAAAAAACTTTAAAAATTAAAAGAAAAAAAAATCAATTAAATTAACACACATCTCACACCAAAATCAATAAAACCCGAAGAATTACCATTTTTTAAAAGTCCAAGCTTAATTGAAAAAAGGGGGAAAAGTATAAAGCATAAACTTCATCACAGTAGTTACAAAAATAGCAGCCGATCGAAGCTTAGCTTAAGCGAATCAGCGATCTAGAGCTACAAATGAGACCAATGGGACGCGGTATTAAAAAAAACAGGAACAGAAACATAGGCGAAAGGGTCAAACGTCTGAAGTGTAACGTTAACAGTTGCCATGACTCACCGAGAGTTGAAATTTGCGAAATTGAACAGTGACAGAATCCTGTGAGTGATCAACAAAGTGAGAATGAACGAAAAGCGTGAAACTTTGCACTTGGGGTTTACGAGTTCGCATCCAGTATAAGTGTCTAGGGTTTTCTCAGTGCAGAAGCAGCAGCATCTTCTTTAATCTCAGTGAAACGCACTGTTGTTGTTGCTGCTGCTTCATGGCGTGTGTTCTAGAGAGAGAAAATGTAGAGAGAGAAAGAGAGAAAGGGTCATTGCGGACGTCAAGATAGTATTCGATCCGATTGAATTTTCTTCATTCTTTGGTCCTTTCTTTTCCCTTCTATTCCTTTCTCTCTCTTCCTCCTCCTCTCAAAACATGAAGTCAAATACCATTCCACTCTCGTTATGCACATGCACCATGCTGTCGATCATCATTCATAATGATGTTATCTCATCATCAATATCCTTGTGCATAATCATCATCATTATCTCTAGCACATAGGTTCAATGTCAAATTACGTTTATATCCTTCGTTTGTTTTTCTTTTTACTGTTGTCATCCCTCTCGAGTTTAATGTGTGTCATGTTTTGTGCCCATTAGGTGGATGATTGCTTTCACCTAACCTAAAATCTGTAATTAGCTTAATTAGTTGTGTTTTAAACTGGTATTTTTTATAAGATAAATATTTTTCTTCATATTTATAATCAATATTTTTATCTGTGAAAAAAATTATTTCGGTATAAATAAATTTTTTAATGAATAAATATTTTTAAATATATAACTGATATTACAATGAAAGTTATATTAAATATTTTTAAAATATAAAATTACATTTCAGTTTGGGATAATCAATTTATATTACAATATTAACAGAAGGAATTCTTTTAGTTTCTAAAAAATATAAAATTGGAAAATATCATTCCTATATTTGATTTACCTTTTAAAAATATAACTTTTAGAAAAGATTCCTATTAGAATGATTTTGTAAACAATGCTCTCATATATAAATATTTTTTATTTTGTAGTAGCATGATATTTTACTTTGGACAAAAATTTAAATTCTTTTATACGGTATCCAATCATTATAATAAATATAATTTTTATTTTCCAAACTTATCATCAGATAAAATATTTTCTTCGCGTGATATAATTAGTCTACAATGTTTGATAGAATATTTTTAAAATTGTAATTTTATTATTTCATTTATATTTTTCTTTCAAATTCACAATATATAAATAGCTGATATAATTGTGCACCAGAGATACAAGAATGTCTCTAAATTACTCTCAATCTATACATATAGGTAAACTCTTGATCCACATAATAAAGTATATTCATTTCAAAAAAGGTCATTCCTCCTTACAAAATTTTGAATGGTATTTAACATTGATCTTGAAGTACACAACGAACATAAAATCAATTAGATTAAATCTACCACAATCAAATATATTCAAAGAAAAAAAGAAATGCATATATACCTAAATTGAAGTCCAAACTTTCTATATGTGTGTTTTAATCGAGTAAATAAAAAGAATTTGAAACTATCAGACAAAAAACAGTGTTTAGATTTAATAAAAACAATTAATCCTACATGTTAATAGCTTAATAACTAAGTTTCTATATTTTCTTCATAAAAAGGAATTCTTTTCTTTTCTTTTCTTCATAAATAAACTATTTTTTTAACATTCCAAATAAAATTAAATTTTATTTTAAGGTATACCAAATGTTACGCTAATACATTTTTTTAAATGTTTCCTAATTTTCATTTTCTTTACCAGACATATACAATATTACCTGAAGACTTACATCACTTCGTATACGTATGTACATTTTCTTCACTAATGCAAAATCAATTTATAATAATGGTTGTTATATTTATAAACCAACATAAAAAAACGTGGTTTTGCAGAGAGTAACTACTTTATTTACAAATCATAATCATATTATATTGAAAGTCGTCAAAAACAGAGATTCTTATGAGTATTTTGTAGAAGTTATCATTTATTCAACATTTGATTTATTTTTTCCTTAGTATATTTATTAGTTTTAACTGGATAAAATAACTAGATAAAACATTATGAGCCCAATTAAACTTTGTTTGATCTTTATATATTTTACTTTATTGCTTATTTCTTTTAGAGTAAAATATTCTTCTTCTCCCTTATGTTTTACACATTTTCGATTTTACTCAGTGTTTTAGAATTCTACTTTATATGTTTTCAACATTACATAGTTCAGTCCTTGCAATTAACAATATTAATAATAATAACAAAAGGTGTGAGGTGACATTAATGTGATCTTTAATGTTCAGTAAACAAAACATCCATGTAGCTAATTTAGTGGAATTTCCATGTTTGACTTCATGTCTAACGCCGTCCATTCTTTATCAAAGTTGAGTTTTTTTTAAGCTGTTTATATGATTAATGATAATGTAAAATGTGTGATTTGGAGATTTTGAAGTTAGTGGTTTAAACTACGAATGCAAAAAAAATTAATTATGATTTTCATGTTGTTGTCTGCTGTAGTGTGCTTATTATGTTTTGAAGAATGTGAAGAAGTTATTAATAGAAGACATGAGTAACAACAAGAACCAACATACTAACATCTGAAAATGGAGATGTTTTGAAGTAGAATGTTCCTCCGAAAACGAAATCAACCGCAAAATTTCATCCCCGCCTCGTATCCAAATCTAACGGATATGAAATTTTTGTCATATTCTCGTCTCCAATCAGTGACGAGTATACATTTGTGTGTTTGTATTTATTCCTTCTTCCTTACTTTCTCCATTTAATTAATTTTATATAAAAAATAATTACTCAAGGAAACATAATATTATAAAATATATAATATCAAATGAACATTATTTTCATCTCTTCAATATCAAATATTTAGAAAAAGATATAATTGTATACATTTCAAATTAGAGTATAAAATAAAATTTCATCGGACCAAAACATTTATTAAACGTTAATAAAATAAGGTTGATAAAAGTTTTAAACATATTTTTAAAAAGTTATAAAAGGAATACAAATATTCAAAATAAAAAATAATTTAAATATTCCTTACTCTCATTATTTAATTTCGAATAAAATCTATTCTTTTATATACTAATAAAAATTATAGTACACCAGTCAAATAAGATCATAAAAAAACAAATATTAAACTAATAATAATTAAAATTTAGTATAAATCTTTCATCTTTTTGAACTTCAAAATATATATATATATATATATATATATATATATATATATGTATATATGTATGTATATATGTATATGCATATATGTATATGTATATGTATATGCATATATGTATATGTATATGCATATATGTATATATATATATATATACAAACACAGACACACAAAAAGACACACAGCAGACACACGCACATACACATTGGATGAAGATAAACAAATTTCATGATAATGACATTAAATTATGACTTAATTACTAGTTTGGTCCTCATTAAAATTTTTATTTTAATTGCATCCCAACTTTTAAAAAAATATTTCAAATATGTTTTTTTGAAAAAAAATTAATTAGTAACGATGTTAATCGTAGGCCACATGTTAATTTGTGTTTTTTTTAATAATGTTTTATTTTTATTTTTGGATTTTTTTTTTTATGTGTCTAGTACTTGGTGTAAACCGTTGTATATTTTGTGTCACATGTCAATGTCAAGTACCGTTATCTTTTAGTCTCTATAAGTCTCTTTGATTCAATTTAGTTCATTTTTTTTATTGAAACAATATTGTCATTTCCTAAATTGAGATCAACTTTATTACTTGTAAAAATGGTATACTAATATTTTATTAAAAATTACCTTTTTAACATATTACATTACATTAGCGTATATTATTAATCTATAAGATTAAAACTAATTAAGTGTATTTTAAAAAAAGTAAGTACTAAAAACTAATATATTATCATGTTTTTCTATAAAAATAAATTAATTTTATACAGATAATAAATTTCATCATCTTTTAATTAGGATCAATTTATTATTTATATAAATGTTGTATTAATATTTATATTAAAATTTATTACAAAAATATTATTAACAATCCGTTAATAATATACAATAATGTAATAAGTTAAAAAAATATTTTTATTGTAAATATAAGTATAACATTTATACAAATAATAAATTTGATCTCAATTTAGAGAAGGACAATATTGTTCTATTTTGAACAAAAATTGGACTAAATTGTATTAGAACAATAATATATAGAAACTAAATCGAAATCAAAACCATAATACTTGGTACTAACATTTGACACATGACATAATCTTGTCATGTGGTACATCAAGGACCTTATAAACAATAACATATTTTCTAAAAAATTTAAAAAAATAAAAAATATCATGTCGCTATTGTGAGTAATTTTTTTTTAAAAGATCGAATTAAGACATTTTTTCAAAAGTTAGAAAACAATTGAAACAAAAAGTTTACGGGTGACCAACTTAAAACTTTTTAACCGAAGTGAGGACCAAACGAGTAATAAAACTTAAATTATTACATTATAGTGATTATTTTTTTTATACAATTGCAATGATAGAATTACACTTCAATGAGTTAAAAACAATAATAATTATTTAAAAAATATCAAATATTATTTTACATGATAAAAATACAACAAATAAAAATATTAAAAATAATTAAAGATAATCAAATGTGTGTCTTAGAAATAGTTTCATTGATGAAATCACTTAAAAGAAAAATTAATATATGATTAAGAGTATGATAAAATAAAAAATACCTTAGAGATATAATTTTTTTTTTCAAATATCAAACTGGTCAAACGGTTGAGAAATACTAAAAATTATTATAGCAAAACAAAAATAGTTATTTAAATGAAAAAAAATTAAGAATAAGAGAATAAAAATATAATTTTTTTATATTATCTCGTAATTGAAATGAGATTTAAACATTTTTATGTGAAAAAAATTTAAAAAATAAAAATATTAAAAAAGAATAGAAATATTTAAATATGAAACATGAAAAATATTTAATTTATATATATCATTTCAACATAACTACACAAAGGTTACGAAGAGAAAAAAATTATCATGAAGATGTGAATTGATTCCGTGTAAGCCAAACAATTAGAATAGAAAAGAGTGTGTAACTAAAAGAAAAAAAAATAATAAAATTAAAGACTAAAAATAATATATATATATATTATCGAATAAACCATAAGAATTTTAATAATTTAAACAAGAACTAGGATGAAGGAAGGAATGAATATTTTGATGGATATGACGATGCAGTTTGGATAATACCCACCCACCATGATGAATTTATTTGTCATCTCTAGTTAGATATGGATTGCTCTTTTTATGATGAAAAAATGTGTTGATAATAAAATTTTTCAATTAGTGACAAATTTTAATATATAATTACTAAAAAAATTTATTGATAGACAACCATTAGGAATAAAAGTTTCTAATCATCAATAAAATTTAAAGTATATAATCACTGACAAATTTTACTAACGAAAAAATCTATTAATAATTAAAACTTTAAAATTTAGTAGTAATTGAAATTTTAAAATCTATCAACAATTCGAATTTATTTATAAACTTTTTTCAATCAATAAAATTATGTCGATAATTTTAAAATTCTTTTATAATAAATTATGTATCTAAATTTAAAAATGAAAAACAGATTTAATCTTAATAATTTAAAAATATATTTAATCTTAATAATTGTTATATCTATTACAAATAATTCATACCAAAATTTCATCTATCAAAAACCTTAAATTCGACTTGATGGAAACTGAATTGAAGACCTTTGCTTATATATTTTTATTTTTTTCATTTGTAATGCCTTTAAAATAAGTAAGGTTGACTGCGGTTAGTTTGCCTACTTTATTTTTTTAGTCTTTACACATACTCTATTTATTTATATTGTATTTATTTTGTGTTGTACCTACCTTGGTAATGACTATTAAGTTTCAATTATTATGAAATGTCATTAATTTATGCATTCATTTACTATCAACCCTTCTATATGCATTAATTGCGTTGAAAAATAATATAAATTTTACAAGAAAAAAATGAATTAATAAGTCCACATATAGTTGATTATCATTAATTATTAACCAGCATATATTTAGATTACCAACACTACAAGCCACCAACATAAATATATATAAAAAATAAAACTTTTTAAATTGCGTACTACTTTAAATATATACACGTGAATAGATTTAACAACATACAAATTTGCAATTATCTCCAACCTTACAATACAAGAATAACTCAATATTTCATCTCGTGAAAACAAAATCTTTCTCCACTTCCTGCTTACCATGCTTTTCTTCCAAGATGTCTTGGAGTGTCAATGAAAAAACAACATTTACTTTAATTTTCTTTGTAAGGTGAAATATATATATATATATATATATATATATATATATATATATATATGATAAAATGAGATGATGAGAATTTCATAACTTTTTGTCAGAATCATTAAAAACGTACCCAAATACCTTTTGAACGGACGTCAGGTGTCAAGCAGAGAGAATCCGGAAATCAGATAGTGGAACGCAGGTGTCGGCAGATAAGTGGACGTTCGTTTGACGTGGGAAGCAAAACTGAGTTTTGAAAAAATTTACGTCACACTCTCTGCATGCACCTTCTTCCCCAAACTTTGAAATTTCTCATTTATCCTCCTTCTCTCTAAAAAGCTCTCCCTTCTCTCTACCAAATCTCACCTTTTCTCTTCTCCGATCTCCGTTCAGGCACCGTAGAAGCATTTCCGGCGTCAAGGACTTCAGTTTGAACCGATCGGTTTCGAGTTCTGTACTGGTAAGTTCTCCTTGTCTTTAGTCGTTCGTTATTTGGTACATGCAAACCAAGTTCTGGTTGCATGATGTCATCTTGTCTAAGCCATTGTGGGTCTTCTGTTGTTTGGTTTAGTTTGAAGAATTGTTGAACGTGAGGGTAGAAGGAATTGTAGTCAGGCGAGCCTTAATTTTGCATCTAGGAACATTCGTTCACGCTCAGAGGTAAGGGAAGCTTATTTAATTTAATTTGTATGTTTACTGTGCTGCATGAACGTTTGTTCATTAGATGATTGGAAATGAAATATGATTGTGCTATGATCTGATGTATGAAATATATGGAAGTTCTATGATATGGATTGTATGAATGTATGAAATTTTGAAGTTATATGTTGAGAAATGAGTTTGAATATAAATGATTCTGGTATGAAATTTTCACTATGAAAGTGAACGTTCGTCACGGAACGGTCCTTGACTGTTTGGTGTTTCTAGTGAACTTGATTGAAATTGGATTCTTTCATTTGGGAAAGCTCCTAGTTGAGGATGAGCATCTTCACTTCGAAATAATGTGCATGAACGTTCGGCCAAGCACAATTGGTTATTGATGTTCGGTTATAGACTTAAGTGTGTGTGTGTGTGTGTATATATATATATATATATATATATATATATATATATGTATGTATGTATGTATTTGTATAAGTCTCGTTTATTCTTAAACATTACTTTAATAGTATCTTATTATATTTATCAAGCTTTCTTATATAAGTTTAGTAGTGTTTGGTCTTACAGCAAGCGCTCCTACTGAGTAGTGCTCGGTCTTACACCAAGCACTCGTACTCGTTTCTTTTATAATCTATCTTGATGAAAATAATGTTCGTCTAACTTCAATAGAGTTCTCTCTCTACCATTCTCGATCATTGACTAGTATTCGATTTTCTTGATACTAAACTCAAATAAGCTAAGTTCATAAGCGTTCAGTTTCTTCATGTGAATTCTTCTAAGTATTATTCATTGAATGTATGAAGTGTCTGTATCCATTGGTTCCGACCTAGAGTCTTAGTACTTGGCATGGTCTTTTCGGTGTTCGGTTGGGACTCTCAAGAGTTAGTTCATTTAATTGGTTCCCTTTGTAATTAATGATTCATTCCATTCGTTTCTTGCAATATCTATTGCATTCGATTTCTTTCGCAACCTGATAATAACCTCTCGGTCTTAATTCGTTCTGGAACTGGAGACCTTCGGTCTCATTCCAAGTGTTTGATCTCGTTAAAGGTTAAAGTTTAACGTTCGGTATTTGGTACCTTTAGTGATCCTTGTACAAATGGTTTAATGGAGATGATTATTAATGAAAGATGAAGAGAATATGATATGAATGAAATGTGTTAGATTATGGACGAGCGTTCCAGGGAGGAACGACTCATGGTGGAATATTGGAATTGGTAAAGTATGAATGTGGTCATGTGTTGATACCTCGGCAAGTGTACCGAATCGTACAAGTAATAAACCGGTAAGTCCGGAAATCGTTTTCCCAAGAGATTTGTTTTGATTCACAGAATGATTAAAGTTTACTAATTTAGCTATTAATTTTACAACACAAGTAAGATTTGCATACAGATGAAATTAAAGTGGTAAAAACAGATGAATTAAAGTTCACTGGGGTTGATTTTCAAGTTCATCACTCAAGTAATTTTTCTACTAACACAATTCCTCAAAATTAAGCATCAACATCCTAGGCGCATGCAGTCCTGATCTCTCAGATGACCGTTCAGAATCATTCAAACTAAATCCAAATCTCTTAGATAATTCAGTTATCAGATTTGCCTTAATCACAATGTCACAGATGACTAAGAATTTCCTCCTATGTCTAGGACTCGAAATCCTTTAGCAGTTCTATCCTAGGTCCGCGGTCTCATACATTTCTCAATGATTTAACCGTTCAAATAGCTCAGATTCTCATCATAGGCATGAATAATAAAGATAGAACACAAAATTCATACAAGATCATGCATTAATATAGAAATTACAAAGAGTTTCAGAAATGTACTCTCAACCCCAGTGAAATGGAGTTCTAGCTACACATATACATCATAGAAGCGATAAAGCATGGATTGGACGGTGGAAATTGGTGATTTTCCACCTTGGAAGCACCCAAAACGAGCTCTGCAGCGTCCTCTGGTCTCCTCCCCTCCAGAACTGCCTCCCTCTGCCTCTGGATCGCGTCTTTAAAGAGATAAGTCGTAAGTGACTTTTCGCTGGGCGAAAGGAATCCACTCGCTGGGCGAGTGGGCTAGCTGGGCGAGTAGCTCCAGTTCGCTGGGCGACTGGCTCCTGGTCGCTGGGCCACTGGTGCGCTCTGGCTGGGCCACTGGCTCGCTGGGCCACTGGTTCCTGGTCGCTGGGCCACTGGTTCACTTCTGGCTGGGCCTCTGGTGCGCTCTGGCTGGGCCACTGATGCACATAGGGTCTCTTTGATATTATCCAATCCTTATTCTATTGCAAAAATAAACACACAAAAGCATCAAAACACATTAAAACATTACAAACTATACTTACATCAACAATTATATACTTTTCATGAGAATTAATACTAAAACTTACTCAAAAACACAACATTTTAAGTAACAAAAGCAAGTAAAGTTTACACCTATCATCATGCTAAGCTGGCGGTTTATCCTGATGTTCCGTGAGTACTCGTCCTCACATAGAGGAGGGTAGGTCATGTGTGGGAACGACAGAAGGTCATAGTCCTTATGGTTAATTTGGACATATAGGACTAACCTCGGGTGGTAGCTGTTGAGGGCATCCCAATTACTACATCACCTGGGTGCACGAACGTCGTAGCTACACAGATTTCATACAGTCCGGACAATCAGTCTAATATTAGGCTTTGTATGAAACGTATGATGAAATATATCTTGCGTGTTTGATTGTGTGAAATGTATGTTTATACATGAATTAAATTACATAAGCTTACCCTGTGTTTCCTGTCTTGTCATGTTTTGTACGTTCGTCTTGTCATTGCAATGATCATCCATGTGGATGTGAGCAGGAGAAGACGAGCTGTTGGAAGATGCGCTGGAAGAAGAGAACTTGGTCGAGGTAGAAGTGAAGACCGAACAGTAGGACGTTCGGTCATTAGTTTAGTTGATTGAAAGGTGGTCGTTCGATCATCTTCCCTTTTTGTTTAGTATGATCGTTCGGTATAAGCTTTTGTAAACCGTTCGGTCCGAATTTTACTTATGGCGTTCGTTTTTAAATTTGTGGTCTTTCTTTAAGGTCGTTCGGTCAAGATAGTACGCTTTTAGTGTAAGACTAGCCTGAATTATTATTGAATGTGATTATTCTATTATATAGTTTTAGACTGTATTTTTTGAATGTTACACTTTTCAATAAATATATACTTTTTTTCAACACTCAAATATATATTATCTTAACTTGTACCGAGATTTCTATGATATATATATATATATATATATATATATATATATATATATATATATATATATATATATATATATATAACTTGGAATATAAGTACATCTTTGGTGAAAACAAAAAATAAACATGAATACATTAATTAATACAAATTATTGCCAGAAGCTGTTTCATATCACGTAAATAACAAATTATAAGCATAAAGTAAAACTCTCGTACATTCAGAGATAGAACAACTAAACATAAACTTCTACAAGTTATTCGAAACTACTTCCAAACATAACCTACTAAATGTAAAAGTTAAAGAAATGAGATATAATATTTGATGAATGTTTTAAGCACTCTAGATAAAAATAACTTTTGAAACCATTTAATATGTTTTGGTGTTAAAAAAAATGAAGTCTTCGGTAATATTTTTTGAAATTTTAGCACAATTATAAGTTTCGCTTCTAAAATAAAATAATTGAAACTTATACTAATATATGTCTTGGTTATCTAAAGAATCAAAATTTATAATTTTTTAAAGAATCAAGATTTATAGTTTTTCAAATAATTTAAAAAATTTCACTTGTGACATTATGAAAATATTTACACAAGTATATGTTTTGATTCTTTAAAGAACTAAGACTTATTCGTCTAATGAGTTAAAATTACATTTCCACCAAATTTTTTTATTATCAGTTCTCTATTGCAAGAGCCATTTTTTTTATCTTCTTTGTTGTCAAATACGAACCATGTTACTACTTTCGCCATTACTTATCTACTCTCCTTCTTTCCCTTTATTGTAGCCAACATAAAGTGTATTGTCGGCTTGTCACTATGAGCATCCATTTTCTTTCCATTTTGAAAGTGATTAGAGGTTCGTTCTTTCGTCTTGCATTTTTTTTCTGTTTCATAATTTTTTTCCTAATGCAATTTTTTTAAAATATCTTATATTCAATGTGGAGGTGAGAAAGGTATTAATGACTTTGTTTGCTTATGGGGAATACGGTGGTTCTACAGTGATTATACGATGGGAAATACGTGAAGATGAAAAGAAATTGATTTTTTTTTAAATATAGGAATAAACTTTGGTTCAAAAAAGAACTTAAGCATAAAGTAAAGAATAAGCTTCAATTAAGAACTAAAGCCTAAGGTTATATATTTTTCCCTTGTCTGAATATGTTTCAATTAAACAATCGAAACATAATCTCTAAAATAACTAGTGCAAAATCCCTTACATGCATTAATGATTGGAGATCTCGTATCAATAATATAAGGTGAATATATAATATATAAATAGATGTAAATCTCATCTTACATACTAGTTTTGAAAAGTTAAGTTAAACTTAAAGTTCACTTTTTAATTTTTAATTATTAAAAAGAAAAACTTAAGTATAAGTCAACAATGCAAACTGATATACATATGAATTTCCTAAGTACAACAAATTGTACTTGTTAGACAAGTCAAACCTGTTGAGATAGTCAAACCTACTAGGTCATTTTAGTGGATTTACCTCCTAGGGGTTTCAATCGTTGAGCAAGTGATATCATTGCTAAGTGAAAAATGTATTGTGAAAATTTAAAGAGCTTAAAGTAGTTGGGTTGTTAAGTGTGTGTGTGTGTGTATGTACTTATGTATGTCTATCATTGTGATGTGGATGTAATTCTTTCGAATGAGAAAATACCATGAGAAAATACGATGTTGTGTGATTAGAGGGTGTGTACTGAATGATGATTTTGAAGGAGATTATCTTAACTTCACTAATTATCAAACTCATATAGAAAAAGAAATTAAGTGGTAAGAGTCGATGCACCACTACAAAAAAATGAAAATATTGACGGACACAATCCATCGAAAATAACCCATATCCGTAAATAATAGAATTTTTTACGGTTTACTGACAATTAAAAATCTATCGGTAATTTCGATGTCGATAACCATTATCGACGGATATAGGTCGTTGGTAATTACCGAAGGATACATCCACCAGTATATTTGTCGGTAAGTGTTAGATAGAGACCAATGCAATCTATATTTTGTTCAATAACAATTGGAATACCCTTAACTAGAACATTGAACTTCCCACTACACTTACTCAATCTAGATAAATCTAGTCCATTGATTTCAACTTCTAAATGTAGTTTTATGTCGTTAGATGCATACGAGTCAGGACTTTTTCCACTTTCTTGTTTGCTGGTATTGTAATGTTTGTCGTGAGATACACCTTGTGCATTTAACTCTATCTCTACGACCACCTTCTTAACTTCAAGATCCTTCTTAGTAGGGCAACAACATCCTTAGGAAGGTCACACCACTCACCATTCCTATATAACATGAAACGTTGCAGTCTTCAACTATTGTTTGTCATACGTTTGGTAACTCTGCTCGTTGGTGACACACACTGGCCAATAGGCTAATATTGGTTGTGAAGCTGCATTAAAATGTTCAACTCATCGGGTCGCTCGCTTGCGCTCATCAGGTCATTCCATTAAAATGTGAAGCTCTATTTCTTTATACTAGCCCAATATCTATAAGTAGATATTGCTCCATTTCTATCTACTACCCCAATATCTAAAAGCTCAAAAGCAACAATTAAATAGAAACCCAGACCTTGAGCAATTAAATAGAAACTTCTCAAGAAATTTTTATTTTCCACTCAGTCACCACCATCTCAAGACAACTTCGGTGACAATAATGATGCTTAAAGTATGTTTTTATAAATTCAAATGCATTTATGCATATCCAATTCCATAAACATTAATACACAAACAAATTCATATAGAAACAAAGAAAGACTCAACTTACCTCAATGGTTTGTGAGACAACTAACAATTTAAGGCTTCTAGACAACCACGAACTCTCCCTCGGTGAAGATGTAGCAAGCACAGATCTTCGATAACAACAATCCCTCGATGAACGCTGCTACAACCATGCACTCTCCCAAAATGAGGAACAATCCCTTGAGAACATAAAAGCTCATGAGAAATGAGTTTAGATTGCAATTACAATGGCTAATGTATAACTACAATGTTGAAATAAAAATTCAAATGTAATAAATGATTTAAAACCATTCTAGACTCTCAAATCCACTGATAGAGTCAAACTAATGCATGATAACATGTTTGTTTGATGACAGTTACCCTCATACCTATCATTATTCTTCAAACGAAAGATATATAACGACAATTTAGAGTTATAACCACAGTCATGTGTGAAACAAAAAACTATACAATGACAATAATAGTCACATTCACATAGTATACCAACACATGATACTATTAATCATACATTAAAGAAATAAAACCACTCATACAAGTCATCATAAATCACACAATAAGACAATTTTCTTCATAGCAACTTGATACTCACATTTAGGCAAGAAACTGCAAGGGTCCAAAACCTCCAAAACGACCTAAAGAACGTCCAAAAATCATGTCCATAACCCAAAATTTGAGATTTTAAAACCTAAAAACCTAAATATGGTGTAGTTGCGCCCAGGGGGCGCTCGGGCGTTGTATCAATTTCTAAAATTCACCTAATTTGACCTTGGTTACTCTTTAAACAAAATTAAATGGTTCCTACAACCCCTTAGGTGCTAAAACACCTCAGAAAACACACATCTAACTCAAATTGACCACTATAAACCCAAAACTAGCCATTTAGACTACCTAAACCCAATTCTACCACTTCCTACACCAAAAGAGCAAAATAAAGGCTTACACAAGTCCTAAATGGCTCCATTACAGATATCAAACTGTCCACTTTAACCCACATTCTTTAATTCAAAATCTCACTACTTTAAACCTCAATTTTTGTACTTTAACACAACCCAAAACACCAAAAACACTACCAAAACTCACAAATGAGTTACCATCTTGTTTCATAACAAAATTTTCTCAAATAACATCTCTAACAAGACTTAAATTATTTCATGAAAGCACCTAGAAAATTACTTTCTTGCCTCAACCTCTCTTTCTCAAACTCACTCATCCAAACCTTTCTCTTTTAGACTTAAAACTCAAGATTTTAACCAACCCTTACTTCAACCACTTGAATTCAGTTTTAAACCATCATATCACTTTACCATACACAATTATAACATTAGAAACCTTACAATTACACACTGTAAAACATGTCATATAATACTTGATCATCATCTATACACCAAAAATATTAATGCAAACATACAATTTCATGTAATTTATGTTATCATACACAAAAAAATTAACTTTTAAAAACACAAACAAAATTCTGAGAATAGTTCTAGCTTCTCTAACCTCACAATAATAATAATAAAACTAAAAATAATAGTAATACTAGTAATTATTATTATTATATTTTATTTCATTTTAATTTTAACATATGTAACAAAGTTTGAATTTGAAATTTAAAATTCAAAAAAATTGTAAAATGATAATGTCTTTTTAATATAGTTTTTAATGTTTCAAAATAACTTTCACATACATCTAACATATCAGAAAAAATTCATATTTAAGATGAAAACAAAATATGAAAGATTAAAAAGTCAAAAAAACTTAATTAGAATATGTGAATAATAAAATATAATAAAAAATTAAAATATAATACAGAAAAAATAATTAATGATGACATCAATTTGAAAATAAACTAAATAATAAATTATTAAAAATAATATTTTATATAAAATTTAAAATTACAGAACATTATGTTAAAGTTGATAGTCTTTTTTTATCGAATATGAACATTACTAATATTAAATTAATATCTCTTATTTTACACCGTATTTATTCCCATTATTTATAGTATAATATTTATTTATAATTTATTAATTTATTTTGAATCATAATAAAATTAAAATTTGATAATTTTAAAAATAATCCCTGGTATTGCATATGTCAAAATATTAGTTAAGAACATATAAAAGTTGCAAAATGACTCATGGGTCAGTTTGAAGTTGACGTGGATCCAAGTTGTTCTTTATTTATTTTTTATTTGACACGTTCAAATCTTCTACGGACTCTCAGATCAACTCACACATTTATCTTCACTTGAATAGTATATATCATATTAATATTTTATATATATGGGATTTGCTAACGCGCCGTAAGTTTATTTTTCAGTTGGTATATTTTAGTAATGTGTATCGAGTTTTAGTAGACAAAGATATCCTTATATATCATGGATTCTAAATTTTAAGATTAAGGTTATTTTAATAATTTTCATTTTCAAAACTAAAAAAAAAAAACCCAAACCCTTACTCACATTTTTCATTCTTGTCAACCCTTTCTCTTTCATCTCTCTCACTCTAACATTTTCTCTGTCATCTTACTGTAGTTCCAATTGAAAAAATTAGAAAACAATTTGCTTTTGTAAAGAGTTGAGTCATTGACATATTCACCTTCAGGCAAAGGTTCATTCAAAATTTCTTCAATTTCATCGTCACTAATCTCTCTAATTTCATCATCTGCATATGTTGGAATCATCATCTCCAAAAAAAACCCTCGAGACACCCTCCAGACCAATTACCAATTCATTCAAATGTCATTATGCTTGTGAAAATTAGATAAAATTATATACGATAAAAATTATAAAATGAAAACTCTTTATAAAATCATTTTTTTTTGTAAGAAATTGTTTAAGAACGACTGTTTCTGATTTTTTTTGACGCCAATTACCAATTCCTTTGATGTCATTATCTTGTGAAAATTAGATAAAATTAGATAAGACAAAAATTATAAAATGAAAACTCATTATAAAATCATTTTTGGTAAGAAATTGTTTAACAACGAGTATTTCTGATCCAGGTCAATTACCAATTCTTTTATGCTTGTGAAAATTGGATAAAATTAGATAAGAAAAAAATTATAAAATGAAAAACTCATTATAAAATCATTTTTTTGTAAGATTAAGAGAAAGGGTTGAGAGGAATGAGAGAAGTGAGTAAGGGTTTGTTTTTTGTAGTTTTGAGAATGAAAATTACTAAAATACCCATAAATCAATGATATATAAAGGTATTTTTGTCTATTAAAACTCGTACACATTGCTAGAATGTACCAACTGAAAGTCAGGCATACGGGTTAGCAAACTCCTTTCTATTATTAATGCAAAAATAACTATTTTTTAGTGGAGAGTTAGCTTATATTTTCAGGGTGATTTTTTTAAATATTTAAATTTAAAATTATACCATTGGCAGGCAGTTACGTTATTTTTTTAATAAATATATTATTTTTTAAATATAATATATATCTATAGTTTTTAAAAACAAAACACATAAGGGAATGTTTTGTGAGTTTCACTTGTTAACTAATACCTATAATTTGATTAATTAAAAGAATTATTACTTTTATATCTTAACTTTCTCAATCATAGTAAATTATTCAAACTTTCATAAATATGCATGATTTCATCGAGTTTTTATTATATATTTACATCTAATACAAAAATTATAATATTTTAAGTTATATTTACTTTTTATATACCATAAAAAATAAAAACTAACTAGCCCGATACTCATTCCACCTGACTGACATTTAAATGAGTATAATTTTTTTTCCACCCATATTAGTCTTATTGTTAGCAGTAATTTTAGCATAAATCCTCTTCAACAATTAACAAATCAGTTAACGATTCATAATTTTATACAAGGTCTTCTAATGCATAAAAGTATAATTCATATAACTCATATATAAATAATAAACAAAACTCCAAGCTGAAATAAATCAACAACACTAACAATAATTTTATTTTATGCATGTTCAATTATATATAAAATTATTTTGAACCATTCAGGCAAGTTAGTAGACTAATCACTAGATCGATTATTCAGGCTGACCAACCATTTGGTCGACCAATCACTGGGTCGATCCGTCAGGCCGATCATCCAAGCCAACCACCCGGTCGATCATCCAGGCTGACCAACCACCCAACCGATCATCCAGGCCAACGTCACAGGTCGATCATCCAGGCCGACCAACCACCCGACCGATTATCCAAACCGATAATAGCTCATTAAAGCCTCTAATGAAGATTAAGACGTGATTGAGCCGTCATTAGGCCGACAAAAGGTAAAAACTCATTACAACCAGTATAAATAAGAGTCTCAGGTATGATTTCTGGACAGACTACTTATTATGCACACCATATGCCTTATTTGTGGTGCCAACCGTTCGGTCATTTTACTGACTTGAGCGTCGGAGTGCCTTTGACAGGTGCCCGTCCACACGGCTTGGAGAAGGAGGAGGGAGAGCGAGCAACGTCCGTCCGGTCTTCAACAGCCATTTAGTCTTCAGTACTACCAAGAGTGTTTTAGCAAGGGACCTCCAAACCCTACCAGAACATTTTGGCGCCCACCGTGGGGGCTCGAACGAGTATCCCATTGTAGCTACAAGGAACCAGTGAGTGGTGTTGTAAAGGACATCAAGTGTTCGTACTCATCCGTTCGGCCTCGGCTAGTCGGCCTCATGCTCTTGCCCAATCAGCCTCAAGCTCTCCGCCAGTCGGCCTCATGCTCTCGGCCTTTCGGCCTCAAGCTCTAAGCCAAATTTGGGCTCAACTATTTGGCTATTCAGCCCCAAGGTAAGTCTTCGAGCTCATCCATTCGGCCATAGTCTCAAGTACTTAGCCAAATTTGGTATCTAGAATCCGGCCATCCGACCTCAACTGCTCGGTCATCCATGGCCTCACAGGTATTTAGCCAAAATTTGGCATTAAATACTCGACCCTTCAACCTCAACTGCTCGACTGTCCATGGCCTCACAGGTACTTAGCCAAATTTGGCATCCAACGTTCAGACACAACCGTTCAGCCACACCTTAAAGGAAATCCTGCTCGGCCTCACCGTAAGTCGGCAACCGTGGATCTTCACCAAAGGAAATCCCGACCGGTCTCACCGTAGGTCGGCGACCGTGGATCTTCACCAAAGGAAATCATGCCGGCCTCACCGTAGGTCGACAATCGTGGATCTTCACCAAAGGAATCCCGACCAGCCTCACCATAGGACGACAGCTAATTGAAGAATCAGTAGCGTACCCAACTCAGCCGACAAAGGCAAGACCCATTTTTCCAACCACCTATCGTGATCAACGAATGGAGAGGACATAAACAGAAACCATTGAAGAACCCGTCTTTATCAGGAGTAGCATATGCAGAACCCCTTTGCATAATCAACATCATGCTCGGGCTTGGGGGGCTGATGTACCGTACAGTTTCCTGGGAACCACCAGGCCTACCAATTAGATCAATCACCAGGCCGATCGTCTAAGCCGATCGTCCAGGCCGACCAACCACCCGGTCGATCATCCAGGCTGACCAATCACTAGGCCGATCATCCAAGCCAACCACCCGGCCGATCATCTAGACTGATCAACCACCCGATCGATCATCCAGACCGATAATAGCTAATTAAAACCCCTAATGAAGATTAAGGCGTGATTGGACCGTCATTAGACCGACAAAAAGTATAAATAAGAGTCTAAGGTATGATTTCTGGACAGACAACTCATTATGCACGCCATATGCCTTATTTGTGGTGCCAACCGTTCGTTCAGTGATGAGAGGGTCGCGCCTTCCACAAAAGTTGTGCATAAAAGAATGCAGTATAGACTAGGCAGTGACTCCTAGGTCGTCTCTCAAGGACCAAATTGTGGTTCGAGTCTTAGGTCAAACACGTAGTGGGGTGGGGGTTTGAAGGTGTTCTTGTGATTAGGAATAAACTAAATTAAAACTGGAAATTAAATACAACCAAACATAATTGAAAACACTCAAAGGGAATGAAAACATTAAACTGAATAGTCCTAAAGCAAGCTGTGTGAACTAGTTAACATGCAAGAAATAAATGATAGAACACACAATGCTCTTAACTTGAAATGTTCAACACAATATAAAGAGACATTTTTAGAGCTAAAGGAAAACAAAAGAGAATCATGCAACCCGAGAGCTTCCAAAGAAAGAAAATAAAATTGTGCTTCCTTCCAAGAAAGTAAATCAACACCACTCAAGCAAATAAAGTAAATGCATTCCCAAAGCAATTGAAGCACCGTGCATCCCCACTCACTATGAATCCCATCCATTCCTGTGACCGAGAGTAAAAAAATGGAAAATGTGTGTGTGAAAACTAAAGTGCAATATAGAAATAAGAAAGCTTTGACGTGAATAATAATAAAAAAAAAACAACGTTCAACATAAGCATCTATAACTTGGACATGAAATTACTAAAGCATAAATTCATTTTTCGTGAATTAAAAAGCAACGATGGAATTAAGAAAAAAAATGAGCAGTTGATTGTATTCAAAATAAAGAAGACCAAATAATAAAGACACCATACAATCAACCAAAGTATCTATCTTTTTCTAAGCAAACTGAAATAGTAAAAATTGATTCCTGCTGACGCAACTCAATTAACCGTGGCCCTCCATCCTCTCGGTGGCTCTCTCACGCATTACCGTTTCATTCTCCATCCAGCTGTCATCTACTTGCTCCATGCTTATTTCAATCACCGTTTCATTCTTCCAGCCGTGCAGCCTCCTCGGTTCATTCCAACACCGCTTCACTTCTTCCATAATCAGTCACCATGCTCCATTCTACACGCTGCTACTCCTACTCTCCCTTCTCTCGGTGGTTCCCTCCACACCCAGCCCCCTAGGTCGAGGCTGCTCTTATTCCCCCCAAGAGAGTCCACTGGAGCCCTTTTCTTTTTGACACCTCTCCATGTGTTTCCTCATTTCCGTCACAGCCCCCTATCCTAGGTTGCACCTGGAGCTTGAAGGCTTCTACTGGACCCAGCTGCTATCAACGCTGGATGTGGCCGTGGAGTCTGGATGAAGAAATGAAGGCCAAGCCCGCCTGTGCTGCTGCTGTGTGCTTCTGCTGTTCGTCACCCCACGCGTGAAGCTCTCCTGTAAATGAATCAACGCTGCTGCCTCCTCTTTGCTCATGGGCCGTGTGTTGCTCTTTTGTGGGCCGTGTGTGTTAAAATTGTTTAGCTAATTCCAGAATGAATGTGCCGTGAGATGCACTTGTAAGGTGGTTCCCATTGGCCTTTTTGTTTAATTTGTTTCATCTAACAAGCCTTGGGACATGCAAAAGTGTGGGGTCCGCGTGTGCTATTTTCACTTCAACAAATTCAGCACACTTGCATTTGGGAGTTGGACGTGAATTGCTTCTTTCCAGCATGTATCTCTTTCAATTTTTCTTTAATTTGATACAAGCAAAAACTATGTGTCCGTGTGCTTTAGTAGATTCACACTTCCAGGACGTAGCATCCTTCCTCTCATGACCACCAAATGCCAAAATGAAGGTCACTTGATTTATCTTTAAGTCCTAACACATTTCCAAAAATTTTCCTACAATTAATAATGCAAATAATTAGCTCAAATAATTCAAATTAATTAAAATTTGAATTTCCGATCAAATTAAGCATAATTAAGAAAAATGGGAAAATACTGGACATTTAAGCACAATTCCCTGATTAAATTCGGTACAATAAGCTAAGTGAAATTGAGAAAATATTGACTCATCAAAATAGACCACACTTAGTCTTTTGCACTCCTGGACAAAACCAAAACGAAAACCAGGGAACTACTCAAACATCAGGGAGTTGACACCGACTCGACAGACAGACAACAAAGACTCCAAAACAGAAACACAGTTGCACAATTCTCACAAAATCTAGACGGTAAAAGGTATAGGCAGAATCCCACACAGAGTCAATGAAAGCAAATACTCAAAGAATCATCCAAACAGTTCAGTACAAGGAAAACATTCAATCAGTTCAAGAGATGAATCAAAAGCAACAGAGCCTCACAGATGCACACAATCAGTGTTTCTCTCAAGTGTTTAAGGTAAATCAATGTCACTCAATGCACTCAAGAAAGCAATCACAAACAGACTTGGCAAGCCTCTAATATCAACACTCAAGCATATACGCATGTTCAAATCAAAATGTCTTTCCATGGTTGTAATGGGGCCAAGGACAAGGGAGGATATATCTGGATAAGAAGCTACAAACCATAAGGAACAGAGGAGCAATGGGGAACAAGTGTAAACACATTCAAACACACCCACAATCTCTAATTCCATCCTCTTCTTGACTCCATTATTCACAATTATTCACATTTTTTTTTCACTATTTTTCTGCTCTTCTTTTTTTTTTCATCCTGTCTCTTTTCTTTTCTCTCTTTTTCAAAACAAAACTGTAAAAGACAAGATACACATATATTTACCAAAACAAAACAGGAAGAGGAACCAACTAGCCAATTCATCATAAACCCCCAAGAGACCACACTTGTTTCCAAAACACTTCCAAAGCTCCAAAATTCCCTAAGGTTAAGGTAATCATGGTTTTTCACTTAGGGCTAGTGTATGAGCACTCGAAATAAAGAAATGGGGGAAGGTATAGGCTCAAAAAGGGGTTTTCAAAGGATTAGAACAAGGTGAGCTCATTTGGCTAGAGAGGCTCAAGAACAAAACTGCCTTTATCACTTCCAAACATGCATATCAATCAAGAACTATCAACAAGAGTCAAGCCAAGACATATGTGCAAGCAATCAAGAGACATATCACACACAAGAAAGAACATAAAGTGGCTCAAATTCTCACACAGGGCATTTGTGTCACAATCAATTCAACTCTCAAACATCATGATCATCTCCCAAGCAAAGAAAAGCAAGGAATCCAACATCTCAGAGTATCAATGAAGTGAAGGAAAACTGACAACCTAACCACAATCCAGAATTTACGAAAAGCATGCAAAACTGTACACACGACACAACAAACTACATAAAAATCGAAATATGAACAAAGAAACAACCTCCCCTAATAGACCACACAATCAGTAGATCAAACTCCCTGAGTCAGATGGGAGGATAGGTGGGGTGGGCCAAAGACGTCTCCTCCACCACTACATCCACTAAAGAAGGGTTGCTGAGGAAAGGCTTCAGTCTATGCCCGTTCACCTTGAAGCTTTTAGCTGTAGATGGACCTTGGATCTCTACTGCACCATAAGGATAAACATTAGTCACAACAAAAGGTCCAATCCATTTTGATCTCAACTTACCACCCATGAGGCCGAGTCTAGAGTTATACAACAAAACCTGTTGGCCAACCTCGAAGTCCTTTCTAACAATAGAACTATCATGGAACTTCCTTGTCCTTTCCTTGTAGAACTTCAAGTTCTCATATGCCTCCAATCGGATCTCATCCAATTCATTCAGTTGCAACTTCCTTTCCTCTCTAGCTTGGTTCATGGAGAAGTTGCAAATCTTCACAGCCCAATATGCCCGATGCTCAATCTCGACCGGTAGGTGACATGCTTTTCCGAAGACAACCCGGTAGGGAGACATCCCTATCGGTGCTTTGTAGGCTGTCCTGTGAGCCCAAAGAGCATCGTCCAACCTATTGCTCCAATCTTTCCTGTTGGGCTGGACAATCTTCTCCAAAATCCTCTTAATCTCCCTGTTGGAGATCTCAGCCTGCCCATTTGTTTGGGGGTGGTAAGGTGTAGAAACTCTGTGCGTCACCCCATATTTCTTGAGCAAAGCTTGCATGGATCTGTAGCAAAAATGGGTTCCTTGATCACTAACAATTACTCTAGGCACTCCAAACCTGCAAAAGAGGTGAGATCTAACAAAATCTACAACAACCCGAGCATCATTAGTCCTGGTGGCTCTAGCTTCCACCCATTTTGAAACATAATCCACAGCAAGGAGAATATAACAGAAACCAAAAGAAACAGGAAAAGGACCCATGAAATCTATACCCCACACATCAAACACCTCACAGAACAACATAGGTTGTTGAGGCATCTCTTGTCTCTGTGAAATTGATCCTCCTGCTCTTTGACAAGGCTCACAAGTGCTGTAAATCTTTTCCGCATCTTTGAAGATGGAAGGCCAATAGAAACCACAGTCAAGCACCCTGCGAGCTGTTCTCTGTATCCCTAGATGACCACCAGGTGAGGAGGCATGACAAAACTGCAGGACCGAGTCAATCTCATGGTCCGGAATGCATCTCCTAGTAACCTGGTCACTGCACAACTTCCACAGATATGGGTCATCCCAAACATAATACTTAGCATCACTCTTAATTTTAGCAATCTGAGCGCGTGATGCTAAGGGAGGAAAAACAGAAGCAACCAAATAATTTACAATGTGTGCAAACCAAGGAGTGGGGTGAGAGTAAGAAATCATCAAAAAACTCTCGTCACGAAAGGTATCCTGTATTGGCAACACATAAGCTTCATTCCCAGCTTTTTCAATCCGGCTTAGGTGGTCTGCAACCAAATTCCGTGCTCCACTTCGGTCTTCAATTTGCAAGTCAAACTCTTGGAGCAGTAGCATCCACCTGATCAATCTAGGCTTTGACTCCGCCTTTTTCAACAGAAACTTTAGAGCTGCATGGTCAGTATACACAATAACAGGTGATCCAAGCAAATATGACCTAAACTTATCAAGGGCAAAAACAATTGCCAACAACTCTTTTTCAGTGGTGGTATAATTTGCCTGGGCAACATCCAAAGTGCGTGAAGCATAGTAGATCACTCTCGGCAGCTTGTCAATTTTCTGTGTCAAGACAGCCCCTAATGCATAATTAGACGCATCACACATGAGCTCAAATGGATCCGGTACCTGAATGATAGGGGCGGTAGTCAAAGCTTCCTTCAGGCAATCAAACGCCTGCTTGCATCTGTCATCAAAAGAAAAGTCAATATCTTTCTGCAGCAGTCTGGACAAGGGAAGCGCCTTCTTGCTGAAATCTTTGATGAAGCGCCTGTAGAAACTTGCATGTCCAAGAAAAGATCGCACCTCTCGCACGCAAGAGGGGTAAGGCAACTGCGAAATCACAGATATCTTAGCAGGGTCTACCTCTATTCCCTTTTCAGAAACGATATGCCCTAGAACCAAACCTTGTCCAACCATGAAGTGACATTTCTCAAAATTGAGAACAAGGTTTGTTTCTATGCATCTTTTCAAAACTTTTTCCAGACTGTCTAAACATGCATCAAAGGAGGATCCATACACAGTAAAATCATCCATAAACACCTCTATGCAATTCTCAAGAAAGTCGCTAAAAGTGCTAAGCATGCACCGCTGGAAGGTACCAGGGGCGTTGCATAGACCAAAGGGCATCCTCCTATAGGCAAAAGTGCCAAAGGGGCAGGTGAATGTGGTTTTTTCTTGATCCTCAGGAGCAATATTTATTTGAAAGTAACCAGAAAAACCATCAAGAAAACAATAATGAGATTTACCTGTCAGGCGCTCCAGCATCTGATCAATGAATGACAGGGGGAAATGATCTTTCCTGGTTGCTTGGTTGAGCCTCCTATAGTCAATGCAGACTCTCCAACTGTTCTGCACTCTAGTTGGGATAAGCTCATCCCTCTCATTCTTCACCACAGTGAGGCTAGTTTTATTGGGCACAACATGGATGGGGCTAACCCACTGACTGTCTGAAATAGGGTAGATGATCCCAGCTTGCAAAAGCTTGGTCACCTCCTTCTTGATGACGTCCATGATCACGGAGTTTTGCCTTCTTTGTGGTTGTCTCACTGGCCTTGCCCCATCTTCCAAAAGAATTCTATGCATGCATGTGGATGGGCTAATACCAGGTATGTCAGCCAAACTCAAACCAATGGCCTTCTTGTGCTTCCTGATACGACTGTCGCGGTCATACAAATTTGATGTGCAAAAATTTATGCAGTATAACTAGGAAGTGACTCCTAGGTCGTCTCTCAAGGACCAATATTGTTGGTTCAGTCTCAGAGCTAACACGAAAGGGGGGGGTTTGTGAATGTTTTGTGCGGTAAATAAAATTTAAAACTGGAATTTAAACACAACTCAATTTAAAAACACTAAAATAAATTTTAAAGACTGTAAAAGCAAACGGTAAAAACGAAACAGTAAAATTCAGAAACGGTAAAAACGAAAACGGTAAATAAAAAAACAATAAACTTTTGACAAAGTTTAAAATGTGGAATTGGAAATAAAACATGAAACTGAGATGAAAGTGATTTGAGCATAAAGTTGCATTAATTTAGAAAATGACAGTGAATTGATCAAAGATTTAAACGTGCAAACGGAATTTTAGACCAAAGGTAATTTGCAAATAAAATTTAACAACAATCAATGAAGAACACACTGGAATTTAAGATTCAATTGAAACTGGAAAACAAATCCAAAAACCTCCCCAAAGGGGAGGAGAAAAATGAAAGCACATTCCTACTCCTAAAATCTCCTAAAATCTAATCTCCTCTAAAATCTTACACTAAAATTTTTTTTTCACCACTCTATGCTCTGCTGCTGCCTCTTTATAGCCCAGAAACTACTCCCGTGAGCCTTCCTTGTCTTCAGCCAGCTTTGTGTTTTGTCTCCACTTGGCAGCCCTTTCTCGTGACCGTGTGAAATGAAAATATGGTTGGGCCCTCTTCTTTTCTTGTCTTCACGCAACACACCCTTCAATTGCCGTGTGCACATCCTTCTCCTCTACCTTGCATTTCCTCTTCAACATATGGTAGCAACAACTTGGAGACTTCATCACGGTGCTTCACTTCTTCTTCCAACTCAGCTACTGGATTTTATGATGAAGCTGGACGTGTTTTGCTTCCTTAAATGCCAACAAAACCGTGAATGGTGCTGCTGTATGCATGAAGACAGTGAATGCTTCTTCAAAGGAGATTTGAACTTCCAGCAAAAATCAATCCTGTGAGCTTCCTTTGCTGCTACACTTCCGTCCAAGCTTGGGTGTTCTTTTGTCCAAGACCAAGGCCGTGTGATGTTACCAAGCTAAAGAGAAACCGTGAGTGGCTGGTGTGAGCTTCCAAAAACCATGTTCACCAATTCATTCTCTCCAAATCAGTACACCGAGAGTTTCTTCTTTCCCATATGTTACAGCTGTTGGACGTCTTCTCCTGGGAGATGAGCGTGAGCTGCTGCCAAAATACCGTGAGCTTTCCCTCAACGTGGTGGCTGCTCCAAACTGGACCGTGTAAGTAGCTGCAGCTGCTGGTGGAATTTCCTTCACTTCATTCACGCTGCAAGTGGCTTCTCTTCACGCAGCTAGCTGCTTCTTGCAAGGTGTTGGACTGTCTTTAACCAAGCTGGATGTGCTCTCTGTTGTTATTTATTTATTTTCGTTCCAGCAACGAAGGATATGGCAGCTTTCTCTCTTTTCGTAACAGCACCAAAGAGAATGAAATGTTTTTTTTTTTTCAAGCCAATTGAAAACCACGTTTCCAAAGAACAATAGAATGTGGTGGCTTTGTCTCTTTTAGCATATTTTATAATTTCTTTGAATGACAAAATAAGAAAAGGGGGGCCGTGTGTACCATTTCTCTTTCATTTGAATAAAATTTAGCATTTCATTTCATATTGCAACCTCCTGGCCGTGGCTTTCTCAAGGAATATGGTCCTCTTCATCTTTTCCATCCAACACATTCTATCTTCAGATAAGTGCTCTTTTGGACGTGAATTTAGGGGCCATGTGCTATTATTATTTTTAGCAATGTCACTTCAACACATTCACATTCTCCTTCTTTACGTGAGATGTAGCCTAAAGAAAGAAGAAAACCGTGAGCCAATTGTGGTGGTCCCCATGCTAAATGCTTTGGAGAGAATGTGTTTTCAACATGGTGGTCCCCTTTTTGATTCCACTTTCAAGTATTTGAGTGATTTTCACGTGAATTGTCATGGGCCATGTGTAATCCATTATCTTCCATCTTTAGTTCACATTCAATTTTTCAGCCATGCATACCACACTTTCCTACGTGGATTTTCAATGAGTGTGGCCTCCTTCCCTTAATAACACTACAAATGAAATTTAACACTTCCTTGTAACTTCTCTTGGCCGTGAGTTTTCAAACAAACATGGTGGCTCCCTTGCCAAAATTAATTCTCCAATGGACCCTTGGAACATCCGTGTTCCAATTGAAATTTTTGCTTCTACAAATTCAAGAAAAATATTCCATCATTTACACGGATCAACACACATAATGAATCAATGCAGTACAACTTTCAAATACAGTGTGTGAATGTATTTCCAAATGTCCCAATTTATATTTCCAAAAATTTCCCTGCAATCAATAATGTAAATAATTATTCTCAGATAATTCAAATTAAGTAAAATAAGAATTTCTGATCAAATTAAGCACAATCAGTAAAAACGGGAAAATACTGGACAATTAAGCACAATTCCCCGATTAATTCTAGTACAATAAACTAAGTGTAGTGAAGAAAATAATGATTCATCAAAATAGACCACACTTAGTCTTTTGCACTCCTGGGCAAAATTAAGACTCAAATCAAGGAATGGTTCAAAGGACTTTTTAGGACTGACACAGACGCAGCATACAGAAAATAAAAACTCGCAAGAAAAACAAAAATAATTTACAGAGTTCTCAAGAATTATGGACCAATGAAAGAAGTAGAAATTTTCCAACACAAAATCAAGAAAAGCACATACTTACAGAAATCATCCAAGCAATTCAATACATAGCAAAATGATTAATCAGCTCAAGAGGTGATTTGAAAATAACAAAACCTCACAGATGCACTATAGTATTTCTCTCAAGTGTCTAGGGTAAATAATAATATCAGCTCGATGTACTCAAGAAAACAAACACAAGTAGACTTGGCAAGCTTCTAATTATCAATACTTAAAACATATGCACGTTTAGATCAAAAGGTCTTTACTGGGTTGTAATGGGGCCAAGGACAGGGGAGGATAAATTTGGATAAGTAGCTATAGCTCAGAAGAAATAGAGGTGCACTAGGAAAAAATGTAAACACAGTGAAATCTCACCCAAACCTCTAATTCAATCCTCTTCTCGACTCCATTATTCACAAAAATTATTTTTCAATTTTTTTTTTCTTTTTCTCATCATTTTTTTTTATCCTGTCTTCTTTCTTTCTTTTTTTTTTTTTTTTTTTATCACACAACAGGATATAAATTATCATTTCAAAACATGATGAGGAACCAACTAGCCAATTCATCAGAATTCCCAAGGAGACCACACTTATTCTCAAAACACTTCTGTAGCTCCAGACTTTCCTAAGGTTAAGGTAATCATTTGTTTTTCACTTAGGATCAGTGTATGAGCTTCAACACAAAGAAATATATACAGTATAGGCTCAAAGGGGTTATCAAAGGATAATAACAAGGTAGGCTTATTTGGCTAAAGAGGCTCAAGAACAAAAATACCTTTATCACGTCTGAACATGCATATCAATCAAGTATATCAAAAAGAATCAAGCCAAGGCATATGTGCAAGAAATCAAGAGTCATATCACACAAGAAAGAACATTAAGTGGCTCAAATCTCACACAGGGTATCCGTGTTATAATCAATTCAACCTCTTGAACACATAATCATCTTTCCAGGCAGAGAAAAGCAAGGATTACAAACTATAAGTATTAAGTAAGTGAAGGAAAAATCTACAACTTAAACATCATCCAGAAATCAAGAGAAAAATGTAACATTTATTGCACACAAAACTGGATAAAAATAACTTAAAAGAGAAAAAATTTAACACTCAAAAAACAAAAAATTTAACACACAAAATACAATCTAACAGAAAAATCAGAAAAATCAGAATTTCTTCCCAGTAGACCACACTTAAATCACACAATGTCCTCAGTGTGTTACAATCATCAGATGATCAACTTCAGAGCAGTCAAATAATATAGACAAGTGCAATAAAATGTTAGGAAATGGGAAGAAATTTTCAGTAACATCCATCAGTAGATGTTTTCAGTGACATCCATCAGCAGATGTCTAAAACACCTAGCACCCATCAGTAGATGCTAATAATTTTTATTATTATTATTATTGTTTTTTTTTTTTTTTTTTTTTAAAAAGGAGACCGGTACTGTGACAACAGTCTCGGTGGCAAAGACCGGAACTGTTGCTACAGTGGCAAAGCTTTGGCTACAAATGAGCCACTCCTCCGCGTCTGAGCGCCATTTCCTGACTCTCACTCTCTCCTCTCTGCTTCTCTCTCAACTCTCTCTACTCTCTCTGCTCTCTCCTATGCTCTCTCAACTCTCTGCTCTCTGCTCTCTTCTCTCTTCTCTCTCTCGAGCGTCTTGATCTGCGAGGAAGCTCTGCCCCTTCGCCTTCTGAAGAGTCTGAGTGAGATCTGTGAGGAGCCTCTGCCTGTGTGCCTTCGGAGCATCTAAGATCTGCGTCAAGCTTTTGTAAGCCGTACTACTCCGGGTAAGTCCTCTACACCTTTGATCTCCTTCTTTCTGCCGTTTAAGCTTTCTGCTCTTAAGCTTTACCTTTTCCTGCTTTCCAGATCTTTCATTTTTCTTCTTTTCCTGCTTTCAGATCTTATTCGCTTTTTTTTTTTCTTTTTCTGCTTTCTTTTCCTGCTTTCTGTTCCTTCTTTATTTTCAGCTTTCTGCTCTTTATTGTGCTTTCTCAGCTTTCCTGTTATTTATTTTCTTTGCTGCAATACTTGTCCTCTCCCCCTGCTCGATCTATCTTCTCCTTTTCAATTTTTTTTCATATTTTTGAAACTGAAAAACACTTAAACACATAAAACACAACTGTCTAAAAACTTAAGGGGTATATCGGCTGGAAACCAGACGTTAATCTCCCTTCGATTGAAGGTATTGCAGAGACAATCGGGTAGAACAACGCCACGTACCCCACTTAAAACTAAATAAACACATAAACATAATATACAAGAACAATATGGACAAGAACAACCGGACAACTGGACGTAGATCCGTTTAGGACCCTTTTGCAAGGACCGTGAAACAGATCTGAGACCAGACACTGAAACATCAAATACAGACTGGACAAAATAAATTTAAAAGGAAACAAGAACAAATAAAGAAAACACTGAATTAAGAATCTAATGTTTTTATGCTTTTTTTTTTTATTTTTTATGTTATGCTTATTTTTCTTGTTTTTGTTCTTTTTATATGTATTTATTTTTTATTTATGTATTTGTATATTACGAGAGGAAGGATGAGTGATATGGAATCAGAGAGATATACCAGTCAACGATGGCGTCCTACAGATGATCAGATCACGATGATGACCAAAATCTACAACTATGGGGTCACACACCCAAGCCGAGCGCAAGTCGTCGAGATCGCGTCTCGACTAAGGACCTTCGGCGAAGCCACTGAATACAACGTGCACTGCTGGTTTAACAACCATGGCAATCGGGTCAGGCGCTGGCAAGCGGAGATAGACCCCACAGGCACTCTCTTTTCACAACTGCCGCTATACATGTACGGTAAGACCTCTGATCACACCTCTATTTTTATTGAAAAATTTTTTTCACTTCCTCTTCTATAATTAACACAATTTTATTTATTTATTTTTTTATTTTTATTTTTTGTTTGAAAGAAAACAACTGGGTGATAATGAGGGCACCGAGGCTGCTGAATTTGTTTCCAGTTCCGATCATTATCGATGACGACAGAAATGAACGAGAAATTCCTCCACCAAAGCCTCCGCTCGTGACTTTTCGAACCAGAGCTCCCTCAACGGAGCTCTCCCTTAGACCACCACAACCAGCTCGAGAGTTCTTTCATTATTAATGTTTTAGGTTTTATGTTTTTTTTTTTTTTTTTTTATGTTTTTATTGGCCGAGCGTGGCCAGAATATTAATGAGGACTGTAATATGAACACTTATGTTTTTTTTTTTTATGTTTTTATTTAATATGGTGTGAAATATTAACGATCAGAAATGATCGACCCCTGAACAACTTTATTTTCACATATATCTACTGCATCTTTATATTCAGATCTGTTCAAGCTCCTATTTTCCATTACTGTAATTTTGCTATTATGAATGAAATATTTTCTTAGTCTAAAAATTTGCAATCAAAGATCTGTATGAAAACAACTAAGAAATTGTATTTACAGTGAAGGAAAATAAGGAAAATAAATGAGATCTGAAGTGAAAATTTTTAATGAAATATTGGTAAGAAACTGAGGGTCGAAATAAAATCAAGGACTACGCAAAACAATTTTTGAATTTTTGATTTTTTTTTTTTTTTTTAGGGATAACAATTTGAAAACTAAGAAGAAAAAATAAATAAATATACATATCATAATACAGATTTGGCACGCTTTAAAAAAAATTTTATCACAAAATTTTTTTTCTTTTTAGTAAAAACACTAAGAATGAGGAAGCAAATAAAACACAAAACACATTTTTTTTCGTTTTTAAATATATGAAAAATAAATATATGTACATCTCATAACAATTAAATTTGAAAAGAAAAAATTTTTGCACACTTAAAAAAAAAAATTATCACAAATAAATTTTTTTTTTTTTTAAAAAAATAATAACTCGAAAACTAATAAAGAAAAATAAAAGGAAAAATAAACATAAAAGAAAACAAAATTCAGAATCTTCCCGAGACCATACTTAAATTACACTGTCCTAAATGTTTTCTAAGCATAAGATCATCAATTAAAACACTAACAGATAAAGGACAAATGCAATAAAAGTAGGAAAACGGGGAAGAAAGAAAAAGAAAACTCCCCTGGTCAGGGTGGCAGTTGCCAATTTTGGATTTGTAGGGAGATGTCTTCTTCAGGATCCAGCATGAAATTGTTGAGGACGAACTGCTTCATCCTCCAGATTTGATCAAGCAGTGAAATGTCCTCCACCGCCGGATCTAAGCAGCAAATATTGTTACTAAGCAGATTCAGTAGGTGCCTTTTGATCTTCAAACTATCAGTGTCAGCACCTTTGTTTTCCACTGTGGGTGTATGTTGATCAAATTTATACGCACCTCCTGCAACATGGTTAGTGCAATGTGGCACTGCAAAAATTTCATGCAGAGGTATAACACCCCATCCCAATTCATCATACTGAGCCTTAGATAAATCCTCATAACATGAATCAATTTCTAAATTGCATGCAATATTAATCATAGATTCAGATTCATGTTCAGTGCATGAAGAATAACCATTCGAATGTGATAGTAAAAAGCGGTTCTCATCATGCACAGAGGAAAAATTAAAATCAGACTCAGCAAGAATATAGTCATTAGCATACCGATCATCACAATCAACATAATAATCAAATTGTGGTATGCTTACCTCCTCTTCCTTGAAGATTTCTAGAGTGTGGGAAGGTGAAGGTGGTCTACCTGGTTCAGGATTACTGCTTACTTCTGCCGGGTCCCCAAAATTTTCATCAGTCTCCTCAGGTGCAAGAGTGGCCATCTGCCTGATCTGATCACTCAGATTCTGCATGGCAGCTTGAGTTTCCATGCTCTCTTGCTTGAACTGCATGTTCCCTTTCTGAAACTGAATGTTCTGCATTGTCATCTGCTCTAGTAACTCCTTTAATGTAGGTTCAGAAATAGAAGGCTGAGGAGTTATTTGAATAGGAGAATCATACTGCTGACTCTCATATTGTGGAACTGGCTCCCAAAGAGAGCTCTCAGAAATTGGATGATGGAACATATTGTTCTCATCATAAAAATCAGCAGATTTAAAATCAAAGTAATATGTAGAATAAGAATCATAATCACAGACATTGGCAGAATAAGCATTATTCACAACATTAAAATAGGTAGACATGGAAAAATAAAAAGTAAAAACTAAAAACTAAAAATTACGAATCAGATAAAACAAAACACATTTTATACATGCTACAAGCACACACAAGACAGAACATCAATAGTAAAAATTTTTAATTAATTTTTTTTTTTTTTAATTTTCAAATTTTTTTTTTAATAACAACTAAATACAGAACATAGCACAATTAAACACATATATACACAATATATATTAACACAGCATAATCGAAAAACACAGCAAAAATCTAAAACAAAAAACCTGGAACTGAAGTGACAACGCCGCCAAAATTTGTTGAAGGTGTCGTTATCGCCTGCAAAAATATACAAGACAAAACACACAAAACAAACATATTAACAGAACAAAACTTTATACAAAAAAAAAAATCTAAAACCAAACCTCCATTGGTCCCCGGCAGCGGCGCCATTTTTTGATACGACTGTCGCGGTCATACAAATTTGATGTGCAAAAATTTATGCAGTATAACTAGGAAGTGACTCCTAGGTCGTCTCTCAAGGACCAATATTGTTGGTTCAGTCTCAGAGCTAACACGAAAGGGGGGGGTTTGTGAATGTTTTGTGCGGTAAATAAAATTTAAAACTGGAATTTAAACACAACTCAATTTAAAAACACTAAAATAAATTTTAAAGACTGTAAAAGCAAACGGTAAAAACGAAACAGTAAAATTCAGAAACGGTAAAAACGAAAACGGTAAATAAAAAAACAATAAACTTTTGACAAAGTTTAAAATGTGCAATTGGAAATAAAACATGAAACTGAGATGAAAGTGATTTGAGCATAAAGTTGCATTAATTTAGAAAATGACAGTGAATTGATCAAAGATTTAAACATGCAAACGGAATTTTAGACCAAAGGTAATTTGCAAATAAAATTTAACAACAATCAATGAAGAACACACTGGAATTTAAGATTCAATTGAAACTGGAAAACAAATCCAAAAACCTCCCCAAAGGGGAGGAGAAAAATGAAAGCACATTCCTACTCCTAAAATCTCCTAAAATCTAATCTCCTCTAAAATCTTACACTAAAATTTTTTTTTCACCACTCTATGCTCTGCTGCTGCCTCTTTATAGCCCAGAAACTACTCCCGTGAGCCTTCCTTGTCTTCAGCCAGCTTTGTGTTTTGTCTCCACTTGGCAGCCCTTTCTCGTGACCGTGTGAAATGAAAATATGGTTGGGCCCTCTTCTTTTCTTGTCTTCACGCAACACACCCTTCAATTGCCGTGTGCACATCCTTCTCCTCTACCTTGCATTTCCTCTTCAACATATGGTAGCAACAACTTGGAGACTTCATCACGGTGCTTCACTTCTTCTTCCAACTCAGCTACTGGATTTTATGATGAAGCTGGACGTGTTTTGCTTCCTTAAATGCCAACAAAACCGTGAATGGTGCTGCTGTATGCATGAAGACAGTGAATGCTTCTTCAAAGGAGATTTGAACTTCCAGCAAAAATCAATCCTGTGAGCTTCCTTTGCTGCTACACTTCCGTCCAAGCTTGGGTGTTCTTTTGTCCAAGACCAAGGCCGTGTGATGTTACCAAGCTAAAGAGAAACCGTGAGTGGCTGGTGTGAGCTTCCAAAAACCATGTTCACCAATTCATTCTCTCCAAATCAGTACACCGAGAGTTTCTTCTTTCCCATATGTTACAGCTGTTGGACGTCTTCTCCTGGGAGATGAGCGTGAGCTGCTGCCAAAATACCGTGAGCTTTCCCTCAACGTGGTGGCTGCTCCAAACTGGACCGTGTAAGTAGCTGCAGCTGCTGGTGGAATTTCCTTCACTTCATTCACGCTGCAAGTGGCTTCTCTTCACGCAGCTAGCTGCTTCTTGCAAGGTGTTGGACTGTCTTTAACCAAGCTGGATGTGCTCTCTGTTGTTATTTATTTATTTTCGTTCCAGCAACGAAGGATATGGCAGCTTTCTCTCTTTTCGTAACAGCACCAAAGAGAATGAAATGTTTTTTTTTTTCAAGCCAATTGAAAACCACGTTTCCAAAGAACAATAGAATGTGGTGGCTTTGTCTCTTTTAGCATATTTTATAATTTCTTTGAATGACAAAATAAGAAAAGGGGGGCCGTGTGTACCATTTCTCTTTCATTTGAATAAAATTTAGCATTTCATTTCATATTGCAACCTCCTGGCCGTGGCTTTCTCAAGGAATATGGTCCTCTTCATCTTTTCCATCCAACACATTCTATCTTCAGATAAGTGCTCTTTTGGACGTGAATTTAGGGGCCATGTGCTATTATTATTTTTAGCAATGTCACTTCAACACATTCACATTCTCCTTCTTTACGTGAGATGTAGCCTAAAGAAAGAAGAAAACCGTGAGCCAATTGTGGTGGTCCCCATGCTAAATGCTTTGGAGAGAATGTGTTTTCAACATGGTGGTCCCCTTTTTGATTCCACTTTCAAGTATTTGAGTGATTTTCACGTGAATTGTCATGGGCCATGTGTAATCCATTATCTTCCATCTTTAGTTCACATTCAATTTTTCAGCCATGCATACCACACTTTCCTACGTGGATTTTCAATGAGTGTGGCCTCCTTCCCTTAATAACACTACAAATGAAATTTAACACTTCCTTGTAACTTCTCTTGGCCGTGAGTTTTCAAACAAACATGGTGGCTCCCTTACCAAAATTAATTCTCCAATGGACCCTTGGAACATCCGTGTTCCAATTGAAATTTTTGCTTCTACAAATTCAAAAAAAATATTCCATCATTTACACGGATCAACACACATAATGAATCAATGCAGTACAACTTTCAAATATAGTGTGTGAATGTATTTCCAAATGTCCCAATTTATATTTCCAAAAATTACCCTGCAATCAATAATGTAAATAATTATTCTCAGATAATTCAAATTAAGTAAAATAAGAATTTCTGATCAAATTAAGCACAATCAGTAAAAACGGGAAAATACTGGACAATTAAGCACAATTCCCCGATTAATTCTAGTACAATAAACTAAGTGTAGTGAAGAAAATAATGATTCATCACTTCCTCAGCACACCAAGCAACTTCTCCTCTTGAACAGAATCAAGGGAGGTGAAAATGATCACCGGTTTCTTCTCATCATCCTCCAAGTACACGTACTTGAGGTTATCTGGGAGTTGTTTCAACTCAAGAGTAGGTGCCTGCAAGTCAGATTCATTTGTACTTCCTACAAAGTGGTTAGTGCATTCTGACTCCAAAGAATTCACAGGTAAAGGCGGAACACCTATCTCATCAAGCTCCAAATCCATATCCATGACAATTACATCATCAACATCATCCATATCAAAAACATCATCAACATCATGGATATCAAAATTCTCTTCAAAATCAACATCATTCTCAAATTCAGATTCAATGTATGTATGTAGAGAAGATAGAAAAGAATGCTCTTTCTTATGCAAAGAATCAAAATCATCAACAACATATTTATCAATAATGTCATCCAATGCATCGATCCTAAACAGAGAATGGTCCTCAGCTGGAAATTTCATTGCATCAAGGATATTAAAATGAACAACAATATCAGCAAATTCCATAGACAAAGTTCCAGCATACACATCAATCTTAGTTCGGGCAGTTTTCAAAAATGGCCTGCCTAAGATAATGGGAGCGGATCCATGAGAGAATCCCTCCTCCATTTCCAAAACATAAAAGTCAGTAGGAAAAATCAATTCACCAACCCTAACCAAGACATCCTCTATGAAACCTGCTGGGTGGGTAACACTCCTATTGGCCAACTGAATGACCACACCCGTGGTTTGCAAATGACCAAGAGACAAAGATGCATATATAGACAAAGGCATGACATTAACAGAAGCACCCAAATCAAGCATGGCATTTTCAAATTTATTGTTTCCAATCACACAAGGAATGCAAAATATACTTGGGTCCTTGCACTTTTCAGGGATGTGCGGGACCGACTTACCAATAAGCGCAGATACATTCCTTCCCATGCTAATCCTCTCATTTCCCTTCATCTTCCTCTTGTGTGTGCACAACTCCTTCAAGAATTTGGCATACTTCGGTATCTGCTTGATGGCATCAAGTAGAGGTATGTTCACCTCTACCTTCCTGAAGGTCTCCAGAATTTCCTTATCCACATCTTCCATCTTTTTGCTAGGAAGTGCTCGTGAAGGGAATGGTAGAGGGATAGGTCGGTCAACCAATGGAGAAGGTGCGGCAGCGGTGGTGGTGGAAGGGGGAGAAGATCCACTTGAAGAAGAACCACCGGCTGGAGAAGAAGATTCACCCACCTCAAATGCCTTGCTCGGACCGTCATGGTCGTTCTTTCTAGGACAAGTAGCAGGCATGGGTGTAGGTGTAGAAGCGGGCTCTGAAGGCACAAAAATCTGCTTCCCTGATCTAAGGGTTATGGCACTCACATTCCTTGGGTTCTGCACAGTCTGGGATGGTAACTTATCCGAATTTTGAGACTGCGCCTGATTTATCTGAGTAGCCATCTGACCCATCTGGTTAGTGAGACTCTGTATGGAAGCTCTAGTCTCCTGCTGAAACTGCAGGTTTTGCATAGTCATCTGTCTCACTAACTCTTCCAATGAAGGTTCAGACGAAGTGAAAGGTTGGGCAACTGGTTGGGCAGGTGCCTCTTGTTGCTGCTGTTGTTGTTGCCTCTAGTGTTGTTGCATAGGTGGAGGCACATATCTGTTAGGTGCTCCAGCATTCTGGAAAGGTGGTGTCTGCTGTTGATGTTGTGGCACATTGTTCCATCTCAGATTGGGGTGATTCCTCCACCCTGGGTTGTACCTGTTGCTGGATAAGTCATGATTTTGCTGTTGTTGCTGCCTGTTGTTGTAGATGTTTGTAGCATAAGCCTGAGGCGCATCAGAGGCAGCAGAGTGCTTCAAAGAAGGACAAGCATCTGTATAGTGGTCACTGAAAGGACAAATAACACATAGCCGTGCAACAGATGCAGATGGAGCTGCAGATCTCTGGTTGGTAGTCAACTGTGTCACCAACTTCGTAAGAGAGTTAATCTTTCCTTCCAACTTGCTTTCAATAGCTGATAAAGACTGGGCAACAACATCATGTACGCCCCTCACCACAATGGCATCATTCCTGGTGCTAAACTGTTGGGAGTTGGAGGTCATCTTCTCAATCAATTGCCTGGCCTCAGCAGGTGTGGTGTCTCCAATAGCTCCACCACTGGCAGCATCAATCATACCACGGTCCATGTGGTTCAAACCCTCATAGAAATACTGGACAAGGAGATGCTCAGGTATCTGATGGTGGGGACAACTAGCACAAAGTGTCTTGAATCTCTCCCAATACTCATATAAGTTCTCTCCACCAAGCTGCCTAATTCCAGTTATGTCTTTTCTGATAGCTGTGGTCCGGGCTACTGGAAAAAATTTATCTAAGAACAGCCTCTTCAGATCATCCCAGCTAGTGACGGATCTAGGCGCCAAACCATACAACCAATCCTTAGCAACATTTTCCAATGAATGAGGGAATGCCTTCAAGAAGATGTGCTCTTCAGGAACATCATGTGGTTTCATACTAGAACAGACAATGTGGAATTCCTTCAAATGCTTATGAGGACTCTCACCTGCAAGACCATGAAACTTGGGCAACAAATGGATCAGTCCAGTCTTGAGAACAAATGGAACGTCCTCATCAGGATATTGGATGCACAAGCTTTCGATATCGAAATCAGGTGCAACCATCTCCCTAAAAGTCCTCTCGCGAGGTGGAGGTTGTGCCATATTGTTCTCAGTGCGAAAAACAACAGAATCAGAATCAGAATCACGTGCAGATGCAACAGATGCAGCAGATGCAGTAGATGCAGTATGCACAAAGTACTCAGCAGTGGGATGCACAATATCCAATGGAACAGACTCGAAAACAGACTCTAAAGATAAATTTCTAGAATGCCTAGCTAACCTATGAAAAGTTCTATCAATCTTAGGATCAAAGGGTGGTATAGGCCCAGGATTTCCCCTAGTCATGCACTAAGTCACAAAAATTTTGAACACACAAAACAACCTAAACAAACAAATCACACACACTCAAACATAACAAAACACAACACACAAACAACACATTATCAACACAAAAGACCTAAAACTGAACCGTTGGTCCCCGGCAACGGCGCCATTTTGATGAGAGGGTCGCACCTCCCACAAAAGTTGTGCATAAATTAATGCAGTATAAGCTAGGAAGTGACTCCTAGGTCGTCTCTCAAGGACCAATTTGGGTTCAATCTCAGATCAACACGTAATGAGGGGGGTTTTGAAAATTTTGTGAATGCAATTAAACTAAATCTAAACTTTAAAATCAAACACAACCTAATATGACTAAAAACATTAAAATGAAAATTGCTTAGAACAAATTAAACATGCAACAAACCGAAAGGTATCAAACTGACAATTCCATAAACGCAAGTAGACACCAACTCATACGCACATAATTAAGCAAAAAAAAAAATTTGCGGAAGTTGGTAATTGGAATGCACCAAAAGTCAATCACGCTTCAATCGGGATGTATGCTAAGAAAAAGGGGATCCACTTCCGTGCACCCTTCTACTTCAAAGCAATTGAATAAAAAATCCCTTTCTCAAGCTTACCACCGTACACCTACCACATCTAATCACTTCTTCAATCTCAAACAAAAAAAAACAATTCTCTTTTCTTCCAACCGTGAATCATCTCCAACTCCACGTGCTCCTTTCTTGTAAAATGAATTCTTTCTTCTTTCCCAGGTGGCAGCTGGACTTCCCACAACTAAATTAAATGCATCAAACTTCAACACGTTCCAGCACAACATGCGGACACCATTCCCCTTCTTCCAATCAACACTTCCTCTCCGTGTGCACACCAACGCACCTCTCCCACCTAATCTACTTCATTTCTCATTCAATTTCTCCGTGCTTCTTGAATCTCCTTAAATCTGCACTTCTCTGCTTCCAGCTCATTCCAGCTCAACACGCCTCTTCAATTAAAGTTTCTCCTCCTTATTCCAACTCCACGTAGGCGTGCTTCACTTCCAGCCCCTTCCATCCAATCTCAATCACCGCTCCCTTTTAAAATGAAAAATGAAACTCCTCCCAAATGAAAACGTTCCAGCAGCAATGCAGTTCTCCTCCCAAATGAAAACGTTCCAACAGCACTGCAGTTCTCCTCCCAAGTAATCACCGTATGAAAGTGCTCCTACCAAGTAAAATGTGTTCAACTTGCTTCTCTCCAGCTCCACCACATTACCGCTTTAGCTTGCTGCTTCCAGGACCTTCTACATCGTGCACCAACGCTTCTTGCTTCCAGCTCCTTTTCTTTTCTCCAACTCACAACGTGAATGTGTGCAGACCGTGTGCTTCCACTTTTCACCGTTCATTCACCAAGTTGAATGTGGCTTCTCCCTTCCGTGACAGCATCAACTCCTTCAATGCTTCCAAGTTTCATTCCGTACGCTCCCTTCATTCCAGCTATCACCATTTCCCTCTCTTCACTTCTTACAGCAGCCGTGGCTCTTCCTTCCAGCACCGTGGCACCACACAGCTCCTGGAATCAACGCATCTTCTCCAAAGTAAAACCCACCGTACAGCTTAGTAATGAAGCATTACTGGACATAACTTCACTCCAATAATTTCATGAACCAAATTGAAATTAAATGACAAACTGAAAACGTAACGTGTGCTCAAGTCAAAGCAAGAAAATTTAATTTCATAAAAGCTTCCTTTGCAACAGTGTTTTCAGCCAAAGAAAAATTCACCCCCAAAACCAAAACCCGAGAGAGACCCCCAAAGAGAACCAAGACCGAGAGTGTGTGGGGCTCTTTTGCAAATGGCGGCTGCGGCCTTTCTAAGGACGTGTGTCCCTTTTTTTTAGCGTAGGGTCCACACAAAATAAACCCTAGGTGCCAAGTCATTAATTTCTAATTTTGGGTCTAAACTAGTTTACCAAAAATTGACCCAAAATGTAAGAGTTGATACAGAAATTCTAAACTACTGAATTACAATTTAATTAATTCAAAAATGTCTGTCTAGAGAGTCTTGAATTTATCTGGCATTCTTCCTGATGTCCCAAAATGTATTTCCGAAATTTTCCTGCATTTCAAAAATGCACTTAATCAGCTCAGAAAATCCAAATTAGCACAATTACAAATTTCCGACCAAATTAAGCGGAATTCGGAAAACGGGGAAATAACAAACAATTAAACACAATTCCATGGTTTATTTAAGTGCAATAAACTAAATATAATTCAAGAAATAACGACTCATCATTCAATTTACTGACTTAAGCGTCGGAGTGCCTTTAGAAGGAGGAGAGAGAGCGAACAACGTCCGTCCGGTCTTCAACGTCTATTTAGTCTTCCGTACTACCAAGAGTGTTTTAGCGAGGGAACTCCAAACCCTACCAAAACAATATTAATTCTAATTTATAACTTTTTCTTCATCTTCTAAACTTTTTTATGATAAACTCGAAAAAAAAAACCCTAAATTGCCTTTCAATTCAATGCACAAGGTGCACAATGCTTGCCTTTTTCACACTTTTTTATGAATAATTAAATATATATTAAGGCTTTACAAAGACAGTCCAACAGCATTGTGAGGCTGGTCCAATGGCCTTAATTAAATTATACAGAAAAATTAAACAGTTTGAGATTAGTTTATAATGTTTATATTAATTAGTTTGTTAATTATTTTAACTAATGCTCACTTTTTAAGAATATATATATATATATATATATATATATATATATATATATATATATATATATATATATATATATATAAGATATTTTAAAGCACTAAGATTATAATTTATTGTCATATTTAAAAAGTTATGTATTTCAATTTATATTAGTATCACCCGTGAAATACTTTTTATAGAGACTAATATTATTTAAATAATTTACCTGACACAAATTCATATGCTTTTGTTTTTGTCATTCTTAAATTATGAAGAAAAAAAAAAGTGATATTTCATATATTTATTTATGAATAATGGTAAGCGAAGATAAAATAATTTATCATAAGACGGCGGAGAAGGAAGTATAACGAGGAGAATATATGCAGACACCCTAAAACCTGGACGGGATGGGATAGGATAGGAGGGAAACCAAACATGAAGGCATGGAATACGGTTCATATCTCTCGTCTAATTGCAAGGCATCACATCACTTGATATAGGAGGAAACGTTGCTTTCTTACCAATTTTTCTAATATTTATTCATCCTATGTTTATGGCTATTAATTTTTTCATTCTTTTTTCTAAATTTAAACAATATATTTCTTCTTATTTAGAACTTCTACTCCTGTTACCTTTCTATTTCCATTAATATATATATATATATATATATATATATATATATATATATATATATATATATATATATATATATAATATAAAGTTTGGTATAATTTTCTCTCTCAAATATATTTCTTAAATTAAATTAATTACTTAAAATAAAAAATAAAAATATTGATGATTAATATCTAAAAAATGAAAATGTTACATTTAAAAAATAAAGTCTAGTCACGTAAAAACCAATTGTATAAATTTATAACCACTTGGTATATTCAAGGAAAACAATCGAATTCAGAAATATATTTTTTCGTTTTTTATAAGTAACAGAAATAATATAAAAAGATATCTGTTACAAAAAATCAGACATTTTTCTATAGTTTACTTGAGACATTAAAATAAACTTATTATTTTAAAATAATTATTTTATTTTTGCATAATTTTAGAAAATAATTAAAACAGTTACTATAGTAAGTAGGAGAGAATTATGTTAAAAAATATATGTTACTTTTACCAATATTTTAAATTAAAGTATTAATATAACATTGGTGATAATTCACATCACATTATTATTTTTAATAAATATGAGATTCGTGACGAATTTAAACATTTACTTTGATTTGATGAAATTTAAAAATATTAAGATTAAAAATATATATATTTAAAAGTTTGTTTCAAACCTAAGTAGAAAGAAGTCTAACTTAAGCTATGTAAATATAACATTAATTTAACTTATATTAATTTAGAAAATTATTGTAGTTTACAATAATGGAAGACGTTTAAATCGGATAACATAAATTAGTAACCAATCAATAACAATATATTAGACAAGTTTAATTATATATATTAGATGAATTTGATCATACAATTGTTAAACAATATGATAAAAGATATTAGATGAATTATTCCACACATTTATAATACTAGTCCAGAAATATCTGTTAGATAAGTTTCATCATACACTTATTAAACAAGTTTACAATACACACTAAATGAGTTTATCCATATATTAGCAAGATAAGTATGACAATATACATTGCACAAACATGTTTCTTCACACGCAAATTATATAAGTCTATTAATACATATTAGACAAATTTTTTCCTTCACTAGTTAAACAAGTTTTGAGGTACAATAAAATGAGTTTGCAATTACATTGATTGGACGACTATGTGCACACACTAATTAAATGATTTCAGCAACAAACGATGTATAGATTAAACGAGTATAGCAACACACATTAGATGAGTCATTAATATATTTATTAGACAACTCTAGCAAAATACACTAAACAAATTTTCCTACAAAAAAATTAACGAGTCTATTGATAAACATTAGACAAGTATCTTCATTTACTGCTTAGATGAATCTTGCAATACAAATTAGATGAGTACATTAATCACATGAGTATAGCCAAAAAAATTACACATGTTTAACAATACACATTAAACGAGTTTGTTTATATATTGATTAGATGAGTATAACAAAAAATATTAGATAAGTCATTCCATAGTGTTACTATAGGGTTAGACCTAACCGATCGGGTATGACTGTGTGCTGAGTAGAGTGACCGAACGACTGGGGTACGAAAAAAAGACTTTGTAGCCGTTCGGTTCACGACAACAATTGAGTAGAGTTAAAACGCAATCAATACGATAATTGCTATTGATGACTGGTTAAGGCTGACATTAATGGCCATTAAGAGGTAAATTAATTGGTCTTTGGTAAATCCTATAGAGGTTTAATTTTGAGGTAAAAGATATATTTTCCATAATTGAGTTATTTTAGGAGAGGAAGTGAACGTTCGTCCCTATATGAGTGTTGCGTAGGAATCTTGTAACACACATTAAACAAGTTTGTCCATACACTAATTACACCCATATATAAATATACATTTGATGAATCTGTTAATACACATTAGACGATTCTATCCATTTTATAATTAGGTGAGTTTTGCAAAAAAGAAACCCCTTTTTTTTCCTAAATTCCCAACAGTACCTAAACATCATAGTTCACATACTTAATTCAAAACAGAGCAACGAAATAAAATTACCTATGTAGAACATATGATCATAAAACCTTAGCCATGTGACAACCAATCCCAACGCATGATCTAAAATCAATTGCAATCATTTACCTGGATATTTAGTGTTAACCAAAACTCAAATTTGTATCTTATGCGAACCAAACGCAATGAATATATACATGTTTACTCACGCATACATCACTATTCAGAGATCAAGGTGAGACATACATATCTTCACCCATCCTTCACACAACCATTGAAATCAACAATATTTATATCAAACTCACTTTGTAATCTAACCAAAACTCATAGACTCACGGTTGTATGTAACCCAACATCTAATAATTATACCTCTCTTATCAGACTCAACAAATCACTTAATATCACCATATAACTATATTCGATGAAAACTATTCTAACACAACTTCATGTCTATTAACTAACTCAAACTCCCTAATCAATTCTACATAATTACTTATGTATTGTAAACCTTTTTTTTTTCAAACTTTTCTACGCTGATGCTTACCTAAAACTCCTCTTATTCTAACATTTAAATTCAACTCTTATTGTACAACTATTGATATCTCATCCTCTGACTTGGTCCTTGAAACATTTCCAAATAAAAATTACGATTCTAAACTCCAAGACCAAAACTCTGATGTTTTGACTTCCAAGCTCCAACACATTTCATCTACCTATCTTCGAGACAACTTGTATCAAAGGTTTTGATCAAATCTAATGAAGGTATAGAGGTCAAGTTATCCTTCTACCATTATAAAGTACACAACACTATTAAGAAACAAAATTCATACCACAACTCTTTCCTACTGAACCTTCATAATTTAGAAGGAAATTCATCTTTAATAAAGTCATGAGTGTGCACCCTCATTACTCTTATCAAGATGTTTTTATGTTCTTAAAACCTTAAGTTGGCTGCACTCATTCTATGATTTAAATTTAGAAAGACATGACAAATCATGTCGCTTAGAATCATTTCTTCACTGAAAGGTAGGTCAAACGCACAACCCGCAAATTATGACGAACTACTCTGATACCACTAATGTAACACCCAAAATTCTCACACTGAAATTTAATAGATAATATAATTATTGTACATTTATTTTACAATTATCTCTCAAGTAGTAGAAAGAGTTCCTACTGAAAATACATTATGCTTTCAAACATCACGTAAAACACTCAATTATTTTTTCTTCTTAAACTTCCGCATAACATAAACGTTATACGATCATCGCAAAAGTAAGATTTTCTGGCACAAACAAACAAGAAAGAGTGAGCTACCACGCAAATTCTAAAAGACTCATAACACTATTAATATACGTAATATATTCACCATAATTTATTGTAAGATGCAATTATTATACTAGACTCTATTTTTCGGATATAATGTTGATGGAAGTCTCAGGTGGTCATGCACTTGTGGGTGACCTCTACTCCTCTCACAACATAATCTTGGCGAAATACAATATATCATATCACCCACAAGGTTAATCCGTTAACATCTATGACCATAATTGGAAATAGACTAGGACCTCCTGCCACTCTCACACATAACACATTCTTCTCTATTTGAGACTGAACAATTATTAGAGTATTAAGATAACCACCAACAACAGGACCCTCAACATCAACATATACACTAATATCATACCATTATAGAGTCTCTCCCCGAGACTCATACTATATTCCAATGCATAATTTCATATCCAACATCATAAAATACATTCATCACAGAAATCATACAAAATGAATATATCACAAAACAAATTAACAATAATAAAATATTACTATAAATGGTCACCGGAGAAGAATCAAATGTTTGACGAATCAAACTCACCATAAACGCAGTACATATGACTAGACACAACTTACTGGATCAGACCAGGGTTGCTCTATGATCAAGGATGTACCAACTCCCGTTTTTAAGATTCCTCTATCCTACCATCAAAAAATAACCTTAATATAAACATTATGGGGAATTAAGAAGTTGGCATAGCCGGTTAGACATCATCTTATCCTTCCAGAAAGATGCAATAAAAATAGATAAAAATAATAAAAATTATAGGGAAACAAAAAGTTCAATCTTGCAGAGCCGGTTAGACAACTTCTCATCCTTCCAAAAAGATGCAATAAAAATAGATAAAAACAATAAAAGTTATGGGGAAACAAGAAGTTGAATCTGGCAAAGCCGGTTAGACAACTTCTCATCCTTCCAAAAAGATGTAAAAGAAACAACTAAATGTCTTGAGAAACAATAACGTAAACACAACATAACCGAATCAAAATCACGTTTTAAAATCATCAATATACTTGGATCTCATCACAGAAGCATGTTCATATTCAAAATTCAAGATCATACAAAAACAAAAGACTCCATATTCAAGATTTAAGATCAGACGAAAGCAAAAGATTGCATATTCAAGGTTCAAGATCATACAAAAACAAAAGAACTCCATATTCAAGATTTAAGATCAAACAAAAGAAAAAGATTGCATATTCAAGATTCAAGATAATACAAAAATAAAAGACTCAAGATTAGCTCTCCTTACCTCTATTCAAGATTTAATCTCTTGCTTAGAAATTGTTGCTCGAAAACTTCTACAATTTTCCCATTACAACAAGAATTTCCTCCAACTTTCTCTTCTCTCAAACTTTCTCAATTTTTTGTGCAATTTCAACCTTTTCCCTTGCTTTTCCTATTTATATGATAAGATTTGACACTATTTAAATTTTTTTTATTAAAAAATAGTATTTTATTAAAAAAAACTATATTTTGATTCCATCAGCACCGAAAGTGTTTTTCTCCTCATTTTACTTCTGAAAGGTGCTTTGTCAGTTTACAATCATTTAACTTTTTTTAATATCTATTTTTACAAAACCTTCTAAAAATTTTCAAAACTTTGAATTCCTTCTTCTAAAATTACTATAACCCTATCCTAAATTTTTAATTTTTCTTATCATAATTTTCTTATTAATTATATTTCTACCTTTAAAATTATTACTGCTAAAAAAGAAAAATTGATACTATTTATTAAAATAAATAAATTTTCATGGACTTTACAAAATACACTTGCCAATTTTAAATACAATGTAACAATTTATTTCACACTAACTATTCGATAAAAATAAAAATAAAAATTTCTTTGTATTTTTGTAAACATTAATTAAATTGTGAATTGCAAGAATTATGAATTGCAAGAATTGTCTAGTTGTACAAATATATTGGAAAAATGATATACAAAATTTTCACTTTATTATTTATACGATTTGTTTTAATAGTTTACCAACCGATAATTATCGATTATTTTTATTGACAAATTCATTATTAACACATATTTCCAATAATTAAAATACATTAGTAAAGTTTCGTCTATAATAATGAAATTTTTTGTAATGTTATAAAAAGATAACATCAAAGTATATATATTGATAACACAATTTTACAACAAAAATTATAAAATTGATTTAAACTTATTGACAAATTATTTTAGTTCTCTTTTTTTATGCTCAAACCAAACTACAAAAGCTTTTAATTATTTTTACCTATTAAAAAAATACTTTATGTTAGCATGCATTTTTAACTAAAAAATTAAATCAAACTACATCATAAAAAACCGTAATAACACGTAAAGACATAGAATGATTTGTTTCACATAAGAGGATCCATAATTAAAATAACTACTTAAAAGATGGCACTAGAAAATAAAATATTAAACACCACAATTATCATGATTATAAATTAAAATCTAATATAACTCATAATGATTTGTTTTACATATAAGAAACAAACAAAATAATTAGTGAGATTAAAAAATTCAACTTCTTTAAAAGTTGAAATCATAAATTGAAATTTTATTTTTCATCTCTTATTTTTATTTTTGCTTGTAGATTTAAGATGACTACAAATATATTAATCGACAGAAAGAGTCTAATAGTTTTGGACAATAATCTACTCACATTTTTTTTATAATAAATACATATTTTTAATAATTGTTATAAGATTAGCTTAGTGATAAAATTGGATGAGAGAGATTTGGGTTCAATTATTTCTTCTAACATTTAGGTTTAACTAATATTTTCGATAAAAAAAACACATTTTTTAACAAATCAAAACAAATAATATAGAGATATAATATATATGGTATCAAATATTTTTCGAGGTTTTATAGAATTTCTACATAGAAACATATATAGAAAGTATGTTCTTGAAGGGAAAAAGGTAGTGTAGGGGGTAAGTAGTCTACTTTGGTTTAAAAATGCACAGATTTTTTGTTCTAATTAATGGCCATAATATAAAACTTGAAAAAGTGACGCTTTCTGCAAATAACAAACATCTTCTGTCTTCGATTCTGTGCATGCTCCTCTTCCAACTCAGTAAACATCTATCCAAAGCTTTTACCATTGAACACATCTTTCTAACTTCAAGCACAATAAACGACTTCAAATTTTAAGATTTTGATTAATGAAAATAAATATTAATTTTCATTTTAATTAAAATAAAACCATTTATATTAAACAAAGTCTTAACTTATTGTATTATATGCATTTGATTGGGCCTATAGTTTGTAGTATGATTTACTATAATTGTATCAATATATTTCTTCAAAAAGCAAAAATTAATTCCCTCTGCACTATATTTCTTTTATTATCATTGCAACATTATTTATTTTATAAAGGAAAGTACATCTATTTTGATGAAAAAACTTTAGGATAAGATCCTAGAAAATATTTTAAGTGAGATAAAAATTTTATAATGAACACCACTATTTTATTATTAAAAAACTTTAGTATAAATAGAGTTAAAGTGAGTTTATTTTATAGAAATGTTGCTTTTTCTTTTTCTGAAAAATATAATCTTATGCTTCTTTTATATTTTTTTCTAAAATTATTGACTCTCTGCTTGTTTGGTTGAAGATCAGAGTGTGTTATAAGACTCTTGATTACCAAAATTATCTTTTTATAGATCACTTTGTTGAAAATAATAAGTTTTCTTTTTATTTTTTTTATAATAATTGGTTTTAGGTTTATTCAATTATGACTATTAAAGTATGATCAAATCATTTATCTGGATTTTTCTTATGTCAATATTGTCTTTCTCAATGATTAGGGGTGCTTAAAAACAAAGAAGAGTTGTGTTGTATTCTTAATAAGATAAGGAAAGTTAGTTATTTAAAGATTAATTATGTTTTAGCATTGACTTGTGGTTAAATTATTAATTGAGTTGCTTGAAGTTGATGTATGATATGAACTGGTTGGTTTGATAATACGCTTTAGTGTTTAGATTGCATTGATGAATTGGTTGTTTGATAATGTTTGTATTAGTTTTGACCTTTGAAAAAGCAGAAAAATATCCTATAAAGTTAAAGAAGCAAATTCATCAATATAATATGAATTTTTAATTATGTAACAAGTGTGTAATTCCTGGAATGAATGTTTTACTTATTGAGTAATATAATTTTCTAAGTCAAAGAGACAATGAAATGTCTATTCATTAAACTAGTGATATGCTTTGAATGCGTAGAATTGACTTTTAACGTATTTTCATAGATGTTCGTCCACAAAAGCCCTAACGTATATAATTGACCGGTGACATATTCGTAAATAAGTGAAACTCGAGACGTCCGTCCTTGGTCGAGCTGGACGTTTATAATATTATAGACGTCCGTTGGAGGGGTACGGACGTCTACTAGGCTTCTCATGTCAGCCCTTAAACGTTTGTCCTGGGGCGAGACGGACGTTAATAATATTATGAATGTCCGTCTGGGGGGACGGACGTCTAGTAGGCTGAACAACTGAACGTTTCAGTCCCCATGGCCAGACCTTAGAACGTCCATCCTCGGGCGAGACGGACGTTTATAATATTATGAACGTCCGTCTGGGGGGACGGACGTCTAGTAGGCTGAACAAGTGAACGTTTCAGTCCCCATGGTTAGCCCTTAGAACGTCCGTCCTGGGGCGAGACGGACGTTTATAATATTATGTATAAACGTCTGTGTGAGGGGGACGGACGGCTAGTAGGCTGAACAAGTGAACGTTTCAATCCCCATGGTCAGCCCTTAGAACGTTCGTCCTGGGGCGAGACGGACGTTTATAATATTATGAACGTCCGTCTGGGGGGACGGACGTCTAGTAGGCTGAACAAGTGAACGTTTAAGTCCCCATGGCCAACCCTTAGAACATCCGTCCTGGGGCGAGACGGACGTTTATAATATTATGAACGTCCGTCTAGGGGGACGGACGTCTAGTAGGCTGAACAACTGAACGTTTCAGTCCCCATGGTCAGCCCTTAGAACGTCCGTCCTGGGGCAAGACGGACGTTTATAATATTATGAACGTCCGTCTGGGGAGACGGACATCTAGTAGGCTGAACAAGTGAACGTTTCAGTCCCCATGTGTCAGCCACTTGAACGTTCGCACTGGGAGGGCGCAGACGTTTATAATATTATAGACGTCCGTGGGAGAAGGGCGAACGTTCACTAGGCTGAACACTGAACGTTTCAACTCCCCATGTGTCAGCCACTTGAACGTCCGTCTTGGGAGGGCGCGGACGTTTATAATATTATAGACGTCCGTGGGAGGGGGGTGGACGTTCACTAGGCTGGACACTGAACGTTTCAACTCCCCATGTGTCAGCCACTTCAACGTCCGTCTTAGGAGGGCGCGGACGTCTATAATATTATAGATGTCCGTGGGAGGGGGGCGGACGTTCACTAGGCTGAACACTGAACGTTTCAACTCCCTATGTGTCAGCCACTTGAACGTCCGTCTTGGGAGGGCGTGGACGTTTATCATATTATAGACGTCCGTGGGAGGGGGGCGGACGTTCACTAGGCTGAACACTGAACGTTTCAACTCCCCGGTCAGCCACTTGAACGTTCGTCCTAGGAGGGCGCGGACGTCTATAACAATGTTAATATTGTAAACGCGAACCCGCGAGCAATTACACTCGTCTTCCCCCGCGAACGCTGTCTGCTCCATTGATTTTATAGGTGTGTTTTCTCTTTTTTGGACCGTTTAAATTAACTTTCAATCCGATTACATTGCTCTGTGATGAAATACCTTTGATTTGAACCGATTAAAAATCGTTTTCGGTACGTTTTTTTGCAGTCTCTTGCGTGTTCTTGGGCGGATTCTTTGACTATTTTTGGGCTACGTTTTATGTCGTTCCCTCCTCGATTTCCCTCCCTTTGACTGTTTCTGGGCTACATTCTTAGGCCGTTCCGGCAGTGCACAAACGGATGTCCAAGGGTCGAGGCGCCGGACGTATATATGGATGTCTATATAGACGTTCGGCCTTACACAACGAACGTCTATATAAACGTCTGACCTGACATAGCGGACATTTATATAGACGTCCGGCCTGACACAACGGACGTTTATATAAACGTCCGGCCTGGCACAACGGACGTGTACATAGACGTCACCCGCATAGACGTCCATTGGAGGTCGGACGTCAAAAGGCCCACAGAACAAACGTCTATAGCCCATTCTGCACTAGTGAATAAATAGTTTCTATTAAATTGAGTGTCACAATGTATGAAAAAAATTATATTAGAACATGTAAGAGTGTTTTTTCTAATGATGTTTTTTTTTATATTAAATATGTGTTATAAAATTTTAAATAAATGTTTCATACTTTTTTATGTTAATATTGTTGATTTTATTTTATTTTACCTTAGTTCACTTTTCATACTTGCTACATTTTTTAAAGCTTTGACCATTTAACATTTAAATTAGACACTATAAGTGAATTAATATCTAAACGATATAACCATAGATTGCGCTGGTAGCAAAAGAGAAGAGGAATCATTATGTACTATGATTCTGGAGGGAACTATGGTTTTTTTTACAAGTTCTTTCAACTTATTTCTATTTTTGTTGATAAATCTTTTAAATTTCAAAGTCATGTTTGGCTTAAAAACTAAAATATAGAAAAAAAAAATCAGCATGATCATCATTAATTAAAAGAATATTTTTTAAAATAAAATATAACATAACAATAAAATATAAAATAATGGAACGGAAAGGAAGAAAAAAAAAATTACAAAAAAATGAAAAAAAAGTTTGACAAAGAAAAAACCTTAAATAATAGAGGACATATTTTTTTATTTTATTTATATTTTTTCAAATAATTTTTTTTATTTCAATTCTATTTGTCATATATTTTTATTTTAATTTACTCTATTCTTCACTAATTAAATTACTTTTTTAGTACTTTATTTCTTAATTTAGAATTTTATAGTGTTTCAGTTTTTTTTTTCTAATTTTAATTTTCAAATTTAATCCATCTTTAGGATTACGTATGTCTTATATTTATTTTATTTAGATTTGAATAAATCCCAGGTTTAACATGTATTAATAAATAATTAAAACAATACATAAAAAAATGTTCAAAATTAAACCTAGGATAAAAAAGATCAAAATTATTGAAGTTTGATAACTAGAAATGTAAGGCAGGGTTCGCTTGAACAGATTTTACTGTTCAGAGGCGAATGTGAGCGATGAATTGAGAGTGAGAAGGTGTTCGTTTGTGCGGATTTGCGAGTGACGAAATGATGTGATTTGTGAGATGGGTTGTTTTTTTCATCCCGCTGAAACGAGGAGATTTGCGCTGATTTCTTCACAAATTACGTGTGTGCCCTCGTGATTTTGTTAACTTCAGAGGGATGCTGGCAAACGCGTAACCTGTTATGCGAACCGGTTACGTAATATATATTTTTCTGTTTTTTTTTATAATTATTTTAATATTATAATTTAAAAAGATATACATTTTAATAAAATTAGGTATATTATATTTTCTAATTTATTAAAAATAAGTTGATTATTTAATTTTTATAATTTTTAAACATTAATTTTATAAATTATTCATAATTTTTTTATAAACATTTTTACAATTAAATATAACATTTTATATTACTTTTATAACTAGGGGCATTTTGGTAATCTTCAATTTTTACCAATTAAACTAATTTTTAAAATCTATCATATCAATCAAATCCTACACTAATTTTCACAAACTTTACTTCCAAATCCACTCTCAATTACCCACAAATCCACTCAAAAAAATAACTAAAAGATTACCCTCAAATCCACTCAAATTCATTCAAATCATCCTCCCAAATCATCTCTCCCAAATCATCTCCTCCAAATCTACTCAAACGAACACAGCCTAAGAGATTTAAATATTATGAAAAAAGAAATTATAAATTATTTTCTATTGTTTTTCTAATAGGGGACCATTAACCTTTTTGACTTTGAGTAATTTCTTACATCTCTGTTTACCGTTGATGTCTTTCATAGCTAATCAACCGTTCTAAGTTCAAGGTTTATTGAGACAGTCGAATTTAGAAGCACCATGGAATTCCTCTCACAAAATACAATATATACACAATAAACTGAACATTCTAAAGTTTCATGTCATAGAAGATGAAATGCATGATGGTTGATGGTAACATGAATATGACATCATTATGGGATGTGATGGATTATGGATGACATGAAATGCGTTGGGATTTGGGTTACGTGTTATTTGACGGAAAAGCTGTGTTATGTTAGTGAATAAACAAACAAACAGGTATAACGGCCGTTAAGGACTTATTATAATAATGCTATGAATATAAAGCTTATCAGGTGACAGTTGGATGATCCTCGCCTTAGCTGCTACAAAAGAAGATTCTTTTATACACGTCACCAATTAAACAAAATATAGAATGTGTTCCCAACTATTTATTTTATGGTATAATATTATTTTACAAGAGTTTTTCTTTAAAATATATTAATTTTAATTTATTCTAAAATGCCAAAAAAACTAAATTATTTATGTGGTTGCCGTATATCTGTAATATATCTTGCAATAATTTAACTAAGTGTATAAAGAGAATTTAACGATGAATAAATCTCAAAGCAAATATTTACTTTTATAATAAAGACAAAAAAGACGGTCTCTCCTTTCTTACATAAACATACACACTAAACATTTAGTTAAGTTGTTTACCCAAGGATAAACTTGGCATCCATTAAGTAAACTTTATTATATTTAATTAAGTGAATTAAGTAAAAATCATATTGAGTTTGTGATTTAGTAGAAAAAAAAGAGTGTAAGATGATCAGTAATAAATAATTGTGTAACGAAAAGAAGTAATTAAGTTTAAAAAATAATATTATTTTAATTTACTGTCTAAAGATAACCCATAAAAATAACACTTATGTAAAGGCAGATGTAAACCAACATTAAAATCCCATAAAAGAAACTACATTTTTTAACATTTTGGACAAATTTATTTAAATAATTTTTATAATCATATATACAAAATATTTTAAATTATTTTATAAGTATAAGGACACTAGTAACATTAAAACCATCTTAGAGAAAATTGTGCTGAAATCATGTACACTTTTAAATAGTTAAAGAATCTTTGACATAAAGAAAGTGAATTTAATTTAAAAAGAGGAACTTCTATATCATATTTAAATAATTATTTTTTGGAAAAAATTATGCAAATAATTAAAAAATAAATTGTATAAATAATTATATATATATATATATATATATATATTATATATTATATATATATATATATATATACACACATTATTTAATAATTTTATTGTAATATTGAATGTCTCAATTCATATAAATTGTACAAATAAGTACATATACAAATTATTGCTTAAATACTGAAGATATAATCTTTTAATAATCACATGACCGCAAAAAACCACCTAAATAAGTCAATAATTATGATACTTAAACATTATTAAGACAAAATATCATCATGTTCCAAAATTCTAGTTCCAATTATTTGGTCAAAGTCTCCAAAAATATCATCCACACTCTTTGATAGAGGATGGTTTCTCTGTAGTTCAGTATTTATCATTACTATTTTGAATTTCTACAATCTTTCATATTTCTATGAAAATATGTAAGACATTTAGAATCATTAAGAGCAACATATATCAAGACAATATTATTTCTAGAAATGTAAATATTTGAGATTTCCTGTATAATTCATGTTTATATTTTATTTTTAATTATTTTAAAATTTTAATATTTTGAATTAAAAAATATAACACTACAACAAAAGAAAAAAAATTGTATTACTCCACTCAAGTTATATAATTGACTTAAAAAACAAAAATAGCAAATAATTTAGGTCTAACTTACAAGTCAAATATGAATATAAATATTAATAATTTAATTATAAAAATGTCATCATCATATCTTAATTACATGACAAACTGATATTTGTATTGACATAAATTATGTTTCCTTGTTTTTCTCTTGCATATAAAGATATAATTTATATCTGTATTTAATATATTTTTTTCACTTAAATTATAGATCAAATATATTAAAATAAATATTGTATTTATTTAAATAAATTCATATAATTAAAATTAATATAAATATTAAAATTTAAAAAATATGCATCAGAAAAGATATTTTCACCAGTTTCTTATATAAGAAGAAATCGTTTGAAATAGTTTAGCTAAATTATAAATTGATTTGTTTTTCTAATAAAAGCTTGTATTTACCATGTATTATTTATAATTTATTAAATAGTAAAGATGGTTTTATTTTCATTTGAAAAGAGGCTTGACACAGTATAAAAACTAAATAAATTACCACAATACTTTTAACTTACACGTCTTTATACAAAGTAGACCTTCCATACTGAAGAATAAAATTATTAAAATTTAAATATAGTGATAATATAAATATTTTCTATACTATAGTTCAAATGATTATTATTATTATGTTTGTAAAAGGTAAACAAAAATAATTTTTGACAAGTGATAAGATAAACAAACTTGTAAAAGGATGAAATAACAATGCCCATGATAGAATGAATGATAAATAAAGTTAATTTTCAAAAAATGTCAACTATCTCTTAATTGGGCCCAGACATAAAGCTCGGTCCGTGTTTAAATTTATCAGCTTTAGTAGCAGATAATTGGGCCTTTATTGGTTATTGATGTCAATGGGTCTACACATATTGGCACCTAACAATAATGAGCATTTGAAATCATCTACTCTCTAGCAGTCAAATGTATTTTGGGTGATCCTATACATTTTTTCATAGATTTTAATATTTTATAAAGAAATTATTAAATAAAAGTAAATATTTGATAATGTAGAAATTAGAAAGTAAAACAACTTCTATGCGCTCCAATTTTTATATAAGATTACAAACATGTTCCTTTTGGTAATTAACATTACTTGCAACTCAAACTATCTGTTAAGGTAATAGACTTCCTCGTGTTCATACCTAACATTTGTTGTACTATTTTTTTTCTATATAAATACTTTAACTTTTCATCTTAATTTTCATTTGCATGAATCACCAACTCATATATCTATTTCAGTCACCTTCTATTTATATATATATATATATATATATATATATATATATATATATAATAATAAGGTTTAATTGCTTCTTTTGTCCCCAGTTTGGTTGAATTGTGTCATATTCATCCTCATTTTTTAAAAAGTTTCATTGTCGTCCTCACGTGGTGTAAAAGTGTCAATTGAATCCAAACATAGAAAAAATTTGTGTCAAAGTAGTCATTTTTCCTATATCTCTGTGTCTTCCTTTCATACAATCAAGTACAGATATTCATTTTACCTTATCCAATTTAAGGCTTTTCATAGCTCCAGAGAAGTGACATATGAAAGGAAGACACAGAGATATAGGAAAAATGACTACTTTGACACAAATTTTTTCTATGTTTGGATTCAATTGACACTTTTACACCACGTGAGGACGACAATGAAACTTTTTTAAAAATGAGGATGAATTTGACACAATTCAACCAAACTGGGGACAAAGGAAGCAATTAAACCTAATAATAATAATAATAATAATAATAATAATAACAATAATAATAATAATAATAATAATAATAATAATAATAATAATAATAATAATAATAATAATAATAATAATAATAATAATAATAATAATAATAATAATAATAATAATAATAATAATAATAATAATAATAATAATAATAATAATAATAATAATAATAATAATAATAATAATAATAATAATAATAATAATAATAATAATAATAATAATAATAATAATAATAATAATAATAATAATAATAATAATAATAATAATAATAATAATAATAATAATAATAATAATAATAATAATAATAATAATAATAATAATAATAATAATAATAATAATAATAATAATAATAATAATAATAATAATAATAATAATAATAATAATAATAATAATAATAATAATAATAATAATAATAATAATAATAATAATAATAATAATAATAATAATAATAATAATAATAATAATAATAATAATAATAATAATAATAATAATAATAATAATAATAATAATAATAATAATAATAATAATAATAATAATAATAATAATAATAATAATAATAATAATAATAATAATAATAATAATAATAATAATAATAATAATAATAATAATAATAATAATAATAATAATAATAATAATAATAATAATAATAATAATAATAATAATAATAATAATAATAATAATAATAATAATAATAATAATAATAATAATAATAATAATAATAATAATAATAATAATAATAATAATAATAATAATAATAATAATAATAATAATAATAATAATAATAATAATAATAATAATAATAATAATAATAATAATAATAATAATAATAATAATAATAATAATAATAATAATAATAATAATAATAATAATAATAATAATAATAATAATAATAATAATAATAATAATAATAATAATAATAATAATAATAATAATAATAATAATAATAATAATAATAATAATAATAATAATAATAATAATAATAATAATAATAATAATAATAATAATAATAATAATAATAATAATAATAATAATAATAATAATAATAATAATAATAATAATAATAATAATAATAATAATAATAATAATAATAATAATAATAATAATAATAATAATAATAATAATAATAATAATAATAATAATAATAATAATAATAATAATAATAATAATAATAATAATAATAATAATAATAATAATAATAATAATAATAATAATAATAATAATAATAATAATAATAATAATAATAATAATAATAATAATAATAATAATAATAATAATAATAATAATAATAATAATAATAATAATAATAATAATAATAATAATAATAATAATAATAATAATAATAATAATAATAATAATAATAATAATAATAATAATAATAATAATAATAATAATAATAATAATAATAATAATAATAATAATAATAATAATAATAATAATAATAATAATAATAATAATAATAATAATAATAATAATAATAATAATAATAATAATAATAATAATAATAATAATAATAATAATAATAATAATAATAATAATAATAATAATAATAATAATAATAATAATAATAATAATAATAATAATAATAATAATAATAATAATAATAATAATAATAATAATAATAATAATAATAATAATAATAATAATAATAATAATAATAATAATAATAATAATAATAATAATAATAATAATAATAATAATAATAATAATAATAATAATAATAATAATAATAATAATAATAATAATAATAATAATAATAATAATAATAATAATAATAATAATAATAATAATAATAATAATAATAATAATAATAATAATAATAATAATAATAATAATAATAATAATAATAATAATAATAATAATAATAATAATAATAATAATAATAATAATAATAATAATAATAATAATAATAATAATAATAATAATAATAATAATAATAATAATAATAATAATAATAATAATAATAATAATAATAATAATAATAATAATAATAATAATAATAATAATAATAATAATAATAATAATAATAATAATAATAATAATAATAATAATAATAATAATAATAATAATAATAATAATAATAATAATAATAATAATAATAATAATAATAATAATAATAATAATAATAATAATAATAATAATAATAATAATAATAATAATAATAATAATAATAATAATAATAATAATAATAATAATAATAATAATAATAATAATAATAATAATAATAATAATAATAATAATAATAATAATAATAATAATAATAATAATAATAATAACATGAAGGTAATCATCTGCCGTAGATTTTGTCAGTAAATATTTATATATACAAATATTTTTGCCATATTTATTTCTATCATGTTAACTTCTTTCATACTATTATTAACTTTATGGTCATAGTATTATTAATTGCAATTGTGTTTAACTCTAAATACACATTGTTATATGACATCCATCTCCTACAAAATTCCAGCCTGATAGAGTAAGAAATTCCAATTAATCGAATCATATGTCTCTTTTTATTGCGCTTTAAATTCTATTAAGGTATAGAATAGGAGCTTGGGAGCATAAGATTTTTTGGCAAGAGCGTTAACTGTCTAAAGAGCAAGGAGATAAGATGTTTATCCTGGTTTATGCCATATTTTGGATTATATCTAATTATCCTTTACAAAACTTTTAAGAAGTATTTATTATTATTACTAATTGAATAAAATTATTTTACAAAGTAAAGAATAGGATAATCTTTTATTCTTTCACTAATACCAATACTGACACATAAGTATACAGTCTATATAAGCTTTTTAAAGATAATTATTGTAGTCAAATGTCTCTATATGTCTTTGACTTATATTTATATTTGCTCAAGATATAATTATTATAGAACATTCTCTGTCTGATATCTCCCAAAAGTATACAGTCTATATAAGCTTTTTAAATTTTTATTTGATTTTATATGTTTTTCTTTTCAACATGTAAATGCTATTTGCTAATTGAGAATTTTTTTTCTTCATATTTTACATATGATAGATAATTGTTGCAAATTTATTTAAGTTATGTATATATATATATATATATATATATATATATATATATATATAAGTTTACAATTTTAATATTCATTATAAGAATTTTTTTAATTATTGATAGAATATTATCAATGACAATAAATATATCAGTAAATTTAAATTTGTTGACAAATTTTTGAAAATTTTTATATTTTAATTTATTGATAGATGCTTTTATCATACATTATTTTTCCTATAAAATTTATTAGAAAAATTTGCCTATAAATTATAATTCTTATTACTAATGAATATTTTTATTATAACTTATCATAATTATCAATGAAAATATTCTTGGAATTATCTGTTAATAAATTATAATTTTTATTATTGTGAAATATTTTTATTGATTTTATCATCATCAAATGGTCTCGTTATGTCACTAAATTTGTTGGTACTTTATATAATAAATTTCCTACCCAATCCGATAGAGTTTTTATTTTCTATATTTAGAGGAGTTGGGTAAAAAGAAAAGGATGATAAGGGGGAGGAGGAGAACCTTATTAATGAAAACGATGATGCATAGGTGGAGGATGTCGTTGATGGTTATGGTGGTTGGAGATATAGAATATGGTGAAAGATATGGAACAAGAGGAAGAAGAAAAAGAAAGACAAATGGAGACAAACGAGACTCCAAAAAATAAAAATGACTTAAAGGTGGTGGTGATGGCTTGATGGCCTGACGCTCACGACGAGGAAAAAAAGAACAAACAAAGATAAAAGAAAAAAAAAGGAGATCCAATATTTTACCAATGAATATTTATAAACGAACATTTATTGACAAATTTATGACTTTCGCTACTTACCGACAAATTATTGGATCCATCAGTAGTCCATCAATAAGTATAATTTACTAATAAATTGTATCCCTATTATAATAAACTAAAAATGTCCGAAAAGAACATTCTAAACTAAATAGTCTTAGAGGAAGGTTAGTGGTTGTATATGCAAAATGAAATCTCTGTTTAAGTCTTAGAAAACTAGAAGCTTAAAGATCTTATGCAAATAAAAGGTACCAATATGAGTATTAATACTTTTTTTTAGTATTTTATTTGTAATTTAAATATAAGTTAACTTAAATGAAACTACTCATCCATGTCTTTTTCACCAATCCTAAAGATTATATTGTTCCTATTTGTCAAAATAGAACATACAATAGCTATTCACATACATTTTCAAGTTATGTAACCTCTATTTTTTTACAACAAGTTAAATTGTTATTGGAAGTAAGTTTTTGGTATATTTTGGTGTGTTGTATCTAAGGATAACAATAGGTTGGGTCACATAGTGTAGACTTGCTACTTGACCTATAAAAACAAAAAAAATCAAGTCACTACTGGCTAGACACTCATTTAAAAAATATTTGCAATTTTTAAAACCCGCAAGTATCCATGGATACCAGCATATATTTTAAAAAAATATTTTATAAATTTTTAAAATAAAATCTATATAAAATTACATAAAAATATAAAATATAATATAAATTAAATTAAATATACAATAAAATTTTATTTATTTAAATTCAATTTAATAAAATGTAAATTAAATTAAATTTTAATTTTAATTTTATAGCTATCGGATATTCGCACCTGACCTATTTATAAACGAATATTAAAATACATATTACTTGTCACTCACAAGTAATAGATGTCTACGAGTACAAACTATTCATCGTAGAATATATTCGCTAGTTTCCATGCAAATTATAAAACTGATTGTAAAACTTTAATATTCCAAAACTATCCAAAAATATCAGCGTCTTCTCCTATTATTCTATTTCTAATTTTATTATACACTAGTAAATATATTAGTTTCACTATCCTTCCATCTCACTCATCTTCTTTCCGCTTATCTAATATACACTAAGTTCATACATAAAGTTAGATACATGAACTTTCTCTCATTTAAACAAATCTATTCGCCATTATAATTTTTATTTTCAAAATTCTTCATTCCATTTTCTAACCTCCCCTAATTTAGCCTCCTTAGGGTGGAATTGACATACATTTGATAATACTTTTCTAATAGAGAAACTTTGCTAAGCCAATTATCTTCCCAAAATTGAATAAGATTTCCTTTTCCTCTATACTTAGAAATGTTTTCATCAAACCCCCTTTTGTCCTTTCCCACATACCTGTATAAGACCTCTCCACCACAAAGATTCTCATTTATTCTCATTATTGTTGTTTAAGCTTTTCCATTATCCATACTTTGAGTCCAAAGCATCATTTCAAAAATCATGTTTTTCTTTGCCCAGTGTTAAAATATTGACAAGTGTACCAAATCATATAGATAATAAAATAAATCTAATTTCTAGAAAACAATGAAATTGATTAAATGAGATATATAGTAAAGATTTAACCAGAGTTGAGTTTCTTGATTCAATTTAATGTAAAAACACAAAAACAATATACTTCTAATTCCTACTCCAACATTCACACTACTATTTAACAAGCCTTAATTTTTTAGAAAAGTTTAAACTTTAATAATAAAATTTAAAATCTCTTAGATAGTTTTACCACATAAATTTGCGTTAAGCATTAAGTTCAGATGTTTAGAATGACCAATGATTAAATCTCTATTTCTATAGTTGAATCTATTAGTTGTTCTATCATATTCTAGGTTCTAACATTATATCTAATAATCAAATATCCATAAATATGTCATCAATAAATTATCATGTAGTTAAGAACGATAATAGAACTAATAGTAATGGAGAAAAAAATATATTAAATATAGAAATCACAAAGAGTTAATGTACATTACGTCTAACCCCGTGACTAAAAGAGCTAATTACTTCTATATACATTTCAAATAGTAGAAAAGAATAATGATAAATGTCTCTAGAATAGTATCTACTTTCTCTCCTTTTAGATTACGTTCTCTCTTTCCAAAAAGAATTAATTTTAACTGTATAAAACCTTCAATTTATAAAATTTTCAAAACACACAACTTGTTAGGTTAAACTTGAAATTTGTACTTGAAGTATTGATAATTGATTTTATTGATATATTATTTAATCTTTCGTAATTTCCACTTATCTACAAAATTATAAACCAAATATTTATCTTTTCCAAATTTATATATAAAATCTTAATTATCTAAATAGATAATAATCAAAATACGAATAAAAGATAAACTACTCATCTTTTCTAAGTTTATCTATAAAATCTTAATTATTTAAACAAATAATAATCAAAATTCCAATAAAAAATAAAAATAAAAAACATGATGTTAAGAAGTGAAGTCTAACCATAACTCTATACATCTTAAAAAGTAGAATTTAAATATAACTCAATCCTACAAAACCGGCTTGTAAGGTGAGGTTAACACCCACTTATATATTATAAATTGATCATATCTCTAGTCGAGGTAGGACTTCCAACACATGATAATACCAATTATCACCTTATCTCCGTTTCTATTCACCTAATAAAACAAAAATTAAACACTTCTAACTCTGTCACACTTAATCCTCCTAAAATTTCCCTATCTTAGCAACTAAATAACCTTTCATTTCTTTTCTTTCTCTAAGATTTATTTACATATACACTTATTTGTGACCTGTACATTATGTAATAAACTTCTCCCTCTCCAAAAGTAACTAGCTATTTTCACTAATAGCTCCATTTTTTCAGACATTTTTGCTATCACTTGACACTTACATCCTATTAAGAATATTGGTCCGTGTGTCTTCTAGTATAGTTTTTGTACAACAGCGATCAGATTTGCCTTGTGAGGAAAATTTATCTCCTTTACCCACTGGGAGTCAAATTTAGCAGCAGAAAGTTGTTAATTTCATCCTTGATTTTTGTAAATGCATTTCAGTCTTCCTAATTGAACATGCCCCCAATTTTTTTTAAACTTCTCCATAACTCCTGAAGGTTCTTAATTGCACCCAACAACCTTGTATCTACAACCCTCAATTATATCGTTGTTCCTTTGATTGTTATGTGAAAAGATCGGCTGCAGTCCCCATCTTTTGCCCACTTAAGTTTATATTTTGTTTTCTATTCAGAGATTCCCTGCACACAGTAACCTGCCAAAACCTCTTACATAATTTCTTTTTCTTGTTGTTCTATATATCCTCCGCAGTTAAGCTTTGTGTCCTTCTTATTCAACTTATTCAATTTCCATTTTAAGTCTTTATTCTGGTTTTATATATATATATATATATATATATATATATATATATATATATATATATATATATATATATATTACCAAAAGGATATTTAGTTGAGTGAAATATTCATATTTGTCTATGCTTAACGATGAAATGATATTTAATTGCTATATGCTTCATTCTACTATGATGCACTTGATTTTTCATCATTGCAATAGTTGATTTATTGTCATAGTTGATCGCAATAGGTCCACTTTGTTTTTCTCTCGTATCTTTGAGTATCTTCCAAAGTCATATAACTTTAGTTCTTGGTTCAACATCAATTGTGTATTATGCTTAAGCGGTTGATTTTGCAATCGTGGCTTGTTTTGCACTTGTTGCACCTATTATTCTTGGAAAGATTGTATCATCAACTACTTGTTGAAAAGAAAATAAAGTCATTGAATATTTTTGCTTGTTTTCCTTCAACTTCTTCTAAGTTGTAGTAAGGGTAATGTGTCTTTTAGAATAATGAATCCTTATTTTATAATGTCCCATAAATCTTGGGAGCAAAATAATTTCTTCATTTTGACACTTCAAAATTCGTAATTTTCTCCTATGAAAATAGGTACTGGAATTGATGATGTTTGATTGGTAGTGACCATAGGTGAGATAATATTTTGGAAATAGTGTATAAAATGAAGTCATGGTTTTTTTTTTTTTAAAGTAGTTGAAAAAATTATCTACACCTAGTGTATGATTGAAAGTAGCTTTAATGCCATTGTTAATATTTGAAGGTTATGAAAAGAATAGTTGATGAGATAGAGAAAATGTAAAAATAATAAAATTTGAAAATAGTAATTGAAAGAAATGTATTTAATAGTTGTGTGATATTGCCTGTGGTGTGTTTTGTCATAAATCAACTGATAGTATACATAACATTTATAGACTTCATTTCCCCCACATGATTATTTTAGAAAATCCTAACAACAATAATTTATGTAGAATAATGTTCTAGATTTTATTGCCCATTAGGCTTATTTTTTCATTGTTTTAGAATTTACGTGAAATTTAATACTTTTATCTTAAAATTTTTTATATTCTTTAAAAATTTGCATTACACTTTAACAGTATTAGAACCTGAATTTCATCTACTTGAAAAACATTTTTGATTAAATAAAATATTACAAAATTTAAGAAAAAAAAATAAAAATTGAATAGATCCATTCAAGCCAGTTTTTACACCATTGTTTCACCCATTCTCACCAACTTGTAATAGTGTGACCAATTATTTTACCAGTTAATGTTTTCTTTAGTTTTTTACAGTTGTAATGGTCCAAACAATTCTAATGCAGCAGTGATTAATCCAAAGAACGAAAAGGTGGGTTCTGCGGGGATAGGGGATGAGCAAGGTGAGGAACATCCAAATCAATGTCAAGCCAAGACATTGTCACAAGACTAGAAATGAGAGAAGCCAACATGTATTGTCTCTCTCTTCTAGGTATCTGGGAATTTCAGACTGCATTGTTCATTGTAATCTCATCGACTTAAGTATCCAATAAAGCACTATTAACATATCTTTATGGATATGGCGTGACAAATTTTAACATTTAAAAACTAATTTAGATTAAAGTTGATAAATACTCAATCATCTTAAATTTAAAAAGCTAGATCAGTTAATTACAGATAAAATTAAAAATAATATTTGAAATTGTTTCTGCTAAAGCTAAAACCTCTACAGAAAAATATCGATAAGATTAGTCACAACATGGATGCACTAGAACAAGTCCGCAATGGTGGTGGCAGCCTGATAATAGAGTATCAAGCATTAACCAAGCACTTCGCTATTTGCAAATTGGGTCAAATATTCTTCATCTGGTTCTTTGGTTTTTGTATTCTTGACATCCTGTTCTTAATGTGTGGTAAGATTTAGCCCTTTTTGGTATGACTTTTAATTTATGTGTGTTCAATGAATGTTTAATGAATGGGTATGGTTTGGAGTTTGGGACTCTGTATTTGTTGAGTTATGAACAATTTAGTTATTGAAAACACTTGCTTTTTCTCTTTGAAAGAATTAGGGCATTCAATAGGGAATAAAGGCTTATATTAAATAATTTAATAAATAGTCATAAATGAAAGAGATAATACTCATTTTCTTTTTAATCTTAGTTAAGGTTTTTGATTCTTTTATTTTATTTTGAAGTGCTTGTGATGTTTTAAATTTGTGTGAATTTAAAGTGATTTTAAGATGAAATTAGAAAATAGAGATGATTGAGAAGACAGGATCACATGCCTGCTTTCCGCTAGTGACATAATAAACCTCCAAGCTGAGAGAGAGGAAGAGCAACAAGGGTTTTGGCTTGTACTGAGCTTGGTTTTTCATGCGTTACTAGAGCCTAAGAAACCTATATTCATCTTACCTTGCCATTTGTATGTGCATTTCTGTTTCTTCCTCGCCATGGCTGCCACGTTAATTCATCTGTTGAAACCACAGCTGTGCCCCTCTCACCCTCTTCATAATGACAGTCAAAGATGCCAATTTTCTGCACCCATCGGTTACAAATTGGAGAAAAACACCCACAATTAAGTATCTCTTTCATTCTATTAAATTTCCAAGGCTTCTAGTGACCTTGTGTATTCTTTCTGCAAAGCCTGAAGATGAAGCGTTATTCAGCGCCTGCAGCAGCACCACCACCAGTGGAGAACAATGACAAGATCGAGAAACCATTAGCACCAGCGTCTCCTCCTCCCAAGCTTGAAAGAAAAAATTCCCTTGAGGAAGAACCAAAAACTTTACTTCAGGAGGAAATGGATAATGCCAGGGTTTGATCACTCTCTTTCTTCTAAATTATTATTATAATTTTACTCTCATCTTTCTCTTTACTGTTCCAAGATCCAATTAATTTCTTTCATTTTTTTTTCTTTATTCTTAAAATTCTCTTTGCAGGAGGCAGCCCTCAAAATCATCAATTCCCACACCAAGGAGGAAGCTCTGAAAATATTCCTGACGGTAATTGAAATGATTTCTTAGATATGGTAATCCTGATTTACTTTTATTTTAGCAGATCATCAGAATTTTTCCTTTTATGGGGTACATCAGATCTATTTACTCTTGTTTTGAGAAGTTTTATGAATGAAACAGGATCTGTGTAACAAGCACTGTGCTAGTGAATGACCGATTCTTAATTAGTTTCTTAAGATTGTTATGCATCAGAAATTACAATTTTTTTAAATACCCATATATATCAATTAACTTTTTTCTGATGAAAAAACGAAATTAAGGTGAAATGTTGGAAGCTAATCATGTGTTCATTGTGTTTTGTTTTTTTTTTTTTGTGGTATTAGGGTTTGGTGCCAGTGGAAACAACCTCAAAGCAGGTGAAAAAGGATGTTGTCCTGTCTGACTGTGAGGACTACGAGTGAAACATTGTTCCATTGGAATATGCTATGATGGTGCTGGAAATGTTAAGGAGTGCTTATTTCTGTGTTTTCTCTGATTTAGTGCTTTTGTTATTGTTGTTTAAATTATCAAACAGTTCATTTCCTTCGGTTGAGAATGTTATTGTCCTGTTATTCTGAACTATCCAAATTTCGCATTTGACTTATTTGGTTTTCTTCATGATCTCTATTGCAGTTTTAGATTAAAATTTACTTAGTTCTTCTCACCAAGCATTAAAGGCTCTTCAATTGTTGATAATATCATAAATGCAGTAAATTCTTCAATGCAGTTTTTTTATGCAGTTAATGCAGTAGTATTCCAATTGAAAGTCAAATTTCAAAAATTTATAAATTATTATCATTCCCAAGGGAGTGTAAAATTACAATAAATAAGGTTTGTGATGAATATAGTGAAAACTAAATCATGAATATGAATATTTGTGGAAAAAGAAACAATAACTTTTTCACTTTTTATGCATATAACAATATATTAAAATTGTTGTATATGTTATTAGAAGCGACAGTAGATTTTTTGGAAGTCACTAGTTTTTGATATATGGAAGAAGCACATCTCAACCAAGATAGATTGGAATAGTTTGTAATACAAAACTTAATTTATAAGCAATTTAAACTTTTAATTTGTATTTTTAAGTTTCCAATGTAAAAAAAAAATTATCTTTATAATCCTTTGAAAATATAATTTCTACTAGTATAATGAAAAAGATGTTATACAGAAGGATAAGTTAGCCTTACCGTTACTAATGAAAATATGAATTATTTATTAAGATAATTAGATTGAAATAAAACATGACAAAAAAAAATATCTCTTACAAATATTTTGAAACAAATTGATTATTCTTCATTGTCTTATTACATTTACATTATTTTAAAGTGTTTGTTTTTAAACCCTATTCTGAAATTAGTTAGGTCTTTATTCATTTTAATTAAATTTAAAGTATGCTGTTTTGTTTTTCTATGCGAGGTGAATGTATAGAGAGATTTTTGAGTAAGCCTATTGTGTGTCTATATATATATATATATATATATATATATATTTTAAACTTTTAAAAGTATTCAGTGTATCCACTACATACTTCTTATCTCATTCTGAGATTAAATCCTTTATAACAATCATTGTTGACTACAAGGATAACAAATTTGGATGATCCTTTGTTAAAAAAAATATGATTTGTCATTATAATTGTTAAATTATTGAACATTAGGTTGATTAAGTGGATTTTCCCAAATGTCCTAAAGAAAAAATAAACTCAAAAATAAAAATAATTCACTTATAAGTTAATTGGTACAAATTTTCTTATATAGTTTTTTAAAACATTCTTTTTTAAACGTGTGAATAAAACCCATTTTAATCTACAAAAAATGTACGTTTCTTGTTTATGTTGTGTGGATGATTGGTGATGATTAGATAGTTCACCAAAAACATAAGATAACTATATTTGATAATTTTATATTGAGATTGAAATTAAGTCATATTCATTTGAAAAGATTATTTGATGAGGTTTTAATTGACTTTTTTTTTAGTTCTATTATGTCACTTACTTCTACATCCTTTACAATATTTTACTTTACATAAGATATAAGATATAATGCACTCTTTTGTAATATGAATTTTGATTTCCAAAATTTAATGTTGGTTAGAGATATTGTTTAGTTGAATAACTCAAAATGAGATTTATATTATGTAACTCTATTGCTTAAAATGTATTAGCCTCAAGGTTGATAGAAATATAATTTAAGTGATATATTATTACAATGTTTGCTGTAATACAAGGTTTAAAATATTCCAAATATTCTATTTATAATATAACTCCCACAATTTTTAAGACACTTTTACAATAAATTTTTATAAGAATCACACTTTAATTAATTTTTATTTAATAACTGACAGAAACTGTACTATTTTATTTTTATGATCAAAGGCCTTGAACTTTTTACCACTATGCTAGTATAATGTAATGATAAAGTCTTAAACTTAACTTGAGTATGACTCAAGATGTGTTTTTATTTAAAATTATAGTATAGTACATTAAAATAAATAAAAAAATAGTAAGTACTTGAGTGAGTATTAGATTCAAAAGATCAAGAGCATTTTCATCACCGGAGTGATTCTAACTGTTTTAGTTTAATTTTATTAAATTTTACTATATTGCATCAGTTTTAAAAGTTTTTTTTGTAATTTATCCTAATAAGTAAATTTTTAAAGCACATTTTTATTAATATTTGATTTAGTATCAATTAGTACATATGTTCATGCAGAATTCAAAACCGAAACTCATAATTAATAATATTAAAAAACATTTAATGTAAGAATGATTAATTAGTTTTCTTAATTTATTATTTGAAAGCAAAACGCCAAATAGATCATTAAAGGAAGAGCGATTAACTTTTTATCTTTCATGATGATAGCGTGAAGAGAAAGTAATTATATATAAAACGGACAAAACATAATTTGTCACATGAAACGGGTGCTGAGGTTTGTTTGGCTGTGTCAGATGAAATTTGGCTTACATTAAGATAACCCTTCCACAAAAGAAAATAAATTGGCATCGGAATACACAATTTCTGTGTGTAAAATACAAATCGGTGGACCTGCAAAAGTAAATATATTTATTTATTTTTATTTTAACATAGCTATGTATAAACACAGGATTACATGCAGGTACAGTTCAACGTGAGCAACGCTGGTTCGTCTGCCCGAGCCTTTAACAGCTAAGCTAAGCTACAGTTATCAGTTATCTGATATTCAGGGTGCCAAAAGAAGATACTCAGAGGACAAAGTACACCATCCATGACGCTTACTCTTCACCTTACTATATGACAGTGTTTCTTTGTTTTCCTAGGGTCTCCCCTCTTTACATCTCACCGCTATTTATTGTTTTTTATGCAATTAATAATTCATTTAATGCTTTCAATCATAATAATTATTTTCCTTTTTTATTTTATTTATTTTTATTATATAATTTATTAGTATTCCACCACTCAAAAAATTAAAATTAATTATCTGATATGACATATAGACTGATAGCATAGCTTATTTTTACAAGCTATAGCTTTAACGTTACTATTTTTTGAAACCCGGGACATCGTGAATCCGCTATTCATGTGTGTGGATTCCACTGGAAATTGTTTAAGTCTGATAAAGTCATCTGCTTTAACGAATATGTATATATACTTTGTGTTTCTAAACTGAAGCTGGCCAAACTATATATATTACCTCGTTCTGGTTTCTCATATATACTTCATTATCTGTATCATTGTTGTCAAAATTTTCTCCTTCAAACATTGATTGAACAATGGTATTAAACAGACTACCAGCAAGGTTTAAAAAACCAGATTTCATGCAGGTCAAGCCAATCAGTCAAGAAAAGCTGGATGTGTTAAGGGTAAGGATGTAAAATAAAATAGTTTGATATATTTTTTCTTGGTTATGATCTATATATAAATTCAAACTTTTTTTTCTCATGATGATACATAGGCTGCTGCTGCTCGTGTTTATGTTAACGAGCAAAACGCTGCAGAAAAATTCTCGGTAAGTGTTTCAATAAGTAAAAAGTGAAATGCTTTTGATTGGAGAAACTTGAACATAAAGTACTGGACAATTTTATTTTTATTTTTATTTTTATTAACATGTGATTTCAGGGATCGAATAGGGTAGGTGTTCCTGAATCTGAAAACGTGAGGGAGGAAGATAATGACAATGGAGTGCTACTGCTAGCAGCAGTTGCCTCTGGACTGAAGAGGACCGTTGATAAAAGAAGGGGAACAAGGTGTGATAAAAATATATCCTGATATGTCAAGGTTTGCCAAATAAATTAATCAATTAGTGTTAGAGAGAATGCTCTATGTTAAACATACATTGTGATTGATATATATGTCTGGTAGAGGGATTCTGTATATTTTAGCCTTGCTGTGGATTAATATTTCAAATTTTCTCTTTCTCAACTTGTTTCTTTCCTTCTTAATATTTTTTGGTTAGATCATTCAAAGTTATTCATGACTTGCTTTGATCAAACAACACTTATTATATTGCAGTTATGTTTTGTTCCATAAATAAATCTAATGATTTAAGTATTGATGTTTCTTTATCATTTATTTCTATAAGAGAAAGATGGAAAAGATAGAAAAAAATTATATCTTACTTGTGTTGTTAAAAGATCTGTATTTGATCTCATAATTACTGTTCCAGTTCTTCAATGAATATACTGCTATGCACATGTATGTACATAATATATACAATTATAAAATATTATAAATACTCTATCATTCTATAATTAACTAATATACAAGCTTTAGAAGCTACAAGTAATTTGTTAAAGTATATTTATCATCTTTATTCCTCTACATTTTATTTTAGTCTAAGTATTTAAACTTACCTTACCTGATCAACATTCTGAATTGGCAAGTTAAATCAACTTGGTAACTTTTCTATAAAAAAATATATAAATTTAAACTAAAATATATTTTTAAAATGAATAATAACATAAATATAACATAATGTTGAGCAGGATATACTTTTCATACTCTTTATCATTCATCCAACATACAAAAAAGTATGATATCTCCCATGAATATTCATACTTGAGCAGGATATAGATCACTTCATTTAGTTGAATACTTTTAATTTTGAGATATTATAATTAGAGAAAGAAAAATTTATGACCATTATTTTGTAAATTGTGTGTAACCTCACAGTCTAATAACTGTCACTTCAAAAGTCTGAATACTTTTAACCAGTGTTGCATTTACATAAATTTATGCAAATTTCACAATAGTTATAATCTATTTAAAAATTATAAGGAAGATTTAAAAAAAAATAATGTTACCAATGATCTACTTAACAGTTAAATTTCTAAAATTTATTTTAGTTTCAAAAGTAAATGCTGCTATAACTGAAATAACAATTATAAAAAGTATTGAGATTGAATTCACTTATTGTTTCTACTATTTTTTTGTGATTAAACATATATTCATTTAGTTACTCAATATTATTGAAACTTGATCCTTCTAAATCTCAAATCTATTAAAGTTTAAGGATTTAATTATAACATCTTAAAATCATAATAATAATTTTTTTACTTTAAAACTCAGAATTGGATTCAACTAATATATTTAAATTTATATCTAATGTTAAAACATATTAGATTATCCTATTCAACCTCATTTCAAATTTGTTTTCCAATCTTAATCTAAATCAGTTAAATATGACAAGTGATAAATTTATTTAAATATATAGAAAAAAAACAAATCAATAATACTTATTTAAATTATGTACTATTTATGTATGTCAAAAATAATATAAAGAATTAAAAAAATTGTTATATTCAATCTCAATACAATTAATTTCCCATTCAAAGTAATGATGGTTTTTCCTTTTACACTATAATGAAATTGAGGGCAAATGCTTTGAATATTCTTTCAAGTTGATTTAAACTTCATTCTTTTTCCAAATATTTCCCAAAATGACACACACACAGTACAATAAAAAAGATTGAACTCCTGCTCTTTTGGCGACCAAATGCTTTATATTTTTATAAATTTTTTCTAGAGTGAATCCTATGCTCAAGGTAATTTTTTTAAACAATATTTGCTTTAATTGACATTGACCTCTAGATTTTAGCTAAACTGTACATTTTTGCTTGAGCCAATTCTACTTTTCTTCTGTTTTTTCATTCTTTTCAAATGTTACTGTTCTTTTTATTGATTGGCTGATTTCTCTTAAAAGAACAATTGTAATTAGAATGTAAAAGAACTGAAGTTACTAAGTAGCCCATACCAACCTAAATTTCATTATATTGAACTAGCTGTTTGTTAGATTTAACCACCATTATGTTTCCAGGTTTGTAAGGTTGAAGGGAGGTTCTAACTTATAATTTAATGTATTCCTTTTAAAAAATTAATATTGAGTCTTAATTAGACTTATATGGATAAAGTTATTGATTGAGATTGTTTCAACTTTAAAATCTAATTGTATATATTCTATTATACATATTTGCACTTAGGTGAACTTTCAAGATTTTGATTATACACTGTAACATTTTAATTATAGGTTGGCTTGATGGAAGTTCTAATAAGGTAGATTTCTGTGTCTCAATCTATGTTATCCTTATGCTTATACTCTGTATATTGGTTTCTGGGGTGAATTCGTTTCCAACATCGAACATGTGAGAATATATAGAACTAAAGTAAAATATTAATAAAGTAATTATCAATAAGAAAAAAAATATTATAATAAAGTAAAGAACAACTAGACATGCAACAAAAACTTTGTTTTGCTTAAAATATTATTGGTGAAAACAGATCTAATAAAGACAACGCTAAAAACATAGTTACAGAAACGGAACAGGGAAAATAAATAAATGAATAATATTTTCAAAATATGCTATCTACCACTAAAGTTTGTGTACCCTATTTTTTTTTTCATTAATTACAAATTAAATGTTTACTAAGAAAATTCTCATCCTCTATTACAATGTTACAAGATATTTAGTTGACAATGTATAAAAGACATTGTAAGAACAAAACATGAATTTTTTTAATCAAATGGGTATATATATATACATATATATATATATATATATATATATATATATATATATATATATATATATATATTAATCTATAGAACACCTTATCTTTTGTTAGTTATTCACTAAAAGTGCACAACATTGTTTCTTAGATGATTAAGGGATTTAACCCTACATTAGTTTACATCGATACTGCTTTATATACTTATCTTGTATGTATATTTGATAAGAGCAATGATGAAATTTATTCCAGAAGAAAATTTTAAAAAAAATCAAGAAAACACTTACAACACTTATAAGAATGAGATTATACGGGTTTGAACTAAAACTAGTTTATGAAATAGAAGCTTCCGCCATTAAGGAAGGGAAAGGAAAATTGATATGTTTGAGAGATAAAAAATGTTAAGATACACAAAGTTTAGCCAGTTTAGCACCAATTATAAAGGTTGAAAATCAAGGTAGAAGATCTGAGCAACAAAAGAAGAGGATCTAAATATCTAATACATGTTTAGACATGAGAAAAGAGATATCAAAAGAAATAAATATAATAGAGAACTTAAAAGAGGAAAGATAAGATATACAATTAATTTTCTTTTTTTCATTTAAAGCTATGAATTTTAATAACAATGTAACTGAGATTAATTATATTAATTATCTAGTAATAATATTAATATATATAGTTTTTCAAATGTTATTTATTATTTATTTTCTAATCTTGTCTATCACTTGTTATTTTTCATTATTTATTTTATTTCTAATTAATTCAAACATTTTACAACTATATCTATGGTTCATCTTGGCATTTCTTAATTTACAGAAAAATACACATTTCTTCCTCCAACACAGAGACAACACAGTACTATGGCATGCAACAGACGCCTGCCTCCTTCTCCTCTAGGAAGGAGCATTTCTCTTCCCCAACCTCACCATAGGGAAGAAAACCGTCACAAAAGGGTAAATGCATGAGCTAATTGATCCCATTTTTCATTTCTAAAATTTCTAAAAAATCATTGCTGCTTGCATCTTAATTTTGTGTAATTGCATGCTTCTAATTCAGTCTAAGTCTGTTTCATTGACTCATTTTGAAATTAATCCACACAAATAGAATCTTACTGACAATGATTATTTTTGAACAGTATATTTGTCATGTGTATCTATTTTTTTGCTAAATCTTTGTTTCCGTAAGAGTCACAGCAGAATTTAATTAATTAACAGAGAGATATGACCAAGTTTTGCTTTTTCCCCCTTTTTGGTAAGAAATTTTAGCTTGGAATTGTTCATGGTTGTTGCAGGAAGAAAAACCTTCTGAGGTAAAAATTGAAAACCCAGAAAAAGCACGTGGTACTGATGGTGGAGTCAATAAGAGAAAGACAATGTGAGTAGCAGTTCTGCATCGGTCTAATGGAGTATGAACATGTATTTGTTTAGCAGATTGCTGTTAAGAAACTACTTTTGTTTCTTTTCATGAGTTGGCCGATTGAGTTTTGGTTTTTGATTAAGAAAATGTACTGCGTGTTAGGGAAATCCTAATCCCTGAATCGATGAATAAGTAAGTATAATCTTTAATGAGACAGTTGATGAATTTTATAAAGTTGGGAACATAAGAAAGACTGATTTATCTCATCTTTAGATTCACTAAAATTAATTTTATAAAATGTTTTTCAATATTCTTCTTACTGAAACTATAAGATACCAAGTATAAACATTTACTGAAGAGAGAAATTCATTAATGTATTGAGCAGACGACGACCGAGGTCTAAAAGGCCATATTTATTGCAGACCAAACCTTGGCAAGAAAAAATGAAAGTGTTAAAGGTAAGGGTATGAATTATGACAAAGTTTCTTGAATTGATTTCTTTCATTAATTATGATATTTAAATTGGTAGTTCTTTTTTCTTGTCCCTGATAATTCACAGGCTGCTGCTGCCTGTGTTTATATAAACAAGCAAACTCCTGAAAAAAATTCATGTGTAAGTGTTTCAGAACTAAATATAACAGGCTTTGTTCTTGATTGGAAAAGTTTAAGTTAAAGTAGTGGTTTCAGGAAGAGAATGCAGGTACTACTTCTGGATGTGCAAATGCGAAGGACTTTGAAACAGATTGTGACAACATTGGAGTTCATCTTCTGGCAGAAGTTGCCACTGGAATTAGTTTGGGGGTGGGAGAAAAGGAGGAACATGGTATGAAAAAAAGCAAACTCAGAGATCTTTGATTTTGAGAATTATCAGAACAATCTGCAGAACAATGTTTGATACAGTACTCAATGTTCTCTAATAGTTTAGACCTCTTAGTCTTATAGCTAGGATGAAAGCAATGACGAAAGAGGTGAAAAAAAAATTATATATATGATTTTGCGTATGTACTGAACCATCTTTTCATATTTATACAAATAAAGAATTCTATGTATCTTATCATTCTCAATCTCACTAAAATAACAAACCAGTTCTTAGAAATAAGAATTTATGTGGATATTAGTTTGATATGTGTGATAATTTATTTCTCACCTTTTGTTATTAGACAACATTCTTCTCTATCTTGAGACAAAGGTTTGCTAACATTCTAAGTGGGTCGGATACCACTGTTCAAAGTGAAACAACTTCCCCCACCAGTTAATCTATACATGCAGTGACAATAAATTTTTTAATAAAATAATTAGCAATAAAAAATATTAATAAAACAATTATTGACAAATATAACAAACTTATGTGATTATTGAAAACACTCTTAGTGTAACAGTGGACCATTCATGTACAAGTTAAACTTGATTTTGTGTAGTGTTTTTTAACTTTCAATATAGATTTTTTTTTATCAAGAAAAAAAAACTTTCAAAAATTTTCAAAACCCTTTTCTAGTTTTGTGTTCAAACATACTCAGCCACATGAAAAACAGACTAGGTTTTTCTAAGAGAAAAAAAGAAAAAAAAAAAGGTATCTGACATGTATTCTTTCACTGTAGACTTACCTAGCTATCAGTGTGGATTTTGGAGTGGCATACTCTTTCTTGTTAACACAACCGAGCTAATAAATATCTTTATTGGCTAAGTGAACATATTTGAAGACATGAAATTGCTGTACAGTACAGCATGAGATGAATAGGGTTTGATGCCTTTTCAAAGTTCAGCTCTTAGACTTATATGCATAGCATTTGATGGTTTGTTGTTTTTGTGGCCATTCATGTTTATTTTTTCTATATTTGTCTTCTACAGCACCTGCAGGTTGATGCTCTTTCTGTGTCTTTTTAAATCTATTCAGTCATTAGGTACACATTATGCTTAAACCAAAGACAATTTTATTTATTATAAAATCTTTCCTTATCCAAAAAATGTGTAACAATGACTTTCTTCTGTAGTGATATTTTTTTACTTACAAAACTGTATCCTTGATCCTTTACAATCTTCATTACCAAAAATGTCTATCATATGTAATTTCCTTGACCTACTGATAGCAAGTTATCAAGTTACTATGCTAGATATATATATCTATAAGTTATTTTAATTGACTATATAAAAGGCATTATTGCCAGAAACTTGAACTTGATGTATAAATGTTCTTTTTCTATAAAATGGCAATTTGTATAACATAATATTATATCAACCATCTTACATCTAACTGCAGATAAACTTTTCTTAAAATATAGTGGGTGAAAGGTTTTATATGCATTTATCTCTGAATATAATATAATAATCAAAAATAAAAAATAAGTTAATTTATAAAATCTCTTTCTTGATTCTCCAAGATTAACTTTTTAAAAGGAGCTTATTAAAAGTTAATTTATTCCTTTTGTTAGAGTTGTTTACTGATAACTTTAACTTATTAAACATGTTTAGTAATAAGTTTAACTTTGCTCTGATTTGCACTAATTCATCAGCTTATTTTACATAAACATTATATATACTTCAAACTTCTGTCATCAAAATGTATTTGAAAGTAACAATAATGAAATCTATCTTATATTGGAAAAGAAGAAAATAGAGGAATGGAAGAGAAATTTACAACATAAAATAATGGTTTATATGTGGTCTGATATAAAATCATAGAAAGCTTCCCTCATTAAGGATAATACTGATGCAAAAGTTTAATCCAAAGATGAATAAAAGAAGATGCTATGAATACCAAGGATATGTGTTTCAACTGAGGCAAGAGAATTTGGAAAAAAAATATATAGAAGTAAAGAGGAAAGAGAAAAAGGAAGTTATACTTTTTAAATATATTTTAAAAAATTAATGACAATGTCACACGTGTTAGGGTTTTTCTGTCTCTGGTTAACAGTAACAAATTTGAATCTACAGTTTGATTAAATATTTTTAAGTTTTTATTTATTTTTTCTCTTTCTTACTGGGTATATTCACCCTAAAAAAGAAATACTCATCCAAGACCACCGCTTCACAATAATTCCAACTATTTTTTACCTAATATTTATTTATATTTTAAAAATTTATGAAAACAAATATTAAATCGACTGTCCCATAGAGGTTAAGTCGGATCCTATGCATCATAATCACCTAACATTTCTTTTAAAGAATGGACCAGATGATGTTGACAATTATTCTTGTAATTTTTTTGGTAAAAAAACTTTTTAATTTTACACTACTCAAAAGCTTCTTATCACTCCTATTTATGATTCTCTTACATATTTATTATAAATAGGAAGCAAACACGTATTTTACTTCCAACACACCTCTTGCAAAGTCCTCTACAATGGCATGCAACCACCCCCCTCCTCCTCCTCTTCAAAGACAACCTCTTCCTACTGTGCCTGAAACTCCAGATATCGAAGAGAGACATCTCAAAAGGGTAGATGAATATGTTAATTCTCTGAATTTTTCATTTTTAAAAGTTTCTGATTTTGTTTTGGCTTCAAAAATTTTATGCAATTGCATGCATTTGAGTAATTCATGTTATATCTGATTCCAGCTATATATACACTCTTCTCTGTACTAACTTCATGTTAATTTCTATGCACAGGATGTTACTGAGACTGATGATGAACCAAAATTCAATTTTCCTGCCGTCAATGTGAGTTTCCACCTTGGTCTATCTATATCTGTAGCCGTATCTATATTTTCATGACTCATTTTTGGAATTTTTTTTATATATTTAGGTTGATAAAGAGGGAAAGACTCTTAATGTTCTTGCTGTAAGTGCTCTTCTGAGGAATAACTTTACTTTTTATGTTAAGAGTCACGACGACAGAATCTAATTAAAAATTTTGGCTTTTTCCCAAAAGTAAAAACTTTGACATGTTTTTTCTCGATTTTTGCAGGAAATGAAAAAGCCTGCTGAAGTTATAAAGGTGAAGGTGAACCCAAGGAAGCGTAAGGCAGTGTGAGAAGGTCGATGAGGTATAAGAAGGAGGAAAAGATGAGTAGCAGTGTACACCGTATTTATAATAATTAGTGTTATGGACATGCATTAGCATGTTAAATAGCTGTAAATTACCATTAAATAAATGCTACTCTTGTTTCGATTCAGGACCTTGCCCGATCTAGTTTCAATTTCCTTTCAAAATGTATCAATTTTATGTTAAGAAAAATCTATTACCAGTATTATAATAATCAAAAGTTACGAGTACTGTTCATTCACTGTGGTTTTCATGTCAGATAAATACAATTAGGAATATATGTTGGGGGATTTGTTTTCAAGACACATTGGATTTTTGACAAATTTAAACTAATTTCACTTTTTTTTAATGGATACTTAAATGATGGCAAAAGTGCAGAGGATTAAGAACAGCTGAGGTGTTATGTAAGGGAAACACTATTCTAAACTTTCGATGATCTGTCGTCTGTGTCACATTTAGGAAAGAAAATGTTTGTTAGAAAACCAATTTGGTAAATTTCATAGGAAGGATATTTTTGTTCAAATATATTTATATTTCAAACTTGTAGATCTAACTTTTTCTTGAGGAAGTGATATTTCAGATTAGCCTTGTCTCAAATAGTGTGAAATCTGTTCATACCAATCAGCGATGTAATAAGTCAGAATAACTATCAAAAGTCTTGAGCCGAGTCTAATCAAGATCTGACTTGTTTATAAAAGTCACATTCAAAAACATTTTAAAAAACATATTAAATTTAAGCTTTTGAAAACATTAAACCATCCTATCTCTCGATCTCTGTGTGTACCTCTCTTTCACTTCTATAATAAAAGTTTCCAGTGGTATGTTGTGTTTTTGGAATGTTCAAAGAGGCTGAAACTTCTATAATAAAAGATCCTTGAATAACATACTTTATATTTGGATCAAAGATAAAGTTTCCTTATTACATTTGCAAAACTTCTATTTAACATGGAAATACCAGTGGTAAATACATGAGAATACTGCAGGTGAAAACGGAAATATTATAGATTGTCTATCACTTTTTTCTTAATCTAGTTCACTCCTTGTGAAGGGAGAAAGACATATCATTGAATACAGTGAATATGTACTCATTGTGCAAGTTAAATGGGAAGAGAAAAATGTCGGAAGAGCTAAACCAAATCAAAATAGGGAAGAGTATTAAAGTATGCATGCTAGGTTCAACATTGTGAGAAATTCCGCGGAGACAAAAGCTACGAGTATAGTTGGAAATAGAAGGTTCTAAGAGTTCATTATACACAAATGATTAATATTTCTTTAATAAGTCGAAAGTATACATGGAATAAAATGAATGAATCTACCAAAAGTAGACTAGATAGGATATTACTTTCAGTTGGTTGTATGGTAATAAAAGAAAATTGCAGTTTTAAAAAAATTGAATGAATGTTTGTAATTTTTATTAGAAAAGTTACATGTAGAGTAATGATTTACCAAGTCACGTTAAATTTCTTATGTACTTTTATTTAAACTTTTACTTTTATTTGTGGATGTATTTCTATTTGAAAAGATTATTTTTTTTATTGTGTGATTCTCAATTGATATCAAAGTTGAGGTTTTAATCTAGAGAGGAAGGAAAACAATACAACATGTTGAACAAAGTCAACATTACCTGTTTCACTTCTTAAAAAGAGATTTATTATCTCTTTTATGCAATGACTTCATTGATGTGTGGTAGGGTTTACCTTGATCGATGTGATGTTGGTGATTGATTCTTCTTAAGTATTAGTGAGTTGTGCGGAACAATGATGTGGAAATTGCCTACAATGAATATGATATACAAGGTGAAAAGGGTTTATGAGAGAAAAAAAAAGTGTTGTCGACAATCAATTTATGTAGATCACTAGTGGAAATTGCAGTTCAAGTGTGTCAAATGTTTGCTCCATAACATGTGAAACTTTTGATGAAGGGAGGAAATGTTGGTTCTTTAGTGGATATTCGCTATAGAATAATATGAAAAGGGAGGAGAAGAAAACTATTATAAAAATGAAAAATTGATTTGAGAGGTATTACCACAACTCAATAAATTTCTTAATGGAGAACTTGGATAGTTGTGTGTCGTTGAAGGATTTGTAATCTTTTAAGAAAAAATGTTTGTGAAGGTTTACAATTTTTATTAATCTAATTGTTCAACGGTTTATACTTTTTCTAGAAAAAAAGCATAAGAAAGTTTGTAGTTTGAGTAATAATACTTTTATTTGTTGGTATACTTTTGCTTAAAGAGATTATTTTATATTATTAACACAAAAAAACACTTTTTACGTAAGTCATTTTAGGCTTTTTTTTTTATGTCTGTTGTAGCTCAGACGTAATTGCCTAAGACATAAATTTACTAACTATTGCATTTATAACAAATGTAAATTATTTAAGTCTATTACAATAATAACATATGTAATTTTTTTATACATATTTTTCTCATATCTGCACCAAATTTCTTCTTCTTTGTTTCCTTCTCCATTTTTCTCTTATACTCTTTCTTCTCCTTCCTCTTCATTTAATAGACCTAAAATTATATAAAATAAAACATCTAATAAATATAAAATTAATTAAACACTTAATATAAACCAAAATTAATAAAACTCCAAGACAAACAAGGAGGACATATGTAAAATAATGACTGAGTCCTTCCAAAAACAATTACGCACCTACATTATAGGGATAGAGATGCCAAAATAACCTTAATGCATAAAAATATTCGGAGAGAAAGAACTTTCTCAAAACTCCACACACAAAAATGCCTCACAACACACCTTATAGTCACAAATGGAAGGGCTAACACTCACACAAAGTTTGTTGCTGTGAATAGTGTTGTTTGCACAAAGAAGAAAGTGCAAATTGGGTACTGTAGGTTATTTTTAAAGAGTTTTACGTCTGACCTATAAGAATTAGATGAAAATTTTAAAATTTACATATGAGCCATGTAACTCAAATGTAAATTTATGTTTGGCCAATGAGTGACATACATAAGTTTACTTGTAATATGTAGGTGTCAAAGATAAATTTACGTATGACCATTGAGTAATAAATGTAAATTTATGTTTGGCATGTAAATCTTAGACATAAATTTTGACCACTTAATTACAAAATTGTCACAACAAGTTTTTCACACTTGATGTTTATGAGTGTGACATAAATTGGACCAACATGGAAGGCTATTATTGTGTGTGACATAAATTGCACCAACATGGAAGGCTATTATTGTGTTAGTGTATTGGTGATTCCTAACTTTTTCTAGAAAATTTGTGGAGATGTTTTTGTTAAGATATGTCAAATATTCTATTAAAGGATATTAGACAATCAAATATTGTGTTAGTTATAATTTAGATATTATTATAATTTATGTAGATTTGTACACCTGTCATTCCTTTAATAGATGAAGAATTATAGGATTCTTGAATGTATATATATGATACTCTACTCTTTGAAATAATACATCAGAATTATGCTTTAAACCTTTTATTATGGTATCAGAGCCAAACATTGATATCCTCTATAGTATAGGAATCAATCTTTTTTTTCATTGAATATTTCTGATGGCTTCTTCCGATGACAATCAGTCAGAGAAACATGATTCTAGAACTTCCGCTGCTTCCAAGAGTTATATTTCTACTGTTGTTGGATTTGTGACCAAGTCAGGTATATCTAACTATGCCCTTAATCTTTCTGTTGTTACTAAGGGTAGTGATTGAATAATTGATTCGGGTGCTATTGATCATATGACTTGTGATCCTCATATATTTACTAATTTTTCTTCTAATTGTTCTAAAACTGTTATTATTAATGCCAATGGGGTCTCATCTCCTATTGAAGGTATAGGTACTATATCCCTCTCACCCTCCTTATCGATTCTTGATGTTTTATTTGTTCTTACATTAAACTGTAATCTTATCTACGTTAGCAAGTTAACCAAATCACATTCTTGTGTTGCCTTGTTTTACCCAACTCATTGTCTTTTTCAGAACATTCATTCCAAGGAGAAGATTGCTAGTGGAAGAGAGAGTGAAGGACTCTATTATCTTGAAAATGTCTCACAATCAAACCATAAAAAAGAATTGGCTTGTCTTGCGAATGATCACATACAAGATAAAAACAAAAAAGAAATTTGGTTGTGGCATGGACTTGGGACATCCCTCTTTTGGTTATTTAAAAAAATTATTTCCATCACTATTTCATAAATGCAATATTTCTGATTTTTTGTGAAACTTGTGTTTTGGCAAAAAATCATTGTGTTGTGTTTCCTTTAAGCAATAACAAAACTGATTTTCCTTTTTCATTAATTCACAGAGATGTTTGGGGCCCTGTCCCGCAATCTACACATAATGGAAAAAATGGTTTATAAGTTTTGTTAATGATTGTACTCAGGTAACCTGGGTATATTTGCTTAAATATAAAAGTGATGTGTGTGATGTGATTCATTCCTTCTATCATCTGATTGTTACACAATTTAACACATCTATTAAGGTCATTCGATCAGACAATGGAGGAGAATATTTTAAGACTAAATTAATAGAGTTCATGAACTCTAAAGGCATCTTGCATCAAACTACATGTCCTTATTCACCACAACAAAATAGAGTGGCTGAGAGGAAAAGTAGACATATATTAGAGGTGACAAGATCACTTTTGATAGATAGTAATGTCTAATCTCATTTATGGGGTGAGGCTGTGAGCTTTGCTGTTTATTTAATTAAACGAACCCCTTCTAGTGTGTTTAACTTTCGAAGGCCTTTTGATGTGTTGTTTAATCATTGTATCCTTCCTCCCATAGTTTATTTACCACCTCATATTTTTGGATGTGTTATATATGTTCACTTACACCCACATCAACGTACAAAGCTTGAAGAACGAGCAATCAAATGTATTTTGTTTGGGTATGGATCAACTCAAAAAGGTTATTGTGCTTACCATCCACCATCAAAGAAATATTATATTTCTATGGATGTGACATTTAATGAGCAGGAATTTTTTTATGTTAATTCTCCACTTCAGGGAGGCAATGAGTGAAGTACATAATCATGATGTTGGTATGTTTGATTGTGAAGATAAATTATCGTGTGAGGATCATTTTGCAGGAAGTGAGCCAATCCTAAATATGGACCCTTCTTTTCTGGATAATACAGTGTCTTCTGATCATAACCAATTGGCTCAATCTTCTCCACAAGTTCAACTTGACTCTTCAGAGGTACCTTTTGATCCTATCTCTGATAATACTAATTTAGATGAAATTGATCATGGAATTGATTCTTGTCTGCGTGAGACCACCATCACACCAAACACTGAGTCTACTACTGTTCAATATATTCTTCCACCTCTTTCTAACCGTGGTCGACCTCTAGTTAAATATGAAGCAGACCTCCAAGTCAAAGTTAAATATCACATTAGTAAACATGTGTCATCTCACAGGTTATCTCAGTCATATGCATCATTTGTATCTCAATTATGTTCAATTTCTATTCCTAGTAATATACAAGAAGTTTTGGCAGATCCTAGATGGACCGAAGCAATGGTTGAGGAGATGGCAGCTTTAGAAGAAAACAAAACTTGGGATCTTGTGTCCTTACCAAGAGGAAAGAAAACTGTGGGCTGCAAATGGGTCTTTACAATTAAGCATAAAGCTGATGGAACTACTGAGAGGTATAAAGCACGACTTGTGGCTAAAGGTTACACTCAGTCTTATGATGTAGATTACCAAGAGACGTTCGCACTAGTAGCCAAGTTCAATACTGTGAGAATACTTTTGTCGCTAGCTGCAAACCAAGATTGGCCTCTTCTACAATTTGATGTGAAAAATGTTTTCCTACACGGAGAAATTTCAGAAGAAATTTATATGGATTCTCCACCAAGCATGACTGATTCAATTGGAATGAAGGTTTGCAAATTAAAGAAGACTTTATATGGATTAAAACAATCCTCAAGAGCATGGTTTGGAAGGTTTACCAAGTTTATGAAGGCTTTTGGCTATAGAGCAAGTAACTCTGATCACACCTTATTTTTTAAGAGAGGAAAAAGAAAAATTACAGCTTTGATTATATATGTAGATGACATGATTGTTACAGGAAATGACCAAGATGAGATTTCTAGTTTACAATAATACATTGCATCTGAATTTGAGATGAAACAACTTGGAAACCTCAAATATTTTTTGGGTATTGAAGTAGATAGATCAAAACATGGTATTTTTCTATGCCAAAGAAAATATACTATTGATTTACTATCGGAAACTGGGCTGGTTGGGAGTAAACCAATTGAACAAAATCATAAACTCTTTCAATGCTCAAATTCAGCAAGCATAGATAGAGGAAGATACCAAAGACTGGTAGAAAAATTAATTTATTTGTGCCATACACGTCCAGATATCACATATGCAGTGAATGTTGTTAGTCAATTTATGTATGACCCACGGAAGCTTCATATGGATGTTGTTGAAAGGATTTTGAGATATTTGAAGTTCGCTCCTGGAAAAAGAATTTTGTTCTCAAATCATGAAAACTTAAAGGTAGAAGGGTACACTGATGCAGATTGGACAAGTTCAAAAGATGATAGAAGATCTACCTCTCGATACTTTACTTTTGTAGGAGGGAATCTTGTAACTTGGAGGAGTAAAAAAGAACTTGTAGTAGCAAGATCTAGTGCTGAAGCAGAATTCAGAGGCATGACACTAGGTGTATGTTGTAACACCCTAATATTTTAAAGGGTATTACTGATAGTGGAGACTAAATTAATTTGATATATTTTATAAACCATCAAACTTTATTTCAATTCTCCCAAAGTACAATACCAAACTTACAAACTTCAAACAATATAGTCTTCACCACTTAACATAAATTCGAATTTCAACTTATAAGTTTTACACAACATAATTTTTCCAATACAAATTTATTCTTTTTACAAAATATCCCTGAAAGTTTTTCCCCGCGTCTCTCTCATCTCTAAGCTTTTTCAACCGCATTTGCGACATTATCTATTCACATATAACATGAGTTATATGATCATAGCACAAACAAATAAGGGTAAGCCAACCATATCATAAAATCATTAAACTTGTAATAAAAATATTATAATCATGTATTTCTGCAATTGATAAAATATCATTATTCCGATGTCATTAATTCATCATTATCAAAATCATCTTTCTCATTTCCATAAATCTTACAAGTGTTCCATACTTACTCATGAAGCCTTATGGTCAGACCGCTCTCTGCCTGCTTCCTTAAGCCTCACTTATATACTATGTCTTACTTTCTGAAGCCTTATGGTCAGACCCCTCTCTGCCTGCTTCTATAAAACTTACGAATCATATGTTTATGTCAAAGCCTTATGGTCAGACCACTTTCTGCCTGCTTTCATAAACCTCAAGTGTTACTTTGCTCATACCAAACTCTCATGGTATAACTCGAACAAACTACTCCCGGTAGTAAACATCATTTCATAAGTAATGATTTCTCATATCCACCCCAACATTTCATAAAACCAACAATTCATACCCTCTTATCCACCTAACTCAATCATGTTCATTCTTTAATCATGAATTCATAATCACCCGTTTTGGTATCAATAAATCAAACATATTGCCAGATATCATGCTTCATATTATAAACTCATTTTGCCCATAACGAGTATAACTCAACATATTTTCACCAAACAAAGATCATGGATCAACCAAAATATATCAACATATCTTAAGAACTACATATTAAAGTCTGGGCTCAATGTAATGATAAATAAAATATATATGAAATTTTTACCATGATAATATTATGCATCTACAATCAACTTGTTTTATTTTATTTTCATCCTATTATAGATTTTTCTTTACCCCAATTGGTCACCGGAGAGGACCCAGATGTCTGAACGCATCAAACTCACCTTCGACGCCAGCACATATGACTAGTCACAACTGACTGGACCAGGCCAGGGCTGCTCTATGATCAGGGATGTGCCAACTCAGGTTTTTAAGGTTCCTCTATCCTACCAACAAAGAGAGGTCCTCAATAATTAACAATTTATTTATTTAATTTATCTACCTTATTTTCTTATGCTCTAAATCTTAAAATGCTTAATTTTACTTCCTCTCACAACAACCTCAACCAGTATCTGTATATCTATTTAATACCCATATACAAGTTATTACAGAACCCTTATTCCAAACCTCCCAACAAGATCAATTTCAGCCAACAAACTCATTCAATAAATTCATCACAATAAACATCCATAATAGAATTCATACAAGATAATTATAAACAATTAACAATAATAAAACATTACAATAAATGGTCATAGAAGAATACAATATTTGACAATCATAAAAATAATCTTAATATAAAAATTCATGGGGAAACAAGAAGTTGAATCTGGCAGAGCCGGTTAGACAACTTCTAATCCATCCAAAAATACAATATAATTAAATAACAAGAACAATAACATGTATGGGGAAATAAGAAGTTGAATCTGGCAGAGCCGGTTAGACAACTTCTAATCCTTCCAAAAATGCAATAAAATAAATAAGTAAAGCAATAAATAGTTTGGGGAAACAAGAAGTTGAATCTGGCAGAGCCGGTTAGACAACTTCTAATCCTTCCAAAATGCAATAAAATAAATAAGTAAAGAAATAAAACGTTTGGGGAAACAAGAAATTGAATCTGGCAGAGCCGGTTAGACAATTTCTAATCCTTCCAAAATACAAAAATAAACAACTAATAACATACAAATGGCATAACATAATCAATATCACGTTTTACAACTATCACACTTGGATATCAACACAAAAGCATACTCTCATTTAAATTCAAAATCATACAGAAACAAAATACTCCATAATCAAGATTTAAGATCAGACAAAAGCAAAATATAGCATATTCAAGACTCAAGATAATACAAAAGGAGATACTCAAGGTTAGCTTCCCTTACCTCTATTACAGACTTAATCTCCTCGCTCTCTGAAAACTTCCAGAATATCCCCTTTGAAATTAGAAATTCTTCCAACTCTCTTCTCTCAAAAATTTTCTAAGTTCTTTGGTGTAAATTTTCAGCCTCCCCCCTTGGCTATTTATAGTAAAAAATTTTACTATTCATTTTTACTATTCATTTTTTTATTCATTTTACTATTACAAAAATAATTTTTTATTTGCAAATTGGTGAATTCTGATCTCAAAGCTACGTGGAACACTTATCATTTCCAAAAATAATTTTTTTTTTTACTATTCACTTTTTACTATTCACAATTTACTATTCACTATTTACTTTTTTTTTTTTTAATTTAGTATCTGACTTACAAATATTTTCAAGGATCTTACATATGTGAACTTTTGTGGATTAAAAATGTGCTATCAGATTTGGGCTTTAAACAAAATGAAGTTATGAGTTAGTACTGTGACAATACTTCGGCTATAGCAATTGCTCACAATCCTGTGCAACATGATAGAACAAAGCATGTGGATATTGATAGATATTTCATCAAAGAAAAGCTTGAAGCTGGAATAATTTCATTTCCTTTTGTAAGATCAGAATTGCAGTTGGCTTATTCTCACCAAAGGATTGTCAAGAAGATTGTTTAATGAGTCTCTATTCAAGTTCGGAATGTGTGATATCCATACACCAACTTGAGTGGGGGTGTTAAGATATGTCAAATATTCTATTAAAGGATATTAGGCAATCAAATATCGTGTTAGTTATAATTTAGATATTATTATAATTTGTGCACCTGTCATTCCTTTAATAAATGAAGAATTATAAGATCCTTGAATGTATACGTGTGTATATATATATATATATATATATATATATATATATATATATATATGATACTGTATTCTTTGAAATAATATATCCGAATTATTCTTTAAATCTTTTATTAGTTTGGTAAGGTTGCAAACAATGTGTAAGGAAAAAAAATCTCATATCATTGTGCAATAATTTTATTGTCAGCACTAAATGGATTTGGATAGAAACCTTTTAAACTTAAGATATTTGGCAATCAACAAATGATTATGGTGGTTACATTAGGGAACAATGGACTGCATACATAGTAGTTGGGTGTGGTTTGACCACTATAAAAGATATTAAACATGATTTAAAGGTTTTTAATAGAGAAATTTTTAAAAGTGTTCCAAGCAAAAAGAATATTATTAGTAAGACGAGTAACCTAAACAAGTTAAATGAAACAAAGTTGACAAAATTAAAGAATACTTTTAAAATTATAAACAAATATTTAAGTTTAAAAATATTTCAAACTTTGTCTAAATTCTAATGAAACATATTTTTTATACACATTATAATACATCATTTGAACAAAATTATATAGAGAAAAAAAGATTAAACTAATAATCATTTGAATTTAGATATATATCTTTCTTCTTTTAAATTTCAATATATATTGGATGGTGATAAACAAAATTAATGACATCGAACATTAAATTATTATATTATAGTAAATTAAACATCTTTGTAGAATTGTGGTGGTAAAATTACACTTATGAGAATAAATTAGAAAAATAAAAGTACTTATGTAAAAATTATCAAAACAATATTCTAAAAAGTAAAAATAGACAACAAATAATAATATTAAAAAGAAATAAGAATTATGAGGCTGATTGGTTTGAGACCGAATAATTGAGACCGAATGACTGACTTAAATGTCAAGATTAAAAAGTCAACAAAAAAATCAAGACCGAGAGATTAAGACCGAATGACCGACCAAATGGTTGATATGTTGCTTGATGATGTCTTCCACTACTATATGGTTTGTCATGCTCCTTGTGGTTACTATTTGATTAAAAGAAATGCTTGTTCGATCCCAAGGTGGAAGCCAAAATGTTTCAATATGGGCTAGTTGAGTACTACTGATTCTTGGACAACATTGTCCTACGCTACTCCTGTCTCTTGTCCTTTCAGTCTTTAAAGTCTATTGTTCGTCCAAGACTTTTCAAATGTTACCTATAGAAGATACTCTAATGTTAAGGTCAGTGGGTAACCGATAAAAAAGGTATTAAATGCAGTGATGCATGTGTGTACAATCATATCTTAGATCTTTATTTATTGTAGAAGAGCTTTTATCTTTTTGCTAACTTAATTAGGATCCAATCGTATCTTAATAATTAGTTGATTTATTTGTGATTATCATTGACTAAGTGTTAATTTGACTTTTATTTTATAACCGGTCGACTAGGATGATCGACCTGACTGATCTAAGGTGATCGACTCAAGGAAAATCAACCCAAAAATTATAGGTCCAAAGATAATTAAGGATAATCAATCCAAAGTGATTGGTCCAAGAGTGATCGATCCAAGTGATCGATTCAAAAATGATCTGTTTGGTCGATTTGTTAATGAGCCTAACTCACTGAAAACAAATATATATATATAACATATACAATTATATTTTGAATTCCATCCCTTACACACAGAACTAGCCACCCAAAAATATTTCACATGCCAAGTGCTTTACGTCAACTAGACACGTACATTATTTAGTATGAACTATGTGTAAGTACACCCACCTTGACTCATGCAGCAGAACCGATCCCAAACTAATAAAGAAGACATAAGCCTATTTACAATTCCTGGACTCCCACCAGTGATGTTTTCAATTTTGTATCACAACGCTGTTTTAGCACTGTATATATGCAGAAAATTCCTTCTGCTGCCTAATCCAGTTTTCTCCTTTGCTTTTGTGCTAGTTATAATTCTTTGAACTTGTAAATCCTGATTTCATTCTTACAACTCTAAGAAATCTTTTTACGAATTAAATTTTGTCTTCTGATGGTGTTCAGCAAGAATTTTGCTGTTTTTTCTTTTGTTTCCACTCTGTTCTTTTAATAAATTATACTTTATTTGTTAAATTAAAAATCTTATTGAGTTGATTAAATCTATAAATTCTTTATAAATTTATAAATTATTTAATACATCAGTGATATATATATATATATATATATAAGATTCCATCTTTGAGTTTAGAGCTCACAAGGTAAGGAAAGCATAGGAGGGCTATATACATAAAACAAGCAACAACAATTTCACAAAACCTAACTTCTGGTAAAACGATTCTATTTTAAAAGAAGTCAACTCCACTGGAAGGAGGAAATAAGAGGAATATAAAAAACTCAACTTGCATATCAATATCAATGTTTACCTATATATTTGCACACACATTTTCCTTCTCTATATATGTATAATCGTAAGTTATATCCCTTTAATATTTTGTAAACAACTTCTTCATTTGTTTCTAATGTCCAAGGTACAATGTCCTAATTCCTAAATGCCTGAGCTACCAATATAGAGTTTGTTTCAATTCAAAGATAGAACCAACCTCTGTTAAGATCTGAAGCCTCCTATGTATTCGCCACTGTTACGACGGTAAATGGCAGCAGAAGCAAAAAGGTCCAGGTGCTCCTCTTGCATCAATCAATGTTACATTTAGTCATCCCTACTAGTGGTTGTCTCTGGTTAAAATTTGTGACCTTGTGTTCATGGGATGGATGTTGATGTTGAAATGCTTTAAGATAGTAAATTCTCGTATGTTGTTTCCCATAATCCCCTAGGATATATTTCCTGCCAAAGAGCAACTAGTTTCCATAGTAGTCAGAGCATAGTCAAACAAAATTGGGTTATCATGTCTAACATTGTTGCCCATCTTCCTAATCATCCACATAATGTTTATGCATGTTACCCTCCTTAAATCTTAGTAGTGAGTTGCATTATACTTGCATGAATTTGGTAACATTCTCCATAGTACAAATAAAGTTAGAGAAACGTCTTAACCCGTTAGTATTTTGAAACTTTTAAAGGAATAGTTGATGTGATATATAAAATGTGAGATAGTAAAATGTGAAAGTAATAGTTGAAAGAAATGTATTTTAGTTCTTTGTGGCAGACTATGTCTTACATTAAATAGTATAGTATATGGATATTTATAAATATATAGATTGTTTTAGAAAATGTTAGTCACAATTTATATGAAATGTTTCATATTTTTATAAATCCATAGATTTTTTTCTCATTATATATAGTCCCACCCAAATCCTGTTCCAACCCCTTTCACATGGGACTTTTGGGCCTAGGTCTTTAAAAAAATCCTAATTGAATGGGTTAAAAGAATATGATATACTTTTAGAGGGGTCAAGATCAACCTCTTGATCATGGATAGGGATGATAAAAATATTCATGTCCACAGTTCTTGCAGATAAATTCGCGATTAATAGTTATTATTTGTTGGTAGAGAGTATTTTAATACTCGCTTATAAACTGGTCAGGTGTAGATGTTATACTACCCGTATCGGGTTGTTAGGTCTATCTAGGGATACTTCAAGCAAGAAATATATCGAAGAGTTGGTGCTGGACTAGCCGAAAATAAAAATTTATCAGAAGCTTGGTCTAAAATTCCTGAAAAATTAGCTTTTTATGATTACATCGGAAATAATCCAGCAAAAGGGGTTATTTAGAGCGAGTTCCATGGACAATGGAGATGGAATAGATGTTCACTAGGAAGACACAACAATGGGTTAATGAGTCTCTCATCTTTATATAATGTTCTACTTTCTCATTTCTATCCAATGTAGAACTTGAACTCATACTTAGATCCCAAACACGGTATCCATTATTCGCAAAATATTCAAAATAAAAATTTAATCTATATTTTACTAAGTTAAATTTAATCGAAACTAAAATTAATGTATATTTTATTAAATTATATTAAATTTATATTTATTTTTATTTTATATTATATTATATTTTTTATATAATGTTTTTGTAATTTTATTTTAAAAATTTATAAAATATGTTGTTTAAATATCCGTGAATATTTACTGTTATAATCAATTTTAAAATATTCATAAATATTTTTTAAATAATAAATAGATTTTTTTATTATAATACGAGTAGATATTACTCCGACTGGATGAGTTGTTATTCTTAATTATAGGCCTAAACGACACCTTTACCCAGAACAACCAGTAAGTCAGTGGTTAAAATCAAATTGAAATCTTAGGAAAAAAAAAAGTGTAGAAATTAAGTGCAAACCTTGTTAAAATGCTCATACTTCTTGTTCCGGAGCCCAAACACATTATGATGAAGATTCTTAAGCCACCCTTCTCCTTTCTCACCACCTTAATCAGAGTGACACTCAAAATCAAAACATAATCCCATGATTTCACTCAACAATAATGCCACAGGAGCCAATCTCAAACTCACCTCCCTAAACCATTTGTAGAACCTTGTCTCATCATCAGTAGAACTTTGAAACTGAGAATAGTAAACTGAGGTCACCTGAAAAAACTGAAAATTGTGACATTGTAACAACAATCAGTGTAGTGTTCTGCTTACATCCTTGTTACTGATGCAAGCAAATTGGACTGAAAAACCCCAAGTACTTATTTTCTCCAATTCGTCTTCTAAAAAGATTGAACTAAGTTCCATACTAGATCACTAACCCTTAAAAGAAAATAAGAACCTATATAGCTAAGTATATAGCTAAATAACTCAACATGTCTTTAGATTAGGCTATCAAGACTTTATTAACAAAGACCATATATATGTACGGATATGTATATATAGCTACTAACTAATACCATTTTATGAACAAAAATTATTGTCTTTTGGTAACAGATCAAACACTTTAAAATTCTTTATCAACTAAAAATACCAAAACCCTTTTTAGTATTAAGAGTAGAGAATATGCAAACAACTAATGTTTAGGATAGACATTATACCCTGGGAGATGTCATTAATGATCTATTTATTTCATCATACAATAGTATTAGAAATTACATTCATGGATTATAACTATAAATGTCTGTCTTATCAGAAAGACTCTTTAATTATTGCTTCACTTGGATTCAATACTTTCACACATTAAACTCCTAAAAAACAACTGAGAAAATTAAAATTAACACATTTTATATGGGAGCATAAAAATTATCCAATACTTAGAACCATTCATTCTTAATCTACTGATCACCGGTTTACTACTAGTTGAACCTGCAACTGATAATTATGGAACAAACTTTTGAATACAAATGATGTGCAAGATGACTAGATTAATCAACTCAGGAAAACCACAATAAATCTTTTCTTAATAAAATAAAAATCTTATGTTGCAACTAGAATTATAGCACAGTCAAACAAACAAACGAAAACTGAAATTATAAACAGAATGACAATGTCGATATAAGTGACAGAAATTATACAACCAAGACGCAAGTGACATAAGGTCAGAAAAAGAAACAAAGGCCAAGGCAATTGATTGATGTCGAGATACCAAAATCAGATATCGAATGTATTTTAAACCCCAAAACCCTATTTGAGAAACCCAAAAGCGATACCAAAATTTGAAATCGATGATTTTAAACCCTAAATCCTCATTTAAAAAAAATAAAAAATCAAACATCTTTGTACAATGAAGTGCAATTGAAAATTAAAAAGTGGAATTAAAAATTAAGAAAAAAAAGATAGGAAACAACTACTATCTTTACCTTCTCCAACCCCAAGCATCTTTGTACTCCAGCATGTAAGAGTAATTTAAATTAGCCATGAGCTCTCCATTTGAAACAATAAAAGAGGGAGCTTTACTATTTTCTTTTGTCAAAACTAAAAAAAGAACGAAGGGAAATCATTCCTGAAGTCAGTCAAACCATTATTAATAAAAAAAATTTAAATATATTTTTAATTCATTTTAAATGAAAATACTATTTTTTTAAAATTTTAAATTAATTTAATTTTTTTTATTTTTAAAACATAAATTTAGTTTTTTTAATCAAATTTTTATTAAATTTATTTAATATTTTAAATATATTTATGGTAACATTTGACACGACTTAACACCCTTTTAAACTAAATTTATGATATTTTTAAAATTAAAAAATTAAATTAAATCAAAATTTTAAAAATAAACTAATTCTAATTTTTCCTTAAATTTAAAAGACAAAAACATATTTAATTGTTAATAAAAATTATATTTACAGCAAAATTAATTTCACAATTCAACTCATAAAAATGATATATCACATTGTGTTCATTTCTAAGCATAAAAGTATTCTAATCAGTACTTTAGATGACAATGAAGAGTATTAAATAGCAAAGCCCTACAATATTTCATTAAATGAAACCACCGCTGGAGTTTACTGATGTTTCTCAGTCTGTTTGTGTCTTTGCACAAGTATTAATGTTACTTGTGGAATTAGCACATACCCAGATGAACAGTTTACGTAGAACAGGAATGAAGCATGACCAACTGCTACATCATAGATTTCAGCAGCGTCTTTGATCTAGGTTATTGTCTGACATTTTATACTCTGAAACCCTGTTTGGACTTCACTTGCATGTGTAGTTTTTGTTCACATCACATAAGAAAAAAACTGATATTGCTGCACAATAGGATACAAGGAAACAAGGTCTGCTTCCTTCCAGTGAGAAGCTTCCTTTGACTGAGTTTTCCTGGTAGTAAGGCCTTATTGCTGTGTCTCAGCTAAAAGAAATTGGGTGTTCATTGCTAGACATTCGGTGATTCAAATAAGTTAGGGCATGTAGTCCATGTACTTACATTTGGAAGAGGGACATTTTGAAAGATAGGGAACAGAAAAATGAGAGGAAGGAAAGCCTTTTATTCTTAGAGTGTAATGTATAGGTTGGGCATGTAGTCCATGTACTTACAGACTCTTCAGGAATCAATTATTCCCTATGATTATAACAAGTGAGGCAACTTCCTTGAACCAATACCCATGAACGTATTAGTATTTTAGCACCTCACTAGCTCGTTCAAACTTCAGTGTTGGTAGTGTTCAAACTTGAATAACAGTTCTAACCAACACAATAGGAAATGGGGAATTATTTGTACAGTTCTAGCCAACAATACATTTATAATCAATTTTAGGTAGTTTAAAAACTTTGTACTGGAAGGTTGAAATGGGAAAATTATCCTTGTATAGTTCCTTAACCTTCCAAGTTGCTTCATTTGTGGACCAACTTCCATATTATAGAACTTCAATAGTTGCCACAGTGGACCATTTTCCATATTATAGAACTTCTACAGTTGAAATGGTATGGTGTGAGTTTTAAAATTGCTTTTGGAAATATTTTTTATATAGTTTCATAAGGCATTTGATAATAAGAATTTTTATAATCACCACAGATTTTTACTAAGGTAATAAATTCTTTGATATATTCAAATTTATTTATTAACAAATTTTATTATTTAAATTTGTGATGGAAATTTTCATAGATAATAAATTCCTTGGTTATTTATCGATTGTAGAATTATATTATTAACGGATACTTTTAATTGAGTGTTAAATTTTTCATCAATTTGATAAAGATTTTATATATGAAGAGGAGATGAGTGAGAAAAAGAAAAGAATAAAAAAAGAAGGTAAAGGAGAATGACAAGAAGGCCAGAGCTTGTGACTATTACAGGGTTGCAATGATGATATAATAGTGATGCTTTGGAGACAATGCAAAAATGAGTCATTTTCCATATTATAGAACAAATGATGATATAATAGTGACGACTTGGAGACAACGCAAAAGTGAGTTTTAAAATTGTTTTTAGAAATATTTTCTGTATAGAGTTTAGTAAGGTATTTGATAATTTTTGTAATTAGTAACGAATTTTTATTTCTCATAATAAATTTGTTTGATAAATCCAAATTTATTTAACAACAAATTTTATCAACAGAATTTAGAACTTAAATTAGTAATGAAATTTTTTATCGCTAATGATTTCAATAGTTAGATTTGTTGGTAAATTAGAATGTGTATTAGTAACGAATACTTTAATTGGTAACGTATTTGACGATTTATTTTGTTAATGAATTCCTTCGATAAATTATAACTCTAAATTTTAATGGATTTTTTGTCGACAAATTAAGCGTTAAATTTCTCATCAAGTTTGATAAAAAAGAATTATATATAAAGAGGAGATGAGTGAGAAAAAGAAGAGAATGAAGAGAAGGAGGAGGATGACAAGAAGGCCAGAGCTTATGGCGATAGCAAGGGTGCAATGATGATGACAATGACAACTTGGAGGCAACGCCAATTTTAAACAATGACTTAGAACTGCGACAACAGTGATTGCTAGAGTTAAAGTAAGTGAAGATAGAAGAGAAAAATGAAAAGGAAGAAAGAGAGGAGGAAGAGGGAAATAAGGAAAATGAGCTAACAGTGGCACCGGTTGATAAAGCGATGATGGTGAAGACACGACAAAAAGGAAAGGAGGAAGAAGAAGAGGAAGATAAGGAGAAAGAAGAAAACTTAGTTGTTAACTTTACCGATAAAGTTTATCAATGGTCAAAATTCAACAATAATTACCAACTAATATTTACTAACAAACATTTAGATATTTATCGATGAAATTGTTGTCATCAGTAATTATTGATAAATCATAAAATTTGTCGATAAAATTTATTGACAATTACTTTAACGATGAATTTTTTATTGTTGGTTATCCATTGGTAAAATTGAAATATCAATGAATTTTTGTAATTTCTAATGAATTATGTTTGTCGATACTATACAATTTTCTTGTGAAAAGTCTTTTTTGTTTTTTGCTCTTTGGTTTTCTCTTTCATATATGCATATTAAAAATACATTGTAAAAAAAGAATTATTAATAATTCCTTCATAAACATGATAACTCACCTTGTAGTATCTACATAATTATCAAATAATGAAGATAAAATTTCTAGTTATACTAGTTAAACATGAGTTTAGACTAGTGCTAGTCTATAAAACTTAACCTTTTTTTCTCCTTTTTGTTATTATAGAAGATTATGATATTTGCACATCCTATTTCTAAGCATTGTTTGTAATTTGTCAAGGCAAAATTTGTTTTACAACAAAAGTGTTAGCATAAAGACAATAATGTATTAAAATCTGAAACAAAAGCAAACTCAAAGCATCTAAATAGATCTTTTTGTGACTTCTATAGATAGAAATAAAGTCATGCATAAAAGTTTGTTAAATGAACGAATGTTAAAAGACTTAAAAGAAACATACGTGATTTGTGCATTTTCATTTTTAATTTCTAAATGCTTCGCATATATTGTCTACTTGAAAACATAAAGAGAAAGTTATATTTGTAAATCAATAAACAATTCTCTATGGTATCAAATAAATCTTTGGTGTAAACTTTTCAAAGTATTTAAGTTTTAGTCAACCTCTTTCTAGAAATAACTATTTATTTCAATAAGTTAGTTGATAAGTGTTTAACAACTATTAATTGGTTAATATCACAAAATCTATATATTAGGGTATAGAATAAGTGTTAGGTTGGTCGAGAGGTATAAGGGTCTTCTAGCAATCCGTAAGATATTTTCAAAATACGTTTCAAAATGTGTATTTTATAATGTAAATTTTTTAAAATAAATTTTGGACTGTGAAATCCGAAAAATATTAAAAAAGTACTTTCGAATTTGGTGAATCCACTTTTTCTTCTCCTTCCTTTCCACCTCACGCTTCTTTGGGTTCATAGCAGGTGTTATAGGGTCCGAAGGAGTGGTAGCGTCTGGTGTGGGACTGGAAGATTAATCATTTATGATTTTTATCATAATTTAAATGAGGGTTAAAATGGAGATATCAAATTTGATGGGATTAGGGAAGAAAACAAAAGGGATGTGTAGAAATAAGTAGCCTTCTACAAATTGGACCTACAAAATGGGTAGTACTACATGCGAAAACAAACAATTTTAACCATAATCAATTGGGTAACGATAATAAAGAGGAATAGAGTGAGAAATAAGGTTATTAAACTTGAGAGTTTAGAAAAACTCGAAAGTTTATGAAAAAAGAGTTTATGTAAACTCGTCAAAATTGAGAAAATTCGACTCGTAAACTCATAAAAATTTACTTTAGATGAAAAAATATTATATAAACAATATCTTAATTCAAATAAGTCTATAAAATTATATAACTTTAAATAAATAAAATTTATAGATATATTGCTCATAAAAATAAATATTGTAAAACATAAATATTTGGATTATTGAGAGATAGTGATAATCAGGTCATAAAACCCTAAACCCCAAACGACCTCAATTTTCTTAATTTTTCCACTTTTCAAACTCGTAAAATCGCTCCAAATTCACGATTTTACATAATATTATCGATTTCAGAGTCGATTTTACCGAGTTTACGCAAAAAATAGTTTACTTCCAAGTTAATTCAGAAGTCATGTATGAAAAAGTAAACTCGTACAAATTTATGAATTAACCCGAGAGTCTGATAACCATAACGAGAAACAATCTCAAACTAAAAACAACAACTTGAGTAATGAATATCAAATCTTAGAAAGGAACATTGTTGAAGAAGAAAGCATAAACACTACACAAATATCAAGCAACGCTGACAAGTCGGCACCTTACGCTTGCATAAGCTACCGTTTTTATTCTTAAATTCATGACCTGACTCAGGTTTATATATCCTAACGCAGTAGAGCCAAATTAGAACCATAACTTCTTATTGTAGCCCAATAGGCCTAAGTTAACGGAAAAACATACAACATAAATAAGTTCTCTAGTAGCACAAGGGAAATTCCAAGTTGAGAGAATCCCACCTAAAATAACTAACCATATAAAATTTCTCTCTTCTCTTACCTATTATTCTTCAAGAGTCAACATCCATGATTGAAGGAATACAAGAGGGACTCCAGATGTAGCTTTTACCAGGCTAAGGCATTTCTCAAATCCCAAACTATTGAAATCAATTTTGAGATGAAGTAATTAGTGAAGCTCTAGCAGCCTCACCAACTTTAAAGAGTAAAAAGTTATCATAGTATTAGCATCTTCACATTGGCATAAAATTTTCTAGTTGAAAATGAAAATCTGCACTTTTATTTGTAGGTTATACACTAGGAAAATACATTAACATAAAATCCCTGAGACCAGGGGAAGGAGGTAAACTCTCATACATGCTTGTTTCCGTTCAATATTATCGGCTAAAAGGTTGCCTTAGCTTGAAGTAAATTACAAGCATTTATAGAACTAAAATAAGAAAAGACCAAATCATAGAGTTGTTTGCTCTCAGTTGCATTAAAAACTACGTAGCTGACAATGACTATTCTGTAAGCCAGATGTGTTCCTTGACGTATCATCCTTGAGTTCCATTTGCATTGGATTGCTTCCCTTGTTGGGGTTTTGCATCCCCCATCTCCATGAATTCCTCCACTGTTGGGGCTTTTTTCCCCGTATCACCTTTATTATCTCGGTATACGAAATACAATATCAGTTGCATTGCCCCCAAAGCAGAACCAACACCATTAGGTACCTGAAAAACCATACGTGAACCTTACTCTATTCTTCTTCACTACCAATAAATTAACATAAAACTACCTTCTACGGTTAAAAAGTTAAAATTGAAAAGTGACTTACTGCAACAAATGGGTCACGGCCTAGCAGACCGAAAATAAACCAGGAAGTGCCGCAGAGAAACACAAACAGCGACAAGAAGAAGGGCATGAACTCCACGCTCTTGGTTTTGATCACTAGTCTCTGCACGTAGTTTTAAATCCACCATTAACACACCCACACTTAGTTGGTTTTGAATCAACAAGTACTAGTAGGATTCAATTTGATGGAAGATTAGCTTACCATAATAGAGAGTGGAGAGCCATACATGATTATGGAAAATATTGCAGCAGCAAAGCCGCAGAAGAGCTTTCTTGAATTGCCGTGAAGGGCAAAAAGGGACACAAAAACAACGGCAGAGAACACAGAGAGCACGAAGGTGAAGAGACCAAGAATTTTAGCCTTCTGCTTTTTGGGGGCCAATACGATGAAGATCAACACGTATACGATCTCAATCAAAGATCCAGTGCCATTCACTGTTGACACTAATATATTGTGGGGAGACACAAAAGGTAGACCATACCTGTGGATTTTAAAAATTACCGACAGACAAAAAAGATTTACCAGGAACTAGCTATCTTGGTTTTAAGGTAGTTTTAATCAATTAAACACTTCAGATTAGAACGTGAGTCATAATATGTAAAATAGATTACGAGAGCAAACAAACCAATCGGTTACAAATACAGAACAAAACAACGATATACCATATAAGATAAGGATATATAGTTTCCTACGCAAAGATTTATTGAGCAATTGAAAGCGAAAATTCAACCACTGTTTGAATTCTAGTCCGACAAATTATTGAGCTCTCCCAAAAAACAAAGTTTGTCCCTGTCATTTGCACACTTTAATGATTAAACCAATAGACAAGCAACTTCTGTCAATCAAAAGGCAACTTACGAAAATATTATTATCCGGGTATAAGAATTGACAATTTACAATTAACATCAGGAAAAAGGAGGCATAAATAAAGACAATTGAAAGAAGTGACGAAAATGAGCACCACAAAATTTAAAAAGAAAGTACACGTGATCTGATAGAAGATTTGGAGGAGGAGGAGATCACAAAGGCATGCAGTAAAAGAAAGAACATGCGAGAAGCTTACCATGCTGAAAGGAGACAATTGAGCAGTGTCATGACATATGGAATGCCCGAGAATTTCTCTGTTGATCTGTTCTGTATAATCCTCTTGAATGTGATCCTACGAACCCTAGTTCGTCACAAATTTCACTCAAACTTGCACTATTTCGCATATTGATTAACAATACAAAAACAAATGCTACTTTTATATGCACAGATAGTTGAATTGCTCGATTTGGTATATCATGTTCATGATTTTGAATGAGTTGCCTTTAGCTCCAAAAACTAAGTTCGTAAGACATGGGTTACACATGCACTATTCTATTTACATCACCAGTCAAATCTTTAAAAGGTTCTCTAAGAACAAAAACTATATATTTTGAGCATGAAACTCATAATACTGAACAGCAGTCCAATATAAATTAAACAAGTACAATAACAAGTTTTAATATCAAATATCATTTGGCTTTATAACTTAACCCAAAAGGCTATCTCAAAATGTGATTCATCAGAGTTGTTTTATTTATATACATGTACCAATATAGTATACGTGAGACCTCAAAAATAGTTTAACAGGATCCATGGGAAAAAGAAAGTAAAGCCACAACAGTTTAAGAGAGAGAAACGGAGAGGGGAGGAGAAAGCTGTGTAATGCATACACTGGAGCCAAGAAGAGGAACAGAGCGGAAGCATTCCCTGTGCCAGAAAGAAGAACAATGAGAAACAGAGAAACCAAAAGTTCAGAAGCCAATACTCCACAAGAAAAACTTCCATCAGGGTAACAAGATAAAATTAGAGAAACTCCTGCAAAACTTGACAGGGTGTTAAACCTACCAAATATGCCAAACAATAAATGTGCAACATCCATGACCTTTGCTCTCTTGTTATCCTTTTTTTTTTTCTTTCTGCCTAATCTGCAGAAGAGAGTGGGGAAAAAACTTTGGGAGTTTGGAGTCCCAAAGTGCTGAAATAAAACCTGTTTCTTTGGAAATGGAAATGTGCTACGATGATAGGAGAGTACAAGTTAGTGGGTATTTATAGGAAAAGGAAAGTAGTGCAAGGTTAAATACAGTATCATAATGTATTTTAGTCTTATCCTTGGGATTCGATGTCGAGAACTGTTTTCCTTCGCAACCGTAATCATAACATAACCATGTATTACAGGGTCTTTGTCATTTGTCTGATTTACGCCAACCCAAAATAATGCAGATGCTTATGCCACATATATATATATATCATTGTCATACTCTTACATAACTCACGGGATGAGGAAAAGGAAAAAATATATATAGTAGTTCCACATGACATCAACACGAGACATGTGTGCAGTGCAACAGTGCTTCTTCTACCATTAAGGAACTGTTGCAATCAGATTTTAACGTAACAGCAACACATAAATAAATATAATTAACCACTGGGTAAATTTCCCAATGGATCATTTTGTAACTGGACAGGAACCAAGCAGAAAAGGAGCTTGCTGGGTTTCCGAAAGTATTTTTGTTCTTTTATAAATACAGAAAACAGTAAATTAGCCTTGTGACATAATGTGAGTTCAATTGTTCGGACTTTATGTTTCTCTTTCGGGAACAAACTGGGGAGAGAAGAATAGCAAGTAAGAAATTGATTCCAATGCTCCAAAACGTATTTTTCGAGAATTGGAGGTCATAGGAATTGCTGTGTTTTAACAAAAGAACTGTATCTGTTGGTTTGGTTTGGTTTTGTTTAATTTCCCCTAGACAATCATAATATTCCTGAATCCTTTGGTGAACAACCCAAGGCCTCGATTGCGTTGTGAATCGTGCAATTTGCTTTGTAATCTGAAGCTGGATAAAGTTTGTCAATATATAAGTTTCGGATGTAGATCCTCTCTGGTTTGAAAATCTAAATGCATTCAACTTATGCTTTATCTATTTCATCAATATTCCATTATTGGTTTAGTTATGCATTTTTTTTCTTTTTTTAAGCAATTGACAGTAATGAATAATATATAATGAAAAATATTGAAAAAACACTAATATTATATTATTGGTTTAATTATGCATTCTTTTTCTTTTTTTAAGCAACGGACAATAATGAATAATATATAAAGAAAAATATTGAAAAAAATACGAAGTATCTTTAAAGAAGAACGGATAGTAAATAAAGATATTTTAGAAATATTAAAATATTTTTTAGTCACAGATAAATGTATAGATTTTTTTTATCAAAGTAGAGTAATTTTCTTTTAAATTTATCAAAATTGGGTAGTTTTACAAAACTTATAAATCATGTTAAGGTAATATTATTTTAGTTCACAATTTTATTTAAGTTAAAATCGTATTATTTAAATGACTTTTATTAATACTGGATAAAAATCATATCATTTTAACACAATTTCAGTTTAAATTAAAATTGTAACATTTTGATATGAATTCATTTTAAAAATACTTTACACTATTACTAAAACCTTTTTAAAGATAGTATGACTTACTTGTATCCATAACTTTCTTTAAAATATTATCCATTTTCGTAAATTTAAAAAAATACACTAATTTGATAAAAAGAAAAACAAATGTATAAAATACACTAGTGCATAAATAAGTGTTTAACGTCACGCGTTTAACTTTTAACGAAATAAAATCCAACGCAAAAAATACTAGTGGCATCTTTGTAAATAAAACATTATTATAGAAGTCGGTTCTTTCACGATAAGTCAAATAAGCTTTAGACATCGGTCCTCTCGATCAGACGTCAAATTCCTCTTTAGGTGTCCCCTCTCCTCCCCCCGCTCCCTCCCAGATCAAACGTCTAAAAGGTCCGAAAATAAACGTCGATGCCCCCTAAATCATACGTCAATTAATCTTCGTTCGCGTTCGTGTTCGCCATTATTGGTATAAGGTATGTTTGATTAATTTTCTTCCAATTAATTTATTTTGCACCGATTAACTTTAGTTTGCACCGATTAGTTTTGGCTTATGATGCAGTTTTATTTGTGAGTTGATAAATCTTGACAGCGACAGCGAGTGTCTAATCTTCATTGCTTGAAACTCATAATATATACAATTTTACGATGTGTTATAATGATTTTCTATATTTCAAGTGTGGTAATAATGTAGAAACAAATTAATTTCTTTTTAAAAAAATAAAAATAAAAAGGACGTGGGTTTGACATCAAAATTGACGTATGGGGAAGAAGATCCGATGTCCAATTAGCGTCTCTCAATAAGACGTCAGATATGGATTTGACGTTAAATGTAAAAAATAATAGACGTCAAAAGTCTTTTTTGCAATAGTGATATAATAGATAATACTATATTTCTAAAAATCATGAAAATCACAATAAATAATGTCAGCTACAAAAAAGTTTAAATTTATATATGTATGTATACATATATGTGTGTGTGTATATATATATATATATATATATATATATATATATATATATATGGGGTTTGTTAACGTGTGTATGTCTGTTTTTCAATTGGTACATTTTAGTAATGTGTACCGGGGTTTTAGTAGACAAAAATACCCTTATATATCATGAATTCTAAGATTAAGGGTATTTGAATAATTTAATTCTCAAAACTAAAAAAAAAAATAAGAAACCCCAAACCCTTACTTACCTCCCTCATTCTTCTCAACCCTTTCTCTTTCATTTCTCTCACTCTAACATTTTCCCTATCACCCTACTGTAACCCCAAGTGAAAAAATCAGAAACATTCGTCGTTAAACAATTTTCCTTTGTAAAGAGTTAAGTTATTGGCATATTTGTCTTTAGGTAAAGGTTCATTCAATATCACTTCAATTTCATCATTTTCACTGACCTATCTAATTGCATCATTTTTACTAACATCTCTAATTTCATGATCTCTAAAAAAATCTTCTATGCCAATTACCAATTCTTTCCTATGTGATTACACTTTGTGAAAATTTGATAAGACAAAAATTACAAAATAAAAACTCATTATAAAATCATTTTTTGTAAGAAATTGTTTAACGAGTGTTTCTGATTTTTTTTCCAGGTCATTTACCAATTCCTTCATATGTCATTATGCTTGTGAAAATTAGATAAAATTAGATAAGACAAAAATTATAAAATCAAAACTCATTATAAAATCATTTTTTGTAAGAAATTGTTTAACCGATAGTATTTTTGATTTTTTTTTCAGTTGAGGCTACGAGAGAGAGAAGAGAGAGAAGAGAGAGAAAATGTTGGAATGAGAGAGATGTTTTTTTAAGTTTTGAGAATGAAAATTATTAAAATACCCTTAAACTTAAAACTTAGAATTCATGATATATAAGGGTATTTTTGTTTACTAAAACCCGATACACATTGGTAAATGTTACCTATATTTTTGACATGTTTGGAAGAGATGCAAATCTTTTTGTCAAAACATTTGGGCTCTTTGTCAATAATAGGTACAAATTGCAAAAGAACACGTGTTAAAAATAAAGTGTTAAAAATCATTATGTTTCCACAAGGTATGTCAAACATAAAAGTGTTATACTTTGATCTTCATTTTCTTTAAAGTCGTTCTTACACTTTCGAAACTTGTCAAATAATATCATAGTTTCAAAGACCAAGGTATGTCTATGTGGGCAGCCATACGCATGTTTTGTTCTTTTGTTTTAAATCCATTGACCATGCATGGCATAGCTACTTACGTGATAAGAGACTTTAAGACCTTTCGTATCCGCGAAACAAAAAGCTTCTAAACATAATCCAAACATGATAACTTTTTTTAATATAGGTGAATAAGAACAAAAACATCATAAAAGAAGAAGAAAAACTGCGTACAAGAATAAGATACCTAATCTCGTTGTTTAATTCAGATGTTGTAATAATTATTTTGTTACTAGAAGAGTTGCTTTTGCTTGAGGTTGAGTTCATGAGGCTTTTGACGCATCCAAACATCATGTGCAAGGAGAACGAAGGAGGAAATAGAAAGAAAGAAAGGAGTTAATAGCTTTATTTGGATGCATGGGGCCATTGCTGAAATGGAAAACCTAACAAAATGATTGAATGATGTATGTGTATGTGTATGTACGTATAGAGTAAGTATGAAAGGTGGGATGGTAGATAGGTATTAGGTATGCCCTTTGGAGGACGGCTCTTCCTATGAATTTGTGTGGCTTAGAAACTGAGTTCTCTACTTCTGTTTGGAGAAGCATTAATGATAATGAAACATAACACCATATTGACGCAAACTTCATACCCATACCAACACCCCTAATTTTTTCTATTTCTTTCTATCTTAATTCATATCAAATTAAAGACCTGCACGCAATTTCCCTTGTCATTTTTTAATTATCACACTCTCTTCTTAGGACTTTGTCTTACTAACTTTCTTTGAAAATAAATAAAGAAAAAACATATTTAATCATATATAAAAAAAAATAATGTCTTGTATGTTACAAATTTAGACAGTATTTTTTGCAACATTATTTTGCTATTTTGGTATTACCTTATTTTATCCCACCCTTGTCTTTCTTTATATTTATAACATTTATCATGAAAATACCTGTCCTCACTCACAAGCTGTTAAAAATTCGTGTTAATTTTTTTATTATTTATGAAAAGTCGTTAGACTAATAGATTACCATAAATAAGAATACTATGTAAGACTCTGGACTCGTGGGTAAAAAAATTTATCATGAAAAGGTATTGTTTGATATAGCAAAGGTGTCAGCACTCTGCTTTAACTCATTGCCATGCGCAGGGGATAACTGTGCAAACAAGCTGCAGAAAAAACATATTTAATCCTTCAACAGGGCAAAAATATCAATTTCTTAAGAAAAGCAAGATTGAGTGAAGAAAACGTAACATTTTATTTAGTATTACGTTAATTAATGGAATCAGAACAAAATTGGTACAGATTTGTTTCTATATGATTATATGAAACAAGATTATAAACAAAATAGCTTCTGGTTTTTGCTGTAATTACTTTATTTGAGCTTAGAATTTGTACAGGGAAACACATTGCCAAGAAAGACAAGAAGACAAGAACAATTGACGAAAGCCGTGTAAATGAACTTCTGAAAGAAAGAGTAATATTTGCGGATTCAATAACATAAACTATATATAATGTTTTCAAGGCATCAAGATAGTATAATTATCAAGATAGGAAACAGAACAATGACTTAACTACAACAAAATTACGAAGCCACCCGACATGAAGAAACTAATAGTGGATTAAGCATAATTTGGTGGTGAAGAAATTAATGTTGCCAACCTTCCCTTCAAGAGATTAACTTTCTTTTCCCAGCTTTTTTATGTCTCCACCGAAAGTGATAAGACTTTTATATCTACACGTCTTTTTTGCTCATTATACCTTTTTCCAAAACTAAGTGTTTTCCAGGGTTTCTAGTTTTTTTTTTCAGTTTACCTTGTTGTAGAACTTCACAAGATAAAATGACAAAATTTAAAGCCTAAGGGAGGAAGTTTTCATGGAATCATACCTCACGGTAGATATTGAATTAGGATCCTTTCATATACATGTTTCCTAATCTATAAAGGCAGTATATATGGTTAAGCTTTTCATGCATCAAATCATTCTGACTTTCTCAAAGAAATTGAGATGCAGTTAAGTTGTAAAAGCACTACATCGCTATCTAGTTTCATTTATTATTCTCACTTTCTCACTTCCTCTCTTCCTCTCTGTATCAGTCCTTTTCACTCTCTTTGAATATGTTGGCCACTGAACCTATTTTTGGATGAGTCCATGACTTAAATCCCATCAATACCTTCCATTAGTATGGGCATGTTACCAAATATTCCTTCATTTAATTGGTTTAATATTTTACTTGGACTTTTGAAACCTCCATTTCAGCCTCAAGATGACAGAAAACAACCATCAAACCCAGAATTCTATGCCATCATACAGAACGGTCAACCAAATAGCAATATAAAGTATCATCGTACTCCACATTGATCTCTTGGGCTAAAACTCTGAGACTTTATTTTTTGGAAACTCTATACGGAAGACTATTTTCCTCACATCACCTCGTGCACTGTCATCTTCACGTATCCAACAATGATTGGTTATGTATCTGCTCTCATCTTTATTGAAAGCAATCTGTACTTCATAAGGTAAACCCACAAAACCAGAATCATTCATTGCCTTGAGACAGAACTTTGAGAAATTAAAACACGTCCCATCACGAGGTTCCATAGTCTGTACCATTGCAGGTACGTGTTCCTTCAAAATTAGTTTACTTTATAAATGAGTTTACAGTTTACCCATTACCAACAGTTAAACCAATATTATCGACATATTGGTGATAGTGGACCAGTGAGGAAATTCTTTTCAACTGTAGAAAAATATATATTAAATATATAGAGAGAACCAGAATATTTTTCAGCAAGAATTCAGAAAAAGATAAGGGTATATAGGTAGAATTATAGGAACACGTTATATGTAAAGTGAGAATACTTGTGGTGTTTATAATTTAAGAATATATCTATAAGAGAATTCGCATTAGTAATTATGGATAGCAGTTGTTAAATGGTGATTTGATGTGAATTTTGGGTTGCCATGATGGCATCCCAACAAGGTTAGTTGGATTTGATGCTGCAATCGACATATGCCATGATGCAGAGTAGACATGTTGATATTGATGCATTATTGAAAATGGGTTCTAGAAGAGATCAAACTCCATCCTTCTCTGTAGGTAGAATCTGTTTAAAGATTGCAGCTTTATATTCCTTATGCGTTATACGAGTCAAGTTATGATGTAATAGGGAATTATTTGTTTCTAAGAAGTACACACGGAAAAACGATAAATAGAAAAGGATGTGGGTCAGTTTTTCAACCACATGATACGAATCGAAATGTGACTTTGAAGATGGTGCCAAGATTTCTATCCGACTTTGGTTTATGATTGTGTTAAGGTTTGTTTTAGATTCGAGATAATATCATGTTCATTACCTAATTTTAACACATTCATTCTTATTAAATCTTCTTAGTAAATTTCCTTAAAAGACTCACCACCAACATGGAAAATCAAGTAAGCCTTAACCACCAACTAGACAATGTTATACACAAACTCCATCCTTAAACAACATAACACATTATTAAAACTTTCAACTAAAAGTCTAAAACATCACAAATTTTAAGTTAAATCGAAATCCAATTATCAAACCAAAGGCTGTTGGGTAACTTTTTTTAAGATTGCATTTCTGAGGTGCCAATCATTATATATAATTTGTCTTGAAAATATAAGTCATCAACTATTATTTTGAGTAATTTGATTTCAACGGATAACAATTAAATGATATTATTTAATTTTTAATATAGCATATTAATCATATTAAGTAATATTTAATAATAAATAGTAGCATTTATAATTTTCCATCTTTAAAATTTAAATTTCATTTTATAAACATTATAACTTATAATGTAAAGACATAAAAAATACGATTAAAAGGTTTTAATATAAATAAATTTGTTATAAAGGAGTTTCATTATTTTAAAACATACCATCTCTTTAAAAATCATTTTTTTAGAGTTATCTTATTTCTTTCTATGAGTTCTTCTTCTTTGCTCATCTGATTGGAGAACTGAGACATTAGAAGTGATCTTGGTAGCGAGCTCTTCAATTCAGACCAATCAAATTTTTCGTATGAGTAAGTTAAGTTTCGATCTCTTTTCTCTAGTCCTTTCTTTCTTTTGTTGCATGTGAGTCCCGCTCATTTTGCATGTAATATTTGAGTCTTCTATAAGACTTTTTGTTGATCAGTGGTACTAATGATATACTCTAATCGCGTTTTTTTGTTTATAGGTACAAATAGAGCTCCTTAAGCTGTGTGAGCGAAAAAGAGTTCTCTAGAGCGATTGGTCTTCTAAAAGGTAAGGGAAGCTAGTATTTTATTTTATTTTGAGTTATAAAGTATGAAATGATAGTTATTAGTATGTGAGTTGAATGTATGTTGAATTGTATGCTCGAAAGGAGTATGTTAGTATTAAGTATCTTTGATTAAAAGAATTGGGTTGAATGATTCTGGTTAGATGTGATATTTAACTTGAATGTTGTTGTTGTTGTGAAATTGTTGGTTATGAACTAGTTAATGTGTTGAAAGGAAATTATATGGGTCAAGACAATTATTTATGTTAGTCTAAAAGAGAGGTTTTAATAGGTTATTTTTAGAAATATGAGTTTAAAGGGTTATGGTCTACCCAACCAACTTGGCACGGTCCCTATCTAACCTAACTTGACATAAGCCTGACCTGACCTGCCCATATTAACTTAGGCATGGTTTAGACTCAACCTAACTCGATTTGACTTGATCTCTACGCAACTTGACCTAACTCAAATATAACTCACTTAGCTCGACATGAGACATAATCATTCACTTAATTAAAGTTGGTCTTTTTAATGTTATTTAACTATAAGCATATGGATATATTTTGTTTAACATTAACCATATGGATCATAAATAAATCCTACATACTATACTAATTAACTGGTGTAGAAATAAAATTAGATTTATTATCTCATCCATAAGTTAATGCAACATAACACATGTAGAAATAAGATTAGATTTATTGTCTTGTCCATAAGTTAATGCATATTTTATTATATGTAAATAAAATTTGCAATATGAACATAAAAGGTTAACCATAAACTCAAAACAATGGTAAAAATAACAGGGTTGTACAAAAGATAATGACACTTCAAAATAAAATACACGAAGCAAAGAAGGAAGTTATTTTTGTAACATGTTTGGAGATGTTATGAAGGGCAAATCCGAAACACATACTCAAGTGGGAAGCATGGTAATTGTTAACTTTTTAGCAAGCGTGCAAAATATTTCAAGTAATATAGATTGTAAGTCCAAGTATCGTTTTCTAAGAAATGTGTGTTTGTTTAGTTAATTTTGATTGCTTACTAATTTACGCAATGAATATAAACATTGATTGATTCAAATATGTTGAAAACATATAAACTTATACTGAATATAAAAATTATAAAATGATACGATTAAATACTCATCGGAGTTGGACTTCATGAGCCATGCTCTATGCACTCATCCACACAATACATCTCTAACATATTCAAGCATTCACATCACAAGTATACAAGCCCTCCCTTAGAGACAAGTTCTAAATCCTTATGTAAAAATACTAACCCCTTAGATATTCAAACACAAGATTTACATTAAGAAGAATTGTCTAGAAAGACCAAAAGCTTTGATCTATGTTTATAACCAAACCTTTTGGTCATTTTATCCATGTCTATGTTCTAAAACATTTTTCAATGGTTAAACACCACTCAAATAGCATAGATATTCCATCATGTACGTGAATAAAAAGGATAGAACACAAAAATAATGAAAGATATTCTATTGCATAGAAAGAACTACAAAGAGTTTAGGTACATTACATCCAACCTTAATTAAATAGAGTTTAGCTGCTCCTATACATCTAGAACACAAAAGGGGATTGGAATAATGAAAATGACGGAGGAAGATGGAGTCCTTGAGCCTTAAAAGTGTCTCAACCCGTGTCTTAAGCTTCAGCTACATTCCCAAGTCCAAAACTACTTTTTTGTTCAAGTTTTGACACTTTAAACCATTAAAAAATGTTTTCTCGGTAGTCCAAAATATCATCTTACTGGATGAAAGGTAGTTTCTCTTACATGTTGGCTTGTTCTACTCGTCAGGCTTCTTGACTAGACTAGAGCTGCCAAAGTCTATTAAGCAAGTGACTTCTAACTTTATCTCTTTAATATTTTCCAATCTTTCATTTCTTATAAAATAAACCAAAAACTAAATAATTATATTTATTTATGAAAACTATATACTAGATCTCTTCATCGAATATAATGCAAAAGACAAATAAGAAGTTCTAATAGAAAAGAAAAAATATTGTTTCTAGTCAAAATGTTTTGTGAGCACAAGAATGACACGAGGAAATTGTGCTTGTTACAATATAAAAAAAAATTAATATTGGAAAACTATCTAAAAGAAATTTTGTAAATGGCAATAGTTAGTGCCTTTCTTCACATCTCGTGTAACAATAGGGTAGAAATACTTGGATGCAGTCCGCACGTAACATTCTTCGAGAATCCATTATTGTTGTTAGGTAGGAGATGCAAGGGTTGTGTATGGTCTTCCAATATTACCTTGATTTTTCGTCTTTGCAAAAACTTAAAGAAACGACATATTAAAATATTACTCAATGCAAAAGAAATAAAAAATTGCTGTAAAATATAAAAATAATACAACAAAAAAAAATTAAAGTTAGAATTTTAACATAGATACAACGTGCGTAGCCAAAAAAAGGGAAAAAAATTGTAAGCATTTATCCCATCGTTCCTAAATATCCACCATCCAGTTACACTTTCAGTGAAAAAAAGGGAGCTGTTATTACTAAAAACATGGGAGAAAAACCAGAGCACCACCTTTGCTCGAGTTTCTGTCTTCCACTGCTAAGAATTATAGTTACTCTTAATTTTAAAATTATTATAGCAGCTGCAATTTAGTCCTTCGTAAGATGTTGAAACACTTATATCCATCTTTTTGTCAAAATTTTGACATAAACATGCTAACACGCCAAATTGTGTGGATCCATGATGAGCTTTAACCTTGCCTCATGAAGAACAACCCATCTTATTGGTCTTGTTCAATAAGGAACCACATTCGGCAAGGATCTCTGAGATGTGCCCTTCTTGCGTATAAACAAACCCGGCACGTAGGATTATACGACTCCAGTGTGGTCCCTCTGTTAATCAAGGCATGCGCTTTTCTTCCCTTTCTTCACTACGTGAAGACCTTGCATGCAGAGTCCATCAAGGCTGGTTCAGGGAGCGACGTGATCATTGGAACCGCATTGCTTACAAGTTATTGCAAATGTGACGCTACCAGAGATGCACGGAAACTGTTCGATACAATGCCGGAAAGAAATGTTGTGACTTGGAATGCCATGATCAGTGGGTACTTGAGAAATGGAGACACAGGATCTGCTTCTCTTGTATTTGAGGAGATGCAAGGGAAAACTCAAGTGACTTGGAGTCAGATGATTGGTGGGTTTGCTAGGAATGGAGATATTGTCACCGCTCGGAGGTTGTTTGATGAGGTTCCTCGTGAGTTGAAGGATGTGTTAATATGGACTGTGATGGTTGATGGGTATGCTAGAATAGGAGAGATGGAAGCTGCCAGGGGGATCTTTGAGTTGATGCCTGAAAGGAATTGCTTTGTGTGGTCATCTATGCTTTATGGGTACTGCAAGAAGGGCAATATTGCTGAGGCTGAGGCGGTTTTCAGCCGGGTTCTGGTCCGGAATTTGGAGATTTGGAATTCCATGATTGCTGGCTATGTGCAGAATGGATTTTGTGAGAAAGCACTGCAAGCTTTTGAGGGAATGGTAGCTGAAGGGTTTGAGCCGGATGAGTTCACTGTTGTTAGTGTTTTATCTGCCTGTGCGCAGCTGGGGAGCCTGGATGTTGGTAAGCAAATCCATCACATGATAGAACATAGAGGGATAGCTGTGAACCCGTTTGTTTTGAGTGGATTGATTGACATGTATGCGAAATGTGGTGACTTGGTCAATGCAAGGTTGGTGTTTGAAGGATTCAATGAGAGGAACATCATCTGCTGGAATGCTATGATTTCAGGTTTTGCCATCAATGGAAAATGCAGAGAGGTTCTTGAGTTTTTTGGCAGGATGGAGGACTCAAATATAAGGCCTGATGGTATCACCTTTCTTACTGTGCTTTCAGCGTGTGCTCATGGGGGTTTGGTCCGTGAAGCTTTTGAAGTAATATCCAAAATGCAGGGATATGCAATTGAAATAGGAATCAAGCATTATGGATGCATGGTTGACCTCTTGGGAAGAGCAGGGAGATTAAAAGATGCTTATGACTTGATGGTAAGAATGCCAGTGAAACCTAACGACATAGTTTTAGGGGCAATGCTTGGTGCATGCCGTATTCATTCAGATGTAAACATGGCAGAACAAGTAATGAAGTTGATCCATGAAGACTCTGTTACAGGTGCTAATTCTCACAATGTGCTTTTGTCCAATATTTATGCAACTTCCGAAAAATGGGAGAAAGCTGAAAGGATGAGGAGAATCATGGTCGATGGAGGATCTCAAAAGATACCTGGGTGTAGTTCAATCATCTTTAGTGACTATTGCGGATTGAAGTGAGGAAGCCCCACATTGAAATGAACGGCCTAACTGCAATCTAAAAAGGAGAAATACCAAAATAAGACTGGCCTACTGGCAATAATGATGCATTATGAGATAATATTTCAACAGATTTGTATTAGTGAAGCTACTCGATTTGTGCTTATTATCAAGGAGTTGTCTGAGAAAGGATGAAAGAATTGCGCTTTACTAATACATCACTGATTCATTCTGTTGGTGGTCCTTCATTGATAGATCATTCATAAATATTATGATAAGCCCCTACTAAGACATGTGCCAATGCCCTGACATAGGATTAGAAGTCTTAGATATATTGTGTTTTATGTTAAGTAGAGAAATATAATTCTTATATTAATTATGTTATTTTTGCATATTGATTTGTATTTAGATTTAGCCTACATTCTCATTATTATAAATACATTATTCTATATGTATTTTCTATACAAGGGAGATTAATCCTAACTTAGTTTTACTATATTCAACAAGAACAAATACCCTACCTCTTAAACTTTAAATTCTCGAAAATTAAGTAACCAAGCTTCTTAATCTTCACTATAAATCCAAGCTTCTCAATCATAGCATTTACCAAATGTAACAAAACTGGTTTGGTACATTGATGGTTCAAAGATTCAATATATATGATCTTTCGATCCACATAAATCCCAATCAGACACAGTATTGAGAAACAACCACTTCTTTGTACTAAACTACAAATACAGAAAGTTTCATTTCAACGATCTCTTGGTTCACTGAAGATTCAAATTATACAACCCGAAAAGACTCAGCTATCTTCTTTAAATCAGCGTAGTGTCTCTTCCATTGAAGACCTGCAAATTGCAATTGAGTTGAGACAACATTATATTATTTTCTGTTAGTTTTCACAGTTTCTTTATACGCTTTCTAGCTGTTCAGACTTGTGAGATGACTTAGAAGGGGATAAATAGTCATACCACTGCCTGTTACGCCAAACAAATATAAGCGATTGCCAGCTGCAGTGGCAGTAATGAAAATGTGAGGAGGCTCTAGCTCAAACTGGTAATACTTTCTTCCTTCATGTTCTGCTACATTAGAGCTCAGAACCTTCCCTTCTACATTTTCGCCGATTACTTCTGGACCAAATGCATTGATCACTTTCTCTGGAGGTCCAATTTTTTCTATTGTAGCATTATCACCAAGATCTGTATAGATTTATAGTAAATATATTACCACATAAATGGAAGTTCAAGCTAGAGGTTTCACTGTTCTTTCTGTTTCAATTTATTCTCCATGTCTCTAGAAAGCAAAGATTGAGAAAGAAAAATGAGCAAAACTCAGTACTCACCATCTGAAAATCGAAGAACGGGAGCAACAATGACAAACAAGCGTCCTTCCTTAGAGCTGGCAAATCTCAAATCTATCTCTGTGCCACCAAGATCTGCTATTGATACTGGTACCTGCTAAGCATATATATGCTGGCTGAAGTATACAGAAACCATGGAGCTGAAGAAAACAAAAGATAAAATGTCCTCTAGATGAACATATATGTTGTAACAGATCTTTCAGATTAAAAGAGAAGTAAACTGCTCGCACAAAAAAGAGACATGGGAGTTATTTCGTTTATCAGTTCTAAGGAATTTCCACCGGTATATTTATAACTTTTCAATACGTGTGACTGGATGAGATAGAAAAGAAATATTCTAGTGATTTTTTCCAACTCTAACTTGTAAAGCATCACCTCTTCCCATTCTTGAGGCACTCTGAAGGAGTATGGGATAATAGGACTCCATCCAACACCATGTCCACCAGACTTCTCATCTGGCCTGCGATATGTCCTCCAACCTGTCTGATCAAATCCTTGCCTACGTTATCTCACTTTCATTTAAAATCTATAACAGAAGAGACAATTGGAATTCTAACTTAAAAAACATGTATAAAATCAAGTTAAGAATTAAGCATCAACTGTATGTATAGCTGTAAAAGTGGAAGAGATATTTATTTTTTCTTTCCTAGAAGGACCGGGCCATTTCATAACTGGTAGACTGAAACTTTTTACCTCTCCTAAAGGGTATTAGGATTAAACCAGTGTTGCACCAATTGGCGCTTCTTTTAAACTAAACAACCATAGTTTTATCATTTACAACAAATTTGACACTCTACATCCACGGCATCTTTATCATACGACGGAGTACATTTCCTTTATCACGGCTTACATTAAAAAATTGCTTTCTTATGGTTTGTATGCACATTTATCTGCCTGCATTGCTACATCACAAATTCATTTACTTTGGGACACTACAGTCTACAGATAGAATAGTGTAGTCATCGCAGAATGGACTGTGCAAACAAATTATTTATTATAATCCAAAGTGAACGAACCTTGTTCATCTGGTTCGGACAGACCAGGAATTCTCCCAGCAAGAAGGCCTTGTTTCACCACGGCCAAACTCTCACCCGGGAAACCCAGCAAGGAAACCCCAGAAGCCAAAACTGTTCTTCTGGTCACCAACAAAGAGGAGAACTTCTCACTTTCTCTGCCTTCTGAGGCTAAAGCAGTCACAGTTCTTAGAATCCCAGTTTGCTGTGAGGAATAACAAGGTGTATGTGAAGAGTTAATGACGTGCAGGTTCTGCGGATTCCTCCAACATAGCACGCTGGTCGTGGACAAGGCTGTTGCCATGTCCACGAAGGTTTATATGCTGAGTTGTTACCAGAGGATGAAACTGAAAAGGGGAAAGAATTTGGGCAGCTCAGAATGAAAGATTAAAGAAATTCGTAGAAACTGATTTCTGATGAAAGGTTAATGCAGAAGCTGAGGTCCAAATAAGGATACCGAGCTTTAATAATTTTGTGGACACGGTGCTATTGTGCTCATGAACTTGTTATTTCCTCTTGGCTAACTAAGTATCTATTTCTAGCCTAACACGTGTTATACAACGTGGATATAAAAAAAACAAAATAAGTGATATACTTTACAAGTTTTCTTACTGTTGTGTTGCACACCGAAGGGACAAAGACAGTTCCATTATTTCATATTTATTTATAAAAAAATTCATCTATATAAAGATATAAAATTTTTATTCCAATATCTATCCACTTTCTTAATATTCTAATATTAATTAATTAATTAATTTTTATAAAAGATAACAAATCACGGTAAAAGTTGTTGTCAAAAATCTAATATATACCATAAAAGTCTGCAAGAGAAAGTTACTTTATCAACGTTGCGTGGTCAAAATTAAAAGGCTCGATCAGTGATAGTTTTAGAAAATTCTTCCGCAAGTGAATGCACAGATTTTATCTCAACTTTTTTTTTTTATTTGTTGAAAACGGTGTTTGACGAGCACTTCTTGCACGAATTTTTCCCAAGTTATAATCTTTGAGGCTGGTTCCAACTCGAAGAGTTCATGCTTTCCCATTTTGAAGTAAGGAAAATCCCTAATGCACTCCTCTCTCAGGTAGGAGTCTTAAATATTATATTTTCTTCTCTCTCTCCCTTTCACTCTCTCATTTATTATATCTACCTCTATAATATTATGGATATTTTTTTCTCCTTTTTAAAGGAGTCTTATTTACTAGTTATGATATCTTCAGAATTTTTGAAAAGAAATACTTGCACAACACGTTCCAGATAAGTCTTTAAAGACAGTAATTTACACGTCTCGAAAAATCTTTGTTCGTGTTTTTTGTCAGTTTTTTTACAATAATCTTAAGAACTTATGGTTGACATCAACAACTCAAACTTGGAGAATCATAACATTATTTTCGGAACTTAGATGATATTGGCTAAACATTTTTTGGATGTATCGAAAATCGAAGTCTTTTCTTATCAAAATTTTTGACACTAGCAAGAACGTGTGCCAACATATGTTACTTAGTGTGTTATCTAATGAGTTTTTCGATGTATATTGTTCCTATAAAGAAGTAAAAGACATTTGGAATTTGTTGATTCTCAGATATAATGTTGAAGATGTAGTCAAACAAAGGTTCATTATTCAAAATTACTATCGCTGAAAAATTATTGAAGGTAAGGCCATAAAGTCTCAAATCAATGAGTACCACAAACTGCTTAAAGATATCAAAGTGGAGAACATTCTTCTACCGGATGAATTTGTTTCAAAACTTCTGATTGAGAAATTGTCACCATCTTGGACTTATTAGAAACACTAACTAAAACACAAACACAAACAAATGTCACATTCAAAGCTCATCACTGACATAATTATTAAAGATACTAACAGAAATAGAGTGTGCTACTATAAGGTCAAAGCTTTGTCTACAAAAACAAATATGGTAGAAGACAAACCTGCTAAAAAAAGTATGAACACAAACCTGATCATAATAGAAACAAATTATTTTCGAAAATCTCATCCAAACGGATCTAACCCCACCTTTAAGAAGAAAGGAAATTGCTTTGTATATGGAAAGTCGGGTCATCATGCACCATAGTGCAGACGTAGAGCAAGAAAAATCAATCCTTATAGGCCAAATATAGTCGAAGGAGATGACATTATTATTGTCATCGTTTCTCAAGTAAATTTGACGAACAATGTGAGTAAATGGGTGGTAGACTCTGGTACTACCAGATATATCTGTGCAAACAGAAGTGCCTTTTTCTCTTACTCTAGTGCAGGGGATGGAGAAGAACACATTTATCTCGGTGATTTCAGGACCACTCATATTCTAGGAAAAGGAAAAGTTATTCTCAAGCTCATATCTAGAAAGACTCTGGCCTTGAGTGATGTGCTACACGTGTCATCAATTAGAGCTAATTTAATCTCTGTAGCACTATTGGAAAAAGTGGGGTTAAAGTGTCATTTGAGTCTGACAAGATTGTAATGACAAAAAATAATGTTTTGTTGGGAAGAGATATTGTGATCAAGGTCACTTTGTACTCAATATTTCTGAAAATATGGATGAATCTTGTTCTTCCACTTATATTGTTGATTCATATGATATGTGACATACTAGATTAGGACATGTGAATTCTTCATATGTTATGAAATTATAATGATTATGATTAATTATACACATATTATACATAGCAGTAAATGTGATATATGCATAGAATCTAAAATAACAAAGAAAATATATTATCCTATAGATTGTCAAATGGAATTTTTAGGGTTAATTCATATTGATCTAGCTTATTTAAAACAAACCATGTCTAGAAGCGGTAAAAATTATTTTGTAACCTTTATAAATGATTATTCTAGATACACCAAAGTCTACTTAATCAAACATAAAGATGAAAACTTTGATGTGTTTTTAACTTATAAAGTAGAAGTAAAAAATCAATGAAATAAGAAAATTAAGAGGATTAGACATATAAAGGTGGTGAATATGTTTTGTTTAATTAATTTTGTATTAGAGAAGATATTATTCATGAAGTAACCCCACCATATTCACCTGAGTCTAATGGAGTAGCCAAGAGAAAGAATAGAACTCTTAAGAAAATTGTTAGAAAAGTGATGCCTTGTATATCAAACCAAGAGGAGGTGAATTGGATTTTGCCTTAAAAAATTGATCTTTTCAAAAGCTTTGCAAAATATTTGTTTTTCTTGAAATCAATAAAACAACAATGATGAATCAACAATAAAATAGAAAGGATAGAGAAAGATTAACTCAAGCAATTTATACTGGTTCGGCAAAGTCTACATTCATTCTTTCTTTAACAACCTGAGTTGAAGGGATTCCACTATAATGATAGGGTTACAAGAATACAAAGATATCCCCTCTCAATGTACTTCACACCCCACTCAAAATCATTATAGCAACAAGATGTGAACATCCTCACAATCTTACCAAACAGATAACACTTACAACTCTTTACAACTTGAGAACAATCACATATCTCAATGAGAACACACACGACTCTCTTCCCTTGGCACACCAGCACAGGAACACAATCTACAGATTGGAAATGATGAAACTGATCTTCTAAGTACACTCTAGTAGTGTAGATTCAGTCAGAACAATTCAACCCAGTTTCTTGATAGAATCTTGATGTGTTTGAAACTTAAATTGATCCTTGATTCTTCAAGACAGTTCTTGGACGCTCCTGTAATCAAAACTCAATGAAAATCTTAGTTATGAAATTGATTGCCAAAATATTAGTTTGAAACAACGCGCAAGACAGTTATTTATAGGATTTTTTGAATCCTGACACAATTTAATCGATTATGAAATTTATGTAATATGTTAAGTTTTTCCTTCTGCTTTAACATATTTTCTTCTGTTTAGATTAAATAGATTATACAATGCATGCAATCCATTAGATAATTCATACAAGCCAACAATAAATTCATATGACCGTTAGAAACAGTTCAGGCTTTAAATGAAATTGATTTTGACAAGAGAAACATACTTAACCGATTATGAAACTTATGTAATCAGTTATGTTTAATAATTAAGCAAATTTTCAAATCAGTTTCCATTCTTAAACAGATCAACCCACAAATCAAACACATATTGGCATAACGTGTTTTAATCGATTATTACACAGTTGTTTGCCCCTATTAAGCATACAATGATATCTGGAGAAATCTAACAGATTATATACATTGCTTAACCGATTATTTCTACCAGAAATGAGGTGTTCAATTTGTTTAACTCATGATTCATTTACAAATAATGATTTCATATATCAAGCACAAACACAATAAATATAAAGCAATTGTTATGTCATTTGTTGTGAAAGAAACTATAAAATCATTCTTTTGTTCATAATAAAAAACATAGATATACCCGGTAGGTATAGCTCCCCCTATCAACAAAAGTGATGAATGTCATGCTTATTAGTTCTAGTGCACCTGATAACCTTTGGGGAAAAACCCTACTTACTATGTGTTTTTTACAAAATAGAATACCTCATAAGAAAACTGGTAAAACTCTTTATGAGCTATGGAAAGGTTTTCAACCTAACCTTAAATATCTAAGAGTGCGGGGGTGTCTAGTTAAGGTAATGTTACCTAATCCTAAGAAAAAGGAAAATAAGCTCTAAAAGCTCTTATTGCATGTTCTTAGGCTATGAAGAACATAGTGCTACCTGTATGTTTCTGTTTCTTAAAAATGATATATTTAAGAGATTCTATAATAGAGACGAAAAATGTTGAGTTTTTTTAACATATTTTTCCTTTAAAGGTTAGTGAGACATCTGAACCAGTTGATAATAATAATGACGATGCCTTGTGTGAGGATTTAAGAAGAAGTAAAAGACAGGAAGGAAACTTCTTTTGGTAATGATTTATATACTTATTTAGTTGATAATGATCCAAGTAGCCTTGTAGAAGTTATGCTCTTGAAGCAAAATAGTGGGATAAGGTCATTAAGACTGAAATTGAATCAATTCAGAAAAATAATACTTGGACCTTAGTAGATTTATCTAAAGGAGCAAAATTCATTGGTTGTAAGTGGATCTTTAAGAAAAAGTATCACCTTGATGGATCTATAGAGAAGTATAAGGCCATATTAGTAGTAATATATTTGACTAAAAAACCTAACATCCGAGTATTGTTAGCCTTAGCACTTATCCATAAGCTAGTGATACACTAAATGGATGTTAAAACTGCCTTTTTGAATGGTGATTTGGAGGACAAAATTTATATGACTCAACCTGAAGGGTGTGTTATACTTGGTCAAGAGAATACAATATGCAAACTTTTAAAATCTTTGTATTGGTTTAAGCAAGCACCAAAACAATAACATGAAAAACTTGAAAATGTATTGTTATATGATGGTTTTTCACCTAATGATGTTGATAGATGTGTGTACTTTAAATATGAAAATGGTGATTGTGTCATTATATGTTTGTATGTTCATGACACTTTAATTTTTGGTACACGCAATGAGATTGTAGTTAGAATTAAATTGTTTCTAGGATCGAACTTTGAAATGAAAGACATGGGTGAAACCAATGTAATTTTAAGTATTAAAATCATAAGGAGGAGAAATAGTATATTATTATCCTAAGAAAAATACATTGAGAAACTTCTTAAGAAGTTTGGATATTATGACTTCAAACCTATGAGTACCCCTTATGATGCTAACTCTAAATTAATGAAAAATATAGGAGAATCTATCTCTCAACCTCAGTATGCCCATATAATTGGGAGCATACTACACTTGATGAGCTTTTTTAGAACTAATATTGCTTATTTAGTAGGTAGACTGAGTAGGTACACTCAATGTCCAAATCAAGAATATTGGGATGCACTTACTAAACTTACAAGATGCTTAAGAGGTTTAATGGATTATGCCATTAAGTACAATGGATTTATCGTTGTACTAGAAAGGTATATTGATGCTAACTGGATCTCTAATTCATATGAGACAAAATCTACTAGTGGTTATATATTCACACTTGGGGTAGTGCGATTACATATAGATCAGCCAAGCAAACAATTATTGCAAGATCAACAATTGAATATGAATTTGTTGCTCTTGATATAGCTGGTAGTGAGGCTGAGTGGTTGAAAAACCTCGTAGCAAACATTTCAGTAGGAATGAAACCAACCCCATCAGTGTCAATACACTATGATTGTCAATCAGCAATAATTATAGCTAAAAACAAGAATTACAATAGAAATAACAAACATATACAATTGAAACACAATTTGGTAAAGTAGTTGCTAGAGAGTAGAACTATTTTCATTGATTATGTGAAGTCAAAACAAAATTTAGCATATTCTCTGACAAAACCCTCGGGAAGAAATATCATATTAGAAACATCGAGGAGAATGAGACTTAATACTTGCAAACAAACAAGTGGTGGCAACCCAATCTTTGTGATTGAAGATCCCATGCTTAAGATTCATATAGTTAAAATAAGTCACTTGTTAGTTATGGTAGCACTAAATTAATTTAATCAATTATGTATATTCCTATGGTGTGTGAAAGTGTTAGAGACTACATTAAGAGGTTAAATGTTGTAATTAAAATTTAATGTGGTGAAAGAATTTTAGTTTAAACAAATTTTATAATGATTTCCATATCCCTTATGGATGTTGTATGATCTTCAGTGTACACTTGATGAAATCACCTATATAAGTGTCAAGTGGGGTTGCTTGCATGAGATCTTGGCATTGCCTAATAAGCACAACATATCGATAACAACAAGGATTGTGGGGTGTATTGTGATTGATACCTTTAACATATGTTAAGTGTACTTGGTTCATATAGCTTGTTATACCAACTATATTGTATGTTAAATTTTTCGATCTAGGACTGGTTCATATAGTTTGTTATACCAGCTTTGATGCATTACATCTTATTAAACCCAGGAAATTTCTTTTTTTCTTTCTTTCAATCTTTCTTTCTTGTCTTTTTCAATATGTGGATTATTGTTGTTAAAAAACTAATATATATTACAAAAGCCTGCTAGAGAAAGTTACCTTATGAACGTTGCACGTTCACATGGTCAAAGTCGAAAGGCTCGACCAGTGACAATTTTTGAAGATTCTTCTGCAAGTGAAGGAATAAGTGTAAGACCCAGGGAAAGTTTTGTTAAGACTTAAGTATGTTTCTTTTAAGAGTTGATATGTCTAATAAGGTGTTGTGTGTGAATATCTTTGTTAGAACATAATTATGTTATTTCTTTGATATTATTATGAATAAAATGCAATTCATGATAGGTACGTTGACAATTGAGTGATTGGTGTGTGTGATATTATCAATGTGATGTGTTCGCTTGTGAATGGAGAATGGTTTAGGATTTAATGAGTATGAGTTCAATTCTAAGGAGAAATGAAGTTAAGAGAAACCTTTGTTTCATTTGTATTTTTGATCTAGGGGCAAAATGGTCTTTTATCTTTAATTAATTAGGTGCAAAAATTAAAATAGGAGGTGTAAAAAGAAAAAACATTCAAGTTAAACATATTACGTAAATCTTTGAGAAAATTTAATTATTGTTATTTTAAAAAAGAGTTGAAAGAAAATAGAAGATATAATCTTGATAAGTTTAGAGATAAAAAGAAATATTATTAGATATTGTACATATTTTAAAAAATATTCTGGGATATTGTTAATAAAAAGATATCTTAAGATATAATTATATGTACTTAGATATTATTATTAGATAATAATAATAATATATTATTGATAGACTCATTATAATAAATTAGAATAATAATATTAAGATATAATTTATCAGGGACTTATCAGAATTAATTAAGTTAAAGATAAAGTTAATATAATAGACCTATCTTATTTATATAGAAACTCTAGTCATTAGGAAAGGAGGATATAAACCTACAACCTAAAAAGAGAGATAGGAAGAGAGAATGTTTTCTAGAAGAGAGGCAAAAGAGTTGCAGAAAACATTAATGCAAGGGAAAATCTGTGGTGTTTTTGGAATATAGATAAAGCTCTAATATTTAACCAAAATTTAGAGATTAAAAGAAATATTATTAGATATTGTAGATATTTTAAAAAATATTCTGATATATTGTTAATAAAAAGATATCTTAAGATATTATTAGATGTATTTAGATATTATAATTAGATAATAATAATAATATATTATTGATAGACTTATAATAAATTAAAATATTAAGATAAAATTTGATAAAAACTTATCGTAAGTTAAAGATAAAGTTAATAAAATAAATATCTCTTATTTATATAGAAACTAAGAAAACGAGATACAAACCTAAAACTTAAAAAGAGAGAAAAAGAAAGAAATAGAAAAATAGAACGTTTTTTTTTAGAGGAGAGGCAAAGTATTTGACGAAGCATGAAGAAATTTATCTTTGTTTTTCTTGTGTTTTGTATGATGAATAGAGTTTGATCGAAAAGTTAATGTTATTTTAACGTATATGTCCATATGAAAATATGTTCTGCATGATAATGATGAGTAGGATACATCATGTATCATGTGTGTTGAGTTTTTTCTATGAAAATATATATATTTTTATTGGGTTATCGTATAATAAGATTTGATACTAAGGGAAATAAATTTATAATAACGGAGAGTTTTACCAGATATATTATTAACCAAATATTTAATACATGGGATAACTATATATGTCATGAAGCATTCTTTCTGTATATATAACTATAAATAATAAAAATATATAATAGTATTAACACATTAGATATTTTAATATACTAATGAAAAAATATTATATAACACCTGAAAAAAATGAAAATAAATTATTTTTTCTTGTTCTTTCTTTAATTATAATGTTTTTGTCCCAAAATATATAACGAACAAGCAAAACCTATAGTAACAAAGAAAAATATGCAGAAAAGCAGATAATATTGGAAGTCCAGAAGAACAGAGGGCTGAGAGAATAAGAGTGCAAAGTTTAGGGTTTGTCTTTGCGGCATGAGTCACCGGGGAATGGACCGCGACGACGACGATGACGATTATATGGAAGACGAGCAGGTCGCAGACTTCGACGAGGAGGATGACCGCCGGGGGCGCGGTGGCGGCAGCAGGAAGCGCAGAAGATCTGGTTTTATTGACGATGACGCTGAGGAGGTAGATGAGGATGAGGAGGAGGAGGATGACGATGATGAGGATTTCGATGCCCGAGGCGGTCGCAGGCGCCAGTACAAAAAGGTTTCCGCTTCTAATTTTTTTGACGAGGAGGCCGTGGTGGATAGCGATGAGGAAGAGGAAGAGGAAGAGGGCGAGGACGGTGTGTATTTTTTTTTTCTCTGCTAATTTTTGTTTCTGATTTGGATGATTGGATATGAACTCGGGATGTATGAAATTAGGGTTGGAACTTTGGATTTATGGTTTCGTTAGGTGGTGGTTGTTGATTTTAAACTTGATTAGGCATACATTATTCAATCCCTTCCTGGTGGAATGATAGTATGGATTGTCTGCTATTCAGATCAATGTTTTGGATCATATTTGACTGAGGACCAGGGAAAAACTGGGTATGGAAGGAGCTATTGCAATAAATTGTGTTTAATTGGATGTACTGTGAATGTAAGGTTACTTTTGTCGAGGTGATTTGTTAATTGTTATGAGTATTTAGTCATGTATTCTTGTGGTGGGTTATTCGGAGGAATTAGAAAATTAAGACTATTTTTTAACTTGAAGAAACTGAGAATCAATTTTGTTATTCATGGTTTTGTTTGTGATAGAACATCAAATTTGAACTGAAAACATTTATTGAAAAAAGATGAAAATACGTACTGCAGTGATGGTTTTATGTTTGCATATAGTATTTTATATCCTCAAACTTAACAGAACAGTAAAGTTGCACCTTATGCATACTTTTCTTAAATTACAAAAACAAACTACAAAGCTTTTGAATCCTCTCTACTCTATCTTTGTGTAAAATATATCTATTAGTTATGTAGACAAGTTAACAATTGTTGAAACATTCAGACTTCATTGTTGAGGGTGGAGCCGATCTACCAGAAGAAGATGATGGGAGGAGGATGCGGAATAGGCGAATGCTGCCACATCACCAAGAAGATCATGAAGATCTTGAAGCTGTGGCCAGAAGCATCCAGGAACGATATGGAAGGCGCCTAACGGATTATGATGAAGAAACAACAGATGTAGAACAACAAGCTCTTTTGCCGTCTGTGAGAGATCCAAAGCTTTGGATGGTCAAATGTGCAGTATGTCCATATCTTTTTTTTTGTGTAAATGTCCCTTTTTCTTGCAACATTATTGGAGCATGTCATGTATTCTTTGTTTTTGCATTAGATTGGACGCGAAAGAGAAACAGCCGTTTGCCTCATGCAAAAGTACATAGATAGAGGATCTGAATTGCAAATAAGATCAGCTATTGCTCTTGATCATCTAAAAAACTATATATACGTGGAAGCAGATAAAGAAGCCCATGTCAGAGAGGTAATGTCATGCAAAACGTCTGGTTGATAAATAGCCATGTCTTTATGGATTAAATTGTGTTTTTAATTATTATGTATATGCTTCCAGGCTTGTAAAGGTCTACGCAATATATTTGGCCAAAAAATAACTCTTGTCCCAATCAGAGAAATGACTGATGTTCTGTCAGTTGAAAGCAAAGCAATTGATCTTGCTAGAGATACTTGGGTTAGAATGAAGATCGGGACATATAAAGGGGACCTTGCCAAAGTATGTATCACATTTTAGGAAATTCATGATACCCTCCATTTTGTTTTCTGTATTAACATCAAATGTCTTCTGTAGGTAGTGGATGTTGATAATGTGAGGCAGAGGGTTACTGTCAAATTAATTCCAAGGATAGACCTACAAGCTCTTGCAAATAAATTGGTAAGCGATGTTTTTAGTTTTTTGTTAAATTAATGTATTCTATTTGTCTAATGTTTAAATTCTTTGGAAGGAATAGCCTGCGTCTACTTTTTATACATATGACTCGTGTCATGCAGGAAGGTAGGGAGGTTGTGAAAAAGAAGGCTTTTGTTCCTCCCCCTCGATTTATGAATGTTGATGAAGCAAGGTATTACTGGTTCTCTCTATTCTGTGGCTGAAAGTCTTCTGTGGATTGGAAATTTGTTTTTGATCTGATTAAATTTGTTCTTTCTATTCAGGGAACTGCATATCCGTGTGGAGCATCGACGTGACCGATATGGTGAACGTTTTGATGCAATTGGGGGCATGATGTTCAAAGATGGTTTCTTATACAAAACTGTTTCAATAAAATCCATCAGTGCTCAGAACATCAAACCTACTTTTGATGAGTTGGAAAAATTCCGTAAACCGGGCGAGAGTGGAGATGGTGATGTGTCTAGTCTTTCAACTTTGTTTGCGAACAGGAAGAAAGGACACTTTATGAAAGGTGACGCTATCATTGTTGTAAAGGGTGATTTAAAGAACCTTAAGGGAAAGGTGGAGAAGGTGGATGAAGATAACGTCCATATAAGGCCAGAAATAGAGGGACTTCCTGTAAGTATGAATGAATATGTATGAATATCTTGTAGGGTGCCATTTTAGCATTTTGATGATTAATGATTAACTGGTCATCATATTTTTTTTTTCAGAAAACTATTGCTATAAATGAAAAGGAGCTTTGTAAATATTTTGAGCCTGGGAACCACGTTAAGGTTGTTTCTGGTGCTCAAGAAGGGGCTACGGGCATGGTTGTGAAGGTTGAGCAACATGTCTTGATTTTGATATCCGATACAACAAAAGAGCATGTGAGTTTTGTGGTCTAAAGATTTGTTAATTTCTATTTTCTAATTATATTTACTGCATAAATGATATTAAAGTATCCTCTCTTTAGATTCGTGTATTTGCAGATGATGTTGTAGAAAGTTCAGAAGTAACGACTGGAGTTACTAGAATTGGGGACTATGAACTCCGTGATCTTGTATTGCTTGAGTAAGCTTTGCTTGAGATTATTGCTATTCACCTAACCCCTAAGATATAGTTCCATGTTTTCTCATTTCTATTTTCTATTTAATATGTGCAGTAATATGAGCTTTGGTGTCATAATACGTGTAGAAAGTGAGGCATTTCAGGTCAGTGGCTCTAGGATTTAAAATTTTTTTTATTAAATTTTTGAGTTTGTTATTATATTAAAGTCAATTGCTGTTTTAGGTTCTAAAGGGGATTCCTGACAGACACGAAGTTGTGCTGGTTAAATTAAGAGAGATCAAATGTAAGATAGATAAGAAAATAAGTGTGCAAGATAGGTATAAGAATACAGTTTCATCAAAGGATGTTGTCCGGATTGTTGATGGTTCCAGTAAAGTGAGATTCTGTCTTTTGGCTAGATTTACCTTTGAAATATAATATTTTTAAATTTAATTATTTGTTTGTTTTTTCTGGCTAGGGGAAACAAGGTCCTGTGGAACACATATATAGAGGAATCTTGTTCATCTTTGACCGCCATCATCTTGAACATGCAGGCTTTATATGTGCTAAGGCCCAATCATGTGTGGTAGTGGGGGGTTCACGCTCCAGTGGTGACAGAAATGTAACCAATTTTCCTATATTATTTTTTGTGAATGTTTTGCTATTGGTTTTAGCACTGATAATATTTTGCATAAAAATTCATTCCTTTCTTCCTCTAGGGTGATGCCTACTCAAGATTTCCCACTCTTAGAAGCCCAAGTCGTATTCCACCATCCCCAAGGAGGTTTCCTCGTGGAGGGCCAATGGATTGTATGTCTCTTTTTTTTCTTCATGTTTTATGTGGAACCAGTCTATCAATTTGTTGTACATTTCCTTAAGTAACTTGATTGATGTTAATTTATTTGGATGTGATATAGCTGGAGGGAGACATAGGGGTGGGAGGGGGCATGACGGTTTGGCAGGTACAACTGTTAAAGTGCGTCAGGGTCCATATAAAGGTTATCGTGGTCGTGTTATAGATGATAAAGGCACTTCAGTTCGTGTTGAGCTTGAATCTCAAATGAAGGTTGTAACAGGTAAGTCTTTGTGAAGAAAAACCTGTAGTGTATGTATTTTTGTATTTTCATGGTTGCTTACTTGGTGATTTGCAGTTGATCGCAACCATATATCTGACAATGTTGCTATAACTCCATATCGGTGAGTTTTATGTAAATATAATTTAAGTTTCCAAGTATTCAATGAAAGATGTTCAATCCTCTAACTTTTTTTGTGTTCTTCCAGTGATACATCTCGCTATGGAATGGGAAGTGAAACCCCAATGCATTCTTCTCGGACTCCCCTACACCCATATATGACTCCAATGAGAGATCCTGGAGGTTTGTTTGATTTTATTGTAATAAATTTTCATATAATCATCTGGTAGGATTAACACTCTAACTTGTTCTTTTAACCGATGGTTATAATGTACTGCTATTTATAGCAACACCTATTCATGATGGAATGAGGACACCTATGCGTGACCGAGCATGGAATCCATATACTCCAATGAGTCCTCCAAGGTTTGTCCAATTAACATGGTTCCTTGTTGAGTTTTATATACTGTTCTCTGATTTTTGTTTCACATAATTTTTGCTTTAATAAAAAGATGTCTTTCTACCAATTTGTATATGGTAAAAATATTGTCTTAGTTAATAAATTTCCATGTGGACATTAATATTCCAAATAGAACAACTTGAACTAGAAGGTTATAAGGAATTTGTTAGTTAGAAACATTGTTATCTCCATAGAGTCTGCGGCACTATTTATTTAGTATATATGTGATGTATGAATTCTGATGGGTGAAAAATAAAATTAGGGACAACTGGGAAGATGGAAATCCAGGCTCTTGGGGAGCAAGTCCACAGTATCAGGTTAGGAGATTTAGCAAACTTCAGATACTATATGCAACTTCATATTAGGTACTGTGTTTATTTTCTTTTCCCTTTTTGATCTTTTCAGCCTGGAAGCCCTCCATCACGACCATATGAAGCCCCGACTCCTGGTGCTGGTTGGGCTAGCACACCTGGTGGAAATTATAGTGAAGCTGGAACACCTCGGGACAGTTCTGCCTATGGTAGCACTACTTCCTGCCCTTTCAAAAAAATAGTGTGTACATTTTTACTTTTGTGCTAATACTTTTCTGGGGATGGGTGTTGTATTTTTTGCAGCTAATGCTCCAAGCCCGTATTTACCATCAACACCCGGTGGGCAGCCTATGACACCAAGTTCAGCATCTTATCTTCCGGGCACTCCTGGAGGACAGCCCATGACTCCAGGCACAGGTGGTATGGACATGATGTCTCCAGTTTTAGGTAAGTTTGTTTTGTCAATCTTATGACAGACAAATTTAATTGATTTTTGTTGCTTATCTATTCAGCTGTCTATTTGGTCACATAATCAAACTGATCTACCTAATTTTCTTCATATATGATAGTAAAATATCTCATGGGTTTGGTCCTTCAAATGAAGGACAACTAGCTAGGCGTCTCATTGGTTTTACTTTCTTTGTTATTTTTCACTTGTTATGTTGCATATACTATGAAGATGATCATTACTCCGCATGTAGCATATTGTCTGTCATTTTACTTGTGCTTAATTCAGTTGGATCATCCTTAAAATGTTATAATGTACATCTTTGCTGGTTTAATTTGTTGTAGGTGGGGACAATGAAGGCCCATGGTTTATACCAGATATATTAGTCAATGTACACAGGGCCGGAGACGAATCTGTTGGAGTTATAAGAGAGGTTCTTCCGGTATGGTGACCTAGTAACTTGCTTTTATATTTGTACGAGTGGATCTCCAAGTTGAGACAATATATGCCAAACTAAATGAAGCTGTATTCTCATTCCATTTACATGATTTCCGTCTAATGACGATAGCTTCTTTTTTGTTTCTTCAGGATGGCTCGTACAAGGTAGCTCTTGGATCTAGTGGTAATGGTGAAACGATTACCGCCCTTCCGAATGAAATGGAGGCTGTGGTACCAAGAAAATCAGACAAAATAAAGATTATGGGTGGGGCATTACGTGGTGCCACTGGCAAGTTGATTGGTGTAGATGGTACTGATGGAATTGTAAAGGTAGATGACACGTTGGATGTCAAGATTTTAGACTTGGTTATTTTGGCAAAATTAGCTCAACCATGATAAGTTTATGTAGAGATGGTACTTAATGCCATATCCTCTTTTTGTCTCAACTGTTGCGAGCGCTTTCGCCTGTCTGTCTATAAAATATACTCCCTGCATTGCACCTTTGTTCGCTCAACTTCAACTTGATTAGGTCAAGTTGCATATGCCAATCTCCCTCTGCAGATGGATATTTACTTCTACAAAACACTTCTTGTTTGTCCCTTAATATTAGGGAAACCTTAAAAAGAAAAACATGGATGGTGTCTTGAGGCATCACTAACGAGAATTCATGTACCAGTATGTCTTCTAATTGAGTCACATAAACAAAAAATCCAGGACATATTTGGGAATATTGTTTCTGAAAAATATTTTCTCAAGCTTTAAAATAGATGTGATTATTTCTAATCTGTCTGATAGAACATTTGTTACTGACGTATTTTTGCTGTTTCTCCATGACGTGATGAACTCGGTGATGTTTTCTGCTCATGCCCTGTTTATTTGTTTCTTTTTGTTGAAAAAGTGAATAAAATGTTATTTTATCTGTAAATAAATCTGTAAAATAAAATATTTATAGGGGTCCTTTCATTTTTCTCTTTAATCCTATTTATTTTTATAATTTAAAAGTACACGTAGGGTGGAATAAAAAATTACTCGAGATAATTATTTGGTTCGTTTAAATGTTAATAATTTTTTTAATGTACGTGTTTTACCCTTCTGAGAGTGATCTTGGTTTTGAATTTGATTTTAGAAAAATTCTTAGTGAGAGGTTTAGTCAGTGCTTTACTTATTACTTGATTACAAAAAGGCGAAGATACGTGTAGTTGAAGGATTCTTCAATGGGTCTTAGTATATCAGACTTTGTTCTTGTGTATAACGAATTTGAGTAGATTTTATCTTTTTACATGTCATTCACTAACTTCTTCAAATAGAAATTACGTTAATATATATATATATATATATATATATATTAAAATCAATAGTAGATAATATGTTTTGATATTCTTAATTTTACATTTAATAGGATTTGGGTCAAGGACGGAAGAATTCTTTAAATGAATTTTATTTTAATTCAAACTCATTGAGTCAAGCAGTTAAAAAGTGCAACAGAAAACATTTAATTTTTTAATTAAAATTCCATTTTTCAAAAACGGAATTGGTGTTGAAGTAGAAAAATAATTAATTACATTAATTTTTAATTTTTTAATTTGATGGTGTTGCGGGATAATATATGAATTTTTTAATTAATATTAAATTTAAATTAGGTTTAAATTTTGTTTTAACTTGATTCACCAATAAGATAAATGAGTGGTATAATGGATTATTTAGAAAAGACGATAATTCATACAATTTTAATTTTATTTGATGATCCTAACAATTTGTTTATGCAACGAACATGCGGGAGATTGGAATCGAAAATACAATATAAAATCGTAAAATCTTATGTGATTTAAATCATAATGAATATAGCTAACAGATTCAATTAATATTTTATAGTTCCAGTCGAAACCATATAAGGAAAAAGTCTTATACGAATATTTTAAAATTAAAATGCATAATTTGTAAAATGTTAATGCTCAGGGAAGAAAATGTAAACTTAAAAGTGAAGTGTTTATAAATAATGTTTTTTTTTTAATGAGGCGAATTAGCATATTAATGGCTAAGGGTGGTCGCTGTTGTAGTCAAGACCCAGGAATAACATAAAAATTTCTTTGTGACATGAGATGAAATAAAAAAGGTAAATATGATTTTATCATAGGATTAGCCATGGTTAACAATGATTGTAAGATCATATTACTACCTACCATATTGTTGTACGAAAGTTTTGGTTAACAAGTTCAAATGAGACAAATCCATATAATTTTTAAAAAAATTATATATATATATATATTTCAATATCATATGTTTTTCTTTTCATCATTGTCACACAATCATGATAATAGTATTAGTAAGTTTAGACATGTAATAACAATAAGAACTGAATTCCATTTATCCATTAAAAGTACTTTGATTATTAATATTTCATTATTATTATTATTATTATTATTATTATTATTATTAGTAGTAGTAGTGGTGGTGGTGGTGGTGGTATTATTATTATTAGTGTTATGATAAATATTATCATTAGTAGTAGTAAAAATCAGTATTCGTATAAATATTATTATTATTATTATTATTATATTTATTATTATTATTAGTGTTATTAGTATTAATATTAATATTATTATTTGTATTGATAGTATTATTATTATTAATGCTAATATTATTATTGTTGTTTTTAATGATATTATTATTATATTAACATTAGCAGTATAATTAACGTTAATATTATATTTTTAGGAGATAAAAAATGTATTGTAGATTGTGGATCATCCCGTTAATAATCTAAATAAAGTAGATCATATTAAAATTTTTAATCTCGTCGATTTGATTTAGATCCGCCTTATTTATCATCGTAATTATCATGTTAAAGACGGATCAACTCGTCCCAACCTATTGATCCTTTTTTACTTCAAAAATTAAAATAAAAATAATTTAAAATATTAAAATGTTTAACACTTACAAATTATGTTTAGATTATTAACTATAATAAAGTAGTTTAACATGTAAATATAATAATTATTTTAATTTATTCAATTAAAAATATTAATTAATCAATTAAAACTTTAAAAAGTATTTATATGATTAAATATGTTTTTAATATATATACATATATTTTAAAGAAAAAATGTGGTGACAATTCATATGTGGTTAGAGGAGTTACATTTTTTGACTTTTTTATTGAGTCATTTTGAACCAACAAAAAATAAATTGAGTTAAAATGAGATTAATTGATTTATTTTGTACTCGTAAACATTTTTACCTAATGAATATTTAGTATTAGTAATCCTAACTAATGAATAATGATATTAGTAGATAAGTGATATTAATATTAATATTATTATTATTATTAGTACTATAATCAATAAAAATATAAGTATTATTATCACTATTAGTATTATTATTTGAATTAATATTAGTATTATTATATTTCAAAATTATGATACTTCTAATACTACAAATTTAAGAATAATTTAAAATGTGTAACCATCCTTTTAAGTTATTATCTAATGTAACTTCTTTAAAAGCCAATTCATTTATAATTGTGCAAACAAAATTTTACAATTTTAAAAATACAAAAAAAAGAAGATAATACCTAAAAGTTATTTTCTTAATGTATTGATTAATAGATTTGTAGACTATGTTAAAAATATTTCCATTTATTGAATAAAACAAAATAAAGAGACCGAAGGACGAGTCTCTTATTCATTTTAAAAGAGATTATATATATAATATATTCCAATATCGTATGTTTTTCTTTTTTATTATATAATAGTAAGTTTAGAGTTCAAAAACAATAAAAATTGAATCCCATTGTTGAATTGGACGAGTATACCATCTTCAATTTTATGAAATTATTGTGATTTAGGGTTTTTGTGTGCTATAAAATTTTAGGCTTTCTATGTTATTGGTGGTGAATACGATGATTTTGACTGGATTGATTTGTTTACCACAAATTTGATGTGTATTTGGTTTTTACTTTATGTAAACTTGTTAAGCGAGATGATTATGGATGGATTGATTTGTTTACCACAAATTTGATATGTATTTGGCTTTTACTTCATGTAGACTTGTTAAGCGAGTAAACATCTCCCTAAGGCCAAAATCAATTTTGGTAACATAATTTTCAAATTTTTGTAAAAGCTATTGTACGAAGAGGTTCACATGGGGAAACACAATACCAATGATATCTAAGTCTAACCATATAAAAGATTGATACCACTCTCTATCCAAAACCTTAAGGCAATGAGTTAATGAGTTTTTCACCTTTATATATTGTTCTAGTTTTCCATTTATATCCAACGCGAGACTTAGACTCATACTTGGATTCCCAACATGTTTGTGGTTGTCTCTTTTTTTTTTTTGCAATGATCACATTATTGATGTCAGCAAATGAAGATGCAGATATAGAAATAAATCTTGAAGGATATTCTAGTAAACTGTCTGAGTTAAGGAAGAATATTTGATCATGTTAGTCATAGTGTTGGAATATAACTACAATATAAATAAAAATGTATATATCTTTTAAATGATTATACTAATATAAGAAATACTTTCAATGTTATCATTTAAATATTTATAATGAATTATTTTATTTTAGTAATTTATATTATTAGAATTGAATGTTATAACTCATATGACATCAACCTAATGATAGTAACTAACACACTTAAAAAAAAGGTAACTAATAACCAAATAATATTATTGTCATGTTTTAATCTATGTTGCATTTATATATATCCGTAACAAAATACAAATAAAATATAAGTTTTAACCTAAAATTTTAAAACAAAAAATTTATGGATCTTTTATCTTATATATTATTTAACATTGTCTTTTGTATTCAGTTAAAAACTTATTAATTATTCATAGTAAATAAATATTATGTTTGAATTACTTAATATAATTTTTTTGTAAGATCAACATTATAAAAAAATTAACATATCCAAGTATTATATGTTATTTCTATTTTGTGTGTGATATTTTAGCTATAATGTAATATGGATTTTTATAACAACGGTGAAAGAAAAAGTTACTATATTTTATTCCTAAGTATTTTTTGTATGCCTTAACTAGAACATTGAAGCATTATGTTGGTGTCATGTAAGACATATGTATGCTTCACTCCTTCTAACTTATGAAATGTATGTCTATTAGAACTAAAATTATGTGAACTTAATTCAGTTTGGAAAAGATGATTTAGTGTAAATTTTAAGTCAGTTGAGATGAGTTTTTATTTCTAACAGAGAAAATATTAAACTTATTGGCATAATATTTATTACAAATAAAAATATTTTAAATGAAATCCAAACCCTCCATAGTCAAGGGAACTTCAGTTTTGATTAATCCATCTTATAAACTTTATTTTCCAACCACCAAGACAAATAAAAGAAAAAAAACATCCCATGTGAAGCACGAATAATCCAGCTTTATGTTGGAGTTTAAACTTTGAACTTGTGATTAGGCAACAACTAAAGTAAAGTGTACCATATTTTAATTTTTTTAGCAACTTGGTTTAAACATATATGGACCATTTTTTTTTATTAATAATCCATCTGTTTTTCTTTTTGTAAACTCTCAATTGTTTATTTAATTCTTTTTGCATGTATGGAATTGCAGTGTCTATTAGTTAATTATTTAGTGAAGGATCTACTTTTTAATATAATTTCTTATTAATCAATAACGATTATAATAATTATGATTAATCTAATTAGAAAAGAATATATCAAAATAAAATTAAAAAAGAAAAAAGATAAATATTCTACAAAAGTTCATAAAAGAATAGTGATAATTATCTAAAAAACAACTGTAAGATAGAAAACAAGATTTATTTTTCTACACCAATATTCAACTGATAAAAAAAGTACAAAATTATTTTTTAAAATATAAATTGAGTATCTTTATTATAGTTTTTCTATTGTGATTGAAATTCATATTAGATAATAAAAGATTATCTTTTTATAGTTATGTTTGTGGAGTGATATTATTTAAAGTTAAGATTATATATATATATATATATATATATATATATATATATATATATATATATATATATATATATAATAACTAATTAGTTTTTTTATAACGTTAACTTTTTGAGTTTAAAAATTATAAGTAGAAATTTATTTCCATTAAAAATGAGAAAATCATGTTTTGGACACTTTATTTCAGAAGCTGCTGTTTGATAGAAATAGGATAATAAGTAAAACAATTTGACACCTACTGGGAGAAGATATTTATTGAGTGATTTTCTATATAATAGAATACTAAAATAATAAAATTATTATTTAGTTTCTGTAATCAAATGTTAAATATCATTTATTAAGAAAAAGAGGGAGTATAAATTTTAAAACATGAAATTATTTTAGAAGCTTTTCCTTGAAAAGTTAACGTGGAGGAGAAAAGGAAAGAAGCGAGGAAACTGTGCTCCTTCCCTGCTGTTACAACTGTGTCGATGCCAAAGACACGTCATTTTCTAGAAAGCTCTTATTTTGTCTTTTTGTTTAATTTCAAATGTGTATTCTAGTAATAAAATTAAACACGTAAGTTAATATCTATTTTAATCTCTGTAAATATTATATAACTCTTTCTAGTTTCTATACATATACCTGTAATAACTTTTAATTTATTCTGTCTAATTCTGAGAGTTAATTAAAACATAATGTACAACAATTAAAGGACTAAAGGACAGTTTTTAAATATAAAAACTAGAAGGTAAGTTTATTCAATTATAGAGATCGAACAATTAATTTTATCTTAAATATTATAAACAACCTATAATTGTTATTAATTATCCAACGTTTAAATAAATGTAGCATTTACTCTATATAATAGTCCTTGTATAAATCATATTCAAGAAGATCTGTGTACATGGATTTAGATTACCAGATTCTTCTAAGTTAATCTCTCAAAATAATAATCAATCATCAAATTGACAAATTGAGAAACTAAATTTCATGTTCATGAATTTGACTTATCACAAAACAAAATATTATATTTTGAATCGTTCAAGAACAATCAGACATTTATTTTGTTTATCAAAATTAAAAACATAACCTATAACTAAATTTAATCATATCCACGTAAAAAAAATCACTTTAGGGAACAGCTTTTAGGAAAGAAACCGATACAAATTATGACTTTAGAAGGGAAAATGTATATTTAATTGTAATTCCTATCACCGCTAAGAGAGTGGTAGAATAATAGTGACCATGCCACTTGGTGTCACAAGTCGGAAACAACTAAAGAAAATTAAAACTAAAACCAGGAGCTGTTTTGTTGTGTGGTAATTGATACGTGGTACTGTGTCCGAATAATAATCTAAGGCGCCGCTTGGATACTAAACAACAGCATAACCAGAGTGGTATTGTCCATTTATCAACCTTCAATATCACTCTCTCAGACTATATAAATATATTCTGTACTCTCTTCTTCAAGGTCACAGTCAATACAAATTCATCAATTCTGCTTTCGTTCTTTCATCTTTTCTTCTCACCAACTATCATTAGCCATGTCGAGCACAGCTGGTCAGGTCATCAAATGCAAAGGTCACTCATCCACTCTTCTTCTCACTTTCATCTTGTTCTTTTCTGTGTTTCAGTTTTGGTGTCATGCATAGCTTAGATTCTTATCATCTTGTTTTGTTTCTTTAAGAAAGTTTCTGTTTTTCATATTTGTTAACATCTTAGTTGTGCACTCATGTTATGGGCACTTCGAATTATACGAAAAAACCTTAATTCTTCACAATTTTTTTTGTGGGTACTAAAAGTTGGGTCCTTTCTCAGCTTTGAATTATGGAAATTGAAATCTTGTTTGCCAACCATTTCAAAGTGGTAAATGGTATTATAGAAGTTTGTTTAACGGACGGGTCATCGTTATTTAGCAATCAACAAGTGCACATTTGGTTTTCAAATTTTGTTGTGACTATAAAAGAACTGTGTTGTTTGAATTGAACGTACTGATTAAATGGGTCTATTGAAATGCATGAATGTGGCAGCCGCGGTAGCATGGGAGGCAGGGAAGCCACTGGTGATTGAGGAAGTAGAGGTGGCACCACCAGAGGCTGGTGAAGTGCGTTTGAAGATCCTCTACACCTCTCTTTGCCACACTGATGTTTACTTCTGGGAAGCCAAGGTAAGACACCTTTTTACCTAACTTCCATTTTCCCTTATGATCCACCAAACATACTTGATCTGATCTAAGAAAGGCTAGGAAATAGATCAATTGATTGATAGGTACCAAGACATTCAATAAGGTTTCTCAAATTTAACATGATTTCCTTTCTTATATCTTCGTTTCAGGGCCAGACTCCATTGTTTCCTCGCATATTTGGTCATGAGGCTGGAGGGTATGTTTCTGTTCAGAACATTCCGCACACAATCTCAAATTATCAATCTTTGCTTATAATTTGGGCTATTGATTCATTTTTGTGAAGTATTTGGTCTCCACATACTAATTGGGTCAAACATTCTGTTTTTCTATTATGTGCATTAATGAATGTTACCAATAATGTTTACTTGATGCTGTTATTCAGGATTGTGGAGAGCGTAGGTGAGGGTGTGACTCATCTGAAACCAGGGGACCATGCTCTTCCTGTGTTTACAGGGGAGTGTGGGGAATGTGCGCATTGTAAGTCAGAGGAGAGCAACATGTGTGATCTGCTGAGGATCAACACTGATCGTGGTGTCATGATCCATGATAGTCAAACAAGATTTTCTATAAAGGGACAACCTATTTACCATTTTGTCGGTACTTCTACATTCAGTGAATACACTGTGGTTCATGCTGGATGTGTTGCCAAAGTCAACCCTGCTGCCCCACTTGACAAAATTTGTGTTCTCAGTTGTGGAATATGCACAGGTTTGGAAAATCCCGGCCTTGACATAGTCTGTAACAATAATGTTAGTGAACATCAAATAAACGTCATTCTCATCTGTGCTTGTAGGTCTTGGGGCTACTGTCAATGTTGCAAAACCAAAACCTGGTTCTTCTGTTGCCATTTTTGGACTTGGAGCTGTTGGCCTTGCCGTATGTTATTCTTGCCTTTGTGTGTGAGCATTGTAGTTATTATGCAAACGATGAAAGTACAATATTAATGTCTGCTCTTATCTTTGATCATATCAAAGGCTGCTGAAGGGGCAAGGATTTCCGGTGCATCAAGAATCATTGGGGTTGATTTAGTTTCAAGCCGATTTGAAGAAGGTACAGTGGTTTCTTCCTCCAATAAATGAAGGAATTCGGCTAAACATACATTAAATGGCTATTCACTTGTTGATGGCTTCTCTCATTTTTGTTCTTCTTTGGCAGCTAAGAAGTTTGGGGTCAATGAATTTGTGAACCCAAAAGACCATGACAAACCCGTACAACAGGTTAGTTTCGTGGACAAATTATATTTCTTGTCTCTTAAAGATGCTTTTTTTTTTTTTTTCAAAATTGTTTTTATTTTGTTAATGTTGATTGAGATGTGAATGTTGGCTTCCAGGTAATTGCTGAAATGACAAATGGGGGAGTGGATCGTGCTGTTGAATGTACTGGCAGCATCCAGGCCATGGTGTCAGCATTCGAATGTGTTCACGATGTACATAAATCATACCTTGCTTGCTCTATTTAATGCTAAGAAATTTATGTGAAGCTTCTAAGGCTGATCCTTGATTATTTCTTCAGGGTTGGGGTGTTGCTGTACTTGTTGGAGTGCCAAACAAAGATGATGCATTCAAAACTCATCCAGTGAATTTTTTGAACGAGAGGACTCTTAAGGGTACCTTTTATGGTAACTACAAACCTCGCACTGATCTTCCTTCAGTTGTGGAGAAGTACATGAATGGGGTAAGTATATACACACACGTGTATATATATTGATTTTTGAGGTATATAAGATCATTCAAATTGATGTCTTATCTGATAATATGATCTTTATCTCCAGGAATTGGAACTGGAGAAATTCATCACTCACACCGTTCCATTCTCAGAAATTAACAAAGCTTTTGATTACATGCTGAAAGGGGAGTCCATCAGATGCATTATCCGTATGGGAGAGTAGAACTGTAAAATAAAGGATGACATAGTTCCTATGGAGGGACTTTGTTCTCTTTCTGGTTATCAAAATAAGAAAATAAAGATTATGTATAATTAATCCCTTTTGTATTATTGAATCTTAGAATTTGTCTATGTTTGATCCTAGAGAACGATAGGAGGCTTTGCTGCTGTTATTGTCTATTTCATGATAAATAAAATGCCGTTTTTGTGGATCATTTGTTCTTAGAAATAACTTTCAACTCTGATATATTTCAAAAATATATTACTTCGAGCTATTTTCAGTGCATTTTGATTACTTAAAGTTCTTGTTTCTTCTGGAGCTTGATTGAGTTCTATGGAGAGTATTGCAGTGCATTTTGTTCCTGCTTCCTAAAATGTGTATTAAGATGTTTTAATTGTATGTCAGGTCTAATTGTCTTCTTTCTTCGACAATTCTCTTAAGAAACGAAAAATGATTGAACAACTTATTATTTGAAATTAAGAATACATCCCTCGGAAATAAAAAGATAAAATAAGTAAAAGTTTTTTATAGTAATATTATTATTTATTTCCTTACTATGTAGGATAATTAAATAAAAGTGTTATTTTCATAAAAAAAAACTAGCGTCATTTATATTTGTAAAATTTTATTTTTCGTGCACTGTTTTTAATTTTGAGATGTTCTCAACATGGTTATGCATTGAGTTTTAGCGAGCTTTACATTGTCAAATAATTAAAATAGTTTTAAATGTGATTTTAAAAATAATTAGTAAAAAGTTAATAGTCATCTAATAATATGTGACAAATTAATGGCTATGTAAAAGTATTTACAGAACAAATACATCCTAATCAAAATTATCCTAATCAAAATTATAATTACAACCGTTTTGATGTTCACAATTTCTTTTATACTTTTATTTAATAACTTATTATAACCGTTATTTTATTATGAAAAGTTTTTATTTATCTACTTACATAAATGTCAAACACATAGACGTTGTTATAGAAAAGATAAATACTATTATTCCACTAATAACAGTAATATCAGTACTTTTAAAAGTAGAATGACATTTATTTACCTACAAGTTTGGTGCCCGAAAGAAGGTTGGTGTTGAGTTTAATTACGTATAGATGACTTTAGATAATAAAAGGCCTACCATGTTAGGTCACTCTCATGTTAATTTGTTTCTTCTTTTAGCAGCAAATACGAGAGGAGAATTGTTATAGAAAAGCTGATAAAATAATATTTTCTGAATAGTTTCACTATTCTTAAGGATTTATTTGTGGTATATTGTGCAAGTCTTTCAATATACAACATGAACTTATCAGAATTTTTAAAGATCTCAAAACTAGAAAGAATTTCTCAAAAGAGTATAAAATAATCTAGAATATATCTAGAAGAGGAAAAGAGGATGAAACTAAAAGAAAGAAGAAAGAAGAACAAGAGAAGATTGATTTGATGTGTCTTGGAATGGAGGAAGAACTCTTTGTTTTTAGAGCTAGAGAATAATAAAATCAATAAAAGAAAATAAAAACAATAAAAAATTTTAACATTAGAATTGATCGTTGCACAATAAAACTTTTTTCTCGTTGCCAATTAATAAATATCAATGTTGCAATTCAACGTTTTTTTTTTCAATTATTGTTTTACAACAATCCCCCACTTATTGCAAAAGAAAGTTGAAAGAAAAAGTTTTTGACTCAAAAAGTTCAAACATTAAAAGAAAGATAAGAAACTTTTATCCTTGTTGTTATCGTTGTGTTGCGCTTACTAGGCCATGCGCATGCCTAGTATTCATTAGTGTTCTAAAGATGATGCCAAGAGCTCATGCGAGCAGTCCCACTCGACACTCATATAGGTTATTTCATCAAGTGTATGCTGCAAATCATACACCACCTATAAGGGATATAAAAATCATTCATCACTATATCCCTCTAGTATAGCGAGAAATCCACTATATTCAATGACATTGAACCTCTTAAGTATCTCATAAGCCTACCAAGTGCATCCTTAAGTTCCTGATTTGGACATTGAGTGTTCCTATTCAATCTACCTACTACATAAGCAATATCAGTTCTAGAAAAGCTCGTCAAGTGCAGTAAGCTCCAAGTTATCTAGGCATACTAAGGCTTAGATATATATTCTCCTTTATTTTTCATTAAGGTTTAATACCTATTTTGGTCCCTCAATTTGTAGGGTTTGTTCAAAGTTGTCCTCATTTTTTTCAAAAGTTCACTAACACCCTACTTTTCGCAAAAACGGTACACGTTATTCCTTTTTGCTTATGGCGTTAGAAAGATTAACGACAGAGTTGCTTACCTGGCGAAACCTGAATTAGTTGTACAATTTATTATTACGTGGCTTTCTCGATTTTCCCTCTTTCCGCTACTCTCTCCTCCCTTCGTCGCTGCACACCGTCTCCCTCCTCTTCGCCAAACCCTAACACCACCCCTCCATCCTCTATGCCAAATGCAAACCCTCCTATGACATCGACACCTTCTTCTTCGACAATGTCAACCCATTAGAAGACATTGACTTCAACCCACCAGAGCCCCCAAAGGGATTTTTCGCCCCTCCCTGTAGTGTATTTCTAAACTTTTTGTTTGTTTTGAGTGCGGGAAGGGCGGGGATATGGGGCGTGGCGCAGTAGCGGAGAGAGCGGATGCGTACGGGGCGACGACGATCTTGGTTTACGGCAACGGTGAAACACTGAGATTGGAAGATAGTCAGGTTTTTTATCCCAGTAAAACAAAATTGAATATAAACATAAATAAAAGTACGTTAAATTATTTCTGAAGCAATATGCAATTAGGGATTAGGGTTTGGGAAAAGGGGAAAAAGGGATTAGGGTTTGGCGCGTGATTATGGATTTCATAGTGGAGAAGAAGGAATCAGAGAACAATAACACCAATAATCCCGAAAACGCTCATCAAACATTAGATTCTTCTTCTCAGTTAACGTCGACACTTGATTCAAGCAGCAAAGAAATCGAAGAACAACAATCTCATGAACTCAAAGCTGGTCTTCACCCTCTGAAGGTTTTCTCCCTTACTTTGTTTTTTTTGTTTCTTGGCAACTGAATTACAATATGATTGGTTAATGATGAAGATGAAGAAGTGTGATAAAGCTTTTGAGTGGAAAGAGGACTTCCACGTGGCATTCTCTTATTGGCTGAACTTGCCAACTAATTGGACAGGTCATCTAATTTTGGCCAGCAAAGCAACTTTGTCGTTAACTTTTTAACGCCGTAAGTAAAAAGGATCCACTTTAATTGTTTTTGCGAAAAGTAGGATATTAGTGAACTTTAAAAAAAAGGAAGGACAACTTTGAACAGACCTTACAAATCGAGAGACCAAAATAGGTATTAAACCTTTTCATTAATTTAGAATTAGTTGAGGGGTACTCACTGCATAAAACCCAAACTTCTTAAGAAGTTTCTCAATGTATTGTTCTTGGGGTAGTAATATTGTATCTCCCTTCCTTATGACTCTAATACCTAAAATCACATTGGCTTCACCCATGTCTTTCATTTCAAATTTTGATCCTAGAAACAATTTAGTTCTAATGACAATCTCATTGCATGTACCAAAGATTAACATGTCATCCACATACAAGCATATAATGACACAATAATCATTTTCAGATTTAGCGTATACACATTTATCAGCATCATTAGGTGAAAAACCATCACAAAACAACGCGTTATCAAGTTTTTCATGTCATTGCTTTGATGTTTGTTTCAACCCATACAAGAATTGTAAGAGTTTGCATACTTTATCCTCTTGACCAGGTACAACACACCCTTCAAGTTGAGTCATATAAATTTCATCCTTTAGATCACCATTTAAAAAGGTTGTTTTAACATCTATCTGATCTATCACTAGTATATGGATAACTGCTAGAGCTAACAACATTTGAATAGAGAAAATCCTAGTCACAAGAGAAAAAGTATCAAAGTAATCTATGTTGGGGTTTTGAGTAAAACCTTTTGCTTCTAATCTTGCGTTATACTTCTCTATGGATCCATTGGGATGACGCTTTTTCTTAAAGATCCACTTACAACAATGATTTTTTCTCCTTTAGGCAAATCTACTAAAGTTCAAGTATTGTTTTTTTGAATTGATTCAATTTTAGTTCTAATGGCCTTATCCCACTTTTTTGCATTAGGAGCACTAATAGTTCTACAAAGCTTATTGGATCATTATCAACAAGTTAAGTATAAAAGTCATCTTTAAAGGAAGTTTCCTTTCTTTGTCTTTTACTTCTACTTTGTCTTTTAACTATAGGCAGCACTATGTTCAGCATAGTTTTAGAACATTCAATCAGAGGTTTCAGGGCCTATTTCCCTTTTCTTATGACCAGGTAGCAATACCTTAGCTAGCACTCCCACACTCTTAGATATTTATGGTAAGGTTGGTAACATTTTCAAAGCTCATAAGGAGTTTTTCCAATTTTCTTATAGGGTATTCTATTTTGTAAAAAATCATGCACTAAGCAAGACTTCTCCTTAAAGGTTATCAGGTACACCAGAACTAACAAGCCTGACATTCATCATTTCCTTAAGGGTTCTATTTTTTCTCTCAACTAGTCCATTACACTCAGGTGAATATGGTGGGGTCACTTCATGAATAATACCTTCTTTACCACAAAATTCATTAAACAATACATACTCACTACCTCTATGTAATCTAATCCTCTTAATCTTCTTATTCAATTGGTTTTCTACTTCTACTTTATAGGTTAAAACACATAAAAGGTTTCATGTTTATGTTTGATTAAGTAAACTTTAGTGTATCTAGAAAAATCATCTATAAAGGTCACAAAATAATTTTTACCTCCTCTAGACATGATTTGTTTTAAATCAGCTCAGTTTGGCATTCTATAGAAAAAACATGTTTTCTTTGTTAAATTAGATTCTACACATATATACAACTTACTACTTTGTTTATCATGCATATTAATCAATCATAGTCATTGTAATTTCAAAACATATGAGGAATTTACATGTCCTAATCTAGCATGCCATATATCATACGAGTCAACAATATAAGTATAAGTACTTGATTCATTAATATTTCTAGAAACATTTAGAATGAAGGGTCCTTGATCACAATATCACTTCCTCACGAAATCATTATTTTTTTTTCATAATGATCTTGTTAGACTCAAATGACACTTTAACCTTCACCTTTTTAATAGTTCTACAAATATTAAATTAACTCCGATTGATGGCACATGTAGCACATCACTCAAGGCCAAAGTCTTTCCAGATGTGAGCTTAAGAATAACTTTCCCTTTTTCCCAGAACATGAGAAGTCCTGGAATTTTCGAGGTAGATGTGTTCTTTTCCATTCCCTACACTAGTGTAAGAGATAAAGGCACTTATGTTTGCACAGATATGTTTGGTAGCACTAGAGTCTACTACTCATTGCTCACATTGGTCATCAGATTTTCTTGAGAAACGATCACAACAATAATGTCATCTCTTTCGACTATATTTTCCCAAGGAGGATTGTCGTTTCTTACTCTATGTCTGCACTGTGGTGCATGTTGACCTAGCTTTCCGCATACGAAGCAATTTCCTTTCTTCTTAAAAGTGAGTTTAAATTCATTGGGACAAAATTTAAGAAAATTATTTTTCCTTTTCTAATTAGGATTGTGCTCATACCTTTTGGGAGAAGGTCTTACTTCTACCCTATTTATGTTTACAGATAAAGATTTGGCCGTTGTAATAATAGACTCCTTCCTTTTGGTATCTTCGATTATTATGTCTGTAAACAGTTCTGGTAGAGACATATTTTTGTGTCTCTGTTTCAACTATTGTTTGTAATATGTCCAAGATGGTGGCAATTTCTCGATCAGAAGTTATGAAAGAAATTCATCCAGTAGAGGAATATAAACTGCTTTAATATCTTCGAGCAACTTATAGTACTCATTGATTTGAGTTTTTATGTCCTTGTCTTCAATCATCTTCCAAAGATAGTAGTTTTCTATAACGAATCTTTGTCTAACCACATATTCAATAATGTATTTGAGAATCAACAAGTCCCAAATGTCTTTTGCTTCCTTGTAGGAACAATACACATCGAACAAATCATTAGAAAGTACACTAAGTAGAGTGTATCAACGTACCTTGTTCGCATAAGTCCACCCTTTAACTAGTTTTGAGTTTGAGGGAACATTGGGATCGGGCTTCAGAGATGAAAGAGGAGCATCAACTCCATACATGTCTAAAAGGGTGGACACACGTTTTTGCCAGCGCTAGAAGTTTGTCTAGAGAAAACCTTAATTTTTGACACACCCGAAAGTGATTTTGCAAAGACTGTCTAGATTCGGGAAACAATGGTTTGGCTCTCCAAAGGCATGTTGTTGATGTCAGCCATAAGTCCTTAAGATTGTTGTAGAAAACTTGACAAAACAGTATTTCCTGAGACATGTAGATTCACTGTCCTTAAGTACTTATCTGTAGTGTATTGTGCAAGCCTCCTAAGATACAACAGGAAAATGAACGTTGTAGTCATTAATAGAAAAAATTGAACGTTGAAAGAAAATGAACATTGCCACCCAACATTCCAAAATTCAAGTTCAAAATTACAACTGTCAAAATGGGTCACAACCCGCGGGCCAACCCAGCCCACTTGGATTTGAAAAGATTGTATTTTTTCATGTGGGTCAAATTTCAACCCGACTCATTTAAACCCGGCTCATGCGGGTTGAACCCGTGGTGGGCCAGGTTGGTCCACCAACCCACTTACCTAATTTTATTTTATTAAAATTTAATTTTATTTTTATAAAAAAGTATTTATTATTTTTTTTTGCTTCAAAAAATTATTTAAGTTCCTTATTTTAAAAATTAATTAAACACCCATGTTGGAAGTAAAATTTGGGAGTGAAATTTGTTTAGATTTGAATTATAGAAATTTTGTAACTTTTTTATTTTAAAAATATTCTAATTAAGTGAGTCAGTGAGCCAATCCGTTTGCTCACCAATCCGTGGTGGGTCGGACCGGGTTCAAATTTTTCTGGCTCGCTAATAAATTAACCGAGTTGAGTTGACTCACTAAGTGACCAACCTGTGGTGGGTTGGACCGGGTGACGCGTTTTGACAACTCTATTCAAAATTAACGTTTTTAAACCAAAAATTCAAACATTAACTTTTACAATAATATAATATTAATATATTATAACAAATGTAAGATAAAGTGTGTGGACCTGAGAGGGTAGGGGTTTTAATGCAAGCTCTCCCAAACCCAGAGCCTTAATGACCACCTTTCTGAGTTTGAGACATTGCTAACCTTATTTATAAATTTCCCCTTAATTTTATCTCAGTTGTTTCCTCTCTGACCTTAAACCTACCTTTATTGTGAGGTCGTGGCACTTCAACCGATTGACCTCCCTCATGATATAGCCTTGGCTTAGCTTCTTATGGGCAAATCACGACCCCCACCGCTAACTTCTTCACGCTTCTTTCGCCCTCCATTATCTCAACCTTCTTCGCCATCATCCTTTCTCCTCCCAAATCACTCCCACCACTTTTACCTACCCTCACTATCAAATTTTCCATCAAGAAGTTAACTGAAACGAAAATACAAACTAGTCGAAACAAGAATCTTTGTTTTAACTGTGACAAACATTCTACTTGTAGTCAATGTTTCAAACCTTAATTTCTCATATCTCCTCCTTTAACATCGACACCCTCTTAATAAACTTACATAAGATTTTATTATAAATGCACCATAAAAACAGAAGCAAGTTTGAGTAGTCTCCAGACCTTTTTCTAAGTCTGGACCAATTAACACACACACATATATATATATATATATATATATATATATATATATATATATATATTTTGTTTGACAAACTAAAATTTAATTTTAGTTTATGAAACAACATATACTACTATAACACAAAAGTATATATATATATATATATATATATAATTTACAAGATATATTTTATACATACCTTAATTAAAAATAAATATATAATAATATTTTATAAAAATGTATATGGATTAAATTAGATATGTTTTTAATTATATTATGTCGAGGAATTCATAGTTGCATGTAAAAAAAACTAAAATTATTGTAAAAATAATATTTTTGATATAATAATTTAAGTTAGATATATGTATCTTCATAAATTAAATAACAATTTTGAACATCATAAATATTTTTATTTATTTTATTTTATATAAAGTGAAATAAAATAACAAAAGACTGTAGGATTAAAATAATTTAATATTTTTAAATAAAAAATAATTAAAATTAAATCAAAATTAGATAATACATAATTACTGCAATTTAGCATAAAATTAAAATCCAAATATTAAGTTAATGTAATTCAGTTAAATAAATAATCATACATTATTATTAAAAATAAAAATAAAAAAAATTAGAATAAACAATATTGTAAAATATGTTTTGAAGAAAAAAAATTACATTGTTTTACACGACATATTTATTTAATATTGTGAACATGAAATTTGTTTTCATATTTATATAAAGAGTCATTAATTTTATATTATTTAAAATTAAATAAGTTATTCTTACAACATTATATGTGAATTATTTATACATGACATATTTAATATTGTCTCATTCTGTTACTTTATTATTTTTAGCATGATAAAAATTACTTTTTGTTTTTTAATTATGATCTCCTTAAAAAAATTATAAGAGACTTGAAGATACTTTTATCTTTGTTTTGCTAAAAAAATGTATCAATTATTAAAATTGGCTAATTTAATAGACATTAGATTTTTTAAATAAGTGATTTATATTAAATTTTTTATATTATTTATATCATATTTGATAGAGACAAAAGTACTATAAGTACAACAAGTGGTGTAGAATTTTAGTGTTGAGATTTCAAACAAACAAAGGTAACTTGCACTATCTAACCCTCAATCTATGTTTACTGATTTTATCATCACTTCTTTTTATTGTATTAAGAGAACATTCATAAAGTATGGTCTGACCAGGTATCACATTTGGAGTATTTTTTTAGTAAAACAAGTGAAAAAGAATTATATACTCAAATCACAAAAAAGTTAAAAAAACACTTTGATTAACATTTTTAATTGAGTCTTGTTATAATTATGATTTTCAATATATTTAGTAGTATTTAATTAAGATGTTTCAAAATTTAATTTCATGAGTAACCCATGTCCCAAGTGTTAGAGGAGGTTTACCATCTGAACTAGTGTAAACTTTTGTTTAACTTATCACGTTTTATTTATATAAGCTTATTAATAATATTTTTCATTATAAAAAAAATCTATTACTACTAGTCATAAAATTGTTATTATTTATTAAGGTGAATATTTTTCCATAGGTCTTACATTCTCTCCAACAACAAAAATTTTCGACCTCGAAAATTCTATACTTCTAGAAAAACATATGATAGTATGATTGTTTCACATTTTTTTTTTAAATAAGGCTCTCTTCAACCACTGTGCTCATGTAGTAGCCATGTATTTAAATCTTAGTGTAGTATAACACGCAGTGATCATAACTTACTTACTTTGGAATCTATATAACAATAATTGTTTATTTGATATCCGAAATTTCAATCATCAATTTCTCAATTTAGATTGTTTCAATGTTAGTGAATTATCAACCCAACAACAATAATAATTATAAAATGGCAGAATCAGTTAAATGAAAATTACCAAAATGAGCAGTAGTAATTCATAATTTTAATGGTTCGTTATCAACTCAATTAAAGTTTAACACATTCCATAATCACACAACCACAAACCATAACTCTAAAGAGCCTTAATTATTTTATGTTAAGTCTAAATTAAAATTTGAATATGTTAGCAATTTATTTATTTATTTACTTTTTAATTAATTTATTTATTTTCAAGTCAATTAGAACTTCTAATAGTTAAGTGTTAATACATAATGATTATGATAATATACTTTGATTTCTCAAATAATTATTCACAACTAATTTGAATAAGATTTTAATAAATATATAATTACCTTCTACGTTGTGCATTTCAACATCATAATTAAAATTTAGAAATACAACATTTTTATGCAGATGAGAGTAGTTCCCGTTGGGTAACACATAACTACTTATTAGATTCTATTAAATTAAAGACAAAACATTTGTATTGGTGCAAGGTACAATTGTATAATCTGATCCGAATAACATTATACTTTCCCTAAACAGTTATATTACATATTCCGCATTATTCAAACCACTACCCTTCCAAAGCCTATACCTACTATGTATGACCAGTTTTTTTTTACATGAATTTAATACTAACAATTTCACTTCAGCAAATTAAGTAAGACATTTAGACTTCACAGGACAACATTCAATCCACACAAAAATGTTTACAATATTATACTAGGTATAAACAATTTAGTACCCAGTTTATTTTTACCTTTCAACCAATTAAAGATTAAATTCTGAATTGAAAATCAATATGCATTAATAGTACTTTCATACACCTGATTTTAGCGTATAACATTTCCAATACCAATTCACAAGATTGTCATCCCAACTTCTTAAACAAATAGCTTTGACATGAACCTCTATAAACAACTTCTCTCACATCATCATCACAACTTTGCTTTAAGAGTCCATGAGTTTTTCTTCACTAAAACATGCACTATCTTCCAAATAATTACATCATAATAATCGCTAATATTTTCAAAGTCCATTCCTCGTAAGAGCGATTCTCCCTGCACCTCACTTCCTTTCTCTTGCACCCACAATTTTACCTTTTTACCCTTCATTTAATAAAAAGTCAAACTTAATTAAAGAATTAATGTCTAATCTCCTAACCGCACTTCGAAGTGCGGAAACTAGTGGCCACACTTCGAAGTGCGTTTTCTCTGTAGCCACACTTTGAAGTGCGTTGTTTATATGATTTTTATGTTAACCGCACTTCGAAACCGCATTTTGAAATGCGGTTTTTATTTTTTATTTTTATTTTTTAACCGCATTTTTTTAACCGCATTTTAATTACATATATAATAATTAAATTATTATAAATAAATCCAAAATAATATTTAACTTACAGATAATTATTATTATTTAATTCAACAAACAATTTAATAATTATTTCAATTTCATAAAAAATTAAAATACTTAAATAAAATTAAATACATAATAAATAATATATTATGAAAATTAAATTTATTGAAAAATAACAAATTCAACAAAATTTAACAAAAGAAAAAAATAATTCAAAAAAATAATTGGATTCTCCGTGCTGCATTTCGAACTGCGGTGAGTGGGTTCGTGAATCTGCGGTTTGTCTTTGCCGCAGTTCAAAATGCGGTTTCCCTGACCGCACTTCCAACTACGGTTTCCCTGACCGCACTTCCAACTGCGGTTTCCCTGTGCAACTCCAACAAACGCTCTCCGACGAACACGAACTAACCTCCGGTGCACGAACACCCAACCAAGCACATGCATAGAACAACAAAGAAAGCAGATGGAAGGTACTAACCTGGACGCCAGAAAAATGGAAGGTACTGGTACACGACAGAGAGAAGAATAGCAGAATGAGGGAGAGAAAAATAATGAGAAGTGATTTGGAAAGGGGGTGTAGGGTTTGAGTTTGAGATGTTTGAGATGCGACACATTGTCTTTGTGTGAAAGGACGAAGGGTATCCTCGGAATTAAAATATGTTTTGGAGGTGCAGGACGAAGCCGGTGAGGTGCAGGGAGAATCGCTCTTATTCTTGGTGTCGCAACCGGAATCGCGACGGGACGACGATCCGAAAAGAAACGGTTTTTGAAAAGAGATTTTGGAGTCGCCACCATAGTTTATTCTGGAAAACTACGGAAAAAACCATAAAATGATAAGGCATGGTCAATTTGAACCAGATTCTTGGTTCGGGAGTCGGTTACGTGTAGGGAAGGTACTAGCACCCTACGACGCCTGCCCTAAGGCAGTACCTTTAACTAAATGTGCGAATATGGATGTGGTTTTCAAAATGTTTAACTTTCCCTTAAAATAAAACTCTAAAGAAACAAACAATATTTTTTAGCTTTTTGGGCCCGACAAGGATTGACCTTGCTCCTACGTATTCTCATTTAGAATGAGAAATCAGGGTTCCGTAGTTCTTTTAGAAAACTGCTTGAAAATTTGTTTGGAAATTGTTTGAGAATTTGATTATGGATAATTTGGATTTCGGATTTTTGGGGAAATGAACCTGACAAGGACTGGCCTTGCTCCTACGTATCTCCACTTTTGATGGAGAATCAAGGATCACGTAGTTCTGGCAAGGCGATATTGTTTGTAATTTTGAAAAAGGCATGTTTTTTAGTTTTTGAGGATTTTTATATTTTTTTGGTATTTTTGTTGTAATATTTATATTTTTTGCGTAATGAGTACTAGGCTGATGCATACGATCGCACGAGCACCCACACGGCTTTTTCCTTTTATTGTTTTGCGTAATGAGTACTAGGCTGATGCGTACGATCGCACGAGCACTCACACGACTTTTTCCTTTTATTGTTTTACGTAATGAGTACTAGGCTGATGCGTACGATCGCACGAGCACTCACACGGCTTTTCCTCTTATTGTTTTGCGTAATGAGTACTAGGCTGATGCGTACGATCGCACGAGCACTCACACGACTTTTCCTCTTATTGTTTTGCGTAATGAGTACTAGGCTGATGCGTACGATCGCACGAGCACTCACACGGCTTTTTATTTATTTTATATTTGGGTAATAAGTACTAGGCTGATGCATACGATCGCACGAGTACTCATACCGATATTTATTACATTAAATGCTTTTTTTAAAGTTTTTATAAATTTTTTTATTATTTACAATTTTTTTATAATTTTTATACAAACAACACAAATAAGTTTACTATAAATAAAACAAAAGGGTAAGGGTTACTGTACAAAGGGTTACATTTAATAAAAAAACATAAAAATAAAGCAAGAAAACAAACCCAAAACGAATAGGGGTGTAGAGATAAAAATCGGGGGTGACGTGGGGAGTAAAGTTGAGGCTCCTTAGCAGAAAGGCATAAGCCCAAAATGGACAGGGGTGCAGGGATATAATCCAGGGGTGCAGAAAGGGAAATATTTTATTATCATTAATATTTTTAAACAGAAACATTCCCTTACTTTCTCTCATTTTCCGCTTCAAACAAATCCTTTCCCAGCCAAAGAACACCACCTCTGCACACTGCCAACTCTAACGACCAGCTGCCGCGAGTCACCTTTGCTCACCGCGAGCCATGGCGTCAGATCTTTTCTCTTACTCCTCTTCTTCGTGCGCAAGGGAGATGATCATCTCCTTCCCGTGTCGGCAGTCAATCGGTCAACAACAGAGGCAGTTAAAAGTGACGGTGATATGGAGTTTCACGGATGGTATGGATTTGGTTGCGAGTTTTGGCGCTCAAGAAAACATGAGAGTGTTCGGTGGTTGAGGAGATGGGTGTCTCACGAAGGTGTTTTGGGAGGTTGATGATGACCAGTGAATGTGGGGAGAGGAATAGAGGTTCACGGCAGCAAAGAGGGTTGAGGATGATGTGACGAAGATGACTCGAAGGAACCGAAGATGAAGGCTGGGGAAGATGTGGGGTTCGAAGGGAGTGTGATGCGGTATCTATGAGAGTTTCTCGGTGGCGGTAGCGGTGGTGACAGTGAGGAGGATACGAGCTCGCGGTGAAGAGTGTTACTGTTACATTGGTTGCTGAAATGCTACAGGGTGGTTGATGAACGAACTTTAGTGAAGGAGATGAATGGGAAACTGGTTGAAGATTGGATGGTTACGGTCGAAGAGTAGCTGAGGGATCTCCAGTGAGTAGTGTGTGATAGGTGGGAAGATACAGGTTATGGGTGAGATGATCAAGGGAGGGCAAAGGGAGTTTGTCAGTATGCGTACGAGGGAGGATGATGAAGGTGATCTTCCCCACTAGCCGTGGGTGTGTTTGATGGATGAAGATTGGTCAGAAGTTGGAGTTCGGCCGTGAGGTGTTTTTGAAGGGATGAAGATTCAGTGTTGGAGGTATAGGCCGTGAGGTGAGGATGAAGAAGCAAAGGGAGTCAGTGCCCCCCAGGTGTTGGAGATGATGGAAAAGAAGTTGAATATGTTGGCCGAATGGTAACAATGAAGATGGTGGGCTGGGGTGGTGAATATGGGAGCTTGGCCATACGCGTTAGTAGTGGAAGGCATGTACAAGTATTCCAGATGGTTGGGTGCAGTGATTATTCGGTATCAGACATACGCAAACATTCACAACAGGCATCCATCTAACAGTAACACATGCAAATTTAACTCATGCAAATTTAGCATCAACTGAGACATGTTCAAGTTCAAATATCCAAACTCAGTAAATCAAAAAGTGGAAGGCATTACTTACCTCTTGAAGCTTGGTTCACTCTTTGCTATCCCCGTGCGTCCGATCTCCTCTTCCTCTCTTTGGTTGGCTCTCTTTTTTAACAAGGTGTTCCTTCCCCAGTTCTCGAAGTGATGTCTCTGTTCCTTACTCTTGAAGCTTCCTTTTGTTTCTTCTGCTCTTCGTAGCCTCTTTCAGGTGTTGTGTCCTCCTCCTTTTTGCTGCCGTGTCACACTGGTAATACCTCTTCCCCCCAGTTCAGCGGAACTCTCCCCCCTCTGAATGCGATGGTGTCCATGAGAATGAAGAAAAAGGGTGTATGGTCGTGGGGTCGGTTATGGGAGGTGAATGAAGAATGGTCAGAGGTGTAACGATGATTTGGTGAGGGAGTGGGGATGAAAATGACGGTGAAGTCCCGTCGGTGTGAGGTGTTGGCAATGGTAGACGGGAGGAGTGTATAGCCGTGATGAGGGAGGGCGTCGGGTGGTTTCTTGGTGGTAGTGGTGGTGTTCGAGATGAATATGCAGAGGTGATGATGCTGGAGGTTGAGTCTGGTTTGAAGAGGATGATAAGTGTTGAGAGGGAAGAAGATGGGTGGTGGAGAATGGAGATCTGAGGTGGCGAAATGATCACGGTGGAGGGGGAGGAGATGAAGACCAGTAGCGGTGTTTGGTCCCCGCGGTTGGTAATGAATGAAGAGTTTTTTTTTGGTTCAGAGATGAATGATGGATGATGGGTTGGAGGCCATGGGCGTTGGAGATGAAAATGGAGAAGATGAAGGGGTTCCGTGAGTTGTTGGCTGTGTGGGCCTCTGGATCCAGATGATGATGTTGATGAGTATCCGGGTTATAGGTCCAGTGAAAGTGATGATGTTGGTCGGAGGTATTAGGGATGAATATACGGTAGGTTGAAAAATGGGTTCCAGGCAATGTGTATTGGTGATTAAAGAATGAAGAGAAGGTGAAATCAGTTTCCCCAGGTCCTGGAGATAATTCCCGAGAGGTCCAGAGTGCGGGCCGTGTTTAAGGTATTGGCGTTCAAGATGGATATGCAGAGGTGGTGATGATCTTGGCTGTGTGCAAAATGGAGGATCCCCCCCTGTAGTGAGTGCTGGCCCCGTCGTTATGAGATGTTTTTTTTTCTTTTTCTAGGGTCGCCCTGATAGTGGGTGAATATGGGTGAAAAAAAATGATGACTGAGTGAGGGAATAAGGATGAAAATGATGGTGATTCAGATGCCAAATGGAATCAGTACAGGTGCCAGATGGGGGCTCGTGGGAGACCAACTCAGGTGGAAATCCAGAACCCTTGCCATTTTTTATTCATGGAAATTCTCCTTCATAATTCTTTATCATTTCGCAGAGCATCTTCTTCCCAAAAGGGCTTCTCCATGTGCGCTGTAAATGTGCTACCAACATGCACTTCCATTTCAAAACATATTCTCTGAACACTCCACTCATCATCATCATGTGCTTCCAGTTTTTCTTGTATCAATGTCGTGACCTCCTGCTCCACTCATTCCCATCATGTTTTTGCTGACCAAAATTCTGCTCCACCACTCTGCCCATGTGAAAACTGAAAATGCCACGAGCTTCTCTTCAATTTTATTATTCAACTCAGATGCCCGTGCCTCCAATTGTGTCTGCTTCCAGCCATGCATCTATCTTTCAAAAGCGAAAGCCAGCCAAAAAAAAAAAAAATACTCTCTTCTTGCAGGAACCCATACTGTCAGTAGCTATTCGGATGATTAATGGCGGACAGCGGCAGATGAAGGTGGGAATTCTCGGTGGAAAACTCAGACCAAATTTAAAGTGCAGCCACCACTACTGCTTTTGGACACATCGGTCAACGCGGAAAACGGGCGACCGTGCACATGAAATGAACGAACGTTCAGACCGAACGTTCACGAGGTAAAAATCCTGATCCAGGTCGAACGTGCACGCTTAAGAGTTATAAATTAAAGGACGAGCGCCCCCAATGATCAATCCAACAAGACTGGACGCTCGTGACATACAAACGAACGTTCGTTCAATTTACATGACCGAACGCTATAACCATAAAAAAGACATCCACCCCTGCTTTCCGAAGCTCGTTCATTACACTGAAAACGAACGACCGTTAATAACGCTCCGTTCACACGGAAGCCTCCGATCTAGGTCGAACGTGCACGCTTACGTTAATAAGACTAAATGGCCGAACATTCAAATATCAAATCTCATCAAGAGCGAACGTGATCAGTAAACCTGAGAGGCTGACCGTTTAAGATTCAACACAAACTAAGACCGAACGCTTCAACAGCATCAAGGCCGAACGTTCACTTCAGAATAAAGACCGAACGGACAACTGAGAGTAAGCATACCGAACGAGCGTTCACATGATGTGACTGAACGCTATTCTGCTGAGCACTGTTTGCTGATCGAACCATACTAGGCCGAACGTTCAAATACCGAACGCTAAAGAGAAACACAATGGAGACCGAGCGTTCGAATGAGAATAACATCACTAAGACCGAACGTTCAATTGAAAACCGAACGTTCACTAAAACCCTATGACCGAACGGTTGAAGATGACAAATGACGAACGTCCTATCAAACTAAATGACCGAACGGTTGAGCACAAGCGGGCGAGCGTCATTAAGACGGATGGTAGAGTACGATCGGTTTCATGCAGTTGAAGGAACCGAACGCAATCAGAGGAGGACGAACGTTTGAAAGTTGGAACGATCAGGACGAGCGTTTGGGACCGAGAAATGCCGAACGTCCTCCCTTCCTCTTTTCATTTTTTTTTTCATTATTTTTATTTTATTAATTATTATTTTATTTTTTTTATTTTTTATTATTATTATTACCCTTTTTGTTTGTTGTTTTTTTTTTTGATGATAATAAAATTATTAATCAACCCGGACGAAATTGAGTGTTGACAGCTGCCCCTCTTTACTTAGATTTTACTAGATCATATGATAAACAACGTTTTCATATTATAAGAGTAAAAGATAAGTAAAGATAGAAATACTAATTTCGTCTGGGTTCCAAGATAAATAAGAAACAAACAGAGAGTAAAACAAACAAACAAAACTGAGAAATGAAGTGTGCCAACCTCGTGGAGGGTGTACCAATGCTACAAATGCAGTGAGCGAGGAACAAATTTTTGTTTTTTGTTTTGTTTTTTTTTTTGCATAAATAAAATGAACAAAATTAAATGAATGAGAAATTTGAATTTCATTGGTTTCGACCATTGCCATGCAGAGGGTCGTTTTGAAAAAGTAAAATTTGGTTTGTACCTGACCATTGCCATGCAGAGGGTCGAGATACCAATGACAGAAAGTAAAATTGGGCACGACCATTATCTTGCAGATGGCCGAGACAAAACAAAACTGAAACTGCTTTTGACCATTATCTAGCAGATGGCCGAGATAAAAACAAAGCTGAAAAGTGCTTTTCGACCATTATCTAGCAGATGGCCGAGATAAAACAAAACTGAAAAGTGCATTCGACCATTATCTAGCAGATGGCCGAGATAAAACAAAACTGAAAAGTGCTTTCGACCATTATCTTGCAGATGGCCGAGAAAAAAAACAAAGCTGAAAAGTGCTTTTCGACCATTATCTTGCAAATGGCCGAGATAAAAAACAGAACAAAAGGTGCTTTCGACCATTATCTAGCAGATGGCCGAGATAAGAGAAAAGTACCTTTCGACCATTATCTAGCAGATGGCCGAGATAAAACAAAACTGACTGCTTTCGACCATTATCTTGCAGATGGCCGAGATAAAAAACAGAACAAAAGGTGCTTTCGACCATTATCTAGCAGATGGCCGAGATAAGAGAAAAGTGCTTTCAACCATTATCTAGCAGATGGCCGAGATAAAATAAGAGAAAAGTGTTCTCGACCATTATCTTGCAGATGGCCGAGATAAAATAAGAGAAAAGTGTTCTCGACCATTATCTTGCAGATGGCCGAGATAAAAAACAGAAGAAAAGGTGCTTTCGACCATTATCTAGCAGATGGCCGAGATAAAACAAGAGAAAAGTGCTTTCGACCATTATCTAGCAGATGGCCGAGATAAAATAAGAGAAAAGTGTTCTCGACCATTATCTTGCAGATGGCCGAGATAAAATGGAAGAGAGAAAAATGTTTGATTGCTTTGAATTGCAAAATTGGAATTGGTTGAAATTTTGAGATAATTTTTGATTTTTGATTTTGATTTTGATTGATTTTTTTTTGAAAATTTTGCATAAGGTTGAAATTAAGAAACAAGGTGTTGCAAATATGTACAAGGATTTGGATTTTGAAACCTCGATGTACAAAAGAAAAATGGTTGATATAAATTTTGAAATTTGGAGAAGAAAACTTTGATGCATGTTGATCTTTTTTGAAGGAAGAAAATTTGATGAAATTTTGAAATTGGAGAGGAAAACTTTGATGCATTTTTTTTTGGAAGGAAGAAGATTTGATGAACATTCATGAAAATGTGTACATGATGTTGGCTCTTGATCCGTGATGAGTAGGGGGACAAAGTGGTGCAAGTAATGAGTGAGACTGCTGAAAAAAGCTCTGGTAATCGTTTACAGCACCCCTGTAAACGATTACCAGAGAGAAATTGCAAATTTGTACAGAAAGTCCAACACAGGTACTCAGTCAGATGAACACAGGTCACCATTGGACAAAAAACTGACTTTTAGGCTAATCTGCACCTGTTTGAGGCTTATGCAGGTGTTCCAATGGTGGGAGAGGATGGATGGTGATGTGATGTGAGGCCAAGGATGGTGGGGAGACCCCTCATGAGTTGGAGGAGCAAGCTGTGCAAGGAATGAGTGAGAGTGTTCAAAAAATGCTCTGGTAATCGTTTACAGCACCCCTGTAATCGATTACCCGAGAGAAATTTCAAATTTGTACAGAAAGTCCAACACAGGTACCCAGTCAGATGAACACAGGTCACCATTGGACAAAAAACTGACTTTTAGGCTAATCTGCACCTGTTTGAGGCTTGTGCAGGTGTTCCAATGGTGGGAGAGGACGGATGGTGATGTGATGTGAGGCCAAGGACCGTGGGGTGACCCCTCAGGAGTTGGAGGAGCAAGCTGTGCAAGGAATGAGTGAGAGTGTTCAAAAAGTGCTCTGGTAATCGTTTACAGCACCCCTGTAATCGATTACCCGAGAGAAATTTCAAATTTGTACAGAAAGTCCAAGACAGGTACCCAGTCAGATGAACACAGGTCACCATTGGACAAAAAACTGACTTTTAGGCTAATCTGCACCTGTTTGAGGCTTATGCAGGTGTTCCAATGGTGGGAGAGGACGGATGGTGATGTGATGTGAGGCCAAGGACCGTGGGGTGACCCCTCAGGAGTTGGAGGAGCAAGCTGTGCAAGGAATGAGTGAGAGTGTTCAAAAAATGCTCTGGTAATCGTTTACAGCACCCCTGTAATCGATTACCCGAGAGAAATTTCAAATTTGTACAGAAAGTCCAACACAGGTACCCAGTCAGATGAACACAGGTCACCATTGGACAAAAAACTGACTTTTAGGCTAATCTGCACCTGTTTGAGGCTTGTGCAGGTGTTCCAATGGTGGGAGAGGACGGATGGTGATGTGATGTGAGGCCAAGGATGGTGGGGAGACCCCTCATGAGTTGGAGGAGCAAGCTGTGCAAGGAATGAGTGAGAGTGTTCAAAAAGTGCTCTGGTAATCGTTTACAGCACCCCCGTAATCGATTACCCGAGAGAAATTTCAAATTTGTACAGAAAGTCCAACACAGGTACCCAGTCAGATGAACACAGGTCACCATTGGACAAAAAACTGAGTTTTAAGCATTTTTTTTCGAGTCAATTTGTTTTCTTTGGAATCATCAAATTTATGAAGATTTAGACCTTCATTTTATTTTTACGATGGATATCCAAATTCTAAAGTCAAATGTTCAAAATGAAGCTTGTGCTGGACATTTTCTGATGAAATACCTATGTATACATGCTTGATGTCAGGGATTGGGACAAATATGTGAAAGGATTTGGAGAGTACCGGTTTGGCTACTTGGGCCTTTTACTCCTTAAAACAAATACAAATGCCAATGTGAAGTCAGGAGTTGCCCCAGTTTGGAGGCATGGTAAAAAGATAAGTATGGACAAATGTATCTGTGAATTGTGAGGGTGTGAAATTCACATAACTCTTGCAAAATTGCCCCTGGTTCTGGGTATGAGTCACTTAAGTGAGGTTCAAAAAGAAGTTGCCCCCCATTTCGGGTTTACGAATGATGGACTCAGAGCCCCAAAATGTCTGCCCCTATCTTGAGGGTGGATTTATGAATCTTAGTGTGGACAAATCTGAGAGGCCCAACAAGGGATGCCCTGGTCTTGATACGAACTTTGCATATACAGATGAAACAAATGTGAGACTAACAAAGTTGACCATATTTTGGAAGGGCCAAAACACATAGAATAAAGTTGCCCAAAAATTACCCCCTAGTTTGTGAATCAGGGGAAGAGTTTGAATGGGATTTGAATGTGTTCAGGAATTTGTGATGGATATGGAAAGGATTGGCTTGACAAGATTGCCCCAATCGGCTTGATTTTCCTTTGTATAATTTTGATCAATAGGGAATTCCCTTCATCCGAGGACATTTATTTTTCATCAATTTTTTCTTTTCATTTTTTTTTTTACGACTGCATTGTTGGTCATTTTTGTCTTGTTTCAAAATTAAGCTTTTATGAAAATTTAAGCAACCATTATTCAATCCGTGTGGACTTTTATTGGGCTTGTAATGTGGCTTGGGCTAAAGGGTGTTGAAAGAAAGGATATAAAGGCCCAAATAAATTTTTGTGGGTTATTTGAAACAAAAGTTACCATCTACACTTTGTATCAGCTATTTGTCAAATATGTTTTGACTATTTTGTCCTTTTCTCAAATTTCATTCTTTGCTTGCTATCACTTTGTGGTTCTTTGTATTTTTGCTTCACTTTTGAGGAATTATCTTCATTTGATCACTAAGTGTGTTCTTCCTGCAATTTGGGTCGACTTCTACCGTGATGGTAACTCTCGTTTGGGTAAAATTTTGAAAAGAAATTTCTTATTGGCTCAAATTTGGTATCCAAGGATATATTTTTGTTTTTTTTTTTTTTTGGATGAAGAAAGATGGCCACACATCATTTCAAATTTTGGTTGCTTCATTTTCACAAGATTAATTAGGAGACAAGATTAAATGATCTCAATAAGAGTCAAATTTTGGTCATTTTTTCTTCTTTCTTTTTTTCATTTTTTTTAACGGATTCCAGGATCTCCCAAATGAAAGCAGTGGAGGTATCGAAAAATCTGCCCCAGTGTAAAGCTTAGTGTTTATCATTTGGGCTCAAGAACAAGATTGGGCCAATCTCTTGGTATAATGAAGGTTGAAGGACGATGATTTCAAGCAATGCACACACAGATACCTCTTAAGAATATTTGGCTCACACATTTGACTACACGAGATTATGACATCCATTACATTTTTTCCTAAATCTCATAAAATTGATAATTTGCATCGAAAACAAATGACTCGAATTTTGCGCTTTTTTTTGGTTTTATGTGTGAAGCAAAGTAATATGAAATGGAAATGATGATACCAGTTGAAAAACAGATTTTCTTTTTTTTTTTTTTTTAGAGAAAATTAGGTTTTGGTGGCTAGTATGAAAACTGGGCTTGGGGGCCAGTGTGAAAACTGGGCTTAGGGGGCCAGTGTGAGAACTGGGCTTAGGGGGGGGGGCCAGTGTAAGAACTGGGCTTTTGTGGGCCAGTATGGGAACTGGGCTTTTGTGGGCCAGTATAGGAACTGGGCTTTTGTGGGCCAGTGTAGGAACTGGGCTTTTGTGGGCCAGTGTAGGAACTGGGCTTTTGTGGGCCAGTGTAGGAACTGGGCTTTCTGAGCTGATGTGGCAATTGAAATTTTTGGCCTTTGTGGAATCTGGGCCTTGCGGGTCAGTATAGAAACTGAGCTTTGCAAGTCAGTATGGAAAATGGGCTTTGAGAGCTATTACGGAAACTGAGATTTTTGGCCTTTTGGAATTTGGGCTTTGCGACTGGGCTTTTCAAGCCATTATGAAAAATGAACTTTCTGGGCTAATGTGGAAAATGAGCTTGGGAACCAGTGCAGAAACTCGGTTTGGTAAGCAATGCAAAAATTGATATGAGAAAACTTGATTTTAGAAAAACGTTTGAAAAATAAAATGTTTTTTTTTAATCATTTATTTATTTATTTACACAATGTGAAAAATATTAAGCATATTAGAAAAATGTTTTTGTGTTTTTTATCTTTTAGAAATAGAAATTAATGAGAAATATGCATGTAATGGGCCGAGTTGGGCCAAAAACGTTTGAAAATCTGAGGAGAATTAACAAAAGGAAGCTGGACTTACCAGGCACATTGACCCAATGGATCAGATGACCTGAGCCGTGTGAACTTGACACAAGAAGATGACCAAGAAAACATTTTTCATTTTTTATAGTTTATGGAACAAGCTAAAAGAAATTCATTCATTTTTTTTAGAGGATTTCACAATATTGGACCAAAGAAAATTTTGCAACACTACCAGACTCAATGAGCCCAATACTATTCTTTTTGCAACCATGACAAAAACTTCAGACAAAGGTCTGAATTCCTCTATCTTTATTTTTCGCACAAATACTTGTTCACACAAATGGAAAGGGAAATTATGAATTGAAAACACAAAATCTACATAAACATGTATTTTTTATTTTTTTCAGAAATTCAGATGGACTGGTTCAAGAGAAACCACATGTGACAAAAGGGCCTATTGGGCTCAAAAACTGTTCATCTTTCATTCTCAGAGATTTTTTGGTGCAAATTCAAAGAAAATCACACAGGGCAATTTGAACAAAAGTACAAAACATCATTCAACAGCAAAAATGTGAAAACAAAACATTTTTGACATATTTTCAGAAGAAGTATACTCGAGAGAAAACCACGAAGGCCATTGGGCCTAATGGGCTCGAGCACTGTTCCCTTTCATTTTCAGATTTTTTTTTATTTTTTTTTTATTTTATTTTTTAACTACAAATTCAAAGAAAATCACACAGGACAATTTGAACAAATGTACTAAACATCATTCAACAGCAAAAATGTGAAAACAAAATATTTTGACATTTTTTCAAAAGAAGTAGACTCGAGAGAAAACCACGAAGGCCATTGGGCCTAATGGGCTCGAGCACTGTTCGCTTCCTTTTTTTTTAGATTTATTCAAAAATGCAGAAGAAGAAGGAACAAACATGCCAAAATAATTTTTCACTCAAATTTACATTTCAGAAAGAATTGGGTTCAAAGAAGGCTAACATGACAACGAGGCCCAATGAACCTGAAAAATATCCTTTATCATGCAAATGAAAAATAATTTTGAACACTTCAAATTTTACATCACTCCACTTATTATTTGTGAAAATTTTCTATTTATCACATTTTTATATTTTGTTTTATTATTTTTTTTTTGAAATCGGATCATCTAATAAGTCTCCTGAATTGGGCCGGATCGACCCAGCACAATCCTACCCGTTTTCAGATTTTCGAATTTTTATATATTTTTTTTTGAAATCAGGAAAACCGGAACTGTGACAACAGTTTCGGTACTGAGACCGGAACTGTTGTAACAGTGGAAACAACTCAGCTTTAAAAGCTCACTCCCTGGCATCTGAGGGCATTTCCTGACCACTCGCTCTCTCTCTAAAACAATCCTCCGCTCTCCCTTCTCTCTAACTCTCCCTCTCTTGAGCTTCTGGATCTGCTAGGAGCCTCTGTCCCCGCGTGCCTCTGAAGGCCTCCGAGTGCTGCGACGAGCTTCTGCAAGCCTTTCTGCTTCCGGGTAAGTCCTCGAACCTCTAGATCTTCCTTTTCCTCTTTGGTGTTTTTCTTTCCTCCTTCCCTTTCCTGCTTTCCTTTATGATTTCCCTGCCTTCCTTTGCTTTCCGTTTGTTGCTCTTTCTGCTTTCATGTTTTTTTTTCTGCAAGCTCTTCATTTTCTTCTGCTTTTTTCGCTTTGTCTGCTTTTATTTCCCTCTCGCCTTTCTCTGCATTTCTTTCTGAGCCCTCTTTTTCCTCTTTTTTTGATCTTAAAAACTTAAAACACTTAAAAACACAACTGTCTTAACAAAGATAAGGGGTATATAGGCTGGAAACCAGACGCTAATCTCCCTTCGTTTGAAGGTATGACAGAGACAATCGGGTAGAACAACGCCACGTACCCCATAAAAACAGAAAACTTAAAAGAAAAATTACTCGTATGAGCACAAGGACATGGACAATGGACAATCTGGACGTAGATCCGTTTAGGAACCTTTGCGAGGACCATGAAACAGATCACAAACTGGACAACGAGACTCGAAAGACCCAATACAAAGAGCAAAATTAGCTTAAAAGAAACACAATGGAAGAAGACAATAGACCAATGAACATAAAATTTTTGTTATTTATGGTTTGTTTTGTTGTTTGTTTCTTTTTTTTTTTATTTATTTATTTAGACAAATTAGGGAAATGGATGAGAAGGAAATGGAAATGGAGAGACCAACCTGCCCAAAGTGGCGTCCGACAGAAGACCAAATCAGGATAATGACCAACATTTACAATTACGGAGTCACTCACCCAAGTCGAGCTCAGATTTTTGAGATCACTACCCGAATCAGGGCATTCGGAGAAGCGGGGGAGTACAATGTTCAGTGCTGGTTTAGCAATCATGGGAATAGAGTAAGACGCTGGCAAGCAGAATTGGATCCCACCGGCACCCTTTTTTCTCTACTACCTCTGTATATGTATGGTAAAAACCCTAAATTCAACCTTGACCTTCAATTTTCTCCCCCTCTTCCTTCTTTTGGCACAATTATTTATTTATTATTTTTTTTTGGTCCTTGGAGAAACCGATTGGGTAATCATGAAGGCTCCAAAGCTTCTGGATCTGTTCCCTGTTCCGATCATCATTGACGACGACAGAGAAGAACGACAACTCCCTCCACCAGCGCCTCCTGCATTCCGCGGATTCCATATCAGACCTCCCTCGACGGAGCTCTCTCTTAGACCACCACAACCAGCTCGAGAGTTTTTCAACCATTGAAATGTTTTTTTTTTGTTTTGTTTTTGTTGGCCGAGCGTGGCCGGAATTTAATAAGGACTGTAATATGGACACTTAAGTTTCTTTGTGCTTTCAATTTTTGTTTATTTCCTGGACTGTAACCTTAACAATCGTCCGCGATCGACCACTGCACACCCTTACTATTATTGCTCTTATGTGTTTTTTTTTTTTTTTTTTTTTTTTTTTAAGGTAAAGTAACCTTGCGTTTTTTTTTGTTAGATCTAAAATTGTGTATCCCTGTTTTTTTGTATTTTGGCTTTGTATTCAAATTATTCTCTCTGTTCAAACCTTTTTCCTCTGTAAAGTTTGCTCACTTGATGAAATAAAATAGCCCTTTATGATTTTTGACACACTTAGTCTAACATTTCCAATCATTTATTTGTACGAAACGAAAAGAAAAAAGGTTAAAAAAAAAAAATATTTACAACTAAGGAAAATAATGAAAATAATTTCGAAAAAAATGAGATTTAAAGTAAAACTCAAAATTAATTGTATGAAGAAGAACAAGGATTCGGTAATTTGCAAGAAAGACAAGTGACCTGAAAAATTTGTTTTTTTTTTTTTTTTTTTAGTCTAAACAAAGATTCGAATCCAATAAACCTTTGAAACAATGAAGAAGAGGACCTAAAAATATTTACAATAAGGAAAAATAACTTTGAAAGATGAGAAATGAAGTAAAACTCATAATTATTTGTATGACAGAATGAGTAAATGGGTTCAAAAGAAAAAAAATTTATTTACAAAGAAAATACGAAAAATGACTTCAAATAAAATGAGATCTTCATGAGCAATATTTTTGAACCATTATGCGTATGAGACAATGCAGAAAATGGGAAGAGAGGAACAATGAACTCGTAAAACAAATTGAACAATTTGAAATTTCGATGACACTTTTTTATTTTATTGTATTATTTTATCTATTTTTTATTTATTACTTTTTTTTTTATTTGTTTTCTTCCACGACATCCTTGAGTAGCGAGTTTGTGCTCAATGAAATATACCCGTGATGCTTTAATCATTGTCATTTCCCTTTATTTTACTTTTAAAACTCAGTGTGATATGAATCGTGCCGAGAGGCAGAAACGAAGGAATTGAATAATGAATGAAATCGTAGGGTATTTATTGAAAGAAATAATACAGAATATAACAGAATTTTTACAAAACAACGTTAATATCCCTTAGTAGCATCCTCTATCGCAGAATCATCATGCGTAAAACTTTTTTACCACATCCGAATTAACTGGCAAAGGTAACTCCTCTCCGTCCATCTTTGTGAGAATTAGTGCCCCTCCAGAGAAAGCCTTCTTTACTACAAATGGCCCTTCGTAATTTGGGGTCCATTTGCCTCTGAAATCCCTTTGTATGGGCAATATCTTCTTTAACACCAGTTCACCTTCATGAAATTCCCTTGGGTGTATTTTTTTGTCGAACGCCTTTTTCATTCTTCTTTGATACAATTGCCCGTGGCACGCCGCTGTCAGTCTCTTCTCTTCGATGAGATTGAGCTGGTCAAACCGAGCTTGAACCCACTCAGCTTCGTCCAATTGGGTTTCCAATAAAATTCGTAGAGATGGGATTTCCACCTCAAATGGAAGCACCGCTTCCATTCCATATACCAGCGAGAAAGGTGTTGCACCAGTTGACGTTCGTACTGATGTACGATATCCATGTAAAGCAAAGGGAAGCATCTCGTGCCGATCTTTATAGGTGACAACCATCTTTTGCACAATTTTTTTGATATTCTTGTTAGCAGCCTCTACTGCCCCATTCATTTTTGGACGGTAAGGAGAAGAATTAAGATGATGAATTTTGAACTCCTCACATAATTCCGCCATCATCCGGTTATTTAGGTTGGTGGCATTATCAGTGATGATCTTGTTAGGCAGTCCGTACCTGCAGATCAACTCCTTTTTTATGAATCTGGTCACCACTTTTCTAGTCACGTTGGCATAAGAAACGGCTTCAACCCACTTGGTGAAATAATCGATTGCGACCAGTATGAAGCAGTGTCCATTTGACGCTTTTGGCTCTATAGCTCCAATAACATCTATTCCCCACATTGAAAATGGCAATGGTGCGGACAACACATTCAAAGTTGTGGGCGATACATTGATATTGTCTGCATGCATCTGACATTTCTCACACCTCCTCACGTGTGTACAACAATCATTTTCCATGGTTAACCAGAAGTAACCAGCTCTCAAGATTTTCCTAGCCATTGAGTGCCCATTCATGTGGGTGCCGAATGTACCTTCGTGCACTTCTTTCAATATCAATTCGGCTTCTTTTGTATCTACACATCTGAGGAGAATCATGTCATGATTTCTCTTGTATAAAATGTCCCCACTTAAAATAAAGCTACCAGCCAACCTTCGTAACGACCTTTTATCATTTTCAGATGCTTTTTCAGGATATTCTCGGGTCTTAAGATAGTGCTTGATATCAAAGTACCAGGGTTTACCATCCATCTCCTCCTTGATGAACTGGCAATATGCTGGCTCCGCATGGCTCTTCATTTCAATCACTGGTAATTCTGTATTTGGGTCAACCTCAAACATGGATGACAAAGTAGCCAACGCGTCTGCTAATTGGTTATCTTCCCGTGGTATATGGTTAAATGTGATGATGTCGAAACACTCCATTAACCCCTTGATGTGAGCTTGATAAGGAATTAATTTTGCGTCCCTTGTTTCCCACTCTCCCTTCAACTGGTTGATGACTAAAGCTGAATCTCCATATACGTCGAGAATTTTTACTTTGGATTCTATTGCCGCCCGAATACCCATAGCGCGTGCCTCATATTCTGCAATGTTATTGGTGCAATTAAAACACAGCCTTGATGTCATTGGCATGTACTGCTTATCTGGAGAGATAAGAACTGCTCCAATGCCATGCCCCATTACATTCGAGGCTCCATCGAATAATAATATCCATGTTTTTTCGTCTTGGTTTTTTCTGCTTTCTTCGAATAGAGCCGTGATATTTTCATCAGGAAACTCAGGTTGCATTGGCTGATAATCGCTGATGGGTTGATGAGCCAGGTATTCTGCTAACGCACTACCTTTAACGGATTTCTGAGTGACGTATACGATGTCATATTCTGACAATAACACCTGCCACCGAGCTATCCTTCCAGTGAGAGCGGGCTTTTCAAAAATATACTTGATGGGGTCCATCTTAGATATTAACCAAGTAGTGTGACTTAACATATACTGTCTCAAGCGATGAGCAGCCCATGCCAACGCGCAACAAGTTCGCTCTAATGATGAATATCGTTGTTCACAGTCTGTGAATTTCTTGCTCAAGTAATATATTGCATGCTCTCTTTTTCCAGCTTCATCATGTTGACCCAATACACAACCCATTGACCTTTCCAATACAGTTAAGTACAAAATGAGTGGTCTTCCTGGCACGGGTGGACGCAATACAGGTGGGTCTTGCAGGTATTGTTTGATTTTTTCGAAAGCGGCTTGACAATCCTCGTTCCAAACCATAACCTGATTCTTTCGTAGCAACTTGAACATTGGTTCGCAGGTAGCGGTTAATTGGGAGATGAATCTAGCAATGTAGTTCAATCTACCTAGAAAACCGCGAACCTCCTTCTCCGTGCTAGGCGTAGGCATTTCTGATATCGCTCGCACTTTGTCAGGATCCACTTCTATCCCTTTTTTGCTAACCACGAAGCCCAACAACTTCCCGGATTTCACTCCAAATGTGCATTTGGCAGGGTTTAACCTGAGTTTATACTTTCTCAATCTCTCAAATAATTTCTTCAAGTTGAGGACGTGTTCTTCTTCCGATTCAGACTTTGCAATCATGTCATCCACATAAACCTCGATCTCCTTGTGCATCATATCATGAAAAAGTTTCACCATCGCCCTTTGATATGTTGCCCCGGCATTCTTGAGCCCAAAAGACATCACCTTATAACAAAAGGTCCCCCACAACGTGATGAAGGTCGTCTTTTCCATGTCCTCAGGCGCCATCTTAATCTGATTATACCCCGAGAAACCATCCATGAACGAAAATAGCGAGTACTTGGCTGTATTGTCAACTAAAGTGTCGATGTGTGGTAACGGAAAGTTATCCTTCGGACTTGCACGATTCAAATCATGATAGTCGACGCACATTCGAACCTTACCATCTTTCTTAGGTACTGGTACAATATTTGCCACCCATTGTGGGTATTTTGCCACAGCCAGAAATCCTGCGTCAAATTGCTTTTGGACCTCTCCTTTAATTTTTAAAGACATTTCCGGCTTCATTCTTCTTAGTTTTTGCTTAACTGGAGGGCATTCTGGCTTGAGTGGGAGCCTATGCTGCACAATATCGGTATCCAGACCGGGCATGTCATTGTAAGACCATGCGAACACATCTTTGAACTCCTTCAATAGGGCACGCAATCTTTCTCTCACTCCCGTTTTCATACTAGTACCGATTTTCACTTCCTTTATCTCATCCTTCTCTCCCAAGTTGAGTATTTCGATCTCCTCCTGATGGGGTTTTATCTCTTTAGACTCTTGTTCCACTAATCTCAAAAGTTCTGGAGAGGGTTCGAGATCATCTTCCGGATCATCTTCCGTATTAATGACAGGATGCTCCCACTTAGGGATATTGACATTATTATTTTCAAAACATTCATTGTCATATCTGCATTATTTAAGTTTGCGAAAAAGAATAAATAAACAGGAAGAACGATGAAAAAGGCTAAATGATGATAGAAATGAGAATGAACACGATTCAATTATCACACCGAAAATAAAACGTCAACCCGTAAATCATGAATTCTAAAGCTCCGGGTAAAGCAATTACATTTCATTTGATTTAAACATCACGGGTAAATCCAAAGTCTTCCAATTGTTGAGCTGTGCCTCTGGGGAGCAAACCCACACGAAGTTTGAACTTCCCGGTCTAGCCTCCACTTCCACGACCGCTACATGGCTAGCGTGCACCCATCCAGCACTACGAAAACTCTCTTTGATACCACAAATGTGGATTTTTCTCGCCTTTGGTTCCCGTTTCCCCATTCGAGCCAGATTGCGCTCCTTCCTTTCCTCAACCAACCTCTTCTTATCGTCCTTGCTAGGCTTGTACCCCAGGCCATATCTGTTTTTGTTCCCAATCACCTCCAATGGGAATGTACGCCCTTGTCCATACTTGCCTAAACCATTCCCGTACTTATACCCTTCTTTGAGCATGACCTTGGCCATCATGATAGAGGTGCATGATAAATTTGGGTTCATAGGAAATGGCTCAACATAGGTGTTTCCCACAATTTCTAATGATTGAAAAGCTGTTTCCAGAGCTTCCTCGGCTGCTTCTATGTAACGGGTGGAGGATGGGCCACTCACAAGGAGATCCTCTTCTCCAGAAACTATGACCAACTTATCTCCCATGATATATTTCAATTTTTGGTGCAATGTGGAGGGTACAACCCCCGCTGAATGGATCCATGGGCGGCCTAACAGACAGCTATAGGCTGGGAGGATATCCATGACCTGGAAAGTTATTTGAAAAACACATGGGCCAATTTGGATCGGCAATTCTATTTCTCCCATAACTTCTCTCTTGCTACCGTCAAATGCTCTCACAATCATAAAGCTTGGCTTCATGTGTACTCCGTCACAAGGTAGCTTATCTAATGTCGTTTTGGGCATGACATTTAGGGAGGAGCCGTTGTCTACCAATACGCGTGCTATGACGTAATCCAGGCATTTCACGGAAACATGGAGAGCCTTGTTATGCCCCCTCCCCTCCTCAGGTATTTCCTCATCGGTAAAAGTGAGATAATTATTAGCAGTGATGTTGCTGGCAATGCCCTCGAAACTTTCCAGGGAAATACCTTGTTCTACATGGGCGTCACTCAGTACCTTCATCAACAGTTTTCTATGGGAGACCGAGTGCATGAGTAACTCTAACAGGGAGATCCGAGCAGGCGTACGATTCAATTGTTCCACCACTTTGTACTCACTTTGTTGTATGAATTTCAAAAATTCGCAAGCCTCTTCCTCAGAGATTTCTTTCTTGTTCGCCTTGTCAGGGGTCTCCTCTACCTGCGCGCCCTTTCCTTTTGAACGCTCCTTAGTATTTGCGTCCATCGGTGTTTCATTATTGCCAGTTCCTCTTTTCGTCCAGTTTGGTGGCAAGAAGATTCGACCACTCCTTGTCATTCCGCCGATGCCTGATATATTTTCAACAACTGGATTCTGGCTAGAGAAATAGCTTTCAACGCACTGTCCTTCGTCGACTACGTGTGTCCCATACCTCCAAGGGACAGCTTTCTCGCTTTTGTAAGGAAAAGGAACAGGTGTATGGATGACAACGGGCGATTTTCCTTGAATTACTGGTGTAGGGGTGGTTCTAGTGAAACGGATTATCAACGGCTCTGGCAAAGTTACATCTGGCTCCATACTAGTTTGTGCAAACACCTCCTCATCCTTGTCTTCATAGCACACTTGCATCAAATTCCTATCAAGCAGATCTTGTAGAAACTTTTCGAATTCAACGCATTCCTCGATAGAGTGTTCCATGTATGGATGGAGTCCACATGCTCTTCCCAAATCATAAACCCCGTTTAAAAATCCCGACTTTAATAATTCCTTGAAAATAAAACTTCTGGAACTTCGGATCTTACTTGCATCCCTTATCAGTTCATGCTTCTTAATTTCAATGGCATTTGTCGAGGCATTACCATGTCCGGATAACGGATTAGTATCAATGCTAGGTTTATCTTCTTGAAATTTTAGCCACCCAGCATCAATTAGGGCCTGCACTTTACGCTTGAAGGCCATACATCTCTCAGTTGAGTGACCCACGCCTTCCCCATGATAACTACACTTGGCATCTGCATCATAACCCCTAGGGTATGGAGGCTGTAGGGGTATCATCGGACATATAGCAACCAGACCCCTTTTGACGAGGTGAGGTAATAATTCAGTGTAAGTCATGGGGATGGGGGTGAAGTGGACAAAGTTTCTTTCCTGTGTTCTTCCTGGATAACCGCCTTGACCTGCATTTGGATTTGGATTTGCACTTGGCCCAGTCCTCCAAGCATTACTCGTGACGGGTTGTGATTGGTAGAATCCTTGTTGTTGTTGAGGCCTGATTGGATGAGCAAAAGCCGCATTGGCTGAATATGGAGGTTGGCCTAAGTATGGTTTATAATTGTGAATAGGAGCCTGACCTCTCCATACAGGCATTGCCAATGTCGCATGCACATCTCCCTCTTTTTTCTTTCCTGGATTGAAAGAAGGCTTCTTTTTAGAGTTCTCCATCGTAGATGGACCACCTGCAATCTTCCCGCTCTTCACCCCAATCTCTATCCTCTCGCCAATTATGACGACGTCGGCGAAATTGGCGGACACATTCCCCACCATATATTCATAAAATGGTGGCTGAAGCGTATTCACGAACATTGCCACCATTTCTTTTTCAAACAAAGGCGGCTCCACTTGTGTGGCCAATTCTCTCCAACGTTGGGCATATTCCTTGAAGGTTTCATTGTCTTTCTTCCCCATATTCTGTAGTTGCAGACGGTCTGGTGCTACATGTGTGTTGTATATATACCGTTTTACAAAGGCGTCGGCCAAATCTGCCCAACAATGGATCCACGATGGCTCTAAGTGAGTATACCAATTTAATGCTGTCCCAACTAGACTGTCTTGGAAAACATGGATAAGTAACTGGTCGTCATAGGCATACGCAGCCATTTTTCTGCAATACATGGCCAGATGGTTTTTAGGGCACGTATCACCCTTGTACTTCTCGAATTCTGGCGCCTTAAACTTATACGGTATTTTTACTCCAGGAACCAAACTTAGTCTTGCAACATTTCCGAACCCATAGTTTTTCATCCCTTCAATAGCCCTCATTTTTTCCTCCAAAATCTCCAGTCTGTTTTTAGCACCGTTAATGATGTCGGTTCCTGCACGCGCCGCGGTTTGTGATGCGGCTCTTGCTGAAGAATCGTGGTTAACAATCATATGCGGTATTGTAGTCACTCGTGTTCCTTCAACTGTGATTGCTTCATTCGATTGAGTACTTACCAAGGGAGCCGACACAGAGGTAGGTCCATGAGTGGTGAGTGGCGGGATATCAATAGTTGTGGGGATGGGAAACGACACATGCCCCCCTTCCAAATATTCTCCTACTGGAGGAGTATATCCCTGGGGTAACCCATACAACGGGAAAGGAATCGATTGGCTCATAGTGTTGAATAACGGGGGATAAAAATGGGTATTTCCGCCAACCAGTGTAGATGAAGACTCTCCAGTAGCCTTCAGGGATTCAAGGGCAACCAAGATTTGGCCAACTTGGTCTTTCAACTGGCTCATTTCAGCTTTGATGGATTCTTGTGACTCTTCCCAGCTTTCCATGATCCTTGAATTGGCTCGAGTCCTGTAGGGATGTCGTGGAAAGTTGGCCGTTTTTTTTTTTTACTGCTTTATTATTAACTTAAGTTAGATGAAATGCGCCAAACAAAAACAAAAAAAAGAAGAAAAAGGGAGAGAGAAAGAACAAGGAAAATTGTGATACATGCTAAATGATAGGTGGAAATCATAAGATCACTACAATGTTAATGATGGAAATCGATACAAGTTGATACCATACAAAACATCTTAAGCCTTTCATATAGAGAAAATCTAACAAGACATGAATCACTTCCTAACCCGAGCAATGAAGGCCTTCATTTCGCCTACTAGCCATTTACAATGGTTAATAAAAAGCATTATCTCGGGGGGCGGGTTACAAAAGTGGGCCGTAGCTTCGGCGTTCAACACCATCTTAGGGATATCTTCAATTGCTCCATTCGCCAACATAGCCAATTGGGAAAAACTTCCCTTCCAATGCTTCACAGCCTCTTCTTGCATCGCGATGTGGTCTTTCATTTGTTTCACCAAGGCATGATGCCTCTCTCCAAACTCCATTGTCCTCCACCGTTCTTCTTGCTGTTCAATGTACTCCTCCATTTGCTTTATCACGGAGCGATGCTCTTCTTCGGCCTCTGCCAGCTTCCAGCGCTCTTGGTTCATATCTGTCTCAAAAGACAAGGCCATTTCCTTCATGTCGTGCCCCGCCTTTTCTACTTGAACCTGCGCTTCTCTTAGTCTCTTCAGAGCCTCTCGCTTATCTCTTTTAGCCTCTTCGTAGAGGAGCCTCCATTGTTTTCCCTCTTCTAATGCTGCGTTCTTCTCCTTTACTCTCATGGCCAGCTCTTTGCTTGCGGTTAAGAGGTCTTGTTTCAATTGGAATGCATAAACTCTTTCAGCCTTTTGATTTTTGACAATTTCTTCATAGGCGTGTGCTTTTTCTTCTTTATCATTCATCATATGAACAAAATCGTCGCGCGTAGTTTGTAATTCTTCTTCCAACCTAGCATTCTTTTCCTTCAGTTCTTCCATCTCTATTTTCAATTGCTTCACCTCTTCGCTTTCTAGTTCTTGGGATGGCCCTTCGTTAGCTAGCTGATGAACGATCGATTTGAAAGGTAATTTGACTTCCTTTACCCTTTCCCAGATCCAGGTGTGATAATTAATTTTGTCGTCCATCACTCCCAATCTTAAATCCTTTTCTGCTCGCACAACATTTTCCCAAGAACTCCTGACTTTCCTCAATATTTCAGTGAAGTTCCCATCCTCATAATAGATGAACAACGTTGTAAGATATTCCGGCGAGGGTGCCCCTTTCATGGGACGTCCGAATTGCCTTTGAACCAAAATAGGGTTATAATTTATGCAATATCGGGTACCTATAAGGGGTACATTGGAAAATGGGCCACAATAATGGATAGAGGGTTTAGCCTCAAGCCAAGGGAGACGCCATCTTACTTTTCTTCCATTGAAACTGGCAAAGAATTGGGCCCACTCATTTCCTCCTTTGTGTTTGAGTCCTTGGTGTGAAGGATCCTCCGACGGACATCTGACATCACCCGACCCCTTACATAGACGCGCAGTCAACCACACATACAACGCCGACAGACAACAAAGTATTTTCTTCCCTTTTCTCTCGTGGCAAAAACTCATGGTCCCATAAACATCTGCAAGGACTGCTGTTACAGGATTCTCAGATCTCGTCTTTTTTGCCACGAAAACATCAATTGCGGTATAATCCACAAAGCCCTCTACTTTAGGAAACAACACGACGCCATACATGGTAAGAGCTAACACATCCATGAAAGTCTCCCAATCTTCCCCTTCTGCTAAATAATGCAAGTGTTGCTCCAGAAATCCTTGTGTCAGTCCACGTGCTTGATTCCTTGTTACCAACTTGTCTTCAAGTTCTTTGGGATGTATCTTCATTATGGTGGCAAGTGTAGGGATAGAAGTATGATGCTCCAAGTGCTGATAAGGAGTGGTACCCTCTAGTGGCATTCCCAGAATGTGCTCAAACTCCTCTATAGTTGGTGCTAGCTGAAAGTCTTGAAAGGTGAAGCATCTTAGCGGGGAATCATAATACTGTGCGAAGGCTGTGATAGCAGGCGACGATACTTCCACCTCCATTAGACTCAACAGGTTACCATATCTCTTCTTAAAGGTTTGTCTCTTTATGGCTTTTAGTCTTCTGCCTAATTTTATCAGACTTGTGAAGTTTCCACTGTGAGTCCTCAAGTGAGATTTATTTCTTAACATGAGGGACTCAATATGTTGTGTAGCACCTGATCTTATATCGACTTCCATCTTTGCTATATCAAGTGAATACCTGATGATTTCCCCTAAAATTAGCATGTTACCGAATGATGCATGGTAAAGTGAGGTAAAATAAAATGATTTACAAAAACGCATGCACGGCATGAGAATGCAAAGACATTATTATGTTTTTTTTTTTTTTGAAATAGAATGAACAGTGTGAGGGTTATAGGAATACACATTTCTCCCTTCGTGCCCTATCAAAGGTTGAATGACTTAAGGTTCTAAGGCCAAATATATGCACTCACAAGGATAGCTTCCTAATGCTTAAATCAGGCCACCAGAGCTATGGCTCTTTTCACTGTCTCTCCACAACAGTCAGAGTAATCAACTAGATGTGGAGACACAAATGATAGAACAAACTCTGGCTGGGGTTCTCACGATAGCCAGACAGGAAGTACATCCCAGAGTGACACCGCTACACAACCCCTCTAATTCTAAGTTGCGCTCAGACCCGGGTATAGGGCCTCACTCATGATATGCATATTGTGTGTGTGTGAAGGGAGAATGCAATTGTACACCCCAAACCCTCACCTGCAAAACAACCAGAAGATTCCCAGGCAGATATAACATGTTTTCTATCCTAGGGTTCAATATAATCAAAACAAACACACATACAATTATGACAAATATCAAATAAAAGATAAAGAAAAAAGGAGAAGAAAAACACAAAGAAAAACCACATTGAATTCGCACATCTAATTAAATGGCCTGACTCTCTGGCAGTCCCCAGCGGAGTCGCCATCTGTCGCAACCGGAATCGCGACGGGACGACGATCCGAAAAGAAACGGTTTTTGAAAAGAGATTTTGGAGTCGCCACCATAGTTTATTCTGGAAAACTACGGAAAAAACCATAAAATGATAAGGCATGGTCAATTTGAACCAGATTCTTGGTTCGGGAGTCGGTTACGTGTAGGGAAGGTACTAGCACCCTACGACGCCTGCCCTAAGGCAGTACCTTTAACTAAATGTGCGAATATGGATGTGGTTTTCAAAATGTTTAACTTTCCCTTAAAATAAAACTCTAAAGAAACAAACAATATTTTTTAGCTTTTTGGGCCCGACAAGGATTGACCTTGCTCCTACGTATTCTCATTTAGAATGAGAAATCAGGGTTCCGTAGTTCTTTTAGAAAACTGCTTGAAAATTTGTTTGGAAATTGTTTGAGAATTTGATTATGGATAATTTGGATTTCGGATTTTTGGGGAAATGAACCTGACAAGGACTGGCCTTGCTCCTACGTATCTCCACTTTTGATGGAGAATCAAGGATCACGTAGTTCTGGCAAGGCGATATTGTTTGTAATTTTGAAAAAGGCATGTTTTTTAGTTTTTGAGGATTTTTATATTTTTTTGGTATTTTTGTTGTAATATTTATATTTTTTGCGTAATGAGTACTAGGCTGATGCATACGATCGCACGAGCACCCACACGGCTTTTTCCTTTTATTGTTTTGCGTAATGAGTACTAGGCTGATGCGTACGATCGCACGAGCACTCACACGGCTTTTTCCTTTTATTGTTTTACGTAATGAGTACTAGGCTGATGCGTACGATCGCACGAGCACTCACACGACTTTTCCTCTTATTGTTTTGCGTAATGAGTACTAGGCTGATGCGTACGATCGCACGAGCACTCACACGACTTTTCCTCTTATTGTTTTGCGTAATGAGTACTAGGCTGATGCGTACGATCGCACGAGCACTCACACGGCTTTTTATTTATTTTATATTTGGGTAATAAGTACTAGGCTGATGCATACGATCGCACGAGTACTCATACCGATATTTATTACATTAAATGCTTTTTTTAAAGTTTTTATAAATTTTTTTATTATTTACAATTTTTTTATAATTTTTATACAAACAACACAAATAAGTTTACTATAAATAAAACAAAAGGGTAAGGGTTACTGTACAAAGGGTTACATTTAATAAAAAAACATAAAAATAAAGCAAGAAAACAAACCCAAAACGAATAGGGGTGTAGAGATAAAAATCGGGGGTGACGTGGGGAGTAAAGTTGAGGCTCCTTAGCAGAAAGGCATAAGCCCAAAATGGACAGGGGTGCAGGGATATAATCCAGGGGTGCAGAAAGGGAAATATTTTATTATCATTAATATTTTTAAACAGAAACATTCCCTTACTTTCTCTCATTTTCCGCTTCAAACAAATCCTTTCCCAGCCAAAGAACACCACCTCTGCACACTGCCAACTCTAACGACCAGCTGCCGCGAGTCACCTTTGCTCACCGCGAGCCATGGCGTCAGATCTTTTCTCTTACTCCTCTTCTTCGTGCGCAAGGGAGATGATCATCTCCTTCCCGTGTCGGCAGTCAATCGGTCAACAACAGAGGCAGTTAAAAGTGACGGTGATATGGAGTTTCACGGATGGTATGGATTTGGTTGCGAGTTTTGGCGCTCAAGAAAACATGAGAGTGTTCGGTGGTTGAGGAGATGGGTGTCTCACGAAGGTGTTTTGGGAGGTTGATGATGACCAGTGAATGTGGGGAGAGGAATAGAGGTTCACGGCAGCAAAGAGGGTTGAGGATGATGTGACGAAGATGACTCGAAGGAACCGAAGATGAAGGCTGGGGAAGATGTGGGGTTCGAAGGGAGTGTGATGCGGTATCTATGAGAGTTTCTCGGTGGCGGTAGCGGTGGTGACAGTGAGGAGGATACGAGCTCGCGGTGAAGAGTGTTACTGTTACATTGGTTGCTGAAATGCTACAGGGTGGTTGATGAACGAACTCTAGTGAAGGAGATGAATGGGAAACTGGTTGAAGATTGGATGGTTACGGTCGAAGAGTAGCTGAGGGATCTCCAGTGAGTAGTGTGTGATAGGTGGGAAGATACAGGTTATGGGTGAGATGATCAAGGGAGGGCAAAGGGAGTTTGTCAGTATGCGTACGAGGGAGGATGATGAAGGTGATCTTCCCCACTAGCCGTGGGTGTGTTTGATGGATGAAGATTGGTCAGAAGTTGGAGTTCGGCCGTGAGGTGTTTTTGAAGGGATGAAGATTCAGTGTTGGAGGTATAGGCCGTGAGGTGAGGATGAAGAAGCAAAGGGAGTCAGTGCCCCCCAGGTGTTGGAGATGATGGAAAAGAAGTTGAATATGTTGGCCGAATGGTAACAATGAAGATGGTGGGCTGGGGTGGTGAATATGGGAGCTTGGCCATACGCGTTAGTAGTGGAAGGCATGTACAAGTATTCCAGATGGTTGGGTGCAGTGATTATTCGGTATCAGACATACGCAAACATTCACAACAGGCATCCATCTAACAGTAACACATGCAAATTTAACTCATGCAAATTTAGCATCAACTGAGACATGTTCAAGTTCAAATATCCAAACTCAGTTAATCAAAAAGTGGAAGACATTACTTACCTCTTGAAGCTTGGTTCACTCTTTGCTATCCCCGTGCGTCCGATCTCCTCTTCCTCTCTTTGGTTGGCTCTCTTTTTTAACAAGGTGTTCCTTCCCCAGTTCTCGAAGTGATGTCTCTGTTCCTTACTCTTGAAGCTTCCTTTTGTTTCTTCTGCTCTTCGTAGCCTCTTTCAGGTGTTGTGTCCTCCTCCTTTTTGCTGCCGTGTCACACTGGTAATACCTCTTCCCCCCAGTTCAGCGGAACTCTCCCCCCTCTGAATGCGATGGTGTCCGTGAGAATGAAGAAAAAGGGTGTATGGTCGTGGGGTCGGTTATGGGAGGTGAATGAAGAATGGTCAGAGGTGTAACGATGATTTGGTGAGGGAGTGGGGATGAAAATGACGGTGAAGTCCCGTCGGTGTGAGGTGTTGGCAGTGGTAGACGGGAGGAGTGTATAGCCGTGATGAGGGAGGGCGTCGGGTGGTTTCTTGGTGGTAGTGGTGGTGTTCGAGATGAATATGCAGAGGTGATGATGCTGGAGGTTGAGTCTGGTTTGAAGAGGATGATAAGTGTTGAGAGGGAAGAAGATGGGTGATGGAGAATGGAGATCTGAGGTGGCGAAATGATCACGGTGGAGGAGGAGGAGATGAAGACCAGTAGCGGTGTTTGGTCCCCGCGGTTGGTAATGAATGAAGAGTTTTTTTTTGGTTCAGAGATGAATGATGGATGATGGGTTGGAGGCCATGGGCGTTGGAGATGAAAATGGAGAAGATGAAGGGGTTCCGTGAGTTGTTGGCTGTGTGGGCCTCTGGATCCAGATGATGATGTTGATGAGTATCCGGGTTATAGGTCCAGTGAAAGTGATGATGTTGGTCGGAGGTATTAGGGATGAATATACGGTAGGTTGAAAAATGGGTTCCAGGCAATGTGTATTGGTGATTAAAGAATGAAGAGAAGGTGAAATCAGTTTCCCCAGGTCCTGGAGATAATTCCCGAGAGGTCCAGAGTGCGGGCCGTGTTTAAGGTATTGGCGTTCAAGATGGATATGCAGAGGTGGTGATGATCTTGGCTGTGTGCAAAATGGAGGATCCCCCCCTGTAGTGAGTGCTGGCCCCGTCGTTATGAGATGTTTTTTTTTCTTTTTCTAGGGTCGCCCTGATAGTGGGTGAATATGGGTGAAAAAAAATGATGACTGAGTGAGGGAATAAGGATGAAAATGATGGTGATTCAGATGCCAAATGGAATCAGTACAGGTGCCAGATGGGGGCTCGTGGGAGACCAACTCAGGTGGAAATCCAGAACCCTTGCCATTTTTTATTCATGGAAATTCTCCTTCATAATTCTTTATCATTTCGCAGAGCATCTTCTTCCCAAAAGGGCTTCTCCATGTGCGCTGTAAATGTGCTACCAACATGCACTTCCATTTCAAAACATATTCTCTGAACACTCCACTCATCATCATCATGTGCTTCCAGTTTTTCTTGTATCAATGTCGTGACCTCCTGCTCCACTCATTCCCATCATGTTTTTGCTGACCAAAATTCTGCTCCACCACTCTGCCCATGTGAAAACTGAAAATGCCACGAGCTTCTCTTCAATTTTATTATTCAACTCAGATGCCCGTGCCTCCAATTGTGTCTGCTTCCAGCCATGCATCTATCTTTCAAAAGCGAAAGCCAGCCAAAAAAAAAAAAATACTCTCTTCTTGCAGGAACCCATACTGTCAGTAGCTATTCGGATGATTAATGGCGGACAGCGGCAGATGAAGGTGGGAATTCTCGGTGGAAAACTCAGACCAAATTTAAAGTGCAGCCACCACTACTGCTTTTGGACACATCGGTCAACGCGGAAAACGGGCGACCGTGCACATGAAATGAACGAACGTTCAGACCGAACGTTCACGAGGTAAAAATCCTGATCCAGGTCGAACGTGCACGCTTAAGAGTTATAAATTAAAGGACGAGCGCCCCCAATGATCAATCCAACAAGACTGGACGCTCGTGACATACAAACGAACGTTCGTTCAATTTACATGACCGAACGCTATAACCATAAAAAAGACATCCACCCCTGCTTTCCGAAGCTCGTTCATTACACTGAAAACGAACGACCGTTAATAACGCTCCGTTCACACGGAAGCCTCCGATCTAGGTCGAACGTGCACGCTTACGTTAATAAGACTAAATGGCCGAACATTCAAATATCAAATCTCATCAAGAGCGAACGTGATCAGTAAACCTGAGAGGCTGACCGTTTAAGATTCAACACAAACTAAGACCGAACGCTTCAACAGCATCAAGGCCGAACGTTCACTTCAGAATAAAGACCGAACGGACAACTGAGAGTAAGCATACCGAACGAGCGTTCACATGATGTGACTGAACGCTATTCTGCTGAGCACTGTTTGCTGATCGAACCATACTAGGCCGAACGTTCAAATACCGAACGCTAAAGAGAAACACAATGGAGACCGAGCGTTCGAATGAGAATAACATCACTAAGACCGAACGTTCAATTGAAAACCGAACGTTCACTAAAACCCTATGACCGAACGGTTGAAGATGACAAATGACGAACGTCCTATCAAACTAAATGACCGAACGGTTGAGCACAAGCGGGCGAGCGTCATTAAGACGGATGGTATAGTACGATCGGTTTCATGCAGTTGAAGGAACCGAACGCAATCAGAGGAGGACGAACGTTTGAAAGTTGGAACGATCAGGACGAGCGTTTGGGACCGAGAAATGCCGAACGTCCTCCCTTCCTCTTTTCATTTTTTTTTCATTATTTTTATTTTATTAATTATTATTTTATTTTTTTTATTTTTTATTATTATTATTACCCTTTTTGTTTGTTGTTTTTTTTTTTTTGATGATAATAAAATTATTAATCAACCCGGACGAAATTGAGTGTTGACACTTGGCATGACTCTCGACATTAAGGAGGAGGTCGAAGGCTTTGTTGTGGCCTTCCTACATATAGTTGGTGTCATTTACTTAGGCACTAGTGCAGAACTCACTAGTAGCGACAAATGCACATGTCTTATTGAGGGAGCATCTTTAGATTCTGTGTAAGACAACATAGTTTAAGATATTGTTGAATTGTACTGTGAAGGATTTCCACAAATAATAGTTTATTGTATTGCACCAATAGCAACCTTTTTGTGGCATCTTTGACTTTTCACATGAATAAAATTTTGGCATATATTGGTATGATAACGTTTTATCCTAATGGATGCAAATACAAATCTATTTTCTTTATGATCACAAATTGGACTTGCAATCTTTATTAAGATTAGTGATGTCAAAGCAAAAAGAAAAAAAATAATTTAAAATGATTGTTTACAAATATTCAATAAAATATTAAAATTTTGATTATAAATATTCATGATAACATAAGTGAGATGATTATTAATAGTATGAACTATCTTTATAATATAAAATGTAGATATAAGATACATTTTTATCTAGGTTTCGTTATGGATGCTAAATATTCTTATTAAAATTAAATGAAGTATACTTGTAAGGACTTTAAAACTTAAAACAATAAAAAAGATTTTGTAAGTATAAGAATAAAAATAAATATTAAGTTAAATTACTTTTTTGGTAATTAGGGTATTTATAAATTTTAATAAATTCACTAATATAACATCAAATAAAATAAATTCAAGATATAATAACTAAATTTTATTTATTATAACCTATATCCTGATTATATTATGATAAAGATTATCTTTTCCTAATCTTAAGGATTGCACACTTAATTTTATTTTTATTGTACTATTTTAAACCTAACCATAATAATATATTTTAAGAAAATATATACAATTATTATTATATAATCTTTTAGATTAACATCTATTTTTTTAAGCAACACTTTCTATCCAAAATCATGGAAAAAGTTAGAAAGAAAAAGAATATAATAAAATCCATGATTTTTTAAATTCTTTTCATGATTCTTCTTTCCTAACAAAAAGATATATTAAAAATGAGTTATTGATATTCCCTTTTCTATTATTTCATTTGTAATTAACAAATAGGATAAATAAATTTTTTATCTTTACCAATGTCAAAGAACTTTGGTTATATATATATATATATATATATATATATATATATATATATATATATATATATATATATAATATATATATATATATTGTCACAAATGCAATTGAAAATGAATAAAGACGAGAGACATGCTCAGAAAAACTTTTTCGGGCTTTTTGCTAAAAAAAAATTTCTATCAAAAAACTATCTTGTTTAAGACTTGTAAGTTTAAATCTGAACTTATGTTAAGTTGTGAAGACTATGTTGTTTAAGGTTTGTCAATTTGAAACCATACATTTCTTGAATCGAAATAAAGTTTTGATTATTGATATCAGATGTCAAATTCAAATTTTTTTTACTACTTGTAATACCCTAAAAATATTTGAGGTGTTAAACACGAGCCTATTCCTAATCTAATATTGAGCACTCTCTCAAACAAATAGCTTTGACATGAACCTCTATAAACAACTTCTTTCACATCATCATCACAACTTTGCTTTCAGAGTCCATGAGCTTTTCTTCACTAAAACTTGCCCTATCCTCCAAATAATTGACATCATAATAATCGCTAATATTTTCAGAGTCCATTCCTCGTAATTTTTCTTGGCATGACTCTCGACATTAAGGAGGAGGTCGAAGGCTTTGTTGTGGCCTTTCTACATATAGTTGGTGTCATGTACTTAGACAATAGTGCAGAACCCACTGGTAGCGACAAATGAACATGTCTTATTGAGGGAGCATCTTTAGATTGTGTGTAAGACAACATAGTTTAATAAATTGTTGAATTGTACCGTGAAGGATTTCCATAAATAATAGTTTATTGTATTGCACCAATAGCAAAATTTTTGTGGCATCTTTGACTTTTCACATGAATTAAAGTTTGGCATATATTGATATGATAATGTTTTATCCTAAAACTCCAATAATTGATGTAAATACAAATCTAATTTCCTTATGATCACAAATTCAACATGCAATCCTTATTAAGATTGGTGATGTCAAAGCAAAAAGAAAAAAATAATTTTAAATGATTGTTTACAAATATTCAATAAAATATTAAAATTTTGATTATAAATCTTCATGATAGCATAAGTTATATGATTATTAATAGTATGAACTATCTTTATAATATAAAATGTAGATATAAGATAATTTTTTATTTAAGTTTCACTCAAATATTTTTATTGAATTGAATAAAGTATACTTGTAAGGACTTTTAGACTTAAAACAATAGAAAAGATTTTGTAAGTATAAGAATAAAAATAAATATTAAGTTAAATTACTTTTTTGTAATTAGGGTATTTATAAATTTTAGTAAATTCACTAATATAACATCAAATAAAATAAATTCAAGATATGATAACTGAATTTGATTTATTATAACCTATATCCTGATTATATTATGATAAAGATTATCTTTTCCTAATCTAAGGATTTCACACTTAATTTTATTTTTATTATACAATTTTAAACCTAACCATAATAATATATTTTAAGAAAAGACATACAATTATTATTATGTAATCTTTTAGATTAACATCTATTTTTTAAGCAACACTTTCTATCAAAAATCATGGAAAAAGTTAGAAAGAAAAAGAATATAATAAAATCCATGATTTTTTAACTTCTATTCATGATTCTTCTATCCTAACAAAAAGATATATTAAAAATGAGTCATTGATATTTCCTTTTCTATTATTTCATTTGTAATTAACAAATAGGATAAATAATTTTTTTTTATCTTTTGCCAATGTCAAAGAACTTCGGTTATATATATATAAATATATATATATATATATATATATATATATATATATATATATATATATATATTTATATATTAGTGAAAAGATATTTCTCTTAAAATAATAAAAAATAAAAAAATAAAATTTTAGTAATTATTAAAGCAAAAAATGTTATTAAATTTATATGTATTAAAAATAATTATAAAATAAACATTTTAAAATTTTTATTTCAAAAAATATTAGGGATAATTAATTGAATTAAAAAATAATTATAAAATAAATATCTTTAAGAATGTTATCATAAATAAGTTTTTTTATTAGAGATTGTTAATTAAATTCAAAAAGTAGTTATAGAATTTGAAAGATTAAATAATTAATAAAGTAGGTTATATCAATAAATTCATAATAAAATGTGTATATGCTATTAACTGAGCATTTAACACATGAGATCTGTGTATGTTTGGAAGAATTCTTTCTTTATATATGACTTTAGATAATAAAAATATATAATAATATAAACACATTAGATATTTTAATATACTAATATATAAAAAACTTATATGACACCTGAAAAAAATGAAAATAAATTATTTTTTCTTGTCCTTTCTTTTAATTACAATGTTTTTGTTCCAAAATATATGAAGAAAAATATGCAGAAAAGCAGATAATATAGGAAGTCCAGAAGAACAGAGGGCTGAGAAAATAAGAGTGCAAAATTTAGACTATGTTTGTTTGAGCTTATTCATTTTGATTGAGTAAAATAAATTTAAGATTGATTTTATGTTTGTATGAAGTGATTTGAAAACAAAAGCACCGAAAGATTTGCAAGATTATTATCTACTTTTATATCTATATATTAAAAAAGATTTTTAAGAATTTAAACCTTTTTACTATATTATCATGCAATTTTTAAATAATTTATTGACAATGTTTTTTTCTTGGTTTAATAATAAAATAATAATAATAATAAATAATGAATAAAATATCTTTTTTAAAATTAAGTCATAAATAAAATTATATTTTCAAAAATTTATTTTATTTTATTAAATTACAATTCTTTTACATTTTTTAAACTATAACATTAATATATCAGACATTGCTTTCAATTTACAAAATTATAACCTTTTATATTTTAAAATATAATTTTAATAATTATTTTTATTTTTTTTCTTTTTATAAATATTTTTATAATTAATATAACATTAATAATAATTATTTTATATTATGGATTTTGATAATTTTTAATTTATATATTAGTTAAAGATTTGTTTATCTGTTAGATAGATTTGATAATAAATCCTAACTAATTTATACAAATTGTACCTTTAAATATATTTGTCTACACTCTTTTACACAAATTTTTCTTTTGAATCTTACCTCAAAATTCTGTAAAAAAAATTAATTCACACTCAAACATGAGTCACCGGCAAATGGACCTGAGTCACCGGCAAATGGACCGCGACGACGAGGATGCCTATTACATGGAAGACGAGCTGGTCGCGGACTTCGACGAGGAGAATGACCGCCTGGGACGCGGTGGAGGCAGCAGGAAGCGCAGAAGATCTGGTTTCATTGCTGAGGAGGTAGATGGGGACGATGAGGAGGAGGATGACGATGATGAGGATTTTGATGCCCGAGGCGGTCACAGGCGGCAATACAAGAAGGTTTCCGCTTCTAAATTTTTTGACGAGGAGGCCGTGGTGGATAGCGATGAGGAAGAGGTGGTGGATAGCGATGAGGAAGAGGGCGAAGACAGTGTGTATTTTTTCTCTTTTTTCTCTGCAAATTTTTGTTTGTAATTTGGATGATTGGATATGAACTCGGGATGTACAAAATTAGGATTGGAACTTTGGATTTATGGTTTTAAACTTGATTAGGCATATGTTATTCAATCCCTTCCTGACGGATCGATAGTATGGATTGTCTGCTATTCAAATCAATGTTTTGAATCATATTTGATTGAGGACCAGGAGAAAACTGGATATGGAAGGAGCTATTGCAATAAATTGTGTTTAATTGAATGTACTGTGAATGGAAGGTTACTTTTGTTGAGGTGATTTTTTAATAGTTATGAGTATGAAATAATGTATTCTTGTGGTGGTTTTTCCAGAGGAATTAGAAGATTAAGACTATTTTTTCACTTGAAGAAACTGAGAATCAATTTTGTTATTTATGGTTTTGCTTGTGATAGAACATCAAATTTGAACTGAAAACATTCATTGAAAGAAGATGAAATTATTTACTGCAGTGATGGTTTTCTGTGTGCATGTAGTATTTTATATCCTCAAACTTAACAGAACAGTAAATTTGCACTTTATACTCTATCTTTGTGTAAAATATATCTATTAGTTATGTAGACAAGTTAACAACTGTTGAAATATCCAGACTTCATAGTTGATGGTGGAGCCGATCTACTAGAAGAAGATGATGTGATAGGAGGCTAAAGGTGTATGTGAGAAGAAACAGACAGGAGAAGTAGTTAGTTAGTTAGTGGGTCAGTAGCCTAACTGTTTTATCAGTTAGGAAGGGTGATGTATCTGTTAGGAGGTCAAACTTGTATAAATAGCTAGAGAGGAGAAGGAGAGGGACTTTTTGTAAATTCTTGTATCTGAATCAGACTTGCAGTCTGCTTGGGGGAGGTTAGGCTCCCACATTCCTATATTCTTGTATTGTTTCTTGTTCTCTATAAATCAGAGGAGGTTATTCAGTATTATGGTGGATTCTGTGTGAGTTAAAGTGTGGGAAGAGTATAGGTTTCATTACTCGAGACCTATCATTTGGTCCGACCTGCCGGATCCAAACGAATTGGAGAAAACGCGAAGATGGAGAATGTGACTGAGGCAAGGCTTGAAGCCATTGAGATTACGATGGAGGGGATGAAGGCTGAATTGGCGGCGGTACGAAGGGACCTTCAACAAATAATGAGGATTTTGGGAACGCAAGGCCATCACGGTCCTCAGGCGGAAGGGAGTTCAGAAGATAGCTCCGTCAACGATAATCAGCATAGGGGACCCAGAGTGATTGGAGTGGGCGAAAATGGTGGAAAAGGGGAAGAACAGAAACCGTGGAGGAAGAGGGTAGAGTTACCGACCTTTGAAGGAGAGGAGCCACTCAGTTGGCTCAATCGGGCAGAAAGATTCTTTGACATACAGAAAGTAACGGACGACGAAGAAAAGGTGGAACTCGCATATGTGAGCATGGAGGGGAGTGCGGCGTACTGGTTTACGTTTTGGAAAGAGAAGGCTCGAAATCGATCGTGGGATGGCCTGAAGGCGGCCATGATTAATCGCTTTGGGAAGGGATTCAGAGGCACGGTGTTCGAGCGATTGGCCACTCTACGGCAAGAAGGCACGATGGAAGAATTTGTTCGGAGTTTCGAAACGTTGATGGGACAGACGAAAGGGGTACCGGAGGAACAGGTGTTAGGGTATTTCTTGGTTGGGTTACGGGAAGACGTGAAGGGACCGGTGCGAATTCAGAATCCTTCTGAATTAATGGAAGCGATGAGGATAGCAAGGGATGTGCAAGACGCGGCGCTGCGAGTTCAAGGATGGCAAGCAGATGGGTCTAAGACGAACCCATACGTTATGCGACCAATCGGAAATGTGACGCGAACGGAGCTGGTGAGAACTGTGACGACCCAAGTAGTGAAAACGGAGGGTGGAGGAGGCGCGAGAAGAGAGGGAGTGGCATCGAACATGGTGACGAGAGGGAGCGTCGCGACGGCCGGTGACGGTCGAGCCAGGGCGGTCCGTAACTTGCCTTATCCTGAGTTCCTTAAGAGGCGAGAAGAGGGTAGGTGTTATCGATGTGGAGGGCCCTTTGCCCCCGGCCACCGGTGCACCGAGAAGAGCCTCAGAGTGTTGCTATTGGCGGAGGACGAAGACGAAGGAGAGACGGAGGTGATTGACGATACAGGGGAGAAGACGATGGAGTTATCGGCGTTTTCTGCTGAGGGGTGGAACGGTCCGAGAACTTTGAAGCTGATGGGAACGATAGGTGAACGGAGGGTGGTGGTGTTGATCGACAGTGGCGCCAGTCACAATTATATCAGTCGGAAGGTGATGGAGGAATTGGGATTGACTGTGACGGACACTCCGGCATACTGCGTAAGCTTGGGTGATGGCCATCGGAGGGAGGCGCGTGGTCGGTGTGACAAGGTAACAGTGCAGTTGGGGGAAGTCGACGTGGAAGAAGATTTTTACGTCTTCGATTTAGGAGGGGTGGACGTAATTTTGGGAGTTGCATGGCTGGCCACATTAGGAGAAGTGAGTAGTAACTGGACCAACAGGTATCCAGCTAAAGGAGGGCCATAACTCTATAAATGTAAGGCCTTACAGGTATCCTCACCTCCTCAAAAGTGAAATTGAAAAGCAGGTTGAAGAAATGTTGAGATCTGGAATCATCCGTCCCAGCACAAGTCCATTTTCGAGCCCAGTTATATTAGTGAAAAAAAAAGATGGAAGTTGGCGTTTTTGTGTGGATTATAGGGCGTTAAACAAGGCGACAATACCGGATAAATTTCCCATACCAGTGATAGAGGAATTATTGGATGAACTCACGGGTGCCAGGTACTTTTCTAAGATTGATCTCAAGTCCGGGTATCATCAGATATGTATGGAGGAAGAAGACGTGGCTAAAACTGCATTTCGCACCCACCAAGGACATTATGAGTTTCTCGTGATGCCCTTTGGCCTCATGAATGCCCCGGCAACTTTCCAAAGTACCATGAACAACTTATTGCGGCCCTATTTGAGGAAGTGGGTTTTAGTATTTTTTGATGATATCCTCATTTACAGCCCCAGCTGGGAGGATCATTTGAAGCAGCTGAATCTGGTGATGCAAACGCTGGTACGGGATGGATGGGTGGCAAATCAAAAGAAGTGTGAGTTCGGGAGAAGAAAAATTCGTTACCTGGGCCATCAAATTTCAGAAGGAGGGGTGGAGATGGATGATGAGAAGGTAAAGGCCGTAAGAGAGTGGGAAGAACCCAGAAATTTGAAGGCGTTGAGAGGGTTTTTGGGCTTAACCGGATACTACAGGAGGTTTGTGGAGGGGTATGGCAAATTGGCCAAACCATTGACTGACCTATTGAAGAAAGGCAAATTTGAATGGAACGAAGGGGCGAGAGAAGCGATGAAGCAGCTGAAAAATGCGATGACTGCTGCACCTGTTTTGACTCTACCAGATTTTTCCCAGGATTTTCATATTGAGTGTGACGCGTCGGGAAGATGAGTTGGGGCTGTGCTGACTCAAAATAAGAAGCCAATTGCGTTTTACAGCAAGGCTTTATCCGAGGGAAACCTCAGCAAATCCATTTATGAGAAGGAGTTGATGGCCTTGGTCTTGGCCATTCAACATTGGAGGCCATATTTGGTCGGGCGGAGGTTCACGGTGCATACAGACCAAAGAAGTTTGAAATATTTGATGGAGCAAATGATCACTACACAGAGTCAGCAAAATTGGATGGCAAAATTGATGGGGTATGATTTTGAGGTGGTATATAAAAAAGGAAGTACAAACAGGGCAGCTGATGCCCTTTCGAGGAAGAATGAAGGAGAGCTGGAGGGGAAAGAGTTGAGGGCGATATCCAGGCTTTTTTGGCCAGATTTTGAAGAGGTTGTCAAGGAAGTAGAGGAGGATGCAGAGTTACAAAAGGTGATTGCTGACTTGAAACGAGATCCCAATTCACATGTGCCATATACGTTGGAAAATGAACGTTTACATTACAAGGGTCGATTGGTACTGTCGGCCAAGTCAGTTTGGATTCCAAAATTGCTGGGTGAGTTTCATGTAACAAAAATGGGGGACACTCGGGAATTTATAGGACTTATAGAAGAATAGCTCAGTCACTGTATTGGATGGGCATGAAGAAGATGATAACAGAGTTTGTAACCAGCTGTGTGGTGTGTCAGCAGCATAAGTATCAAACATCATCACCACAAGGGTTGCTGCAACCCTTACCCATTCCTCAGGCAATATGGGAAGAAATCAGCTTGGATTTTATTGTGAGACTGCCTAAGTCACAAGGATATGATGCAATCATGGTGGTCGTAGATAGATTGAGCAAGTACGCTCATTTCATGGCACTAAAACACCCATATTCAGCAAAGACCGTGGCGGATGTGTTTACCAAAGAGGTTGTAAGATTGAATGGGATACTAGCTTCTATGGTGAGTGACCGAGACCCTTTATTTTTGAGTATTTTTTGGAGAGAGTTGTTTAAAAAACAAGGGACACAGCTCAAGATGAGCACAGCATATCATCCGGAAACGGATGGGCAGACAGAGGTTGTGAATCGCATAGTGGAGGGATACTTGCGTTGTTTTTGTTCTGAACAACCCAAGAGTTGGTATTTGATGTTGCCTTGGGCAGAGTTTTGGTACAATACGAGTTATCAGGGGGCAGCCAGGTGTACCCCATTTGAGATAGTGTATGGCAGGCCTCCTCCTTCTTTCAGCCGTTTCATTCCAGGAGAAACTCCAGTTGAAGCAGTAGCTCAAGATTTGATGACCAGAGATGAGGCTCTCAAGCAGCTAAAATACCATTTGAGTCGTGCTCAAGATTTGATGGCACAGCAAGCGAATAAAAAGAGAAGGGAAGTTGATATAAAAGTGGGAGATTGGGTCTATCTGAAAATCAGGCCACACCGACAGCTTTCAATGCCAACCAGGTTGCATCCCAAACTTTCTGCACGGTATTTTGGGTCGTTCAAGGTACTGCAACAGGTGGGAAATGTAGCGTTTAGATTGGAATTACCTGAGTCAGCAAAGATACATTCGGTGTTTCACGCATCACAATTAAAGAAGGCAGTGGGGGATCGAAAAGTAGAAAAGGCTCTGCCCGAAGAGTTGCAAGCAGAGGGACCTGCTTTTTGGCCAGCAAAAATTCTGCAACAGAGGCAGATACAGCAGGATGGGGAGTCAATTCAGCAAGTATTAATAGAATGGCAGGCTGGAGGTGAAGAAGGAGCAACTTGGGAAGATCTAGCCACAATCAAAGATCAGTTTCCAGACTTCAACCTTGAGGACAAGGTTGAGAGTGGGGGGGGAGTAATGATAGGAGGCTAAAGGTGTATGTGAGAAGAAACAGACAGGAGAAGTAGTTAGTTAGTTAGTGGGTCAGTAGCCTAACTGTTTTATCAGTTAGGAAGGGTGATGTATCTGTTAGGAGGTCAAACTTGTATAAATAGCTAGAGAGGAGAAGGATAGGGACTTTTTGTAAATTCTTGTATCTGAATCAGACTTGCAGTCTGCTTGGGGGAGGTTAGGCTCCCACATTCCTATATTCTTGTATTGTTTCTTGTTCTCTATAAATCAGAGGAGGTTATTCAGTATTATGGTGGATTCTGTGTGAGTTAAAGTGTGGGAAGAGTATAGGTTTCATTACTCGAGACCTATCAGATGCGGAATAGGCTAATGCTGTCACATCACCAAGAAGATCATGAAGATCTTGAAGCTGTGGCCAGAAGCATCCAGGAACGTTATGGAAGGCGCCTAAAGGATTATGATGAAGAAACAACATATGTAGAACAACAAGCTCTTTTGCCGTCTGTGAGAGATCCGAAGCTTTGGATGGTCAAATGTGCAGTATGTCCATAACGTTTTTGTGTGTAAATGTCCCTTTTTCTTGCTACATTATTGGAGCATGTCATGTATTCTTTGTTTTCGCATTAGATTGGACGCGAAAGAGAAACAGCCGTTTGCCTCATGCAAAAGTGCATAGATAGAGGATCTGAATTGCAAATAAGATCAGCTTTTGCTCTTGATCATCTCAAAAACTTTATATACGTGGAAGCAGATAAAGAATCCCATGTCAGAGAGGTAATGTCATGCAAAACGTCTGGTTCATAAATAGCCATGTCTGTATGGATTAAATTGTGTTTTTAAATATTATGTATATGCTTCCAGGCTTGCAAAGGTCTACTCAATATATTTGGCCAAAAAATAACTCTTGTCCCAATCAGAGAAATGACTGATGTTCTGTCAGTTGAAAGCAAAGCAATTGATCTTGCTAGAGATACTTGGGTTAGAATGAAGATCGGGACATATAAAGGGGACCTTGCCAAAGTATGTATCACATTTTAGAAAATTCATGATACCCTCCATTTTGTTTTCTGTATTAAGATCAAATGCCTTCTGTAGGTAGTGGATGTTGATAACGTGAGGTAGAGGGTTACTGTCAAATTAATTCCAAGGATAGACCTACAGGCTTTTGCAAATAAATTGGTAAATAAATTGGTAATCGATGTCGTAGTTTTTTGTTAAATTAATGTATACTATTTGTCAGTGTTTAAATTCTTTGGAAGTGTTAGATATATTATATTTTTTATCTTTTAGTTAGTTTGTTATTATTTCTCATTTGTATTTTGGGCTTAGCTCATATTTCTTCTATTATAAATAGAGAACCCTATGTGTATATTTTACACAAGGGAGATTAATCTAAATATAATTTTTCACTATATTCAACATGGTATCAGAACAGGTTCTCTGATCTTCTTCCGAGTCTCTGCTGTCTGCCGGCGGCCGACCGCCATGGCCGCCGGTAGCCCCTAAAATTTCAGTCGGCAGTCAATTTTCTCTTCTTCTCAGTGCAGCCAATCGCCGACCATCGCCGCTTTCCGCTGCAGTCGCTGCTATCGTTGTCGCCGCAACTTTTCGATGCCGCCGCTATCGCCACCGTCGGCCACTGTCACAGTTTCGACGGGTGACCTGCAGATCTGGACCATCTCTTCGAGCGACGGCCAACCACACCGGTTTCGAGAGCCAGTTCTCAGCCACGCAACGCTTCTTTGTGGCCAGTCCGTCGCCGGCCGCCGGTCGCCGTCACAATTTCGACCGGTGACCAACATATTTGAAGCGTCTCCTCGAGTGACGGCCAACCCCGCAGGAGACAAGCACAGACTCCGCTCAACGCGCCTCCACGCGCCGCCTTCTTCTCATCAGATCTCAGGCACGTGTTCTGCACTCGCCGCCTTCCCGGTGTCGGAGTTTCACCGCGACACCTCCATAGCTCTCGTCGGACCTCCCTCTCTCTGTTCAGACCTTCCAGATCAGCCATGGCTGCCATCTTCGTCTGTCTTCGTCTCCGCCGTTGATTGTCTAGGCACCGTTTTCCGCTGTACAGGCACTGTATGCCGCTGTCCAGCAGCCATCGTTTGCCGCTGTCTGGCGCCGTATGCCGCTGTTCGGCGCCGTTTGCCGCTGTCCAGGCGCCGTTTGCCGCTGTCCAGGCACCGTATGCTTCCAACCACTGTAGGCCCCCATCACCTCGTCAGTTAGTGATGGCAGTCCCTGTAGTTTTGTCGCTTCCAGCCACTACTGGCCCCATCAGTCAGTGATGGCAATTTAGTCCCTACAGTTTTATAGCAGTCAACTGCCGCTGCAGTCGCTACCACCTCAGACAGACGTAACTGCTTCAGTTCTTCTTGGGCTAGAGTTTAGCCCGATCTTCTTGCGATACACTGCTAAGTATCACCACTTGAGAGTTGTCCTGCAAAGAATCTTGGACCTCCAATATATCTTTGGATCTTTGATGCCTTTGTTTCAGCATTGTAGCTTAATATTTGGTTTTGTTTTAGTGGTTCAGCAACTGTGATATTTCACATTTCCACCCTTCACACTAAGGGGGAGTACGTTTCCAAGACACTGCAAGTCACATATATATGGGTGTAGTCCCTACAGTTTTGTAAATTTCAGCTACTACTGTTGATCCCGTTACCCATCCATCATTGATGTGGATTTAGTGTAGTCCCTGCAGTTTTGTAGCTCTTAGCTTTCAGCTACCACTGTTGATCCCGTCACTCATTCATCATTGATTGGAAATCAGTCTTTGCAGTTTGTCATTGTCCACCACTGCTCTCCTTCATCCGCTTTTGAGCTTGAAGTTTCACAAGCTGTTGTTAATCCATCTATGTTTGCCTCACACTCTTGAAGACAACAAATCATATAGTTCAACACTGAGTTCATCTATTTCAAGCTTAGTTCATACAATTTGTATGCTCCAGCTTGAGGGGGAGTGTTAGATATATTATATTTTTTATCTTTTAGTTAGTTTGTTATTATTTCTCATTTGTATTTTGGGCTTAGCTCATATTTCTTCTATTATAAATAGAGAACCCTATGTGTATATTTTACACAAGGGAGATTAATCTAAATATAATTTTTCACTATATTCAATTCAACAGGAAGGAATAGCCTGCGTCTACTTTTTTATACATATGACTCCTGTCATGCAGGAAGGCAGGGAGGTTGTGAAAAAGGAGGCTTTTGTTCCTCCTCCTCGATTTATGAACCTTGATGAAGCAAGGTATTACTGGTTCTCTCTATTCTGTGGCTGAAAGTCTTCTGTAGATTGGAAATTTGTTTTTCATCTGATTAAATTTGTTCTTTCTATTCAGGGAACTGCATATCCGTGTGGAGCATAGACGTGACCCATATGGCGAACGTTTTGATGCAATTGGGGGCATGATGTTCAAAGATGTGTCTAGTCTTTCAACTTTGTTTGCGAACAAGAAGAAAAGACACTTTATGAAAGGTGACGCCATCATTGTTGTAAAGGGTGATTTAAAGAACCTTAAGGGAAAGGTAGAGAAGGTGGATGAAGATAACGTCCATATAAGACCAGAAATAAAGGGACTTCCAGTAAGTATGAATATCCCTGTATGGTGCCATTTTTGCATTTCAATGATTAATGATTAATTGGTCATCATCATTTTTTTCAGAAAACTATTGGTATAAATGAAAAGGAACTTCGTAAATATTATGAGCCTGGAGACCACGTTAAAGTAGTTTCTGGTGCTCAAAAAGGGGCTACGGGCATAGTTGTGAAGGTCGAGCAGCATGTCTTGATTTTAATATCTAATACCACAAAAGAGCATGTGAGTTCTGTGGTTTAAAGATTTGTTAATTTCTATTGTCTAATCATATTTACTGCATAAATGATATTAAAATATCCTCTCTTTAGATTCGTGTATTTGCAGATGATGTTGTAGTAAGTTCAGAAGTAACGACTGGAGTTACTAGAATTGGGGACTATGAACTCGGTGATCTTGTATTGCTTGTGTAAGCTTTGCTTGAGATTATTGCATATTCACTTAACCCCTAAGATATAGTTCAATGTTTTCTCATTTCTATTTTCTATTTAATATGTGCAGTAACATGAGCTTTGGTGTCATAATACGTGTAGAAAGTGAAGCATTTCAGGTGAGGGACTCAAGGATTTAAAAAAAATTTATTAAAATTTTGAGTTTGTTATTATATTATTGTCTATTGCTATTTTAGGTTCTAAAGGGGATTCCTGACAGACACGAAGTTGTGCTGGTTAAATTAAGAGAGATCAAATGTAAGATAGATGAGAAAATAAGTGTGCAAGATAGGTATAAGAATACAGTTTCATCAAAGAATGTTGTCCGGATTGTTGATGGTTCCAGTAAAGTGAGATTCTGTCTTTTGGCTAGATTTACCTTTGAAAGATAATATTTTTATATTTATTTATTTGTTTGTTTTTTCTGGCTAGGGGAAACAAGGTCCTGTGGAACACATATATAGAGGAATCTTGTTCATCTTTGATCGCCATCATCTTGAACATGCAGGCTTTATATGTACTAAGGCCCAATCATGTGTGGTAGTGGGGGGTTCACGCTCCAGTGGTGACAGAAATGTAACCAATTTTCCTATTTTATTTTTTGTGAATGTTTTGCTATTGGTTTTAGCACTGTGATAATATTTTGCATAAAAATTCATTCCTTCCTCTAGGGTGATGCCTACTCAAGATTTCCCACTCTTAGAAGCCCAAGTCGTATTCCACCATCCCCAAGGAGGTTTCCTCGTGGAGGGCCAATGGATTGTATGTCTCGTTTTTTTTTCTTCATGTTTTATGTGGAACCAATCTATCAATTTGTTGTACATTTCCTTAAGTAACTTGATTGATGTTAATTTATTTGGATGTGATATAGCTGGAGGGAGACATAGTGATAGCGTCCTCCTCGAGCTAGGTTGGGCTAAAGCGTGAGGATGAAGTTATGGAGGTGGAATTTGTGCGGAAGTAATGGATATGGTGGTGGGTTCACAATATTGGTGAGATTTTGGTGAGTATTTGTGGTAGGATGGAGGTGTTTGATGGATCTCCGGAGAGGTTGGGCCAACTCTAGAGAAGGGTGGTTAGAGGGACCTCATGGGATGCTCTAGCCTTGACTTGAGACAAGATATGTTTGCACACATTTTGGCATAACAGCATTCAAATTCATCAAGTGATTTTACAAGGAAGGAGACCCTTCTATTTATAGAGAAAGGTGTCTCCAAAGTAGACAAGAAACCCTAAAAACTATCCACTCTTAAAGAGACATGTGGCAATCCTCTTTTACAAAGTTTCTCCACTCTTGGGATGCCATGTGGCAATCCACTTTTGTAAAGTCTTCTCCACTCTTAGAGTACCATGTGGTAATCCACTTTTGCAAAGTTCCTCCACTCTTAAAGTGCCATGTGACAATCCACTTTTGCAAAAGCTTTCCACTCTTAGAGTGACATGTGGCAATCCTCTTTAGGAAGAGTTTCTCCACTTGGAAAGTGACACATGGCCACTTCCTTTTTTAAGAAGTGTCTTCACTAAGAGCTTGCCATGTGGCCATCATGTCCCATGGTGGGACACACTCTTTTAAGCTAATATTACAAACCATACAATACTTAGCCCTTAATACAAGGCCTAAAATTAAATACTATACTATTTGACCCTTAATACAAGGTCTAAAATACACACAATTTTACTAAGAACATGTTGATGACTCATGATGATTAGAGCTCGGACCCACCTTTCATAGATGAATCCAACTCTTCTTAAGTATGCTTAACCATGGCTAGGGCATATGCCATCATACCCTCCCTCTTAAAAAGGATTTGTCCTCAAATCTTTAAGTTTCTTCAAAAACCCTCTTCTTCATATTGATCAACTTATGTATCAACAAAACCCTCCGGGGTCAAATAACTTTCTGCAAAAAACAAGAGATAAAGTAAGTGTTATTAGAATAATCAACCCAATTATGTAGTTTCCCTTTAAGTCCCGGCTTATCTTGTGTTGAATGCATATGCATTTGGAGTGACTTCCTTTTTTACCACCAAGTCTCATTTGGTCTTGTCTTTCCAATCTACTAAAGGAAGATGGAAAGAATACCCCTTTTGAATCTTCACACAAGCCTGTGGCCCTTAACATGAAGACTCTTTTGTTGGGACATTCATTGGACATGTGTGTATTGCTTTGACACTCTGAACATTTGATTTTGTATATGTTAGTGTCATCTCTTTCCTTTTCTCTCTTTTTTTTCATTTGTACTTGGTCTGTTTCAACTTGAGATGGAGTGAGAGGATGAAGTACAAACTTTCTGTCTTTATGGTTGAAGGTTATCTCATTGGTACGACCATGATGTATGGTTTCCTTTTCAAAAAGCCAAGGCCTTCCTAACAAGATGTGACAAACTTCCATAGGTACTATGTCACATAGCACACTATCTTCATAATTCCCTATGGAAAACTTAACCTTCACTTGTTGATTAACTATCATGTCTTCACCATCATTAAGCCATTGAAGTTTGTAAGGTTGGGGGTGAGGCAATATAGTTAAGGCTAACTTTTCAACCAACCTAGTGCTACAACAATTGCAACATGAGCCACTATCCACAATAAGAGAACACGTGTTTTCTAAAACTTGACATCTTGTATGAAAGATGTTCTCTCTTTGGGTTTGGACTTGGGGACTAGGTTGATTCTTCAAAACTCTTCTCATCATGAGGAGATCTCCCTCGCATGGGTAGGAATCTTCTCCTTCACTCTCATCCTTACTTGTGCCTTTCTCCTCCTCCTCTTCACTACTATATGAGTCAACATCTCTCAAGATTATGGTCCTTTTAGTGGGGCATTGTGATGCCATATGACCTCTACCTTGACATTTAAAACATTTAATTTCACTAGTACGAGTGTGTAATGATGTTCCCTCCCTTGATCTATCTTTTTCTTTCTCCTTCCATAGATTCCTAGAGGGTTCCTCTTCCATCACTTGCTTGCCTTCCCTCCTATGGTCTTTCTTAACACTAGAGTTAGAGTGGTCAATTTTCAAACCTTTTCTCAAATGTTGTTGCTCAACTTTTATGCAAATTTGTACCAAATCATTGAGATCTTGATAGGGCAACAACTCCACTTTATCTCTAATATCAAGATTAAGACCACTTAGAAATCTAGAAATTGTGGTTCCTTCTTCTTCCCTAATTCCCGCCCTCATCATGTAGAGTTCCATCTTTTGCCTATACTCTTCCACACTCATGGTTCTTTGTTGGAGTCTTTGGAGTTTATCCATAAGCTCTCTATGGTAGTAGGAAGGTATGTGTCTTCTTCTTAGAGCACTCTTCAAGTCATTCCAATATTGGACTTGAGGGGAATTAAAGAGTCTTCTTTCTCTCACTAGGGCAGTCCACCAATACATGGCATTCCCTTGAAAGCTTAAGGTGGCTAGGGAAACTTTCCTTTCCTCTATTATTTGATGACACTCAAAAAGTTGTTCTACTTTCATTTCCCAATCTAGGTATGCCTCAACATCTTCTTTCCCATGGAAATGAGGAAGGTCTAGCCTAATCTCTCTTGGTGGTTGTTCACTCTCCTTTCTATACCTTCTAGGTGGAGGATGTTGGTAGAATTGGGCAGCGGTCCTACTATCTTGTTCAGGGTATGTGTTTTCTGTGGGAGTTTTTGAACTCCTCCTTGAGTGACTCCTACTCCTACTTTTCTTTATCTCTTCTTGGACCTTTTCTTGTTTTTGGGCTAGAACTCTAAGCTCTTCTTCTAAGGTTTCAAGATATTGTTCTCTTTCAACTCTTTCTTTTTCTTTCAAAATGGATTCTTGCTTTTGCCAAAGTTTTAGTGATTTTAGTTCCTTGGCCATTTGTTCTAAATTTGGTTGGGCTTCTTCACTATAATCACTATCAATTTGGTAAGAAGGTTCCTTAGACATTCTTAAAAAAAAATTCAAAATATGTAATGCACACACAAACTTGTATTTCAAAAGTAAATTCCTTTAGAGATTTAAGGAGACAAAATAATCTCAAGTTCACTTCCAGGAAAGAGAGGAGAATCACTAAGGATCACTTAAAATCCAAGTCTTTCCTAGCCAAAGTTTACCTCAAGTTCTCTTGCACCAAACTTCTCAAATGGAATTAGGTTTGATATACAAGTAAACACACAATAAATTATAAGCAGTTAAAGACAACAATTAAACTAGACTATGCGGCCTAATTGGTAAAGTTAGAAGGCACTTTGGAACCTTCAAACTTTAACCAACTAAAAACGTTTTCAATATGGTTTACAAGTCTTTGTTAGGATATGGGATTGAGTATCACAGACTACCCCAAGATACCTAACAAGGTTATGAGTTACAAATCCAAAAGCAATACAATTTTACAACTCAAAAATGCGTAATACAAATAAATAATGTGTGTTCCTCTCTAAAGTGTTTCACTCCTTTTCTTCTTGTCTCTTCCTCAAGGTTTCAAGGTTCAAAGAGGTCTCCGATCACCCAATATACTATGTCCAATTTCGTTTTTCCTCCAAAAAAATATCCTACACCAAATATCAAACCAAATCCGAAAGGTAGGAATCCAAAGAGAATGCAAATCAAGGGCCAATTTGAACAATAGCTCTTCAAAAGGAGTTATGTTGAGACAAAACAAAGAGTAATGAACAAGACAATCAAGAAAATAAAGCTTAAAAACAAAGGCTAGGCACTCAAAAGAATTACCTAAAGAAAGGCACTAGAATAGATGAATAAAACCAAAAACAATTAGAATAGAGAATTATTACTTCTTATCCTTACAAACACTTAGCTAATGGTGCAATGTAGGTAGAGACAATATTTTGTCAAAAGTGTCATGTCCAAGTGTCATGTCCAAGGGTCATGTCCAAGTGTCATGTCAAGGTATTATGTCCAAGTATCATCTCCAAGTGTCATGGTAAAGTCTCATGTCAAAGTCTCAAGTCAAAGTAACTTTTTTTTTTCACTTTTGCTTTTGCTTGTACTTTTACTTTTTTTTTTTTACTTTGGCTTTTTACTTTTGTCTACACTTTTGTTTTTCAACACAAATTAGATCTGGACAATTTGTTTGGGTAGCTCAAAGTTCATGACTAAAAAACAATGGAAGAAATCTTACTAGAATCAAAAATAGAGTATGAAACTCAAAGAAACACAAGAGAAACTTAACTCTAAGAACTTGACAATGATCTAATGACAAGCATGAACTCAAATATGAAAGAAAAAAAAGCACTCAAATGGATGTATATAGTGTAATTTCGAAATCCCAATGGAACATATTTTTTTTATGATTTTTCCAAAGCCCGAACTAAGAGAAAATGACATAAAAATGACTACACATGACTCTAGACAACATGGATGGAATTAAAAATAAAAAAATAACCCAAAAATGACATTAAAACAGAACCAAATATAAGAAGAAAGACTCAAAAAAAATATAAAAGCACACCACAACACATGTATATGGAAACTTAGTGGTAAAAACCGAATGGTTCCGCTAAAGAACAAACTAGAACCATAAAAATAACATATATGGATGTAAACAATGGAAGACAATAAAGAACAACACAATAACAACAAGAAATACACAAAGATAGGTAAAGGACCAAGATACTTAGCTCTTGTAGACCCAAAGCTCTTGATACCAAATGATAGCGTCCTCCTCGAGCTAGGTTGGGCCAAAGCGCGAGGATGAAGCTATGGAGGTGGAATTTGTGCGGAAGTAATGGATATGGTGGTGGGTTCACAATATTGGTGAGATTTTGGTGAGTATTTGTGGTAGGATGGAGGTGTTTGATGGATCTCCGGAGAGGTTGGGCCAACTCTAGAGAAGGGTGGTTAGAGGGACCTCATGGGATGCTCTAGCCTTGACTTGAGACAAGATATGTTTGCACACATTTTGGCATAATAGCATTCAAATTCATCAAGTGATTTTACAAGGAAGGAGACCCTTCTATTTATAGAGAAAGGTGTCTCCAAAGTAGACAAGAAACCCTAAAAACTATCAACTCTTAAAGAGACATGTGGCAATCCTCTTTTACAAAGTTTCTCCACTCTTGGGATGCCATGTGGCAATCCACTTTTGTAAAGTCTTCTCCACTCTTAGAGTACCATGTGGTAATCCACTTTTGCAAAGTTCCTCCACTCTTAAAGTGCCATGTGACAATCCACTTTTGCAAAAGCTTTCCACTCTTAGAGTGACATGTGGCAATCCTCTTTAGGAAGAGTTTCTCCACTTGGAAAGTGACACATGGCCACTTCCTTTTTTAAGAAGTGTCTTCACTAAGAGCTTGCCATGTGGCCATCATGTCCCAAGGTGGGACACACTCTTTTAAGCTAATATTACAAACCATACAATACTTAGCCCTTAATACAAGGCCTAAAATTAAATACTATACTATTTGACCCTTAATACAAGGTTTAAAATACACACAATTTTACTAAGAACATGTTGATGACTCATGATGATTAGAGCTCGGACCCACCTTTCATAGATGAATCCAACTCTTCTTAAGTATGCTTAACCATGGCTAGGGCATATGCCATCACATAGGGGTGGGAGGGGGCATGACGGTTTGGCAGGTACAACTGTTAAAGTGCGTCAGGGTCCATATAAAGGTTATCGTAGTCGTGTTATAGATGATAAAGGCACTTCAGTTCGTGTTGAGCTTGAATCTCAAATGAAGGTTGCAACAGGTACGTCTTTGTGAAGAAAAACCTGTAGTGTATGTATTTTGGTATTTTCATGATTGCTTACTTGGTGATTTGCAGTTGACCGCAACCATATATCTGACGATGTGGCTATAACTCCTTATCGGTGAGTTTTATGTAAATGTAATTTAAGATTCCAAGTATGCAATGGAAGATGTTCAATCCTCTAACTCTTTTGTGTTCTTCCAGTGATACATCTCGCTATGGAATGGGAAGTGAAACCCCAATGCATCCTTCTCGGACTCCCCTACATCCATATATGACTCCAATGGGAGATCCTGGAGGAGGTTTGTTTGATTTTATTGTAATAAGTTTTCATTTAATCATCTGGTAGGATTAACACTCTAACTTCTTTTTTTGACCGATGGTTATATTCGGTTATTGATAAATGTACTACTATTTATAGCAACACCTATTCATGATGGAATGAGGACACCTATGCGTGACCGAGCATGGAATCCATATACTCCAATGAGTCCTCCAAGGTTTGCCCAATTAACATGGTTCCTTTTGAGTTTTATATACTGTTTTGTGATTTTTGTTTCACATAATTTTTGCTTTATTAAAAAGATTTCTTTCTTCCAATTTGTATACCGTAAAAACGATGTCTTAGTTAATGAATTTCCATGTGGACGTTAATGTTCCAAATAGAACCAATTAGAACTAGAGGGTTATAAGGAATTTGTTAGTTAGAAACATTGTTATCTCCATAGAGTCTCCGGCACTATTTAGTTAGTATATATGTGATGTATGAAGTCTGATGGTGAAATATAAAATTAGGTACGACTGGGAAGATGGAAATCCAGGCTCTTGGGGAAGTCCACAGTATCAGGTTAGGAGATTTAGCAAACTTCAGATACTATATGCAACTTCATATTAGGAACTGTGTTTATTTTCTTTTCCCTTTTTGATCTTTTCAACCTGGAAGCCCTCCATCACGACCATATGAAGCCCCGACTCCTGGTGCTGGTTGGGCTAGCACACCCTGTGGAAATTATAGTGAAGCTGAAACACCTCGAGACAGTTCTGCCTGTGGTAGCACTACTTCCTGCCCTTTCAAAAAAACAGTATGTACATTCTTGTCTCTCTTAAAGATGGTTTTTTTTTTTCAAAATTGTTTTTTATTTTGCTGATGTTGATTGAGATGTGAATGTTGGCTTCCAGGTAATTGCTGAAATGAGAAATGGGGGAGTGGATCGTGCTGTTGAATCTACTGGCAGCATCCAGGCTATGGTGAGACCATTCGAACGTGTTCACGATGTACATAAATCATACCTTGCTTGCTCTATTTAGTGCTAAGAAATTTATGTGAAGCTTCTAAGGCTGATTCTTAATTATTTCTTCAGGGTTGGGGTGTTGCTGTACTTGTTGGAGTGCAAAACAAAGATGATGCATTCAAAACTCATCCAGTGAATTTTGTGAACGAGAGGAGTCTTAAGGGTACCTTTTATGGTAACTACAAACCTCGCACTGATCTTCCTTCAGTTGTGGAGAGTACATGAATGGGGTAAGTTTACATATACACACACGCGTGTATATATATTGATTTTTGAGGTATATAAGATCATTCAAATTGATGTCTTATCTGATAATATGACAAAAAAGGAACTGGAGAAATTCATCACTCACACCGTTCCATTCTCAGAAATTAACAAAGCTTTTGATTACATGCTGAAAGGGGAGTCCATCAGATGCATTATCCGTATGGGAGAGTAGAACTGTAAAATAAAGGATGACATAGTTCCTGTGGAGTGACTTTGTTCTCTTTCTGGTTATCAAAAGAAGAAAATAAAGATTATGTATAATTAATCCCTTTTTGGATTATTGAATCTGTGAGAATTTGTCTATGTTTGATTGTAAAGAACGATAGGAGAGGCTTTGATGCTGTTATTGTCTATTTTATGATAAATAAAATGCCTTTTGGTGATGAGTTGTTCTTAGAAATAACTTTCAACTATGATATATTTAAAAAATAAATTACTTCGAGCTGTGCATTTTGATTACTTTGTATCTTCTGGAGCTTGATTGAGTTCTATGGAGAGTATTGCACTGCATTTTGTTTCTGCTTCCTAAAATGCGTATCCAGATGTTTTAATTGTATGTCAGGTGTAATTGTATTCTTCGACAATTCTCTTAAGAAACAAAAAATCTTAGAACAAAATTTTATTTAAAAATAAGAATACATCCTTCGGAAATAAAAAGATAAAATAAGTAAAAGTCTTTTATAATATTATTATTTATTTCTTTACGATGTAGAATAATTGACATACCAAGGAACTACACGCGTATTTTATTTTCATGATATTAATTAATAATTATATAAAATTAATCAATAACAATATTAAGTTTTCCATTTCAATTTGGATAAACCTTATTATAATGTATAATGAGTTATCCACATTAATTTATAATCATTATTAGACAAAAATAATTAAATAAAAGTATTATTTTCATCAAATAAACTAGCATTAAATATGTTTTTCGCCCCTTAAGCATCACACGATTTTGGGTTTAGTTCCTACTCGAAACTTTGATGGTTTTGAGTCCTCATGGTTTTAAAAATCTTATTATTAGTACTTAAAATGTGGCAAACGGTGAGACCATGTCTTATGTTAGCTTTCCTCTTCACTCTCGGTCACGTTGCTTGTGCTTGAAAACTTTGTTCATCTTCTCCTGTAGAGCCTAGCTTCCATCGGATCAGTCGCCGTGCCGGACCTTTCGCTCAATCCAAGACGTCGCCAGCGACACCAATCCCCACCGGGACCATTGCCAGCCGCAGCGTCGATTTCTCCCTCCTTGCCTTTTTTCCGCACGCGAGAGAGAAGCTCTCTGGTTCCTTTGCCAATCGTCGCCCGAGAGAGCCCAACCTCCGCGAGCCACACACTAGGATGGTAACCGTCGACGCCTTGAAATTATCATTAGTGTTTGGCCCTCCCACCATGGCTCCCAAAAGAACTTGTGGATTTGGATCTTTAGAGTTTAGTCATCTCTTACCATCGTCACAATTCTAAGGTTGGTTGTTCCAAGGGATTGATGCACTTCTGTGATGAACTTGGACAGGATACCTGTCACCATAGCCCACTAAATAACTCAGTTGCAAAGGGTTCTGTCCCAAGATGTAGTTAACCTGAAGAACACATTACAGAATGAAACATAAATAAACTTTTTCCCAATTTACATGCAACAATCAAATGTTAAGGAAGCTAGGAACTGCATGAGAAGTGGCAAAGTCACGAAGCATTTTTACGGAGAATGTATCCGTCTTGCAACTTGCACTAGACATTTTGAGATGATCAAGGTAATCGTTGTATAATTTACTGAGAAAAGATGTTGTAGCAGCAAACTGGAGCTATTAGGGATGGAGAGTTTACGAGTGAAGGAATAAAACATTAAATGCCCAACTGTCTTAACTGCCTTAGCAGTTAGGAAGAGCGGGGTTATTGGTTGTATAAATAGCAAATAATCAATTGTAGTGGGGGTGAATTGTTTGATTGTAGTCTAACAGGGTTTGTCATCCTGAGGAGGGAGGTTAGGCTCTCTAGAGGGAGGTTATGCTCCCAAACTCAGTCCTTGTAAAGATATTCGTTTACAGTGAATAATAGCAAAACTCATTCTTTCATTTCTGTTTCTATCTTTTGAGTGTTTTCTTGTTAGGTTCCAAACCAAGGAACCTAACACGAGCAGTGGTTCATTATCAGGTTTCAAGATAATCAACCCACCTATCATTATGTTTACCATGTCATATACATAGATAACATGTATGCACTCACATAGGTAAATAATCGCAAGCAAACGAATGACGTATGTTGCAATTGATCGTAGAATTAATTACCAGGTGTCCTGCTAAAGTATTTATTGAATAGATAAGAACACATGAGTGCATCGGTTGAGTTAGATGAAAGTTTCAGAACATCCTTGTATGGGAAGCCAGGATCACGGAAGTATCAAATACCAGTTAGCAAAACCTACAAAGATCAAAGATCAAACCAAAAACAAATTCTCCTCAAATTTCAGTTTGTGTATCTATTGAAGTTACCTCCACAGCATTGAGCTTATTATTCCAGAAACAACCCCTTTGTCAACGCTTGATTCACTACTCTTGGCTGAAAAATAAGTTTCAGATGCAATTGCAAGGTAATAATGCGAGCAGTCCCACTCGACACTCATATAGGTGATTTCATCAAGTGTATGCTGTAAATCATACACCACCTATAAGGGATATGAAAGTAATTAAAATATTTATTTAAGCTAAAATTCTTTCACTACAGAATTTTAATGACAAAGTTTAACCTCTCAATAATACAGTCTCTAGCACTTTCACACACACCATACGAAGGGACATAATTGATTAAAATCAATTTAGTGCTATTACAACTAACAAATGACATGTTTTTACCCATATGAACCTTATTCATGGGATCTCCAATCACAAGGTTGGGTTGCCATAACTTGTTTGTTTGTAAGTGGCTTAAGTCTCATTCCCCTCGATGTTTCTAATATCATTTATCTTCCGAAGGGTTTCGTTAGAGGATCTGCTAGATTCTTTTATAACTTCACATAATCAATGAAAAAAATTTCACTCTTTAGCAGCTGCTTCACCAAATTGTGTCTCAATTGTATATGTCTATTCTTTCCATTGTAATTCTTATTTTTAGCTATAGCTATTATCGATTGACAATCATAGTGTATTGATACCGATGGGGTTGGTTTCATTCCCAGTGGAATTTTCGCTAAAAAGTTTTTCAACCACTCACCCTCATTACCAGCCATCTCAAGAACAACAAATTCAAATTCCATTTTTGATCTTGCAATAATTGTTTGCATGACTGATCTCCATGTAATCGCACACCCCCAATTGTGAATACATAACTACTAGTGGATTTTATCTCATCTAAATCAGAGATCTAGTTAACATCATTGTACCCTTCTAGTATAGCAAGAAATCCACTATATTCAATGGCTAAGAATGAGGATGTTCATGACTTGATTTTGGGGTTTCATGGATTATGGGGACGTAAGATGGAACCCAGAACTGAAATAGGAGTCCTTGTGGGTCATTGATTCTAGGGATGGAAGATGATTCACATGTTGTCTTAGATCCTAGCTCTTTAATGCGGGTTTGCTTGTTAGATTGTCCAAGGGATTGGAGTTTGATAAGGAAAACCTAGACTCTTTCACCTAAGGGATTAGGGCTAGAGTGTTTTAGTGGATTGACTTTAGTAAATTGATAGAGAGGAGACGAAATTGGTTATACACAAGAGTCCATTGGTGAAACCTAACCTTAACAATGTCATTTCATACCATTTCTAGTCTTTTCCATTTCCAAATGCCTTCAATACCAAAGTCCAACCTTGTAATTATGGAAGAATTTATCTTTTTGCACATATTCTTAAATGATGTTATGTTCTTGACTCTATATGAGTTGTTAATCGTACAATTCTCTAGTATTACGAGTCTCTTGGGAAAACGATACCTGGTCTTACCGGTTTATTACTTGAACGATTCGGTGCGCTTGTCGAAATCCCCTAACAAGTTTTTGGCACCGTTGCCGAAGACTCGTGTCAATACTAGACTTTTGTGAGGTTTCTAACTTATGTAGACTTGATTTTGTATATAGAACTAACTCTTTTGTTGTAAATAGATTTTCACTTTTATTTGGGCTAATTTGTGGCTTTAGCCTAGTTGTGTCTAAGTGTATGCAGGGAGATGTTCACATAAGGAGGACTGCAGCCTCAAAAGCATCATGAAGACCTTGAGATTTAAGGAATTATAGGACACAAGGAGACAACTATGTTGAGCATCACAAACTGCCCCAAATTCTTCCTCCCTTGAAGATGCTCCAAGTGCTAAGTGAAAGATGAAGAAGAAAGGGAGAAGGAAAAGAGAAAGACTAGTCACCACCACCCTTTGATGAGAGACAAGGAGCTCAAGCCTAGCAAGCCAAAGTTGATCAAGAGGATTGAGTTTTTAAAGATGTCAAGGTAGTGGAAGGGCTAAAATGAAGAATTCAAGGTATGAGAGTTAATTTGGTGGCTAGAAAGTGGTTCAAGAAGAGTTGGTGGAAGGAGCACACCAACAACAAAATCCGCACTTCATTGAGTAATACGTCAAACTAATGACGTTAAACAAGCGCTTTTGCGAGGCAACCCAATTTTCTTATCCTTTTTACTAGTGTTTGTGTGATTTTTGTGTTATTTGCATTAGTAACTTATGTTTTGCATATTTGTGTAGTTTTGCATTGTTGTGATTTTTGAGTTGTGATGTTGTTTTTATGGTTTGTATAAGTGTATTAGGTTAGTTTTAGCTTGTTTGGTGTGTGAGTGCATTGAATGAAGGTCTAGAACCAAAAATCACATGGTGAGTGACCAATTTCGTAGAAATCTGCATTATGCAGAAAACTGATATGGCGCCCAGCGCCCCCTACACTAGGGGCGCCCAGCGCCAAAAATGCTAGTTCTGCACTTTTATTTTTCTTGATTTATGATGAGTTTCCCATTCTTTTGCACTCTTTCACACACTCCTTTTGATGTGTTTTTAAACCTTTTTGTATTTTTGTACCTTTGGGAAGCTTAATTTTAAGACTTCCCTCTATGTTTATGTATTTTTGTCTTTGTTTGTTTTGACTTTCATTGTTTTTTTTCTTTGCTTTCTTTGACACTTTTCTTTTAGTTTGTTTTTGGACCTTTCTCTTCAATTGACTGTGAGATACTAATTTTACTTTGAGCTTTCTTGTTACAGGATAAGATCTTCCTTAGGACTTAACAAGTTTAAAACCACCAGTGGTCATCCTTTGAGGCATGCGTGAGTTGAGCAACCATATGACTTGAAGATTTTGCTGCTCGTGTAGCATGGCCTGGGGGCCAGGCCCCTATTGATGGGGGAGGTGGAGCAGTTGCGGAGTATAAGCTACTGTTGGAGGAAGATGTTTCAGATGAAAGTAAAGCTAGTGTCCTACACTGCTGGAGATGCAAAGAGTCTATTTTGATCGGTTTTTCAGTTTTAATTTCAAGTTTTATTTGATTTCAGCTTTTGTGTTTTTGATTTCTTTTTTACTTGCCTTGTGGATAGTTCTTGTGCAATTGGTCTGGTGATTTGAGTGAATCATTTGTTATGCTTGAATTGAATACAAATCTGTTGTGCTTGCTCTTTATCCATGAGAATTGTTTTGAAAATCTAATTGAGATTATGTGGTTGAGCTTGTTGAACAGAGATTGTGGTTGCTTGTATCTGTTTAGATAGATGCTTGGTTTTAATTGTGATCAATATTCTTGGCATGATGTTTATCAAATTTTGGAACCTTGAGTAAACCATTGAGATGTTGTGCCTCAGAGTTTATTGATGAATGATATTACTTTGGAATCACAATTGATTTTGCCTAAGTTTCTCTATTTGAACTAGTTACTTGCATGTTACAAATGATCAAGGCCATCTTGTTCTTCCACCTCTTCATCATTTTGAGCCTAAAAGCCAATGTATAACCTTTGAACCTTAAAGAAAACTTTCTCATTCCCGAAACCTTAAGCCTATTGAAAAATCATTAACCTCCTTACCTTGAGTTGAGATGAACATATATGTTAGGATGAGGAGCATGGTTTAAGTTTGGGGGAGTTCTTATTATCAAAAGGGTAGCATTGAGAAAACAATAAGTTGAGTAAAAAGAAAGAAAAAGAAGAAAGAAGAAGAAAAACAAAAACATGAATTCAATGAAAAAGAGTTGGGAAATAAGTTGAGAGTGATTTATTCAATTTTGGAGAAAAAGAGATACTATGCTATATCATGAATTAAATTGTTTGGTCTCTTATCTCAAGGTGCTTTGTTGTCCAGAAAAACCAATTTTTCTTCTTAGCCCAGCCACAATACAAGCTTCAAAAAGTCCTTGTGATGTAACTTGCTTGTTAATGTGTTTGATATTGTTGAAACGAAAGGCAAAGTTGATTTGTGCAACATTGTGATACTTGAGAGCTAGACACACATCCTTATACACTATTGTGCTTGAGTGAAACACTTTCTTTGTTGAGGATTGGTTTCATGCACTCAATGAAAACAACTTGCCATTTTTGTTGATCTATCATTTGCATCTATCTTGTGACTTTTAATTTTTAAGCACCATGGTTAAAGTTTAGCTTGCTAAGGCCATATTGTCTCTTGAATGTGATTTATAAGTTGAGCAAGCATGATTGATTTTGTTTATTTGATTGAAAGTGTGCTTAAAGTTACTAGACCATTGTGATTGAATTGTTTACTAGGTGAAGTACTTTTGCTTGAGGACAAGCAAAGTTGTAAGTTTGGGGGTATTTGATAATGCTAAATTTTACCATTATTTAAGTATCATTTTAGTAGCAAAATCAACTCCTTTCTAGCTTTATAACTTGCTTAATCCTCTAATTTATCTTAGTTTTATGAATAATTGTGTTTTGGGCTACTTTGATGTAATTTCATCTATAATCCCCTATTTTGTAGCTAATAATGTGCTTGGAAGGGTCTCCAATAATGTCTAAAGCTGAACCAACCACTAGAAGCAAGCAGATCTGCGGAAAAAGTGAAAATGATGCAATGTTGAAAAATCAGGCCCGGGCCCCCCTGGGGCAGGGGCGCCCAACGCCACCTGCACAGAAGCCAGTTTCTGCATGCTGGTCGCGCCGGGCGTGACTTGTCCAGAGAGGCTCGCGCCCGGGCGTGACTGAGAGGGCGTCGGGCGCGACTTTTGCTGATGTGTCATATCTAGCTTATTTAACCCTAAAACGCGAAGGGGTTTGTGTCTTTGGTTCGTTGGAGGCGTGATTTCACTCAGAGGAGAGCTTGGAGGGCTGCTAGGGTTCGTGGGAACACTCCCTTCTTCCTCTTGGGTTCTTCATCTTCTTCCATGGCCATTTTGTAAGCTTAAAGGCTCTCCATGGAAATGGAGAGCCAAACCCATCTTGTTGGGGATAGATGTGGCCTTTGAATTCTTGTGTATTGTTGAATGATTTGATTATATATATGCCTTTTCTATCAATTGCTAGTATTCTTATTTCCGATCTTAAAGCTTGCATGTAATGGGGACGTTCATGACTTGATTTTGGGGTTTCATGGATTATGGGGACGTAAGATGGAACCCAGAACTGAAATAGGAGTCCTTGTGGGTCATTGATTCTAGGGATGGAAGATGATTCACATGTTGTCTTAGATCCTAGCTCTTTAATGCGGGTTTGCTTGTTAAATTGTCCAAGGGATTGGAGTTTGATAAGGAAAACCTAGGCTCTTTCACCTAAGGGATTAGGGCTAGAGTGTTTTAGTGGATTGACTTTAGTAAATTGATAGAGAGGAGACGAAATTGGTTATACACAAGAGTCCATTGGTGAAACCTAACCTTAACAATGTCATTTCATACCATTTCTAGTCTTTTCCATTTCCAAATGCCTTCAATACCAAAGTCCAACCTTGTAATTATGGAAGAATTTATCTTTTTGCACATATTCTTAAATGATGTTATGTTCTTGACTCTATATGAGTTGTTAATCGCACAATTTTCTGGTATTACGAGTCTTTTGGGAAAACGATACCTGGTCTTACCATGGTTTATTACTTGAACGATTCGGTACGCTTGCCGAAATCATCTTAACAAGGATTTTAAGAGTTTGCATACTTTATCCTCGTGACCAGGTACAACACGCCCTTCAAGTTGAGTCATATAAATTTCATCCTCTAAATCACCATTTAAAAAGGTTGTTTTAACATCTATTTGATGTATCACTAGTATATGGATAGCTGCTAGAGCTAACAACATTTGAATAGAGGAAATCTTAGTCACAAGAGAAAAAGTATTGATAAATGTAAGCTTTACTTGTATTTGTTACTTAAAATGTTGTGCGTTGAGTAGTTTAAGTGTTTATTCTCATGAAAAGTATATAAATGTTGATGTAAGTATAGTTTTGAATGTTTAAATGTGTATTGATGCTTTTGTATGTTTATATCAAAGTAGAATAAGGATTGGATAATCTCAAAGATTTGGAGTGCATCACTCGCCTAGCCAGAAGGATCCAATAGCCCAGCGAACCATCATCACTCGCCCAGCGAGCAGTGCCCACTCGGCTAGCTAGAAGTGGTCACTCGCCCAGCGAGTGGAGTCTTCTCGCCCAACGAGAATTCACTTAAGGTCCTTCTCTTTAAAATGTCGCGAAAATGAACCAGAGAAGGGAGGGGGAGACAGTAGGAACGCTGCAGCTCGCTTCTAGCTCGTGTATGGGTGCTTCCAGGGTGCAAAACCACCATTTTCTACCATCCAATCCATCAATTATTGATTTTGAGATGCATATGTGTAGCTAGAACTCCATTTCACTGGGGTTGAGAGTAAAGTTCTGAAACTCTTTGTAATTTCTCTGTTAATACATGATCTTGTATGAATTTTGTGTTCTATCTTTATTATTCATGCCTACGATGGGAATTTGAGCTAATTGAACGGTTAAATCATTGGAAAATGCACGAGACCGCGGACCTAGGATAGAACAACTAAGAGATTTCAATGCTAGACATAGGTTGGAACTTTTAGTCGTCTGTGACATTGTGTTTAATGCGAATCTGATATCTGAATTTGCTAAGGGATTAGTGATTTAGTTTGAAGGATTCAGAACTTGTCATCTGAGGATTAGAGGCTTCTATGCTTAGAATGTCGATGCTTAATTTTGAGGAAATGTGTTAGTAGAAAATTATATGAGTGATGAACTTGAATGTCAACCCCAGTGAACTTTAATTCGACTGTTTTTACCACTTTTCAAATCTGTAAGCTAATCCTAAGTTGTTATAAAAATACGTTTAATAATTGCTAAATCAGTTCAGTTTGGCATTCTATAGAAAAAACATGTTTTATTTGTTATTTAGATTCTACACATATATCACACTTACTACTTTGTTCATCATGCATATTAATCAATCATAGTCATTGTAATTTCAAAACATAGGAGGAATTTACATGTCCTAATCTCGCTTGCCATATATCATACGAGTCAACAATATAAGTAGGAGTACTTGATTCATTAATATTTCCAGAAACATTTAGAATGAAGAGCCCTTGATCACAATATCCCTTCCCCACGAAAACAATATTTTTTTGTCGTAATGATCTTGTTAGACTCAAATGACATTTTAACCTCACCTTTCCTAATAGTGCTACAAAGATTAAATGAACTCTGATTAATGGCACATGTAGCACATCACTCAAGGCCAAAGTCTTTCCAAATGTGAGCTTAAGAAGAACTTTTCCTATTTCAAAAATAGTAGTGGTCCTGGAATCTCCAAGGTAGACGTCTTCTTTTCCATCTCTTACACTAGTGTAAGAGTTAAAGACACTTCTGTTTGCACAGATATGTCTGGTAGCACTAAAGTTTACCACTCATTTGCTCACATTGGTCGTCAAATTTTCTTGAGAAACGATCGCAACAATAATGTCATCTCCTTCAACTATATTTGCCCTAGGAGGATTGTCGTTTCTTACTCTACGCCTGCATTATGGTGCATGATCACTTAGCTTTCCACATACGAAACAATTTCCTTTCTTCTTAAAGGTCGGTTTAGATTCATTGGGACGAAATTTAAGAAAATTATTTTTCCTTTTCTAATAAGGATTGTGTTCGTACCTTTTGGGAGAAGGACTTACTTCTACCTTATTTACTTTGCAGATAAAGCTTTGGCCCTTGTAGTAATAAACTCCTTCCTTTTGGTATCCTCGATTATTATGTGTGTAATGAGTTCTAGTAGAGACATATGTTTGTGTCTATGTTTCAATTGTTGTTTGTAATCTATCGAGGATGACAACAATTTCTCAAACAAAAGTTCTAAAAGAAATTCATCCAGTAGAAGAATATAAACTGCTTTAATATCTAAAAGAGGAACAACAACTCCATACATGTCTAAAAGGATTGACACGCGTTCTTGCCAACGCTAGAAGTTCTGTCCAGAGAAAACCTCAATTTTTTACACGCCCAAAAGTGATTTTGTGAAGACCGTCTGGGTTCCGAAAACAATGGGTTGGCTCTCCAAAGGCATGTTGTTGATGTTAGCCATAAGTCCTTAAGATTATTGTACAAAAGCTAATAAAACAGTATTTCCTGAGAGATGTAGATTAACTGTCCTTAAGTACTTATCTGTAGTGTTTTGCGCAAGCCTCACGAGATACAACAGAAACTTCTCATAATTTCTAAGGATTTAAGAACTAGCAAGAATCTCTAAAAAGAGTATAAAATAACCCATAATAATTTTAGAAAGAAAAAAGAGAGAATGAGAAAATGAGAGAATGAGAGAAAATGGTTTTGATATGTTTTGGAAAGGAAAAAGGTGTTATATTTATAAAACATGTAAGGCACCAAGTAATAAAGGAAAATAAACGTTGTAGTCATTAATAGAAGAAATTGAACGTTGAAAGAAAATGAACGTTGCCACCCAACGTTCCAAAATTCAAGTTCAAAATTAACGTTTTTAAACCAAACATTCAAACATTAACTTTTGCAATAATATAATATTAATATATTATAACAAATGTAAGATAGAGTTTGTAGACTTGAGAGGTGTAGGGGTTTTAATGCAAGCTCTCCCAAACCTAGAGCCTTAGTGACTACTTTTCTGCGTTTGAGACATTCGCTAACCTCATTTATAATTTCCCCCCTAATTTTTATCTTAATTGTTTCCTCTCTGGCCTTAAGCCTACCCTGTATTGTGAGGTCGTGGCACTTCAACCGATCGACCTCCCTCATGATATAGCCTTAGCTAAGCTTCATAAGGGCAAATCACGACCTCCATCACTAACTTGTTCACGCTTCTTTCGCCCTCCATTGTCTTAACCTTCTTCGTCATCATCCTTCCTTCTCCCAAATCACTTCCACCACTTTTACGTACCCTCACTATCAGACTTTCCATCAAGAGGTTAACTGAAGCGGAAGTACAAGCTAGACGAAACAAGAATCTTTCTTTTAATTGTGACAAACATTCTACTTGCAATCAATGTTGCAAACCTCAATTTCTCATCTCTCCTCCTTAAGCATCAACACCCTCCTAATGAACTTACATAGGATTTCATTATAAATGCATCACAAAAACAGAGGCGAGCTTAAGTAGTTTCCACACCTTCTTTAATTAGTGGTTACCACTAACCTTTTGAATCACTAAAACAATTAACACGTTTATATATATATATATATATATATATATATATATATATATATATATATATAATGTAGAAGATATATTTTATATATACCTTAATTAAAAATAAATATATAATAAGATGTTATAAAAATATATATGGATTAAATTAGATGTGTGTTTAGTTATATTACGTCGAGGAAATTCATAGTTACATGTAAAGAAAACTAAAATTGTTGTAAAAAAATATCTTAGATATAATAATTTAAGTCAAATCGGTTATAAGTTCAATAAAACTTTTGAACATCATAAATATTTTTATTTATTTTATTTTATATAAAGTGAAATAAAATAACACAAGACTATAGGATTAAAATAATTTAAAATTTTTAAATAAAAAATAATTAAAATTAAAATCAAAATTAGATAATACATAATTATTGCAATTTAGTACAGAATTAAAATCCAAATATTAAGGCAATGTAATTCAGTTAAATAAATAATCATACATTATTATTAATAAGAAAAATAGCGAAATTATAATAAACAATATTGTAAAAGTTGTTTTGAAGAAAAAAAAAATTACATTATTTTACACGACATATTTATTTAATATTGTGAACATGAAATTTGTTTTCATGTTTATATAAAGAGTCAACAATTTTATATTATTTAAAAATAAATAAGTTATCCTGACAATATTATATGTGAATTATTTATACATGACATATTTAATATTGTCTCATTCTATTACTTTATTATTGTTAGCATGATAAAAATTATTTTTTGTTTTCTAATTATGATCTCTGCTTACAAAAATTATAAGAGACTTGAGATACTTTTATCTTTGTTTTGATAAAAAAATGTAACAATTATATAAATTAGATTTTTTAAATAATTGATTTATATTAAATTCTTTTAAATTATTTATATCATATCTGATTGAGACAAAGGTAAGTTGGACAATCTAACCCTCAATCTTAACTAATTCAAATCTAACTAGTAAGACATGCATTTTATATCATCTAACTAACAAGACATGCATATTATAATATCTATCTTTTTCTTTAACAATATTTAGTGATTTTATCATCGCTTCTTTTTATTGTATTAAGAGAACATTCCATATAAAGTAATGTATATCACACTTGAAGTGTTTGTTTAGTAAAACACTTAATTGGTGTGAAAAAAAATTATATACTCAAATAAAAAAAGGTTAAAAATACACTTTGACTTACATTTTTAATTGGTTAAAATTAATTGAGTCTTGTTATAATTATGATTTTCAATATATTTCACTAGTATTTAATTAAGATGTTAGTATTTTAGCTTCAAAATTTAATTGCATGAGTTAATAGTAACTTGTATATGCAGAAAACAATAATATTTTTTATATGTGAATACATTTTTTTTTTGGAAAAAAATTATTTATATTTTTATTTATAGAGTACTATGAAAATAAATTGTAGAACGTTTTTTTATAAAGTACTAAAATATTTTTTCTTTAATTAAAATAAATTAAGCTTTAAATAAGATAAATAAGAAAAACTTTTCTATCAAACCAACTCAAATTTAAATTAATAAATTACTCTTAAACCATCAATATTTTACATACTCAAGTTCCAAGAGTTTAATCTGGCTAGTTAAGTGGCTAATTTTCAGTAGTAGCAAATTTTTTTATTTTTTATCTTAAAAATAGAATATTTACAAAAAAAATGATAGCAACCAATCAATCTTCTCTACCATGTGTTAACAATGATAGGAAAACGGTTTCAATAAAATCCATTTGATGGGTTGAAAAAATTTCATAAACCGAGTGAGAGTGGAGATGGTCATCAGTCTTGTCTCTCAACTTTGTTTGCAAATAGAAAAAGAAATGACACTTTATCAAAGATAACGCCATAATTGATGTTAAGGTGATTTGAAGAACCTTAATGAAAAAGTGTAGAATGTGGAGGGAGATAATGTTCATACACAAGACTAGAATTAAAGGGACTTTCGGAGAGTAAGAGAGATAATTAACTTTTCATATGCTATTTTTTCATGTGATGATTAATTACTAATTGGTCATTATATTTTGTCAAAAAATTATTGCTATAAATAAAAAAGAGCTTTGTAAATATTTTGAGTCTGGAAACCACGTTAAGGTTGTTTTTGGAGAGGTTGGGAAGGTCGAACAACATGTCTTTTTAATATATGATAGTAAGCAAAAATATACTTTAAAGTTTATGGAAATAAGAAGAATGACTTTGAGAGAAGTCAGAGGATGATATATTACGAAAAATAAAAGATATAATAAAGTGAATTAATGGTATCAAGATAATTGTGTGTATAAATTGTAATGATGTATGATTGAATTATATATGATGAGTGTGTTCAATGATATTATGTTATGATTAACTTACTCTTATTTTTTTGTGCTATGATCGTATAACTTGTGTTGTTATACATGATCAAATAAGTTACAAATGCAATTGGAAATGAATAAAGATGAGACATGCTCAGAAAAACTTTTACAGGCTTTTTGTTAAAAACAAATTTGTATCAAAAAACTATCTTGTTTAAGACTTGTAAGTTTAAATCTGAACTTATGTTAAGTTGTGAGTGCAAAATTTAGACTATGTTTGTTTGAGCTTATTCATTTTGATTGAGGAAAATAAATTTAAGAGTGATTTTATGTTTGTATGAAGTGATTTGAAAACAAAAGCACGGAAAGATTTGCAAGATTATTATCTACTTTTATATCTATATATTAAAAAAGATTTTTAAGAATTTAAACCTTTTTACTGTATTATCATGCAATTTTTAAATAATTTATTGACAATGTTTTTTTCTTTGTTTAATAATAAAATAATAATAATAATAAATAATGAATAAAATATCTTTTTTAAAATTAAGTCATAAATAAAATTATATTTTAAAAAATTTATTTTATTTTATTAAATTACAATTCTTTTACATTTTTTAAACTATAACATTAATATATCAGACATTGCTTTCAATTTACAAAGTTATAACCTTTTATATTTTAAAATATAATTTTAATAATTATTTTTATTTTTTTCTTTTTATAAATATTTTTATAATTAATATAACATTAATAATAATTATTTTATATTATGGATTTTGATAATTTTTAATTTATATATTAGTTAAAGATTTGTTTATCTGTTAGATAGATTTGTTAATAAATGCTAACTAATTTATACAAATTGTACCTTTAAATATATTTGTCTACACTATTTTACACAAATTTTGCTTTTGAATCTTACCTCAAAATTCTGTAAAAAAAATTAATTCACACTCAAACATGAGTCACCGGCAAATGGACCTGAGTCACCCGCAAATGGACCGCGACGACGAGGATGTCTATTACATGGAAGACGAGCTGGTCGCGGACTTCGACGAGGAGGATGACCGCCTGGGACGCGGTGGAGGCAGCAGGAAGCGCAGAAGATCTGGTTTCATTGCTGAGGAGGTAGATGGGGATGATGAGGAGGAGGATGACGATGATGAGGATTTTGATGCCCGAGGCGGTCACAGGCGGCAGTACAAGAAGGTTTCGGCTTCTAAATTTTTTGACGAGGAGGCCGTGGTGGATAGCGATGAGGAAGAGGTGGTGGATAGCGATGAGGAAGAGGTGGTGGATAGCGATGAGGAAGAGGGCGAAGACGGTGTGTATTTTTTTTCTGCAAATTTTTGTTTGTAATTTGGATAATTGGATATGAACTCGGGATGTACAAAATCAGGATTGGAACTTTGGATTTATGGTTTTAAACTTGATTAGGCATATGTTATTCAATTTTATTATTTATGGTTTTGCTTGTGATAGAACATCAAATTTGAACTGAAAACATAGATGAAATTACGTAGTGCAGTGATGGTTTTCTGTGTGCATGTAGTATTTTATATCCTCAAACTTAACAGAACAGTGAATTTGCACTTTATACTCTATCTTTGTGTAAAATATATCTATTAGTTATGTAGACAAATTAACAACTGTTGAAATATGCAGACTTCATAGTTGATGGTGGAGCCGATCTACTAGAAGAAGATGATGGGAGAAGGATGCGGAATAGGCGAATGCTGCCACATCACCAAGAAGATCATGAAGATCTTGAAGCTGTGGCCAGAAGTATCCAGGAACGTTATGGAAGGCGCCTAAAGGATTATGATGAAGAAACAACAGATGTAGAACAACAAGCTCTTTTGCCGTCTGTGAGAGATCCGAAGCTTTGGATGGTCAAATGTGCAGTATGTCCATAACTTTTTTTTGTGTAAATGTCCCTTTTTGTTGCTACATTATTGGAGCATGTCATGTATTCTTTGTTTTCGCATTAGATTGGACGCGAAAGAGAAACAGCCGTTTGCCTCATGCAAAAGTGCATAGATAGAGGATCTGAATTGCAAATAAGATCAGCTTTTGCTCTTGATCATCTCAAAAACTTTATATACGTGGAAGCAGATAAAGAATCCCATGTCAGAGAGGTAATGTCATGCAAAACGTCTGGTTCATAAATAGCCATGTCTGTATGGATTAAATTGTGTTTTTAAATATTATGTATATGCTTCCAGGCTTGCAAAGGTCTACTCAATATATTTGGCCAAAAAATAACTCTTGTCCCAATCAGAGAAATGACTGATGTTCTGTCAGTTGAAAGCAAAGCAATTGATCTTGCTAGAGATACTTGGGTTAGAATGAAGATCGGGACATATAAAGGGGACCTTGCCAAAGTATGTATCACATTTTAGAAAATTCATGATACTCTCCATTTTGTTTTCTGTATTAAGATCAAATGTCTTCTGTAGGTAATGAATGTTGATAACGTGAGGCAGAGGGTTACTGTCAAATTAATTCCAAGGATAGACCTACAGGCTCTTGCAAATAAATTGGTAAATAAATTCGTAATCAATGTCGTAGTTTTTTGTTAAATTAATGTATACTATTTGTCAGTGTTTAAATTCTTTGGAAGGAATAGCCTGCGTCTATTTTTTTATACATATAACTCCTGTCATGCAGGAAGGCAGGGAGGCTGTGAAAAAGGAGGCTTTTGTTCCTCCTCCTCGATTTATGAACCTTGATGAAGCAAGGTATTACTGGTTCTCTCTATTCTGTGGCTGAAAGTCTTCTGTAGATTGGAAATTTGTTTTTCATCTGATTAAATTTGTTCTTTCTATTCAGGGAACTGCATATCCGTGTGGAGCATAGACGTGACCCATATGGTGAACGTTTTGATGCAATTGGGGGCATGATGTTCAAAGATGGTTTCTTATACAAAACTGTCTCAATAAAATCCATCCGTATTCAGAACATCAAACCTACTCTTGATGAGTTGGAAAAATTTCGTAAAGAGAGTGGAGGTGGAGATGGTGATGTTTCAACTTTGTTTGCGAACGAGAAGAAAAGACACTTTATGAAAGGTGACGCCATCATTATTGTAAAGGGTGATTTAAAGAACCTTAAGGGAAAGGTGGAGAAGGTGGATGAAGATAACGTCCATATAAGACCAGAAATAAAGGGACTTCCAGTAAGTAATATCCCTGTATGGTGCCATTTTTGCATTTTAATGATTAATGATTAATTGGTCATCATCATTTTTCAGAAAACTATTGCTATAAATGAAAAGGAACTCCGTAAATATTTTGAGCCTGGAGACCACGTTAAAGTTGTTTCTGGTGCTCAAAAAGGGGCTACGGGCATGGTTGTGAAGGTCGAGCAGCATGTCTTGATTTTAATATCTAATACCACAAAAGAGCATGTGAGTTCTGTGGTTTAAAGATTTGTTAATTTCTATTTTCTAATCATATTTACTGCATAAATGATATTAAAATATCCTCTCTTTAGATTCGTGTATTTGCAGATGATGTTGTAGTAAGTTCAGAAGTAACGACTGGAGTTACTAGAATTGGGGACTATGAACTCGGTGATCTTGTATTGCTTGAGTAAGCTTTGCTTGAGATTATTGCATATTCACTTAACCCCTAAGATATAGTTCAATGTTTTCTCATTTCTATTTTCTATTTAATATGTGCAGTAACATGAGCTTTGGTGTCATAATACGTGTAGAAAGTGAAGCATTTCAGGTGAGGGACTCAAGGATTTAAAAAAAAATTATTAAAATTGAGTTTGTTATTATATTATTGTCTATTGCTATTTTAGGTTCTAAAGGGGATTCCTGACAGACACGAAGTTGTGCTGGTTAAATTAAGAGAGATCAAATGTAAGATAGATGAGAAAATAAGTGTGCAAGATAGGTATAAGAATACAGTTTCATCAAAGGATGTTGTCCGGATTGTTGATGGTTCCAGTAAAGTGAGATTCTGTCTTTTGGCTAGATTTAGCTTTGAAAGATAATATTTTTATATTTATTTATTTGTTTGTTTTTTCTTGCTAGGGGAAACAAGGTCCTGTGGAACACATATATAGAGGAATCTTGTTCATCTTTGATCGCCATCATCTTGAACATGCAGGCCTTATATGTACTAAGGCCCAATCATGTGTGGTAGTGGGGGGTTCACGCTCCAGTGGTGACAGAAATGTAACCAATTTTCCTATTTTATTTTTTGTGAATGTTTTGCTATTGGTTTTAGCACTGTGATAATATTTTGCATAAAAATTCATTCCTTCCTCTAGGGTGATGCCTACTCAAGATTTCCCACTCTTAGCAGCCCAAGTCGTATTCCACCATCCCCAAGGAGGTTTCCTCGTGGAGGGCCAATGGATTGTATGTCTCTTTTTTTTTTTCTTCATGTTTTATGTGGAACCAATCTATCAATTTGTTGTACATTTCCTTATGTAACTTGATTGATGTTAATTTATTTGGATGTGATATAGCTGGAGGGAGACATAGGGGTGAGAGGGGGCATGACGGTTTGGCAGGTACAACTGTTAAAGTGCGTCAGGGTCCATATAAAGGTTATCGTGGTCGTGTTATAGATGATAAAGGCACTTCAGTTCGTGTTGAGCTTGAATCTCAAATGAAGGTTGCAACAGGTACGTCTTTGTGAAGAAAAACCTGTAGTGTATGTATTTTGGTATTTTCATGATTGCTTACTTTGGTGATTTGCAGTTGACCGCAACCATATATCTGACGATGTGGCTATAACTCCTTATCGGTGAGTTTTATGTAAATGTAATTTAAGATTCCAAGTATGCAATGGAAGATGTTCAATCCTCTAACTCTTTTGTGTTCTTCCAGTGATACATCTCGGTATGGAATGGGAAGTGAAACCCCAATGCATCCTTCTCGGACTCCCCTACATCCATATATGACTCCAATGGGAGATCCTGGAGGAGGTTTGTTTGATTTTATTGTAATAGGTTTTCATTTAATCATCTGGTAGGATTAACACTCTAACTTCTTTTTTTGACCGATGGTTATATTCGGTTATTGATAAATGTACTACTATTTATAGCAACACCTATTCATGATGGAATGAGGACACCTGTGCGTGACCGAGCATGGAATCCATATACTCCAATGAGTCCTCCAAGGTTTGTCCAATTAACATGGTTCCTTTTGAGTTTTATATACTGTTTTCTGATTTTTGTTTCACAAAATTTTTGCTTTATTAAAAAGATTTCTTTCTTCCAATTTGTATACCGTAAAAACGATGTCTTAGTTAATGAATTTCCATGTGGACGTTAATGTTCCAAATAGAACCAATTAGAACTAGAGGGTTATAAGGAATTTGTTAGTTAGAAACATTGTTATCTCCATAGAGTCTCCGGCACTATTTAGTTAGTATATATGTGATGTATGAAGTCTGATGGTGAAATATAAAATTAGGTACGACTGGGAAGATGGAAATCCAGGCTCTTGGGGAAGTCCACAGTATCAGGTTAGGAGATTTAGCAAACTTCAGATACTATATGCAACTTCATATTAGGAACTGTGTTTATTTTCTTTTCCCTTTTTGATCTTTTCAACCTGGAAGCCCTCCATCACGACCATATGAAGCCCCGACTCCTGGTGCTGGTTGGGCTAGCACACCCTGTGGAAATTATAGTGAAGCTGAAACACCTCGAGACAGTTCTGCCTGTGGTAGCACTACTTCCTGCCCTTTCAAAAAAACAGTATGTACATTCTTGTCTCTCTTAAAGATGGTTTTTTTTTTTCAAAATTGTTTTTTATTTTGCTGATGTTGATTGAGATGTGAATGTTGGCTTCCAGGTAATTGCTGAAATGAGAAATGGGGGAGTGGATCGTGCTGTTGAATCTACTGGCAGCATCCAGGCTATGGTGAGACCATTCGAACGTGTTCACGATGTACATAAATCATACCTTGCTTGCTCTATTTAGTGCTAAGAAATTTATGTGAAGCTTCTAAGGCTGATTCTTAATTATTTCTTCAGGGTTGGGGTGTTTCTGTACTTGTTGGAGTGCAAAACAAAGATGATGCATTCAAAACTCATCCAGTGAATTTTGTGAACGAGAGGAGTCTTAAGGTTACCTTTTATGGTAACTACAAACCTCGCACTGATCTTCCTTCAGTTGTGGAGAGTACATGAATGGGGTAAGTTTACATATACACACACGCGTGTATATATATTGATTTTTGAGGTATATAAGATCATTCAAATTGATGTCTTATCTGATAATATGGTCTTTATCTCCAGGAATTGGAACTGGAGAAATTCATCACTCACACCGTTCCATTCTCAGAAATTAACCAAGCTTTTGATTACATGCTGAAAGGGGAGTCCATCAGATGCATTATCCGTATGGGAGAGTAGAACTGTAAAATAAAGGATGACATAGTTCCTGTGGAGTGACTTTGTTCTCTTTCTGGTTATCAAAAGAAGAAAATAAAGATTATGTATAATTAATCCCTTTTTGGATTATTGAATCTGTGAGAATTTGTCTATGTTTGATTGTAAAGAACGATAGGAGAGGCTTTGATGCTGTTATTGTCTATTTTATGATAAATAAAATGCCTTTTGGTGATGAGTTGTTCTTAGAAATAACTTTCAACTATGATATATTTAAAAAATAAATTACTTCGAGCTGTGCATTTTGATTACTTTGTATCTTCTGGAGCTTGATTGAGTTCTATGGAGAGTATTGCACTGCCTTTTGTTTCTGCTTCCTAAAATGCGTATCCAGATGTTTTAATTGTATGTCAGGTGTAATTGTATTCTTAGACAATTCTCTTAAGAAACAAAAAATATTAGAACAAATTTTTATTTAAAAATAAGAATACATCCTTCGGAAATAAAAAGATAAAATAAGTAAAAGTCTTTTATAATATTATTATTTATTTCTTTACGATGTAGAATAATTGACATACCAAGGAACTACACGCGTATTTTATTTTCATGATATTAATTAATAATTATATAAAATTAATCAACAACAATATTAAGTTTTCCATTTCAATTTGGATAAACCTTATTTTAATGTATAATGAGTTATCCACATTAATTTATAATCATTATTAGAGAAAAATAATTAAATAAAAGTATTATTTAAAAAAAACTAGCTTCATTTATATTTGTAAAATTTTATTTTTCGTGCACTGTGTTTAATTTTGACATGTTCTCAACATAGTTTTTTCATTGTGTTTTCTCACAGAATAATTAAAATAGTTTTAAATGTGATTTGAAAAATAATTAGTAAAAAGTTAATAGTCATCTAATAATATGTGACAAATTAATGACTATGTAAAAGTATTTACAGGACAAATACATCCTAATCAAAATTACAATTACAACCGTTTTGAGATTCACCATTTCTTTTACACTTTTATTTAATAACTTATTATAATGGTTATTTTATTATGAAAAGTTTTTATTTATTTACTTACATAAATGTCAAACACGTAGATGTTGTTACAGAAAAGACAGATGCTATTATTCCACTAATGACAATAGATGTTGTTATAGAAAAGATAGATGTTATTATTCCACTAATGACAGTAATATCAGTACTTTTAACCGTGGAATGACATTTATTTACCTACAAGTTTCGTCCCCGAAAGAAGGCCGGTGTTGAGTTTAATTACGTATATATGGCTTTAGATAATAAAAGGCCTAACATGTTAGGTCCCTCTCATTTTAATTTTTTTCTTCTTTTGGCAGCAAATATGAGAGGAGAATTGTGTTAGAAAAGGTGAGGCGTGTAGTTTCACTATTATTAAGAACTTATATGTAGTGTATTGTGCAAATCTATTAGAAACTTCTCAGAATTTTTGAAAATCTCAGAATTAACAAAAAATTTTCAAAAGAGTATAGAATAATCTAGAATATTTTTAGAAGAGGAAAAAAGGATGAAACTAAGAAAAAGTTAGAATAAGATAAAATTGATTTTGGTGTGTTTTGGAATGAAAGAAGAACTCTCTATTTATAGAACTAGAAAAGAATAAAATCAATAAATGTAAATAAAAATAATAAAAAATTTTAACAGTAGAATTGAACGTTGCACAAATAAACTTTTTCTTGTTGCCAATTAATAAATATCAACGTTGCAATCCAATTTTTTTTTTGCAATCAATGTTTTACAACAATCCTCCACACTTATTGCAAAAGAAAGTTGAATGAAAAAGTTTTTTGATCGAATAGTTCAAACATTAAAAGAAAGATAAGAAACTTTTAATCTTGGGTCTCATAGGATGTGGTATAGCAAACTATATGAACCAGTCCTAGATTGAGAAACGTAACATACAATGTAGTTGGTATAAAAGTTGTATGAACCAAAAACACTTGACGTATGATAGAGGTTTATCAATCACAATACACCATTACTCCTTGTTGTTATCGCTGTGTTGAGCTTACTAGGCCATGCACGTGTCTGGTATTCATGAGTGCTCTAAAGATCTCATGCGAGCAGTCCCACTCGACACTCATATAGGTGATTTCATCAAGTGTATGCTGTAAATGATACACCACCTATAAGGGATATGAAAGTAATTAAAATATTTATTTAAGCTAAAATTCTTTCACTACAGAATTTTAATGACAAAGTTTAACCTCTCAATAATACAGTCTCTAGCACTTTCACACACACCATACGAAGGGACATAATTGATTAAAATCAATTTAGTCCTATTACAACTAACAAATGACATGTTTTTACCCATATGAACCTTATTCATGGGATCTCCAATCACAAGGTTGGGTTACCATCATTTGTTTGTTTGCAAGTGGCTTAAGTCTCATTCCCCTCGATGTTTCTAATATCATTTGTCTTCCGAAGGGTTTCGTTAGAGGATCTGCTAGATTCTTTTATAACTTCACATAATCAATGGAAAAAATTTCACTCTTTAGCAGCTGCTTCACCAAATTGTGTCTCAACTGTATATGTCTATTCTTTCCATTGTAATTCTTATTTTTAGCTATAGCTATTATCGATTGGCAATCATAGTGTATTGATATCGATGGGGTTGGTTTCATTCCTAGTGGAATTTTCGCTAAAAAGTTTTTCAACCACTCACCCTCATTACCAGCCATCTCAAGAACAACAAATTCAAATTCCATTTTTGATCTTGCAATAATTGTTTGCATGACTAATCTCCATGTAATCGCACACCCCCAAGTGTGAATACATAACTACTAGTGGATTTTATCTCATCTAAATCAGAGATCTAGTTAACATCATTGTACCCTTCTAGTATAGCAAGAAATCCACTATATTCAATGGCATTGAACCTCTTAAGTATCTCATAAGCCTAGAAAGTGCATCCCCATGTTTCTGATTTGGACATTGACTGTACATATTCAATCTATCTATTGCATAAGAAATATCAAGTTTAGAAGAGCTCAACAAGTGTAGTAAGCTCCCGATTATCTAGGCATACTAAGGCTGAGATATAGATTCCCCTTTATTTTTTCATTAATTTAGAATTAGCATCATAAGGGGTACTCACTACATAAAACCCAAACTTCTTAAGAAGTTTCTCAATGTAATTTCTTGGGGTAGTAATATTATATCTCCCTTCCTTATGACTCTAATACCTAAAATCACATTGGTTTCACCCATGTCTTTCATTTCAAATTTTGATCCTAGAAACAATTTAGTTTTAGCGACAATCTCATTGCATGTACCAAATATTAACATGTCATCCACATACAAGCATATAATGACACAATCATCTTTTTCAGATTTAGAGTATACACATTTATCAGCATCATTAGGTGGAAAACCATCACTAAACAATGCATTATCAAGTTTTTCATGCCATTGTTTTGATGTTTGTTTCAACCCATTCAAGGATTTTAAGAGTTTGCATACTTTATCCTCGTGACCAGGTACAACACGCCCTTCAAGTTGAGTCATATAAATTTCCTCTTCTAAATCACCATTCAAAAAGGTTATTTTAACATCTATCTGATGTATCACTAGTATATGGATAGCTGCTAGAGCTAACAACACTTGAATAGAGGAAATCTTAGTCACAAGAGAAAAAGTATTGATAAATGTAAGCTTTACTTGTATTTGTTACTTAAAATGTTGTGCGTTGAGTAGTTTAAGTGTTTATTCTCATGAAAAGTATATAAATGTTGATGTAAGTATAGTTTTGAATGTTTAAATGTGTATTGATGCTTTTGTATGTTTATATCGAAGTAGAATAAGGATTGGATAATCTCAAAGATTTGGAGTGCATCACTCGCCCAGCGAGCAGTTCCCACTCGCCCAGCGAGCAGTGCTCACTCGCCTAGCTAGAAGTGGTCACTCGCTTAACGAGTGGAGTCTTGTCGCCCACCGAGAATTCACTTAAGGTCCTTCTCTTTAAAATGTCGCGAAACTGAACCAGAGAAGGGAAGGGGAGACATTGGGAACGCTGCAGCTCGCTTCTAGCTAGTGTATGGGTGCTTCCAGGGTGCAAAACCACCATTTTCTACCATCCAATCCATCAATTATTGATTATGAGATGCATATGTGTAGCTAGAACTCCATTTCAGTGGGGTTGAGAGTAAAGTTCTGAAACTCTTTGTAATTTCTCTGTTAATACATGATCTTGTATGAATTTTGTGTTCTATCTTTATTATTCATGCCTACGATGGGAATCTGAGCTAATTGAACGGTTAAATCATTGGAAAATGCATGAGACCGCGGACCTAGGATAGAACAACTAAGATATTTCAATTCTAGACATAGGTTGGAACTTTTAGTCATCTGTGACATTATGTTTAATGCGAATCTGATATCTGAATTTGCTAAGGGATTAGTGATTTAGTTTGAAGGATTCAGAACTTGTCATGTGAGGATTAGAGGCTTGTATGCTTAGAATGTCGATGCTTAATTTTGAGGAAATGTGTTAGTAGAAAATTATATGAGTGATGAACTTGAATGTCAACCCCAGTGAACTTTAATTCGACTGTTTTTACCACTTTTCAAATCTGTAAGTTAATGCTAAGTTGTTATAAAAATACGTTTAATAATTGCTAAATTAGTAAACTTTAACAATCAGTGAATCTAAACAAATCTCCTGGGAAACGATATCCGGACTTACCGGTTTTTTGCTTGAATGATTCGGTACGCTTGCCGAGGTCTCAACAAGTAATCAAAGTAATCTATGTTGGATTTTTGAGTAAAACCTTTTGCTTCTAATCTTGCGTTATACTTCTCTATGGATCCATCATAATGACGTTTTTTCTTAAAGATCCACTTACAACCAATGAGTTTTGCTCCTTTAGGCAAATCTACTAAATTCCAAGTATTGTTTTTCTGAATAGATTCAATTTTAGTTCTAATGGTCTTATCCCACTTTTTGCATTAGGAGCACTAATAGATTCTACAAAGCTTATTGGATCATTATCAACAAGATAAGTATATAAGTCATCTTTAAAGGAAGTTTCCTTTCTCTATCTTTTACTTCTTCTCAAATCCTCATTCATGGTATTACTATTATTATTATCATCATCAGGTTGAGACATCTCACTAACCTTTAAGGGAAACACATGTTCAAAAAACTCAACATTTTTCGTCTCCATTATAGAATTTTTCTCAAGTACGTTACTTTTAGAAACCTAGATACCTATAGGCATCACTATGTTCAACATAGCTTTAGAACATGCAATCAGAGGTTTTGGAGCCTATTTCCTTTTTCTTAGGATCAAGTAGCAATACCTTAGCTAGACACCCCCACACTCTTAGATATTTAAGGTTAGGTTGGTAACATTTTCAAAGCTCAAAAGGAGTTTTGCCAGTTTTCTTATAGGGTATTCTATTTTGTAAAAAACATGCACTAAGAAAGACTTCTCCCCAAAGGTTATCAGGTACACCAGAACTAACAAGCCTGAAATTCATCATTTTCTTAAGGGTTCTATTTTTTCTCTCAACTAGTCCATTAGACTCAAGTGAATATGGTGGGGTCACTTCATGAATAATACCTTCTTTAACACAAAATTCATTAAACACTAAATACTCACCACCTCTATGTGATCTAATCCTCTTAATCTTCTTATTCAATTGGTTTTCTACTTCTGCTTTATAGGTTAAAAACACATCAAAGGTTTCATCTTTATGTTTGATTAAGTAAACTTTGGTGTATTTAGAAAAATCATCTATAAAGGTCACAAAATAATTTTTACCTCCTCTAGACATGATTTGTTTTAAATCAGCTAGATCAGTATGAATTAACCCTATCAGTTCAGTTTGGCATTCTATAGAAAAAACATGTTTTATTTGCTATATAGATTCTATACATATATCACACTTACTACTTTGTTCATCATGCATATTAATCAATCATAGTCATTATAATTTCAAAACATAGGAGGAATTTACATGTCCTAATCTCGCTTGCCATATATCATACGCGTCAACAATATAAGTAGGAGTACTTGATTCATTAATATTTCCAGAAACATTTAGAATGAAGAGCCCTTGATCACAATATCTCTTCCCCACGAAAACAATATTTTTTTGTCGTAATGATCTTGTTAGACTCAAATGACATTTTAACCTCACCTTTCCTAATAGTGCTACAAAGATTAAATGAACTCTGATTAATGGCACATGTAGCACATCACTCAAGGCCAAAGTCCTTCCAAATGTGAGCTTAAGAAGAACTTTCCCTGTTTCAAAAATAGGAGTGGTCCAGGAATCTCCAAGATATACGTCTTCTTTTCCATCTCCTACACTAGTTAAGAGTTAAAGACACTTCTGTTTGCACAGATATGTCTGGTAGCACTAAAGTTTACCACTCATTTGCTCACATTGGTCATCAGATTTTCTTGAGAAACGATCGCAACAATAATGTCATCTCCTTCGATTATATTTGCCCTAGGAGGATTGTCGTTTCTTACTCTACGCCTGCATTATGGTGCATGATGACTTAGCTTTCCGCATACGAAACAATTTCCTTTCTTCTTAAAGGCCGGTTTAGATTCATTGGGACGAAATGTAAGAAAATTATTTTTCCTTTTCTAATAAGGATTGTGTTCGTACCTTTTGGGAGAACATCTTACTTCTACCTTATTTACTTTTGCAGATAAAGCTTTGGCCCTTGTAGTAATAAACTCCTTCCTTTTGGTATCCTCGATTATTATGTGTGTAATGAGTTCTAGTAGAGACTTATGTTTGTGTCTATGTTTTAATTGTTGTTTGTAATCTATCCAGGATGACAACAATTTCTCAAACAAAAGTTCTAAAAGAAATTCATCCAGTAGAAGAATATAAACTGCTTTAATAACTTCGAGCAACTTGTAGTACTCATTGATTTGAGTTTTTATGTCCTTGTCTTCAATCATTTTCCAACGGTAGTAGTTTTCTATGACGAATCTTTGTCTAACGACATCTTCAATAGTGTATTTGAGGACCAACAAGTTCCAAATGTTTTTTGCTTCCTTGTAGGAACAATACACATCGAACAAATCATTAGAAAGTGCACTAAGTAGAATGTGTCGTCATACCTTGTTCGCATAAGTTCTCCCTTTAACTAATTTTGAGTTTGAGGGAACATTGGGGTCGGGCTTCGGAGATGAAAGAGGAACAACAACTCCATACATGTCTAAAAGGATTGACACGCGTTCTTGCCAACGCTAGAAGTTCTGTTCAGAGAAAACCTCAATTGTTTTCACGCACAAAAGTGATTTTGTGAAGACCGTCTGAGTTTCGAAAACAATGGTTTGGCTCTCCAAAGGCATGTTGTTGATGTTAGCCATAAGTCCTTAAGATTATTGTAGAAAAGCTAATAAAACAGTATTTCCTGAGAGATGTAGATTAACTGTCCTTAAGTACTTATCTGTAGTGTTTTGCGCAAGCCTCCCGGGATACAACAGAAACTTCTCATAATTTCTGAGAATTTAAGAACTAGCAAGGATCTCTAAAAAGAGTATAAAATAACCCATGATATTTTTAGAAAGAAAAAAGAGAGAATGAGGAAATGAGAGAATGAGAAAAAATGGTTTTGATATGATTTGGAAAGGAAAAAGGTGTTCTATTTATAAAACATGTAAGGCACCAAGTAATAAAGGAAAATGAACGTTGTAGTCATTAATAGAAGAAATTGAACGTTGAAAGAAAATGAACGTTGCCACCCAACGTTCCAAAATTCAAGTTCAAAATTAATGTTTTTAAACCAAACATTCAAACATTAACTTTTGCAATAATATAATATTAATATATTATAACAAATGTAAGATAGAGTTTGTAGACTTGAGAGGTGTAGGGGTTTTAATGCAAGCTCTCCCAAACCTAGAGCCTTAGTGACTACTTTTCTGAGTTTGAGACATTCGCTATCCTCATTTATAATTTCCCCCCTAATTTTTATCTTAATTGTTTCCTCTCTGGCCTTAAGCCTACCCTGTATTGTGAGGTCGTGGCACTTCAACCGATCGACCTCCCTCATGATATAGCCTTGGCTAAGCTTCATAAGGGCAAATCACGACCTCCATCACTAACTTCTTCACGCTTCTTTCGTCCTCCATTGTCTTAACCTTCTTCGTCATCATCCTTCCTCCTCCCAAATCACTTTCACCACTTTTACCTACCCTCACTATCAGACTTTCCATCAAGAGGTTAACTGAAGCGGAAGTACAAGCTAGTCGAAACAAGAATCTTTCTTTTAATTGTGACAAACATTCTACTTGCAATCAATGTTGCAAACCTCAATTTCTCATCTCTCCTCCTTAAGCATCAACACCCTCCTAATGAACTTACATAGGATTTCATTATAAATGCATTGCATCACAAAAACAGAGGCGAGGTTGAGTAGTTTCCAAACCTTCTTTAAGTAGTGGTTACCACTAACCTTTTGAATCACTGAAACAATTAACACGTTTATATATATATATATATATATATATATATATATATATATATATATATATATATATAATGTAGAATATATATTTTATATATAAATTAATTAAAAATAAATATATAATAAGATGTTATAAAAATATATATGGATTAAATTAGATGTGTGTTTAGTTATATTTCGTCGAGGGAATTCATAATTGCATTATATTGTAAAGAAAACTAAAATTATTGGAAAAAATATTTTAGATATAATAATTTAAGTCAAATGGGTTATAAGTTCAATAAAAATTTTGAACATCATAAATATTTTTATTTATTTTATTTTATATAAAGTGGAATAAAATAACACCAGACTATAGGATTAAAATAATTTAAAATTTTTATATAAAAAATAATTAAAATTAAAATCAAAATTAGATAATACATAATTATTGAAATTTAGTACAGAATTAAAATCCAAATATTAAGGGAATGTAATTCAGTTAAATAAATAATCATACATTATTATTAAAAAGAAAAATAGCGAAATTAGAATAAACAATATTGTAAAAGTTGTTTTGAAGAAAAAAAATTACATTATTTTACACGACATATTTATTTAATATTGTGAACATGAAATTTTTTTTCATGTTTATATAAAGAGTCAACAATTTTATATTATTTAAAAATAAATAAGTTATCCTGACAATATTATATGTGAATTATTTATACATGACATATTTAATATTGTCTCATTCTATTACTTTATTATTGTTAGCATGATAAAAATTAAGTAAGGCATATAGACTTCACAGGACAACATTCAATCCACACAAAAATCTTTACAATATTATACTAGGTATAAACAATTTAGTACCCAGTTTATTTTTACCTTTCAACCAATTAAAGATTAAATTCTGAATTGAAAATCAATATGCACTAATAGTACTTTCATACACCTGATTTTAGCGTATACCATTTCCAATACCAATTCACAATATTGTCATCCCAACTTAAACAAATAGCTTTGACATGAACCTCTATAAACAACTTCTCTCGCATCATCATCACAACTTTGCTTTAAGAGTCCATGAGTTTTTCTTCACTAAAACATGCACTATCTTCCAAATAATTACATCATAATAATCGCTAATATTTTCAAAGTCCATTCCTCGTAATTATTCTTGGCATGACTCTCGACATTAAGGAGGAGGTCGAAGGCTTTGTTGTGGCCTTCCTACATATAGTTGGTGTCATGTACTTAGGCACTAGTGCAGAACTCACTAGTAGCGACAAATGCACATGTCTTATTGAGGGAGCATCTTTAGATTGTGTGTAAGACAACATAGTTTAACATATTGTTGAATTGTACTGTGAAGGATTTCCACAAATAATAGTTTATTGTATTGCACCAATAGCAACCTTTTTGTGGCATCTTTGACTTTTCACATGAATAAAAGTTTGGCGTATATTGGTATGATAACGTTTTATCCTAATGGATGCAAATACAAATCTATTTTCCTTATGATCACAAATTGGACTTGCAATCCTTATTAAGATTAGTGGTGTCAAAGCAAAAAGAAAAAAAATAATTTAAAATGATTGTTATACAAATATTCAATAAAATATTAAAATTTTGATTATAGATATTCATGATAACATAAGTGAGATGATTATTAATAGTATGAACAAACTTTATAATATAAAATGTAGATATAAGATACATTTTTATCTAGGTTTCGTTATAGATGCCAAATGTAACACCCCGATTTAGGCGTTACAATTTATTTTCCACAAAATACATATGTAATTTTTCTTTAATAAATTTCAACACCCATAAAATATTACGTTCTTTATTACAACACAAGTCTTCTGAAAATAAAATTCCACACAGTTCATAAACTTCTGAAATTTAAAATTTCACACAGTTCGAAAATTCAAACATAGATTTATTTTAGAAATTCCCTCTGTCTCCTTTTTCCCCACAGATCTCTCATCTTCTAAGCATTTTCAGAACCATCTGCTAATTCATCTGAAATAGTTTCTGCTCCCGTATAATATCACACATTATACGATCATTGCATTCACATGCACAAACACAAACAGTAGGGTGAGCTAACCGATTCAAGAAATATACATCATCCACAATCTTACTAACATCACAAGTGTGGCAATCAGTCAAATACATGCATCTCAAACATACTCAAAAACCAACTATTACACTGATACTTTATAATATTTCTCCAGTCAAAATCATCAGTCGATTCACTAGAGTCAATACAACATATTATTAATCTGCCTACTTACCAAAGCACAGCAGTCAACAATCCTTCTGTCTACTTACCAAAGTAGTATAACCATGATATACTGATTACTTACCAAAGTAATCTAACAAGGTGATTTTTATTATCTACTTACCAAAGTAGTACAACAAGGTGATATCACTACAAAAAAGAAGGGCATTACCGAAGGCCAGAAGCCCTCGGAAACAGCCCAAAACCGTCGGTAAAAGGTAATTACCGAAGGCTTATCGACGGCCAAAGAGCCCTCGGTAAATCCCTTGTCGCTAACATTTACCGAGGGCTTTCGCCCTTCGGTAATTACCGAGGGCCAAAAGCCTTCGGTAATTACCGAGGGCCAAAAGCCTTCGGTAATTTCCGAAGGGCGAAAAAAAAAAATAGGGCACTGGGCTGCTGCAGAATGTGATGCTAGAGTGTTAAACATATGATTGAAAATTAAGAGATATTATACAATAAAATTAAGAGATATAAACCTCAATCTGGATTATGTATTTTACTACTGCAACTTGAAGAGAACTAAAACCAACATCAACATAGGTATATTACCTTCTTACATCATGAATTGGTGTAATGAAATTGGCTGTACTTAAATGTTAAAAGGTTGGGTTGTTGTTATACTCTCTCCTTCGTATACTCTCTCCTAACGCCACCATTCTCTACTCCCCTGTTTTTCCTCTTTTTGAACCTAACCATAACCTCTTCTATCTCCTTTCTCTTTTTATTCACACACCATTACTCTACAGTTTCACAACCACACACTCTTGTTTATTCTTCTTCTGTTTTCTTCACATCACCACCACACTGTGGCTCTTCTATTGAAACACATCACCCACACCTTACAGAAATAAAATAAGAAATCCTTCCACTGTGGCTCTTCTATTTTTGCAGAATTTTACACCAAAACAGCAAAGATTTTATGCAGAATTTACAGCAATACAACAATGCAGCAATGCAGAATTTTACAGCAATACAGCAATGCAGAATTTTACATCAATACAGCAATACAGCAATGCAGCAATGCAGAATTTTACAGCAATACAGCAATGCAGAATTTTATGCAGAATTTACAACAATACAGCAAAGCTTTTCTGCAGAATTTTGTAACTAAGACAGCAAATGTTTTTTGCAGAGTTTTATAATTAAAACAACAAGGTTTTCTGCAGAGTTTTATAACTAAAACAATAAGGTTTTCTGCATATATTGACTCCAATTCAGCAATTAAGATCATACTCCCATTTAGCAAACAGATAAGTGCAGTGCAAAAATCATTTACTTCAATGTTATATCAATTTTTCATGCCTAATTAAACCATTTCTTATGCTTTTGCACATTCTTTTTATATCAATAATACTTATGCTTGCTTAACATAACACTTACTTTATCCTTTTCAATATATGTTAACTTGATTCCATACAATTAACTTAGCTTAGATATTATACATGATCAACATAACATACCTATCTTTGCTTTGACCGAAAGTTATACTTAGTAATTCATACCAACTTAAATACCATAGAAAGTAATGAGCCACATATCAAACTCTTAAGTATGTGAAATAATCACACCCTAGACAATCAAGATTCAATCATTAACCATAAACTACCAACAAGATGTTGTAACATGATATAATTCCATTCAAATACATATATATATATATATATATATATATATATATATATATATATATATATATAGTATATACATGTTTATGTCTAGAATGATCCTGCTGTATAGAGTACAACAGAGTTTAGATGCAAGTAAAAAATAAAGCAATCTTTTCAGTAATTATACATTCACACCAAGCAAATGAAATTTTATTAACTTCCATAGAACTTAGTCAATCAAATGTAAAATGAGTTACAGTGAACTAAAATTCGGAATCTAACAGTAAATCAATGGTACAACTAACCTTATAAAACTAATATATGGCCATTAACAGATCCAGAGGCTTTCCAAATGAATTGGATTTGAAGTTAGAGGTTAAAAAGGGCAAACGAGTTCTGAATTCATTTATATATCCCCTTCAACTCATATAGAGATGTACTAACAGTACTAATTATGCATTCAATTGAGCAAGGTGAAGATAAAAGTAGATAGATATTTTGAAAATACTATTACAACAAGCACATAGACCATATTAAAAATACTGTTTACAACTCTTTTGGCCATTTCCACAGCACTTATTTTCTCACTACCGTAAATTCTTGTTCTATGATTTTGTAGATCATTGTTTTTCAAGTTAAAGTAAAAGAACTTACAGTAGCAACAATCAATTATTACATTTGATTTGGAGTTGTGATGTAATGTGGACTTAGATATACTTGCCTGTAAAATTGAATGAACATAGAACACAATTCTATGCCTTCTTGAATTCTCCTCTTTGTTTGATAGTCTAATTGCAAGTATACCAACAGACATCAAGAACCCCATTGAAGCCCATAAGAGAAAGCCATGTAGTGTAATCTCAAACTGAAGTCTTGGACTCATCTTAACCAATCACAGAAGAAAAAGAGTTCGCTTCAGAGACAGAACTCACATTTAATAAACAAGGGATTTAACTTGCAAGATTGGAAATTAGGCAAGGGGAAACATGAACAGATTATGCTGCTAATTTTCTTGAATAAAAGTTCAGAATATGGAATTTGATGAAATACCCTATCTTAATGTGGTTATTATCTTTGGTTCGTGAAGGGCTGCTTGTAATTTTCTGGTGCTCTTGGGATGAACCAACAAGGGGAAACATGATGAATACAAGAGAAGCAAACTGAAACTCAATCTCAATCTTAATCTCAGTCTCCAATTCCAGAAGATACAAGGAAGCAAAAGAACTATAACATTCTAAGCAAAAATTGAGTGTGTACCTGTGGGGAAAAGTGGAGTACTTAGTCATTGGCACCTTCACGATGTTCCTCCTGGCATTGGAGGCGGACTTTTGAACGGCGGCGACGGCGGCAACTGCTTCCCTCCCTTAACAACTTTCGTCACCCTTCTCACCTGGACCACCCTATCTTCGAACCCGTCGCGGACCTTCTCCTTCTTCGTGTTGGACCCGAACCCCGTGTCCTGCTTCACCAGGGCGTCCGTTTCGAAGACGTCATTCCCGAGCACGGAAACGCCGCTGAAGGTGGGGCCGTAGAGCTCCTCGTAGGCTGCGGCGATCTCGTCCTCCGTCTTGAGGGGGCCATCGTCGAAGGAGGGAGGAGCGACAAATCCCTCCGCAGGCTCCGGGGGGTTGAAGTCAATGTCTTCCAATGGATTGACGTTGTCGGAGGTGTCGATGTCATCGGAGGGTTTGCATTTGGCGTAGAGGAGGGAGGGGTGGTGTTGGGGTTTGGCGAAGAGGAGGGAGACGGTGTGCGGTGGCGAGGGGACGAGAGAGAAGCGGGAAGAAGCGAGAGGTTTTGGGAGGGAGAAGATTTCACAATACTGAATTTGGGAGAATGGGATAGCGAAATCCCAAATTCTCATTTCACTCAATTGAACCTTTTAGCGAAGGGCGTATTCCTTCGTTACTGTCATTGCCTTACCGAAGGATAAAAGACCGTCGGTATTAATCCTTCGGTAATAAACATATTTCTTGTAGTGTATTGTCTACTTACCAAAGTAGCACAACACAAGATCTTCTGCCTACTTACCAAAATAGCACAAACCAAGTTCTTTTGCCTACTTACCAAAGTAGCGCAGCAAGACAATACTGTCTACTTACCAAAGTAGCACAGTATAGTTAATCTGCCTACTTATCAAAGTAGTCCGATTTATATCATTCTTTTTTTTATCTCTTCATTCATCATCTCATCCTGCCTACTTATCAAAGTAGCGCAAATCACCCTGCTTACTTACCAAAGTAACGCAGACCCAACATCTACTCGCCTACTTACCAAAGTAGCGCAAATCAACATCATTTACATTATTTCAACAAATTATTCATAATCAACCACAACCCATCCAAAACTAATCATACTCAACAAGCATAAGAAAACCGGTGAACTTTTCTAGATTCCCTTCTATCTACTTACCAATGTAGTACAAATTAACCAAATTACATTTTCCTAACATATTATTCATAACCAATCACATGCCATCTCAACCACTAATCGCAAACCAATCATGCTTAACAAGTACATAATAACCAATCAACATATCTCAGTTTCAATTCTACCTACTTACCAAAGTAGCACAAATTAACCAAATTACCTTTTTCAATATATTATTTATCGACGATCTGAACCAATCAAACTAATCAACAACATGTTTAGATCATATGGTAAGCTTTTCCGTCCAATCCAATGGTTAATGAGGCGGAAATCATCAATTTTGTATAAATGATCCAAAAACATAAATTAAACAGTATTGAGATCCCTGAGAAGGTACGAAATTAATATCTCTAAATCTGTAACTCCGATCTAACATCCGAACGGTCGAAGTATGCCACTATCTCTTAGGAACAACATACTAAACATTCAGGGTAATCCAACGGCTAAATAAGTAGATATGGAGGTTTTACCGAGGTAACTCAGCGACAGAAATTTAAGTGGTTCTCGGTTTAACTCAAAATGCGGAATTAATTTCTCTAAGCACAGATATCCAATTCCAAATCTGAACGGTCAAAATCACCTAATATGCCTTATGAACTACATACTAAAGTTTGGGCTCAATCTAACGGTAGATGAAATATATATGAAATTTGTACCATGATAGCTTAAGAACAGCAGTACAGTGTTCATCCGATTGTTTCACACTTGTCGAAATTTCTTTCTCTAAACATAGACCTTCAATTGCAAATCCGATCGGTCAAGTTGTAGTAATATGTCTTAGGGATCATATATCAAATTTTGAGGTTGATCTAACGGTCAAATAGGTCAAAATCTATATTTTTACCGACACAACTTAGTAACAGAACTACAGGGCTAACTAATTTACTCAAACTTGCAGGATTTATTTCTCCAATTACAGACTTTTATTTTCAAATCCGAACGAGCAAAGTTTAGTAATAGGTCTTAGGATTCACATACTAAAGTTTTAGCTAAATCCAACGGTGAAAACAATTAATGGAAAGTTTTTACCACAGTAACTCGAAAATAAGAAATTATAATCTTGAAAACCAAATTTTATACAAATCAATATATAACTACCATTACCAAATTTTAACACATGCATACTCATGTTCATGATCATAATCAAGAAAGGATTAGCTCCCCTACCTCTTCTCCTTGCAAGAAATTCTTCACTCTTGATACACCTAGACCACCACCCTTGCTTGCTCTCCCTCTCAAATGTAAAAGTATTTTGTAACTTAAATCTTATTTCTCTTGCCCTCTCTTCTGGCCGTATAGGTGCTATATAAGGAGAAATAAATTCTCTTTGGCAGCTGGCTTAGCAATCATTCCATAAGAAAATAATGGAAAATGAAGGGTCCCATGTAAGAAATTTTTACACCCATGATTGAAAGCCTTGCACTCATGTTTCACGGAAAGCCAATTTCCATAATTCAAGTTTTGTCTTCTTCTTCTTTTCACATTATTATTTTATTTTATTTATAACCCTCCTTTGATCAAACATGGACCACACAATTTGCATTAAAATTTAAATAACTAATACAAGACAATCAAGCTAAACAAAATGGTAAAAAATACAAACAATAATCTTTATCTTACATATGAATGCACACCATAATTAATTATTCAAAACCACAACATTCATAAAATTATTTTGATTTTTTCTATGGGTCTTACACCAAATATTCTTATTAAAATTAAATGAAGTATACTTGTAAGGACTTTAAAACTTAAAACAATAAAAAAGATTTTGTAAGTATAAGAATAAAAATAAATATTAAGTTAAATTACTTTTTTGGTAATTAGGGTATTTATAAATTTTAATAAATTCACTAATATAACATCAAATAAAATAAATCCAAGATATAATAACTAAATTTTATTTATTATAACCTATATCCTGATTATATTATGATAAAGATTATCTTTTCCTAGTATTAAGGATTTCACACTTAATTTTATTTTTATTGTACTATTTTAAACCTAACCATAATAATATATTTTAAGAAAATATATACAATTATTATTATATAATCTTTTAGATTAACATCTATTTTTTTAAGCAACACTTTCTATCCAAAATCATGGAAAAAGTTAGAAAGAAAAAGAATATAATAAAATCCATGATTTTTTAACTTCTTTTCATGATTCTTCTTTCCTAACAAAAAGATATATTAAAAATGAGTTATTGATATTCCCTTTTCTATTATTTCATTTGTAATTAACAAATAGGATAAATAAATTTTTTATCTTTGTCAATATCAAAGAACTTCGGTTATATATATATATATATATATATATATATATATATATATATATATATATATATATATATATATATATATATATATATATATATATATATATATTTTGTTACAAATGCAATTGAGACGAAAGACATGCTCAGAAAAACTTTTACGGACTTTTTGCTAAAAATAAATTTGTATAAAAAAACTATCTTGTTTAAGATTTATAAGTTTAAATCTGAACTTGTGTTAAGTTGTGAAGACTATCTTGTTTAAGGTTTGTAAATTTGAAACCATACATTTCTTGAATCGAAATAAAGTTTTGATTATTGATATCAGATGTCAAATTCAAATTAATATATATATATATATATATATATTTTAGTGAAAAGATATTTCTCTTAAAATAATAAAAAATAAAAAAATAAAATTTTAGTAATTATTAAAGCAAAAAATGTTATTAAATTTATATATATTAAAAATAATTATAAAATAAACATTTTAAAATTTTTATTTCAAAAAATATTAGGGATAATTAATTGAATTAAAAAATAATTATAAAATAAATATCTTTAAGAATGTTATCATGAATAAGTTTTTTTATTAGAGATTGTTAATTAAATTCAAAAAGTAGTTATAGAATTTGAAAGATTAAATAATTAATAAAGTAGGTTATATCAATAAATTCATAATAAAATGTGTATATGCTATTAACTGAGCATTTAACACATGAGATCTGTGTATGTTTGGAAGAATTCTTTCTTTATATATGACTTTAGATAATAAAAATATATAATAATATTAACACATTAGATATTTTAATATACTAATATATAAAAAAATTATATGACACCTGAAAAAAATGAAAATAAATTATTTTTTCTTGTCCTTTCTTTTAATTACAATGTTTTTGTTCCAAAATATATAAAGAAAAATATGCAGAAAAGCAGATAATATAGGAAGTCCAGAAGAACAGAGGGCTGAGAAAAATAAGAGTGCAAAATTTAGACTATGTTTGTTTGTTTGAGCTTATCCATTTTGATTGAGGAAAATAAATTTAAGAGTGATTTTATGTTTGTATGAAGTGATTTGAAAACAAAAGCACGGAAAGATTTGCAAGATTATTATTTACTTTTATATTTATATATTAAAAAAGATTTTTAAGAATTTAAACCTTTTTACTATATTATCATGCAATCTTTAAATAATTTATTGACAATGTTTTTTTCTTTGTTTAATAATAAAATAATAATAATAATAAATAATGAATAAAATATCTTTTTTAAAATTAAGTCATAAATAAAATTATATTTTAAAAAATTTATTTTATTTTATTAAATTACAATTCTTGTACATTTTTTAAACTATAACATTAATATATCAGACATTGCTTTTAATTTACAAAATTATAACCTTTTATATTTTAAAATATAATTTTAATAATTATTTTTATTTTTTTCTTTTTATAAATATTTTTATAATTAATATAACATTAATAATAATTATTTTATATTATGGATTTTGATAATTTTTAATTTATATATTAGTTAAAGATTTGTTTATCTGTTAGATAGATTTGATAATAAATCCTAACTAATTTATACAAATTGTACCTTTAAATATATTTGTCTACACTATTTTACACAAATTTTTCTTTTGAATCTTACCTCAAAATTCTGTAAAAAAAATTAATTCACACTCAAACATGAGTCACCGGCAAATGGACCTGAGTCACCCGCAAATGGACCGCGACGACGAGGATGCCTATTACATGGAAGACGAGCTGGTCGCGGACTTCGACGAGGAGGATGACTGCCTGGGACGCGGTGGAGGCAGCAGGAAGCGCAGAAGATCTGGTTTCATTGCTGAGGAGGTAGATGGGGACGATGAGGAGGAGGATGACGATGATGAGGATTTTGATGCCCGAGGCGGTCACAGGCGGCAGTACAAGAAGGTTTCGGCTTCTAAATTTTTTGACGAGGAGGCCGTGGTGGATAGCGATGAGGAAGAGGTGGTGGATAGCGATGAGGAAGAGGGCGAAGACGGTGTGTATTTTTTCTCTTTTTTCTCTGCAAATTTTTGTTTGTAATTTGGATGATTGGATATGAACTCGGGATGTACAAAATTAGGATTGGAACTTTGTATTTATGGTTTTAAACTTGATTAGGCATATGTTATTCAATTTTGTTATTTATGGTTTTGCTTGTGATAGAACATCAAATTTGAACTGAAAACATAGATGAAATTACGTAGTGCAGTGATGGTTTTCTGTGTGCATGTAGTATTTTATATCCTCAAACTTAACAGAACAGTGAATTTGCACTTTATACTCTATCTTTGTGTAAAATATATCTATTAGTTATGTAGACAAATTAACAACTGTTGAAATATGCAGACTTCATAGTTGATGGTGGAGCCGATCTACCAGAAGAAGATGATGGGAGAAGGATGCGGAATAGGCCAATGCTGCCACATCACCAAGAAGATCATGAAGATCTTGAAGCTGTGGCCAGAAGTATCCAGGAACGTTATGGAAGGCGCCTAAAGGATTATGATGAAGAAACAACAGATGTAGAACAACAAGCTCTTTTGCCGTCTGTGAGAGATCCGAAGCTTTGGATGGTCAAATGTGCAGTATGTCCATAACTTTTTTTTGTGTAAATGTCCCTTTTTCTTGCTACATTATTGGAGCATGTCATGTATTCTTTGTTTTCGCATTAGATTGGACGCGAAAGAGAAACAGCCGTTTGCCTCATGCAAAAGTGCATAGATAGAGGATCTGAATTGCAAATAAGATCAGCTTTTGCTCTTGATCATCTCAAAAACTTTATATACGTGGAAGCAGATAAAGAATCCCATGTCAGAGAGGTAATGTCATGCAAAACGTCTGGTTCATAAATAGCCATGTCTGTATGGATTAAATTGTGTTTTTAAATATTATGTATATGCTTCCAGGCTTGCAAAGGTCTACTCAATATATTTGGCCAAAAAATAACTCTTGTCCCAATCAGAGAAATGACTGATGTTCTGTCAGTTGAAAGCAAAGAAATTGATCTTGCTAGAGATACTTGGGTTAGAATGAAGATCGGGACATATAAAGGGGACCTTGCCAAAGTATGTATCACATTTTAGAAAATTCATGATACCCTCCATTTTGTTTTCTGTATTAAGATCAAATGTCTTCTGTAGGTAATGAATGTTGATAACGTGAGGCAGAGGTTACTGTCAAATTAATTCCAAGGATAGACCTACAGGCTCTTGCAAATAAATTGGTAATTGATGTCGTAGTTTTTTTGTTAAATTAATGTATACTATTTGTCAGTGTTTAAATTCTTTGGAAGGAATAGCCTGCGTCTATTTTTTTATACATATAACTCCTGTCATGCAGGAAGGCAGGGAGGTTGTGAAAAAGGAGGCTTTTGTTCCTCCTCCTCGATTTATGAACCTTGATGAAGCAAGGTATTACTGGTTCTCTCTATTCTGTGGCTGAAAGTCTTCTGTAGATTGGAAATTTGTTTTTCATCTGATTAAATTTGTTCTTTCTATTCAGGGAACTGCATATCCGTGTGGAGCATAGACGTGACCCATATGGTGAACGTTTTGATGCAATTGGGGGCATGATGTTCAAAGATGGTTTCTTATACAAAACTGTCTCAATAAAATCCATCCATATTCAGAACATCAAACCTACTCTTGATGAATTGGAAAAATTTCGTAAAGAGAGTGGAGGTGGAGATGGTGATGTGTCTAGTCTTTCAACTTTGTTTGCGAACAAGAAGAAAAGACACTTTATGAAAGGTGACGCCATCATTGTTGTAAAGGGTGATTTAAAGAACCTTAAGGGAAAGGTGGAGAAGGTGGATGAAGATAACGTCGATATAAGACCAGAAATAAAGGGACTTCCAGTAAGTATGAATATCCCTGTATGGTGCCATTTTTGCATTTTAATGATTAATGATTAATTGGTCATCATCATTTTTCAGAAAACTATTGCTATAAATGAAAAGGAACTTCGTAAATAATTTGAGCCTGGAGACCACGTTAAAGTTGTTTCTGGTACTCAAAAAGGGGCTACGGGCATGGTTGTGAAGGTCGAGCAGCATGTCTTGATTTTAATATCTAATACCACAAAAGAGCATGTGAGTTCTGTGGTTTAAAGATTTGTTAATTTCTATTTTCTAATCATATTTACTGCATAAATGATATTAAAATATCCTCTCTTTAGATTCGTGTATTTGCTAGTAAGTTCAGAAGTAACGACTGGAGTTACTAGAATTGGGGACTATGAACTCGGTGATCTTGTATTGCTTGAGTAAGCTTTGCTTGAGATTATTGCATATTCACTTAACCCCTAAGATATAGTTCAATGTTTTCTCATTTCTATTTTCTATTTAATATGTGCAGTAACATGAGCTTTGGTGTCATAATACGTGTAGAAAGTGAAGCATTTCAGGTGAGGGACTCAAGGATTTAAAAAAAAATTATTAAAATTTTGAGTTTGTTATTATATTATTGTCTATTGCTATTTTAGGTTCTAAAGGGGATTCCTGACAGACACGAAGTTGTGCTGGTTAAATTAAGAGAGATCAAATGTAAGATAGATGAGAAAATAAGTGTGCAAGATAGGTATAAGAATACAGTTTCATCAAAGGATGTTGTCCGGATTGTTGATGGTTCCAGTAAAGTGAGATTCTGTCTTTTGGCTAGATTTACCTTTGAAAGATAATATTTTTATATTTATTTATTTGTTTGTTTTTTCTGGCCAGGGGAAACAAGGTCCTGTGGAACACATATACAGAGGAATCTTGTTCATCTTTGATCGCCATCATCTTGAACATGCAGGCCTTATATGTACTAAGGCCCAATCATGTGTGGTAGTGGGGGGTTCACGCTCCAGTGGTGACAGAAATGTAACCAATTTTCCTATTTTATTTTTTGTGAATGTTTTGCTATTGGTTTTAGCACTGTGATAATATTTTGCATAAAAATTCATTCCTTCCTCTAGGGTGATGCCTATTCAAGATTTCCCACTCTTAGAAGCCCAAGTCGTATTCCACCATCCCCAAGGAGGTTTCCTCGTGGAGGGCCAATGGATTGTATGTCTCTTTTTTTTTTTCTTCATGTTTTATGCGCAACCAATCTATCAATTTGTTGTACATTTCCTTAAGTAACTTGATTGATGTTAATTTATTTGGATGTGATATAGCTGGAGGGAGACATAGGGGTGGGAGGGGGCATGACGGTTTGACAGGTACAACTGTTAAAGTGCGTCAGGGTCCATATAAAGGTTATCGTGGTCGTGTTATAGATGATAAAGGCACTTCAGTTCGTGTTGAGCTTGAATCTCAAATGAAGGTTGCAACAGGTACGTCTTTGTGAAGAAAAACCTGTAGTGTATGTATTTTGGTATTTTCATGATTGCTTACTTGGTGATTTGCAGTTGACCGCAACCATATATCTGACGATGTGGCTATAACTCCTTATCGGTGAGTTTTATGTAAATGTAATTTAAGATTCCAAGTATGCAATGGAAGATGTTCAATCCTCTAACTCTTTTGTGTTCTTCCAGTGATACATCTCGCTATGGAATGGGAAGTGAAACCCCAATGCATCCTTCTCGGACTCCCCTACATCCATATATGACTCCAATGGGAGATCCTGGAGGAGGTTTGTTTGATTTTATTGTAATAGGTTTTCATTTAATCATCTGGTAGGATTAACACTCTAACTTCTTTTTTTGACCGATGGTTATATTCGGTTATTGATAAATGTACTACTATTTATAGCAACACCTATTCATGATGGAATGAGGACACCTGTGCGTGACCGAGCATGGAATCCATATACTCCAATGAGTCCTCCAAGGTTTGTCCAATTAACATGGTTCCTTTTGAGTTTTATATACTGTTTTCTGATTTTTGTTTCACATAATTTTTGCTTTATTAAAAAGATTTCTTTCTTCCAATTTGTATACCGTAAAAACGATGTCTTAGTTAATGAATTTCCATGTGGACGTTAATGTTCCAAATAGAACCAATTAGAACTAGAGGGTTATAAGGAATTTGTTAGTTAGAAACATTGTTATCTCCATAGAGTCTCCGGCACTATTTAGTTAGTATATATGTGATGTATGAAGTCTGATGGTGAAATATAAAATTAGGTACGACTGGGAAGATAGAAATCCAGGCTCTTGGGGAAGTCCACAGTATCAGGTTAGGAGATTTAGCAAACTTCAGATACTATATGCAACTTCATATTAGGAACTGTGTTTATTTTCTTTTCCCTTTTTGATCTTTTCAACCTGGAAGCCCTCCATCACGACCATATGAAGCCCCGACTCCTGGTGCTGGTTGGGCTAGCACACCCTGTGGAAATTATAGTGAAGCTGAAACACCTCGAGACAGTTCTGCCTGTGGTAGCACTACTTCCTGCCCTTTCAAAAAAACAGTATGTACATTCTTGTCTCTCTTAAAGATGGTTTTTTTTTTTCAAAATTGTTTTTTATTTTGCTGATGTTGATTGAGATGTGAATGTTGGCTTCCAGGTAATTGCTGAAATGACAAATGGGGGAGTGGATCGTGCTGTTGAATCTACTGGCAGCATCCAGGCTATGGTGAGACCATTCGAACGTGTTCACGATGTACATAAATCATACCTTGCTTGCTCTATTTAGTGCTAAGAAATTTATGTGAAGCTTCTAAGGCTGATTCTTAATTATTTCTTCAGGGTTGGGGTGTTGCTGTACTTGTTGGAGTGCAAAACAAAGATGATGCATTCAAAACTCATCCAGTGAATTTTGTGAACGAGAGGAGTCTTAAGGTTACCTTTTATGGTAACTACAAACCTCGCACTGATCTTCCTTCAGTTGTGGAGAGTACATGAATGGGGTAAGTTTACATATACACACGCGTGTATATATATTGATTTTTGAGGTATATAAGATCATTCAAATTGATGTCTTATCTGATAATATGACAAAAAAGGAACTGGAGAAATTCATCACTCACACCGTTCCATTCTCAGAAATTAACAAAGCTTTTGATTACATGCTGAAAGGGGAGTCCATCAGATGCATTATCCGTATGGGAGAGTAGAACTGTAAAATAAAGGATGACATAGTTCTTGTGGAGTGACTTTGTTCTCTTTCTGGTTATCAAAAGAAGAAAATAAAGATTATGTATAATTAATCCCTTTTTGGATTATTGAATCTGTGAGAATTTGTCTATGTTTGATTGTAAAGAACGATAGGAGAGGCTTTGATGCTGTTATTGTCTATTTTATGATAAATAAAATGCCTTTTGGTGATGAGTTGTTCTTAGAAATAACTTTCAACTATGATATATTTAAAAAATAAATTACTTCGAGCTGTGCATTTTGATTACTTTGTATCTTCTGGAGCTTGATTGAGTTCTATGGAGAGTATTGCACTGCATTTTGTTTCTGCTTCCTAAAATGCGTATCCAGATGTTTTAATTGTATGTCAGGTGTAATTGTATTCTTCGACAATTCTCTTAAGAAACAAAAAATCTTAGAACAAAATTTTATTTAAAAATAAGAATACATCCTTCGGAAATAAAAAGATAAAATAAGTAAAAGTCTTTTATAATATTATTATTTATTTCTTTACGATGTAGAATAATTGACATACCAAGGAACTACACGCGTATTTTATTTTCATGATATTAATTAATAATTATATAAAATTAATCAATAACAATATTAAGTTTTCCATTTCAATTTGGATAAACCTTATTATAATGTATAATGAGTTATCCACATTAATTTATAATCATTATTAGACAAAAATAATTAAATAAAAGTATTATTTTCATCAAATAAACTAGCATTAAATATGTTTTTCGCCCCTTAAGCATCACACGATTTTGGGTTTAGTTCCTACTCGAAACTTTGATGGTTTTGAGTCCTCATGGTTTTAAAAATCTTATTATTAGTACTTAAAATGTGGCAAACGGTGAGACCATGTCTTATGTTAGCTTTCCTCTTCACTCTCGGTCACGTTGTTTGTGCTTGAAAACTTTGTTCATCTTCTCTTGTAGAGCCTAGCTTCCATCGGATCAGTCGCCATGCCGGACCTTTCGCTCAATCCAAGACGTCGCCAGCGACACCAATCGCCACCGGGACCATTGCCAGCCGCAGCGTCGATTTCTCCCTCCTTGCCTTTTTTCCGCACGCGAGAGAGAAGCTCTCTCGTTCCTTTGCCAATCGTTGCCCGAGAGAGCCCAACCTCCGCGAGCCACACACTAGGATGGTAACCGTCAACGCCTTGAAATTATCATTAGTGTTTGGCCCTCCCACCATGGCTCCCAAAAGAACTTGTGGATTTGGATCTTTAGAGTTTAGTCATCTCTTACCATCGTCACAATTCTAAGGTTGGTTGTTCCAAGGGATTGATGCACTTCTGTGATGAACTTGGACAGGATACCTGTCACCATAGCCCACTAAATAACTCAGTTGCAAAGGGTTTTGTCCCAAGATGTAGTTAACCTGAAAAACACATTACAGAATGAAACATAAATAAACTTTTTCCCAATTTACATGCAACAATCAAATGTTAAGGAAGCTAGGAACTGCATGAGAAGTGGCAAAGTCATGAAGCATTTTTACGGAGAATGTATCAGTCTTGCAACTTGCACTAGACATTTTGAGATGATCAAGGTAATCGTTGTATAATTTACTGAGAAAAGATGTTGTAGCAGCAAACTGGAGCTATTAGGGATGGAGAGTTTACGAGTGAAGGAATAAAACATTAAATGCCCAACTGCCTTAACTGCCTTAGCAGTTAGGAAGAGCGGGGTTATTGGTTGTATAAATAGCAAATAATCAATTGTAGTGGGGGTGGATTGTTTGATTGTAGTCTAACAGGGTTTGTCATCCTGAGGAGGGAGGTTAGGCTCTCTAGAGGGAGGTTATGCTTCCAAACTCAGTCCTTGTAAAGATATTCGTTTACGGTGAATAATAGTAAAACTCATTCTTTCATTTCTGTTTCTATCTTTTGAGTGTTTTCTTGTTAGGTTCCAAACCCAGGAACCTAAGAGGAGCAGTGGTTCATTATCAGGTTTCAAGATAATCAACCCACCTATCATTATGTTTACCATGTCATATACATAGATAGCACGTATGCACTCACATAGGTAAATAATCGCAAGCAAACGAATGACGTATGTTGCAATTGATCGTAGAATTAATTACCAGGTGTCCTGCTAAAGTATTTATTGAATAGATAAGAACACATGAGTGCATCGGTTGAGTTAGATGAAAGTTTCAGAACATCCTTGTATGGGAAGCCAGGATCACGGAAGTATCGAATACCAGTTAGCAAAACCTACAAAGATCAAAGATCAAACCAAAAACAAATACTCCTCAAATTTCAGTTTGTGTATCTATTGAAGTTACCTCCACAGCATTGAGCTTATTATTCCATAAACAACCCCTTTGTCAATGCTTAATTCACTACTCTTGGCTGAAAAATAAGTTTCAAATGCAATTGCAAGGTAATAAGTGTTTGTAATAGCAAGAAATAACCATGTTGCCCCCCAAGCCAACTCATCTTTGTAGCTGGTTGAGTTATAAAGCATTGTTGCTTGTTTTCCACATGCATCAACCATGATGTGAGTCCCTTATGTGGTAGGTATTGCCCCAAAGAGCTTTTTTGCTGCATCCTTAAGTCTCTTTGAGTAATCTCTGTCTTCGTTTAATACCATTGATGCTCCAGATAATGCTGCCACAATTTCACCAACTAAATTTGTAGCAAAGCCATCGCAAATTGAAACTGATCTCTCATATTTCATATCTTCGGGTCATTGCCAGCAACTCAACTCATTAGGTTCATTGTTGATACTAATGGTACTTCCAACCTAATGAAATTGAATAAAACAAAGAAAAAAAGGACCAATTTCTATTCATATCTATTAGTCTTTAATTCAGGAATATAGCACAAAAATGAGACTTAATTTTAGCATCTCTCACAATATCCCAATATTTTGAACATAATGTGTCATATTATCATATACAAGACAAGATCCATTCCCTACAAAAAAGTTGTAACTTGCTTGGGAATACAGCGTCAAGTTTGATCCATCTATTGAATTTTGGGGAATGAACACCTTGAATAGGTAGTCACTACCCCATCTAATGATGTCCCTAACATGTATGCATAAGGTGCCCTCTTTTCCGACACCATTACCCGACCTGTAGACTCCTAGACTCCTTCATAGTATTCAGAATTACATCTGCATATGCCCTCTTCAAAGCCACAATTTCCTACACAACCAAATATACTGTTATTGGAAGAACCACAATTATCAAAACTCAATGACATAAACATAAACACACAAAACACCAAACTTTCCCTGTTCTTCTTTAATCAGAATTTGAATTTTAAATCTGTTATACTAAAATTCAATACAAAAGTCAAATTTTGAGGAAATGGGTGTGTTTGAATAGTCATAAAACCACGTGTCCTCAAATATGGCGCTAAAGGCGACGAAGATAGCAATCAGTGATGGTGACGTTAGGTAGTTAGGTTTGTTTTTAAAAAATTCAAAATTTCAAATTTTGAAGATAACCAAACTCACATGAGATTGATGTTGTTGCATTGGAGTGGAGAAAGAGGAATGGGGAGTGTGGAAAGGTTCCGGTTGAGAGGAGATTCTGGTTTTGTCTAAGTTTCAGGTTATTATGGGAATGCCATGGATGCACGCGGAGAAAAGGCAAGGAGGGAGAAATCGACGCTGTGGCCGGCAATGGCCCCGATGGCGATTGGTGTTGCTGGCGACGCCTTGGTGGTGAACGGGTCGCACCGCTCACAAAAGTTGATTGCACGAATTAATGCAGTATAACTAGGAAGTGACTCCTAGGTCGTCTCTCAAGGACCAATTTTTGTCGGTTTAGTCTCAGATTTTTTATACACGAAAGGGGGGGGGGTTTGTAGTTTTTGGATGTTTGTTTTTGCGATAAAAAAAAAATAAATTAAAACTGAAATTTAAATAAGACAGAATTTTTAACACTGAAATAAATTTTAAAGACAATAAAAACTTAACAGTAAAAGACAGTAAAAATGAAAAGTGGTAAATTGAGAAACGGTAAAATTTAAACGATGCAGAAAACAATAAACGGTAAAATAAAAGAGATAATAAAAATAAAAATACGTGACTGAAATTAAAATTTACTGGAAATAAAATTACTGAACAGTGAAGATAAAATTTCAAACCGAACAAAATGCTACACTGTGACCATCTTTTACTGAACTACATGCTTCAAAAATAAAATTACAATTGTGCACTGTTTGGGAAAATAGAAACCCGAGAGCCTCCTGGAGGAGAAGAATGTGAGAGCCCCTTCCAGGCCTCCAGGCCGTCTACTCTATTGGAAATCCTCATCTCTTATAGCCAAAAACTTGGACAAGCTACTGTGTATCCTTCCAACTTTCCAGCCATGCTTTCACGTTGGTTTTGTTTTGTCTCCCAAAGCTTTCTCTGAATTATTTCGTTGCATCAATTGCTAAGCAAATTGTGCTCCTTGGACATGGGAAAAGAAGATGTGAGACCCCTCCACTTTGCCAACTAATCTTGTCTTCTTCTTCAATACTATTCTAGCCGTGAGTTCCCTTCTCCATTCCTTCTCCCTTCACACATCCGTAGCCTATTATGTTTGCTGGACTGCTCCCTTGACACCACACTGCTGCCAACTTGTTGCTGCTGGTCTTGCTGCTCCAAATAGGCCGTGTGTCATGTGTTGGTTGCAGCAAATTTGTTTCGAGACTTTATTCAATTGAGGGCCCTCCATTTTTAATTTTGGATTTCTTCACTGGACGGTGCAATCAATGAAACGGAGTCATCCACTTCTGGTTCCACCACTTCACCATTAATTCTAGAAGAAGACAAAATCATATGTTGCTTTCCAAATCAATTGTAGGCGGCTGGTGTTTTGTTTGGACCGTCCACTTTCTATTCTCTTAGTGCTTTTGACTTCTTCAAACACTTACTCTTGGACGTGTGAAGTTGCACCACTTTCAAAAGACAAATAAAACATTACTCTCCATTTCCAAATAAACAAGTAGTAACTTATTACTTTTAAGCAAAACTTCCTTCCTTTTCTTCACGTGAATGTGCCGTGGGCTCCTTTCTTCCATCAATTATCAATTGCTGACCAACTTGCTCCTTGGACGTGAGAAAAGAGGAAGATGGGCCCTTCATTTTCCACCTCAACTTCTCTTCTTCTTCATGCCGTGACCGTGGCACATCCAGCATGTTTCTGCTGGATGGAAGCTGCTGGATCTTGAGCTTCATGGTCTCTTTATTGCTGTCATGAAAACATTATCTTACACACTCCAACCAAGGTGGTGGCTGCATCAACTCCAGGCCGAGACACTTCCCTTCTTCAGCTGGATACTAGAGTTTACGTGCAGCCAACTAGGAGAAAGGTGACAAGCACCTCACACACCAACGTGTTGTTGCCTTCTTTTTTGTGGACTGTGTGGTTTGTTGGTTGCAAGCCAATAATTGTGGTTGAAGAAATGAAAGAATTCTGCAGACCATGGACAATTATGATTTTTAGTAATAAGTTTCTTTTGACATGGGTGGCCTCCTTCTTTGATTCCATGTCCTGAACAACAACACTTCATTCAAAGAAAAACAATGGACTGTGACCATGTGCATGGTCTTGCTTGCTTTCCAGCCGTGAGACTTGAGCTTTGACCAGTGATTAAAAACCAAATGAAATATCATTTCCCAAAAGCAATTGAACAGGACATCAATTTTCTAAAATAAATTGATCTAAAACTTTGCTCTCAGGATGCAGCGGCCATATGCCCTCCAAATATGACAAATTATTACCCAATAATTTCCCTAGAATTAATAAGTAAATAATTAATCATAGATAATTCAAATTTAATCAAAATAAGAATTATCTATCAAATTAAGCACAATTATGAAAAACAGAATAATACCGAACAATTAAACAGAATTCCCTGATTAATTCTAGCACAATAAGCTAAGTGAAGTTGACAAAATATTGACTTATCACTTGGACTGAGCGGAAGGTCCGACACGACAACTGGTCCGATGGAGGCTAGGCTCATCCGGAGAAGACGAACGAAGTTCTCAAGCACAAGCAACGTGGCAGAGAATGAAGAGACAAGATGGCATAAGACATGGCCTCACTGTTTGCTACATCTACTAAAAGTTAACGCGGTCCAATTTTAAGGACTAATAATAAGAGTTTTAAAACTATGAGGACTAATAACCATCAAAGTTTCGAGTAGGGACTAAACCCAAAATCGTGTGATACTTAAGGGACGAAAAACATAGTTAACCTGTGTTTAATTTTGACATGTTCTCAACATAGTTTTGCATTGAGTTTTCTCAGCGAGCTTTACATTGTCGATTAATTAAAATAGTTTCAAATGTGATTTTAAAAATAATTCGTAAAAAGTTAATAGTCATCGAATAATATGTAACAAATAAAATGGCTATGTAAAAGTATTTACAGGACAAATACATCCTAATCAAAATTATAAGGTTTAATACATCATTTGGTCCCTACTTTTGGGGATTTGGTTCAAAATGATCCTACCTTTTGAAAAAATTCAGTAAGGCCCCATATTTTGTTTAAAAATGTTCAATTCGGTCCTTTTCGTGGACGCCATTAAAAACATAACGATGTTGATGCCACTGTGGCCAAATCTGAGTGAGGTGTTATGTTGGATGATTACGTGACACTGTGAAGTGAAGTGTGGGTTCTTTTATTAAAATCCAAGAAAATTACAATCTAAAATCATAACGTTTTAAGAACCCTAAAGTGGAAATTAGAATCAGAAACCCTGGAAAAATCCCCAATCTTTTTATGCATGATTACGTAGACCACTAACAAGGGAACATCACTGCCTGAAACAAAGCTCCGCTATGAATGTATAAGGGAGCTTCTGTTAGGGAAAAGAAGAAATAGAGTGCCTCGCCAGACATGTAAGAAAATTAGAATCAAAACCACCATCACTTCGAACGCAACCAAAAATCATTATGTTTCCAATGATCACCACTGCTTGCAAGAGCTCCACGATAGAAAACATGGCGGCGCACCAGAAAAGGGATCAAGATTGGGGTTTTATGAAACCCACGATAGAGAGGAAAAACCCATGGATCACTGGGTTAAAAGTGTGAAAGGATTAGCCATGTTCGATGACGCACTGTTGGTGAAGAAGGAAGAACGCACGGTTGGTGAAGAAGGAAGGAAGGCAAAAGTGCATAAAAAGATTGAGGATTTTTTCCCAATTTAGGGTTTCTGATTCTAATTTCCACTTTAGGGTTCTTAAAACGTTAGGGTTTTAGATTGGAATTTTCTTTTATTTTAATAAAAGAACCCACACTTCACTTTACAGTGCCACATAATCATCCAACATAACACCTCACTTAGATTTGGCCACAGTGGCACCACCACCGTTATGTTTTTAACGGTTTCAACGAAAAGGACCGAATTGAACATTTTTATACAAAATATAGGATCTTACTGAACTTTTTCAAAAGGTAGGACCATTTTGAACCACACCCCAAAAGTAGGGACCAATGTATTAAACCAAATTATAATTACAAGCATTTTGATGTTCACAATTTCTTTTACACTTTTATTTAATAACTTGTTATAACCTTCATTTTATTATGACAAGTTTTTATTTATTGACTTACATAAATGTCAAACACATAGATGTTATAGAAAAGACAGATGCTATTATTCCACTAAAAACAGTAATATCAGTACTTTTAACAATGGAATGGTATTCATTTACCTGCATGTTTGGTCCCCGAAAAAAAGGTTGGTGTTGAGTTGAATTACGTACTAAGCTATATATGGCTTTAGATGATAAAAGGCCTACCATGTTAGGTCTCTCATGTTAATTTGCTTCTTCTTTTGGTAGCAAATATGAGAGGAGAATTTCGTTCCACATATCAGGAACACCAGGTAAGCACCAATGGCTACAATCGGGCACAGCTGGCTTGTCACTCCAAGTCCCCACGTGTCCATCACTTCTATATGCAGTCATTGGTGTAACATGCAAAACTGTCACGGGAGTACTCATATTTTTCACAACTTCGCTGATCATATCTGAAATTGGACTTCTCTCCTTGCCATTAGTTCTCTTCCAAGGCTTTTGAGTCACTTTGCAAGAATTATGGTTCTGTCCACTGCCACAAAAACCAAAAAGCATCTTAATGATTAATACTTGACAACCTGTGTCGCCAAAAGCTTAAAGAATGGTAAATGTTATTTTTGGTTTATAGATAGCTCTCGATTGTCTGAGGTTGCTGAAGAAATGAAGTTATATGGTACAGAACCCACCTCCAATGAGATGATTCAAAGGTGCGGAAGAAAACCCTTGTCCTGTTTGTATTAATTGCATTCTCCACCCAAGATGCCCAGGAGAGCAAAGCTGTTTTGAAAGCAGAATTAATTGACATTCCAAGCTTCAGCGAGTTATCAACCTGAAAATACCACCCCCTGTCTGAAGATCATGTTAGCACCAAATGGTTGATAACAGAAGGTCTTCATAAAAAAATTAGTCCTAGTCATGTATGAACAGATAGACTGTAGAACCGCATAATCAAAGGATGGGTTTGATTTCTATGCATATTCTGATTGGCAACAAGTTCTATAGTTTAAGTCAAAACCAGTTTTACAGATACAGCTGATCAATGACCAATTTGTTCGTCAGAGATCATCATACCAATACAGATTAGCCTAATTATAGTTTTGAAGCCTCATAAGAGAGTTGGTGATCAGACATGATTTCATTGTCAGCTTTGATGGTATAGATACATCTCATCAGAAGAATTATGAACACCAAAATCACCGCAACCTTGCCAAAATCATTATTTGGCTTACAAAACCTGACTTTTTACTTTTCTTTAGAGAAACTGGCTTATACAAGTAATACCATTAATTAAAATTTTCCAAACATGACCAGAAGTATTCTAGAAACAGACAAAATGTGATTAACTTGAAGATCTTTCTAGTAATACTCACGAGTCATGACAAACATTCAGAATGGTAAAATTCACGGCAGCAAGTGTCCAAAATTACCATATGGATGAGGTTACCATTTAAAAAGAAAAGCTCTTGCGCGTTGAATATCTTTTGAACACCCAACAGTGAAATTCCGGCACATCTATGTTCTGGACTAAAAACTGCAGAGGATCCCCACCCTTATTTCTTTATGGAAAATTTTACATCTGTCAGTTGTTCTATACCTTTCTAACACCTAAAAATAAAAAATTAATATTTCTACATTTTTAATTCATTCATCCTAAATTATTTCATATTTTAAAACAAAAAATGCTATTTTATTGGTGTTAGATAGATAGCTGTATAGTAGAAAATGGAGTGTGTGAATCATCAATCTTTATTTATTTATTTATTGGTTTTATGTTAAGATATTAAAATAAATATTTTGACAGATTTTCAGTCTTAGATTATGACACCAGTAGGTGCAGTAAAAAATACAGTGGCAGCTGATCCATTTCTCTATCGTTTGTAATTCTTATCTATGGTGAAGGAATGATTTCTAAACTTCCAGTAAAACATGCATTCTATGGATACAAAGACCAAAACAAAGTCAAAAAAGTGTCATCATAAAGAATGCTGAGGATTTAAAATGTATTTCTACTGTCTAAACAAAAATGTATTTCTACTATCTAAACAAAAATGTAAATCATATAACTCTTTGGAGAATGAAGTCACTCACATGTCAAAAAGTTTAGTCCGCGTCCACCAGTGACCTGAATTGAATATAAGAAAGTCAGAATCAATCCACTCGTTGCTAATATCATCAATTTTATCCAATCTGAGCGTAGTCTTCACCCTCTGAGGAGCATGTCTAGGCACAGAACCAGGCTTCACCAGGAATACCGATCGATAAAAATCAACTCTAACATCAAAAGTACTAAACCTTACACCTAAAAACCTTATCTGTTTTGTGATCTTGTTGCCTTTGATTTCGTATACGCTCTTCTTATTCTCAACTCCTGTCATTAGCAAACATATCATGGACTCCCATTGCGTCCTACTCAACGAATCACCAACAAAAACCACCCTTTTCCCACGAAGTTGTTCTAGTATTCGACGGGCGTCAAACTTTGGAATCTCACAGTTCTTAGGCTTCCACCTCCATTTTGTGTAACCTCTATCTTTTCTCCCATTGGCAAGGCAATTAAAACCCCTTTCTGCAAAGGGGCATTGAGAAGCATCATACAAAGGGTAGCTATCATCCCTTACCCAACTTCCTTCAAACACATTGCATGTGTCCGTTGAAACATTGGATTTTAAAATCTCATCATAACTCTGAGCAAAAGGGTGAGAGCTGTTGGGAATATAATGACTCTGGAAAGATGAGTGAGAACTGTTGGGAATATCATGACTCTGAACAGGTGAGACAGAACCGTTGGAAGTCTCATAACTCTTAATCACTGTGGGAGGAGAGGGAAATGCAAATAAATAAACCCAGGAAATCACCAAGAGGAAGAATAAGAAAGAACCAACTGTGACCAACCCATTGGACGAAACAAAGATCCAGGCACTGCAATCACCTTTCACAACTCTGTGACCATAACCAAAAGCTCTTGAGAGTAAAGTCCTAAACTTTGCAAATGAAACCCAAAAACTAACAAAGCCTAGCAACTGCATAATTTGCATAACCCACCAACTATTCCATATATCCATTGTATAAGTACTCAGAAAAAAAAAGAAAAAAAAACGCAATCAGGCTGTACAGTTAATCACCACTCACGTTCCAACTTATAGGTAGTGCTCTAAGAAAGAAACGTGAAAAAAAGGACGCTACTTTCAATGTCTAAATTTAGGGAACCATTTTACTTAACACAAACAGAACACTCATAATTATTATAACCCAAATCCAAGACGAGAAAATAACAAGTTTGGAGACATTGCAGAGTAACGAGAGAGAAAACAGAAATGTAAGATAGAGTATGTGGAAGTGAGGGGTGGAGGTTTTAATGCACAAGGTAGAGGTTGTGGTTGAAGAAGTTGGTGGAGGTTATATTTGCAGCATGGAAAATAAAGGTAGAAATATAGTTGGTGGAGTTAGGGGCAGTTTGGTCATTAGGAACATATTCTGAATGGAATAGCTTGGTTGGTTTGCCTACTGTAAAAAGAAGAACTTGAAATAAACATAGAATCAACGTTAAAAGCATAATAAAATCTGTCGGTGCATATCAGGAAACGAACCAATTTACTGAAACAACCTCTTACCCTTTTGTGTTATTTTTCGTCCACTAACTTATTGAGGTAAATAAATAAATAAATATTTATGGTAACAGTTTAGTGGATGAGAAAGCTTGGCCCCATTCTGGAAATAAATAATAAAGTTAACTAACGAAACCTCTTTGAGGAAATTCTATCGTCTTATTTTACTTTTATATCCCTTTGTTGAATAATTTCCCTTGGATCATGATATGTAAGTTTGAACAACAATAATAAGCTGGCTTGTGACAAACTCAATTCCTTTGTGTGAACATTGGGACACTTGTTGACAAATTTCGCGTCTTTAGTGAGATGATTCGGTTTGACTGAGATGGCAAATACAGACGCAAGAACTGAAAACAGCTAATTAACAAAATAGGTTTGGTCGCGTGTTGTTTGATCTCGTTACGACAATTCTTAATTTATATGGAAATCTTAACGTAAGGAAGTCTCTTATAAACTAATTATTTCGTAACATAAATGGGTTATTGAAATGGTTGTATTCTTTTGTTTTGGTAAATAGAATAATTAAGTGAAAGTAATATTAGGTTTGAAAGCAGTAGTTGCAACTATACGATGTTATGTTTGAACACCCAAAGCAAACAATGTGTTGTCGAAGTGTAAAAGCTTCCACGTGATGTGTCAACCAATAATGACATGGACGAGCACAACCTCAGAAGACATCTTCCAACGTTTCGGCCAACAGAAGTGGGCAGGAAGGGTTAATGAGAAAGCTACGTCGCACCAGGTTGGTGCGCCATAACACAAACATAGCTTCTAAGTCAGATCTTATAGTACAACCAATTTTTAATGAATAAATTTAGGGTCAGATAAGTCTAAATATTTTTAATTTAAACAAGCTTAAATAAATTTAGGGCCAGATCTTAAAGTAATTTATAAATTTAATTATTTTTAATTCAGTTTTTATCAAAATATTTGTTTTATTAAATATTTATGTGTTAACTTTTATTCAAGTATCTTTTCATTTGTTAGTGGATTATTTCTGTTTTCTAGTCTTTAATTCATTAGTAAATCCATTTTTTTTTAATTTGGTAGTCAACTCGTTCTTTTACTTTTTAAAAATAAGTTGACCAATAAGTTAGAGAAGATTGAAAAGATAAAGAATAATTAATCAACGAAATGTAGATAAAAAAAATGATAATAACATTAACCATTAAATAAAATCAAATAATAAATACTTAGGTAAACATGAAAAAATATATTTTAATCACTCAATAAAACAATTTTTTAATAGTGATTCAATAGAAAAATATGATACTTAATAATTAAATGATTAAATATGTTTTTCTATTTTTAAACTATTATAAAAAATTATATTTCATCTCTAAACTAAATTATAAAATAGTTAATTCATGTAAAATATTTTATTAAATGACGTAAAAAACAATATATATTATAATTTAGTTTAGAGATTTTTTTATAACAATTTAAAAATTATATTTAATCCATAATAAAACTATAAATATATATGAGTAATACTATAAGTTTTAAATTATAACTTAATTGGATTTTTTTTCTTATACCATGTTAAAAAGTAAAGTAAACTCCATAAAATCAACTTATAATAAAGTGAAGTCTACATCCACTTATATATTTTAAATTATATACTTCCACCAATTCTTTTAATATATCTTTTATTTATTTCAAAATATATATTATAAATATATCCTAACTTAACTTTTATATATTTTTCATTAAGAAGAATAATCAGTATAATAAAGATAGATATATTTAATTTATAATAAAATAAAAAAGTAAAATATTATATATATATATATATATATATATATATATATATATATATATATATATATATATATATTCTTAGTATACAAACATAAATTTCGTTAATTTTTTTTAACTCCCTTAAAATTTAATTAACCTCCTTTACAATTTACTACATAAATTTTAATATATGAATTCTTCAACATTAATTATATATTAATGATACTTTTTTTCTTTAATAAACATGTGATACAAATAAGATCAAACAATCATTAACCAACCTCAAACAAAAATTGTTATGATAAGATATACTTTTCTTATTGTATTAGAACAAAAAAAAGACAATATTACAGTGATGAAAATGTTTACTATTCCTTTTATTGTAGATTTAATTATATATAACATTGAAATTAATACATTATTGACGTTTATTAGAATATAATTTTTCATTTAATCAAGAGGTCCAAGTTTTAAATCCGATTAAGTGATACTTTCTGGTAACATATACATATTTTAGCATTGCCAGTTCTATGAAAATTTAAATATTTCAGAAATAAAATCAGTCAAACTGGACACGAACTGGAAAAGTTTGTGTGGAAAGAAAGCAATCGTAGTATATGGTTTCAATGTAACAACGGCTTTTGTGCTCTTCATCAATTACAATTTAGAATCACTGCATCACATGGTGGAACACAGATAATAACCATTATAAATTAGCCTACCAGGAAGCAAGTTCTGATTTAGGAATAAAGGGCGTGAGGTTGGAAGTAAGGAATGAAGAAGAGGCAATGCTAGCTTGCAAGGGAATGAATAGACCAGAAGAATGGAATCTTTATTACTTTGGTTTTCGTCCCTCTTTTTTTTCATACAATTGATAAATAATGGCCTACAAGACATTCACTACTTACTCTTGTAGGCTAAAAGTCTTAAAATCTAAGAATTAAGACCACAGCAGATCCATTGAATGTTCATAATTAACCGTAAATTGAAGGGCTTGTAGTGTTTGGCAATCTCCTTCCATGCACAAAAGAACTAAAGAGATGGAGTGCTCTTGAAGGCTGTGCAAATGGTACCATGTGAGCAGCTCCTCTTACAGTTGCAAAAGTCAACAAATTTCCATACTCTGTTACCCAACCTCCAACCTATATTTATTTAACAAATCCCACCAAGTAAACATCAATTAGCATAGGGAACTATAACATACAAAAATTACATCATTTTTTTTCCATGTACCTGCCCTCGGTGGAACCATGCTCCATATGGGACTGTAATCTTGAACTTTAGCTCGTGAGCTAGTTCACGAATGAGTGTTCGAGAACCTAGTAACGGCACCACAGAATCTTGGTCTCCACTGTCATATTTTAACGTTAATAATTAGTGTAGCACACGCTTTACTAGCATTCATAATTAATGCTCCTTAATTAAAGGAAATTAATTTACCTGAAAACCCATACTGGAATATGGTTTTGAACTATCCTTTTGAGAACAGGGAGGATGTCTATATTAGGATCAGTCTCGCTATAATTCAAGACACTGCAATGAAGAAAATGCAGGATTATACATCAGTAACGAAAGTAGAAAGCAATGTGTTTATCATGGTTAAGTCTGTTTGGAGAATGTTACTGACAGATCATTGGATTAAAATTTAATAAAAGATATACATACACAGAAAGACCGTAATAATTTTTCCTGCAGTAATTAACAGCATGATATGAATGACTTACCCACTGCACATAGACCAGCGGTAGGGAAGATTAGTACGGTTTGCATGGAGAGCCTTCTGAACCTCTGGGAGATTGAAATAAAAAGCTCTTTCGTAAGTCATGCATACATCTACACCTATGCTTATTTTAGTAGCCTGCATTACAGTAATCAAAATGTTTAGTCGATAATCTTAACTAACTAATCATCTTAAAGTATATAGTAATGAAAGACGAGTTGTACCATCTTTTTCAATTTCAGTTCTTGTTCAACTATGGATGGATAACAAACATCCAGAATCACATCATAGTTGTTTATGTAATCGCTAACAATCTCGTTTGCCTCATTTATTGCATTGTTGCATGATTCGGACACGTTGTGTGTATCAGCGAAGACATAGTCATCGAAATCGCAATCATTCGCTATGGCAAGGCCAACTTCATCGGAGATCAGTCCATGCGACCAGTAGTATTCGTATGTTGCTCGTGCATCACGATCAAGTTTCAGAAGTGGGTTTCCAATCTAACAAACGAGGAAGGAGTGAAATAGCTTTCAAATTAGAACATCGGTAGCAGAAAAATAAATGAGTAAACTAATGCCAAAAGATTTTGCATCAAAGGGGTCTTACAGCTACTCCTTTAATATTGAATTTGAAACCATTTGAATGAGTATTGTTGTCCAAAAGAACATTGGCTAACTGTGGTATATAATGTCCTGCATAACATTTAAATGTCAGTAACAAACAAAACTATATACTTTTTTTTTTCAGGAGGGCAAAAGAACTTTTTCCAAAAGGAAACTAAAAAGGTAATCTGGTGCAATAATTTTATATCGTTAACCCTGTTAGGAATGATGACATTACGTTATCTGCATGTGCATAAATATTATAATAAAAAGTTTAATCTTAAGAAAATCACGTCATCTGATGTACTATTATATAGAATATTTTGGAACTCGAGACCAACTTTGGGAGTTTCAATTCAATAAAATAATTATTAAATGGGATGAGATTATTATTGGTTGGACCTGCATAGCTTTCTCCGGTAAGAAACAGCTCCCTTGATCTGTAAGAAGGAAACTTCTCGTACCATTTCAGCAGGAAGAGAAGCGTATCATTGGCTGCCAAAATAGAAAAAATGTTAAAGCTCAACTCTAGTAAAACGAGTTTGAAATTATGCATACATGATCACATAGATTCATTCTCAGCCTTAAAAAGAGCTTAAACGAAGATTAAAAAATATATTAATTGGTGATTCTATTTACCTGTGGATGCATCGCCAGCGTTGTAATCTGAAGTTGTGTTTGAGTATGACCAACCAACTCCAGCTGGAGACTCCAAGAAAAGGAGGTTGGATGCTATGAAAAAGACATAATGTCAGAATCAGGAATCAATGTAAACCCCAATTATTCTCCAATATCGCAAGAAAAATTCATGTAAAAATTTGTGACATATATAATATGTATACCTCTATTCCAAGACATTGAATTTCTTCGAAGACCACGTCCATCACCTCTGGGATAAAAGGGACCCAATTCAGTAAAGGCACCTCCTCCAATGGAGGAACATCCTGGGCCTGAAAAAAAATGGTACTTGCTCTGAGTTAAAGCAGTTTGACAGTTTTATAGTGTTTTGTAAAATATGTTAACCTTAATAGCCAGGGTATATTTGATTTATCTGTTGTAGTTTTTTTTTTTCAAAATAAGAAAAACAAAACTGTTGCATCTTTTCAATAAATAATTCAAAATTTTGATCCAGAGGATCTGGCTATGGGGTCCTAGCAAACAGGATTTTCATTGAGTGAGACAGAGAACCTAAACTGGTAGGGACAAAGAAAGATAAATGGCAACCACCTATGGTTTACAAACATGAACATGGAAAAACCTAGACAGAAACAAACTAGAGATGATAATGTAAAAGTGTGGAAAAAGATGAAATTGAAGAGTATGAAGGAAGGAAATTGTAGAAGAAAGTAAAGAATGAGTTAATTCCTTAAAGCATCCAAAAGTAGGAAAGGGGTGATGTGATGGAGCAATGAGAGGAAGGATAGGAAGTACCAACCTCCATTGAGCCAAAGAGTGAGGGGTTTCTTTTCATGGTCTTTCTCAGCCTCCACAAAATAGTAGAAGAGGCTTCTTCCATGTTTGACGTCTACATCCACATATCCTGCATATTGCTTGAATCCAACATTAGGTTGCCCAGGCAACTTCTCTATCAGATCCTCCGAAGGGTACCCTTCTACCCGAACACTGCCCAACAACACAATCAACACCCCAACTAACCAACACCCTTTCATTGTAACAATTTCAATCCCCTCAAAACTCCTATCCATTTCCTCAGTAACCCTTCACTCTTATATAGCATTTAAATTTGTTTTAAATTACTATTTGCCCTATATAGCAAACATTGTTTTCAATTTGGTCCCATCCTATCATATACAGTCAAAATTTGGAATCAAACTACAAATAAATAAAAACAAGAATGAAAAGTCATATAAAGAGACTAAAAGTGTTGTTTCTCTGGTTCGCATGTATGTTTGAATAAAAAATGAATAGGAATATGTTTGGTTTGGTGTTTTTGTATTTTTTTTATTATAATTTTACATTTGCAGGGTTTATGTTGGAATATATAACGAGAACAAATTTGAAAACATCAGATATATTTAAGTAAAGATGAAAGTTAAAGAATTACCAGGAATATATATTTTTTAAACAAGATACTTTCTTCCCTCTAAAATAGGCAACTGGTTTCTTTAATAGAACAGAATGAATAGAAATTGATTACGGTACCATATCTCTAGTGAACAGATCTGTTATAGAAGCATGCACGTGAATCCCGGATTTCCTTTGACAAAAAGGTGAATTTCCACTTAAAGATCTGAATTGCATAGAGAATATGTTATATGCCCTCAAATCAAATGCATGGATAAATGGTATGCAGACTTCAATTTTCTCTGGTTGACTGTGACAAGACAAATTTTAATAATAGAGGTGACAATTTTCCATCAACATGTGAAACATTAAATTATTAGATAAATACACCTAATCCGTTTAAGGTTAGAGCCACATTGCGACACATCATTATTCCAATGCAACGAATACTGCATATTATTCTACCAAAAACCGAGAGACACGACCAAGAAAGTAGCATAGTACTGGGGAAGGTTACCTCCAAGGATTATCGATAAACACTAGGAAATTTCATAAAGAAAAAAAAATGCTACGAAGTTGATGAGATAACCATCGATTATCAAACAAAGCAAAATAATAATAATAAAAAATAAAAATAATTTGTTAACTTTGTGTATTAATTTTCATTTGTTAATTATGCGTTTCTACTTTGTTTGGGAAGGCGCAACTACTACTAACTAGTAACCTTATTTAGCTGCAATTTCGCCGCACTTGTTTCTCTCACTTTCTGCGTCTCAATCTCATCACTAACTGTGCCATAGTTTTGTTTAAGGTTTCTGCTTTGTTGGCCAAACGATAAGGGAAAAAGGTCGACGCAAAACACTTTACAACTTTTCAAACATGCGCGGGGCTCAAATTCTCAAAAAGCAACTGCTCATACTACTCATACACTGTTACTTTTTTTAAGAATCTAAATTATTCCTTCACCATCCAACGTATTCCTAATTCTACTCCTCTACATCAAAATTTACTAAGTAAATATTATTAAGTTTTTTTATGTTAACTTTACTTATTAAGCCTTCTTATAATTCTTTGTTTTTTTGTACGAAGTTCTCGTCAAAGTATCGTTGTGAGACTTTCAATAATTTAATTTTAATTTAGTTTATGCATTCTTATTTAGATTCTTATAGCATTTTTAATTTGGTGTCTTAGGTGTGGCAAACGAGTTAAAAATGCATAGATGCAAAAGCAAAATTAAGAATGTGTGAACCACATTAATACTTTGTAACAAAGTATATCTTGAACTTTTTTACGTAAATTTTAAACTTTTTTTTTATTGAATACGAACTACATATAGGAATCCGATGCATTTGCGAAGAAAAAGTGAAATACTTTATGCTTTGAAATACACTTACTTTTGAAGAGACAAATATACTCACGCGTGTGTGCGAGACACTTTTTTTCATGTCATTTTTTTATACAAACTAAAGTATATTTCTAATGCACATGGAAAAGAAAAAAAATCTACAAAAATGAAAGAGTGGGAATTTTAGTTGTCTACTAATGAAACAGGGTTTGCATACCCAAATTAGAGCTAAGGAAAAGTACGTTTCTGAGATGTAATAGGTTTCCACTTTCCTCAACATATTAAGAGTATATTAGATTTTGAAACATATTCAGAATGCTAGATGTTGCAAGGGTGACCAAACCCCGTCATAAAATTGGATCAACATACTCCAAACTAATCGTGCTGTTGTCTGGTTCCTGTATGTACCAAAAGTCAAAAAGAACATTCAAAGCTTTAGAAAAATTACTTGTTTTTTCTCAAATTAGCAATTATGTCTTTCCTGCAAAATCACACGAGCTTTGAACAAGACGAGAGACCCACAAGAATCCTATAAAACTCTACTTTTAGAGTTTTTCATATTATATACTAATTTTAAACTTTAAACAATGAGTTAACCCAAATTCAACTCTTGCAATGGATAGAGTTGCTGTTTGGAATCATTACTTTATGATGAAAAAAATAATTTTTAAAAAATTTATATCAATGAAAAGGTTAAAAAAATTGTTCGTTATTAACGTTTATTGGCAGAACTAATGAAAAAAAAGTTATTATATAAAACACAAGGATGCAAAAAGAGTCAAAATTATAAAATTTTAAAGAGATTTAAATTTAAAATTCAAAAGAATTTAATGAGACAAATAAACTTCTAATGATCAGCAAATATATTTGGCTAATTGTAAATATTAAATGATTGAAAAGAAAAAAAAAATGTAAAACGATACTTTTTATGAAATAGTGAATCGGAAATGAGTAACTATGTATATGCACATAGAGATACAAAGAGAGAGAAAAATGTTTTTTCTTCTCCAAAATTACACAACGGAAAAACTGCAATGTATGTCAGTCACAAATACGTTCCTCAGAGACGTGGTATTGTAAGGCCATATTGTTGGCATACCATGAAATAAATATAAGAAAAATAACGGTGTTAAACAATGTTAATAATATAAGTTTTTACAGTCATCGAATTAAATTCAATAAATAGTTTGAAAGCAGTACAGGAGTACATTTAAAAGTTAATTGTTCCAATTATCTACAAATGCAGTTGCTTATGGTGTACATACAGGTTGAGACACGTATACTATATGCATAGGAAGGATGGAAAAATCTAATAATTAATCAACAACTTCCGGGGAAAATGAATTATTTAAATATCAGAGTGCAACCGTACAAAACGTAAGGAATCAAAGGGAATGCTTAAACGCCATTCTCTTTGTTTTTTATTCAGGGGTCTTCTTTTACCTGATTTCTGTCTGTTGACTTTCACATCTGCTAAACCCCAGGTGCAACATTTCGTTTCCAGGTCAAAGGATTCAAGCATGAAGACACCCTCACTCTCTGCAGCTGGGTTATTTGGATCATTAATAATGACATATTTCACATACATAGGTCGCTCCTTGAAGCGATCTAGGTCATCTGGAATCCGAACTATTCTTTCAACACCAGGAGAAGACACCTGAAAAAGCAAACATGTCAAACGCTAATAATATGAAACATTAATGATCAAAATGTCAATCCCTTGGGATCATCCTTCAAAATCAAGAGGGAAAAGCATAACCCATAAGATACAATGTTTAAAAAACATTATCCAGACCTGTCTGTGGATTTGATTAGGACATAATAGTGATTCATAGTTTGTGCTTACAAATACTGATCATGTGATAACGTTGAATTGTATCCACCCCCCAAGATAACAGAACATGTCAACAAGACACTTGAGATGAGATGGTACCTCCAAACATAAATTGTCAGGAACTGATTTAGCAAGTTCAGCTTCATCCAATTTTTCTCTATACGTTGCAGAGAACGCTTCAATATTTTCCATGCTGGGCGAGCCAGACCTACAGACAGAACACAACAACTAAGCCAGACATTCATGATGATAATAGCCAGCAACTTTAGAAAAATAAAAACGATGACTTAAGCCACAAATGGCATTATGTGAAAATGCAGATATAGTGAAATCGAGTATTTCAAAAGGGTAGCCACTATCTTAGACTTATGGTTGACAGTAAGGACACCGACAACAACTCTAGACCCGAAGAAGCAAAACAGTATTTCCAGTTACTTAACCTTTCTCAAACATTTCCAAAATCAAAGTCTTTGCTGGACAAAACTTCCAAGGCTGGCAAAAATGCACGTTTACTCTATTAGACGTGTATGGAGTGAATTTCGCTTTTACAACCATCAAACCTAACTCCATTAGACCTGCAAAACAGAGTGAAGACTAGATCCATTCGACTCATGTACTGCTCTTATAAAGAAGCCAAGGATAATTGGGACTTGTTGATTCTCAAATACAAAGTCGAAGATGTTTGAGGCAAAGATTCGTCATTGGAAATTACTATTGCAGGGAGATGATAGAAGACAAGGACATCAAGATCCAGATCAACGAGTACCACAAGTTGTTCAAAGTTATTAAAGTAAAAAACATAGTCCTGCTTAATGAATTCGTTTCAAAACTTTTAATCAAAAAGCTTCCGAAATTCTACACGGACTACAAACAACAGCTGAAATACAACCACATACAAATGTCACTCCCAAACCTTATCACACACATCACTGTTAAAGATACCAACCAAAAGGAGTGTGCTGCTAAAAGGGATAAGGCATTATCGGCCAAAGCAAATATGGTAGAAACCATTTCCAAAAATCTACACAAAAAACCCGATCACAACAAGAAAAGTTTTAAAAATTCTCATCCTAGTGGATTTAACTTCACTTTCAAGAAAAAGAGGAAATTGCTTTGTATGTGAAAAACCAAGCCATCATGCACCTCAATGCAGACATAGAGTTAGAAACTATAATACTCCTAAGGCAAATATAGCCAAAGGAGAAAATCTAATTGTTATGGTCGGTAGACTTTTCTTGTAATGTCTTAGCCCTTGTAGCAGCACACTCCTTTAAGTTGGTATCTTCAATGATGATATGTGATAAGGTCTAAGGGTGACATCTGTTGTATGTGCTTCAGCTGTTGTTTGTAGTCTGACTAGGATTCCGAAAGCTTTTCAGTTAGAAGTTTTGAAATGAACTTTTCAAGAAGGACTATGTTTTCTTCTTTAATATCTTCGAGCAACTTATGATACTTGTTGATCTAGATCTTGATGTCTTTGTCTTCTATCATTTCCAGATAGATACCAGAAATAAGGAAGCACACAATAGCTGAATAGTCACTTTATTATTAAAGAAAAACAGAGTGCATATCCCAGAAAGAGAATACAGATCTGTAAAAACAAGAAAAAAGGTATTTCTAGACAGTTAGAGAGTGTCTAGTCTCTCCCAATTCCCAGCCAATTCTAGCCCCCTTTCCCCCACTCTCTTTCCACCCCTTATACCCCAAACGACATAATTACTCATTTCCTACTGTGCCAGCTCAGCAGTTTGTTATATGGAAAGATTCTTCTCATTCTCTCTCTGACCATTTTGATCCCCTACTTTGTCATTCCTTCTTTGTCTAACATACACCTTAGATATTTTGGGTTTGGGCCTTACTATTTCTGGGTTCCTATCAACAATCCCCTCCACAAGATGCACCTTGTCCTCAAGGTGGAAATCAGGAAAATGCTCCTTGATTATAGATAAAGCTTCCCACGAATTTTCAAAATCTGGTAAATTTTTCCACCTAATAAGAATTTTGATATCCCCTTGTTGATTCCTTCTAACAGCAAGTGCTACTGCTGGTTGAACCTTAATTTCCCAATCATCTGCTAAAAATAAGGGTAATGGTTGGCTAGTAATTGTTGCAGCGATGGATTTCTTAAGTGCAAAAACATGGAAAACTGGATGCACTTTGCTTCCTGAAGGTAGTTGCAGTTTATAGGCAGCAGGACTAAACTTCTCCACAATTCCGTAAGGCCCATAATATCTCGGACTTAACTTTTGATTGACCTTTTTAGCCAAGCTCTTTAATTTATAAGGTTGTATCTTCAAATACACTACATCTCCAACTTCAAATTCCACCTCCCGTCGATGCTTGTTGGCTTGCTTGCACATTCTGTTTTGGGCCTGGACTAGATGCTCTTTTAACTCATCCAACATATGATTCCTATCTGCCATCAGCCTATTGACCTCCTCCACCGAAGACTGTGTCATATCTCCTCTAGTTAATACTGGAGGTTCTCTCCCATATAAAGCCTTAAAGGGAGTCATTTTGGCAGATGAGTTATAGTTAGTGTTGTACCAAAACTCTGCCCAGCTAAGCCATTTAGGCCACTGTTTAGGCTTAGTCCCACTGAGACACCGAAGGTAAGTCTCCAAACAGCGATTCACCACTTCAGTTTGCCCGTCCGTTTGAGGGTGATAGGCAGAACTGAATTTCAGCTTAGTGCCAGTGATTTTAAATAGTTCCGTCCAAAAATGACTGATAAAAACTCTATCTCGGTCAGACACAATTGAGGAGGGAAACCCGTGCAACCTGACAATATCTTTGATGAAAATTTCAGCAATGTCCTTAGCAGTGTAAGGATGGGCAATAGCTATAAAATGCGCATATTTTGTTAACCTGTCCAAGACCACAAAAATGGTGTCAACCCCTTGGGTTTAAGGCAATCCTCCTATAAAATCCATCGAAATGTCAGACCAAGTGAGAGTAGGTATTGGCAAAGGTTGTAACAGACCGCCTGGGTTCAAGGCTTGATACTTATTTTGTTGGAAAACTGCACAACTCAACACATACTGCTGTATTTTTTTCTTCATCCCTTCCCAAAATATTAATCAAGAAATTCTCTTATATGTTCTGAAAAATCCAGAATGCCCACCCAACGCTGAATCATGAAATTCCTTGAGTATTAGAGGAATTCTTTGGTATTACCATTCGTCCTTTGTAATACAATCTTCCTTTTATTAATTGAAACCCCGGATGTGAATCCTGTTGTTTCAATAAATCCTGGATGATCTCCCTTAATCGAGCATTAGCTTGAATTTCATCTTCCAACCCATCCCATTCATTGAATTGTACCGTGGAAAGTGCAGAATATTGTAGCTTCCTAGAGAGGGCATCTGCTGCCCTATTTTAACAACCAGGTTTGTACCTTATCTCAAAGTCAAAACCCATTAATTTTGAAATCCACTTTTGTTGCCCCTCCCCCATAATCCACTAGTCAGCCAAAAATCTCAAACTTTTCTGATCCACGTGCACCACAAAATGGCTACCAAAGTAATGCCTCCATTTCTGAATAGCCAACACTATAGCCATTAATTCTCTCTCATAAACAGACTTACGTTGAGCTCTATCAGACAATGATTGACTCATGTAAGCTATGGGTCTGCCTTCCTGCATAAGCAGTACTCCTACTCCCTTTCCAGAAGCATCTGTCTCTGTTACAAAAGGTTTCTCAAAATCAGGAACACCTAAGACAAGTAAAGTGGTCATTGCAGCCTTGAGCTATTCGAAAGCCTGTTGAGCATCATTTCCCCACTTGAAATTGTCCTTCTTGAGCAACTGTGTGAGTGGCCAAGCAATCTTGCCATAATTTTTAACAAAACGCCTATAATATCCCGTGAGCCCTAAGAATCCTCTCAACCCTTTTAAATCCTTCGGAACCGGCCAATTTATCATTTCATTAACCTTGTTTGGGTCTGCCAAAACTCCTTTTCCCGAAATCAAATGTCCCAAATATCTCAATTGTTGCTGCCCAAAATTACATTTCTTGGAATTTGCAAATAAATTATTTTCCCGCAACAATTGAAGCACCAATTTGAGGTGTTTTTGATGGCTTCCCTCATCCGGACTATAGATTAGAATGTCATCCAAGAATACCAACACAAACTTCCTTAGATATGGTTTTAAGACCCTGTTCATACGAGCTTGAAAGGTAGAAGGAGCATTGGTTAACCCAAATGGCATGACCAAGAATTCATAGTGCCCTTCATGTGTCCTAAAAGTTGTCTTAGGAATGTCTTCTTCCCTCATTTGAATCTGGTGGTAACCAGATTTTAAGTCCAGTTTGGAAAATAGTACAGCCAATCCTACTTCATCCAATAATTCATCGATTACAGGGATAGGAAATTTATCAGGTACTGTCAACTTATTAAGTGCTCTATAATCCACACAGAATCTCCAACCACCATCTTTTTTTCTTACAAGAATAAGAGGACTAGAGTAAGGGCTAGTATTAGTCCTAATAAAATGAATGCTTACAAAGGATGTAAAATGAATGCTTATTAGCAACAAGCTCCACAATCCTTAAACTATGTAAGTAAAAGGGGAAAGGGAATACTGAATACGTGCATTCAACTTCAGCATTTCCATTTTCTGCAGTGTAGATCTTTACAAATAAAAATTGCACCAATTTCCCACATCCTTACGATAGTTACACATTCTGCAATCTGGCATAACAACATATTCCAGTATACCAGAAATAAACCTAAAAAAACCATGAGCAAATGACCAAAAAGAAAGATAAACCTTAATGTAACATTACTTTTAGGAAGGAAACACTGCTATATATAGCACATAAAATTTCAACAATCCATATCAGTATACCAAAAAGAAAGATAAGCCTAAACATAACAATACTTCTAGCACATACGTATGTATTGCTAAAATTCCATACATATTTAGATTTTGTGTGTGAACCTCAGGTATCCTCCGCCAGAGTCAAAGACTAATCAAGAAGAAATACATTTAAGGAGAATTGGACCCCAAATTATATGCTCAAGGTGCAAGGTTACTTATATATAAGCATAATTTCATAAATAATTGGATAAATAAAAAATTATGCTATTTATATAATTAATCAAAAAAGATCCTAAATAGTTATCCGATCCCCCAATTATGTTAAAAAAACTAAAGATTCATCACAAACAGTTCAGAATAATATATGCCTTTGTTCATAATAACCATTCAATAATAAAAGTTATCAAACTAATAATGTCTGCCTGTTCAAGGAGGTACGACTAATTCTTGATCTAGAAGGAACTATTCAGCCAATAAGTGAGATAAAACCACACGTACGGTGGCCAAATTTTCCTTGCTATTTAATCTTATCAAATTGTCTAATTTCAATATTTCATAAAAAAGTTAAAACAGAATGGAGTCGTAGTTAGCCTTATCGTTTTTGCTCTCTCTACCCCTGCCTTCATCCTCATAATAAGTATAAAAAGAATAATAAGGATAAGAAGAAGGATAATAATAATAATAATAATAATAATAATAAGAAGAAGAATATTTTCGTCTTACTTTTTGGAAAGGTTCTCAATGCGCACTTGAATGGTGGAGTTCAGCAGTGTTTTAAAAGCATAAATTTGCAATTCGCCATCAAAAGAGAGAGTAACCTCTTTAGCAATGGCTAATGCTTTTTTGTCCCACCATGTGCCAGCGAGGGAGATTCCACCGCCTGCGCCGCCATCACCTGCCTTCAAAACATTCTAAATCAATAAATCATATCATTTCCCCCAGCCAAAACACACACTTATCATTCTAATTTCTAAAAAAAAACTTACATAAGGCACACCAGCCTCCTCTTGTTCCTCATAGTATTCGTCATCGTCACCGTCGTCTTCATCATCATTATCATCCAACTCTGTCTCTGTGCAATGAAACGAAAAGTTCAGAAAAATTCGGAAATAGAGAGAAGCGATTAGATTCGAGAGACTGAGCGCAATTTTACCGTATTCATACTCGTCGAGGAATTCTTCTTCTTCTTCTTCTTCTTCTTCTTCTTCTTCTAGTAATGATAGTTCTTGGACAATAGAGGGTTCTGGTAGCGGCTCTGAATCAGAGTCTCTCTTTCTGCCACGTGGAATTGGAGTGAAAAGCTTTGTGCGAGTGCTTGTACAGGTGCAAAAATGACTACATTGTTTTGTTGTAGGGAGAGGAGGGGCACAGAAGCTAACACTAGTAAGAGTGATAAGTGGTGTTGAAGGAATTGCAACTACGCAAGGGCTCAACCTCAAACCCTTTATCGAATCCATTCAGTTCCAAGAATCCAGTGCCAGGGGGAAACAGCAACATAACACTCAAAGGTGGTGCTCAATTATAAAAGCCGAGCTTTTGTAATCAAATCCACAGGCCCAAGCCCATGAGTTCAATCCCCTTTCATCTATCATGTCAAAGTTTGGTCTTATTCTGTAATGAAGTTCATGTAAAAAATAAACCATTTTCATGAATAGTCATGTTTTCTATTTTCAATTTGAACTTCTTTTTATAATGTATCTTTTATAAATAATTAAGTGGTAATTAATTAATCTTGATATGAATTTTCTTACTGGTAACTAAAAAAAGGTAATTACGACGTGAATCATTTTATCAAATCTAATAATTCAACCTTCTTCAAATTAATCTCTTGGTATTCGGAGAATAGTTAATTACTTATGACGTTGAATAATTTTGCTAGTAATTTTTTCTTTTTCTTTTGAATATACAATTCTAAGTTGGCCCTTCGCATACTAGTATTCAAGTGTCTTTCCATCTTACAAAAAACAAAATCATGAAATTACCAAGAGAAAGGTTGTGACTCTTTTAGTCACTCCATTTATATATTCTTTGCTATTACAAAATTTAGAGTAATGGTACCTTAATCTATCATGGGAAAGCTTTCGGATTAAAAAAATATATTAGCAAAAATACTTACATTCATCTTATCTTATATGAACAAATGAAATTTACAACTTATTATATAATACTTATAAAAATGTCTTTATTTTTATTTTAAAGAGAGTGTTGGTACTGCTGTATATCTAGTTATTTTTCTTTAATTTTCTTTATTTTATAAAATGCATAAATATGTTTTCTAACAAATCTTTCACTTTACTTCCTGGATATCATTCTCGAACTTAAAAATAATACTTTTGAAATATTAATATTAAATAAAATCAAATGAGTTAAAATTTGTATTTATCTAAATTCATAAAATATAATTTTACCACAATATAACACTTTTTAATCTTTGTTATTTGGGTTAAATATGATTTTAGTTTCTAAACTATCATGCGAATTTGTTTTTAGTCTCTCTTTCAAACTAAGCTACATTTTGATGTTCTCCTTAAAGAAATTATAATTTTTGTCTCTAAACGCATTAAAAAAAGTGAAGGTGGCTAACAGCGGAGTTGCACAATTTTTTTTCTTCTGACATTGAGTCAGTCTTTCTTAACTTTTCTCCCTCATTTCCTTCCTTCCATCTTCCACTCCCTCCATCATCTTCACCAAATCCTCCATCATCTTCTCCAAATCTTCCAAACAAAGAAATCAATCACCGCCACTGCAATCAACATCTCTGCCTCTCTCAACCCAACCTCCCCCCATCCAGCATCCCTATTCTGTTTCTCAACTCAAAACGAAAGAAGTGAAATCGCTTTTGTTTGAAGGCGGGGTGTGTAGGCATTAGCATCTTTGCTAACGGGTTGCGTAGTTGCTATTATAAAGTATGGCGTATGGATTCTTTATTATAAAGCCTTATATAATAACACATCAGGTTGTTGCGTAGTTGTTATACGGGGGTTGATGTGAAGATCTGATTGTTTTGGTGGTTATTTATATTTACATCTTTTTGGCCTCTTTATGTCTCTAGGATCTGTCTTTGATTTAGACCGGGCATATTGGGGAGCATAATTCATTGAAATTTTGAAGAGTTGTATACTCAACTAGTTTGTTTCAAAGTTATAATCCAATGAATAATTTTTTACATATATTTATATTAGGTACCTATTAACAATAAATTCAAGTAATTATATATATCATGTACTAAGCTAACTCAACTCATCTAACAGATGTCTTAAAGTTGTTGGTATATACCAAGTTTTCTTAAAGCAGCTTATGTTAACTACATCCTTAACATTTTGTTTTGTTAAATTTAGTCTGACCTACGGAGGAACTGTTGGTAATATAACTTCATGATATTTATTACATGTCTACATATTATATATATGATTAAACCCTCAAATTATTTAAATTTGTTGCTGACTTCAGTTTATGTACTATGTTAAAAGGGACGGTAATGTTAATGCATTGGTTGAAGTAAAAACTTATTATGGCTTCTTTTTATTAAAATACAAAAGTAGGTATTGGAAAAGAGTTGTATGATGATGGGGTGGTTGTATTGGTACTTATCTGGTTTAACGTATGAAGCACCAATCACATTTCATGTATGAATAAAAAGGAGTTTAAAACAACATTATTCTTCATTTTTGAAAACTGTAATATTTCATTACAACGGTGAAAATAATATATTGTGGCGGGTTTATACACTGTCTTGTAAAAATAATATATAAGTTATAGGTTTAAACCCTCCCTTGGTCCTCAAGTTTATATGAAAATCTCAGTTGGGTCCTCAAGTTTTTTTCTATCTCAATTGGGTCATATTTTTTGTAAAAGTGAGCACATTATACCATAACCGTTAAGTGATGTGAGACGACGTTAAATTGGTATGAGCTGGATTTTTTCATTTAGTGACGTGGCATTGTGCACTAAAATTGAAAGGCCACGTGGTGCCAGATCTTCTCCTCCCTCCCCCTCTGCTTCCTTCCATCGGCGCCACCCAGCTGCAATTTTAGTGAAAGAAAGAGGGAGAAAATGGAATATGCTGTTGCTCAAATCTGGAAGCATATCAAACATCAGTTTTGACTCCAAAACGCGAACTTTTTATCTTCCCACAATAGGTTTGGACGTTAACAGTGAAGTTTTCCTGAGAAACTTGGTGGCGTATGAAGCATCGGTTGGATCGGGGCCGTTGGTTATAACCCGTTACACTGAGCTGATGAACAGGATTATAGACTCGGAGGAAGATGCAAAGATTCTGAGAGAAAAAGGGATAATTCTGAACCATTTGAAGAGTGATAAAGAGGTGGCTAACCTTTGGAATGGAATGAGCAAGTCGTTGAGATTGTCGAGGGTGGCAGAATTGGACAAAGTGATTGAAAATGTTAACAAGTATTATAACTGTAGATTGAAGGTTAAAGTTGTGAAGTTCATGAAGGCTTATGTGTTTAGTTCTTGGCAGTTTTTGACATTCCTTGCTGCCATATGCCTCTTGCTCTTGATGGCTTTGCAAGCTTTCTGCTCTGTCTACACTTGCAGTCGTTTTTTCCAATCTGCACTAAATTCCAGTGATTAATTCATCTCTCATGGGATCCCCAAGTATTAATAAATGGAGTCTTTTTTTAATAGAATATATTAAAAAACTGATAAATTGTTCGAAGTAGCAGTGTGAGGAAGAAAGAGGAGGCAGATAAATCAATCTCAGATCTCACAATCAGCTCCTCCCAGATCCCATCTGATTGTTTGTACATTCAAAAGTTTGGGATTTTTTCCTTGATTTTTGGTCAAAGTTTATGGCTTCATCTGGGAATCTAAATCAACAGCAACAGCAACCTCAACAACAACCACAAACAGCCCATTTTGATTTCAATAAGCTTTTCAAGACTCCACCACCAGCAGCATCGTGCTGTTGCTCCACATCCGGGGATTGGTAGTGTTCCCAAAGCCATGGAAGGTGAACAGGTTGCAGCTGGGTGGCGCCGATGGAAGGAAGCAGAGGGGGAGGGAGGAGAAGATCTGGCACCACGTGGCCTTTCAATTTTAGTGCACAATGCCACGTCAGTAAATGAAAAAATCCAGCTCACACCAATTTAACGCCGTCTCACACCACTTAACGGTTATGGTACAATGTGCTCACTTTTACAAAAAATATGACCCAATTGAGACAGAAAAAAACTTGAGGACCCAACTGAGATTTTCATATAAACTTGAGGACCAAGGGAGGGTTTAAACCTAAGTTATATTTAAGAAAACATTATTTCAAAAGTAAATGTGTAGTCATAAAATGTTTGATTAAATCTATTAATAGAATTTGTGGTTACTTTTCATGGGTTGTTTTATGACACATCTTTTTTCTAGTTAAAAAATAGACGTGTTTTTCTTATATTTCCAATACCAAGACATTTACTTTTTTCTATAATTATAAAATAGACTTTCAACTCTATTGTGATTTTAATCAAACGATCTCAAAAATGATAACTATAAGGGAAACGGTGGACCCGTTGTTTGCTTTGGTGAAATGTTAATAGATTTTGTGCCAACAGTGGGTGGAGTGTCACTAGCTGAAGCACCTGCTTTCCAGAAAGTTGTTGGTGGTGCTCCTGCCAATGTGGCTGTTGGCATCACTAGGCTTGGAGGTTCATATGCTTTTGTAGGCAAGGTGTATTTCTCTATCCATGTCATGTATTGTTTGAAGTTAATTACATTTATTTGAATAAGACTGTTCCAGGACATCTCCTCGAACCCTCTCCCTTGAAAAGAAAGTATCAGAGAGAGATAAATAACATGTTACATGCTGAATTCTGGATAATAATATCTTAAAAGTTGTGCAAGTGCTGAACATAAAATTATGAAGAGAGATTCTCCCTGAAGTGGTGGATCCCGACCACATGGCGGAGGAGGCTGACAAGTTCATCAAGCAATACCGCAGCTACTCCGACCATACCATATCGCTAACCCAGTTAGCAAAGATGTTTATGCCCACACACCCCATCTTGAAACAAAAGTGATTTCACTTCTTTCATTTTGAGTTGAGGAACAGAATAGGGATGCTGGGTGGAGAGGTTGGGTTGAGAAAAGTAGAGATGGTGATTACGATGGCGGTGATGGATTTCTTTGTTTGAAGGATTTGGAGAAGATGATGAAGGATTTGGTGAAGATAATGGAGAGAGTGGAAGATGGAAGGAAGGAGACAAGGGAGAGGGAGGGAGAAAAGCTGAGAAAGACAGACTCAATGTTAGAAACAAAAAATCGTGCAACTCCACCGTTAGCTACCTCGGTCTTTTTTTAACACCGTTAGGTTTGGAGGATAATAATTATGGTTTTTTTAAGAAGAAGGACCAAAATGTAGCTTAGTTTGAAAGAATGACTAAAAACAATTTCGCTTGATAGTTCAAGGACTAAAAACATTATTATTTTAATTAAATACCTTACACTTTTGTATTAATGCTTTTCTCTTTAAATTAAATAAAAATGTTCTTATCTGATTTGGTGGAACATCATACGGTTAATATATGAACGAATTCCAAATCATATAAATATAAATGTAAATATATATATATATATATATATATATATATATATATATATATATATATATATATATATATATATATATATATATTCATCTACAAATACTATATAACGTTGAAGTCAATTAAAATTTTATGAGTAATAATTGTGAATAAAAGTGATAATAAGCTAGGTTATACTTCCCCGTAATCAATTTACACTAATGGATATCAAGTGTATATTAATACATATATATTAACAAATTTTGTTTTTAGTTGTAAATCATATGTTGCTTTAAATGGTATACTTGTTCTATTTTAGGGTGGTTAAATATGTATTTAGATCTCAAATTTAGATTTTTAGTTATTTGGCTTTGATCCACTAAACAAACAAATTTAATTATAAAAATGGGTTCAGTAGATATGCAAGTTTTTTAAACTACGAAATTTAATGATTACATATATACAATATTTAAATTTGAATAAAATAATTAAATCTAAATATGAGAAATTAAATTGGTTTAAAATTTAAAAATTAACTGTAACATCCAAAAAATACAGTCTAAAACTATATAATAGAATAATCACATTAAATAATAAATAATAATGCAGATCAGTTTTACACTAAAGTAGAGCGTACGCTCGTGACCGAACGACCTTACAAAAAGAGTTACAAATTTAAACTGTACAGGATAAGCAAACCTGACCGAACGGTTTACAGAAGAAAATATCGAACATCATACTTAACAAAAAGGAAGGTGATCGAACGACCACCTTACTGTAACTAGACTACTGACCGAACATCCTACTGTTCGATCTTCACTTCTACCTCAATCAGGTTCTCTTCTTCCAGTGCATCTTCCAATAGCTCGTCTCCTTCTGCTCACATCCACACGGATGATCATTGCAACGACAAGACGAACGTACAAAACAAGACAAGACAAGAACACACAGGGTAAGCTTATATAATTTAATTCATGTATAAACATACATTTCACACCATCAACCAAACAATATAATTCATCATATGATTTATGCAAAGCCTAATACTAGACTGACCGTCCGGATTGTATGAAATCTATGTAGCTATAGGCGTTCGTGCACCCGGGTGATATAGTAACTGGGATGCCCTCAACAGCTGTCACCCGAGGTTAGTCCTATCTGTCCAAATTAACCATAAGGACTAGGACCTTCTGTCGTTCCCACACATGACCTACCCTCCTCTACGTGAGGACGACTACTTACGGAACATCAGGATGAATTACCAGCTTAACATGCCCACAATCATACTTTACCAATTCCAATATTCATCCATGAGTCGTTCCTCCCCAGAACGCTCGTCCATAATCCAAAACATTTCAATCCATATCACATTCTTTTCATCTTTCATTAATAATCATCTCACTTAAACACTTCTCACAAAGATCCATAAGGATATCAAATACCGAACATTCAACCCTAATTGAACGAGACCGAACACTTGAAGAGAGACCAAGAGGTCTCCAATTCCAGAATAGATTAAGACCAAGAGGGTTACTATCGAGTTGAGAAAGAAACCAAGTACAATCATACATAACAAGAACGACTAGAACGAACGCTACTTGCAAAGTGAGCCAATTAGATGAACTGACTCTTGAGAGCCCCGACCGAAAGCTAAAAAGACCATGCCAAGTACTAAGACTCTAGGTCGGAACCAATCGATACAGACACTTCAAGACATTCTAATAAAAATACTTAGAAGAATTCACATGAAGAAACCGAACGCTTATGAACTTAGCTTATTTGAGTTTAGTATCAAGAAAACCGAATGTCAGTCAATGACCGAGCACAGTAGAGAGAAATCTCTATTGGAGTTGGACGAACGCTACTTTCATCAAGATAGATTATAAAAGAAACGAGTAGGAGCGCTTGGTGTGAGACCGAACACTACTCAGTACGAGCGCTTGGTGTAAGACCGAGCACCACTAAACTTATATCAGAAAGCTTGATAAATATAATAAGATACTATTAAAGTAGTGTTTAAGAATAAACGAGACATATACAAATACATATATAGATATATATTTAAGTTTATCACATAATACCCAGATACAACTATGCTTGGTCAAACGCTCAAGCATAGTATTACAACACGAAGACGCTCGTCCTCAACTAGGATTCTTTCCAAATGAAAGAATCCAATTCTAACCAAGTTTGCTAGTATTACCGAACGGTCAATGACCGTTCAGTGACGAACGTACACTATCATAGGAAAATTTCATATCCAAAATTCATTTATATCCAACTCATTTCTTAACACATAGTTTCATAACTTTATACATTCATATCATAATCAATTTTCATACTTCATACATTTCAAACATATCAATCAACATATATTAATTCAATCAATTCAACGAACGTTTATGCAACACACATAATCATACGAATTAAATTAATAAGCTTCCCTTATCTTTGAGCGTGAACGAACGTCCTAGAGACAGAACACGGTTTGTCTGACTACAATTCCTTCTACCCTCATGCTCAACAATTCTTCAACTAACCAAACCATAGACCAAAAATGGTTCAGAAAGAGGACTATGGACTCATGCAACCAGAACTTGGTTTGCATGTACCAAATAACAAACGACTAACGAGAAAAAAAACTTACCATTTCAAAACCCGAAACCGTTCGGTTCAAACTGAAGCTCTGGACGCCGGAAGTGCTTCTACGGTGCTGAACGGAGATCGGAAAAGAGAAAAGGTGAGATTTCGTAGAGAGAAGGGAGAGTTTTTAGACAAATGGAGGAGAAATGAGATTTTCAGAGTTTGGGGAAGAAGATGCATGCAGAGAGTGTGACGTAAACTTTCCAAAAGCTCAGTTTTACTTAAAACGAACGTCCGCTCATCTGTTGACACCTGCATTCCACTATCTGATTTCCGGATCCCTCCGCTTGATACCTGACGTCCGTTCAGAGAGTATTTGAGTATATTTTTAATGATTCTGACATTAACTAATTTCAATTTTAATTAAAAATTAAAGGAAAAAACATATTTATTCTCAACCTTAAAAATAAAAGTAACAAAATTAAAATAACAAATAATATAAAATATGTTTAAAGAAAAAGAAATTACTTTTGTTTTACATGAAATATTTAATATTGTGAAAATGAAATTTGTTTCTATAGTTAGGTAAGGAGTCAACAGTTTTATATTATTTAAAAATAAATAAGTTATCCTGTATATGAATTATTTGATCAATGACGCTCTCTTTCTATTATTATTTTTTACACAAATGAATTGATGAAAATTAAATCTTGTTTTTTAATTAATTATGATCTCTCCTTAAAAAAATTTATAAGAGACTGAAGTTATTTTTTCCCTTTGTTTTACTAAAAAAATTGCATAATTATAAAAGTTGGCTAATTGATGGTGAAATAATTAGATTCTAAGTGTTGTTAGAAGTTAGATAATGAAATTCATTGATTATAAAAGTATAGTGAAATTGATGGAATGTAAGGGATTTTTTTCACTTTTCCCCCTCTTGTTCTCTCATAAAAATTTAATATTAAATAAAAGAATTATTTTAAGCGAGAAGTTGAAAATAATTTATGAGCACTACCTTGTATTATGATGCATATATAAAAATATAGTAGAAAAAGAGAGATAAAAATTGAGGAATTGCAATAAAAATTGTCATAAAAACCAGAACCAACTTCTACTTCCAAAACGGTGCGTTGGAGCGAAGTCGTTCGTTGTCCTCGTTCATCGTGGATCTGAATTCTGAATTGTGAACTCCGAATCTCTGTTCTCCCGTGCTCCTTGATTCGCCCACGCTGTAGCTGAACTGGTTTATCAATTTGTCTCCACGGAGAGATTCAAGTTCTACACGTACACACAAGATGGTGGTAACTTCCTCCGCGCGTGATTATATCAACCGCATCTTGCAAGACATCTCCGGCATGAAGGTTCTAATCCTTGATTCTCAAACGGTACGCTGCATCTTCCCTCAATGATCTTCCATAGTGTTGGGAAATCCGATCAGAATATCAACCTATTGATTTTTTTTTTTTGGAATGAAAAACACTTGTGTTGCACACAGTTGGCTCGTTTTTTCGTTTTTTTTTTTAATTTTCGCTCTGAGTTTTAGGCAATTAATTGCCACTTCTTATAATTGGAATCATCTGTTTATTGTATTGGGATCATTGTGCAGTGGCGGTGAGACTCCGCATTACATGAATGTTTGTGTTGTTTACATATATTTATGTATCTATGTATTTTTCATCAAGGCAAATATAATGATGAGGCTCCCTACCTTTGACAATCATAATGGATTGATTTATTTTTTTATATTGGTCTCTACTAACATTAGGTTTTTAAATTATAGCATTGATACAGTTGTGTAAAGTCACTCTGAGTTTTTATGGCCTAGAAACTAATGAATTATGACCTGGCTTATACTATTTTATTTTACTTTATCAAAATCATATGTCAACCTGCCAAGCAGACTTGGTTACTAGAATCTATTTTGCTTGTCCTTGTTAAGGAGGAAAATGGTGTTCTGAAGTTGAATCTACTCTTTTGGCAAATTGATGCAGGTTGGTGTTGTGAGTGTTGTGTATTCGCAGTCAGAGCTTCTCCAGAAAGAAGTGTTTTTGGTTGAATTGGTAGATTCTATTTCCAAGTCGAGCGAATCGATGTCGCATCTCAAGGCCGTTTACTTCCTTCGACCTACATCAGAGAATATCCAGTTTTTGCGCCGCCAGCTAGCTAATCCTAGATTTGGAGAGTATCACCTATGTAGGTTCTTTAAATTTTATGCTTGAATGTTAGATAAGCTGCGGTGCAGTACATCCTTTAGAATTTAATTTTTAATTTCCCCTTGTTAATTAGTAATGCTTTCCCATTGATTTGAAGACACTTTGTGAATCCATTCTGAAATTACAGTTTTCTCCAACATATTGAAGGACACTCAGATTCACATTCTTGCTGATTCTGATGAACAGGAAGTTGTCCAGCAGGTTCAGGTAGCTGTTTATGCATGCACTGTACTGCAATTTCTTTCTCCCCACTTGGACTTGAAACTTTACTATTTCTTTTATAGTTTTTGAACTCTTTAGGAAGTCCCACGTCAACTAGAGATAAAGCTAATTCATAGTATATAAATGGATGTAGACTTGATCTTACAAGTCGGTTTTATAAGGTTGAATTAGACTTGAAGTTCACTTCTTAATAAACTCATTGTAAATTTTTTTATGACATGCTTGTCCAAGAATACATTTTAAAATAGATAAGAAAATTACACATCATTTGATTGTATCACAAAAAGTATTACGAGTTTGGATGAACAAAATCCTAGATGGAACATGAAATGATATCTACCACTTTATTGTCTTTCCTATCCTATGATTGCATACTATTACATTCTTTATCTGACAAATGGCTCCACATTTGTTGATTATGAAGCCTTCACCCCCTTCTTCTCCCACCAACACTTTGTGTTGCAAACTTTAATTCTGATACAGCTGTTGTCCTGATCATCCAGGAGTTCTATGCAGATTTTGTTGCAATTGATCCTTATCATTTCACTTTCCATGTGCCTTCACATTACATATATATGCTCCCAGCTGTGGTAGATCCTTCAACAGTGCAGCGCTTTTGTGACCGAGTTGTTGAAGGGCTTGCAGCTGTTTTTTTGGCACTAAAACGCAGACCAGTAATTAGGTATCAAAGGACATCTGACATTGCAAAAAGGATAGCACAGGAAGCAACTGTGAGTTCAAGTCCCCTTTTCTAACTCACGGCATTTTCTTTTATGTGAAATAATTATATTTGTATTTGAGAAATGTAGTTATCAGTTTCCACAATGAATTCAAACTTTTATACCTTCATCATTCATATGATTCTGAATCAGATAGAGCTCTTTTCTGAGTGCATGTGTACTGCTGTGCACACATAGTAATCTATATGTTATTTAGGCTACCTTTCTAGCTATGCGTGTATCACAACATGCCATATTTATCATTAGTGAGTGTGGTGGCATATTAGTGAAAGCTAATTTACATTGTTGGGCTTGAACAGAAACTGATGTACCAAGAGGAAAGTGGTCTTTTTGATTTTAGGCGAATGGAAGTTTCTCCTCTGTTGTTAGTTATTGACAGGAGGGAGGATCCTGTAACCCCATTGCTAAATCAATGGACTTATCAGGTACCTGGGTTATTAACAAATGTCTAGTGCGTATAATGTAATAAGTTGTTCATTCATATAAGCAATGCTCACTGCGGTGTTATACTGTACAGGCTATGGTTCATGAATTAATAGGAATCCAAGACAATAAAGTGGACTTAAAATCCATTGGTAAATTTCCAAAAGATCAGGAGGTTAGATACATTTCTTACACATGGTACTTGTGTTAAGTGTATTGCAGTACAGAATTTGTGCTCATTAAAAAACAGTTATTTGCTATTTCTTGTTCCAGGAGGTTGTGTTGTCATCGGAACAAGATCCCTTTTTCAAGGCTAACATGTATGAGAATTTTGGAGATATAGGTATGAATATCAAGCGAATGGTTGACGAATTTCAACAAGTGTCAAAAAGTAACCAGAACATCCAAACAATAGGTTTGTATTTTTTCATCCTCTCACATCAGAGTAAACTTTTCATCAACAATTACACAGACAAAAACTTATTTATACTTGGTGGCGTTGTATAAAATTCACCGATTTTATGATTTGACTCTTGGCAGAGGACATGGCCAAATTTGTTGATAATTATCCTGAGTACAGAAAAATGCATGGAAATGTGACAAAGCATGTGACTTTAGTCACCGAAATGAGCAAGATAGTTGATGAGCGAAAGCTTATGTCAGTTTCACAAACAGAACAGGAGTTGGCTTGCAATGGAGGACAAGGAGCTGCTTTTGAGGTATATATTATATAGTCTTAATTTATTGAAACATTCTCCTTTGCTTTTGCTCAATTTTCAGAAATTCTTGTAGGGCCATGGAATAAAGTTTAAATTGATTTGTTAGTCCCTAGACTGCTTTGGAAACATTTAAATAGGTCTGTACTACACTTTTAAATTTGGGTCCTTGAACTTATAAATAGTTTTTTGTTGGGTCGTTGGGCTAGATTATCATGAACCAAATTGAAAAATAAGAACTGGAAGTATTATTTATATGGAAGTAGTCACGGAGTCAGAGGAAGAATCCTCTGTTACAAACTTAAACTATATGAAGGTTGAAATTTTGACTAGAAGTTTGATGCAGACTACGGTATTATGGGGTGCCTAAGCCTCATATTGAGTAATATCATATACTCAGTTGAGTACATAAGTGGCTTGAACTCTTTAACTGCTAGATTTTAAGGGAGGGTTTCTCAAGCACTTGGAAGCTTATCAATTTGTATTAGCGCTGATTTTCAATATCTGTGGAGTGGGCCATAAAAGTTGAGTGAAGTGTCACATTATGCAGTGCTTAAGTCCAAATAAACTTTTATAGGATGCTAGGTGTACATTCATAAGTCACTTGATTCCCACCCTCTTTAATAGTTAGCATTTAAGGGAGGGTTTCCTCAATACCAAGGTCCTTATTAGAGCTAAACTCTTCCTTACAACACAAGTGGAAGAAATAAGAAAAGTAAGAACCCCTGTATTAGAGATATTATGATTTGATTATATTGAAGGTATATTTTGATTACATTAAATTGAAGGTATATTGAAGTGTGTCACATTTTGTTGGAGATCAGCTCATATCAATCAGAATCTGTTTGAGATCAGCACATATCAATCAGAATCATTCAATTCTTATTTGTACAGCCCATAATAGGATTTAACGTAAATAAAATCAATTATTATTTCCTTATTTATGTAGAGCATTTATAGGGAGAATTATTTACCTGATTTTCTGGGAAAGATTGGTGTATAGATTTACTCCCTTGGTATTGTATTTATACCTTTTTTGTACTTTTCCCAAATCAGAAAATATACATCATATTTTGCAGATTTGATAGAGAAATATGTTGCCAAATACTTCCCATTATTAAGTATTGATTTTGTTTATTATTATTGTAACTCTTTTTCATTATAAATAAAAATATTCATATGTACATAACACACATAATTCATTATATTCCTTCTCGGTTAATCTCTCTCCACTCATCAGTACTGTGAGAAAAATTAGTATTTGGTCTAGTGGACTGGGAGAATCCCGTCAAAAACAAGTTGAAGAAATGAAGAATCCTTCTGAAATTTTCTTATGTACATTATTACTTGCTTTTCTTGTGCTCTGCACATGGGACTTGGTGCAGTATTTCTTTCGGCAGTTCTGAGAAATCAGAAAACTAATCTATGATAGTTTTTCATTTCAGTTCAAAGATTTGTTAGAACGTGCATGTTACCCCTGTGATTAGTATAGCCTCTATCTTCATTAACTGCATATGATATACCCTAAGGATTCAGAATCTACATATGTTTTCCCTCATAAGTTAAAAGTATCAACAATCAACAGTTAAGTATAAGATTAAACAAATCCTTGAAAAATATGTCTTTATTAGTTTGGTTTCACTTGCCCAAATACTTCATATGTAACAACAAACACATATGGTTTATGAAACAATCTTGTTATTTCAACCTAACGATCACCACATAAAATGTTTTCTTTTTCTATTTTTCCTTGCTACTTTTTGGATCAACAAATATTAATTGTCTATGCATTAGTTTTTGTTTGTGGGGAATTCGAACCTATGACATCATGTCCTTCCGCTTACCAGCAAGTCAATCTTGTGTCCCTATATTTTTAGTTAATGGTTATTCTGTGTACTGATGAATGCTTTAAAACACTAGAGGCGATAAGTTATGTTTCTATGTAATCTTTTGCAGGCAGTGACAAATCTACTAAACAATGAAAGTGTATCAGATCTGGATCGACTACGTTTAGTCATGTTGTATGCTTTACGATATGAGAAAGATAGCCCTGTTCAATTAATGCAGCTCTTCAATAAACTGGCTTCCAGATCTGCCAAGTACAAACCTGGGGTAAACTAATTTAAGCTATTCCTTTTCTTAAATCCATTATTCTCGTGCAAGAATGTTTGAATATTTATCCTTAAACCTTACCAGAACATGAACTTTTTAATCCTTGGATAATTGAATAGTGATGATGAAATTTTTGTGGTTGCGCTATCTTTCCATGCCACTGGCTTTGGATTCTGAAAGTATAATTTGCATTCAAATGGACTCAAATTTAAATTTTGAACAGCATATAGATGGGTGCCACTGTTGTTTCTGATATAGTTACACAAGAAAGTTACTGATATTGATATCTTTATTATGGTGCAACAGCTTGTCCAGTTTCTTCTGAAGCAAGCGGGTGTTGACAAGAGAATGGGTGATCTTTTTGGAAATCGAGATCTAATGAATATTGCCCGTAACATGGCTCGAGGTTTGAAGGTAAGCATAGAAATATATGATTATTGTATCATATCCTTAATAATCCAATCCATGTCTTCATGCTTAAAAAAAATCTTTCATTCGGAGTTTTTGAGCAGGGTGTTGAGAATGTTTACACCCAACACCAGCCACTTCTGTTTCAAATCATGGAAAACATTGTCAAGGGGAGGTTGAGAGATGTGGACTACCCATTTGTTGGAAATCACTATCAACAGGGAAGGTTTGTTGCTATTAAATATAAATTCCTCACTATATCTTATTTGTGAATTCCTAGATGTAATTGTGTCTATCCAAAAGTGATGCTACTACATTGTTGCCTGATTTCTAAATAATGTGGTATTAATTGACACGACTCTACAAACTTCTCAGTTTTTAGTACTGACTATTTACCAAATTGATATATGATATTATTCCAATTGTCTACAATGTATTGTGGCACTGTTTATGTGATAACTTGTATTGGAAATCTATCAAATAACAGGGTGTCACAGGCCCCGCTTTGGGGGTTCGCTATCTTGAGCTTCAAGAGCAAACTATTACTTGAGTTTTTCTTTGTAGTGAGTCCACACACTTGATGAGTACAAGATTCTGCAATTCTTTCAGCGTTATACTCGAACTTTATTTTATCCATTGTACAGATGCGACCTCCGAGGGAAGAAAAATATTAATTCCCGTTCTTCCTATTCATAAAAAGTTTGAACTGAGTTAATCTGTGTGGTTACCTTGCAAGAGTTCTGTGATGTGGTAGTATTGACATCACATGATTTCATATCGGCTGCTTTGGCCTATTATCTAAATTCTTTTAATAATACCCTCTCACAGACCTGTAACTTATGCATTCTGTTAAATGTGTTGCGTTCAACTAACAGCTGCCAGAGTAAACTATATTTTTGGAATTAATCTGATTAGTTATCTGATAATTCTATTTTAGGTCTATCAGAATTTTATGTGCTGCATTTTAAAAAAGATTGTTTAGTAGTTCAGAAATTTTCACTGCAAAGTTCTGTCAATGTTTGTTCAATATACTGAGTCCCTCACGAATCATCTGGGAAAGGCTTTTTGACCAGTTCTGTTAGACATCAGGAAGCATTGAATACAATTAGACCTTCGTAAGTGTATCATAGGAAAAAAGGTCAAGATAGGAATTAAACCTATTTTTGTTAGGAATACAAATATGAATTGGAAGTCTTACAAGTAAAAATGAGCAAGTCGAGTGATATACAAGAAAAAAGAAAGACCCACAAACATTGAGTCTTGTATGGAAAACTTAGACCTCCTTGGTGGTGAATCCCCCCAGTCTATCCTGCTAAAAATTTCCTAACTCTAGTAGTTAGGATCAAGGGAAGTGTATTGAGATAAATGGGTGCGGACAAGAATGTTTTGTGGTGGTAGAAACCCGTGAAACCCGTGGTAGAATCCAAGTATAAGTTGAAAGTTTCATATTGAGTAAAAATGAAAAAATTAAGTGTCATGTAAGAAAACAAAAATGACCCACAAACATTGAGAGATAGTTCATCCCACTAAAAATTTCCCAATAATTTTATCTTTTGGTCTATTAGTTAGGATTTCTGTTATGAGTAGTTTCTGTTTTAGGAATTACAGTGATTTTAGTTTATAACAGAAGTTGGTACCCCAACTTTCTTTAAATAGGACCTCTGTTATTGAAGAGGAGAGATTTTCTTTTTGTTAGCCACAAACTGGACAGATTCCAGTGTGAAAGCAGGAATCTCTTGTGTACTTGATTTTTTTCAAAACACAATAAAAATCAGGGATGAACAAAGCCTTGTTCATCTGTCATCTCAGAAATTCTGACAAGTAGACAGAGTGCATTTGTAATATAAGTTTTTAATTTTAATTATTAGCCTTTATTATCATAGAATTAATAAATAATCCAATTTGTGTAGTTGACGACTATATGAAATGCAGGCCACAGGATGTAATCATCTTCATTGTTGGTGGGACAACTTATGAGGAGTCTCGGTCTGTTGCTTTACAAAATGCCAACAATACTGGTATTCGGTTTATACTTGGTGGCTCTTCTGTTCTTAATTCTAAAAGGTATGATTTAGTCATAAAGATAGTTTGGATTTGATTAGTGCAGATGTTCACTTTTGACTTGGCTCTCAATTTAGCATGATATAATTGGTTTTAGTTGTTGAATAACAGTTCCAACGTTATCTTAGTCATAGTTTGGGCCAATAAGTCGATTGAAGTATTGCTTGAATTGAGTTATTGACCTAGGTTTACGTGATAAAGTTTATTGCGCTGTTCTTAAATTTGTCTTCCAAATATATGCTTTGTTATATTTGATTATTCATTGGTTGGTTCAGGGTGCTTTAGTTAAGTGCAAAAACATTCAACTTGCTCTACACTATGTGAAATTCTGAATTTCTTAGCAGCATAGATGTTTTTCTTTTTGAATTTACAGGTTTTTAAAAGACTTGGAAGAAGCTCAAAGGGTAGCTCGCTCTAGCACCACTGTTGTTTGAAGCTTCTCGTGGCACATTTTTTCATCTGAGGGCCCGATAGATATAGTTTTTACAGCTTCAGGATGGGGATTTCTGCTTTGGACCCATGTATATGTATTAGAAAGTGTTGCAGACGGAGCTTGATGTGTGGAATCAGACTTAATCATTTTTCCTGCAGAAGATCATCATCAATCATTTCACAGGTACTGACAATTTACTGCGGATGAATGCGATTCAGGATGAGTATTGACAAGATCAAGGACAAACCATCCTCCCCTCACTTTTGTTGTGGGGTTGAAGTAGGACACGGAACGCATAGGTACAATGAAAGAAACCTTTTTTGTGTAATTTTTGGTCATCATTTTTGCTGATCAAATCTAATGGTTTTATTGACACTCGCTAATGAAAGAACAATTTTGTATAATCGTGTAATGAATGTCCCATTCTTTTGTATACCAACAGATGCTTTCCATTTGTAGATTTACAGAGCCATAATAAGTTCAGGTTGTGAGTCTATTTTGATTAATATCATTTATTATACATGCACTTAGTGATGCCATTTTGTCTATTAGAGCGATCAGAGTACGTCTGATTTGAATAGGCTGCAAAGATAATTTTTAGCGAAGAGGCATGAGTCTGGTGCCAAACTTTCATTCTCGTGTATACCTTTAATGACAAATCAATTGTGCGAATGTTTCATTGAGACATCTTAATCTTGTGCAAATCTATCTTTCTTGTGCGGCACATGAATTGTGTTTTATTTGAACTGAAAAAAAAAATACAGATGACTCTACTTAATGGTTTTCAGGGTGTAGCAATTAAATATAATTTTCAGGGAAATGTGGGGGTGTGGGGGAGGGTAGTCATGTGGTTAATAACTGAATGATTTAGCGAGATACTTGGTGGAGGTGCGAGTGACATTGTTTACTAGTATTCTAAGGGTTCAATGTAAATCATCGTGTTTAACATTGGTGGCTTGAACATCTTGGGTGGTATGAAACTAGGTGTGAAGTGTGGTTATTTTGTCTAAGATAATTTGGAAGGTTTCGTCAATATTTTTACTAGGTTTAGGAACAATGACTCAATGAAAGCACTATAATGATATGCTAACAAACTAAAAAAAGATAAAAAAAAAGATTTTTTTTTTCTTTCTTCATTCAAGCATAACACTTGGTTTTATAAAGATTTTGTAACAGGATACATGGAGAATATATGTATCACTCTTTTAGTAGAAAGTATTCTTGTTTATACCAACTTATAAGAGTAGTAGAAAGTATTCGTTTTTATACCAACTTTTAGTAGAAAGCATAATCAATCCTTCATTCAAATGAGTCTATCATTAGATTGCAATAGAAATGCATTTTTATCATTATTCTTGTTTCAATTAATGAAATATTCCAAACTATAATATTTACAAGTGTATATATTTACAAGGGTATATATATATATATATATATATATATATATATATATATATATATTATTGAGTCTAGATGTGACTTGCATTCTTTGTTCAAAGAAACTTTCAAATATATTAAAGGTTTTACAAAATTGTTATTTAAATGCAATGGATAAAAGTTGTCTAGTGAGAAAAATATAGGGCTTATTCTAAAACAATGTTTTTTTCTATTGCTAATAAAGAATTAAAATATAAAAAAGTAACTAACTATACTTCAACGTGTGTATAAAGTGTATGTATATTCATACTCAACGAGTATAAAAAACACACTCCTAGTTGAATCCTCAAACAACAATAAGTTAAGAGGTGTATCATGATCTAACAATATCCAATATCTATAAGTAGATTAAAAAGAAAGACAAAACAAAACATTATAGTCGCTTATGGATATTTAGATTATAAGCAAAAAGGTTGCCACAAACTGAGGTATCTTTTGTGGGTTTGTAGTTCTTAACTCACGCTTTCAGATTTTACGATTATGACACAGTTAAAATGGTTGCAAATACAAATCTTGCATCCATACTAGAAAACCAAGGTTATGTGTTCACAACTCCTGCCCAAGATACAAACTGGGTTTCATTATGTCATAGAAATCAATCAAAAAGGAAAGTGTGTGACAATACTTATATCATGATCTCACAAGCTGATGTTACATATAACCATAGTTGCACCCTCTATAAGGCTTTTTACCCCATATCTACCTTAATTGCTTAATGACCCACGCTTTAACTTGAGCAACTATGACTCTTCCGCATCTATTTTGGCGTTTCTAAAAATAACTATTTTTGAGAAGTCAAATACTCCACACAATTGTGACCCACATTGCCTTTCACACTATATTTTGCATGTTAATCAGAGTCACAATACTGAATCCAAAAAAGTGAAGTTTAGGTGTGTAATGTTGTGTACCCAACCCAACTATTTCATAAATCCCAATATCGACTTGTACTCATGCATGTAGAAAATAAATGATTCACTTATTCTTCCGTAGTTCCACACATCACACATATCATCTTATTCTGGACAGTCACCCTTCTTAGAATCAAATGATCAACTCTTGAGAGTTTATTTTGCAACATATTCTTGTAAGGACATCAGACCAATTCCCCCACACTCTTGCTGAGACTAAGGATATTGAAGGGTTGACTTAAGACACAATTGAAAGCCCAAATGACCCCACCCCTACACATGTGGAATGACCTAGAAGGTTAGCACACCAACCACAATGTTTAACTGATTACGTGGTGACGTGTCCAAGTAACCGTAAGAATGGAAAAGTTGTTATGTAGAAATAATTGCAGGAGAATCTTATTATTTATTATCTCACGTAGGGTATTATATATATCATATTGTAAGGCTGTTGGCTAGTGTAGGGTATTATATATATCATGTTGTTAATGAAAAAAAGGGTAGAAAAAGAATTATATAGTAAATATCTTCTCTCTGCAATATTTTATATCTTTTACCTATGTCATTTCTTTCAGTCTCCTGCCAAGTACCTTTCATTTGGTGCTTTCGTTGTACTAACTCTCTCCATGGCGGCTCCTTTGTCTCACACTAACGAATTTGCTCGCCTCTACAAACAACTAGAACATATCATTTTAGCCCAAGCCAATTCTGCAAACACATTTCACGACATTTATGAGTGCACCTCCCTCCTCGAATCAAAACCTCCACCACTTTTCTCTCAACACTCCTTTTCCCGTTTGCTTAAGTTTGACCTTCCAACATTCGACGACAGATGCTCGTGGCTGGATTTTCAAGGTTACTCAATTCTTTGAGTATCATTAAACACCACCCGATCAACGAATCCAGATATCTCATTTTATCTTGAAGGTCTCACATTATCCTGATTCCAATGGATGTTTAACAATAGACTTCTTATTTCATGGGAGTTATTTTTCTGTGCCTTGAAGCTTTGTTTTGCTCCCTCCAAGTTCAAGGATCCCATTGCCTCTATCTGTAAGCTCTCCCAAACCAAGAGCCTTCATGACTACCTTTCTAAGTTTGAGACACTCCCTAAAATATTGAGAAACGTTACAATATTTAAAATTATAAAAAGTAATTATCCATTAACATTTTTATCCTAATTTTAATTCAATGTTCCAATACATAATTAAAAAAATTAACTAAATCCTAAAAATAAGAAACAAACTCAATTAAAATTAAAAATAAAATATTCCTAAATCCTTCTTTTAAAACTCTTCCTTGCTTTAGGAAGGGTAAAAGTTTATTAAAGGTCGATCTGGCTTAAGTAAAAAAATTTTGAATCTTGAATGGTGAATTCTAACCTAACCCTTCTTGAGATCTTCACCGTTGATTTTATTAACACCTTCAGACTCTTTCTGTTCTTCATCTTCATAGTCAAGAAGGTCTTTCTCGTACGCCTCGTTCCAATAACATACTAAATTGTTTCCTAGTTCATCCATGGTCATCCATAATAAGATCATGGCCCTTTCCACATGAACTTGTTGAGGAGCATTATAGCTAGATAGGGAAACAAATACATCACTTTGTAGGGTCATGTCCTCATCCATATTGACCTTCCTAATGAAAGAAATTGTTTTTCCTCCATGGAAAAACCACAACCATATTGAGAAGGATCAAAACCAATGTTGCAGCTATTGCTACAAAATAAGAGAAACTTTTTGCGCCCAACATATGATGAGGATGTCTTAGCTTCTTGTGCCAGAATTTTGTCACATTTTCCTTGAGTGAGAATACAATTTGCTCCTCCTTCAATGATTTTAGAGCAAAACTTTTCCCTTATCGTTTTCACCTTGAACATATCTAGAACAGCTGCATCTTTAATCAAGCAATTTGTGTCTTCAAAAATAACTCTAAATCCTTTTTTCAATCAGTTGACCAACACTTAAACAAATTTTGGTCAATTTCTGGAACGAAAAGAACGTCTGGAATAAATTTTGTGCCTGCACAGCTTGTAATTGCAGTTGTCCCCTTTCCTTTGATTGAGATATAATCACCATTGCCTATTTTGACTTTGGTGACTTTAGTTGGCCTCATATCTCTAAAGAGTACCTTGTCAAAGGTCATGTGGTTAGTACAACCACTATCAATTAGCCAAGATTCATTTGAAGCATTGGTTGAAAAACAGGTTGCAACAAAAAGTTGATTTTCCTCTTCTTCATTTGCAATTTGAGCATCTTCTTCCTGCTGCTGATTTTGGTTTTTGCATATGACAGCTTCATGCCCAAGTTGATTTCACTTGATGCATTTAGCGTCAAGCCTTCTCCAACACTTGAATAAAGGATGACCCATCTTGTGCCTTTAAGGAACTCAACAACTCTCCTAAGGTGATCTTGGAAAAATCCTTAGTGTTTTCTAAGGTGGTTATGGTAGCTTCAAATCTTTCAGGTATGGTAACCAAAATTTTTTCAACAATACGAGAGTCCTTAAATTAAAAACCAAGAAATTTTACTCTATTTGCTTTGTTCATAAGCCTCTCATACTACTCCTTGATAGTTTTAGATTCCTCCATCTTCTGCAATTCAAAGTCTCTAATGAGATTCAACACCTTCATGCCTTTAATTCGATCATCTCTATTATATTCTTCTTTGAGATAATCCCATATGGCTTTGACTGACTTTAGAGACATGATTTGAGTAAAAATGGTTGGTGAAACTACAGCAAAGAGGCACACTTTTGTCTTAGTTTTTTTGGTTTTTTTGTCTTTGTGATTCTTAATTTGAGCCATCGTTGGATTGCCAGATAGCATAGGAATTTCATAATCTTCTTCGATTGTCTCCCATAAATCTAGAGCTTCTAGGTAGGCTTTCATTCGTACCATCCAAATTTGATAATTCTCTCACAGGTCCCTCAAGAAAAAAGAGGCTCATAATACCAATTATTGGTTTTTAAAATAAAAACAGTAGCAGCTTGAAACTAAAAGGCTTATTGGTTTTTAAAATAAAAACAGTAGCAGCTTGAAACTAAAAGGCTTCTGGAGTATTTATTGTAAAATAACTAGAAACGTTACAATATTTAAAACTTAAAAAAGTAACTACTCACTAATATTTTTATCCTAATTTTAATCTATTACTCCAACCCATAATTAAAAAATTAACTAAATCCGAAAAATAAGAAATTGACTCTGACTTAATTAAAATTAAAAATAAAATATTCCTGAAACATTTTCTTTAACACTAATTTTTCCCTTAATTTCTATCTCAATTGTTTTCTCCCTAGCCTTAAACCTACCATCTAGTGTGAGGTCGTGACACTCCAACCGGTTGACCTCCCTCAAGCTATAACCTTGGCTAAGCTCCAGGAGGACAAATCACGACCCCTACTGCCAACTCCTTCACGCTTCTTTCACCTTTCACCATCCGCTCGTCCTTCTCCCAAACCACTTCCATCACTTTTACCTACCCACACTACCAGACTTCCCATCAAAAGGTTAATCAAAGCGAAAATGCAAACTCATTGGGACAACAATCCTTGTTTTAACTATGACGAGCATTATACTCGTGGTCACCTTTGCAAACCTCAATTTCTCCTCCTTTGACGCCATGACCCTCCTGATCACCTTACATAGGATTTCATTCCAAACGTACCATCAGAACTAAAGACGAGCTTGATCAATCTCTACACATTCTCTAGATAGTGGTTACCACTCACCTTTCAAATCAGTGGAGCAATTAACGGGTTTAATGTTATATATATATATAAAATTTACATGACTTATTTTATTATAAATCTTAATTAAAAATAAATATATAATAAGATTTTATAAAAATACATATGGATTAAATTAGATATATTTTTAATTATATTATGTTGAGAAAATTCATATGCATTATACTATAAAAAACTAAAATTATTGTAAAAAAATATTTTAGAGATAATAATTTAAGTCAAATACGTATCTTCATAAATTAAATAATAATTTTGTACATCATAAATATTTTTATATATTTTTTATTTTATATAAAATGAAATAAAATAACACAAGAATATAGGATTAAAATAATTTAAAATTTTTAAATAAAAATAATTGAAATCAAATTAAATTAAAGAATACATAATTACTGAAATTTAGCACAAAATTAAAATTCAAATATTAAGTTAATGTAACTCAGTTAAATAAATAATTCTACATTATTATTAAAAAGAAAAATAACATAACTAGAATAAACAAATGTTTCATATAGACATAGTCAAACATTTTTTTATTCCTTCTCAATGATGGCCCTTCTTATTATGTCTTAACTCTTATTTGTTTTTCCAAAGTTCAAACCAAGCTAGGATTTCTGTCAAAGAAACTTCAATGCTCGAGTCAATTTAAATACTAATCGATTTTCATAAGTAAGTCTTAAATGTCCAATAAATATAATCACCTACCTCCTTATTTTATCTCTGTATTTATAAATCTCCTTACCTTATTTTTGTATTTATAAATTTAGAAGTGGGCTTTTGGTTAGGACTATCTCAATCACGAACCTATGTCATAAATATATTTTGTCTTGTTAGTCATGTTGAGTACAAGAAACTAAACGGTTACCCATAGAAATAAAAATCAATCGATTCATATTATTCTAAAGGTTTCTAGAAAGTAAAGTGGTTATAGTTCATCGATCAATCACTTTTTAGAATGTGTTTGACTGAGCGGTCTATATAGTACAATAATATTGTAAAATATGTTTAAAGAAAAAAAATTTACTATGTTTTACACAACGTATTTAATATTATAAACATGAAATTTGTTTTCATATTAACATAAGGAGTCAATAATTTTATATTATTTAAAAGTAAATAAGTTATTCTGACAACATTAATGAAATATTTAATATTTTTTTCTTTTATCATTTTTGGCACAAATGAATTGATGAAAATGACTTCTTTTTTTTTTTTTTTAATTATGATCTCTCCTTAAAAAAAATTATTAGAGACTGAAAATATTTTTCCCTTTGTTTTGCTAAAAAAAATTGGACAATTATAAAAATTGGCTAATTTAATAAACATAATCTTTTTTAAACAAGTGATTTATATTAAATTTTCTTATATTATTTATATCATATTTGATCAAGACAAAAACAGCATAAATAAAATAAGTGGTGTAGAACTTTAGTTTTTGAGTTGAGATTCCAAACAAATGAAGATAGCTTGGAGAATCTAACCCTCAAACCTTAATTAATTCACTTCAAAATTAATGAATCTAATTAACAAGACATACATTTTATATCGTCTATATTTTTCTTTAGTAATATCTACTGAATTTATCATCACTTCTTTTTATGTCTATTAAGAGAACATCACAAAGAAAATATGCTCTGAGTCAGATATAGGTATCACACTTGAAATGTTTCTTAGTAGAAAGTACTTAATTTATCTAAGAAAGGACTATATTCTCAAATCATATTGTAAAAAGGTTAAAAAAAACACTTTGAGTATCATAAAATATTATGTTTCACTACTGATTGAAAATAATGGAAGTATTTATTAATCATTAAGCATTCTTGGAAAAGAAGATAATTTTTTTACTTATATAGTGCCGATTAACATTTCACCTATTTGTTTTACATTCCTTTCATTCATAATCTCTATGTTAACTTTTCATTTTCCATGTTTTTCAACTTTATTTTTTTATAATATCTTGTTCTGTTATTATCGTATTTCTATTCTTAATACTTACAAAACAGTATGAGAAGAACACTAAATTTAATTAGAGATTTATTACTTAGGTATTAAAAAATATTTACCATTATTATTATTATTGATTTTTTCCAAAGCAATATTTTTTTACTTTATATCACTTTCTTTAAACTCTTTTTCATGACACGTCATTTATATATCTTAAAAATTTTAAAATGTTTTAAATGTTACAAACTTTTACACTAAAATATTTGGAAAAAAAATTATGATATAATATAGAGATTTTGGTTAGGACTATCCCAATTAAGACCCATCATCATAAGTATGTTTTGTCTTGTTAATCATGTTGAGTTTGTGTTGGTGTCCTTGATATACAAGAAACGGTTACTCATAAAAATAACATTCAATCAATTCATATTATTCTAAAGGTTTTCTAAAAAGTAAAGTGATTATAGTTGATCGATCAAACACTTTTAAAAATGTGTTTGATTGAACGGTCTATATGGTATAATAATGTAAATACTGTTTAAAGAAAAAAAACTACTTTGTTTTACACCACATATTTAATATTATGAACATGAAGTTTGTTTTCATATTTAAGAGTCAATAATTTTATATTATTTAAAAGTAAATAAGTTATTTTGACTGCGTTGACATATTTAATATTGTTTTCTTTTATTACTTTATTATTATTGGCACAAATGAATTGATGAAAATTACTTTTTTATTTTTGTTAATTATGATCTCTCCTAAAAAAATTATTAGAGACCGAGGATATTTTTTCATTTGTTTTGCTAAAAGAAATTGAGCGATTATAAAAATTGGATAATTTAATTGATATAATATTTTTGATCGAGACAAAAATGACATAAATATAGTGGTGTAGAACTTTAGTTTTTTTAGTTGAGATTCCAAACAAATGAAGATAACTTGAATTAAATTAAAAATTGGATAATTTAATTGATATAATCTAACCCTCAAAACTTAATTAATTCAAATCAAAATGAATGAATGTAACTAACAAGACATGCATTTTATATTATCTATCTTTTTGTATAGGAATATCTACTGAATTTATCATTACTTCTTTTTATGTCTATTAAGAGAATATTACATGCAAAGTATGGTCTTAATTAGCTATAGTATCACTTGACGTGTTTCTTAACAGGGAGGACTTAATTGGTATGAGAAATAACTATATACTCAAATTATACTGTAAAAAGGTTAAAAATACATATCACAACATATTATTTTTTACTAATGGTTGAAAATAGTGGACGTATTTGTTATTGTTAAGCATTCTTGGCAAAAAATATATTTTTTTTTACTTATATAGTGCCAATTAATTAACATTTCACCTATTTGTCTTACGTTCCTTTAATTCATAATCTCTATATTAACTTTGCATTTTTCATGTTTTTCAACTTTATTTTTTTATAATATTTTTTTCTATAATAATCGTGTATCTATTCTTAATACTTACAGAGAAGAAAACTAAATTTAATTAGACATTTATTTACTTAAGTATTAACAAATATTTATTATTATTATTATTATTGTTATTGATTTTTTCCAAAACATTATTTTTTTAGTTTATTTCACTTTTTTTAAACTCGTCGACACATCATTTATATCTTAAGAATTTTAAAAATTTCTTAAATGTTACAAACTTTTGATACTAAAATATTTGAAAAAAAAATTAATATAATAGTATTCATGATATAATAATAATAATAATTAAAATTAACATGATAAAATTTTTATTTTGAGTTAAATTATTTGTAACATATTCAAGTTTAATTTGTTAATTTTAATCAAACTAAATAAATAAATCTAAATTTTCAATTTAGTCTCTAATATTTAAACACATTAAGTTGAATTTTCAAAGTTATATATATATATATATATATATATATATATATATATATATATATATATAATTAAGAATTGAAAATATTATTATTTATCAATACTATATATATTAAGGGAATTTTTTTCACATTTTGTTTTTAATTTTATTCTTTAAAGAAATGTTTTTTAATTAAAATATTTATTTTTTTAATATTATTTTTTAAGCGCCTTTTCTTTGTTTTTTTTAATTTGACTGTTTTTAAAACTTAAGCATTTTTTAATTATTAAACTACATACCAAATAAAAAAAATATATTTACGATAAAATTACAAAAAAATATTTTATTTTTATAATATGATAATAATAATAATTTTATTATTTTTTGTTATTGAACACATGTTTTCACTAGTTTATACTTATATATAAGTGTTATTCTTCTTTATAATGTTTATATTTATTTTTCAATTTTATCCTTTAAATAAACACTTTTTAAAATTAAAATAATTATTTTATTAATTTTATTATTTGAATAATCGTATCTTTAAGTTTAACTGTTTTTTTAAGCATAAGACTATTTACAAAAATAAATAAAAATTTTACAATAAAATTATAAAAATTATTTAATTTAGTTTTATAATAATAATGATAATAATAAGTTTATTATTTTTATTATCGCAAAATACACATTCATGTGTGTTTTTACTAGTATTTGTGTGTGTGTTTACAGAGGTATTTTATTAAGATGTTAGTACTTTAGGTTCAAAATTTAATTGCATTAGTTAATAGTAAATTGTATATGCTGAAAACAATAATATTTTTTTATATATGAATACAATTTTTTTTGTGAAAAAAGTTTATGTATACTTTTATTAATAGAGTACAACTAAAATAAATTGTAGAATTTTTTTTATAAAGTGTGAGAACATTAAAATCCACTAAAAACTCCAAGTGGGAGCTAAGTGTTAAGGAGAGAGAGTCAGAGTTTCAGTTAGCGAAAAACAAATGGCTGCAGAAGATTGGTCGTTCGGTTTTGGGTGACAGGAGTATTTAATGCTCAATTTCAAATGTCGTGTGCTTTCTTTCTTCTCCAAATTGCTGAAATCATTTCTTTGTCCTTCTCTCTAAATCTCCTTCATCTTTTCTCTAAGAAAATCCCACCTTTCTTTTTCCGATCACCTCTTAGGCACCGTTTGAACTCTCTTGGCGTCAAGAGCTTTCGTTTAAACTGATCGGGTTGTGGTTCTAAGCCGGTGAGTTACTTTCTCCTTAGCATGTTCGTTCTTTTCGCATACAAACCCATATTTCTAGTCGTCTGAGCGAATCATATTATTCTGAGTATTCCTGGTCTTCTGTTTGGTTAAGTATTCCTAAAACGTGACTGTCGAACGTTAAAGTCTTTTGTAGTGGTGAGATATTCTGCATCTGTAAGCGTTCGGTTACGTCTAGATGTAAGGGAAGCTTATATAATTTGATTAAGATTTTGTTTTGAAAGTTTGTATGTTTGTATGATACTTTGTTTAATTATTTGATGAGTATGAAATATGCGTGTTACTACATGTTTGGATGTGTGGATGAACGATTGATAAATGGGGTGAACTGAGTTGAAATAGGGTGTGATCTTTAAACTATAGTATTATGAGTAAATGTTGAAGTATGGTCGAGCGTCATTAGTGATCGTTCGATTCTTCATGGAAGTGCATAATCTTAATTAATTTCTAATGCTTTAGGGATATTGTCAAAGAGTCATTCTGTAATACTCTGTAGAATTAGGTAAACTGTGACCAAGAGTCAGTATTAGCCGTTCGGTTTTCCTTTGAGCGTACGTCTATACTAAATTCTTCTTCTTGAGAGAATTTTGTTCATGAAAATCGTTTTATAATATTAGATATACGTAAATGAACGTTCGACCTAAGTATAGTTCTCCTTTAGGCTTCCTAAACAATTTAGTTAATGTATACTATACTACTTAAAGTCGTAGATATTATCGTTATTCATTCATTTTATGTAAGTTCAGTAGTGCTCGATCTTGGACCAAGCGTTCGATCTTAGTAGCGCTCATTCTTGATAAGTGCTTGGTCTTGGACTAGCGCTTGTTAAATAGTATTCGGTTTCTTCAGGGCTCGTTCTTAAACCAAACGCTGGGTCTCGTTTCAGTAATCTATTATTACCGTTTTTAGAATAAGAGTCTTTAGCCAAAATCAATAGCGTTCGTTACTTTATAGTTTTTCATCAGTTATTAGTATTGGGTGTCAAACAATGTTGGTCTTTAAAAGGTGTTCGATCTAGAGTCTTAATACTCGGCCTAGGCTTCGTGGCGTCCAGTTTGAACTCTTAGGGGTTTGTTCATTAAAGTGGATAAATTTGTAAATAGCGCTCGGTCATGTTAGTTTCTAAGAAGTGTTATTCCATTCAGACTTGTGCTATGATGAGAAAGTGTGATCTTATTTTTAGTTGAATATATTGATGATGAAGTATAAGAGAATTGGAAATGTGATGTGAATGAAATAGTTTGGTTATGAAAGAGTATTCCAGGGAGCAATATCTCAGAAAGTGGTTATTGATTGGTAAAGTATGAATGTGGGCAAATCTTAGCGGGCATTTATCTTGATATTCCATGATTACTCATTCTCACGTAGAGAGGAGTAAGTCATGTGTGGGAATGGCAGGAGGTCTTAGTCCATAAGGTTAACTTGGACAGAACAGATTAATCCTGGGTGGCAGCTGTTGAGGGTATCCCAGTTACTACATCACCCGGGTGCACAAACGTCATAACTACATAGGATTCATACAGTCCGGACAATTAGAGTCAAGTGGTCGGTCTTGTATGCTTTTACACATGAATTATGATTTGGGTGTTGTTGATTTAATGATGAACATTGTATGTTGTTATTGAATTAATTAAATTACATAAGCTTACCCTGTTTATTATTTTGTTTGTGTTGTGCGTTCGGTTGTTGTCCTATTGCAATGATCATCTGTGTGGATGTGAGCAGAAGGAGAAGAGTTGTTAGAAGAAGCATGGGAAGAGGCGAACGTGAAGATCGAACCTTAGGAACGTACAGTCAGTTGTTAGCTTCATCTTTTGTAAGACCGTTCAATATAAGTTTATTTTGTAAACCATTCGGTCTAGTTGTAGCTAGTGTGCGATTTTAATTCCCTGCTATTATGTAAGGCCGTTCGACCATAATAATATCTCGTTATGTGTAGAATTGATCTGTAGTATTATTAACATGTGATTATTCTTGTATATAGTTTTATATTATATTTTTGGAATGTTACATAAAGTACTAAAATATTTTCCCTTAAATTAAAATGTATTAAGCTTTAAATAGGATAAATAAGAAAAACTCAAGCTTTATATTTTCTCGGGCAAACAAACTCAAATTTCAAACTCTTAAACCATCGATATTTTAAAAACTAAATTCAAGTTTTAAGAGTTTAACGCTAATTTTCAGCAAAATTTTATATTTCCTCTTATTCTCCTCATTACGAAAATCAGTCTATTTATATATATATATATATATATATATATATATATATATATATATATATATATATATTTGTTTCTGACCTTAGGTTACCAATTGACTATACTTATAATTCATAATTTTAAAAAAATATAGTTCAATATATAAAAATAATAACAACTGACAGATGAAAGATAAAAATAATGAGATACACAGAAAATAAAGAAAGAGAAAAAAATAAGTGCATATATTTAACATTTTTAAGCTCTTCTGTTATCTTATTATCTCAATTAAATTAAATTAAATTATTATAACTTTTTTCATCAATAAGAATTCAACTTATGTTACAACATCTTAAATAGCCATGATCATAATGTTAGTTTTATGTTATAAAGATTTTTTTTTTCTTCTCTAAATTAAAAATAATAATAAATGCATCACTTATTAGAACAATTTTATTAACACTTCAGTGAAAAAACATTACTTTAATATGATTTTTTAGTAACAAAACTATTATTTTTGAGATAGACAATAATTAATTTAAAATAAATTACAGATACAAACTAATATTTTGTTAAAATATTTTAATTTCAGTTTTTTTAACTGTTTTAAAGGGAAGTAATATTCATGCATGGTTTGTGCAACAGTCCTTAAACATTTACTCCCTTCTTCATTTGCCACGTACTCATGCTGACACGGAAATCAAATTTTCAATAACTGGTCATATTTTTTAATATCACACCCCTCACAAAAACGCCAAATAAGAAATATGTTCCAATAAGCTACTCACATAATAACTGTGGCAAAAGTAATGTACTATCCATTTATCATCTCTCCTTCCTTTTTTTTATCCTTTTCTTCTTTTCGAAAAAAAAAATATCATCATAATTATGTTTTCCAACTACGCAAGCAAAATCTGTTGTTTTTCTTTTCTTCGTCACTGCTATATTCATGGGCTTCTCCTTCACTTTCGTTCTGTTTGCCTGCTAAATATTCACCTCGTTTTTCCCGGAAAATAGAAGAAAACGCTGAATGTAGGTTTGAACTCTCCTAAATTTTTCCACGGCACTTTCTGCGACTCATTTCTATGGTTCTTTTGTTATAGTTGCTGCTGTGATTTTCGTTTCGGCATATTGCGTCTTTTCTTTACTCGAATGCATACACTCGAGGTCTAGGGTTTTGGCCTGTTTTTTCACTCATGTTCTCTTATCTTTAACTGCTACGACAAAATATAGCGTTTCATTGAAAATAATCGGCGACTTGCACCTTTGCAATTTCTGAATGGACCTTTATTTATTTCTTTATTTGGATTGAGCATCGGTGCTTTCTGCTGAATACCTCTGTTCGCTAAAATGCATTTTGTCGATGAAACGTGAAAGGAAAGGTTGCTTATAGAACAGTTTTGTGTTAATCTTTAATTTTTTTTAACCTTGCTTGGGTCGTAAACTGCACTTACGAGATAATTGATGTAACCATATTAATTTTGGCGATAATTAAGAATATTAAGGCTGAATTTGTAACATTTTTTTTTTTTAATGGAGAGATTTTGCTGAAACATTCTTGCGGGATGTTTATGTGCCCGATCTTTTATTTAGGTCCCCTTTCATCAACCAAACCCTTTAGTACGAGGTTGTTGTCTAGCTAAAGGTAGTTGACGTGATGGTGGCTAGCTAAAGTTAGCAGATAGTACTATACTTAGTAAATAGTTATACGCATTAAAGTTTTTGTTACAGCGTTTGTTATACTTCATAAAAAAATGGCATGTGAGCCGAGTTCTGCCCGTAGTTATTCATTTAGTTAGAGGTTGGGGCTTATTGATACCTTAATGTCTTGAACTTGAATGATACTTCAGATTATGGTTTCTGCACTTACGAGAACTCTGAGTTTCTGATATTTTATATTTCTGAAATTTATCATTATTAAACCTTCTTTCATAGTCAGAATGGGTGTGTTTCTTAATAGTTGAATTACCTGTACATGCTTTGAAAGAGAATTAGGAGTTTCTTTTTTTAATATATGTGTATAAATATTATTTCGTAAGTGATTTGATTTCTAATGCAGGATAATTGTCCTATCTCGATTTGGCAATCTTTGTTAGTTCTACATGTTGCATGCTGAATTTGAAGGATAGCTTTTGTACCATAAAGGTGGTTTACTTGCGTATACTATATCTTACATTGTACTGGTTGCCAGCCATACAGAAGAACAGAAGGAGGGAAAGTTATACAAAATTGGAGGGTTGTGGAACGGAAACCTTCACATTGTCTTGGCTGGAATATGTAAAACATATAATTGACCAAGTCAAGGGAAGACTATTTGTTACAACGAATTCTAAGTTAGTTCATGGGTTTGATTGATATTCTATGTTCTTCCAGATTTCTTTTTACACTAGTTGAGGCCACTAGCAGGTCAGGGGCCATGTGGCCCCTAAAATTAGAAATGGAGTCTACTGTTACCATCGGCTGGACCGTCTTCAGTTCAAGTATATTTATGTTTGTAGCTCTTGTTCTCTCCACATATCTGATATTTCAGCATTTAGCTGCCTATAATCAGCCTGAGGTATTTTCTTTATGTTCTTTAGTTTTGAATCTTATGTTTCCTCCTGCACCAATAAACTTCGTGTTTATGTAATGCCTAGTTCCCCTTTTCTTACTGCTTCTTATAATTGCACCTTTCAACTGACTTGACCATTTTCTCCTCTTCATTACTATTTCCTTATCTTTAATATTATTTTCTATATATATGTATTTCTTTGATTCAGGAGCAGAAGTTTTTGATTGGTCTCATCTTAATGGTTCCTGTTTATGCCTTAGAATCGGTAAGGGAGGCTAAGTTAATGCCAAATACTGTGTGTTGTTCTGTTTATATAGCATCTTTTACTTGGGTTTATTAATTCATACAAGTGAAGACCGCTGTTGGTTGTGTTTTTTTATTCCACTTGCAACTGTTCTAATTTTTTCTAAACTTTTGTTGATACGTCATTTGATATATTGGAACTTACCTACTGGTGCATGTTGTTTGGCTTGATTTTCTGCTTCACTGCCGTTTACATAAATAACTAATTGTACATTTTTCAATGATTCAAGAATTTATGTGAGTGTCAAAAACAGTCAGACTAAAATAATGTTTTTCACTGCCTCATATTTTATTTGCATCTTTGTAATTTTTTTACCTTTTCTTTTAATTATCTAATAGTGATTTCTATGATATCTAAATTCAATAATTGACACTGAAGCTAGAATTTCCTTCTTTTAAGTAGATAATACTCAGATTTTTGTTCGGGTTGTGTGATAATATAATTTCAGATAAGCTTTGGGTTTAATTTTCCAGGAATTTATTAATCTGCCTGCTATGTGTTATCCAACCATGGAAGTTTTTCTTTTGGTTTCCTTTTAGCATGATTGTTGTAATAGTAAGTTAGAACGTTCTGATGGTTTTATGATGCAGTTTTTGTCACTATTGGATTCCAGTGCAGCATTTAACTGTGAAGTTATTCGGGACTGCTATGAGGCTTTTGCATTGTATTGCTTTGAGAGATATTTGATAGCTTGCTTAGGTATGCTGAACAGATTGTATAGCTACATGATTTTCATTAGTTGTAGCTGTTATTATGTGTGTGTGTCTATATATATATATATATATATATATATAAATTCCGGAAATGTAGAAGTGTAGGATTGAGATATTATACAAGATTTTCCTCCTTTTTTTTTAATCTCAAGTCTAATTAAAAAATAAAAAAATATTAAATCTTTGTGACGCTGGAATATTATACTCTATTGATTAAAAGATGTCATACGCCTTTACAACGTCTGAATTATGTTGGATTTGTCATGCCCTTTAATAATACGAAAATTGTCTATGGTTGCTTGTAGGTGGTGAGGACAAAACAATTCAATTTATGGAAAGTATGAGCCTAACAGACTCCAGCACTCCTCTTCTAAAAGAATCATATGCATATGGAGTTGTAGAGCATCCATTTCCCTTAAATTGCTTTTTAAGAGACTGGTATCTTGGCACTGACTTCTATCAATCTGTGAAAATTGGCATCGTACAATATGTATGTTAGATTTTGATAAATCGTGCGTTTGTTCCACCACTCTTCTCTTTCTGTGAAATAAAAATCAGTTTCTTTCTTCTTCTTGACGAAATCTTATATTCCAGATGATACTGAAAATGATATGTGCATTGCTGGCAATGATTCTGCAGTCTTTTGGGGTTTATGGAGAGGGAAAATTTGAATGGAAATATGGGTAAGATTATATTGTCTTGTGTTGTTTGTACCTATGATATGCATACCATAAAATCTATAATCTCAATTCTCAACTACAATACAAGTTTTATTTTTATCATACATAAATTTTCTTGCTTTTATTATTTGTATTTTCTTTTTCCTACCTTTTGTTTTTGGTAAAGGGGCACAATTTTATGAGCATGTTGAAGCCCAATTCTACTATGTGCTTGCAGGTATCCCTATTTGGCATGCATTCTTAATTTTAGTCAGACATGGGCCTTGTATTGCCTTGTACAGTTCTATTCTGTCACGAAAGATAAATTGGAGCCAATAAAACCATTGACAAAATTTTTAACTTTTAAGTCAATCGTCTTCTTGACATGGTGGCAAGGTGTGGCTGTTGCATTTCTTTTTTTCATGGGAGCATTTCAAGAGTCTTTGGCTCAAGAGCTGACAACGCGTATACAAGACTATATCATCTGTATAGAGGTATGGTATTCTTGGATTTTATAATTTTGATTGTCATTACTAATTCATCTCAATTTTACCACCAAAAAAATCGTCTGAATATTAAGGAGTGCTAATATATACAATCATCGTACATATACTTTAGAACACGTTAACTTTTATCGCCCGGTAAGATCTATTTATGAAAACAAAAGTTTTAACTGGTTCCTGTGACAAGTTTGGATACATCAAATTGGGGGTATTTTTCTGCCAATTAGGAAAAATGGTTGACCATTGAATATCTGTATCATATATGAATGCAGGTAAAGGTACAAAAGTGATACCTGTGATAAATGTCCCTGTGTCTACGTACGATTGAGTTGTCAATAGTGTTATGTTCACTTCATCTGATATCCTTACACACCAGGCTTCCTTACACACCAGGCTTCGACTGTTATAAGCTCTGTGGAGGCACTTATATAGATGAAGACCTATTCCAATAGGGCTTCAGTAGTATGGAGTACTCACTCTGTTTTCTATATATGAAATTACATTTTTCCCTCCTATCTTTTATTTTTTTTTTAATTTCACCTGATACGATACCCCTTCTTTTTAGAGAGTTGCAGAAATTCTATTGTTTTAACATTACACCCTTGTATTACGCTAATCTCCCTAAATTGTATAAAAAAAAATATTACGTATACTCCTATGAAGATGATTATTCTAAACCTTATAGAAAACAAGGTTATTGTGTGCAATCAGGAAAACGTTAGGGTGTAGCATTGCAACTTCTCTATTAAATAGTAGGTTGTGCTGAAATTTTAAACGACCAATAACTGCTCTGCTGTCGAACCGATACACTCGTTTTTATTTTAAGCTGAATCAGGTGTTATATGCTTAAGCAAGTTAAGTCAGTTTTCGTCTTTGTCAAATGGTGTTCATATACCATTTTCCGCCACTGTTTAGCCTAAATTTTCCAGTAGTATCATCAACCTGAAAAAGTTTTCAATCAATTTTGTAGTTCTTGGTTGGGAATTGTATTTTATTTTATTCCTTATCTTATTTGTTAACAGATGGGTGTTGCTGCTGTTGTGCACCTTTACGTCTTTCCTGCAGTACCTTACAAAAGAGGAGAGAGGTGTGTCCGTGATGTATCAGTGATGGCAGACTATGCATCACTGGGAACCCCTCCTGATCCTGCTGAGGTTCAAGATTCTGAACGCTCAACTAGAATGCATCTGGGTAGACATGATGACATAGAGAGGCGTATGAAATTTACCCACAATGTTTGTGATGTGGTCTTCGGAAGTGGTGAAATTGTAAGATACGAAACACTAAAACGTTTCAAACCTTTGAATTTCCCAATCATGTATCTCTGTCAAACTCACGCTGTTTTATTTCAGATTGTCGATGACATGAAATTTACAGTTTCACATGTAGTAGAACCTGTAGAAAGGGGTATTGCAAAGTTAACCAAAGCCTTCCATCAGATATCCGAAAATGTGAAACGCCATGAAGAGGAGCGGAGAAGAAGCACAAAGGTCAAGGATGACAGTTACCTTGTTCCCTTGAGTTCTTGGAGACCAGAATTTTCTGATGTTCACGACGCTTTTGTGGAAGGAAGTTTCAGTGATAGTGGTTTGCCCAGCAGAAAGAGGCAACATCTCCCATAGAAAGCGTCCGCGTATCGTGGAAGAGAAGATAGTTTAACCCTTGACATACAGTTGAACAAAGTATAGTTTTTGCACCCACAAGATAGACATTTCTGATAGATTTTGACGTCAAATTATAACTCAATGATAATCTGGTAACCTTTTTCAAAAATTGTATAAATATCTTGTGCCAATCGCTCCAGCTTATTAATGGAAGTCGGACTTGCACCAGGAAGTGCTAGGATCACAAAAATAATTCACTTATGCTTGGGTTGGGTAATTCGAAATGGATACAAAATAGTATATATATATTAATTATGTTTTAATATTTGTAATGATGGAATGCATTTTTTGTGATAGAGAATGGAGATGGAGAAAGAAAATGTGTGCTCTGTTGAGTGATTGGGATATGGAATAAGAAGAATAGAATTGGAGTGGTAGTGATGGAAGATGGAATTCTGAATCGTGTCTTGAATTACTGCTCCGTCACATGTACATGAAATTAAAAATAGGACAAGAGTCCAATAATAGAGGGACGTGACAATACGTAAAAGGAAAAAGAGTTTAATTTTAAGTACAAGAATTTAATGAGATATTTGAAAAAGAGTTTAAAACTAAAATTGTTTTATAGTTTCACGTTATATATTATTTAGATTTACAGTTTTTTTCTATTAATTTTATTTAAATTTGAATTTTATATTCTTATCACAATTTACGTTTTCATAATAGTTATTTTTATTTTTTGTATTTGTAATCATATTGTACTTTTCACTTTTCATGTTATAATCAGTTCTATAGATATTAAATTATTTTTACCTCAGTAGCTTGTTATATAAAATATGAGAAAATAGACATATTTACTTTTTTAAGTATTTATGAAGTTGATAAAGAGACAAATCTAGTACATAGATAAAGACATATTATACCTGATATAGTCTTTAATGGTAGAATATTTAAAATTTACATTCCACAGTTATCTAGCTTTTTATCTAGCTATATTTATGAGATTATGGTACTAATATTTCATATTAACTATACTCATTTCAAAAATAAGTAAAAATATATCTTATTCTCATAGACTTTGTTAGATATATTGATTTTTTTATATTTATTTGTAATATTCTCTGCTTTCGTTACGACGAAAGAAAAGAAAATACACAACACAAGACTATTAAGTTCAATCATATCAAAATTTATATTTTTAAAATCAAACATTCAATTTTCATCACATTATATAATCTTATAGTCACACACGAAAGAAAAGAAAATACACAACACAAGACTATTAAGTCCAATCATATCAAAATTTATATTTTTAAAATCAAACATTCAATTTTCATCACATCATATAATTTTATAGTCACACATTCACGAACACAAGACTAAGACATTTCTAAACTTAATGGTCATATTAATACAATTGCTCGAACACTAGAAGTTGAGCACTGTGATAACTTTTCATCAAAATTTTCACATTTTCTAATATGATAACTTAAGATTGACCTAGAATTTACCAATTCACAAAACTCTCCATGGGATTAAGTCACTATAACTTAACTGAAAAGGAATCCATGACTCCTAAATTAACTATAGAAACCTCTTGCACTTTTCACCATATAAACTCCATTGAAGCACATAGTTGTACACACCAAACAATTTATACATTTATCACATTGAAATCCTTTCTCGAAAGTTTTCCCTTCATTTCCAATTCCTATAACATAATCATCCAATATTTCCATCACATTTCTCATATAGCTCAATTCATCATAACATACAATCACATTATTCCTTGATCCTCAACCATTCACGATTTTTAGCATAATAACATACTTTTTCAATAGTTCAAATCACACCTTTAATCGGTTAGGACATTTAAGCTATGATGACTTAAAAACACTAGTCACTAAACAACAAAAGGGCTACCTCCTATCACAACTTCCAAGGATCTGTGTACATGGTGCTTGGCAGGGAAACAACATTGAAACATAATATCAAAGAAAAGCCTTTGAAGAGCATCAAAGAAGCTACAATTGGTTCATGTAGACATATATAGGCCTATTCAACCAACTTCAAGCATTAATAAAAGGTATATCTTAAGTTTTATTGATGGTTTATCCCTTAAAACTTGGGTATACATTTTTAAGTGAGAAATCATTTTTTTTCTTTATTTAAAATTTTCAAAACACGGGTGAAAAGGAGGTTGGAGAAATCATTCTTTACTTACGTATACATAGATAGAGGAGGATAATTTACTTCCAAAGAGTTTGAAAACTTTTATAGAAACCAAGGTATTCAAAGACAATTAATAGCTACCTACACTCCTCAAAAGAATGAAGTTGCTGAAAGAAAGAATATAACTATCATGAATATGGTTTGATTAATGCTAGTTGGAAGACAGGTTCCCAAAGTTTTTTAGCCAGAAGCAATAAACTGGTGTATTCACATTCTTAATAGAAGTCCTACAAAATAGTAGAAGATAAAACTCCTGAAGAAACATAGAATGTGTTGGGAATCCAAGTGTGGATCTAAGTCCCACATTGGATAGAAATGAGAAAGTGAAGCATTATATAAAGGTGAAAGACCCATTAACTCATTGCCTAAGGTTTTGGGTAGAGAGTGGTGTCAATCCCTTATATGGTTGGACTCATATCTCATTGGTATTTGTGTCTCCCCGGTGAACCTCCTTCTTAATAGACCCAACAGTGGTAGCATAGTCGATGGTTCGTCTTGGTGACCGACTCAGACGAGTATAATGGTCCCTATAACGAAAGTCTTCCTGACAAAGGGTATTCAGGAAAGCAAGTCCCGTTAAGATGAATGGGGGTACAAAAGGCTATTCGTGGTTGTGGTTGGTTGGGAATGCTTCCTGGAGGGGAAGTGTACCTATGTGAAAGGGACTCACGCTTGTGGGGGAGATTGTTAGGAATCCAAGTGTGAGTCTAAGTTCCACATTGGATAGAAATGAGAAAGTAGAACATTATATAAAGGTGAAAGACCGATTAACCCATTGCCTTAAGGTTTTAGGTAGAGAGTGATGTCAATTCTTTATATGGTTGAACTCATATCTCATTTGGTATTGTGTCTTCCCAATGAACCTCCTCCTCGATAAACCCAACAATGGTATCAGAGCCGATGGTTTGTCTTGGTGACCGTCTCAGACGAGTATAATGGCAAAGGATATTCTTGTAAGCAAGTCCTGTTAAGATAAACGACGGTATGAAGGGCTACTCGTGGTTGCAGTTGGTTGGGAATGCTTCCGCTGAAGGATGAGTGTACCTATGTGGAAGGGACTCATCCTTGAGGGAGATATTGTTGGGAATCCAAGTGTGAGTCCAAGTCGCACATTGGATAAAAATGAGAAAGTAGAGCACTATATAAAGGTGAAAGATCCATTAACCCATTGTCTTAAGGTGTTGGGTAGATAGTGGTGTCAATCCCTTATATGGTTTGACTCATATCTCATTGGTGTTTGTGTCTCCTCGGTGAACCTCCTCCTTGATAGACCCAACAGAATGGAGTGAAGCCTTTAATTGATTATTTTCATGTATTTGGTTGTCTAGTCCATGCCTATACACTAGACAAACAATAGATCAAATTGGATTGATAAGAGTAAGAAATGTGTTCTTCTTGGAGTTAATGATGAATCCAAGGCTTACAGTTTATTAAACCCAATCAATAGGAAAATTATAATCAATGAGGATGTGATTTTTGAAGAACAAAAGGTCTAGAATTGGAAGCATAAGAGAGAAGAAAATCATCAAAACAAAATGGGAAGAAAATGAAGATTGTGAGGGACAACTTGAAGAGTATGTAGAAAATAATGAGAAACAATAAGAAACAAAAGTTGTTAGCACTAGAATAAATTCCATAACTAAATCTACTCAACCTCTAGTAATTGAAATTTCAGTTGAAGGGAAGCCTAAAAAGTGTAGGAAAGAACCAATGCGGATGACAGATTATGAAGAAGGAAAAGACCTATCAGATGATGAAGTAAATCTAATGTTTGTGGCTATTGATGACCCTATAACTTTCAATGAAGTTATTAAGAGAAAGAAGTGGAGAGATGTAATGGTAAAAGAGATGGAGTCAATAGAAAGGAATGGTACATGAGAGTTGATAGATTTACGGGATAAAACCAATTGGAGTAAAATGAATATTCAAGACAAAGCTTAAAGAAAATGGAGAAATTGACAAATTCAAAGCAAGGTTAATAGCAAAGGGTTATGCATAACAATATGAAGTGGATAATGTTTTTGCACCAATGGCTAAACTTGACACCATATGCATAATCATCTCAATGGATGAATAACATGGTTGGATTATCTTCCAGTGAAATGTGTTTTTTTTTCATGGAGAGGTCAAACAAGAAATATATGTTCAATAACCTATTGGATTTATGAAGAGGGAAAATAAGATAAAGTATACAAGTTGAGAAAAACTTTGTATGACTCAAACAAGCACCAAGAGTTGGTACAATAAAATAGAATCATACTTCTTAAGAAATGGCTTTTAGAGATTGATAGACATGAAAGGAATAAGGGGAAGTGGATAGTGTACGAGAGAAGGAAGAGGCACAACTGATGCGATTAACTAACTAACGGTCTGGCACTTAACTGCCTTTAGCAGTTAAGTGAGGAGGGAAACCATTATAAATAGGAGAGTTAGTGTAGGAGGGGGGACTTTTGGTTAATTGTTTGTTAGACAGGTTCTATCCTGGGGAGAGGGTTAGGCCTCTATTGTTCATTGTATACAAATATTCTTTTGTGAATAAAAGAGATCTTTCTTCATTACCTGGGTGTGAGTTTGGAGTCTTGATTAGGTTCGTTGTGGAGGATTCTTTCAGAGATGCTCTTGTGAACTAACATTGTTTACAAAATCAACAAAAGGAGGTAAATTGTTAATTGTGAGCTTATATGTAAATGATGAAAATATGTGTGATGATTTTAAAAATTCTATGATGTCAAAATTTGACATGTTCGACTTAAAGAATGAGGTATTCTTGGAATTGAAATTTTACAAAATGCATATACAATTCTCATGTGTGAAAGTTAATATGCTCAACACGTTTTATCTCAATTTGGCATGAATGAATGTAATGTAGTCAAGAATCGAATTTTTCCTGGTACAAAATTATGTAGAAAATGATGTAGGGAATAAAATAAATGCTACGTTTTTCAAACAAGTAGTTGGAAGTCTTGATAAGTGTGAAAAACAGATGTTTTGACACTTATAAAGGATCTTAATTTTGTAATTATTCATGTTATTACTCAGTGAAAAGTCGTAATAGGAAGTAGATTGTGTCGTAAATTATTGTTCAGGAAAAGTTGTACAAAAGTGAATTTATCAGTCAATTCTCGCATAGCAGAAGCAAAATTCGCAGAGCCAGGAGAATCCATTCGCACAGCGCACCACAATTGGTTCGCTGAGCGAATAATGCCAGTTGGATATTTCAAGTTTGGAATTCGCACAGCGCACCAGAGGCTGTGCGCTTAGCGAGTTGGTGCAGTTGAGTGCTGAATTAATTTTAATTCGCACAGCGAATCTGCTTCTGTACGCTGAGCGAATGGAGCAGTTATGAGAAATAAACTGTCTCTTAAAAGACGTGCAAAGGGGAGATAGAGGGAACTGAAAAATAGAATTTGGAGAGGAACTGCTCTGGAGATCATCAGGAGACCTCTCTGAAGACATCAAGACTGCACATCATGCAAGGAATTGCTGAAATGAGTATGTTTGTGATGTCTAGGATAGGCTAAACTTTTATTCGTTGGAATTGACTGTAATGGCTGACATTTGATGTAATCTTTCCTGTTCAATATAAATGGTGTTCGTATGTTTTTCTTGTTTACTTTTTATTTTATTTTACGGAAGTAAAATAAACTTGATTTTATATTTAAATTGTACTGGGAAGTAAATTTGAGTATTAACGCAAGAAAAGCAACCAGAAGGAAAGATGCTAGGAATAGTTTCAATCCTCCTGGTCATCAATAACATCGTTCTTAATGCAAAGTTTATGTTTAATTACTTAAGGAATTAATAATTGAACATAATTCTTTAGAACTTGTTTTAAGGAATTAAACCAAGATACTGTGATGTTGATGTGCGAACGCAAGTTATATTGTTCAGAACAGTTACTGTAATGTGGTCATGAAGTCAATTCCAATGAAGCTTTCTTAAATTTTAATTTCCATTTTTTAAATTGTTATCTAGTTGCTACTGATAATTCACTATTATTTTGTTGTTCAATTGATTTTGATAAATAAATTTTAATTGAATAACGTAACACAAATTCCCTGAGGAGAACGATACTTTACTTATCACTGTATTACTTGTAACGATTTGGTATACTTGCCAAAAAGTTAACAAGTTTTTGGCGCCGTTGCCGGGGACTTGTGTTCCAACACAAGGCAATTTGGGCATTTATGACTCTTTTAGACTTTGTTGTGAATTTTCCTTTTTAATGTTGTTGTTGGGTATGCAGTTAGCTTTAATTTTTTAAGACTTTCCATTGATTTAGTTTGAACTTAATGCCTGTCTCGGGATACGCTTTAGAGCTTGATGTTGTTATTGAAAGTTCTTAGGAATGAGATTTCAGTAGCGGAAATAACTAAATCAAACCAGATGTGCAAATCACCAGGGATGGGGTTGTGTGTTTGGATTCACTGTTTTGGAACTTAAGGCAAGTTTGATGGACTTCTTACACCAAGGGATTGGGTGAGGGTTTGTCATACTTAGGTAGGCACAACAAGAGGGATCTGAGTGTTCTAACTTCAGAAAACAGGGAAAGTGGAATTCTTTGCCAATTGTATGTCTCTTTTGTTTGAATTTCTTTATGCAGTTTGCCTACAGATGTTTCTAGTTGTTGGAAGATCCTAGGGATGGGATTTCAACAGCTGAAAGGGGAGTACTAAGTGATCTTGCAACAAGAGGGATCTGAGTGAGGTTATTTAGGAAATCCATTTCAATCATTTTGCATATTGGAATTGTTGTTTGGTTGGTGTGCTCATGTTCTGCAATTTTTTTTTCTTCTTTTCCTTATTTCTTTGTTTGTGTTTTTATTTTATTTTTCTATTTCACTTCTCTCTATATTACTTTTTGCAAGTGCATGTGCAGATGGAATTATCTTCAATGTTTAGTTATGTGATTTATGTTTTGTAATATGTTTTGAACTATGTGTTAGTTGTAAAGACATGTGACTTTGTGATTTAATGATTATGCATTGTCTTGATTAAGTTGATGTGATTCTTGAAAATGATAACACATATGACTGTGGTTGCAATGTGCTTCAAAATGTTTATCTGTGTGTGAGTATGTATGACCAGATCTGTGAGTGTTGAGAGCACATATATGGATTGAGAGATATTGAATTGTCTGGATATGGAATTGGATTTTGCATGAGTTTGATTCTACGTATACACACACTTTTTGGTTAAGGATGAAAAAGGCCCTGTTTGTATTGATTATATAGCTACTTGGCCAGATAGCCAACCTTTAGACACTGTGATACATTTGTGAACCCTTTTGAGCCTTGAGAATTTTTTCCTTCCACCTTGAGCCTATGAGATGATATCCTACCTTACACCTAGAAGAGAACAGGTATTATGCTTTAAAAGAGGTTAAGGTTGAATTCAAGTTTGGGGGAAAGAAAAGATCAATAAAAAAAAAAAAAGCTCAAAATGAAAGAAAAGGTTGAGCTGTGAAAGAAAATGGTATGTGATAAATGATATATTTTGAGATTTGAGTACTGTATTGGGAATGGAAGTTGTTCTCTTCTTAATAGGTGTCTTTGAATCCAAGAAAAACCATGATTCTTTTCTAGCCAAGCCAAGCCTTAACCTGAAAAGACCTTTAGACTTAACCAGTAGTGTGTGAAGTGTGTGAATCAAATGAAATGCAAAAGCTGATGAAGTTCTAGAACAATTCTGCTATGAGGACAAACACTGTGAGTGGTGAGACTATAAATGCTGATCTGGTTTTACATATTCTATACACAGGTGAATTTTTGAGTATTGTACTGTGCCATACCTGTTTGAATTTTTAGGAATGCATGTGATTTGTCTGATGTGTAAAGTCATTCTATCAAAACTTCAAAGGTGTGTTATGTGTTGTTCATATGTTCTGTTATTTCCTGAGGGCATGAAATAGTTCAAGTTTGGGGGAGTTGATAAGTGTGAAAAAACAGATGTTTTGACACTTATAAAGGATCTTAATTTTGTAATTATTCATGTTATTACTCAGTGAAAAGTCGTAATAGGAAGTAGATTGTGTCGTAAATTATTGTTCAGGAAAAGTTGTACAAAAGTGAATTTATCAGTCAATTCTCGCATAGCAGAAGCAAAATTCGCAGAGCCAGGAGAATCCATTCGCACAGCGCACCACAATTGGTTCGCTGAGCGAATAATGCCAGTTGGATATTTCAAGTTTGGAATTCGCACAGCGCACCAGAGGCTGTGCGCTTAGCGAGTTGGTGCAGTTGAGTGCTGAATTAATTTTAATTCGCACAGCGAATCTGCTTCTGTGCGCTGAGCGAATGGAGCAGTTATGAGAAATAAACTGTCTCTTAAAAGACGTGCAAAGGGGAGATAGAGGGAACTGGAAAATAGAATTTGGAGAGGAACTGCTCTGGAGATCATCAGGAGACCTCTCTGAAGACATCAAGACTGCACATCATGCAAGGAATTGCTGAAATGAGTATGTTTGTGATGTCTAGGATAGGCTAAACTTTTATTCGTTGGAATTGACTGTAATGGCTGACATTTGATGTAATCTTTCCTGTTCAATATAAATGGTGTTCGTATGTTTTTCTTGTTTACTTTTTATTTTATTTTACGGAAGTAAAATAAACTTGATTTTATATTTAAATTGTACTGGGAAGTAAATTTGAGTATTAACGCAAGAAAAGCAACCAGAAGGAAAGATGCTAGGAATAGTTTCAATCCTCCTGGTCATCAATAACATCGTTCTTAATGCAAAGTTTATGTTTAATTACTTAAGGAATTAATAATTGAACATATTTCTTTAGAACTTGTTTTAAGGAATTAAACCAAGATACTGTGATGTTGATGTGCGAACGCAAGTTATATTGTTCAGAACAGTTACTGTAATGTGGTCATGAAGTCAATTCCAATGAAGCTTTCTTAAATTTTAATTTCCATTTTTTAAATTGTCATCTAGTTGCTACTGATAATTCACTATTATTTTGTTGTTCAATTGATTTTGATAAATAAATTTTAATTGAATAACGTAACACAAATTCCCTGAGGAGAACGATACTTTACTTATCACTGTATTACTTGTAACGATTTGGTATACTTGCCAAAAAGTTAACAAGTCTCATGTACTTGATTGAAACCAAACCTGATCTAATGTATGGAGTTAGCTTAATCAGTAAATTCATGGCCAATCCAATAGAAATTCGTTGGTCTGTAGCCAAAAGAGTACTGAGATATTTAAGGGGCACCACTGAACTTGGTATTTTCTACCAGAAAAGGGAAAACACAGATTGTTGCTTATATAGATAATGATTTGCTAGATATTTGAATGATAGGAAGATCACATCTAGTTTTGTGTTTTCTTTAGGGTCTAGAGCAGTTTCATGGTCTTCCAAAAACAACCCCAGTGATAAAAGAGTACATAACTTATGCATCATGTGCATGTCAATGTATCTGGATATTGTAGACTCTTGGATTCAAAGAACAAGAAAATACTCTAGTTCTATGTGACAACGGTTCAACCATGAAGTTATTTAAAAGTCCAATATTTCAAGAAAGAAGTAAATATATTGATGTTAGATTTATTTTTTAAGAGATCTTGTAAAAAAAAGAAAGCATCAAGTTAAGCTACTGTAGCACTCAAATTAATTCACTGACATAATGACCAAACCACTAAAATTGAAGTAATTTATAAAGCTTAGAAGAATGTTAGACATGGTTAAAGCGTTAGAGATAAACTAAATGCTATTGACATCTAGGTTAAGGGAGGGAATATTAACAGATAAGTTATCTATATTTTATTGTTCTATTTTTAAGTAGTTTTTGATTTAAATAAATTAGGTTAGTTATTGACTTATTCTTTAGGAAGAGAAAAAGCTATATTTTAGCTTATGATCTAGTTAGTACAACCGACTAATTCATGCATGAAAGTAGTAGGATTGGATATTTGTATTTGGTTATAAAATATAATACTGTTTCAGTTTTTGATCAATACAAACTAGTACAGAATTTGGAAAATTATTCTATCTTGTTGGTGTTTCCTGACAGCAGTCAACTTTCTTTGATTTTGTTATTTCTCTGAAAAAACTAAGACTTTCGACAGCACTTCCCATTAAAAAGTTGCAATTTCGTTCATTCTTAAATAAAACAAACATTTATGGTTGAATTAAATCCGTAGCATCTGAAAAGAAATGTATGACTATTTTTTTTTAATTATCTTAGAAAATCACGTTAAAATATTTATGATTGAATTGGCCAATTGTAAATTTGTTAATACTGACATGTACTGTTACACTGACAGCAACTTGATACTAATGATTTATGAAACTTTTACTTTAGCTTTTGATTTTACAAAATATCAGAGTTTAATTCATAGCTTTTGAGTTTGTTTAAATTTTTTGTGGAAAAGATAATTTTGGTTGTCTTTTTCGATTAAAAGAAGGCCCATCACAATTATATCAGTACAAGCAAAACTTCTACTGATAAGAACTCTCCATCGGGCTTATACTGTGCTTGATTTTTTAAGTCTTTGCCTTCTTTTATATAGCAATAATATCAAATTTCATCATTCCAAAACTCATCAATATAGTAACACCCGAGATACATATATTTATATACACAAACGGATATTTTGTACAACGACAATGCAAAGGCTTCAACCACCTTGTTTTTGTGCTACTTACGTGTTTCATGATTTATATACAGTTTGAGTTAATTACAGTTGAACTATTTGCAGCATGGGAGAAACTTGTATCACAATCAGTTTGAAACTATATGATACTGAGGAAGATTCTGGAATTCCTCTGCCTCTAGAATCTTTCAAAATTCTGTTTACACTTCCATCTTTTCTTGCAGAAGAGGTATCTTCTTGTCCAAGGAATCTGAGCTATCGTCACAGCTTGTCTCTTCTTCATTTCCTTTGACTTGTCCATACATTACTGTATAATACCCTATTCCAACTATGGTTGTTCCTACCACGCTGCACATTTAAAAAAAAAAAAAAAATTATATAGGACCAAAATTTTCATACTTGTATAAAAATATGCATCTGGGGTCAACAAATGAATGAGAATTTAGTCCAAGTACCTTCCATAATGAAGGCTGTTAGAAAAGAAGCAAACTGCAAAAGTAGTGGCAAATGCAATACCAAAGGGCTTGAAAAGTGGTACATAAAGTGGACCCTTCGTGCGAGTTAACCATACTTGAACATTTGAACGAATCACACCTCCTACTAGTGCCTGTTACACGTTTCTCATCAGCACAGCTTTGCGGTAACTTATTTATGTATATCAAAAAATGATATTCAACTATATATGTTGATACTCACAGTTAGAAGAATGAGAATAAGATCCTTGTTGCGTTTTATCTTCCAAGCATTTATGTCCCTCTCAACAATACACGACACTGTTGCACTGAGGATCGTTCCAATTAAGCTAGAATAAGAAACCACCTTCATTGGTTCCGGATATTGTTCTAGAGTTTCTTTCTTGCAGGTGGAAAGAAAAGAATAAACTTGAATCACCACAATTATTCATCAGAGGGAAAACATGATTTTAAGAATAGAAGGAAACGGTAAAAGGTATACATAAGAAAGCAGAAGAAGTATACCTGGATAAAGTTAGAAATTGAAAGGGAGAAGGAAGCTGCAGCAAGCAAAGCGCCACCGAGAAGCCAAAATTCTGGTGTTGAGGAGAAGAGAAGAAGTTGCTTAGTTTGTCTAAGGTGGTGAGAAGAAGGTCTTACAAGTGGTCCCTTGTAGAATTCAGCTACCACTGCTCCCATTATTGATACCAACACACCAATCACTTGGACTTGGATACCAGGGCTTCTCAGATTCAGCTCTGTCTTCCTGAAATAAACAGTATAAACTTACTATATTTATAGCAAACTCCTGAAAAACAATTCACAATTTTAATTTCAATTTTTTTTATATTTTCAACTATTATATATCTTAAAGATTAGATAATATTTTTCAAAAACTCAGATTTCAGTTTTTTAACATCAAACTATATATGGATACATCGATGGATAGATAGGTAGATTAATCACTGAGTTTTGACGAGGTGGAACCTGAGAATGAGAGAGAGAAGAAAATTAAACGTTGGGATCAAGTGGCTCATGGCACACACAAGTATTGGCGAACTATAGCTTAGACCCAGAAATAAAAAGGCCTGAGTCATGGTTACCCTGCAGAATCCATTAATATAATCAAATGTTACAAATATGAATACCACTGTTGAGCCAAATAACTATAATGCAGAAAGCAATAAAATCTTCCACTGTGTGAAGATTCTATTTGAAGGCCAAAAAAATTGTTACAACTATTCAAGGACCATAAGTAGGATAAGAGAGAGAGAGAGTATGTATGTGTATGTACCCTATCAAACCGATGAACAACAATCGCATGAACAAAGAGAAAGTAAAAGTTAGCCGCTGCTTTCTGTGCAGAAGAGAGAATACCGAAGATCAGAACCAAAACAAAGCCTCCATGCAAGAAACTTCATGAGCTAGCTAGCTAGCAACACAAGAATAGAAGGAAAAGAAGAAGAGAAGGACCTGTCCTCTTGGTGCGATAAAAAGGAACAAGGGAACAGAATTACAGTGGCCAAAGCATTGGTATAAACTATGAACACAAATGGGCTCATTCCATTGGTTATTGCAGTTTTTGCAAAAATGGTGAGTCCTATGGTCCAACCTTCCATAATCACCATCGTTATGAACGGCAGCAACTCAGACATCTTAGTCTTAGCCTCCATTCAATGTTCTTCTTATGCTCTCAGTCAGATAGTGATAATATGATAATGGTGGTATAAATAGAAACTAGAACTTTCCTTTTTATATATTTACAGCTAGAGAGGGAGGAGCTTTGAATATCTGGTATGGAACTTGTCTTTGTCTGTGTGCTCCCCCAAGTAGGAGCTTGCAGAAACCAAGAAAGCCAACCCTCTCTGTGTGGAGAAAGTTGTTTGTGGTTGTATTATAAGAAGGAAAGGTGGTGGAAGAAAAGAGATGGGACCTTGCAAGTTGCAACCCTTGAGAAAAAGGAAGGTACTTTGGAGGTGAAGTTGCAACTCGAGTGTCCCAAATTCTTAAACAAGGGACCAAAGCTGACGTCTGAGGGAGTTTTTAATCATTGAGTTATTTTCTTCGTGGTAGATCTTATGCCCTTGTTCTCTTTTAATTTGTCCTCTTTTCTTTTTGGTCTTAGTTTGGCATCATTAATGTTAAACAAAGGGTAAAACATCAGTTGAATATGTGTCACTCTTTGGCTTATAGTAGTAGATCTTATATATGGAGTTAATTAACCATGGTATAATACATAAATAATTGGGGCCAATCAGAGGAAAGTTTATAGTATGGTTGGGAAGGAATTAGTGGCAGACATCTCTTGTGGCCCTACCACAAGAGGATATTTAATGATGACGCTCATGTTAACTACCATCTTGCGTGTGAAGAAGAAAGATTCAATTAGAATCTAAATAAAATGTTATTCTGTCGAATATTTTTTTTGAATCTTTGTAGTGTTGTCAAGTTTGTGGGACCCTGTACCTCGTACGAGGCAGGTGAAATTTTACCCGAAAAAATAAAACCCCTTTTTATGTCTACCACGAAGTTGTAAGCAAGGCATTTAAAGGTGCATAATTGAAGGCAAAAAATTCAAAGTACTTAGCTTTTTGAGTCACGACGAGAATTTTTTTTTATAGAAATGATTAATCTAATTAAAGAGAAGCGACTTGTAAACACTTTACGATGAATCTAGAGATGAAATGTATTGTAATTGTGGAAAAATTAAAAAATTTCAGCTACCATATTCTCAGATACTCAATGCTTGTAAACATATTCACCTTAACTTCATCATGTACATATAAATTTTGTATATTTTTAAAGGTATATAAGATAAATTGTTCAGAGATTACGACACAAAGAATATTAGACATAGGGCTGGACAAAAATAACTGATCTGTACTGGATTATAGTTAACTATACTATATTATACTTAAAAAAAATTGATCCACTTTTGCTAATGGTTCAGTATACTATTTTATGGTTTAGTTTTTAAAAACTGAACTTATAACCATTTCGGTTCAGTTAACTGTGAAAACTATATCTACTATTTTCTCTTCTTTAATTTCCGTACAATTGCTCTATCTTGCTAAGAAAACGATAATTAATAATAAAATATTAATAAAAGAAACCGTTCAAATAAAAAATTAATAATAAATTTTTTAAGACAATTTTTTTCTCACAAATTTTTATATTTTTTCATCAATAAACATATATTACTTTTTAAATAATATTATTTTAAGTAATAAAAGTAAAATATATTTTTTTAATTTAATTTTATTAAATGATTAAGTAATATAAATCATAAAAAACTATATAAAAAAATAATACTTTAAATGTATTATATTCTTTAACATATTATTAAATATGTAAAAATATGTTAAAAAAACTTTCAATGATATTAAAATGTGTGTAAGCGCACACACTAAAATAACTATTTATTTTAAAAATCAACTTACTTTAAAATAAATATCAATATTATTATTTTTAAATGATAGTATTTTACATACTAATACTAAAATATATCTTTTAATGTTACATTTTATTAAATAAATATATAATGAAATATCATAAAAAAAATAGTAATGTAGCAAAATTAATTAATATTATAGAAATATCAAATGAAAAAAAATTAACAAACTTTTATTAAGAGTAACTTTTCTAGTATCATCTTTTATTATATTATAATAATTAATAAGTATTAGTTTAACTTTTACATAATAAAATATAAATAATAAATAATTGATTAATAAAACAATTTTACAAGGGAATAAAATAAATATAAATAAAAAATTATTTTAAAATAAAATAAGTAGATCAAAAGATAAAATAAATTATATACACATATAAAACAAAAACATATAAATAAAAATTTAAAAAAATAAATATAAAAGTAAAATAATATTCATGACAAAATAAATATAAATAAAAAAATATAAAATAAAATAAAATAAATAATAAAATAATTTCCATACACATATAATAATAAAAGAAATATAAATAAAATAAAAAATAATAATATCAAATAATTAAAAAGTTATGAATAAAATAAAATAAATATTAAAATAAATTTCAATTAAAAATAACATGTATTGTTATAGTATTCAGTTTAAAAACTAGTACAATTTAGTTTAAAATTATTATAATTTAGTTTAAAATTAGTATAGTTAGTAGTTCAATTTAGTTTATATTATAGTTTAGTACAATTTAGTATAGTTTAGATCGGTCCAGTTTGATAAAATAAAAAACAGTTCAGTTCAGTTTGTCTGAACTGTTTTACAGCTCAGTTCAGTTTATACAAATTAGTTTTTAGTTCAGTACAAATTTTAGTAGTACAGTGTAATTCAGTTCTATTTGCCCACCCCTTAGACACCATACCATAAATCTATTCTGATGCATGAAATGAAAGAAATGAAAAGAAGTTCCTTATGGGTATTCTTAAATTATTATATCACACAGAAAACAAGTATACCTTAATATAATCTTTTATTGCACAAGTAAAACTCAAATATCTTAATAATTGATATATTTCATGTTTTCTATGTATTTGTTACCCGTAATTTAATCAATACATTTTTTTTTTCATACACTGTTTACAAAATTATGTCAAACATGACTTTTTTTTCTCTGACGATGTTTGATTCTCCTCTTTTTTTTTTTTTTCTCTCTCGGTACTCAGAGCTTTGCATACCAACTTTGTTAAATAAAACACACTCAACAGCTGCACATTGGAAATATTTTCGTTAGAAAAAATAAACGCGCGCTCCACTTCCTTTCTGTAAAGACTGAACCCCTAGAGGCACAAATATTTCTCTCTCTCTCAGATTAACAAAAACTACTCCTCTCTAATGTATGTTTCCTGATAAACTGTTGGAGTGCCTTCTCATTCATATAAAATGACTTTAAATAGCCGTAAACATAACAGAGGCTGTGGCCCTTACAAGATAATAAAAACAACTTCAAATAAAAACTAAATAATATCTATCTCTAATTCCTCCCTATTTTCTAAATAAAAACCGCTTTACGTAAACCACGCAACAACAAACAAAATATTAAAAAATAAATTTTAATATTTTAAAGTTTATTTAACAGGCCCTCGGTGGAGGTCCACCGCCATCTATGGTGGTTGCTTGCGAATTGCTATGAATGACATAAGCAGAAGTGGTGTGAATATTTACTTTTAGAACATGGAAAAATAAAAATCTGAAGATGAAGAACATAAAAAAAACTGAGTAAAAAGGATAAAACTTTAATGGATATTGTTGTTCCGTCCAAGGGTGTAGATGTATGTCTCATCACTGTTCTTAAAGGGTTGTATCTCTTCATGTCTTGAACTTCGATAGTGATCATCTTTCCACAAAGGTAAGAGTTGAGTTCAATATATATTAATGTATTGGTCATGGTTTGTCTTTTATCTTGATAAGGGCTTTGCAAAACTATTGACTTAAGCATCTTTTATACTTGTCTTTTTAATCAAATTTTGCTTACAAAAAGATAGTTAAAGTAAATTACACTTTATCTTTGGAATATTACATCTATTATATTGATTGTTCAAAATTTCTTTTAGCTTTTGATTTTATAACAATATCACGCACTTAAATTTATAATCTTTAGTTTGTCTAATTTGTGTGGAAAAGATGATTTTGGCTCTCTTTTTCATGAAAAGGAAGACTCTTTCTCATTGGATGAGTCTATCACCCTGATACTGTGCATATTTTGTCAAGTCTTTTTGGCCTTTGTTGAATTTCTTTTATACAACCACGATTGGAAATTTGAATGACTCGACTCTTAATATATGGGTCACGTATATATCAATACAGTAACGCTGGATATACATGTTATATATACAGATAGAAATGTTGTATTGTATGTATCAATTCCACAATCTTTTTTTCTTGCATGCAACTTATATGTTTCATGTTATTTATATAGCTGGAAACTTCTAACACAATGGGTTTGAAAGGATATGGTATGGAGGAAGTTCTGGTAAATAGATGAATTCCTCAACCATATCTTTCGAAGTTTTATTCACACGAAAGAGAGAAAAAGTATGATAATAATAACTCTATTTACACTTCCATCTTTTCTTGCAGAAGAGGTATCTTCTTGTCCAAAGAATCAGAGCTATCGTCACAGCTTGTCTCTTCTTCATTTCCTTTGATTTGTCCATATATCACTGTATAATACCCCATTCCAAGTAAAGTTGCTCCTATCACACTGCAAGGTTTTTTTTTTTGTTTTTTTCATAAGTAAAAACAAATTACATATGAAGGAGAGATACAGACAAATCAAGTGAAGCAAAACTCTTGTGCATAATTAATCACTTCAGAAAAAAAAAACATAAAAATATCCATCTGGGGTGAAGAGTTCAAGTACCTTCCATAATGAAGGCTGTTAGAAAAGAAGCAAAGTCCAAAAGTAGTGGCGAATGCAATACCAAAGGGCTTGAAAAGTGATACATAAAGTGGACCCTTCATTCTGGTTAACCATACTTGAATATTTGGACGAATCACACCTCCTACCAGTGCCTGTAACATATATCTCATCAGCAGCACACAATTATATTTTGCTGTTATTAATTATGAATATCAAAAGGATATTCAATTTGTGTTGATACTCACAGTTAGAAGAATGAGAATAAGATCCTTGTTACGTTTTATCTTCCAAGCAATTATGTCCCTCTCAACAATACACGACACTACTGCACTGAGGATCGTTCCAATTAAGCTACAATAAGAAACCACCTTCATTGGTTCTGGATATTGCTGGACGGTTTCTTTCTATAGCAGGGAGAGAAGTAAATTAAGAACAACCTTGAATTACCACGAAGATTCATTCGAAAGAGAAAGATATATTTTGAGAAAAAAAAAGGTTTGAAAATTAAAAGAGAAGGTGTATACTTGGATGAAGTTGGAAAGTGAAAGTGAGAAAAAAGCTGTAGCAAGCAAAGCGCCACCAAGAAGCCAAAACTCTGGTGTTGAGGAGAAGACAAGAAGTTGGTTGTTTGTTTAAGGTGGTGAGAAGAGGGTCTTATAAGTGGTCCCTTGAAGAATTCAGCTAACACTGCTCCCATTATTGATACCAAGATACCAATTACTTGGACTTGGATACCAGTGCTTCTTAAATTCAGCTCTGTCTTCCTGAAATAAACTGAAAGTATGAATTAAAATGATCTATAAAGTTGACATCATGATACAGGGAGAAAGTTGAACCCATGGTATCTCACTCACTCATAATTTTATCACTAATTCATTTTATAACTTCTATTTATATATATATATATATATATATATATATATATATATATTTGTTATAGTTTAAATTTTGTGCATTATATGTTACAAGTAAATTGAATTCATGGTAAACATGATATTATTATAAAATTTAATAAATTTTTCATACATATTTAGTTTTGTTTATTCATTAGTATATATACATGGTTTTTTGGTCGAATATCCTTTCAGTAGAAACATACGAAAACAATAAAAAATAACTAAAGTTGGCCTCCAACTTTTACTTACTTTACATTAGTGATAATGATCTAAAAGCCGTTTCAATACAGATATTATCATTATGTAGATTTAGTTTTTTTTTTGTACAATTTTACAATTTACTAATAAAGTATAATATCACATAAATCTTTTGATACAGATATATGACAACTGTGCATTATGATCGAAGTGAAGATGTGTATAAAGAAAGAAGTCTCCGGAAGTTTTTGAGGAACCTGAGAATGAGAGAGAGAAGAAAGTTAAACGTTGGAATCAATTGTCCCATGGCACACACAAGTATTGGCGAACTATAACTTAGACCCAGGAATAAAAAGCTCTGAGCCATGGTTATCCTGCAAAATCCATCCATCTAAAATCATGAATACAATAATACTACAACCAACTAATATTTGAAGGACATAAAAAATTCATAAAAGTTTAATTCAATTGTTCAAGAACCCTCAAGAGAGAGAAACGCATGCATACCCTATAAAGCCAAGGAACAGGAATCGCATGAACAAAGAGAAAGTAAAAGTTGGCCGCTCCTTTCTGTGAAAACAAAAAAATAGAACATTGAAATCAGAACCAAAGCAAATCCTCCATGCAAACAACTTCATGCATGCGGCTAGCAACTTGAGTCTTAAGGAAAAAGGGAAAGAGGAAAGAGAAGGACCTGTCCTCTTGGTGTGATAAAAAGGAACAAGGGAACAGTATTACAGTGGCCAAAGCATTGGTATAAACTATGAACACAAATGGGCTCATTCCATTGGTTATTGCAGTTTTTGCAAAAATGGTGAGTCCTATGGTCCAACCTTCCATAATCACCATCATTATGAATGGCAGCAACTCAGACATCTTAGTCTTAGCCTCCATTCTATGTTCTTCTTATGCTCTCACTTAGAGAGTGATATATGTCAATGGTGGTGTAAATAGAAACCCTCTTACCCTCTCTATATTTTGAGTTGCTCTTGAAAAGCTTGGTTTCTGCTAATATATATAAGAAGCAAAGAGAGAGGAATAGAAGACATGGGACCATGCAAGTATAACCCTTCACAAAATGGGGAAGCTACTTTGGAGGTGAAGTTGCATCTCGTGTGTCCCAAATTCTTAAACAAAGGACCAAAGATGACGACTCAGGCAGTTTTAAATCATTGACTATGTGTGTGTGTGTGTGTATATATATATATATATATTTTTTTTTATTTTGTCTACATTCTCCATTCATTTTGTTCTTAATTTAACACTTTCTCGTTGAACCAGAGGTTAGAAAACACTTGTATTTTATATGTACTGATGTGTATCATTATCTGGTTTATTGTGCTTATCTTATGTGTTTTTTTAACCATGGTATGAATATATGAATAATTGTGACCAATAAGGGAAAGCTTTGTAGTATGGTTGAGAAAGTATTAGTGGAAGACATCTTTTGTGGCCCTACCATTGAGGATATTTAATATGGCATTCGTGTAAACCTACACATGTTTGTGTAATTATAAAAGATTCCATTAGTGTCTGAGAAAAATGTTATTGTGTGGAATATTTTATGAATCTTTCTACATTTTTGTCAAAATTGAGATGAATGAAACTCAACCAGGTTGTCGTCAAGACTCATGCGCTTGTTGGTGGGCCTGTTGGCCAAGCCTGACAGAGTCAATACAGTGTTGGGGGAACCTAGAAAGTAGCAAACTGAGCCCATGACATTGTTATACTGTTGCTCCTTCAAAATTTGAAAGGTTGCTCTGAGAAGAGGGCTGAATTTCTTCTCTGTTATTCTTTGATTTTAAATTCCTTTCATGAACTTGAGCCCCTCACCAAAAAAGCTTTTATACAATAATATCCACAATGTGCTACCATTAACTTTTTCTAATTTTATTTTATAAAAGTGGTCAATGATAAAATAGGGTTGACGGAGGCAACATACTGAGAATTCTATTAAAATTGCTGCTAACAAGAAGTGGATAAATGCTTATATCATTTCATTCTGTAAGGTGGACCAAAAAATAAAAAGAAAAAAGATTGACATGTTTTAAAATGACATTGTCATAAACTAGAAAGGGTGGTTATTGATCAATTTGGAAGAAAAAAAAATTAAATTCAATTGATTCTTGTCAGAATATTAATTGGATTTAATACTATATAAATGTGAATTTTCTTAAAAATAAATACTTGATTTTGTAAGAAATATTCACATTTGTTTCTATTTCTAAAAAAATGTCATTAACATTTCTACAAACAAAATAATTGAAGATTTATAAAAGAAACTATAATTATAAGCAATATTTTATACATAATAAATAATAATAGGAAAAAATCATATTCATTGTTTAATTTGGGTTCAAAATATTTGTAAATTATAAATTCAATGCTGAAATTAATTAACATTGAATTGGTTCAAATTATATTTTATAAATTTAGAAATATAAACTAATTTAATTTAAATTATCAATTTGATTGAATGGATCCAAATCTGTTAACATCACTACATCATTCACTTAATCACATTTTGTTATGTGCGGTTAAATTAGTAGAGTAAACTTCCAAGCATAGGACAAATAGACCATTTATATAAGTTTACTTAATATTGGAGTTAATATATTGGACCTATATGTTTAATACCAAATTGAAATTTAAAGGGAAAAATAACTTTTCTTTGCTTCCTATTCCAAGTAAGAACTCATATACGACATATAAAATTTTAAAATAAAAACAAAAGTGGGAAGTTTCATTCCCTCTTAGTGGAAAAGCGAAAAATAAAATTTATGACTTCGACATTGTTAAAATATTGGGCAGAATGATGTATAAGGTCGGTGTATTTATAAAACATAAAAAAAAAATATGTTTTAGTTTGTCATTCATCAATTAATTAATTATACTGAAGTGATATTGTAATAATATACTTTCACTCAATATTTCTTCATTTAGATATAATATTAAAGAACTGATTTAAGGACACTCACGAAAAAAAAAAAGGAAATAGAAAATAGGTATAATGTAAAAAAAAAGATAAATAATTTTTTTAATAGTTATATGTATATTATTCTTAGAATTAAGTGTTGATTAATTATTGAGTAATTAACTTCAACCAAATTTGATAATTGTAGCAAATCATTATCTATACACCTAAGCAAGCACTCTTTCTTCAATGTATTGACCAATGTCCAATGTCAACGTAAAGTGATATAACATAAGGTGTTTACTCCTTTAACACAACCAGGTCGATTCATACGAAGTCAAAATCATAAGAACTCTTGAAAGCATGATGGAAATGGATCATCATTTTGCATTTCTAAATGAAAGTCAATTTGTATGATTATCAGGAAAGTGAATAGATTCTTGAAACCATGGCATCTTCGACTTCCATTTATTTCTTCATGCATATAAAAAAAAACTTTTCGTTTTTCTTCTTTTACCTCTGCAATCTGAGAATTAAAATATATTTAAAAATTCAAAACTCAATCCAAAAATTAAAGATAATTAAAAATATATATAGTTTTTAGGCTGCACAATAAAAAATAAATAACACAATCCATAATTATCCAAGTAATAATAAATGTTCAAAGTTAGTTGAAAATTTTTAACTTTTATTTTATATATATATATAAAATGTAAAAGCAAGAAAGCTTAACAACATCACAAAGGACAGAGTCCTAAAAGCAACATCCGTTGATTCTTGGTCGGTATCGTTTATGGTTGAGACTAGGACAATATCTGATCGTCTTCGAGCCTCCAACTTTTGTTCTTGATTAATGAAAACATCCTTGGCAAATGGGCAAATGTTTTTACAGTTGTTCGTCTTTCATAAATCTAAGAATTTCACCTCTGACTATGAAATACGTATGCCCCCAACTGTCCCTATTAATCATTACTCCGATCCCGAAGGCCAACACAATAGGATCAACATCCTGTGGTGTTATCCCATGCTAATGTATCCAGAGCGTAAACTTGCTTTGAGCACTCTAATTTCTTCAAAGTAACAGCACCGGAGGCACGACCCGACCAATTAAGGCTAGGAGTGCATCGCCGGCAGAAGGGATGAGCATATCGGTGCACACCAGAGGCGAACCGATCGACCTAACCCAAGGTCCAACTACGAGCTTTTTAACTGCAACAACTTAAATATACGCTATTGGAGCTGGAATTGTCGCGGGTGCTGGCACCAGACTTGTCCTCCAATGGATTCTCGTTAAGGGATTTAGATTGTACTCATTCCAATTACCAAACTCAATAAGCCTGGTATTGTTATATATTGTCACTACCTCCCCGTGTCAGGATTGGATAATTTGTGTGCCTACTACCTTCCTTGGATGTGGTAGTCGTTTCTCAAGCTCCCTCTCCGGAATCGAACCCTAATTCTTCGTCACCCGTCACCACCATGGTAGGCCATTATCCTACCATCGAAAGTTGATAGGGGAGAAATTTGAATGATGTGTCGCCGGCACAAAGGTCATGCGATCCAATGAGTTATCATGAATCATTAAAGCAACAAGCAGAGCCTACGTCGACCTTTTATCTAATAAATGCATCCCTTCCAGAAGTCGGGGTTTGTTGCACATATTACCTCTAGAATTACTACGGTTATCCGAGTAACATATACCATCAAACAAACTATAACTGATTTAATGAGTCATTCACAGTTTCATAGTCTGATTTAGTTCATACTTACACATGCATGGCTTAATCTTTGAGACAAGCATATGACTACTAGCAAGATCAACCAGGTAGCATTCGCGGGTGACAATTGAGTGCTGCCCGCGCCAGGGTTGAGGGCAACAACCACCGTTGCACATGCTTCCCAAAACACGCCCAGCTCAGGGTGTCGTTCCACTTACGAAACCAAACCAACCGCGTCCCCCTCTCTCGATCCTGCACTTGACATGATGATCAAAAATTCGATCCCACACACCACCCGATCACGTTCCAAGAGCAAGGTATCCTTCAAGACACACTAGGCTTTCCTGCTTTCCGACTCGCCCCCTCAGCGGGTTGGTATTCTGCACACTAAAAAGGCTGCCTTACTTCCCAGTTCTGTAAAACATGTCTAGCTCTCCACCTTGCACTTCTCACAGTTTGTCAACAAATCTTTCTCACACCCCCGCACGTGGACAGTATACGGTTTCCTTTGTGACGTTGCTAAGCTTTCCTGCTTTCCGACTCACCTCCTCAATGGGTTGGTAGTCCGCACACCAAAAGTGTTGCCTTACTTCCTAGTTTCGCAAAGCTTGTCACACATTCCGGCATGCACTCCCCAAGACGGGTTGTGAAGAATGATGCTGCTCACAACAATTTCAAACACAAGGTCACAATTGAGGTACACAACCGATTTTTGGTCCCCGGTTCACTAAACCCGAGTTCATGTAATGCACCGCATCCGAAAGAATTGTCCCAACACGTGTGCCATGAAGATGGTTCTTATGGCACCGATGTGGGAGGCGTGCGAGACGATGGAATCCTCCAACACCTCCCAAGAAGGTCTGGATGGATAGGATTCTAACCAGCCACACATATACCATTTAGTAGGTAGGCAACACAGGGAGTGAACGAGCATCATCACTCGAGGCACCGAGTGCAAAACGAACAGGATGCGTGTTTGGTCGTTCGATGCGCGAGGCATGGAGCCAGCCAACAAGAACATTCTCATCACAACTCACACGCCCTCACGGTCGCAAGGCATCACACCACGAGACGGTCCACCCTCCCCACCTGCCACAGGCAAGAAAGCAAATGAAAACATCAAGTGACGCAACGCCAAGCATCGCTAGGCATGAAATGGGAACAATCGAAATAATAAAGGTCGTTACACGATTGCCTTCCTGGTCGGGGCTGAGCTAGGACTTTCGAAAATGACCGCTTGTTATATGTGAGACCCTTTTCCAAAACTCTTTCGACCGAAGCCAAAAAATCCATCACAAACGTGGTGGAAGATTTTGATCTTCGGTCCACAAAGTTGAAAAAAATTAAAAAAAGACTAAATATACTTTTAAAAAAAGGACTTGTACTATGCAAATATACATTTACATATGTATTTATCTATCATATTTAAGCTTTCAAACTTTAAATATTACTTTTCTTTTTTAAGGTTAAACTCGTTCAATCGTCCGATAATCATTATAACTAAAACTACCATCTTCTTTCTTGTTAACAAAACTAACATTCCCACGACAACACAATGAGCTTGATGAATTTCTTCTCTAAAAGTTTTTTTTATGTTTTTCAGTTTTACCAATTCTAAAGTCAATGTGTAAGGAGTTGTAGATAGTGGTAACAAATATTAACAAAAGATAAAACCCTTAATTCTTAATTGATTTGCATTACAAACACTTGTGGTTTTTGCATATTTTAAATCAATAATAGAACTTAGCATCAACAATTGAATTCAACTACTACAACGTGGCCATAACTGCAACAAATTATTCCAAACTAATATAAATAGAAGTAGTAGTGAGACATAAGAGGGTTTTTTTTTATTAATCATTCATCATACCATTAGTCGCTCTCATCATCGCATCTCATTTCACTTTGTTATCATGTACTGTATCACCTTCCACATGGAAAACTAAGTCTGTTAGGTTCATTTCTTCTGTAATTTCATAATGAATTATAAGGTGCAATACAACTTTATTCATTTAATTATATAAAAATTTATTTTTTGTTTATTCCTCTTGAGGTCTTATTTATGCTTTAAGATTGGTTTGAACAGAACGCAACATTTCAATTTTACATCTTTAGTTCTAATTTGTATTTAAACCTCTAAATAATTTATTGTTTAAGTGAAAGGTAAAAGATTTACATTGTTTGGACGCACATGTGTAATCTTCATTATGCTTTGTTCATAGTTGGACTATAGTAATGGACTAAGTGATTAGAGTCTTTCTTAGACTACAAAAATAAGCTAAATGAATTAATTGATTGGTTGATTCTAATTTTTATGTTTGTTTGCTTAACAATAAGAGGTATAAGAATAGTTAAGATTTTACATTGTTTGTACTATGCATGTAAAATCTAAGTAAGAGTCTTGCTTGCTTGGGTTAATTAATGGATTAGTTAACTAAAGCTATTAGAAAGTAGGTTTTAAGCTTAACTTAATCCCATAAAATCGACTTGTAAGATGAGGTTTTATAAATTGACCTTATCTCTAGTCGATGTGGAACTTCCAACACACCCCCTTCATGTTGAGGTATAGACATCTCAAGCTTGATAGTAGAAATTAGGTGGTCCAATAGCGGTCCAACAATGGGTAGAACAGAAATGCCTAAAAAACAATATATATTGTTAGGATAGGCTCTAACCATGACTTTGATACCATATTAGAAAGTAGGTTTTAAGCGTAACTCAATCGGACAAAACTGGCTTGTAAGGTAAGGTTTGCACCTCACATATATATTATAAATTGGTCTTATCTCTAGTCGATGTGAGACTTCCAACAAAAGTGAGTAAGAAACTTAACAAATTAATTAATGGGTCATTTTGTTGACTTGAAATTTGTTTGAAAATTGATTAAATAATAATCCTTCTAAAACTGAACTAGAATCTTAATATGAGATGTATGAAAATTCAACGTTTTTATCATATTTATTTAAGTTTTTTTACATTTTTCATAATTTACTCTTTCATTAAAATTACCTTTTTTTCTACGGTTCTTTCACTGTAAACATCATAAGAAACTAATATAAGTGAGTTCTTTTATTGAATTTGTTGGAAGACGATTGTGGTTGACTTAATCCAAACTAGTAGCTCATCCTATAATGATAACGCTATAGAAGTGACAATTATTTGATAGCTAAAATGACAACCATCAAGTACATCTCATTAAGAAATTTTTGTACGAAGTGTTGGTATGAAGATTCGATGAAGCTTGAAAACTTATTTGTAAAATTGTCTTAGGATAGAAATCTTAGTGTGTTCTACAGTTATTTAATATGTTAAAATGGTGTTTAATAGGTTAAATGACTTGTACATATAGTTATGTAAATAACATATTAAATTAGAAAAAATAACAATCAATAAGTTGATTTCATTTGAGTAAGTAAAATCAATCGATTGAGAATTACATTGAATTGATTAAATATGTCAAGCTTACATACTATGCAACATTTTTTTTTTCTGTAAGAAGAGGAAAGATTTGAAAAATACAAAAACACTTTTGAAAGTTTGCTCAATCTCATTTTCTTAGAGAAAGTTTGTGCTACTACTAGTTGAAAATCACTCATGTTGAAGCTCCGATGGCTCTTAGTTAGCGAGTTGAAGAAGGCTATTGACTCACTAGAGAGAGTAAATCTTAACGTTTGATCTGTCTTGTGTCTTCGTTTGTGTTTGTGTGGTATTCTTGGTGTGAGTCTAAGAATACAAGAGTAATTATTATGGTACCTTAATTATTTTTTATGTGATTTAAAAAACTTGTGTTGTGTGTATTTTTCTTTTTCAAGAGTTCGAGTAAAAAGATATTTTAATATCTTAAATTAGTGAAAAGTCAAAATTAAGATTGTCTTGACTAAATGGATGTAGTTCTATTATAATGAATCAATATAAAATTCAAGTATATTATTTTTAAGTTTATGTAAATTTAAAATTCTAATTGTTTGTTTTAAGAAATAAAAAATACTATAAATTGGATCTTTAATTTTGAGAAAATTACATAATGTGATAAATCACTATATTTGTTACTTTTATAATTGATTTGTAATATTATATCATATTAATCATACGTGTAATTTGATTGTGGTGTGATATATTATAAAATTTATTGTCAGAATTTTAATTAAATATTTTCATATTTCAATCAGTTAAAATGTTTTATTAAAGAATGTAACAAACTTTAAATCTCGTTGTCGATCAGATTTAAGAAAATCTTTTTGATAAATTTTTTAAATGAACAAAATTTTAAAAGGACCAATTCAACCTTTTTGCATAAATCCTTTTTATGATTACAATCCTAAAGTTTGAACATTTTCTTATAGAAATCATGTTATAATGTTTTAAATTAATTATATTTCTTTTAAGATCTTTTCCAAATTCCGATTTGAATGGAAGGTTTTTAAAATATTTATATAATTACATAATATTTTATTTAGTTATTTATAGAAATATCTATTTATAAGACAAAAATATTTTTTTTATTTTTATAATTCAAGATTTTATTATTTTGATGATGTCATATTATTAAATAGTTATGTAAGACGAACACTTAGTCTTATGTCTTCTAACAAAAATACTTTTATGACCTTAAATATAATCTTCGAAATATTCCTAGTTTCACACGAACTTTTATATATTAAGTGTGTTTTATATTCTTAATATATTAAATTTGCATTTTTAAATAAAGTCAATATGTTTCTTTGTACAATTTGAAATGTTACTACATGTTTATCTAATAAAATAAATAAAAGATTTAATTAGTAATTTAATTTTTAATATTAGATTTATGTTTTATTTTTATCGTTATGTATTTTTTTAATTCAAATGAATCTCTATATTATTTAAATTTAAATAGAAATAATGTGATTATTTTTTTGAAATCAGCGTTAACATGTTAATATTATTAGGATAGCAAATGTTGTTTAACAAGTTACCAACAAAGGACAGATCGGGGACATACTTACAAAATAATTTGTGTGAGCTATGCTTAGATCAAGAGGAAAGTATGACTCACCTATTCTTTTCGTGCATAGTATCTCATGTAGTATGAAACATGTATGATAGATGGATGTAAGTGACTAAGGTGCATCATAATCAACCTATAGCTAATTTTTAACACTTCAATCTTCTAAACTTAATAGTATGCAAAATCTCATTTGGAGAGGAATGGAAATAGAGAAATGGTGCAATTTTTAGACAACAGAAGGTAAATGCATGGATTTGGATTAAACATAAGATTCATGATGTTAATTCTCATTGACTAGTGTTTGTATCTTTGTTTATGCTTAGATCTTTGTGAATTGGTAATTCCTATTTGTTAGAATTGTCTTATGCATTTGGAAGTAGCATCACCTAAATAAGGAAAGGAGTAAGGAATAAAGGCAAAACTGAGTGGCTAAGGTGAAGAGATCAAAAGACACGTAAAAGGGAAGTTGGATACAAGCACAATATAAAGATCATAAAAAGACATTATTCACCTTCTTAAGGGGAAGCAATATCAAATGGCCAACATTAGTGTCTTCTTTTTTTTGCTAGAATTGATGTGAATATATTGGTTGTTTAGATATGCATTCCTTATTCACTAGTGCAAAAACATAGTATAACGTCACACGTTCAACGTCGAACCACTTAATAGCCAATGTTAAAAATGACCGATTGCATTTTTGTAAATAAATATAATTATTAAACGTCGTTTAGGATTGTAATTCGACGTAAAAAGATATAAAACGTCAAATGCCCCAGCGTTAGACGTTAAAAAGTTAGTGAATTCAATAAAAATTTGAGCGAGAGATTGAAAATTCATTAACTTTATCTTAGTGCGTGAGACTCCTATGCTTAAAATATTCTCAAATGAAGTTTGACTACCATCACATGTAATCTTTCTTTCATTTGATACAAATGCATGTTAATTTACTACTTTAGGTATGATTTTCATTAGTTTTGACCGATTATTTTCGTGTTCTTGTTTGTAGGCACATTCTGCTTTTTCTCTTACTTGTGACAACACTTTATTCTGATAAACCAAGGTTAGTTTTCGTTTTCGTTTTGAAGAATTTATTTGTTGAACTTGTTTGTTGTTATTTTTTGTTGAACTTGTTTGTTGTTGTTTGGTTGAACTTGTTTGTTGTTGTTTGATTGAACTTGTTTTTTGTTTGATTGAACTTGTTTGTTGTTTGTTGTTTGTTGTTGATACTATATTACACATTCATAAGAAATTTGTTATTTTTTTGTTTTTCAGATCTCGTAAAGTTGTAAAAAAGGATCACAATTAATTAAAAAAAATAAAAAAAAATTAATTAACGTAGTTTATTGATAAAATTCGACGTCAAATTTAACGTCTCTCGATATAACGATGTTCTCGAATTCGACGTGAAAGACCCAAAATATTCAACGTTGTATATTGTTTTTGTACTAGTGTTTTGACTGCGTTCTAGTGCAGCCTAGATCTTACCAAAGTTGTTATAAGATGTATTTATCCATAACTAACTAGAGCTAATAGCTCCCAACTTTCAAAGTATGTATGTGTTTTAGAACCTATATGGGCTTTCATATAGGTATATATAGGAGTGTTTCATCCTACACCTCCAACATCTTATCTTGCACTTTCAAAAATTTCATTTTTAACCTTCTAACATCTTATCCTTATCCTTATTTTGCACCTCCAACTTTTTCAAAAATTTAATCTTTAACTTTAATAAATATATTTTCATTTTTTTTTCTTTTCTTATTAAAAACACTCTGAACCATCTTAATAATAATTAAATTTAAAATTCAAATAGTATTTAATATAATTTTATATTTTAATAATTATTAAAACATAATTTATATTAAAATAATAATTATATTAAAAATAAAAGATAGAATAATTAAAATAAAAATAATAAAAATTAAAAATAAAATTATATTAAATAATATATTTAAATATATTAAAATAATAAATTAAATTAAATAATTATTAAAATTTAAATAAAAACAAAATTTTAAAAACAATCGAATACCAAATAAAATTATATTAAATAAAATATTTAAATACATTTAAATTATATTAAAATATTAAATTAAACTAAATAATTTTTAAATAAAAAATTAAATTTTAAAAACAATTATTCATCGGATGTGGATATCCTTTAGATAACTTATCGGATGTTTATATCCGATTAACAAATTTTAGTTTAGTTTTTCGTTTAAACTTTAATAATTATTAATTTTAATTTAATATTTTAATTTAATTTAATATATTTAAATATATTTAATGTGATTTTATATATTATTTTTATTATTATTATTATTCTTATTTTAATTATTATTTTTTTAATTTTTTTAATAAAACTCTTATAAAACTATAAATCATATTTTAATAATTATTAAAATATAAATATAATAAATAATATTATAATTTTTATTTAAATTAAATATTTATTAAATTTTAAATAAAAAACAAAAATATTAACATATTTTACGGATTTTAAACAAGTTTTTAAAATTTGGTTTTTGTTTAAAATTTAATAATTATTTAATTTATTTTAATATAATTTAATATATTTGAATATATTAAATCAAATTTATTATTATTATTATTTATTATTATTTATTATTATTATTATTAATATTATTTTTATTATTTTATTTTTATGTTTTGAATATAATTATTATTATAATATAAATCATATTTTAATAATTATTAAAATATAAAATTATATTAATAATATTTAGATTTTAAATTAAATTAAATTATTATTAAAATGGTGAAGAGTGTTTTTAGTAAGAGTGAAAAAGAATGAAAATTTATTTATTAAAGTTAAAATGAAAGTTTTGAAAAAGTTAAAAATGTAAGATGATATATTAAAAAATAAAAAATGTAATTTTTAAGTGTATAATGATACGAAGAAGATGTGCGATGAAACACTCTATGTACAGCTTTTATAAGTAGCTGTTTATTTTTTTTTATGATGTTATGTCTTTTGTACCTTTATCATGTACTTTTTTTTAAGGGTTAAAACACTCCATAACTGTTTTACTATATTTATTTATTTATTATTTGCTGGGAAAAAACACCATGATACATATACCCATCCAGTTAACATTCTAATATAAACAAAAATACTCGTACCCATTATTTATGGAATTCATTTATAATATTAATTTTCTATCCGTTACATATTTTATCTTTGGATACAAATATTTTTGACATTCTTGTACACAATTCCAATAAAATCGTCTCCTTCATATCTAATATCAAAAATCCAAAATTTTGATTATTATCTACTATATCATCGAATATGGATATATAATTTCAATGTTTTTGAATTATTCTAAAGATTTGTAGAGAACAACACTCGTGAAAAAAATATGACATTATCTTCATATAAAAAATATAGAAAATCAATTAATGTAAAAATCAAATTACTAATTGAACATTTTATAAACATGTCGACATTTTAAAAAATATTCACTTAAATATTAGTATTCAATTAAATAAAAAATAAATATAGGAATAAAATAAATAAAAAACCAAAAATATCAACTAAATTAATAATTAAGTGTCTAAATGATTAAAAACAGAACATGTAAACTCTATTTCTGTACCCAGCCGCCAAGGGGTTAGGCCGTAACCTCTGCCGCAATTTATTTCACGCGATCTAATCCAACGGTTCTGCTTTCTGGTACAGAGAAAACCTTGATAGAAACACCGAACAGGATCCAAACTGGTTCATAAGAACGAGGAAGAAACAGGGAGTGGAAGTTGACTCTGAATTGAAGTAGTTTTCGCGTTATCCTTGAAAACTGCTGCTGATAGTAAGCGTAATTTATGTGAAGATGGGGAAGTTGACTCTTCCGTTTGTTGGAATGATTATGGCGGAGTTTGCTCAAGTTGGTCTAATCATATTGAGCAAAAAAGCCATGGCACAAGGAATGACCAATTTCATCTTCATCTTCTATTCCAACACAATCGCTGCCCTCCTTCTTCTTCCCATTTCCTTACTTATACACAGGTTACCACCTATCTCTCTCTCTATATTATTATCAATTCAGTCGCTATTTTTCAGAACTGAACCTCGCCATTAATGATTTATGATTGGCTTATAATACTTGGCAGATTTGAACGTCCTCCAATCACCTTTTCCATCCTTTGTGAATTCTTCCTGCTTGCACTGCTCGGGCAAGTTCAAAAACTCACCTATTTCATGTATATTGTGCAGAGAAATATGTATTTATATATTGTGGATAAAAGAATGTGTTATCAGTTTTTATACATATCTTTTGTTAAACCTAATTTTACTCTTTACGTTCTTAAATTGATGAATTTGCGGACATTTTATTACTATACAAAGTTAGAAAGAGACTGAACTCACACGGTTGGAGAATTAATTTATTAATTTAAAAGAACAGAGATCAAAAACCGAATTTATCCAAAAAATATAGGGAATACTAGCATATATTTTCCTATTTCATATTATTCATATGAATGAGATAAAAAGACAGTTGATTCTAATGCCTGAAATGCGTTTTGTTTTAGTTTGTTTTAGTTATTTGGCGCAGGCTTTTGGGTATGCTGGGATTTACTACGGCTCAGCTACACTCAGCACATCCATACTCAACCTCGTTCCTGGTTTTACTTTCGTACTTGCTGTTCTTTTTAGGTTCATCCCATTTCCTTCTTCTTGCTTATGTCCTTACCCTTCCTATACTTAACTCTAGCATGATTTATTTTATTATGGGGCAATGTGAATTTCATGTTTGGCTCCACAAACTAGATGTGGTTTCTAAGTTTATGCTTGCCAATGGGTTTCTAAACATGTTGATTTCAATATTAATATCAATACTATGTGAAGATTATATTTTTCATACGACTTTTGAGCGTAGGGGAACTATGATCAAATTGCAAGGTATGGAGTTGTAAGAACAATTGATTCTAGAAAAGGGATTGAATAGAGCTCTAGACTTTTTTTTCACAAACGATAGATCGTCTAATATAACCAAACTAAACAACACAATAATTTTATACTGATATACTCTGACTCACGAGTTATGTTTAGTCTAGTTCTATCTTAAGATAAGAGGTAATCACATATTACATATGAATACACAAACCATTCCTAGTTAGTCCATCTCAATAAGACCTCATAAGATAGTAACATAGAAACTATCAAAGAAAAAACAGTTTAGGCTCACTAGGAATCTCATACTATGCCACAAAACTTAGAACACTTAGAACATGTCAGTTAGTATTTATATATGTTCTTCACTTGAGATTTGAGTTTTATATAATTTTCATGAAGTTGACCATTGCTTCAAGTGATTCTCAATATCATAATCTTTACTGATTGCTTGAAATAATCTTTGCATGACTTGATTACCGTTTGTATAGAGACGAAATTGAAGACTGCATTTCCATAGAGAATGCAAAGCATATCATAAACACAATTTGAATATATGCAGTAAAAGCATATGATTGAATCAAATAAATCAAATAAATCACTTCATGTTTCATTTGTTTTTTTAGCTTCAATATGAACGTCACTAAATCTTTTGGTTTTCTTAACTGGAAGATATAAACTCACCGAGTATACTTTTGTCTTAAGTCTAGTTACGGCTGATGATGTAGAATATGTTTAGCACTTTATACAATTATATGAAAATTCGTCTAACAAGTGTTGGTAAGCTTTGAAAGGTCGGATAAGCTACGGTTTGTAAGGTTTGACAAGCTACGTTTTGTACAAAACACACATTATAAGGTTTATAATAAAGAACATATATATATATATATGTATATATATATACAAGCCACATTGAATAATAGTTATCACCAAAACATGGTTTAGTAGTTTTAGATTGGTTAGATCATCTTAGTCTCGCAGGAGTTTGATTCAAAGTTTGAATTCTAGTGCACAATAAGGCTTTGGGCTTTCTAACCATAGCGACTGGCTTTTTTTTGGCATTGTTCTCCCAAGATTCTTATCATAATCTTTGAATTCGACTTTTGGTTTGTTGTTTCAGAAATTCTCTTCTCTTGTTCCAGATATCTGTATGTATGCCTCCAATCTCTGGTTGGGCTTGAGATTGAAACTGTAAAATAATTCTTGAGGGCTTAATTGATCGCTCTCATAATCTTCTATTTTTAAAAATAAATTGATACAAGAGTACATAATAAATTGGGTAACCCTAGACACAATATAATCATGATAAATAGGGTAACCCTAGACACAATATAATCATGATAAATAGGGTAACCCTAGACACAATATAATCATGATAAATAGGGTAACCCTAGACACAATATAATCATGATAAATAGGGTAACCCTAAACACAATATAATCATGATAAATAGGGTAACCCTAGACACAATATAATCATGATAAATAGGGTAACCCTAGACACAATATAATCATGATAAATAGGATAACCTATTTACAATATAATCATGATAAATAGGATAAATATTCTAACACTCCCCTCAAGCTGAAGCATACAAATTGTGCTAAGCTTGGAATAAATAAACTAAATCCAACAAAATCAACTTGTCTAAAATGTCGAGACAATAGACGTGATAACTTTGGCTTCGAACAAGATGCACATATGCTTCAGACCATCGAGAGATAATGTCTACAAACCAAATTTGACTCACAAACTAACGTAACCAAAGAGACTCTTCATAAGCTTATGAAGAATAATATTGGAAACTTCGTCTAGCACCATGAACCTTCAAGTAGGATGACTTTGACAAAGTTGATTTCCATCAAAAGTGAATGACGAGTGGTAGACAACGACAAACTGCAAAAACTTGCCATCAAGTAATGATGGGGCCTGCATGGCTAAAAGTGACAAACTACATATACTGGATTCCATCGAGAAAGGATGGGACTTGCAGTGGTTAAAAACGACAAACTACATGGATTAAATTGCCATCATTGACTGATGGGGCCTGTAGTAGTTGAAAGCGACCAAACTGCAGGGACTAAACTACCATCAAGTAAGGATAGGCCTGTAGTGGCTAAAGGAGATCTGCAAGGATTGTCATCACTGACGGATGGGTTTGTAGTGGCTGAAACAAACTGTAGTGACTAAACTTCCATCACTACTTGATGGGTCTGCAGTGGAAGATCATAATGGTCTCCATAATTCATCAAAGCATCCAAAAACAAATCTGACAAGGGACTCCCCTCATGTCATGAGCAACCTTCAACCCATGACTTTAGTGTTGAAATTCCTTGATGTTAACCAGTTGACTGACTCTCCTTAGAGACTTTTAAATAAATGACACAAGTCATCAAGAACATCATAGCTGCTACAATATGCAAAGCTAAACAAATATTATGGAAGGAGCTAAAGAACAATGCTGAAATAGAGGTAAAATGTTGAAACAGAGAGTTTTTCTTTTTTTTACTTGGTTGAGCGAGACGAACGACAGTGACGTGATGTGATTCCGACACCGGGAATGTGACATATGACAAACATGCGCCGGAAGCTTATCGGATAGAAGTTGTGTGTGACAACGCGTGTGGATGGGAATGAGGTAACGACTACGGATGGGTCGCCCTCCTCGAGGCGCACAAAACCCTAACTTTGCCAGAGAAAATGTGACGACAGTAGGGGCGGACGTCAGACAGATGTGGTGTGCGTGGCGGCGCTTGGATGAGAACTAGCCCTCTCGTGCAAAGAGGCGATCCAGATCCACTAGTCGTCGAACTAAACTGTGGCGGCAAATGGCAACAGACGACAGTCGACACTGGTCGGCAGCAGACAACGGCGGACGGTGTTGGTGGGAACAGAGGTTGATGATGATAAAGGTGGACAACAACAAATGGCACCAGACAACAACAAACTGTGCCAGACAGTGGCGAACAACAACTAAGATTTGGAGACTAGACAGAAATCAGAACGAGACTGCTCATTGAGGTATTTCAAAAAAGATGAAATTTTTAAGGCCGTCGATGGCCACGGCCACTAGCCACCGGCGACAACAAAGATAGAGTAGGAAGAGACTCAGAGAACCTGCTCTGATACAACTTGAGATTGAAATTGTAAAATAATTCTTGCGGGCTTAATTGATCCCTCTCATAATCTTCTATTTATAAAAATAAATTGATACAAGAGTACATAATAGTCAGGGTAACCTTAGACACAATATAATCATGATAAATTGGGTAAACCTAGACACAATATAATCATGGTAAATAAGGTAACCCTAGACACAATATAATCATGATAAATAGGGTAACCCTAGACACAATATAATCATGATAAATAGGGTAACCCTATATACAATATAATCATAAATAGGGTAAATATTCTAACAGTTTCAGAAATTCTCTTCTCTTTAGATGAAGTTGTTCCAGATAATCTGGATGTATGCCTCCAATCTCTCTGGTTGTGGCCATCATAGTAGCAATGATAAATAAAGAGGAAAATTGGCTATGGATCCTTCTAGTTGTTGTCTAAGACTTGGTGTTCTAGGTGCTATAGATTGCCAATTATGTTTTCTCTTGAAAATAAAAAATATTTCATTTTGGAGTTTGGACACCTGGTGCCTACACCATAACTTCGTGATTCTGTATTTATATATGTTTTTTTTTATCAGCAAAAGTGATTCTTTATATAAACATATATCTGGATCAAATGATGAGTTTAGTTGGGTGATGAATTGGAAAGACTTTTGTAGTTATTTTAAAATTAAAGGCTCGCTAAATATGCATTTTATTTCATTAAAGAGCAAATGATGACAATGTTGTTTTTCAATTGGTGGTTCACCGCCATAGATTTATTTAAACTTTTCCTACTTTCTGGTTCCAGAATGGAACAATTAGATTGGAGAAAATTTAGCAGCGTAGCTAAGTCCTTGGGAACAATAGTATCAATTGCTGGTGCTTTTATTGTGACTTTGTACAAGGGCCCTGCACTTTTGCTGGGAGTGTCATCGGCAGACTCATCTCCAAAGCGACTTTTATCGGTAGATTCTAATTGGATACTTGCAGGATTATTTCTCGCTGCTGATTGTGTAATGACTTCCGCATATATTATTTTACAGGTAAAGTTACCACCATAGTATTATTGATAGCGCTCTCATAGTCTGTGATTTCTACCAGCATGCTTCAAATACTCTATATTTGGCTAATTGTAATTTGCTATATTACAGGCTTCTATTCTTAAAAAGTATCCAGCAGAGTTGATTGTTGTATTCTTTTATTGTTTCTTTGTGGCCATTCAATCTGCTGTGACTTGTTTTGTTGTGGAAAGAGACATCAGTGCTTGGAGCTTGGAACCCAAGTTAAGGTTGCTTGCAGTATTATACTCGGTAATCAAAATAAAATCCCTCTAATAATTACTGCATTATCTTTACCTTGAAGTCTGAGCTTCATCTGTAAACATTGACAGGGAGTCATGGGCTCTGCATTTCAAGTTGGTATTATTTCTTGGTGTTTGCACAAGACAGGACCAGTTTTTGTTTCCATGTTCAAGCCCTTAGGAATACTCATATCAGTGGTTTTAGGTGTTTTCTTCCTCGGAGACGCATTCTATCTTGGAAGGTGGGTTGTGTAGCTTGTTCTTTATTGTACTATTGAGTTTATTTTATCCAATATGGATTCATAGTTACCATTTAATGCAGTCTGGTTGGTGCTATTGTGATTGTTGTCGGGTTTTATTCTGTATTATGGGGGAAAGCCGAAGACATTAAAGATGGTGGAGTGAGAATGATACGTTACCAGAAAGTGGGAGATGAGCTCCTTTTGGAGGAAAACAGCCATGAAGACACACAAGGGCCTTAGTTCATTTTAAAAGGATGCTCCAATTCTGCCATCAAATAGGCAGTTTAAAATATTGTACTCAGAATAAAAAAGTAGTCTCTGAAGTATATTAGTTCTCTCCTTTCTTTTGAGGATGACTAGTGTTACCTATATACTAGTGTGTAGATGTGTCGATCTAAAGTTATAACATGTTTTGTTCATCAAGTCTTTAAGAAAAGTCATGTTGTAAAATTTTTATTTTTGTAAAGAAGAAAATTGTTCTGTAGATACCAAAAGTTTGTCAACACTCTACACCATGAGAGAGAAAGACTGGGACGAGGGATGGGTGCGTAGATGATAAGATGTGACAAGAAAATGAAAATGATATGTTAAACGGGTCTTTAAATTTGTTGGTGTCTGCGTATCATTGTTGGAAAAGAAAAGTTCATCTAATATGAACATGAAAAGTTCATCTAATATGAACATGAAGTCGCATTTCAAGAAAATAAGAAGCCTAGTAAGTACAATCTATAACATCATTCAGAAATGAAAATCCTACAACAAAATGCTACGACATCTCGTGGAAATGATGGTTCCACGTATTTTCAGTGAGAAATGGGTTTAAATTGTTCAGATATTTAGCACCAGAATTTTCAGAGTTTTCTTTCTTTCTCTTTGTATCTTTCATCTTGTTTGTTTGTTATGTGTATTGATTAATAAAATAGGACTGTACGTTTAAGGTTTGATCCAAATAACAATTTTTTCTTTCTATATCTTCTATTGCGCTGATAAATTTTAAATTTAAAAAGAGTAAGGAAAGAGAGGAAAACTAAACCATTATTTAATAAAAAAAAGGGGACACAATTTTGTGTTTACATATTTAATTTAAATTTAATATTTATTTAAAAGTAAGTAAAATAATATAATGTTGCAAACAAAATTAATATGGAAATGTGAATAACCCATAAACATATAAGAAAGAGATGTAATTATATTAATTGCCTGTATTTGTGGTATTTTTTCTAACTATGTTTAGTATTTGTTTATGTATGTATAATACTTTTTAATGTAATGTATGGATCATATTTAAAAAAAAACTTATTAAAAAATGTTTTATAAGAACAAATACTAGAAAGGATTTAAGAAATACCAAATTCACTGACAATTAAAACGGATTATGTTGAATATCTGATGCAAGAAGCTGTCTTCGGTGCAGTGCTGCAAATCAAGGGGTGCTTTGAACATGAAACAGACCCATATAATCTTATCAAATTAGACTAAAAAATTTTTGTTTTTTCAGTCTGCCGTCAAAATATTACATCGTGAGACATTTATCTTGAAGATCTGTAAGTGCTAATAATTTCAGCATTTGCCAAAAAATAACCAGTATTTGATTCCATCATTATCTCAGGGATGATTCTATTCTTCCATTCTCTTGTTCTGCAAAAGAGGGGCAACGGGCGAGGATGATTCCAACGTATGATCTTCACTCTCTTCCTTTGTTCTCTCTTGGCTTTTCCCCCAAAGAACACCATAAAAACCAATCACCACTATGGCTGCTCCAAGCACACTGTACATAAAACAAAGACAAGACTTTGATATCCTATTCCTTCTAACACTAAAGTATTTTTTCAATTGCATTACACAAAAGGAGAATATTCTCCTTTCATAATTGTCTTCCTTAGACTGGGATCACTCACACGCAAACAAAAATCATCCCTCCACGTTTCTCTTATGATTAAGATATGAAAGAAATTTATACCTGCCAAGATAGAGAGAGTCACCCAGTAACGAAATTCCCATTATGGCCGCAAAGACTATTCCAATTGGCTTAAACATTGCAACATAGAGAGGACCCTTCTTTCCCATCACCCATATATGAACAACACTTCGAAAGGATACGCTGAAAATTGCCTACATTCAGAAAGACACTAAGTTAACTCGAAAATCAGAACAACGAGACTTGTATAATACAGTCAGGGAATAGTATCAGTCTCTATTCTTACTTGACATATAATAGCTATCAACTGCACATCAAATCCCAATCTCAAAGCCTTTGGATCCTTAACTGAAATCAGTGAAGCTGGAACAGATAGCAGAGCTACTAATATACCGCGAATGAGTACCACCATAAGCTCTGCAGGGTAATTTCTGATAATCCATGTCTACAAATACGAAAGAAACTAAGTGAAACCAATATTTTTTAGCATCTGTTATACTTATTTGTACATAAGCCAACATCCTGTCCGATATTTGCATTAATTACCTGAACTATAAACAACAACGAGAGAACAAAGCTATGACCCGCAAGTAACACTGCTCCAATTACCCAATCAAAATTTTCAGATGAAACGAGGTTTTTGGGAAACAATTTATTAGACGGATGATTATTTATGATTGCCTGGCCCTTGTACAGAGTAATTATCAAGGCTCCAGTGATTGATACAAATGTCCCAATGGCCTTGGCCTGTGTGCTGTTAGTTTTCCAATCCAATTTTTCCATCCTGTACCCACAATTTCCAAACGGATAAGCTTAAAGGATTAAGTTAAGAAAATTATGCAATACCTACTATAAGGTAGCTATTAATTCCAAAATTTGATTGCACTCTGTCACTTTTCATTGCCAAGATCTCAAGAGAAAACGGTTGTTACAAAATGAGAGCAAAGATAAGAACCTGAAGAAGATGGCAAGTATGAAGGTAAAAGCAGGGATTAAGTCAGACATTGCAGTTGCTAAAGTAGGAGAGCTGAAACCGATTCCAAAAAACCTTAGCATCTGAACACTGCAACTGCAAGACAGAGAAGAACACAAGTTCAGAGAAAGAAAGGTAAAAAGAAGTCCAAATGAGACTTGAAAACAAATAACCATAAACCTGCTCCCTCATCAACAAGACATTCATTCAGGTTAAACCAAAATTGAGATTGTTTACACTGAAAAAGGTAATTACCTTAACAAGCCATTAACAAATATTTGGCCCACCAAGGAATAAGTGAGTGGCGGAGGAGCTCTTTTCCTGCTAAGTCATGAAATCGATTAAAAAGAGAGAGAGAGGAGAATGTATTTACTTGTCTAGAATTCATTAATATATGGGTAAAGGGAAAAGAATTTTGGATGGAGATACCTGTGAAAGAATAAGGTTAAGGGAAGAAGTAAGCAAGATGCCAATGCATTGGAGTACATGACGAACACAAAATCATTCATGCCCTTCTTCATGGCTGCTTTGCTTAGAGTGTACACAATCACATCCAAGAACTCTATGGATAACAGCAAAGCAACCACACCCCATTCCCTCATGCTGGTTTTCTGAAGGAATTTCTTGTGAATGCAATTTGCTAAGATGCTTAGTAATGTTCATTCTCTCGCTCCGAGGTGGAGTTTATTATAAAGACGAAAGTGTTTCTGATTGCACCAGTTCAAGCAGAGATAAGTGAAAATGACTGAAATTTGTGGGGGCCACAGAGAACAGAAATTACCTTAAAAACGAATAGAAGGGACCACTGTGTGGATTATGCATTTGATAATTACAGGGGAAATATAAGACACGATAGGTACTCACATAGGATGCCAAGTGTTGCTGCGAGTATCATCCATAAAATTGTATCCGCTATTCAATCCTACAGTGTCCATTTGGAAAATATTTGTGAATAAAATTCGCAGGTAACTGTGAAAATCTGTAAAAAAATATATTTTATAAATTTTAAAATAAAATTACAAAAAATATATAATATATAATATAAATTAAATTAAATTTAACTTAATAAAATATAATTTTATTTTATTTTTAATTAAATTTAATTAATATGTATATAAATTAATTATATCCGACTTGTTTAAAAACGAGTATTAAAATATCTGTTATCCCATCTATACTAAATATATCCGTCACGGATTTTATCCATGTATATATGTATTCGTGAAATTTTTATTATTTCTACTGAAAAATTATTTAGAATAATTTAAGTTGAAGATTAAGTTTTATCCAAATGTCAATGTTAAATATTATACAAGAAAATAAAATTTATAAACAGATTTATTTAAAGTTTTAGGATAAAATTAGCATTTACAGACTAATATATGCTAATCAAAATAGATATTCATGCATAAAAAATGAATCGATTAGAATTAGAATAAGTTAGATATTTAATTAGTCTAAACAATAATAAAATTTCTTTAAATTGAACGATAATTAAATGACCTGAATTAAAAATCTATAAAAAAACTATAAATATAAGTTAAAATTATATTATTAAAATTTTTATTATGTATCTATAACAACAATTTTATCCATCCAATTTGAATTAATCTTAACATCAAAACATTTTTAACATATATCATATCTAGTTAAAAAATTATTTATTGAGAAAAGGATAGCATTAAAACAAGTGAAAAAAATTATTTTAAGAAAACATTTAAGCAAAAGTGTCAAATGTTTTAATGTTTTATCTGTATTGGTGTGAAATTATATAATATCTCTCTCGCACCCTAATTAAAAAACATGATAAGATACAGAGTAAAGAATTTTTTGACACGTCTAAATATTTTATATTTGATATTACCTTTATTTTTTTTAAAATAATATAAAAATTTATATTTTTATGAACATTAATCTTATAATCTTTGTGAAATGAATATTTACACCCTTGTATTAAATGATGACGACGACGTGGCATTATTCAACTGCAGAACTATGGTTACTTAAATTTATTACAGTAGGTGAGTGAATGACAACGGAAAGTGCGTATGGTAAGGATTGTGGACTGAAACCTGCGTCTTCTATCTAAAGTCCACCGCACGTAAATAGCCTGTCTTTATCGTCAAAAAAGTACAATAACGTAAATGCAAAAAACGAAGGTAGCGGAGAGACCACAAACTAACTTTTCAAAGTTACTTTTTTTTTGTATTTATTTAAAATAATATAATTTCTGTTTTATACACAATTTTAGCTCGTGTTCTTAGAACACCACTTCAATCTCATTTTAAAAGAATTAAAAAGAAGGTAGCTATTATCACATTAATCTTCTTTGTTGTCATTGTTTCATTTTTAAAATGGGTGAAGAAAAAAATAGAATTCATTATTAGAATGCTTGATAGCTACTGAAAAGGGACAGGATGTTCTGCATGGTATTGTACAATAATACGGCTGTTTCTTAAGTTTTACATTCTATTGTTGTAAGACATACGACATATAGAAAGATTGAAAATTAAGATTCTTGTAAGGAGACTTTCTTTAAATATCTAATCTTCAATTTAATGTTTCTTCTATAAAACAAGGCGACGTTTTTGTATTTAATTTCTTTAAACGATATATTTTTTGAATGAATTTGAGAATTTCATACCTAATATTCCAACAGAGCAGAGTGTTCTTGCACAGCTTTAACTATTATTTCTAATTGAAAAATAAAAGATCAAGTCATGTCATTTTTACATGCATTAAGTTGTCAATATAGTAATCTGAGATCTCACGTTCTCTTTTTTGGATACTTTACCATCTATTGCAAATATTTTTTATTGGCGTAGCTAACAAGATGACAATATTTTGCAACAAATTTTACCTAATGTATACTAATGCAGTCAATTTAGTCAATTCTTCATCTACGTGCAACTACTTTTGACATATTGATCATACAAAATATTTGTTGTTGTAAATGTTGGGAAACAGCGGTATTTGTTCCCTCCTCTGTGAACCCCAAAATGGGCACTATGCGGAAGCGTAAAAATGAAAGCGTAGGAAAAGAGAATTTTAACACTGGAAATTTTAACGTGGAAAACCCTCTCGGGAAAAACCACGGGACTGAGTCCAGAAAATTATCTCCACTATGAAAGTAGGATTACAGTGTTTCTCTCACTCTCTGAGGATCTCTCTATAAATATCTCACCCTCTCGGATGGTATACAAAACTCTCACACTCACACTCTCTCTATTTTTCCTCTCCTTCACCGTGGCTTCACTTCTCTCACGATGGTTTATGTTTTTGCTTCTATGTTGGTGTGTTCACTTCTTTGCTTCTACCCTTTTATAGAAGGGCTTCACACAAAATACCAAAACAACAAAGCTTAAAACATGGAGTAAAGCATGGAGTAAAACATGGAGCAAAACATGGAAAAACATTGACCCTTAATTTAGGGTGTGGGACCCATTTATGTTTATCCAACAAAACTCCCCCATAAACTTAAATGGATCTTCTTTCCCATCTTTGCATCTTGACTTAGTTGAAAAAAGGTACTACGACACCAGCACCTTCACAACAATCTTCAACCTTCTTGGTTGGTACTGACTTAGTCATCATATCAGACCAATTCAAGTCTGTATGGATTTTCTCTATCTTCAATTTCTTCTCATCCAACGCTTCTCGTATCCAGTGATATCGCACGTCGATATGCTTCGAGCGTGAATGGAACATGGGGTTCTTGGTTAGATGGATGGTACTTTGATTATCACAGTTCACCACATAATTGTCTTGATTATGTCCTAATTCACTTAGGAAATTCTTCATCCATAGTATCTCTTTAGAGGCTTCAGTCACCGCTACATACTCTGCTTCAGCAGTAGACAATGTCACACATTTTTGTAGCTTTGACTGCCAAGAAACAGCTCCCCCTGCAAAAGTAATCAGATAACCTGATGTTGACTTCCTTGAATCGACATCTCCAGCCATGTCTGAGTCTGAATATCCGATTAGCTTTAGATCTCCATTGCCAAAACACAAGCTTCTTTTGGCAGATCCTCTTAGATACCTTAGTATCCACTTAACAGCTTCCCAATGCTCCTTTCCTGGATTCGACAGGTATCTGCTCACAACTCCTACAGCATAGCCAATATCTGGCCTTGTACAAACCATTGCATACATAAGGCTACCCACGGCAGAAGAGTAGGGTACCTTGCTCATTTCTTCTTTTTCTTCTTCATTCTTTGGACATTGTGACTTGCTAAGTTTGAAATGTCCAGCAATTGGAACACGAGCAGATTTGGCATTGTGCATGTTGAACCTTTTGAGAATCTTCTCAATGTAATCTTCTTGAGATACCCATAGCATTCTTCTAGAACGATCTCTGGAGATTTTCATTCCAAGTATCTTCTTTACTGCACCCAGGTCTTTCATGGCAAAAGACTTGCTTAATGCCTTCTTGAGAGCAACTATTTTAATTTTGTCCTTCCCTACAATCAACATATCATCAACATACAAGAGAAGTATGATGGACTCACCATTTTCATAATGCTTCACAAACACGCAATGGTCTGCGGAGGTCTTCTTGAAATTATGTTGGATCATGAAGGAATCAAATTTCTTGTACCATTGTCTTGGAGCTTGCTTCAGACCATAGAGGCTTTTCTTCAGACGACACACTAAGTGTTCTTTGCCTGGTTCTTCAAAACCCTCTGGTTGCTTCATGTAAATTTCTTCTTCTAGGTCTCCATGTAAGAATGTTGTCTTGACGTCCAGTTGTTCAATCTCCAGGTCTAGTGTTGCTGCCAGACCGAGAATCGCTCTAATGGATGTCATCTTCACTACTGGTGAGAATATTTCATCAAAATCTATTCCTTTCTTCTGGTTGCACCCCTTCACGACAATTCGTGCTTTGTACCTTGGGCTTGGGTTGTTCTCTTCATTCTTGAGCTTGAACACCCATTTGTTCTGCAATGCTCTTCTTTCTTTTGGTAATTCTACCAAATCATAAGTCTGATTTTCTTTTAAGGATTGCATCTCTTCTTCCATGGCTTGCAACCATTTGCCTTTGTCTTTCGTCTCCATTGCTTCTACAAAGCTTTGAGGTTCACCTTCATCTGTAAAATTAACATATTCATCTGAAAAATACCTTCTTGACGGTTGCTTCTGCCTTGTTGATCGTCTCAATTGGGGTTCTTGCGGAGCATCCTCAATTGGTTGATCTTCTTCCGTCAGATTAGGTTGATCTGCTTCTTCAGCCATTTCATCAAGTTGTAACTCTGGTTCGGCTTGATGAGTCTCTCCCCCTAAGTTGTTCATCACAATAGGGCTTTGATCACTTATCAGCTTAAGTGTTGGTTTCTCCACTTTCTTGATGTCTTGGATTGTCTGATCTTCAAAGAACACCACATCTCTGCTTCGAACAATCTTTCTGTTTGCAGGATCCCATAATCTGAAACCAAATTCATCTCTTGGAGAACCAAGGTATATGCACTCTTTCGCCTTAGCATCGAGCTTTGCTCTTTCATCTTTCGGAATGTGAATAGATGCCTTACATCCGAAGACTTTCAAGTTGCGATACGAGGCCTTTTTACCGGACCATACTTCTTCTGGTATCTTACCGTTTAATGGTCTTGATGGTGATAAGTTGATCAAATCAGCTGCTGTCACCACTGCCTCCCCCCAGAATGACTTGGGAAGTTTTGCATGAGACAACATGCTTCTGACCTTCTCGACAATCGTTCTGTTGAATCTTTCAGCTACACCATTTATCTGAGGTGTCTTGGGAGGTACTTTCTCATGTTTGATCCCATGAGTCTTGCAATAGTGCTCGAATGGACCTCTATACTCTCCACCATTATCACTTCTCAGACATTTCAACTTTCTACCAGTTTCACGTTCAACTGAGGCGTGAAACTCCTTGAAGATTCGTAGAACTTCATCTTTTCTCTTCAATGGATAGACCCACAATTTTCTGGAGTGGTCATCAATGAAGGTAACAAAATATTGAGCACCACCAAGGGATTTTTCAGATGTTGAACAAACATCTGAGTGTACAAGATCCAATATATGCTCTTTTCTTCTTCCATTTTCAGATCTACGGAAGGACACTCTACATTGCTTACCTGCTAGGCAGTCTTCACATAATTCAAGTGGTTGTCCTTTTATACTCTGGAGATGATCTTTCGCAAGGATCTCTAGTCCTTTCTCGCTCATGTGGCCCAGTCTTTTGTGCCACAGCTCCTTACTTTCTTCTTGAGCAACATTTGTCTCTCCTTTGCATATCTTTCCTTGCATGACGTACAAAGAGCCTTCCTTTTTGCCATGAGCAACAATCATGCTTCCTCGGCTAAGTTTCCATTTTTCATCTCCAAACTGATTGTTCATTCCAGCATCATCTAACTTACCGACTGAGATAAGGTTTAGACGCATTTCTGGTACATGTCTTACCTCCTTCAGCACAAGTTTGTTTCCATTTTCTGACGTCAAAATCACTTCTCCTATGCCCACAATTTTGCTTGTGACATGATTACCCATCTTCACTGTTCCAAAGTCTCCTTTTTGATAGGATGAGAAGAATCCCTCATGAGGAGTAACATGGAAAGATGCTCCGGTATCTACTATCCAAGTGCAGTCATCAAAAGCAATATTTAGATAGTTTACCTCAGTGATAAGGAACACATTCTCATCATTTGATACCACCGCTGTTGTGGTCTTTTCCTCCAACTTCTTTTTGGGATCTACCATATCAGGGTGTACAGTTCCATTCTTCTGATCTCTCTTCAGGAATCTACATTCTTGCTTCTTGTGACCATCTTTTCCACAATAAAAGCATGTCAGACCTTTGGAACGAGACTTGAATCTTCCTCGTGACTTTTCACGTTTTCCTTTGCTTCTGTTTTCACTCCTTCCTCTATTCTCAACAACATTAGCTTCTGAGTGACTACTCGATCCCCTTTCTTTCCTTCTGGATTCTTCATTCAGTAAACTGTCTGTGATGTTATCCAGACTGAGCTTTCCATCTGGTGCTGAGTTACTGAGAGTGACCACCAATGTGTCCCAGCTCTCAGGTAGAGAACTAAGGAGTAAAAGAGCCTGTAATTCGTCATCGATCTTCATATCAGCTTTCATTAACTGGTTCACAATACCTTTGAAGGTATTGAGATGCTCGATCATATTCTGGTCGTCAGAGTACTCCAACTTTACGAGTCGTCTGACTAGGTGAGCTTTGTTTCTGGGAGTCTTCTTTTGAATCATAGATTCAAGCTTTGTCCATAACTCATACGCATCGGTATAAGTCGATACATGCTCAAACAAGCTTTTGTTGATGTATTTCCGAATCATAGCCACTGTTTTACGATTCAGAATCTCCCAGTCTTTTTCGGTCTTTCCTTCCGGAATTTCCAGATTTGTGATCGGCTCATACAAATCCTTGCAGTATAGATGATCTTCCATCATCGGCTTCCAGTAGGAATAATTATCCGCAGTTAGCTTGAACATGTCTCCTTCCATCTTGAGTTTCACAGGACCGTGACTTTTTCGAATCGGTAGCTCTGATACCACTGTTGGGAAACAGCGGTATTTGTTCCCTCCTCTGTGAACCCCAAAATGGGCACTATGCGGAAGCGTAAAAATGAAAGCGTAGGAAAAGAGAATTTTAACACTGGAAATTTTAACGTGGAAAACCCTCTCGGGAAAAACCACGGGACTGAGTCCAGAAAATTATCTCCATTATGAAAGTAGGATTACAGTGTTTCTCTCACTCTCTGAGGATCTCTCTATAAATATCTCACCCTCTCGGATGGTATACAAAACTCTCACACTCACACTCTCTCTATTTTTCCTCTCCTTCACCGTGGCTTCACTTCTCTCACGATGGTTTATGTTTTTGCTTCTATGTTGGTGTGTTCACTTCTTTGCTTCTACCCTTTTATAGAAGGGCTTCACACAAAATACCAAAACAACAAAGCTTAAAACATGGAGTAAAGCATGGAGTAAAACATGGAAAAACATTGACCCTTAATTTAGGGTGTGGGACCCATTTATGTTTATCCAACAGTAAAATGGATTTTTTATCACAAAGTCACAATTAAAATGTCCTAGTCTCAAAGCTTTAAGTTCCTTTTCTGAAATCAATGCAGCAGGAACAGAAAGTATATGGGTCAAGGTAGTGAATGAGTACTACCACCGGCTCCGAACGGTATTCTCTCAGTATATGTTTCAACAAAATATGAAAGAAGTAAAAGTAAAATCAATTGTGCAATGCTTGCGGTTGCAAATATGCCAAAAGATGTTTCAGATTTGAATTGATTACCACAAGTTTATAAAAAGAAAACACGAACTAGCAGCAAGGAACACTGCCCCGAGTAACCAATCATGTTGCATAGATAGAACACGTTTTCTATGGAATGATTTAAAAGGTTGATAGCTGTTCAAGATAACCTGGCCTTTGTACAGAGACATTATCAAGTCCCCAACTTTTGTACCAATGTGTCCATACTCTTGGTCCAACTGATGTAAGCTTTCAGTATAGTGTATATCCGGTCAATTATTTGTCGGACAGTCATTTTTATAATACAAAAATAAAGTAAATTATCAAAACTATATGTTGTAACCCCTCTAAGCAATACTATTATTAGCAATGAGAGGTTCAAATATGTGAGTCACAGGCATGCATGTTGGGATGATATTATTCACTATTAATTAATGAGTCAGCAAAGTTTTAGAATCTTTGAGTTGCGTACTGAACATTTGTTACCCATTAGGAAATATTGTTAGAAGAGTTGGTTATATATATGATTGTAAGTTCCGTTACCAAGGAATGAAAATAAAAGTATTTTCTCTTCCTACTCTTCTCATTCTTTTGGAGGTTCCTTTTTCCTCGAATAAAAAGAGTACATGCTACCCCAACATTTTGGTGCTCTCGTTGTTTTCTCTCCATCATGGTTGAATCTGTTCATAAGACTCAGTCAGAAAACATGGATGAGATGCTCCATAACATGTCCCTTGTCATCTCCAAAATGGATGACTTGAATCTTCGCCTCTCAACCCTTGAAAATCATCCCCCTTCTCCACCTCCTTCTCCTCTCCCATTTTCCTCACCTGATAATCATTCCTCTCATTGTCATTTTCTCAAGTTAGATGTTCCCCGCCTTGATGGTTATGACTCCATGGATGGATCTTCAAGATCTCTCAGTTCTTTGACTATCATTCCACACCGGAGGAAGAATGGATCATCATCGCGTCTTTCTACCTTGACGGTCCTGCTCTTGTGTGGTTTCAGTGGATATACCGCAATGAACAAATTCACTCATGGCCACAATTACTACAAGCTTTAGAGACTCGTTTCACGCCCACCGCCTTCGATGATCCTCAGGGTAAGCTTTTCAATCTAACTCAAACCTCCTTTGTTGTTGTTTATATGAGTAGGTTTGAGACTCTTGCTAATCGGATTGTTAAGTTGCAACCCCAATTTCTTGAGTTGCTTTATTTATGGGTTAAAACCGAAAATTTGTCGTGAGGTGCTTTCTCAAGAGCCGCAAATGCTCTCTCAAGCTTATGGGTTAGCTCGCCTTCATGAGGAAAAGTTCCATGATCTGACTCGTCTAGTTCGGTCGCGTAGTGGTCTTCCCGGATCGTTGTCGCCGGTGTCCCGGATCTAATGGCCTTATTGTGTTAAAGGATCAAACTACTTCTCCTCGGAAACCTATTTCTTTTCACCAATTAAAAAGAGTCCTTCATTCAGACCCTACAACTCAATTCTTCTCCCTTAGAGTCAGAAGTCAACCAGTCACACCATTGCCTTTCCCTACCCTCTGACACGAACACACTCCCCTCTAACTTCTACTACACAAATACCACTTCCTTTTTACTAAACGTTTTTCTCTCCCTCGCAAAAGGTTTTTTGATCATTTCATTCCCTTACTCCCAAATTCTGCCTCGGTCAATGGTTGACCCTACCGTTACCCGCAATCCCAGAAAATTGAAATTGAAGCTTAAGTCTCTAAGCTATTATCCAATGGGTGGATACAACCAAGTGCTAAAATCCCTTCTCTTTTGTAGTCTTACTATTGAAGAAGAAAGATGGCTCTTGACGTATGTGTGTTGATTATCAGGCCCTCAATGCCATCACAATCAAGGATCACTTCCCAATGCCTATGGTGGATGAAATTCTTGATGAATTGGGTCATGGTCAGTGTTTTTCCAAGCTTGATTTGACTTTCAGGTTCCATCATATCCGCTTAAAACCCAAGAACACTCACAAAACCGCCTTTCGATCTCACGATGAACATTACAAATATTGTGTCATGCCTTTCGGGTTATGTAATGCCCCTTCCATGGTCTAGTCCACCATGAATGACATTTTTCGCCCTTGGTTACGTTGATTTGTGATTTTTTTTTCAATGATATATTGATTTATAGTATGTCTTTATTTGATCATGGTTTTCATTTAATAGATTTTCTCTGTATTATCAGAGCACAAGTTTTTCTTAAAATTTCAAAAGTGCGAGTTTGGACAACCTAAGATCGCTTATTTGGGTCATATTGTATCTGATGGCGGAGTATCACCTGATCCATTAAAGATTTCAATTGTGCTTGATTGGCCAGTTCCTGCATTCGTAAGGGCTTCATGTTTCTTCGGCTAATTGAGTTTTATCCAAAATTTGTGAAGGGTTATGCTTCGATTGCGAACTCTCTCACCAAGTTGCTTAAGAATGATAATTTGCATTGGTCACATGCATCACAAGATGCCTTTGATGCATTGAAGAAGGCAATGACAACAACTCCAGTTCTAACATTCCCCAATTTTTCTGAACCGTTTCTTGTTCAAACCGATGATGCTTCAGCCACGACCATGGGTTCGGTCCTTTTATAGGGAGGTCACCCCATTGCTTACTTCAGTAAGGTATTTTGTCCTCGGATGGCTCATGCATCTGCATATTGATTGTTCCTCAGTTTGTCTTCTTGGACGAATTGAAGAAGGAGCTTCAGAGTGATTCCTTTTACATTTCCATGTTGGGTAAATGTGACATCAATCCTTCCTTCCTTATCGAGTACAAGAAAGTGGATGGGTTTTTATTGTACAAGGGAAGAATATGGCTTCCTCCAAATTTTGGTTATAAGCCAACAATACTCCTAGAGTTTCATGACACTAATACATGGGACATGCTAGAGTCGCTACGACCTTGCAACGTCTTAGTGCCAATTTCTATTGAGACTCAATGAAGAAGGATGTTCGCTATTATGTATCAAAGTGTAATATTTGCCAACAAACAAAGTACAAAGCTATGAAACAACCAAGGCTTTTGGAACTTCTTCCTGTTTCGTCTAATGTGTGGGAAGATGTGTCTATGGATTTCATTACTTGTCTTCCTCCTTCATTTGGATACACTATGATTTTGGTGGTAGTAGACGGTTTTTCTAAAGGGGTTCATCTGGGTGCTTTGCTTGCCCACTTTGAGGGCTTTCATTTTTGACGAGGCTTCTCTTGGGTACAAATTTTTACCTTGGGCAAAGTACCACTATAACACCTCAGTTCATTCTCGTTCTTGTCTTTCCCCAATATCAAATTATCTATGGCAAACCTCCTCCTTCATTTTCTTTTTATGTTGTTAGGTCATCATTAATTGTCGGTGTCACTATCATCTCGTGAGGAGGTTTTTCGCCTACTGCAATAGAAACTGCTCAAAGTACAGATTCGCATGAAGGAATATGCGGATAAGCATCGTAGAGACATGATTTATGAAGTGGGTTCTTGTGTTATGCCCCAGAAACAAACTTCCCCTTCCAGTTCCAAGTATCACAAATTAGTCAAATGCTACTATGGTATATACAAGATTTTGATGCACATTGGCCCTATAGCTTATACCCTTTAAATGCCAAAATACATGATGTCTTCCATTGCTCTTATCTAAATCCATATGTCGGTCCTTCCCCAACTGAGGTTGATCACCTTCCACCTAACTTCATTGGTAGTCACCCCTTGTTAGTGGTTGAGTTCGTCCCCTGATGACACCTCTTGGGAAATTTGGGATGAACTGAAATCCTTGTACAACATTGGGGACAAGGTTGAATCTCATGGGAAGGGTGTTGTTGTAGTAACCCCTCCAAGCAATACTATTATTAGCAGTGAGAAACCCAAACGTGTGAGTCACAAGCCTATAGGCTGGGATGATTTTATTTACTATTAGTTAATGAGTCAACAAAGTTCTGGAACATTTTTCATTGCATACTGCACGTTTGTTACCCATTAAGGAATATTGTTAGAAGGTTGGTTATATATATGATTGTAAGTTTCGTTATGAAGGAATGAGAAAAAACAATATTTTCTCTTCCTACTCTTCTATTTCTTTAAGAGGTTCCTATGTCCTCGAATATAGAGATTACACACTACCCTAACACTATTCCACTTAAAGATTAAATCACGATTAGTCATGTTTGTAGCTAATTAAGTCGACCTTAATCAAAAGCTTATCACTAAATCTATAAATAGTAGTTCGAGGTAAAGAAGTAGGTTAAACATTAATTACATATTTATTGTCCTTTCAATCTAAACCAAACTGACATTGACATTGGAAGACCTATGATAAGTACCCATTGACCTGTGTTTAACAAACATGACTTGGGTTTGTGAGCGATTAGTTGAAGACCAACCAGTTAGACGTGAAGACTCAACCTCATACCCGAAACATTTTGGCACACACCGAGAGCCGAGAGAACAACTTGTTAATTCCATGGTGACTTCAAGGAACATGACGAGCAACATAGTTGTGGAAGAAGTGAACAATCAGCCTAACGCAATATAGATGGTGAGAAACTTACAAAGACAAATGAAAGAAATGCAAAGGAAGTATGAAGAAGAGTTGAGGACCCTTCGCACCGAAAACACAACTATTCATCAAGAGTAGAGTGTTAGGAATCTTGTGCCTTCATCTCCAACTCAGCTTATGCAGACCAAGCAACTAGAAAAGCCTTGTCGAACGATCCATGAGGGCAACTCAAGGGCTAGCAAGGACCATCTGTTCGTGGTAACTACGAATACGGTCGGGATGCTTCTATTCATGCCAAGAATAATGGATACATCTTTGCTAGATAAGTGAATGATGCTTATTTTGTATAAGTACGAAGATTCTACCGATTATGATGAACATCTTAGAATGTTTAGGAATCAAATGACCTCTGATATATCGAGTGATCCCATATGGTGTAGATCATTCTCTATATCACTAAAAGGTAAAGCTTTGACCTAGTTCTCCTTGTTGTCAGACTCCATAGATAACTTTGCCATCATCTGCTCTAAGTTTGGGGCGCAATTTATAACCAGTTAAATGTGACATCCCAAAATATCATATACACATATAATATAATAGGATTCAGTTATTATAATATGTAAAAGTAGTTGAGAGATAGAGATAATAATATTTAAATATGTATACAGTCATCCAAAAGATAGAGGGCATTAAAACGAAATCAAACTTGAGTACAAGTTTCCAAAGTTCTCCAAAATACAAGGCTATTGAAATTTTAAAGAGACCTAAAAAGTTTTCCAAAAGTGTCGAACTACATAAAATAAAAGCTAGGAGTTTTTCAAAATAACAAGCTAATCAACTAAGAGCTAGTAGAAGGCCTAAGTACTAGGGGTTGGGTCTTCTTCAACCTCCAAATCTTGCTCCAATGGTACATCATCACCTACTGCTCACATCCAAAGGATTGGATGATCATCGCAAGGGAGAAGACAAACACATGCAACACATACAATGCAAGGGTGAGCTAGGTCTCAAACAAACATACAAATAATTTAAATTCAATCTAGCATTTCCAAGAACGTCCATACACACATAAACATGTAAGTCATTATAAACCTAAATATTTATTTCACAAAACTCATTAAAGCAAACATCCTATCATGTTAAGACTCCTAGACACGTCCGGACATAGAATGTATGTAGAGCTGGGGCGGGTTGTGCACTTGTGATGGTCCCTACTGCTTTGCAAAGCCATTGCCGAGGGGTTCCACCCGACCATACACAAGGCTAGTCCGTTACCGCGGAATAGACCTTCAGTGATAGCGCCTATCCTAGGACCTCCCACTACTCCCACCACACGCGTCAATCCTCTCTAAGTGAGAATGAAAGACCGTTGGAGTGTTAGGGATAACCCCCCATATGGAAGCCTCTCACATTCATTCAACACACTAACTGATCCCACCGAGAGATCTTAATTTCATATTCAATCCCACCACTTTAAATCACATGATATTCCTCTTGGATCAATAATGTACCTCATAAACCACTTTGATTCATCAAACATAAAATTTCATAGTCATTCAAGTGCATTCTTACTATATTGTCTCATACCAAACCCATACATCATCATACAACATCAACCATGTCATAAAAACAACTCATACATTACATACTTTCACAAAACCATCACTTATTAACACAAATTTCTTTAGGACTTTTAATTATCAATACTTAAGTAATTCAAACAGCTTGGAGACCATCACCAATGGCTCCGGAAGGGTCAAAAACCCCCAGAACGAACTAAAGAACGTCCAAAACGGACATTCGGAACTCCCAAAACATCAAAAACACCAAAAACACTCAACCTGCGACACATAATTCTCTCAGCGCACCCCTCCTTGTGCGCTATGCGAATTTCGTCTGCAGAGGAAGCTAAATTCTGCAGATTTTTCTGCATAATTGAGCAACTCTAACTCCCTTTTACCAATTCTAATCATTTTTGTGAACTTCTACCACTCATAAATCAACTTTCATGCTAAATTAAACTTACCTAAACAATTCTAATCCTTTCTAACATTATTATAAAGTGTTTATGCATTGATTTAGATTCTACAACTTCAATTTTATCAACCTAAAGGTCTAAATTCAATTCTACAACTTGGAGTTGGTTTTTAACCATTTAAAGATGCCTACTAAGTCACACATGACCTACCTAAGTTACCTAAACTGACTAGGATCACCAAGAATGCCTAACTCTAAATTTGACCATCACACTTCCTTTCTAACTCTAAAACACCAATTTTTCCCAACTTAGAGACCCAAAACCCGATCTTACCCCTTTTCACTAATTTTGACCAATTTAGTGACTCAAACAAGTCACAATACAGTGGATAAAACTGTCCCAACAGTCCAATAACGCTGCAGACCACATTTGCTCAAAATCACTCCCTCACTTCCTCTAAAATAGCCTAAAATTGACCCTAAAGACACTTGATTTCATTTCTAACAGCATGTTAAGAGATTTCGGCAAGCGTACCGAATCATTCAAGTAATAAACCGTGGTAAGACCAGGTATCGTTTTTCCAAGAGACTCGTAATACTAGAGAATTGTGCGATTAACAACTCATCTAGACTCAAGAACAACTCAACATTTAAGAATATGTGCAAAAAGATAAATTCCTAAGTAATTACAAGGTTGGACTTTGGTATTGAAGATACTTGGAAATGGAAAAGATTAGAAATGGTACTACAAGAAATAATGAAATTACATACGGATAATTATTACGGATTCATATCCGTATATAAATGAGGCATTATGTACGGAATTTATGTACGGATACCAGAAAAAGCTTTATATACGGATATTATATACGGATATTTATATACGGAAAAATCCGTATATAAATTCCGTATATAAAGTTTGCGCGTGGTGGCGGGAAAATTATCCAGGAATATATCCGTATATAATCCGTAGTATCCGTATGTAGTTAGAACGAAGTTATTAACTGCGGATATTATATACGGATGTGGGAAATTATTTTTTAAAAATTGTTTTTTTCTGAATAATTGGATGCTGAGCTGCATACTCTGAAGAAGCGTTTTCCCCTCTTTCTCGAACCCTAACTCTGTTCTCCAACTCTAGAACTCTTGTTCTCTCTCTCGAACTCTCCTCTTCATCAATCCTTCATCAACCATTCATTCACCTCTCCTCTCCAACCTTCAGTCAGCTCTCGTGTCGAGCCTTCGTCTGAAACCTTCAGTCACGTCCCCTCTGGATCGTCTCTTCTCTGCAGCTGTAAATCATTCTTCTCTGGAGCCCTAAATCTGGTAATTGATTCTTCTTTTCGTTCATGTTTATGGTAATCTGTAATGGTTAGAAATCTTTAAAATTGAAACCTAATCTATGTTGATTTGATTTTTATTGCCCCATTTTTGGTTCGTCTGGGAAGACGTAGTTGGATTTTGACGAGGCATCGATTGAGGCTACTGTGTTGCGGTATAAGCTGAGACGTAGAACTTGGTGCTGCGAAGGCCGAAGGAACCACAAAAAGGTGTTTTTAATTTCCTCTCTTGTAATGGAAATTAGCTTTTATAAATGTGATTCTTGCTTCTGCTACTACTGCTCTATTATGGATTCAAACTCGACTCACTTAGCAAGCAATCCCTTGTGCCACTCTGATTATTTAATGCGATCACTCAGTGATGGAAATTCAATGCACAATCATGTTTTACATCCAAAGGCTAAACACAAAGTAAACAGCTGACAGCTGTAGTTTGTTCAAATGAATAACGTAATGTAATGTAGTGCTCCTCTGTCTTTATAACCATGTGTTCTGCAATAGAGGTTCACTGACTTTTATAATAATACTCTATAATAATTCAACCACATTTCTTAATTTCTCTTTGTTGATTGTCTCGGTTTGATTTTTTTTTTGTTAGAAATCTCAACCTCCCACCTCACCCCATCCAACAAAAGAAACAAGAAATAGGGGATAATTCGAAAAGTAATACTTGTGGGAACACTATTGCAAGATTTAGGACCCCCATTGACAATCCTGGAAATACTAACAGTTAATATAAGTAGCCATAAAATACAATAATATACTCACAAGAAAGAATAAGCTATCAACCCTGCTCACCTTGGCCAAGCCCCAATGACTGAATATGTGTGGAAACTAAGGCATATGGAACGCTGTAAGTGATCTGAAATAATTGTTCCATGAAGCCAGATAAACTTACACAGAACTCTCAAATAATATATTGGCAAAATCATGCACAATTAATGGGGTAATGTCCAAATTTTAAATTTTGACATGTCTTGATTCTCGAGATAGAAAATGCCAGTTTGTGTTAAAAACTGCTGCCAAGCTTGAGTCAAGACACTATAGGAGACATAATAGTACTGTTTATGTTAAGGTACATAGGAGAACAGAAGGCAGTTTGAGCTAAAGAGATCATGCAGACAAAATCAAATGAACTAAGATACTTTATATGATGAGTCACTGAAACCATGCAAAAAGACAGAATTTGAGTTTTTGTTTTAAGGAACATGGGAGACAGAAAGGGTGCCTTCAATATTGGCAGAAAAAGAACAAACAAAATGCTTTTAGCAGGAAATAGAGCAACTTTATATATATATATATATATATATATAAACTTTTTTTACTAAAACGAGATAGTAAATTTTTTGCTAAAATATGTTTTACTATGAAATGATTCTTAAAAAATAGTGCGATTATAATTTTAAAATTTTGGTTTAATTATTCATTTGATTTATATTTTTGTTTCTAAATTTGAGTTGGTTTTATAGTTTTTTTTTTCTTGTATCAATTTGATTGTGATTTGTGAAAAGTTTATAGTAATTATACTTCTTTTTTCCAGATGTTTTGATGCAAACTTGGTTGAGATCCCAGTTGAAGTTGAGGATCCTGGTCATTATTACTACCATGTGAGAAGTTATTAAATCTTTTAGTAGCTTCTTTTTGCCTTGGTGGACTATTGAATATTTTTCTTACTGATGATTTTGTGTTAAAATGTGCAGTTTGCTTTTTTTACTTCCAGAACAATAGCAGTACTTGAGGAGTTAACATGGGTGAGCAAGCTTGTTAGTGTAATATAAACATCTTCAATTCTTTGTAATGCATATTAATTTCCCTTTTTAACTAGGAAGCATGATGGTGGCAATGACTATCAAAGTCAAGATAATTTGATTTATTCATTGCAGAAATTATTTGGTAGTTGTTTATGGCTATTAAATTAATTGGGTAGTTGAAAGTTTATTGAGAATGGTTGTAACTTGTACTGACTTGTCTTCTCATTTTCTGGAGTTCACTTAATGCAAAACCATTTAATATTAATCCTGGAATCAAATTTTCACTGTAAAGCCTATTGTGTTACAGCAGGATTATGGCATTGACTTTGATGATCATGATCATCCTATCAAGGTGTTCCAGTGCAGATGTGGCAGTAAATTATGCAGGCATATAAAGAGGTCAAACAGTAAGTTCATTCTGCAGCTATTCAGTCACTCATCTGCAAATTTCTTTTCAATTTCCAACTCAAAGTGTGGTCTTTCATCTTTTATTTTTGCATTGACAATTCTCATCTTATGCTCCCTAATTTGTTGCAATATTTCTTTTGTATAGTCTATTTCATTTTCAGCGTCATATGCCCAGCCTATAATGATAATTGTAAAATATAGAGCTCATATTCTGTTTTGTTCTGGGGTTCTATTGGATAGTTGCTATTCTTCTTTTGGCAATCTGTATCTGATTGGGGTCATTTAATATAGAACTATATTAATAGTTCTGAAAATCTGGGGCTAGTTTTGTTTCCTGATATGATTTTGTACTCTTAGAAATCGTATCCTCTGTAATATTATACCCAAGAATGACGTTCCCATTAACATTTAAGATAAAAGTTAAAATTAGTTTTGTTAAAAATTGAAAAATAAAAGGAAAACTAGAAGAATTCAGTGGGAATAAGTAGTTATTGTGGACAATGACTTTCATATCTAGGGCAATATAAAAGATACCAGATCATTTTCATGATGGTGGATTTTGCTGGTAATAAAGATATCCCAGAATATATTTCCCTAACTTTTACCAATAGTGAGAATACTTATTCCCATCCTCACTATTCTCAGGAATGAAACATAGACATGTAACAAACATCTTTAATTGAAGAATTTTCAGGTTGTTTTCTGCTTACACAACGTAATGATTTTTGCAGCTGTTAAGACAACAAAAATGAGTCGATCCCACCCATTCAGCCTATTAAAATATATAAATTGTGTTTGAAAAAAAAAATCTAAATTATATTTTGGCTCTCTATTCCTAACATTTATTTAATTGTTTTATAATGATTTTCATTATTATGTGACTTGTGAATGTAGCTCACCTTTTCATATTTGCTTGGGTTTTGTTTGGTGTAAAACTAAAAGAAGGTGAGTTAAAATCTTGAAGATAACTACTAAATGTACCCCTCTAATTGCTAAAGTACTCCTACATTATGTGCTTTTTTGCTTTTGATATTATCCAAAACACCTTTCCAATTTGTTAAGCATGCCGTTAATTGCAAAGTAGGAAGATTGGCCGTCAACAGATTATTCAAATTATGTACAATACAACAAGAAGTCACATACTCAGACCTTCCTCTCTCTTTCTGTCTCTCTCCATTGCACCTTCCCTTCTTCTTTTCTCTGTGATTTCTGAGATAGCTTTACTGGTTTTTTCTCTTGTACAGATTTCTAGCTACAACACCCAGATATCAATTTCTGTAATTCTGTGTGTTCTGTGATGTTTATGTGAGTTTTTTTAAGGACAGTAAAACATAAACTCTTCTGGGTGTATTGGCTTCTGCTGCCTTTGTACATATTTTCTGTGTGTTCTGAGTTTTTCTACATATTTTCCCCTTTACTTGAGGAAACGTTTGAGACATGGGCAAGCAAGGGCCTTGCTATCACTGTGGAGTTACAAGTGAGTTCTTGTCTCTCCAATATGAAATCTTTTGTTTGCAGTTTTTCCTGAGAGTTATTGGTTTTTTAAAATTTGTCTCTTTGAATTTGAAGTTTGTCTTGGAACCGATGGCATGGATTGTGATTTTGATAAGAAATTGAGATGCGTGGAAGGGAAAAGTTCTGCCCAATTTAAACAAATGGAATAATTTAGTTTAATGTTCTTTATTTGGATGTATTAGAATTCAACCATATAAACATTCCTGTATCCCAGAATATTTGGAAATGGAAGTTCTGGAAAATTCAATTATATTAACTTCCTCTGTTGATGTGTTATGTGTCTCATTCAGTGGGTCTTTGCGTTCCTTGACAATTTGCTTTCCTTACGTGTTGCTTCTTTCTCCAAAATGAAAGGCTTCTTTTTTCCAAGCTAGCGGGGCCATGTGTTTTTCTTTATTCCACTTAACATATATTACTTACCTAGAAAGAAGATCTGGCCTCCATTCTCTTGGGGAAGGGTAAAGGGAAGTAGAGGCAAACTGTAAAGAAGAATAAAGAGGAAGGGCAGTGGGCTGATTCGATTCTCCTTGGGAATCGTTTCCATGCAAGACCACGACCACATCATTTGTATTCTGCTATCTGTGATTGTGATTGTGATTGTGTGCGTACTTTTCCCAAGCAAAAACGTAAATACTTCAATGTTTACTACTCATTATTATGGCTACCTTCTCACTGCTAAGGATATATATATGTTGGATCTCTTATCTATAAGACCAATTTAGAATATTTAAGTAGTTTTAGAAGTGGGTTTTATAGATTGAGTTAGATTTATAATTCATTTATGACAATATCTATCCTTAGTTTTGTGTTTTTTCTATTTCTATATTATAATATGTTATGCCATGATGTCTGCTTTTTTTTTCCTCTCTCACTTTGTTTTTTCCTCTGTCACTTTCTTTCCTGGTTTGTTAAAGTGTTCTGTTCATTGAACATTACTTATGATGAAGTTTTCACCAGCTTTTTCAATTTTTATTTTTAACTTATACAAAATTTGGTTTTTATTTTCTTAAAAAAATCAAAGACAAACTCTAGCAAAAGGCCTATATGTCACATGGTCTTGTGTTATACGTAACTTAACAACTAAGCACACTGAATCTATTGGTGATTAATTAATTGTATATGACTTCTATGCAGAGGAATGGAAGGAATATTTCACTAAAAAATCTGGTGGAAAATACAAGGGACGCGTATACGGCATTGGAAATGTCATTTCCCAAGATGACTGTGTTGATAGTTACATCCAATAGACACAGGCATCTTCTACTGCTCAACCTCAAAATTCAGAAGAAATTCTTAACCTGAAATCGAAGTTACAACAATATGGTCAGCAGCTTCAAAAGTTTGAAGGCTTTATTGGCGTCCTCCTGCCGTTCCTTCCACCTTCAGCAGCCGCGGCTGCACAACAATTTTTAAACCTTCAAAATCCTCAAGTTCAAAATGACGTACCCAATATAGTCCAACCAGAACAGCAACCTCCAGAACAGCAACCACCACACCAGCAACCACCACATGAACAACCAGAAGATGGAAATGATGATTACATGCATTATTAGGAATTTTATAGAACTTATTTCCATTACTGTTGAACTTATTTAGAACCACAACTACAATCTGTTTATGAACTCCAAATGTTGCAGTTATATTTACATTATACAATATTTATGTATTCATATACAATGTTTTCTTTGTGGATTAAGTGTATCTGAAAACCTTATTAAATTTATATGTCAATGTGCAATGTATAATGTCCAGGTTTGCTTGTAACAATGCTGAATGTTCACTACAATGTCCAGGTCTGCTTGTATATTGTGCATGGAGAACTGCTATATACAGAGAATTTATTTAGCTCTCGTTAAACCATTATATACGGAAAAATCCGTATATAATTTCCGTATATAAGTTATATACGGATTTATCCGTATATAAGTTATATACGGAAATATCCGTATATAACTTATATACGGAAATTATATACAGATTTTTCCGTATATAATTTATGTACGGATAAATCCATATATAATTTTCGTATATAATTTATATACGGATATTTCCGTATATAACTTATATATGGAAAAATCCGTATATAATTTCCGTATATAAGTTATATACGGATAAATCCGTATGTAAACTTATCTACGATGGTATTATATACGGAATTTTGTCCGTATGTAATCCGTATATAAACACAAAATATATACGGATTTTGGGTCTTATATACGGATTTTTGCTGTATGTAATACACTTTTTTCTTGTAGTGGAAATGACATTGTTAAGGTTAGGTTTCACCAATGGACTCTTGTGTATAACCAATTTCATCTCCTCTCTATCAATTTACTAAAGTCAATCCACTAAAACACTCTAGCCCTAATCCCTTAGGTGAAAAAGCCTAGGTTTTCCTTATCAAACTCCAATCCCTTGGACAATCTAACAAGCAAACCCGCATTAAGAGCTAGGATCTAAGACAACATGTGAATCATCTTCCATCCCTAGAATTAATGAACCACAAGGACTCCTATTTCAGTTCTGGGTTCCATCTTACGTCCCCATTACATGCAAGCTTTAAGATCGGAAACAAGAATACTAGCAATTGATAGAAAAGGCATATATATAATCAAATCATTCAACAAATACACAAGAATTCAAAGGCTACATCTATCCCCAACAAGATGGGTTTGGCTCTCCATTTCCATGGAGAGCCTTTAAGCTTACAAAATGGCCATGGAAGAAGATGAAGAACCAAAGAGGAAGAAGGGAGTGTTCCCACGAGCCCTAGCAGCCCTCCAAGCTCTCCTCTGAGTGAGATGCACCTCCAAAGAACCAAAGACCCAAACCCCTTCGCGTTTTGGGGTTAAATAAGCTCGTTCTGACACATCAGCAAAAGTCGAGCCCGGCGCCCTCTCAGTCGCGCCCGGGCGCGAGCCTCTCTGGACAAGTCACTCCTGGGCGCCCTCTCTGTCACGCCCGGGCGTGAAACTCTCTGGAAAATTCGTGCCCGGCGCCTCTGTAATGCCCAGGCGCGGACCATCTCTGGAAAAACAGCGTCCACTGAAAATGGACGAGCGTCCATTTTTCGATGCCAAGCGTCCACTAAGCGTCTCTCTGGACGAGCGTCCTCTTAGCTCGCTGGACGAGCGTCCACTGCGCGTATTTGCTGGACGAGTGTCCTCATCTGCCTGGCTGGACGAGCGTCCACTGCGCGTCCTCGCTGGACGAGCGTCCTCTTCTGCTCGCTGGACGAGCGTCCACTGCTGCTTGCCGGACGAGCGTCCACTTCTCTCTAAGCGAGCGTTCGTTCGCTGGCGACGAGCGTTTCTGCATGTGCTCGCTTTGGTTCATCTCTATACATTGTTGGAAACTCTTCCAAGCTCGTTTTTAGCTACAAAATAAGAGATTATCGATGAAAGTACATCAAGGTAGCCAAGAACACAATTATTTAGAAAACAAGACAAAAGAAGAGGATTAAACAAGTTATAAGTTAGAAAGGAGTTGATTTTGCTACTAAAATGATGCTTAAATAATGGTAAAATTTAGCATTATCACAGCACTACCACAAAATTTTCATGCCAAAACAGTTCCAACATACACAATTCCATCATTCTAAGTCATTCCAAACAGCTTATAGACATCAATCACCAAATTCACATAACACACACTTCCATACATGCATTTCAAGTTTAACTAGAACCAAGTTCATGCTTCCACAACATACCACTACAAATTTTATCATGCATTCACTCCACACAGTAAAATCAAGAGTAGAATTAGCTCCCCTTACCTTAAATTTCCAGCACTTAAACTCAAGAGGAAATCCAAAGGCACTCTAGAAAAATTGACAGCACATATATTTCACCAAATGGTGATAGAAATTAGTCTCTAAAATAAGCTTAGGGTTAAGATTTTGGGGAAAAATCACAAGTGAACTACATGCAGCAAAATTTGCTACATGATCATAGTTCAAAAAGGGAAAAGTTACTTACCCTACGAAATCGCAAATGCAATCGGTGGATATTGGAGCCCTTGATGCAAAGATCGCCTAGACGTCTGCGGAATGGGAATCCAGTGACTCAACGGAGGGGAAATCTAGAGAGAAGAATGGGTTTTGGAGAGGACAATGTTAGAGAGATGTTTGAAGGAGAGAAAATGAAATGTAAGTTTATGAAAATGTCTTCAGAAACTGTTTTTAAGTTTTATTTATTATATATATATATATATATATATATATATATATATATTTACTTTTTTTTAAGGTTATTACATTCTCCCCAACAACAAAATTAAGACTTACCAGAAAACAAGTGGGGATATGACTTCTTCATCTCTTCCTCTTTCTCCCAGGTAGAATCGCCAGTTCTGTTGTCCCATATGACTTTGATCAGTCTAGTAGCTTTCCCATCTGGTCGTTTGGATAGCCTCTCATCTACTTTGACCGGTTGCATCTCTATAGAGAGATCTTCCTTGACTTGTACAGTGTCAGCTTCCAACACGTGAGAAGGGTCGGGGACATACTTTCGAAGCTGAGAAACATGAAAGACTGGATGGAGATTAGCTAGCTGGGGTGGCATAGCTATCTCATATGCGACTGGTCCGATGCGTCTAGAAATCTGATATGGCCCAAGGTATCTGGGAGAAAGCTTCTTAGCACGGATAGCCTTCCCTACTCCAGTAGTAGGTGTCACACGAAGAAACACATGGTCATCGGCCTTGAACTCCAAATGTAAGATCCTTGAAAATATTTGTAAGTTAAAATACTAGATAAAAAAAAATGAATAGTAAATTGTGAATAGTAAAAAGTGAATAGTAAAAAGTGAATAGTAAAAAAAAAAAAAAAATAAAATAAAAATATTTTTGGAAAGGATAAGTGTTCCACGTAGCTTTGAGATCAGAATTTATCAAATTGCAAATAAAAAATTATTTTTGTAATAGTAAAATGAATAAAAAAATGAATAGTTAAAATGAATAGTAAAAATGAATAGTAATTTTTTTTGCTATAAATAGCCAAGGGGGGAGGCTGAAAATTTACACCAAAGAACTTAGAAAATTTTTGAGAGAAGAGAGTTGGAAGAATTTCAAATTTTGCAAAGGGGATATTCTGGAAGTTTTCAGAGGGCGAGGAGATTAAGTCTGTAATAGAGGTAAGGGAAGCTAACCTTGAGTATCTCCTTTTGTATTATCTTAAGCCTTGAATATGCTATATTTTGCTTTTGTCTGATCTTAAATCTTGATTATGGAGTATTTTGTTTCTGTATGATTTTGAATTTAAATGAGAGTATGTTTTTGTGTTAATATCCGAGTGTGATAGTTGTAAAACGTGATATTGATTATGTTATGCCATTTGTATGTTATTAGTTGTTTATTTTTGTATTTTGGAAGGATTAGAAATTGTCTAACCGGCTCTGCCAGATTCAATTTCTTGTTTCCCCAAACATTCTATTGTTTTACTTATTTATTTTTATTGTATTTTGGAAGGATTAGAAATTGTCTAACCGGCTCTGCCAGATTCAATTTCTTATTTCCCCAAACTTTCTATTGCTTCAGTTATTTATTTTATTGCACTTTTGGAAGGATTAGAAGTTGTCTAACCGGCTCTGCCAGATTCAGCTTCTTGTTTCCCCAAACTATTTATTGCTTTACTTATTTATTTTATTGCATTTTTGGAAGGATTAGAAGTTGTCTAACTGGCTCTGCCAGATTCAACTTCTTATTTCCCCATACATGTTATTGTTCTTGTTATTTAATTATATTGTATTTTTGGATGGATTAAAAGTTGTCTAACCGGCTCTGCCAGATTCAACTTCTTGTTTCCCCATGAATTTTTATATTAAGATTATTTTTATGATTGTCAAATATTGTATTCTTCTATGACCATTTATTGTAATGTTTTATTATTGTTAATTGTTTATAATTATCTTGTATGAATTCTATTATGGATGTTTATTGTGATGAATTTATTGAATGAGTTTGTTGGCTGAAATTGATCTTGTTGGGAGGTTTGGAATAAGGGTTCTGTAATAACTTGTATATGGGTATTAAATAGATATACAGATACTGGTTGAGGTTGTTGTGAGAGGAAGTAAAATTAAGCATTTTAAGATTTAGAGCATAAGAAAATAAGGTAGATAAATTAAATAAATAAATTGTTAATTATTGAGGACCTCCCTTTGTTGGTAGGATAGAGGAACCTTAAAAACCTGAGTTGGCACATCCCTGATCATAGAGCAGCCCTGGCCTGGTCCAGTCAGTTGTGACTAGTCATATGTGCTGGCGTCGAAGGTGAGTTTGATGCGTTCAGACATCTGGGTCCTCTCCGGTGACCAATTGGGGTAAAGAAAAATCTATAACAGGATGAAAATAAAATAAAACAAATTGATTGTAGATGCATAATATTATCATGGTAAAAATTTCATATATACTTTATTTATCATTATATTGAGCCCAGACTTTAATATGTAGTTCTTAAGATATGTTGATATATTTTGGTTGATCCATGATCTTTGTTTGGTGAAAATATGTTGAGTTATACTCGTTATGGGCAAAATGAGTTTATAATATGAAGTATGATATCTGGCAATATGTTTGATTTATTGATACCAAAACGGGTGATTATGAATTCATGATTAAAGAATGAACATGATTGAGTTAGGTGGATAAGAGGGTATGAATTGTTGGTTTTATGAAATGTTGGGGTGGATATGAGAAATCATTACTTATGAAATGATGTTTACTACCGGGAGTAGTTTGTTCGAGTTATACCATGAGAGTTTGGTATGAGCAAAGTAACACTTGAGGTTTATGAAAGCAGGCAGAAAGTGGTCTGACCATAAGGCTTTGACATAAACATATGATTCGTAAGTTTTATAGAAGCAGGCAGAGAGGGGTCTGACCATAAGGCTTCAGAAAGTAAGACATAGTATATAAGTGAGGCTTAAGGAAGCAGGCAGAGAGCGGTCTGACCATAAGGCTTCATGAGTAAGCATGGAACACTTGTAAGATTTATGGAAATGAGAAAGATGATTTTGATAATGATGAATTAATGACATCGGAATAATGATATTTTATCAATTGCAGAAATACATGATTATAACATTTTTATTACAAGTTTAATGATTTTATGATATGGTTGGCTTACCCTTATTTGTTTGTGCTATGATCATATAACTCATGTTATATGTGATTAGATAATGTTGCAGATGTGGTTGATAAAGCTTAGAGATGAGAGAGATGCGGGGAAAACCTTTCAGGGATTTTTGTAAAAAGAATAAATTTGTATTGGGAAGATTATGTTGTGTAAAATTTAAAAGTTGAAATGTCAACGGTGAAGACTATATTGTTTAAAGTTTGTAAGTTTGGTATTGTACTTTGGAGTAATTGAAATAAAGTTTGATTGTTTATATGAGGTATCAAATTAATTTAGTCTCTACTATCAGTAATACCCTTTAAAATGTTTGGGTGTTACATTATGGTATCAGAGCAATGGTTTTCGAAAGTATTTTGGGACTATGGGGAGTGAAATTATTATTCTTAGTAAAACTATTAATTGTTATGATGAAAATGACTATTGGAGGAAATTGATATCATATGCTAAATTGTATTGTTATCTTTTTGAAGAGAAATCATTTAAAACTCGACAAAGATGCAACAACAACAAGTTGATCAAGCACCTCAAAATCATTCTAGCTTGAATGACTTTTTAAGGCATGATCCAACTAAATTTAATGGGGATGCTACTCCTGATGAGGCTGACTCTTGGCTAAGGCAGAATGAGAAGATTTTCCGGGTAATAACTTGCTCAGAAGAACAAAAATTAACTTATGCATCATTTCTTTTGGTGGGTGAGGCTGAATATTGGTGGGAAAGTATGCAACAGTTGATGACGGTTCGTGGTGAGGCTGTGAATTGGGAGAACTTTAAGATAAGGTTCTTGGAAAAATATTTTCCAAACAGTGCAAAATTTGCAAGGGAGGCGGAGTTTCTGACCTTACAACAAAGGAGGTTATCAGTACAAGAGTACGTAGTAAAATTTAATTATCTCTCGAGGTTTTATACTCAGAATATCACAGAAGAATGGAGATGTCGAAAATTCGAGGGAGGACTAAGGCATGAACTGAAGAAGGTACTTATGCCATTGGAAATACAAGAGTTTCCAGCATTGGTAGAGAAAGCCAGAATGATAGAATTATTGGAGTTTGATCCAAGTAGAGTTTCCAGACTTGCCAAGGGAGAATCTTCAATGAAATTCAACAAAAAACCTTATGAAAAACCACAATTATCATATCGAGGAACAGTGAAGTGTTTTGAGTGTGGAGGGGCACATTTCAGACGTGACTGCCCTAAACTTATTGGGGAAAAAGTTGAAGGGAAGAGATGTTTCATCTGCAATGATCCGGGACACTTTGCTAATGTTTGTCCAAAGAAAAAGAAGGTGGGAGAACCACAACAACAAGATTCTGCTGAAGTAAAGCCCCGGGCAACAGGAAGAGTATTCGCAATGTCTGCAGAAGAGGCTACTAAGCCAGGTACATTAATTTTACACACCTGTATGTTGTTAGGAGAATGCGTATATGTTTTGTTTGACTCTGGAGCCACACACTCCTTTATATCCCTAGCATGTTTAGAAAGACTCGGATTACCGATGCTTGATCTAGGGTGTGAATTAGTAGTTTCTACACCAGCATCGGGACCAGTTACGACCAGTTCAGTCTGTGTCGGATGCCCGATCCAAATTGCAGGACGCAAGTTCAAAGTGAACTTGATCTGCTTACCCCTTCAAAATCTAGACATTATTTTGGGAATGGATTGGTTGACTGCCAATCACGTTCTTATTGATTGTGGGAAACAAAAGATAGAGTTTCTAAATTTGAACGATTTAGAACTAAGCTCAACTCGAGTAGTTGCGAAGGATATCAAAGATGGAGCTACCTGCTATGTGGTGTTATCTCAGGAGAAAAGAGAGAATACTGAAGAACAAATCATCGGAATACCTGTGGTAGAAGAATATGTTGATGTTTTTCCAGAACAAGTACCAGGTTTACCACCTAGTCGAGAGATCGATTTCACAATAGATCTAATGCCCGGAGCTGGCCCAGTTTCTATGGCTCCATACCGAATGGCTCCTGCCGAACTAGTAGAGTTGAAAAAGCAAATCGAAGATCTGCTGGAGAAGAAGTTTATCCGTCCAAGTGTGTCTCCATGGGGAGCTCCTGTATTGCTGGTGAAGAAGAAGGATGGAAGTTCAAGGTTGTGCGTGGATTATCGACAGCTGAACAAGGTTACAATAAAGAACAAATATCCTTTGCCAAGAATCGATGATCTATTAGATCAGTTGAGAGGAGCAGAGGTGTTTTCAAAAATTGATCTCAGATCTGGGTACCATCAGATTCTGGTCAAGACGGAAGATGTGCAAAAGACGGCTTTCAGATCTCGCTACGGACACTTTGAGTACGTGGTAATGCCGTTTGGCGTGACGAATGCTCCAGCGATTTTTATGGACTACATGAACAGAATATTTCGGTCATGTTTAGATAAGTTCGTGGTAGTATTTATAGACGATATTCTTATCTATTCAGAGAATAAGGAAAAGCATGCAGAACACTTGAGGGTGGCGTTGGAAATTTTAAGAAAACATCAACTGTATGGGAAACTGTCAAAGTGTGAGTTCTGGATAGAGAAAGTACAATTTTTGGGTCATGTGATTTCTGCTCAAGGAATCTCAGTGGATCCAGCAAAGGTGGAAGCTGTGCTAAAGTGGGAGCGGCCAAAAACTGTAACTGAAGTACGAAGTTTTGTAGGATTAGCCGGTTATTACCGACGTTTTGTTGAAGGGTTTTCCAAGATTGTAGGTCCTCTAACTCAGTTAACTCGTAAAGATCAACCATTTCTGTGGACTGACAAGTGCGAAGCCAGTTTTGAGGATATGAAGCAACGACTAACGTCAGCACCAGTATTAATCATTCCAGACTCTAGCAAATCTTTTGAGGTGTACTGCGATGCGTCATATCAAGGATTGGGGTGCGTCCTAATGCAAGGAAGGAGACCTGTAGCTTATGCATCTAGGCAGCTAAAGGCGCATGAGAAGAACTACCCAACGCATGACATAGAACTTGCAGCAGTAGTATTTGCATTAAAGACATGGAGACACTACCTCTATGGGGCAAGTTTCCAAGTTTTTAGTGACCATAAGAGTCTAAAGTATTTGTTCGATCAAAAGGAGCTGAACATGCGACAAAGAAGATGGATGGAATATATGAAGGACTATGATTTCGAGCTTTTATATCACCCAGGAAAAGCCAATGTGGTGGCAGATGCATTGAGTAGGAGACAAGCTCAAATAACGACAATGATGGTGAAGGAGTTAGAACTGTTAGAAAAGTTACGTGATATGAACTTGGGGTTGCAGTTAACCCCATATCATATATGGTGTGGTCATTTAGTAATCACTAGTGACTTCTTAGAACAAGTGAAGGTTGAGCAGTCGATAGATCAAGAGTTGCAGCAAAAGATCAGGTTGTTGGACACCGATCAAGCTAAGGACTTCGTTCTAAGTAAAGATGGCATCCTTCGATTTAAGAACAGAGTGTGTATACCTGCAAAGAGTAAATTAAAACATTTAATTTTAGACGAAGGCCATAAAAGTCGTCTTAGCATACATCCAGGTATGACTAAGATGTATAAGGACCTGAAAGAGTCATTTTGGTGGAATGGAATGAAGAGGGATGTGGCCGAGTTTGTAGCAGCCTGCTTGGTGTGTCAGAAGGCAAAAGTGGAGCATCAAAAACCGGGAGGGATGTTACGACAGTTAGACATTCCTCAATGGAAGTGGGACAGTATCTCGATGGACTTTGTAACACATTTACCAAAATCATCAAAAGGTCACGATTCTATCTGGGTTATCGTTGATAGACTAACCAAGAGCGCTCACTTTTTGCCCATTAATCAACGTATGTCTCTAGAAAAGCTGACGGAGTTATACATCAGGGAAGTAGTGAGGTTGCATGGAATACCTACAAGCATTGTGTCAGACAGAGATCCGAGGTTTACTTCAAGGTTTTGGCAGACGCTACAGAAGGCTCTGGGAACGCAGTTGAGGATGAGTTCGGCTTATCACCCTCAGACTGATGGTCAAACAGAAAGGACTATTCAGTCTTTGGAGGATTTGCTAAGAACTTGTGTATTAGATCATCTTGGAAGTTGGAATGAGATACTACCATTAGTAGAATTTACTTACAACAACAGTTATCATTCCAGTATTGGTATGCCACCATATGAAGCTTTATATGGAAGAAGATGTAGAACCCCGTTGTGTTGGTTTCAAGATGGGGAAGCACTAACAGTGGGACCCGAGCTATTACAGCGAACTACAGAAAAAATAAAATTAATCCAAGATCGGATGAAAGCAACTCAAAGTAGACAAAAGTCATATGCCGACAAAAGAAGAAGACCATTAGAATTTGAAGAAGGAGATCATGTATTCTTACGAGTAACACCAACTACAGGAGTCGGGAGAGCTATCAAGATGAGGAAACTGACACCAAAATTTCTCGGACCGTATCAAATTCTCAAAAAGATTGGGCCAGTGGCTTATGAGGTAGCATTACCACCTGGATTGGCAAATTTGCATAACGTTTTTCATGTATCCCAACTGAGGAAGTATATTCCAGATCCAAAGCATGTGTTAGAAGTTGATGAAATTCAGGTCAAGGAAAATTTAACAATGGAAGTTGGACCAGTGCGTATACTAGATGTTCAAATGAAAAAGCTAAGAGGGAAAGATATTCGCACAGTAAAAGTACTTTGGAATGAAGACACACAGGAAATGACTTGGGAATTGGAAGAATTTATGATAAAGGAATATCCATATCTCTTTTGTAAGTAATCTTTTGTTAGATAGTCTTTATTTAAATAAATAATTTTCGAGGGCGAAAATAATTGTTGTTGGGGAGATTGTAAGATCCTTGAAAATATTTGTAAGTTAAAATACTAGATAAAAAAAAATGAATAGTAAATTGTGAATAGTAAAAAGTGAATAGTAAAACGTGAATAGTAAAAAAAAAAAATAAAATAAAATAAAAATATTTTTGGAAAGGATAAGTGTTCCACGTAGCTTTGAGATAAGAATTTATCAAATTGCAAATAAAAAATTATTTTTGTAATAGTAAAATGAATAAAAAAATGAATAGTTAAAATGAATAGTAAAAATGAATAGTAAATTTTTTTGCTATAAATAGCCAAGGGGGGAGGCTGAAAATTTACACCAAAGAACTTAGAAAATTTTTGAGAGAAGAGAGTTGGAAGAATTTCAAATTTTGCAAAGGGGATATTCTGGAAGTTTTCAGAGGGCGAGGAGATTAAGTCTGTAATAGAGGTAAGGGAAGCTAACCTTGAGTATCTCCTTTTGTATTATCTTAAGCCTTGAATATGCTATATTTTGCTTTTGTCTGATCTTAAATCTTGATTATGGAGTATTTTGTTTCTGTATGATTTTGAATTTAAATGAGAGTATGTTTTTGTGTTAATATCCGAGTGTGATAGTTGTAAAACGTGATATTGATTATGTTATGCCATTTGTATGTTATTAGTTGTTTATTTTTGTATTTTGGAAGGATTAGAAATTGTCTAACCGGCTCTGCCAGATTCAATTTCTTGTTTCCCCAAACATTCTATTGTTTTCCTTATTTATTTTTATTGTATTTTGGAAGGATTAGAAATTGTCTAACCGGCTCTGCCAGATTCAATTTCTTATTTCCCCAAACTTTCTATTGCTTCAGTTATTTATTTTATTGCACTTTTGGAAGGATTAGAAGTTGTCTAACCGGCTCTGCCAGATTCAGCTTCTTGTTTCCCCAAACTATTTATTGCTTTACTTATTTATTTTATTGCATTTTTGGAAGGATTAGAAGTTGTCTAACCGGCTCTGCCAGATTCAACTTCTTATTTCCCCATACATGTTATTGTTCTTGTTATTTAATTATATTGTATTTTTGGATGGATTAAAAGTTGTCTAACCGGCTCTGCCAGATTCAACTTCTTGTTTCCCCATGAATTTTTATATTAAGATTATTTTTATGATTGTCAAATATTGTATTCTTCTATGACCATTTATTGTAATGTTTTATTATTGTTAATTGTTTATAATTATCTTGTATGAATTCTATTATGGATGTTTATTGTGATGAATTTATTGAATGAGTTTGTTGGCTGAAATTGATCTTGTTGGGAGGTTTGGAATAAGGGTTCTGTAATAACTTGTATATGGGTATTAAATAGATATACAGATACTGGTTGAGGTTGTTGTGAGAGGAAGTAAAATTAAGCATTTTAAGATTTAGAGCATAAGAAAATAAGGTAGATAAATTAAATAAATAAATTGTTAATTATTGAGGACCTCCCTTTGTTGGTAGGATAGAGGAACCTTAAAAACCTGAGTTGGCACATCCCTGATCATAGAACAGCCCTGGCCTGGTCCAGTCAGTTGTGACTAGTCATATGTGCTGGCGTCGAAGGTGAGTTTGATGCGTTCAGACATCTGGGTCCTCTCCGGTGACCAATTGGGGTAAAGAAAAATCTATAACAGGATGAAAATAAAATAAAACAAATTGATTGTAGATGCATAATATTATCATGGTAAAAATTTCATATATACTTTATTTATCATTATATTGAGCCCAGACTTTAATATGTAGTTCTTAAGATATGTTGATATATTTTGGTTGATCCATGATCTTTGTTTGGTGAAAATATGTTGAGTTATACTCGTTATGGGCAAAATGAGTTTATAATATGAAGTATGATATCTGGCAATATGTTTGATTTATTGATACCAAAACGGGTGATTATGAATTCATGATTAAAGAATGAACATGATTGAGTTAGGTGGATAAGAGGGTATGAATTGTTGGTTTTATGAAATGTTGGGGTGGATATGAGAAATCATTACTTATGAAATGATGTTTACTACCGGGAGTAGTTTGTTCGAGTTATACCATGAGAGTTTGGTATGAGCAAAGTAACACTTGAGGTTTATGAAAGCAGGCAGAAAGTGGTCTGACCATAAGGCTTTGACATAAACATATGATTCGTAAGTTTTATAGAAGCAGGCAGAGAGGGGTCTGACCATAAGGCTTCAGAAAGTAAGACATAGTATATAAGTGAGGCTTAAGGAAGCAGGCAGAGAGCGGTCTGACCATAAGGCTTCATGAGTAAGCATGGAACACTTGTAAGATTTATGGAAATGAGAAAGATGATTTTGATAATGATGAATTAATGACATCGGAATAATGATATTTTATCAATTGCAGAAATACATGATTATAACATTTTTATTACAAGTTTAATGATTTTATGATATGGTTGGCTTACCCTTATTTGTTTGTGCTATGATCATATAACTCATGTTATATGTGATTAGATAATGTTGCAGATGTGGTTGATAAAGCTTAGAGATGAGAGAGATGCGGGGAAAACCTTTCAGGGATTTTTGTAAAAAGAATAAATTTGTATTGGGAAGATTATGTTGTGTAAAATTTAAAAGTTGAAATGTCAACGGTGAAGACTATATTGTTTAAAGTTTGTAAGTTTGGTATTGTACTTTGGAGTAATTGAAAGAAAGTTTGATTGTTTATATGAGGTATCAAATTAATTTAGTCTCTACTATCAGTAATACCCTTTAAAATGTTTGGGTGTTACACCAAAGGCCCGCGTCTCCTGTCAGCATATGATTTCTGCCTACTCTGTGAGGCTCTCATCCTCTCTTGAATCACTCTCACTTTCTCAGTCGTTTGTTGCACTATTTCTGGCCCAGTCAACATAAACTCCCCATCCTAGAACTAGTGTAATACCCTAATATTTTAAAGAGTATTACTTTTAGTAGAGACTAAATTAACTTATCTTCTATAAACAATCCAACTTTATTTCAATTCTCCCAAAGTACAATACCAAACTTACAAACTTCAAATAATATAGTCTTCATCACTTAACATAAATTCAAATTTCAACTCATAAGTTTTACACAACATAATTTTTCCAATACAAATTTATTCTTTTTACAAAATATCCCTGAAAGTTTTTCCCCGCATCTCTCTCATCTCTAAGCTTTTTCAACCGCATCTGCAACATTATCTATTCACATATAACATGAGTTATATGATCATAGCACAAACAAATAAGGGTAAGCCAACCATATCATATCAATCATTAAACTTGTAATAAAAATATTTCAATCATGTATTTCTACAATTACTAAAATATCATTACCCCTATGTCATTAATTCGTCATTATCAAAATCATCTTCCTCAATTTCATAAACCTTACAATTTTACCATGCTTACTCACGAAGCCTTATGGTCAGACCGCTCTCTGCCTGCTTCCTTAAGCCTCACCTGTATACTATGTCTTACTCTCTGAAGCCTTATGGTCAGACCTCTCTCTGCCTGCTTCTATAAAACTTATGAACCACATATTTATGTCAAAGCCTTATGGTCAGACCACTTGCTGCCTGCTTTCATAAACCTCAGGTGTTACTTTGATCATATCAAGCTCTCATGGTATAAACCGAACATACTACTTCTCGTAGGAAACATCATTTCATAAGCAATGATTTCTTTTATCCACTCCAACATTTCATCCAATCAACATTTCATACCCTCTTATCCACTCCAATATTTCATCAAATCAACAATTCATAACCTCTTCTCCACATAACTCAATCATGTTCATTCTCTAATCATAATTTGACAATAACCTATTTTGGTGTCAATAAATTAAACATATTGCCAGATATCATACTACATATTATAAACTCATTTTGACCATAACGAGTATAACTCAACATATTTTCACCAATCAAAGATTCATAGATCATCCAAAACATTTCAACATATCTTAGCAACTACATAATATAAAATGAGCTCATTGTAACGACAAATAAAATGCATCTACAGTTGACTTATTTTATTTTATTTTCATCCTATTAGAGATCTTTCTTTACCCCAATTGGTCACCGGAGAGGACCCAGATGTCTGAACGCATCAAACTCACCTTCGACGCCAGCACATATGACTAGTCACAACTGACTGGACCAGGCCAGGGCTGCTCTATGATCAGGGATGTGCCAACTCAGGTTTTTAAGGTTCCTCTATCCTACCAACAAAAGGAGGTCCTCAATAATTAACAATTTATTTATTTAATTTATCTACCTTATTTTCTTATGCTCTAAATCTTAAAATGCCTAATTTTACTTTCTCTCACAACAACCTCAAACAGTATCTGTATATCTATTTAATACCCATATACAAATTACTACAAAATCCTTATTCTAAACCTTCTAACAAGATCAATTTCAGCCAACAAACTCATTCAATAAATTCATCACAATAAACATCCATAATAGAATTCATACAAGATAATTATAAACAATTAACAATAATAAAACATTACTATAAATGGTCATAGAAGAATACAATATTTGACAATCATAAAAATAATCTTAATATAAAACTTCATGGGGAAACAAGAAGTGGAATCTGGCAGAGCCGGTTAGACAACTTCTAATCCATCCAACAATACAATATAATTAAATAACAAGAACAATACATGTCTGGGGAAATAAGAAGTTGAATCTGGCAGAGCCGGTTAGACAACTTCTAATCCTTCCAAAAATGCAATAAAATAAATAAGTAAAGCAATAAATAGTTTGGGGAAACAAGAAGTTGAATCTGGCAGAGCCGGTTAGACAACTTCTAATCCTTCCAAAAATGTAATAAAAATAAATAAGGAAGGAAATAAAAGTTTGGGGAATCAAGAAATTGAATCTGGCAGAGCCGGTTAGACAATTTCTAATCCTTCCAAAATACAATAAAATAAATAAGGAAAACAATAAAATGTTTGGGGAAACAAGAAATTGAATCTGGCAGAGCCGGTTAGACAATTTCTAATCCTTCCAAAATACAATAAAATAAATAAGGAAAACAATAAAATGTTTGGGAAAACAAGAAATTGAATCTGGCAGAGCCGGTTAGACAATTTCTAATCCTTCCAAAATACAAAATAAAACCACTAACAACGTACAATTGGCATAACATAATCAACATCACATTTTACAACTATCACACTTGGATATTAACACAAAAGCATACTCTCATTTAAAATTCAAGATCATACAGAAACAAAATACTCCATATTCAAGAATTAAAATCAGACAAAAGAAAAATATAGTATATTCAAGACTCAAGATAATACAAAAAGAAATACTCAAAGTTAGCTTCCCTTACCTATATTACAGACTTAATCTCCTCGCTCTCTGAAAACTTCCAGAATATCCCCTTTAAAATTAGAAATTCTTCCAACTCTCTTCTCTCAAAAATTTTCTAAGTTCTTTGGTGTAAATTTTCAACCTCCCCCCCTTGGCTATTTATAGCAAAAAATTTACTATTCATTTTTTACTATTCATTTTAACTATTCATTTTTTTATTCATTTTACTATTACGAAAATAATTTTTTATTTGCAATTTGATGAATTCTGATCTCAAAGCTACGTGGAACACTTATCCTTTCCAAATATTATTATTTTTTTATTTATTTTTTTTTAACTATTCACTTTTTACTATTCACAATTTACTATTCACAATTTACTATTCATCATTTTCTTTTAGCATTTAACTTACAAATATTTTCAAGGATCTTACAATCTCCCCAACAACAATTATTTTCGCCCTCGAAAATTATTTATTTAAACAAAGACTATTTAACAAAAAAAAATTACTTACAAAAGAGATATGGATATTCCTTTATCATAAATTCTTCCAATTCCCAAGTCATTTCCTGTGTGTCTTCATTCCAAAGTACCTTTACTGTGCGAATATCCTTCCCTCTTAACTTTTTCATTTGAACATCTAGTATACGCACTGGGCCAACTTCCATTGTTAAATTTTCCTTGACCTGAATTTCATCAACTTCTAACACATGCTTTGGATCTGGAATATACTTCCTTAGTTGGGATACGTGAAAAACGTTATGCAAATTTGTCAATCGAGGTGGTAGTGCTATCTCATAAGCCACTGGCCCAATCTTTTTGAGAATTTGATACGGTCCGAGAAATTTTGGTGTCAGTTTCCTCATCTTGATAGCTCTCCCGACTCCTGTAGTTGGCGTTACTCGTAAGAATACATGATCTCCTTCTTCAAATTCTAACGGTCTTCTTCTTTTGTCGGCATATGACTTTTGTCTACTTTGAGTTGCTTTCATCCGATCTTGGACTAATTTTATTTTTTCTGTGGTTTGTTGTAATAGCTCGGGTCCCACTGTCAGTGCTTCCCCATCTTGAAACCAACACAACGGTGTTCTACATCTTCTTCCATATAAAGCTTCATATGGTGGCATACCGATACTGGAATGATAACTGTTGTTGTAAGTAAATTCTACTAATGGTAGTATCTCATTCCAACTTCCAAGATGATCTAATACACAAGTTCTCAGCAAATCCTCCAAAGATTGAATAGTCCTTTCTGTTTGACCATCAGTCTGAGGGTGATAAGCCGAACTCATCTTCAACTGTGTTCCCAGAGCCTTCTGTAGCGTCTGCCAAAATCTTGAAGTAAACCTTGGATCTCTGTCTGACACAATGCTTGTAGGTATGCCATGCAACCTCACTACTTCCCCGATGTATAACTCCGTCAGCTTTTCTAGTGACATACGTTGATTAATAGGCAAAAAGTGAGCGCTCTTGGTTAGTCTATCAACGATAACCCAGATAGAATCGTGACCTTTTGATGATTTTGGTAAATGTGTTACAAAGTCCATCGAGATATTGTCCCACTTCCATTGAGGAATGTCTAACTGTTGTAACATCCCTCCCGGTTTTTGATGCTCCACTTTTGCCTTTTGACACTGTCAGAGCGGCTGCAGCGGAATGGTTAGCGTGGAAACAAACCAAGAGGGGGGGTGAATTGGTTATATTCAAATATTATCCCTTTTTAATATTTTTCTCTTAATTTCTTACTAAGCAGATAATTAAACGTAAATAAAAGAGTAAGGGAAAGAGAAAAATTGCACAGGTATTTTATCCTGGTTCAGATCACTAGGATCCTACGTCCAGTCGCTTATCTCAAATAAGATAAACCTTTTTCACTATCACAAAACTATTACAAATATTAGTCACACAGAAAAACAATTTGTAACAGTTTAGAAATTACCACCTCTCTTGAAACCACAAGAGATGAACTTACACCTCCTTTGAATCTTCACAAAGGATGATCACCTCCTTCGAATGCTTCACGAAGGATGATTCTCTTCCAGACACTTCCTCAGACACACCAAGGATGATCCAGCTATTCCTCTATCACCGTAGCAGTATATAACCAACTCTACAGACAGAGTTTCCTTAGCTGAGCAAGAGCACACAATTCTCAAAGAGTTCAGAGATGTTTTGCACAAGGGAAGAGTTGGATTTGAGAGAAAATGAGAGTCTATTTATAGACTCATCCAAAGGCTCCTCCATTTTCGCTTTTAGACTTTCTGACTGTGTTAATCGATTAGCTACAGTGGTTAATCGATTAACATCCCAACGGATACTTCAACGTCTCTAAAAACGGCTAGTTTTTCAAACGGTCACTGTGTTAATCGATTAACAGTCCTTGTTAATCGATTAACGTTAATCGATTAACACCCTGTGTTAATCGATTAACACCGAAATTCTGTGCTTCGCCATTTGCCTCTGGAACAATCGATTAACACACTGTGTTAATCGATTAACGTTAATCGATTAACACCTCTTGTTAATCGATTAACACTGCACAGATTTTGTTCTTGATTTATTTTTACATCACTTTTGAATACATACATGAAACTACTAATTATCCTATGTTCATACAATTTTTACAAGGTTTTACAAGTCTTCTAAGATCATTCTTCATAAGTCTTGATTGTGCTTGACTTGTATTTGGACATCATCAAAACTTCATCTTCATCATTTTGCTAACAATCTCCCCCTTTTTGATGATGATCAAAACCTTCTTGAATTAAAGCTTTTGTGAACCAGCTGTATAAAAAATAACTTAAGGAAGAAAAAATTGTTAGTGAACTTAGAAAAAATATTTTAAGACTTTAACTATTTCTCCCCCTTTTTGATCATTATTAAAAAGTGATGTATAATTACTCCCCCTTAATATATTAGAATCTATACTCCCCCTTAATAAAAGCATAGATGCATAGAAATATTAAGATAAGAGAACACACATTTTTATTGAATTTTAAAGAGGCATACAAGCATAGAAGCATACATAAAGGGCACACACTAACATAGAATCATAAAGATGCCTAATCATCATCACTATCAGGGACATATAGTTTGGCAAGTTTGTCATCAATCTCCTTAAGATGAGTGTTAATCTCATCATAACGAAGATTGTGATATGCCATCATATCGTCCATTCGTGTTTGTTGCATTGTGGCCATGGCTTCAATTTGTCTAGAAATACTTTCTAGACTATATTCTTGTGGAGGATTTGATGGTCCAGCAACATTGGTTGGTTGAGGCATAGGGATATCTTCCTCCTCTTCAGCTGAGGCATCTTCTTCTTGTGCAATATCTTCATCAGCGCGGACAAACAAATTTCCTTGTCTTATAAATCCCATTTGATGCAAAGCAGATTCTTCAATTTGATGGGTACGTAAGACAGTGAGATGTTTTTCTCCGGTGACATCCACCCCTTTATAGATACATATCAATGAAACAAGGAGAGGATATGGGAGATGACCTCTGTCATACCTCTTGGCACGGACCATAGTATTTGAGATGAGACTTGCCCAATTGATGTTGATATTTTGAGTGATGGCGGACATAATCATCAAATCAGTTTCAAAACATTGAGCAAGGTTTGTACCTCTTGGACAAAGCATCCAAACAATGAGATAATGAAGGACCCTTTCCTCCATTCTTAGATTTCCCACTAGAAGATATCGCCTATTTGGTAGAGGTTGTTGAGGATTCCTCATAAAGGAGCGATATGCCAAAATTTTGTTAAACTCACCAAAATCATTTGGCACATGCATGGCATTTTCTAAAGGTGGAATATGAGCAACATTTAACCAAATATCGTGATCTAGAATAATGTCTACTCCTTTGACGCGAGTGTGAACAATACCGTTTTGGGATTTGAGATTGTAGTAAAATACGCGTACCAAATCGGGGTAATAGCGCCCTTGAAGGTGCAGTAGATATTGGACGCCTTGAGCCATCAATTGCTGAGAGAATTGAAATTGATGTACCGCAAACCAATTAAGATCCACAAATTTTTGGCGAAGAATTTTGCGTTCTTTCCACCATTGCAAGTATTCGTCGTGCCTTCCTTCATCGGAGATCCAACCGTGAATATTTGGACCGCGAGCGGGAGGAGTACTTTCAGAGCCATAGCTTCTTCTTCTTCTTCTTCTGGATGGTTCAGCCATGGAATGAAAATAGTGTGGACAGCAAGAACAAAATGTGATTTGGAGTGAAAGATGAGGTAAATATGAGTTTGAGAAGAATGGGAAAGTGAATGGGTGAAAAGGAGGGATGATATGGGTTAATATTGGCTGGAATTACCTCCCTCAACGTCCAAATTCCATAAAAGAGCCGTTTTTAACCGTTTATAGCCGTTACAACGGCTAGAAAATTTAAAATTTTTCAGGCAGTACGTATGTTAATCGATTAACAGGGTCTGTTAATCGATTAACGTTAATCGATTAACACCCTGTGTTAATCGATTAACTGACGCTGATTTCCGAAAAACGTCAAATTTTTACCTATATCTAATTTTGAGATATGTTCAATATTCCTAAGTCTCTTCTAAGCTCATAGAATCTATCCTTAGGCAATGCTTTGGTGAAAATATCAGCTAATTGATGTTGTGTATCAATATATTCTATCTCACAATCTCCCTTTTGTACATGATCTCTAAGAAAGTGATGCCTAATCTCAATGTGCTTGGTTCTAGAGTGCATTATGGGATTCTTTGTAAGATTTATTGCACTTGTATTATCACACTTAAGTGGAATATGATCTAAATGAATGTCATAATCCTCTAATTGCTGTTTCATCCATAAAATTTGCGCACAACAATTTCCAGCAGCAATATATTCAGCCTCAGTTGTTGATAAGGCTACACAGGCTTGTTTCTTAGAGTGCCAAGAAACTAAGGAACTACCCAGAAGATGACATGTTCCACTAGTGCTTTTTCTATCTATCTTACAACCTCCATAATCTGCATCTGAAAATCCCACAAGACTAGGTTCCGTTCCAGATGGATACCATAAACCAAAGGATGCAGTTCCCTTAAGATATTTCAATATTCTTTTAACTGCTGTAAGGTGAGATTCTTTAGGACTAGATTGATATCTAGCACATACACAAACACTCTGCATAATATCCGGTCTACTAGCAGTGAGATATAACAAAGAACCTATCATACATCTATATTTAGTTTGATTTACCTCTTTACCTGACTCATCTTTGTCAAGATAGCAAGAGGTTCCCATAGGTGTAGATGCTTCCTTTGCTTTGTCCATTTCAAACTTCTTAAGAATTTCTCTACAATACTTGGTTTGAGAAATGAACGTACCTTCTTTCATTTGCTTAATTTGAAGACCAAGGAAGAATGTTAATTCTCCCATCATAGACATTTCAAATTCACCCTGCATAGTCTTAGCAAAATCCTCACAAAGAGATTTATTAGTTGATCCAAAAATAATATCATCAACATATACTTGAATAATCAAAATATGTTTTCCGACTCTTTTAATAAACAAAGTGGAATCAACTTTTCCTCTATTAAAATTATTTTCTAAAAGAAAATTGCTAAGTCTTTCATACCAAGATCTAGGTGCTTGTTTTAAACCATAAAGTGCTTTCTTTAACTTATAGATGTGATTTGGAAATTTAAAATCTTCAAAACCGGGTGGTTGTTCAACATACACATCTTCTTTTATAAAACCATTTAGAAATGCACTTTTCACATCCATTTGAAACAACTTAAATTTCATTATAGATGCATAAGCAAGAAGTAGGCGTATTGCCTCTAACCTGGCAACTGGAGCATATGTCTCATCATAATCTATACCTTCTTCTTGACTATATCCTTGAGCCACAAGCCTAGCTTTATTCTTGGTGATGTTTCCATCTTCATCCAGTTTGTTTCTGAATATCCATTTGGTTCCAATCACTTGATGAGTATCTTTCCTAGGAATCAATTCCCAAACTTGATTTCTTTCAAACTGGTTGAGTTCTTCTTGCATTGCTATACACCATTGTTCATCTTGAAGAGCTTCCTTAATGTTCTTGGGTTCTATCTGCGACATAAAAGCTACATTCATACAAAAATTTACCAAATTTCTTCTAGTGTTTACCCCTTTTGATATGTCGCCAATGATGTTGTCCAGTGATAATCCTCTAGGTTGTTGCCATATTTTGTTTAGATCTTCATCATCTTGAGGATTATGTATTTCTTCTTCATTTGTTGTCTTTTGTAAGTCTTCATTTTCACCTGCATCTGATTCATCTGACTCAAGAGGTTTTGCCTCAAGGTCTACAATTTCATCAAACACAACATGCATAGATTCTTCTATTTGAAATGTTTTCTTATTAAAAACTCTATAAGCTTTGCTAGTTAGAGAATATCCTAGAAAAATAGCTTCATCTGCTTTGGAATCAAATTTTCCTAAATTTTGTTTTCCATTGTTTAGGACAAAACATTTGCATCCAAAAATTCTTAAATGTGAAACATTTGGTTTTCTACCCTTAAAAAGTTCATAAGGAGTACATTTCAAAATTGGTCTAATAAGCATTCTATTTAAAACATAACATGCAGTACTCACAGCATCAGCCCAAAATTGTTTAGGAACACTATATTCATTTAGCATAGTTCTAGCAAGTTCCTCTAAAGATCTATTCTTTCTTTCTACAACTCCATTTTGTTGAGGAGTTCTAGGTGCAGAAAAATTATGAGAAATGCCATATTCTTCACAAAAAGTTTCAAAATATTCATTTTGAAATTCACCTCCATGGTCACTTCTAATAGCTTTTATTTTCAAATCCTTTTCATTTTGAACTAAATTTGCAAACTTTTTAAATTCTTTGAAAGCTTCATTTTTAAGAGTAAGAAAGAAAGTCCAAGTATATCTTGAATAATCATCTACAATAACTAAAGCATAATAATTTCCTCCAAAACTTTTTATCCTAGAGGGACCAAATAAATCCATGTGCAAAAGTTCTAAGGGTTTTAAACTAGAAACAACATTTTTCGAATGAAAAGATGATTTCACTTGTTTTCCCTTTTGACATGCATCACACAATTTATCCTTCACATATTTTAGTTTTGGTAGACCAATTACTAAGTCTTTAGAAATGAGTTTATTCAATTGTTGCATATGAATATGTGCAGCTCTTTTATGCCATAACCATGGATTTTCTTCTTTTACTACTAAACATGAAATATTCCTACTTGATGCATTTTCTAAATCTATCAAATAAATATTGTTATGCCTAATTCCTTTCAAAGCAATTTCAGAAGAATCATTTTTATAAATAGTGCAGGAATTTTGTTCAAAGGTTACCTTGAATCCTTTATCGCATAATTGACTAATGCTGATTAAGTTGTGCTTTAATCCTTCCACATATAGCACGTCTTTGATCATCAAAGTATCTTCACTTCCAATATCTCCTATTCCAAGGATTTTTCCTTTATTGTTATCACCATAGGTGACAAATCCGCGTTCTCTTTTCCGGAAGCTTGTAAATTTCTTCTTATCTCCGGTCATGTGTTTTGAACATCCACTATCAAGACACCACATATGCTTCCTTGGTTTTAGTAATTCCTACAACATAAAAAGAACAAGCTATTTAGGTACCCAACTACTTTGTATGGGTCCTTTGGGTTAGATTGAAGAGATTGAAATTATTTTGCAACCCAAGCATATCTACCACTTGGAACACCATAATGCTTAATTTTACACTTATTAGATGTATGACCCTTTTTCATACAATAAAAGCATGATGCAGTATATGTGTTCCTATAAGTTGTTCCCTTTTCAACCCAAGTTCTACGGGTTCTATAATTATGCTTATTTTTAATTCTAGGAACATACTTATTATTACCAACCTTATGTTCATTTATTTTACTACATTCTCCTAAGGTTGTTTCATCTAGTAGTTTCTTATAATTAATACAGGATGCACATTCATTACTACTAGAAAATTTGCCTTTTTCATAATATAAAACTTTACCTTTTAAATTTCTAATTTCTTCTGCTTGATATAAAAATTTATTTTTCAAACTTCTGTTTTCTTCAGATAAATTTGTAAATTCAGTTTTCAAATTATCATTTAATTTAGAAGAATTTTCAGAAGTAAGCTTCAAATCTTCATTTTCTTTAAGAAGGCTATTAAGTTCAGATTTCAAATTTTTAAAGTCCTTTTTCAGCTTTTTATGAGCAACATCTAATTTTTCAGATTCAATTAATAATGCAGCATACATTTCATTTTCATCAATATGACTATCATTATCAGAATAGTTTGAACTACTTACTTGGCTGTCATTATCGTCATCTGCCATCAAACAGATGTTTGCTTCTTCATCTGAGTCGCTTGAATCTGTAATTGTTTCATTGTCGTCTTCCCAAGCAATGTATGCCTTCTTTTTCTTGAAAAATTTCTTTTCTTTCTTTTCTTCACCCTTCTTTTGATTTGGGCAGTCTACTTTTAAGTGTCCCTTTTCTCCGCAACCATAGCATCTGTAGTTTGAGGAAGATCCTTGATTTTCTCTCTTTTCATTTTTGAATCTCCCTTTGCCTTTTGATTTCATGAACCTATTGAATCTCTTGATAAGTAGACTCAAATTTTCATCTTCTTCGGAGTCTTCATCTTCTGATCTTCCTTTGCTTCTGTGAATCTCCGACTTTAATGCCAAACTCTTCTTGTTGGTTTTGGCTTTTGCTTCTTCTTCATCAAGTCTTCCGAGATCTAGTTCATGTTCTCTCAATTTTCCAAAGAGTGCCGCCATGGTCATGGTGTTGAGATTTTGTGACTCCGAGATTGCAGTCACCTTTGGTTGCCATGATCTGTCTAAGGATTTCAAGATTTTAATGTTAAGTTCATCTACATCGAATGACTTACCTAGTCCAATGAGATGATTGACAATGTTGGTGAAGCGTTTTTGAACGTCTGAAATAGTTTCTCCTTGCTTCATTCTAAACATCTCATATTCTTGGATTAGGGAGTTCTTCCTTGCCCTCTTTACATCATCTGTTCCTTCATGTGTTACTCTGAGTACATCCCACATTTCCTGAGCGGTTTTGCAGATAGAGACTCTGTAGAACTCATCAACAGTCAATGCTGATGCAATGATGTTCCGGGCTTTTACGTCATTTTGAGATCTTTTCTTTTCTTCAATGGTCCATTGATCACGGGGCTTAGGTTCCTGTAAATTGTTAGTGGGAACAGAAAAGCCAGACGCAATAACATCCCAAATATCACAATCAATAGATTCAATAAATATTTGCATTCTTACCTTCCAGAATGCATAGTTCTCACCAGTGAATAGTGGGGGTCTATTGATTGAAGCACCCTCTGCAAAGGTTTGATGTGATCCTGCCATTTGAATTACTATCAAAGCAAGCTCTGATACCAATTGTCAGAGCGGCTGCAGCGGAATGGTTAGCGTGGAAACAAACCAAGAGGGGGGGTGAATTGGTTATATTCAAATATTATCCCTTTTTAATATTTTTCTCTTAATTTCTTACTAAGCAGATAATTAAACGTAAATAAAAGAGTAAGGGAAAGAGAAAAATTGCACAGGTATTTTATCCTGGTTCAGATCACTAGGATCCTACGTCCAGTCGCTTATCTCAAATAAGATAAACCTTTTTCACTATCACAAAACTATTACAAATATTAGTCACACAGAAAAACAATTTGTAACAGTTTAGAAATTACCACCTCTCTTGAAACCACAAGAGATGAACTTACACCTCCTTTGAATCTTCACAAAGGATGATCACCTCCTTCGAATGCTTCACGAAGGATGATTCTCTTCCAGACACTTCCTCAGACACACCAAGGATGATCCAGCTATTCCTCTATCACCGTAGCAGTATATAACCAACTCTACAGACAGAGTTTCCTTAGCTGAGCAAGAGCACACAATTCTCAAAGAGTTCAGAGATGTTTTGCACAAGGGAAGAGTTGGATTTGAGAGAAAATGAGAGTCTATTTATAGACTCATCCAAAGGCTCCTCCATTTTCGCTTTTAGACTTTCTGACTGTGTTAATCGATTAGCTACAGTGGTTAATCGATTAACATCCCAACGGATACTTCAACGTCTCTAAAAACGGCTAGTTTTTCAAACGGTCACTGTGTTAATCGATTAACAGTCCTTGTTAATCGATTAACGTTAATCGATTAACACCCTGTGTTAATCGATTAACACCGAAATTCTGTGCTTCGCCATTTGCCTCTGGAACAATCGATTAACACACTGTGTTAATCGATTAACGTTAATCGATTAACACCTCTTGTTAATCGATTAACACTGCACAGATTTTGTTCTTGATTTATTTTTACATCACTTTTGAATACATACATGAAACTACTAATTATCCTATGTTCATACAATTTTTACAAGGTTTTACAAGTCTTCTAAGATCATTCTTCATAAGTCTTGATTGTGCTTGACTTGTATTTGGACATCATCAAAACTTCATCTTCATCATTTTGCTAACAGACACACCAAGCAGGCTGCTACAAACTCGGCCACATCCCTCTTCATTCCATTCCACCAAAATGACTCTTTCAGGTCCTTATACATCTTAGTCATACCTGGATGTATGCTAAGACGACTTTTATGGCTTTCGTCTAAAATTAAATGTTTTAATTCACTCTTTGCAGGGATACACACTCTGTTTTTAAATCGAAGTATGCCATCTTTACTTAGAACGAACTCCTTAGCTTGATCGGTGTCCAACAACCTGATCTTTTGCTGCAACTCTTGATCCATCGACTGCTCAACCTTCACTTGTTCTAAGAAGTCACTAGTGATTACTAAATGACTACACCATATGTGATCTGGGTTTAACTGCAACCCCAAGTTCATATCACGTAACTTTTCTAACAGTTCTAATTCCTTCACCATCATTGTTGTTATCTGAGCTTGTCTCCTACTCAATGCATCTGCCACCACATTGGCTTTTCCTGGGTGATATAAAAGCTCGAAGTCATAGTCCTTCATATATTCCATCCATCTTCTTTGTCGCATGTTCAACTCCTTTTGATCGAACAAATACTTTAGACTCTTATGGTCACTAAAAACTTGGAAACTTGCCCCATAGAGGTAGTGTCTCCATGTCTTTAATGCAAATACTACTGCTGCAAGTTCGATGTCATGCGTTGGGTAGTTCTTCTCATGCGCCTTTAGCTGCCTAGATGCATAAGCTACAGGTCTCCTTCCTTGCATTAGAACGCACCCTAATCCTTGATATGACGCATCGCAGTACACCTCAAAAGATTTGCTAGAGTCTGGAATGATTAATACTGGTGCTGACGTTAGTCGTTGCTTCATATTTTCAAAACTGGCTTCGCACTTGTCAGTCCACAGAAATGGTTGATCTTTACGAGTTAACTGAGTTAGAGGACCTACAATCTTGGAAAACCCTTCGACAAAACGTCGGTAATAACCGGCTAATCCTATAAAACTTCGTACTTCAGTTACAGTTTTCGGCCGCTCCCACTTTAGCATAGCTTCCACTTTTGCTGGATCCACTGAGATTCCTTGAGCAGAAATCACATGACCCAAAAATTGTACTTTCTCTATCCAGAACTCACACTTTGACAGTTTCCCATACAGTTGATGTTTTCTTAAAATTTCCAACGCCACCCTCAAGTGTTCTGCATGCTTTTCCTTATTCTCTGAATAGATAAGAATATCGTCTATAAATACTACCACGAACTTATCTAAACATGACCGAAATATTCTGTTCATGTAGTCCATAAAAATCGCTGGGGCATTCGTCACACCAAACGGCATTACCACGTACTCAAAGTGTCCATAGCGAGATCTGAAAGCCGTCTTTTGTACATCTTCCGTCTTGACAAGAATCTGATGGTACCCAGATCTGAGATCAATTTTTGAAAACACCTCTGCTCCTCTCAACTGATCTAATAGATCATCGATTCTTGGCAAAGGATATTTGTTCTTTATTGTAACCTTGTTCAACTGTCGATAATCCACGCACAACCTTGAACTTCCATCCTTCTTCTTCACCAGCAATACAGGAGCTCCCCATGGATACACACTTGGACGGATAAACTTATTCTCCAACAGATCTTCGATTTGCTTTTTCAACTCTGCTAGTTCGGCAGGAGCCATTCTGTATGGAGCCATAGAAACCGGGCCAGCTCTGGGCACTAGATCTATTGTGAAATCGATCTCTCGACTAGGTGGTAAACCTGGCACTTCTTCTGGAAAAACATCAACATATTCTTCTACCACAGGTATTCCGATGATTTGTTCTTCAGTATTCTCTCTTTTCTCCTGAGCTAACACCACATAGCAGGTAGCTCCATCTTTGATATCCTTCGCAGCGACTCGAGTTGAGCTTAGTTCTAAATTGTTCAAATTTAGAAACTCTATCTTTTGTTTCCCACAATCAATAAGAACGTGATTGGCAGTCAACCAATCCATTCCTAAAATAATGTCTAGATTTTGAAGGGGTAAGCAGATCAAGTTCACTTTGAACTTGCGTCCTGCAATTTGGATCGGGCATCCGACACAGACTGAACTGGTCGTAACTGGTCCCGATGCTGGTGTAGAAACTACTAATTCACACCCTAGATCAAGCATCGGTAATCCGAGTCTTTCTAAACATGCTAGGGATATAAAGGAGTGTGTGGCTCCAGAGTCAAACAAAACATATACGCATTCTCCTAACAGCATACAGGTGTGTAAGATTAATGTACCTGGCTTAGTAGCCTCTTCTGCAGTCATTGCGAATACTCTTCCTGTTGCCCGGGGCTTTACTTCAGCAGAATCTTGTTGTTGTGGTTCTCCCACCTTCTTTTTCTTTGGACAAACATTAGCAAAGTGTCCCGGATCATTGCAGATGAAACATCTCTTCCCTTCAACTTTTTCTCCAATAAGTTTAGGGCAGTCACGTCTGAAATGTGCTCCTCCACACTCAAAACACTTCACTGTTCCTCGATACGATAATTGTGGTTTTTCATAAGGCTTTTTGTTGAATTTTATTGAAGATTCTCCCTTTGCAAGTATGGAAACTCTACTTGGATCAAACTCTAACAATTCTATCATTCTGGCTTTCTCTACCAATGCTGGAAACTCTTGTATTTCCAATGGCATAAGTACCTTCTTCAGTTCATGCCTTAGTCCTCCCTCGAATTTTCGACATCTCCATTCTTCTGTGATATTCTGAGTATAAAATCTTGAGAGATAATTAAATTTTACTACGTACTCTTGTACTGATAGCCTTCTTTGTTGTAAGGTCAGAAACTCTGCCTCCCTTGCAAATTTTGCACTGTTTGGAAAATATTTTTCCAGAAACCTTATCTTAAAGTTCTCCCAATTCACAACCTCACCACGAATCGTCATCAACTGTTGCATACTTTCCCACCAATATTCAGCCTCACCCACCAAAAGAAATGATGCATAAGTTAATTTTTGTTCTTCTGAGCAAGTTATTACCCGGAAAATCTTCTCATTCTGCCTTAGCCAAGAGTCAGCCTCATCAGGAGTAGCATCCCCATTAAATTTAGTTGGATCATGCCTTAAAAAGTCATTCAAGCTAGAATGATTTTGAGGTGCTTGATCAACTTGTTGTTGTTGCATGTTTGTCGAGTTTTAAATGATTTCTTCAAAAAGATAACAATACAATTTATCATATGATATCAATTTCCTCAAATAGTCATTTTCATCATAAACCATTAATAATTTTACTAAGAATAATAATTTCACTCCCCAGAGTCCCAAAATATTTTCGAAAACCATTGCTCTGATACCAAATTGTAATACCCTAATATTTTAAAGAGTATTACTTTTAGTAGAGACTAAATTAACTTATCTTCTATAAACAATCCAACTTTATTTCAATTCTCCCAAAGTACAATACCAAACTTACAAACTTCAAACAATATAGTCTTCATCACTTAACATAAATTCAAATTTCAACTCATAAGTTTTACACAACATAATTTTTCCAATACAAATTTATTCTTTTTACAAAATATCCCTGAAAGTTTTTCCCCGCATCTCTCTCATCTCTAAGCTTTTTCAACCGCATCTGCAACATTATCTATTCACATATAACATGAGTTATATGATCATAGTACAAACAAATAAGGGTAAGCCAACCATATCATATCAATCATTAAACTTGTAATAAAAATATTTCAATCATGTATTTCTACAATTACTAAAATATCATTACCCCTATGTCATTAATTCGTCATTATCAAAATCATCTTCCTCAATTTCATAAACCTTACAATTTTACCATGCTTACTCACGAAGCCTTATGGTCAGACCGCTCTCTGCCTGCTTCCTTAAGCCTCACCTGTATACTATGTCTTACTCTCTGAAGCCTTATGGTCAGACCTCTCTCTGCCTGCTTCTATAAAACTTATGAACCACATATTTATGTCAAAGCCTTATGGTCAGACCACTTGCTGCCTGCTTTCATAAACCTCAGGTGTTACTTTGATCATATCAAGCTCTCATGGTATAAACCGAACATACTACTTCTCGTAGGAAACATCATTTCATAAGCAATGATTTCTTTTATCCACTCCAACATTTCATCCAATCAACATTTCATATCCTCTTATCCACTCCAATATTTCATCAAATCAACAATTCATAACCTCTTCTCCACATAACTCAATCATGTTCATTCTCTAATCATAATTTGACAATAACCTATTTTGGTGTCAATAAATTAAACATATTGCCAGATATCATACTACATATTATAAACTCATTTTGACCATAACGAGTATAACTCAACATATTTTCACCAATCAAAGATTCATAGATCATCCAAAACATTTCAACATATCTTAGCAACTACATAATATAAAATGAGCTCATTGTAACGACAAATAAAATGCATCTACAGTTGACTTATTTTATTTTATTTTCATCCTATTAGAGATCTTTCTTTACCCCAATTGGTCACCGGAGAGGACCCAGATGTCTGAACGCATCAAACTCACCTTCGACGCCAGCACATATGACTAGTCACAACTGACTGGACCAGGCCAGGGCTGCTCTATGATCAGGGATGTGCCAACTCAGGTTTTTAAGGTTCCTCTATCCTACCAACAAAAGGAGGTCCTCAATAATTAACAATTTATTTATTTAATTTATCTACCTTATTTTCTTATGCTCTAAATCTTAAAATGCCTAATTTTACTTTCTCTCACAACAACCTCAAACAGTATCTGTATATCTATTTAATACCCATATACAAATTACTACAAAATCCTTATTCTAAACCTTCTAACAAGATCAATTTCAGCCAACAAACTCATTCAATAAATTCATCACAATAAACATCCATAATAGAATTCATACAAGATAATTATAAACAATTAACAATAATAAAACATTACTATAAATGGTCATAGAAGAATACAATATTTGCCAATCATAAAAATAATCTTAATATAAAAATTCATGGGGAAACAAGAAGTGGAATCTGGCAGAGCCGGTTAGACAACTTCTAATCCATCCAACAATACAATATAATTAAATAACAAGAACAATACATGTCTGGGGAAATAAGAAGTTGAATCTGGCAGAGCCGGTTAGACAACTTCTAATCCTTCCAAAAATGCAATAAAATAAATAAGTAAAGCAATAAATAGTTTGGGGAAACAAGAAGTTGAATCTGGCAGAGCCGGTTAGACAACTTCTAATCCTTCCAAAAATGTAATAAAAATAAATAAGGAAGGAAATAAAAGTTTGGGGAATCAAGAAATTGAATCTGGCAGAGCCGGTTAGACAATTTCTAATCCTTCCAAAATACAATAAAATAAATAAGGAAAACAATAAAATGTTTGGGGAAACAAGAAATTGAATCTGGCAGAGCCGGTTAGACAATTTCTAATCCTTCCAAAATACAATAAAATAAATAAGGAAAACAATAAAATGTTTGGGAAAACAAGAAATTGAATCTGGCAGAGCCGGTTAGACAATTTCTAATCCTTCCAAAATACAAAATAAAACCACTAACAACGTACAATTGGCATAACATAATCAACATCACATTTTACAACTATCACACTTGGATATTAACACAAAAGCATACTCTCATTTAAAATTCAAGATCATACAGAAACAAAATACTCCATATTCAAGAATTAAAATCAGACAAAAGAAAAATATAGTATATTCAAGACTCAAGATAATACAAAAAGAAATACTCAAAGTTAGCTTCCCTTACCTATATTACAGACTTAATCTCCTCGCTCTCTGAAAACTTCCAGAATATCCCCTTTGAAATTAGAAATTCTTCCAACTCTCTTCTCTCAAAAATTTTCTAAGTTCTTTGGTGTAAATTTTCAACCTCCCCCCCTTGGCTATTTATAGCAAAAAATTTAGGTTTAAACCCTCCCTTGGTCCTCAAGTTTATATGAAAATCTCAGTTGGGTCCTCAAGTTTTTTTCTGTCTCAATTGGGTCATATTTTTTGTAAAAATGAGCACATTTTGCCATAACCGTTAAGTGTTGTGAGACGGCGTGAAAATGGTGTGAGCTGGATTTTTTCATTTAGTGACGTGGCATTGTGCATTAAAATTGAAAGGCCACGTGGTGCCAGATCTTCTCCTCACTCCCCCTCTCCCTCTGCGCATCTACTCGGCGCAATTTTCCAACCCTAATCGCGTATTGGAAAACCTTGAAAAAAGGTTTTGTAAGAAAGAAACAAAAAAATTCACTGAATTCCAAAAGCTGGAACCCTGATTCACGTAGTACATGTTTTGAACAGAATGGGTGCAATTACAAACAAACAGAGATGGAGAATTGTGAGAAAGGCAGGGAATTGTTCAGATGCTGCATTTCATCATTCCTGTGGGGGCAACCATACCAATTCACAATCTCTTCTTTCACAACCAATCACTCTCATTTGGGCCCTTACCAGTACAAATTTAATCACCAATCTCTTCTTATTCTCTTACAAGGTCCCACTCAAGCAAATCGATTGAATCACAAATCAAACCCAACAAACCAAAACAGTTTTAACAAAACTAACTTACATCGAGTCTAAAGGCGCCGCTTAACGGAAGCTCTGTTTGTGCCGGTGTGGTTATTTTTGGGGTTGGACAGTGCGGAACCGGCTTTAACGGCAAGATCGCAGAGGAGAGTGAGGGACAAGGGGGAATGAGAATGCGAGAGAGGGACGAGGAAGTAGATTCGGCCAGGAAGAAGATTCGACCCGCCAGGTTCATCACCATGATTGACGAAGGTCTTCGGAACGATTCCGATGCATGTGCACCGCCACTGCCATTATTCATCCATGCGACGGCTGTGTTGGTGGTTTTGGCGGAGGGAGAAGATGCGCACGCGCCCATTGCGTCGAGTAGATGCTGCTGTTTCGAGAAGATCTGGCACCACGTGGCCTTTCAATTTTATTGCACAATGCCACGTCAGTAAATGAAAAAATCCAGCTCACACCATTTTAACGCCGTCCCACAACACTTAACGGTTATGGCAAAATGTGCTCACTTTTACAAAAAATATGACCCAATTGAGACAGAAAAAAACTTGAGGACCCAACTGAGATTTTCATATAAACTTGAGGACCAAGGGAGGGTTTAAACCAAAAATTTACTATTCATTTTTTACTATTCATTTTAACTATTCATTTTTTTATTCATTTTACTATTACAAAAATAATTTTTTATTTGCAATTTGATGAATTCTGATCTCAAAGCTACGTGGAACACTTATCCTTTCCAAATATTATTATTTTTTATTTATTTTTTTTTAACTATTCACTTTTTACTATTCACAATTTACTATTCACAATTTACTATTCACAATTTACTATTCACAATTTACTATTCATCATTTTTTTTTTAGCATTTAACTTACAAATATTTTCAAGGATCTTACAACTAGCATAAAGGTGTCTTGCAGCGCCTCCCATAAAGAGCTTCGAACGGTGTCATTCCAATACTGGTCTGGAAGCTGTTATTATATGTGAACTCCACCAATGGCAGCACTTCATCCCAAACTCCCAGATGATCAAGTACACACGTCCTAAGCAGATCCTCCAATGACTGTATAGTCCGTTCGGACTGACCATCAGTCTGAGGATGGTATGCAGAACTCATCTGGAGTCTACTACCCATCTCATTCTGTAAAGTCTGCCAGAAGCGAGAAGTGAAGCGGGGGTCTCTGTCTGATATGATGCTGGAAGGCACACATGCAATCTAACTATTTCCTTGATGTACAATTGAGCTAACTTCTGCATAGGCATCTTCAAATTAATTGTCAAGAAGTGGGCACTCTTGGTCAATCTATCAACTATTATCCATATGGCATCATGCTTTCTGACAGTGTGTAGAAAATGGGTTACGAAATCCATTGCAATGTTGTCTCATTTCCACTCAGGAACATCAGGTTGTTGTAACATACCACCTGGCCTCTAGTGTTCTATATTAGCCTTCTGACAAGTAAGGCAAGAGGAAACAAATCGAGCTACATCACCTTTCATACCCGACCACCAAAATGACTTCTTAAGATCTTGGTACATTTTAGTCATGCCTGGATGCATACTAAAGCAACTCCAGTGACCTTCTTCCAATATCAATCTCTTCAGCTCTCCATCATTTGGTACACATGTTCTTCCTCTGAATCGTAGAAGACCGTCTGTCCCAGTGTTAAAATCTCTTCCTTGTTCTCTACCAATTAAAGCCCTTGACTTCTGAAGCTCGGGGTCTACTAGTTGTCCCTCTTTAATTCTTTCAAAGATACCACTTGATATAACCAATTTGCAACATTTAATGCCATCAGGTTCAAATTCTACATCTAGCTTTAAATCACTGAAGCTCTCAACTAGCTCCAACTCTTTAACCATCAATGCAGAAATATGTACTGACTTTTTGTTTAAGGCATCAGCAACTACATTTGCCTTCCCTGGATGATAAAGAAGGTCAAAATCATAATCCTTCAAGAATTCCATCCACCTTCTCTGTCTCATATTAAGTTCCTTCTGATCAAAGAGATACTTCAGGCTCTTGTGATCACTGAACACCTGAAATTGAGCTCCATACAAATAATGTCTCCAAATCTTGAGAGCAAACACAACTGCAGCTAACTCCAGATCGTGAGTAGGATAGTTCCTCTCATGAATCTTGAGTTGTCTCGAGGCATATGCAACAACTCTTCGCTCTTGTATCAAGACGCATCCTAGTCCTTGATAGGAAGCATCACAGAAAATCTCAAAAGGTTTACCTGTGTCAGGAATGGCCAATACTGGAGCGCTAGTCAATCTCTGCTTCAACTCCTGAAAGCTAGCCTCACAACGGTCTGTCCATGCAAATGGAGTGTCTTTTCTAGTCAGCTGTGTCAAAGGGGCTACAATCTTAGAGAAATCTTCAATGAAGTGGCGATAGTAGCCTGCTAACCCAACAAAGCTTCTGACCTCAGTGACTGACTTTGGTCTTTCCCATTGCAACATGGCTTGAACCTTGGCCGGAACTACAGAAATTCCATCAGCCGATATAATATGACCAAGGAACTGCACTTCTCTCATCCAGAACTCACATTTTGAGAGTTTGGCATACAACTTTCTTTCTCTCAATATCCTCAACATCGTTCTAAGATGATCGGCGTGTTCTTCTTCACTCTTAGAATAAATTAGAATGTCATCTATGAAGACGACAACGAATTTATCTAAGAAAGGTCCGAAAATCCTATTCATGTAATCCATGAATATGGCAGGGGCGTTAGTCACACCAAAGGGCATGACCACATACTCGTAATGGCCATATCTGGATCGAAAGGCTGTCTTCTGAACATCATCAGCCTTAACTAATATTTGGTGATAGCCGGACCGTAGATCAATCTTGGAAAACACAACTGCCCCATGTAGCTGGTCCATCAAATCATCAATTCTAGGCAAAGGGTACTTATTCTTGATTGTTAATTTGTTAAGTTGCCTGTAATCCACACACAATCTTGAACTGCCATCCTTCTTCTTTACAAGTAATACAGGCGCACCCCAAGGAGAAACACTAGGCCGGATGAACTGCTTCTCTAACAACTCTTCAATCTGCTTTTTCAATTCGACTAATTCAGCTGACGCCATGCGATATGGGGCTATAGAGATAGGCCCTGCTCCAGATACAAGGTCTATGGAAAGCTCTACCTCTCTTGGAGGAGGTAAGCTAGGAATCTCCTCAGGAAACACATCTAGAAATTCACTGACTATCGAGAGGTCTATGTCAGAATTTCCTTGCTTTACTTCCATGTGTGATAGTATTAGGAAACAACATGCACCTTCTATTAGGTCTTGTCTCAACACACCAAGAGTCAGAGGTGTGTAATCCTCCTCATTGGGAAATACTAGCTTCTTCTCTCCACAATCAATGAGAATACGATTGGCAGACAACCAATCCATCCCTAGGATGACATCTAAACCCTGCAAAGGTAAACATATCAAGTTTACCTTGTACTGACGTCCCTCAACCACTACTGAACATCTAACACAAACTATAGATGTCTTCACTATCCCAGTAGTAGGAGTAGATACAGTCAAGTCATATTGTAGCTCTCTCACTGTTAACCCTAACTCTCTAGTACAAGTATCTGACACAAATGAGTGTGTCGCTCCCGAGTCAAACAAGACCATGCAAGATCTACCACCCAATAAACATGTACCAAACATCAAATCACCTGAGCTAGCTGCTTCTGCCCCCGTCAATGCATAAACACGTCCGGTGGCCTAAGGTATGATGCCACCTATGTGCTGAGATCTCCCTGCATGCTGCGACTGGGAAGTAGCTCTCCTACCCATAGGGCAATCACGCTCATAGTGGCCCTCCCTGTGGCATCGGTTGCACCTCCACAAATTAGTCCTCTGGGGACATGAAGATAGGTAGTGAGGACCTCCACATCCATAGCATCTCACGCCACTCATAGAGGAGGATTGGCTCGGCTAAACAGAAGGCTGAGAAGATCCTCCAGAACTACGAGAAGAAAAAGATCTGGAGTATGGTGCCTTCCTGGAACTGGACCCGCTTCTATACATGGCTGGTCCCCCAACCCTCAGTGGCTGGGCCTGATGACTAGGGTATCCCTTGGCTTCTCTCTTGGTTTTCTCCATATCTCTAGCCATCTCTACTAAAGTCGGAAACTCCCTCAAACGGTGTCCCTTCACCAAGAGCTTGATGTCACCACGCAACCCGTTTTCAAACTTTCGACACTGCCATTCTTCATCCACCATCATGGTATTAAATTGGAGGAGATGTTTGAAACAGTCAGTATACTCAGATACTGACATGTTTCCTTGTACTAGCTCCAAGAACTCCACTTCTTTCGCATACCTAAGAGTGTCAGGGAAGTATTCCCTATAGAACTTCCTCTTAAATAGGTCCCATGTGATAGGGGTTCTAGTTCCCTCTAAGATTGTACGTGCACTGCTCCACCAATGGCTTGCCTCTCCAGTCAACAGGTACTCAGTATAAGACAACCTGTTCTCATTAGGGCACCTCTTGGCATTATAGACTCTCTCCATATCACGAAGCCACTGATTGGCTTCATCTTACATCCATTGCCTTAGTGAATGTAAGGTAGGAAAATGGTGATTCTCTCCGAGCGTTCATGAAGAGATTTGAAAGGTGATAAGACAAATCCAAAATCTTAGCCATGAAGTGGCTATGCATCACATGATGACGACCTTATGACCAAGATTGTTCATAAATAGTCTGTGTATGAAGCTTGTAGACAACATGGATGAGTTTAGAAAAAGAGCTACCCAATTCATGCAAGTGAAAGAAATGTGCGATTTCAGTAAGCAAATGTGAGCAGAAGCCTAGTCAAGTGACAAGAAAGCTGATAAAAAAATTGCACAATAAAAGGAATGATACCCAATTCAAGGAGTTGGTCAAAGGGTTATCGTTTCACCGGTATACTTCTCCTCAACGCACCCTAAATGAAGATCCTCAAAGAAGATCTTAACACTAAGTTGATACCTACTCCCAAGAGGAAGCCCATTCCTCCGAATGTTGATATTAATAAGTATTGCCTATATAATAAGAACCTTGGGCATACAAAAGAAGAATATGTTGCCCTACGTGACAAGATTGAAGAGTTGATCTGGGCAGGGCATTTGAAGAAGTTTGTTAAACCCGAACGGGTAGAGATCAGTCTTCCTCAGATATGAATATTGTGTACTATTGATAGACCTTTTAGTTAATTCATACATGCATACATACATATGCACATGCATGCACACATGCATACATGAATACACATGCATGCACACATGCATATATGCATACATGGTCACATTCATCCATAGATACATACACATGCACAGATGCATACATGCACACATGTATACATTAATATATGCACACAAGCACACATGCATACGTGTACACATGCATACATCCACTCATTTTGAAATCGGAGTGTTAATTATTTTGCATTTCTTGCTCCAAAATGTACAATTGTTATCAAGTATACAACTTAATGACAAACTATACACAAATTGAGAACATATTTTTCTTTAAAACTCGTTAATTATCTTTTAGATGTTGATGAATGCACTAAGGAATTCCACGACTGTTTAAAGGGGAAATAAAAAATGCATCAACAATCCAGCAAGGAGTTACAATTGTTCTTGTCTAAAGGGATGCAGAGATGGAAAGATCAATGGAAGAGGATGTGAAGAAGCATGCATTCTGTCTCTGATATTTTAAACCGAATTTCCTTCCCCTTAGCTAGTGGAAGATGATTAGCTGATATTATTATAATAATTCACAAGAGCCTCGTTATTCAAGACTAGATTTAGAGTAATGGATTTCATGTTTGTATGTTGTATTCTTTTTTGTTTTCATTGCACAATGTGTCATTATTTTTATGATTAAATGTTGTGTACTATTGATAGACCTTTTAGTTAATTCATACATGCATACACATATATGTACATGAATGCATACATGCACACATGGTTACATGCACACATGCTTGCATACATGCATACATGTATACATGCAAAGATGAACACATGCATATGTTGATACACACATGAACACATGCATACATGCTTACGTGCACACATGCATACATGCACTCATTTTAAAATCGGAGTGTTAATATTTCGTATTTCTTGTTCCAATGTACAATTGTTATCAAGTGTTAAACTTAATGACAAACTATACACAAATTGTGAAAATATATTTCTTTAAAACTCGTTAATTATCTTTTAGATATTGATGAATGCACTAATTAAGGAATCCCATGATTGTTTAAAGGGGAAATCAAAATGCATCAACAGTCCAACAGGGAGCTACAATTATTCTTTTCGAAAGGGATACGAAGATCGAAAGATCAATGGAAGCAAATGTGTTAGCATGAGTAACCGTAAAATAATAATTGCTTTCAGCATGTATACTTTTGTCTGTCAAAACATTTTAGTCTCTGTTATAGAACAACATTATCAGGGTTTACTATTACATTATAATATTCCTAAAAGAAATTTCATTGGTATAGAAAACGAAATTAATAATATAAACTACAACTTTCTATATACATATGTTTTATGTTAATATATGGCATCTAAATAGATCAACAATTTTAATTTCAGTATTATATTCATATCACATAAAGGGGACGATGACTTTTTGTTTCTGGAATTGTTGAGCCACCACTTCTCTTTATTCTTCGGGTTTCGAATTCTCTTTGATCTGTTGTTTTCAATTATGTAATAAATCAATAAATAAAAACATACTTTCTGTAGAGGCCACCAACAATTTCAATGAAGAAATGGTCTTAGACAAAGGTGGGGAGGGAACAATTTACAAAGGAATATTACTTGACAATATAATTGTAGCAATAAAAAGATCCAAAGTTAGTAACCCAAATCAAATTGAGCATTTCATCAATGATGTGAACCTAGGAACAACAGAAAATAGTTCAACAGTAATTGCATATGCCAACACAATACCAAATTTCAAGTTACACTACCTTCACTTATTCAAACAATATCATATGCATTACTAATCCGACAACATTCTCAATTTCATGATACAATTCAAGTAAGCCAAATTAAAACCCTAATTTCAATTCCACACATCATACTCAATCATACAACCTAATCATATAGGCAAAACACCGTACAAGCTTATAATTAGAAATTTTAAGGTATCAATCACATGAAAACTATGCAATTAGTTTTTCTTACCTGAAAGTAAATGAAATTGTTCTAAGAAATCACAAATCCTTTCAAGCTCACAAGATGTCCTATTTATACCTAGGAACAACAGAAAAACAATAAAGACACACATTTAGAATCATTAATTAGTAGAGACTCGTATATAAGACTCAAACACTACATGCAAACCAAAAAGATTCACATGCATATAAAGAACATACAGGTCAAGAAAATGAGCATGAAACTAATGTACTCTATTGGAGAAACTAGGATAAAAATGGAGAACTCGTTGTAAGAATCACTCAAGTTACTTCCGATCTTCAAACAGGTGAATAAAATGTGAGAAAACCAATAAAAAAGAAAAAAAAGCTGTATGAGAAAAGTTTTTAAAGAAAATATATGTTTTTAAATAATAAAACTTAATTTATAAAAACTCTATTTATACTTTTTAAACTTTTAATATTAAAATAATTGAATTTTATTATTCGAAATAAATTATCAATTCTGAAATACGATTTTCTAAACTAATCTATATATTATTTTATAAAAATTAATTGTTACATTTTGTAAATTTATAATTATATGTTTTTATTTTGCTATATAACTCTACAGTTATACTTTTAATGCTTTCTCCTTTGTTATAATTTCCTATTCTGGTTCAAAATAATTAGTTTGAAACTAAATATTTTTATCACACAATTAAAATAAAATATATCATTTAAGTAAAATAATTATAAGTTTCTATGTGTATATATGTCACTAAAAAAATCGATTATTACTGACTGAAAAAGCAAAAGTTCGTGGTAATTTGAGTTTATCGAATTATTACCTATGACAAAAAATATTATCGGTAAATGGTAAATGGTAAATTGTAAATTGTAAATTATAAATTATGTGTTGTTAACGTGCTGTAACGAATGAAGGAGGAAAAAAAATATTTGGTTTTAAATTATTTCAACTTTGATGTTAACATAATACTCTTTCCCCAATCAATTATAAGTAAAAATTGAAAAGTTTATATAGATTCGAAATATAAATAAAATTTCAGTTTTTGAAAAATAAAAACTAAATTTTCTGATAAAATAATGATAATGCGACAAATGATCCTCCTTTTGATATATACTTTTTAAATTTATTTTCTATCTCTTTTCTATTATCTTATATATACATATATATATATATATATATATATATATATATATATATATATATATATATATATATATATATATATATATATATATATATATATATAATAATCTATAACTTGGATTCTTTTCCAAAGAGAGTTTTGGATAGCATCCATAAAAGAAAGTGTGATGAGAAAAATACTGCAGTGATCCAAAGATGGCAGCGCCAAGTTTTGCGGAGGACAAGTACCGCCCCTTACTGCGCCAAGATATCGAGGAGAACACCAAATGGAGATACGGTCCTCCAAGTTATGAAGTTGTGAACAAACTATTTGAAGAAGGCCGAACAAAGGTAATAATTATTAGGTTTCTGTCAGTTTCATGTTAATTAATTTCTATGTTATAGCTCAATCAAAACTGTGGTTATGATTTTGATGACAGGTATGGGCTCCAGGCTCACTGGAAGAGAAGGTGCAGACTATAGTGAAGCAGTGGGAGATGGAAATGTTCCACAAGCTTGATTTCCAGGAGAACCGATCGGTGGATCCAGAGAAATACATCTTCAGCCTAAACGGTACCGTTTTATCTCCATAATAAGACTCAATTCTTGTTCTTTATTTCAGGCTTTGAACTTGTTTCACAGGAAGAAAGGGCATAAGTTTGGAAGAGAAAAGGAAGCTTGGTGGAGGGTATATCCCTCTTCTGCAAACCTCTCTGCCAGAGAAACTAAGGCCCTACAATCCGTATGCAGAAACAGCAGATTCATCCCACAAGGCCTTTACCACTGCATTTCCACGCGGTTTTGCTCTCGAGATTCTGCACGTTTATTCAGGACCACCAGAGATAGTGTACAAGTTCAGGCACTGGGGTTACATGGAGGGTCCCTTCAATGGCCATGCTCCCACTGGCGACAAAATTGAACTCTATGGAATGGCTATTTTCACGGTAAGAATTCATTAATTAATACTATATACATACTATAGTGATCAACCATATATAGAAAAATTGAAACAAACTGTTATGATATTTTCGATGAGACTGTTTCTGGTGATAGTTGGATGAGAATTCGAAAATAGTGAAGGTGGAATTTTTTTATGATCCTGCGGAACTGCTGGGAGGTCTCTTGAAGGGTGCTGAGTTTGAGAACAGTGCTGAAGATGCTGTTGCGAGCTGTCCTGTCCTCAGGAGCACTGGCTAGAGAAGAACATGTTCAAAAACTTTAAGCTTCAATAAAATTATGGTGTAAAAATCCTATCTGTTGCTTCTTTAATTCTAGTTTTTCATCCCTAATTCGAGCATTAAGGTTGTAATTTATTAGTTCAAATCCCTTCCTAAATCATCTTCTATGTCTAATATATATTTAAAGCTATGTTAGCATTAAGAAGTTGTGATTAGTTAAACGATTATTAATAAAACTCAATAATTCTCTGTATATATTATTTTCTTATATATTTTTTCTTTCATATTTTCTCTTATCATGCACGTAACTATCAGCACTGCATTATTTTGCAGTCGTTATGCTTGACTTGTTTAAGCTAAAAAGTAAAGTGAACATAGAAATAACTATATAATATAGACCACAACAAAAAAACATTTTTTTAATGAAATAATATAACTACTACTGAATACTTTTCTTCCGATAAGAAAAAAAGTTGGCCATAACATTTCTATCCCTTTATTTTCTGTGAATAGACTTAAAACACCTAACGTTTAGATGATCGTGGAGGAGAACAATTGTATAATTATTTTTTTCACTTCCTTTATTATCTAAAATTTTTCTCACCTGTATAGGAAATGAATAAATTTTTCACTGAGTTAAAAAATATTGATGTAAAAACTAAATATTGCGAATAAAATTCAAAGATTATTTATATACAGTATATATATTTCTAATTAATTTTTATTATCACTTTTTAATTGAATTGCTTTAAAATATATATTAAGAAAGAAAACCGACTGGGAACAAGAATTCTCAATCATTAACATACACATAATTTAAATTTAATTATTTGGATTTATGTATCCACTCAAATTCTTTGTCATGTAAAATGAAATCTTCAATAATGTTACAATTTTATTGAAATTGCTTTCTTTTTCATGATAAAGTGAGTTCAAAGAAAATGAAATACAAGAATTCAAAATTAGGTATAGAAACATTCATCTCTCTTCACCACCTAAACTCCTTCTTTTTTGAGTCAGTATCTTTATGAATAAGTAGAAAGTCTATTACAATATATAGTTTTCAAATAGTGTTCATAATAAATGTATAATACTAAACATACATGTCATATAATTAGGAATTATATGATCATACTCTCTGACGTGATAATAATCTACCTGATAATAACCCATTGAATCATTCATATCTATCATATGCAGAACCTCATCATCTAATTACATATCCACAAACCTTATTTCTCACAAATATTCTTTATATTTCAACATTTATCATATTCTATTCAAATAAATTTCATACACTATTCACAAAATATATATATATATATATATATATATATATATTTATTGACATACTTTACATTTGAAGTCACACGCATCTATAATTCATAATATATATTCTTTTCTTTCAAGATCAAACCAAAATCACAAATAAGTATGAAACAACCCACAAACACATGAAGTAGAAATGTTCTTCAGAAAAGAGAAACCCAAAAAATAACACAATTGAGAGAGACTAAATTTTTCTAAAACTAGCTGTTAAAATGTCTAAAACTAAATGTAATCTTAATTTTAGTTTGATCCAACTATTAACTAATCAGTAATCTTAATTTTCTCCGAGATGACTCATAACAAAAAAAAACAACTCACCGAATGAGATATATGACTCACCCAACTAGTCTACATTACACATAAACTCAAATTCTGCAATTTGGTAGTGCCAAAACCCATTCAATTTCTCATCTTATGCTTCACACAAGTCATAAAGACTCCAAAAACCATATTGAAACAGTTCATCTCAACAAACATAATCAATTTCACAATTTCATAGCAAAGAGTTTATCCCAGTATCAAATATAACCTATTTTATAGCTTCTATATTCAATCAAATTCATATACAATTTCAAACAATCAATTCAAACAAAATTATGCAATTCTACCATCACAATTTACATACACATGCAACAATTAGCTATATATAGAATGAAAATCAAAATGAAATTTGTTATAATAAGCTTCTCTTACCTGACACATACCCCTTTTTTCACATTGTCACTTCCTAAAACTCTATACTACATAGGATCACTTAATCAACCAATCAAAACTCCAATTCTGAACATAACATCGTGATTATAGAGCAACAAAAATTTACCAAGAATAACCTAATCACATGCATCCTAAATTCCTAATACAATACAGGATTGTAAAATTCCTAAAAGGGAACAAAATAATAACTTATTCTATTCGACTCTTTAATCATATAAAAATGTAGAACTTCTTACTGAGATAGATCCTACTTTCTCTTTAATCGGGTAAAGATTGAAATTAGAAACGAAGAAAAGATAAAGAAAACAAAGAATTTTTAGACAAATTGTGATTTTTATAAAAAATAATCTCTCTTGTTAAAGATTTTATATAACTTAACATTTTATCATTAAAATATTACACTATTTTTTCTTTATAAAAATCTCCACTCTCTAAAACCATTTTCTAGATTCTCATATCTATAATATATATATATATATATATATATATATATATATATATATATATATATATATATCCGATTATACCTGTGGCTTTTATATAAATTTTCTCCAACCATGAATAAAGATTGGGCTTAAAACATTTCTCTGTCCACCTCTCCTCTCTTCCTGTACTTCACATTCTACAAATAATCTTTTTCAATAATTTATGAAATAAATTCTTTTAACGAATTTTGAAATTTATTAAAAAAAAATTTTAATAAATTTTAAAATTTGTTAAAGAATTTTTTTTTTAACAAATTTTAAAATTTATTAGAAAAGATTTCAAATTTTTTAATAAATTTTAAAATTTGTTAAAAATTTAAAAAATATTTAATGAATTTGGAATCAGTTGAATTATTTTTTTAACAGATTTTAAAATTTATTAAAGAAAAAGGTTCTAAAGTTTTTCAAATGTAAAGAATAGTTTTTGAATTTAAAAAAATGTAGAGATATGAGAGAAACGTGGAATGATGAAAAAAATATACACTTCAGCGTACTTATACTAAAGAACTCAGCTTATGAGCAATATCATACATGCTCCAATAAATTAGAGTTTTTAATTTTAAGAAACGGCTATTTATCAAGAAATTGAAATGAATATGTCAGGAATTGATTTTGGAATCCCGTGTCTTTTATTCAACAGTGTTATCATATATACAAGAATGTAAATAACTATATCTCACATAATACTTCTAGAATTCTCCTATCACAGCTCTTACTTTCCCATAATAGTATAATCAAATATATACTTTCCAAATTACCCAACTTAATCTTTGCTGATATGATTGGAAACGTACAGAGATAAATATAGCAACAATATATACCACATATCATTATTACCCCCCTCAAGTGGGCGCATGCAAGTTTTGGATGCCCAACTTGCTTAACAAGAACAAGAATTGCTTTGTTCCAAGGGCCTTGGTGAATATATCGGCAAGTTGAGTGCAACTAGGGACATAAGAGAGCTTAATAGTATTCTTAAGAACCTCATCACGAATGAAGTGGCAATCAACCTCAATGTGCTTTGTCCGTTCATGGAAAACTGGATTCTTAGCTATATGAAGAGCAGATTGGCTGTCACAATGGATATGAATTGGGTGAGGGTGAGGCACACCGAGATTAGATAAAATGTCTTTCAACCACTTCAATTCACATATGGTGTTGGCCATGGAATGATATTCCGCTTCGGTAGATGATCGGGAGACTGTGTGTTGTTTTTTGGTCTTCCATGAAATAGGAGAGCGACCAAGAGAGATGAACCATCCTGTAACAGATTTGCGAGTAAGTGGACAACCAGCCCAATCTGAGTCACACCACCCATACAAATTCAAATCACTATCACTACGCAAGAGAATGCCTTGCTCGAGGTTCCCTTTTAAGTAACGAACCACACGCAAAGCAGCATGCCAATGATCTTCTCGAGGTTATTGCATGAATTGAGACAAAGTGTGGACACTGTAAGAAAGTTCAGGTCTAGTGAAACACAAGTAGATGAGGCGCCCAACAAGACGTCGATACCGAGTAGGATCCGACAACAAAGGACCTTCAGCCAATGCTAAGCGATGATTTTCTTCAAGAGGAAGAGGAGTTGGTTTGGCTCCAAGTAAACCTGCCTCAAGGATAATATCTATGGCATATTTTCTTTGACATAAGTAAATTCCTGTGGGTGAGCGAGCAACTTCCACTCCAAGAAAATATTTCAGTCTTCCCAAATCTTTCATATGAAAACATGTATGAAGATAAAGTTTAATCGACGAATAGCTTCAGAATCATCACCTGAAATAATAAGATCATCCACATAAACGAGCACTATAATATTTGTAGTGGCAGTTCGCAAAGTGAATAGGGAATAATCAGAGCAAGACTGCTGAAACCCATACTTCTTCAAGGCAGCAGAGAGCTTAGCAAACCAACATCTTGGTGCTTGTCGTAAACCATAAAGTGATTTATGGAGTTTGCAGACCATTCCTTGTTGTTCCACCTAGGGGTGGGCAAAGTATACTGAACTGCATTGTATTATAAAGATTTATAGTTAACTATAAAATGGTTCGCCTGAACTGAACTGAACCAAAAAACAGTTCGGACAAACTGCACTGAACTAATTTTTAGTTCAGTTAGTTCAGTTATAGTACAGTAAACTGTTACAATATTTCAAATCAGTCCCTTTTTCATCAATCAGTGATTTCAATCAAGGTTGGAAATATGTTACAGGTTTAGCAGTTTTGGCTTCTGACTGTTCATCTTATATTGAACCGCCAATATTGACTACTTACTTTATTTTCTACAATTTGACGTCTAATCCATTGTCATTTTCTCTTTCCAAAGGCTTCTATTGTACAGTGATTTTTATTCTAGAATTTTCATCATCCGCTTTTATCCATAATTAAGCACTACTGCCAGATAGTTTATTAAAGGCCATCATTAAAGGATTACTGTTATATTGAATGTTTGATTATCTAGAAAATAAGACTGGCAGTGGATAAACATAACTCAATAAACATCAGCATATAGAATGGCAGCAATTTTCACAGTGAAAATGATTCTATATTGTTATCTCCCTTGGATATCAGTAAGAGTTACATGGTTGTTGGAGTTACAATTATTTTCTTGAGAAGAAGACTCTATACTTGATGAACTAGTTGGAGTTACAATTATGGTGGGCAACGCCGCATCAGCTAAGGGAGGGTCACATTTCAGAAATAGTTGGAAATGAGAGAGGGATAGAAAAGCACAGTACAGTTCTCCTACAGTTAACTGAACTAAAAATATGATAAGTTTAGTTTTAAAAACTAAACTATAAAACAGTATATTTAACTTTTTAGTAAAAATGGATTAGTTTTTTTTAGGATTATAAAGTACAGTTAACTATAGTTCAGTACAAATTAGTTTTTTTTGCCCAGCCCTAGTTCCACCATGAAGCCGGGGGGCAATTTCATGTACACATCTTCTTGGAGGTCACCATGTAAGAAAGCATTGTGAACATCCATTTGATGAAGTTCCCATGCTTTAGCAGCAGCTACGGCCAATACTGTACGTACAGTAACCATTTTTGCCACTAGGGCAAAAGTTTCAGTGTAGTCTATCCCTTCAACTTGGTAATTTCCCAAAATGACTAGCCTTGCTTTGAACCTTTCAACAGTACCATCTGAGTGATACTTGATTTTGTAAATCCACTTGCAACCCAGAGCTTTCTTCCCTGAAGGTAAGGTGGTTAGGGTCCATGTGCCATTATTTTGAAGAGCTTGAAGCTCATTGGCCATGGCTGCTTGCCAGTGTGAATCTTGTATAGCTTCTGAAAAATGCATAGGTTCTCGATCCATATTTACTGCTGCAAGGAACTTACGATGCTGATATGAAAATCTATCACAATTAACATAGTGAGCTATAGGATAACACGCACCTGAATGATGTGATGTAGTGGCAGAACGAACAGATGGGCTCAACTTGATCATGGTGTTTGTCACATAATCATGTAACTTCATAGAAGGTTGCTTGATCCGATGACCTCTTCCAAGTTGTGAGGAGGAAGCAATGTTGCTTTCTTGTTCATCACTATTGTCGGACATTGCATTTGTGTTGTGCTGTGTTTCTAGAATAGGTTCAAGGCGTTGGGTTTCATCATGTGCCGCACTAGTACCCCCCGCAACATCAATATTTGTGTCATCATCTACAAGATATTGTTCTCCCGGGAAAGGAGCGTTGTTGGGGACTTGAGTAAGAGGGGATGTGATGCTTGCTTCTTCAAAAGGGAATTCTGTTTCAACAAATTTGACATCTCGGGAAACAAAGAATACCTCTTTCTCTAAGTCAAATAATTTCCATCCCTTTTGTCCATAAGGGTAGCCAACAAATACACATTTACGACTTTTACTACCAAATTTATCTCCCTTTCTATCTTGGTTGTGTGCATAGCAAAGCGAGCCAAACACTCTTAAGTGGGCATAGGAAGGAGATTTTCCATGGATAAGTTCATATGGTGTTTTACCACCAATAGTAGGAGATGGAGTCAGATTAATCAGGTAACCAGCAGTCAAAATACATTCACCCCAAAACCGAATCGGAAGTCTCCCTTGAAATCGTAGCGCCCTTGCTATATTCAAAATATGCCTATGTTTCTGCTCTACTCTTCCGTTCTGTTGTGGTGTGCCAGCACAGGATTTTTGATGAATAATCCCATGATTAATGAAATATCCTTTTAAACACGTGAATTTAGTTCCATTATCATTTCTTACCACTTTAACACGTTTTTCAAATTGTCGTTCAATTAGAGTAAAGAAGTTTATCATTGTTTGAGATACTTCCCTCTTATCCCTCAATAAGTATATCCAAACACCACGAGAATAATCATCCACTAATGTTAAAAAATAGGATGCACCACAAGATGAAGGTGTTCTATAAGGACCCCATAAATCACAATGTATTAAATCAAAAATGGTTGTTGCACGAAAAGTACTTAAGGGAAACTTGTCTTTTGTTTGCTTTGCTCTTTCACAGATTTCACAAACCTTATTCAAACACTCTCTCCCACTACTATTGATGTTAGGAATCAATTGGACAACTTTAAAGGAAGGATGCCCCATTCGTTTATGCCAAAGATCAAGGTGATTCAGTGTATGAGTCTGATAAGCGGTGTCATGTTGAACACCATGATACAGATAAAGCCCATCCTTCCGCTCACCCGCTCCAATCAGCATCTTCGAAGTGTGGTCTTGCATCACATATAGTTTATGAGTAAACTGCATTACACAATTTGTTTGGTCTATCATTTGCGACACAGAGATAAGATTGCATTGTAATTTTGGCACATAAAGAACATTCTCAAGTTTAAGACCACCATCGAGAATCACCGTCCCTTCTTTGGTGGCAATAACTTGTTCTCCATCAGGAAATCCCACCGGACAACCTTGTATTGTTCTCTTTTCAGAAAAGCTCTTTAAATTCCCTATCATATGGTTAGAAGCACCAGTGTCTATTATCCATAAATTGTTGGGATGCTTACCGGTCATTTTCTCGTTCTCACATGTCTTACGGTTGTTCAGCATCTCAACCAAAATCTGCCATTGTTCGTTGCTTAAACTAGGCAACTCAGATTTCCCAGGTTCTGGGTCACACCTAGTCACATGATTGCCAACAACGTGTGTTGCAGTAGCTCGGGCCACACCTCCTTTGCCACGACCTGTTGGAATCCCATTTTTGTGTTGATTTTTGTTATTAGTTCCGCCTTCGTTTCGTGGGCGATCACTCCACCATTCAGGATATCCGATGACTTGAAAACAATTCTTAGCATCATGTCCTGCTTCCCACAGTGAGAGCACACCATCGATTTGTCTTTAATGTCTCCTCTCCCTTTTGCTCTATATCCTGCTTGGACCGCAAGACCCATGACTACTCCTCTTTCTTCCTTTGATCTATTGATTGTTTTCACCCTTTCTTCTTGCACTAAAATGGCATACACTCGATTTAACGATGGTAGAGGATCGCCGGCCAAGATGTTAGAGTGCACCGTACCATAGCTTGCATCATCCAGGCCCATCAAAAATTGGTGAACCCTCTCTTCTTCTCTTCGTTTTTCAAGTTTAGATGCAATATCACATTTGCATCCTCCACATGAACACCTTGGAATCTACTCATAGTTTACGAGTTCGTCCCAGAGTGTTTTTAATTTCCCGTAGTAAGAAACCATTGTCATCCCCTGTTGCTTGCAATCTGCTAATTCTGCCTTCAACTGTTGAATCCTTGGACCATTTACAACAGAAAAACGATCTATGATATCCTCCCACAACTCCTTTGCGGTTTCTGCATATGTCACGGTTGAACGCAAGGTAGGTTCAATGGTATTCATTATCCATGACACAAGCATGGATTGAACAGTCCACCAATCTTCCATTTCCAGTGTGCCATCGTTAGGTTGTTGATGAGTTCCATCTAGGAAACCCCATTTTTTTGCGGGCACGTAATGAAACTTTCATTGCTCGGGCCCATTCTTCATAATTTTCTCCTCGCAACTGCACTTGCGTGATCATGTTACCAGGGTTGTCATTTGAGTTTAAATCGTATGGAGATGTAGGTTTCTTGGAACCACCCGTCTGAGGCTTTACGGCTTCCATCATGTGGCTCTTGATACCATGTCAGGACTTGATTTTGGAATCCCGTGTCTTTTATTCAACAATTGTGTTATCATATATACAAGAATGTAAATAACTATATCCCACATAATACTCCTAGGATTCCCCTATCACAACTCCTACTTTCCCATAATAGTATAATCAAATATATACTTTCCAAATTACCCAACTTAATCTTTGCTGATATGATTGGAAACGTACAGAGATAAAATAGCAACAAAACATTTGATCTAAAAAAATTGAGTAGAGGAAAAATTTTATTATTAAGAATTGAGATAGAAAAAATTAAAAATTAAATTATATATTAAATCTCTTAAATTCTTGAATTTTACTCTGTTATTTACAGATTAAGAAAAATCCCTTTATAATTAGGTCAAACCAAAATCTTCTGGTAGAGAAGATAGGCATCTCTGAATTTGAATTCTTTGGTCATGTCTACTCGAGGGAATATTCAGACTGAGGCTTTATTCATTGTTCATTCTGCTTCAACTTTTAATTGGTATTACAAGAATACAATTTTGACACCCATAGTGCTGGAATTTAGACGGCACAGAAAAGACAAAACCCATGCTTTGGAATATCAACCCAAATCAACTCCAATAAGCTACGGTGTCCAAACACACAGAAGCAACCAATAACATGAATTTTACTTATTAAAATAACTCTTTTTATCAAATAATCTGCAGCGTAACTAATAACATAGTTTAGTGATATGAACCAAATTGACTTACTAATATATCAACCTTGTTACAATAGCAGTTAATGAGACAGTTTCAGAATAAAGGCACTTTTGTTTCTCTTAGTTTACACACCATATACATTTATGATTGTAGATTTTATTATACAGAGATTATTTTCTAACTTTCTGCACTTGGTGGGGTTGAGAGCTAAGCACGGATACAAGCAACTGTATCAGTAATACTAATATGATTACCTGTGAGGAAGAATTATTCATAACCATATACCAACAAATAAGATCAAGTTCTCCAAATTTCTCAGCCTTGTTTCCGAACCAGCTGTATGTGTGTGTATGTACTTGTCTTATTGACAAAATTACCTAGTTTAGATAGAAACTAGAAGCCAGATTCTTCTACGGTAGTACATGAGTTATTCTGTTCATTTAATTTTCTTCTTCAACAGATTCAAATTTAGCAATCAACATAATCATGCCACCAGCAGTGTCATCTACTTTTGAGTCAGAGAGAGATCCTGTGATATATGTGCACACAGTTTCAGAGGCTGGTCGCCTTCTTCCTTCAGCTAGCCGATGGAACTCTATAGCAGTTGACATTAAACTTGCTCCTGATTCTTCCACTGCTTATGAATCTATCCCTTCCCAATATCCAAAATCTGTTGATTACGATCTTGTTATCACTGACAGGAAGCATTTTCATTGTTTTATTTTTGTTCTTGTAACAATAATTTTAGTCATCCTAGCAGCTGTTTTGTTGGTACATTTTTTACCTCAGAAGCACAAGCACCAAGGGTCTTCAATCAATCTCAAAGTGGCAATAAACCAGGCTCTAACATTTTATGATGCACAAAAATGTATTACTTCTATTTCTGCTGCTACAAAATAAAATTTCTAGGTGTAGTTCAACTAATTATTTATTTTTTATTTTTGTTCAGCTGGGCATTATCCCAGGAACAGTCCAGTGAAATTTCGGGGAGATTCAGGATTACAAGATGGGAATTCGGCTAATACTGATCTTACTGGTGGATTTTATGATTCTGGCAACAGCATCAAGTTTACCTTCACCACAGCTTACACCATGACCTTGTTGAGTTGGACTGTCATGGAATATCAAAGTAAATATGCTGATATTGATGAACTTGATCATGTTAGGGACATCATTAGATGGGGCAGTGACTACCTGCTCAAGGTGTTCATTCCCCCAAATTCAGCAGATGGATCAAACTTGACGCTGTATTCCCAGGCAAGTTACAACTTTTTTGTAGGGAATGGATCTTGTCGTGTATATGATAATATGACACACATTACGTTCAAAATATTGGGGTACCGTGAGAGATGCTAAAATTTAGTCTCATTTTTGTGCCATAATCCTGAATTAAATACTAATAGATATGAATAGAAATTGGTCCTTTTTTTCTTTGTTTTATTCAATTTCACTAGGTTGGAAGTACCATTAGTATCAACAACGAACCTAATGAGTTGAGTTGCTGGCAACGACCGGAAGATATGAAATATGAGAGATCAGTTTCAATTTGCGATGGCTCTGCTACAGATTTAGTTGGTGAAATTGTGGCAGCATTATCTGCAGCATCGATGGTATTCAAGGAAGACAGAGATTACTCAAAGAGACTTAAGGATGCAGCAGAAAGGGTCTTTGGGGCAATACCTACCACACAAGGGACTCACACCATGGTTGATGCCTGTGGAAAACAAGCAACAATGCTTTATAACTCAACCAGCTACCAAGATGAGTTGGCCTGGGGGGCAACATGGTTATTTCTTGCTACTACAAACACTAATTACCTTGCAATTGCAACTGAAACTTTTTTTTCAGCCAAGAGTAGTGAATCAAGCGTTGACAAAGGGGTTGTTTACTGGAATAATAAGCTCAATGCTGTGGAGGTAACTTCAATAGATACACAAACTGAATTTTGAGGAGAATTTGTTTTTGGTCTGATCTTTGATCTTTGTAGGTTTTGCTAACCGGTATTCGATACTTCCGTGATCCTGGCTTTCCATACGAGGATGTTCTGAAACTTTCATCTAACTCAACCGACGCACTCATGTGTTCTTATCTATTCAATAAATACTTTAGCAGGACACCTGGTAATTAATTCTACGATCAATTGCAACATACGTTATTCGTTTGCTTGCGATTATTTACTTATGTGTGTGCATACGTGTTATCTATGTATATGAAATGTTAAACATGATGATAGGTGGGCTGATTATCCTGAAACCTGATAATGAACCACTGCTCCAGTTTGCTGCTACAGCATCTTTTCTCAGTAAATTATACAGCGATTACCTCGATCATCTCAAAATGTCTAGTGCAAGTTGCAAGACTGATACATTCTCCGTGAAAATGCTTCGTGACTTCGCCACTTCACAGGCAGTTCCTAGCTTCCTTACCATTTGATTGTTGCATGTAGATTGGACAAAGTTTATTTATGTTTTATTCTGTAATGTGTTCTTCAGGTTAACTACATCTTGGGGCAGAACCCTTTGCAAATGAGTTATTTAGTGGGCTATGGTGACAGGTATCCTGTCCAAGTTCATCACAGAAGTGCATCAATCCCTTGGAATAACCAACCTTACAATTGTGACGATGGTAAGAGATGGCTAAACTCTAAAGATCCAAATCCACAAGTTCTTTTGGGAGCCATGGTGGGAGGGCCAGACACTAATGATAATTTCATGGACCAAAGGACCAACCAAAAGTTCACTGAACCGAGCATAGCCAGCAACGCAGGCTTAGTTGCAGCATTGATTGCACTTCAAGATCCTCCTTATAGTTCACGTGACCTAAAAAGCACATTGTGGGGATGGACTTGATCTATATTTGAACATGCCATTAGATTAGGTTCTGTTCCATATTGAGCATGTGCATTAAACATCAATCATTTGATGGATGGGATTTTAATGTTTTTGTTCGTATTATCTAAGCTAGAGTTCATGCATCCACCATGCAGATTTGTGAGAGGACAGACCCAGGAATTGGTTATTTTAGGATTCTTTACGCCACCAAGGTGTTATATTCAACTTTGAAATCATTTGAAATATAAAATATCTGGTCATGCAGACCACTTTATTTGGAGGAACATTTAACAGTATCCTCAACGTTTTCATTTCTTCAAAATATCAAAAAACTGTTTGTGAAAACAGCCAATCTTTGGAAAGAGAAAAAGTGCATATTTGTAATCATAAGACTTCCGTTAATAATAAGTTAAACCTTATACCAAGCTATCATTTACCTTTGAAAATTAGTGAGCAGTGCACACTAGAGATGTAACTCAAATAAACAGCAAGCATAGATGTAACTAAAAGAAATTACTAAACTATGACCATTGAGTGGTGGATTCCTCCTTCAACTTTAATTAACTTAGCACGTTTTGGATGTAACAAGGCTCTAAATTAGATCCTCCATCTAGACAAAATAAAACTTTGAATTCAACTTGTACAATTTTAATGTATAATAATATTATATATTGAGTAGCCGAAAGCAAATTTATAACTACATATCAGTGTTGACGAAAATTTTACTATACAAGCCATTTACACGAAAACAGAGAGGAATGAAACCAAAATATACACTACACAGAGCTGTACATATTCTTCTATCTTCAAGTTGACTTAATCCTGTCCAAGTTATACACTTTCTGCAAAATAATATTAATGAGGTAAGATGACAGAAAATTGAAGGAGCATGTAGGATATATGTTATGTTAGGAAGCATGAAATAAGCATACAAGAATACAATGAACATCCTCAAGAAAAGGCACAAGCAAAGAAACCAAGATCTGCATTTGGTCCTTTAGGGTGTCACAGCTTTCATCTCTTTCCTTGAGGAGATCCATGAAAGTTTGAGTATCTGGCACTAGTTTTATAGCTACCTGCAGCAGTATTCCGGTTAGTTCAGCAAGAAACAAGTGCACAATTTTGGTGACTACACTAAAACGCTGCAAGTTTTACATAGAGCACGGGATTTCATGAGGTAAAGAAGTTAGTAAGCTAATTGCTTGGAACAGACAATTTTAGGTTAGCTTGAAAAAGCCATCAACATGGTTAAAATTGATTTAACACAAGAGAAGAACAAGTGGTTATTTGTTACTCTGAAAGCAGCTGATGAAATCCATCCATGCCATGGTAACAGGGTTGCATCATAAGTCTCTTGAACTATTTGCTCCATATTCTTTTTAGGATCGATTTCTAATGCTCGTAACAATGCTGAAGAGAAATCCAGGGATCTGTATAGTTGCACATCTGTGAGTGAATATTAAACACCTTACACAAAGGGAGGAATATATACTATACAAGTAAAGATAATTTTTCTGTTACTTCATCTGAGTAACAGTTATTAACCCATCGTTTTTTCTCAACAATTTGTAGAGCTGAAAGGAACTGATGATACAAACTAGCCTAAGTGTTAGGAATAACAAAATAGTAAATGAAAACAATATAATTTATGCATATGTTTACCTGGTGAGCCAAAGAAAGGCTTTACTGCAACTAAACCTCTTTCTTGCGTTGCCTTTGCTAGCTTCTGATTTCAGTATTTCAACCAAATTCGAATTCATTGAGGGGTTCAATTCATGCATCATTTCCAATCTCTGCAGAGACACAGAATTCAATAGCCCAACTGTTCGATCAATGTGCAATTAAATGCTTACTGAAAACTAGACCTCGTACAACTGGACAAGAAACAAAAAATTTACAAGATCCCAATAATTGCCATGCAGAGACAGTTTCCTTCAAGTGAACTGAAGCAATTGAGAGTTGAAATTTAATTTGTACCTTAATATTCTGGTGAACGTCTTGTCTCAAAACAGCCATCGTTGGGCCTATCTTATCTGCAAGAGAGCATCAATCAAGCATAAAGACAATGTGTTTGGTGTTACATCACATTCATGTTTTCAAGTAAAACAAGCGAGTAAGCCCACCAAGAACTTGTAGAACCATGTAGCATAGAGATAGGAAGGGTTTGGTGGGGATGTGCGCAGTCTCATGATTACCACCTGGTTTGACTATAGCTAGCAAAGACAACTCTTCAATGGCAGAGTTTATCTCTGATCTCTTCTCCATATCTCTGCTCCTCTTCATTCTCCTTATTATCTTCCCTCCCTCTCCCTCTTCCACTTCTCGGATACACAAACATGTATGTTATGTATGCAGCTTCCAATACTCAACTTGGCTTCTCTATTAATACCTCTAGCTAGCTAGCTTGAAGCCTTGAACTTCCAACCGTAGTTAATTGGTTCAAAAATTTATATTATACTTGCTCCCAGATAGAGAGAGAGAGAGAGTAAAAGAAATTTGAAAATTTTGATCCAAGTGGTTGAACCAAGGAGTGAATCTTGCTTTGCCCACCATGCCAATTATTTAATTGTTCTTCACATCTAGTAAAACAGCTAGTTTGGCTTCGACAATTTTTTTTTCCTATCGATTTGTTAATAATAATATTCTTGTGCTATCGGTTTCCTCTGTAAGTCATTGATAGTGACTTTATATTTGACCTTGTAGTTATCATCAATCACTCCCTTACCTTATGTTAATGAAACATTATCCGAATAAATCAAATTTGTATAGGTCCCATGCTGAAATTGACAGGGCTAGATAGTATAGCCGTTTATCTCCATCTCAGATTAACTGTTACAGCTTTGTTAGTTGTTACTGCTACTTAGAATTTTTAAACATTTTGTTGTTAAATGTTGCCCTATTGGGCCTAGCATCAGAACCGATAATAGTAGGATATGCTTTTTCAATTGGGTCTCATACGATGAACAGAAAAAGATGGTTCATCACAGGCATCACAGGGACAAACCTATTTGTTTTTTTACTATTATATCCAATAATTTCATATAATTTAGGATCAATTTAAATTTTTTTTTTCATTTTTTAAAATGTTTTTCAAAAATAAAATTATGATAAAATTTATTGCTTCAAAGAGAATAATAAGGTAATTATCAAAGCATTGTGCCAAAGAAGTGACTTTGTTTTGGAGTCTTTTATCTTCTTTTCCTAGAAGCTATTCAATTATGACTTCTCTAACATTTTCTTTTCTTTTTAATAAAACACAGTGGATATTTTAACATATTTTTAAGGTTAAACATGTACATGCAATGGATTCTCTGTAGACAATATTATTATTGAAAAATATTTGAATGAATTAGTTTCATTGGTATAAATATACAAAATTAATATCCTAATTGGAAAGAGTAAAGAGTATAAACTCCACTAATTTAGCTCTAAGAGTTAATCTAAATAAAGGGAAAGTAGATATACAACAATTGGCTAATAAAGACTAATTATTATAATTTAAAACTAATTATTATAATTGATATCCTCCGCAAGTTGGACGATCTAGAAGAGATGCAACTTGGACAATAATGAGTCAAACCGAGGATGAAGCAGAGGCTTTGTGAGAATACCAGCAAGTTGATCATCAATAGGCACAAAGGACTCCCGAAACTTGCCTTTTTGAACATTTTCACAAACAAAATGATGAGTTAAGGCTATATGTTTCATCCGAGAGTGAAAAATAAGATTAGCATTGAGAGTTGTGGCACCAAGATTGTCACAATAGATAACTGGATTGGATGTGGGCATGTGACCAAGTTCAGTGAACAAGGATAGGACCCATAGAAGTTCACAGCCAAGGCTTTGTATTCTGCTTCGGTTGAGGAACGAGCAATAGGGCGTTGTTTTCAGGAGCTCCAAGAGATGGGAGTGCTACTAAGATACAATAAATAACAAGTGGTAGAAATATAATCATCTTTATCACCCGCCCAATCTACATCTAAGTAAGCATGAAAAGTTAGCAGAGCAGTTGTCGAGCTGAAGATGCCTTTGTTGCAAGAGCCTGCCAAATAACAGAGCACCCGTTTGAAAGGAGACCAATGCGTTGTTCTGGGGTGTTGCATGAACTACGCAAGTTTGTTAATGCTGAAGGCGATGTCTGGGCGAGTCAAACTTAAGTATTGAAGACTTCCTACGAGTGCGCGATACTCAGTTGGGCAAGGTAGGAGATCACCAGAATCCTTGAGTAATTGAGCACTGGCAGACAAAGGAGTAGATGTTGATTTTGTGTTAGCCATGCTTGATTTATGTAGTAGATCAGTGATGTATTTCCTTTGTGAAAGAAATAATCCTGTAGTGTAAGGAATTACTTCGACGCTTAAGAAGTAGTTAAGACAGCCAAGGTCTTTCCTCGAAAACCGAGGAGCAAGGGTGGAAATAAGATTGGACAGCTCTGTAGAGGAACTCCCAATGACAATGATATCATCAACATATACTAATAAATATAATGTGGAACCTGATTTTTGGTAGATGAAGAGAGATGCATTTGTAGTTGAATTGAAAAAGCCAAGAGAAAGTAGAAACACTCGAAGCTCCATATACCAGGTGCGGGGTGCTTGCTTTAGCCCATAGAGTGCCTTTTTGAGACGACAAACATGATCAGGGAAACGTTTTTTTACAAAACCATGGGGATGGAGCATGAAAACTTCCTCTTTAAGCATCCCTTGAAGAAATGCATTGTTGACATCAAGTTGGCGAATGGATCATCCTTGTCGAACTGCAAGTGTAAGGACAATGCGAATGGTGACCGGTTAACAATCAGACTAAATGTCTTTGTATAGTCCCAACCAGGGCGTTGGTGAAAACCTTTGGCGACTAGCCAAGCCTTGTGTCGATCAATCGAAGCATCCGAGTGTCTTTTGTAAGATCCTTGAAAATATTTGTAAGTTAAATGCTAAAAAAAAAATGATGAATAGTAAATTGTGAATAGTAAATTGTGAATAGTAAATTGTGAATAGTAAAAAGTGAATAGTAAAAAAAAAATAATATTTGGAAAGGATAAGTGTTCCACGTAACTTTGAGATCAGAATTCATCAAATTGCAAATAAAAAATTATTTTTGTAATAGTAAAATGAATAAAAAAATGAATAGTTAAAATGAATAGTAAAAAATGAATAGTAAATTTTTTTGCTATAAATAGCCAAGGGGGGAGGTTGAAAATTTACACCAAAGAACTTAGAAAATTTTTGAGAGAAGAGAGTTGGAAGAATTTCTAATTTCAAAGGGAATATTCTGGAAGTTTTCAGAGAGCGAGGAGATTAAGTCTGTAATAGAGGTAAGGGAAGCCACTCTTATACTTTGCTTTGCTCAAATCCTAAATCTTGAATATGTAGTATTTTGTTGTTGTATGGTCTTGAATTTTGAATGAGAACATTTATTTGTTTCTTTTGTATTTTTGGAAGGACGAGAAGTTGTCTAACCGGCTCTGCCAGATTCAACTTCTTGTTTCCCCACACCTTTTATTTCTTAATTATATTGTATTTTTGGAAGGATGAGAAGTAGTCTAACCGGCTCTGCCAGATTCAACTTCTTGTTTCCCCACACCTTTTATTTCTTAATTATATTGTATTTTTGGAAGGATGAGAAGTAGTCTAACCGGCTCTGCCAGATTCAACTTCTTGTTTCCCCAAACCTTTTATTTCTTATTTATATTGTATTTTTGGAAGGATGAGAAGTTGTCTAACCGGCTCTGCCAGATTCAACTTCTTGTTTCCCCAGAAATTTTATTGTTTTATCTATTTTTTTATTGCATCTTTCTGGAAGGATGAGAAGTTGTCTAACCGGCTCTGCCAGATTCAACTTCTTGTTTCCCCTGAATTTTTATATTAATATTATTTTGATGGTAATAGGAGCTAATTATTTTTGTATGTATTTATTTTATAAAATATTTGCATATGAATGTTGAACTGGTGTGCTCTTGTGAAACTATTTCATGACTTTTATTATATTGGGTGTGATAACTGAAACTGTGAAATTGTACATGTTGTGATGTGATGAATTTAATCTGTTTTGAATGAGTTTGTTAGCCGAAATTGATCTTGTTGGAAGGTCTGAAGTAAAGGTTCTGTAAAAGCTTGTATATGGGTATGAAATAAATGTATAGATATTGTTTGAGGTTGCTGTGAGAGGAAGTGAAAATATTAAAATTTGGCATTTCAAATTTAGAGCATAAGAGAACATGGTAGATAATTTAAATAAATCAATTGTTAATTATTGAGGGCCCTTCTTTGTTGGTAGGATAGAGGAACCTTAAAAACCTGAGTTGGCACATCCCTGATCATAGAGCAGCCCTGGCCTGGTCCAGTCAGTTGTGACTAGTCATATGTGCTGGCGTCGAAGGTGAGTTTGATGCGTTCAGACATCTGGGTCCTCTCCGGTGACCAATTGGGGTAAAGAAAAATCTCTACTAGGATGAAAATAAAATAAAACAAGTTGATTGTAGATGCATAATATTATCATGGTAAAAATATCATATATTTTATTTATCATTACATTGAGCCCAGACTTTAGTATGTAGTTCCTAAGATATGTTGATATATTTTGGTTGATCCATGATCTTTTTTTGGTGAAAATATGTTGAGTTATACTCGTTATGGGCAAAATGAGTTTATAATATGAAGCATGATATCTGGCAATATGTTTAATTTATTGATACCAAAACGGGTTATTATGAATTTATGATTAAAGAATGAACATGATTGAGTTAGGTGGATAAGAGGGTATGAATTGTTGATTTTATGAAATGTTGGAATGGATATGAGAAATCATTACTTATGAAATGAGGTTTACTACCGGGAGTAGTATGTTCGAATTATACCATGAGAGTTTGGTATGAGCAAAGTAACACCTGAGGTTTATGAAAGCAGGCAGAAAGTGGTCTGACCATAAGGCTTTGACATAAACATATGATTCGTAAGTTTTATAGAAGCAGGCAGAGAGGGGTCTGACCATAAGGCTTCAGAAAGTAGGACATAGTATACAGGTGAGGCTTAAGGAAGCAGGCAGAGAGCGGTCTGACCATAAGGCTTCGTGAGTAAGCATGGTAAAATTGTAAGGTTTATGAAATTGAGGAAGATGATTTTGATAATGATGAATTAATGACATCGGGGTAATGATATTTTAGTAATTGTAGAAATACATGATTGAAATATTTTTATTACAAGTTTAATGATTGATATGATATGGTTGGCTTACCCTTATTTGTTTGTGCTATGATCATATAACTCATGTTATATGTGAATAGATAATGTTGCAGATGCGGTTGAAAAAGCTTAGAGATGAGAGAGATGCGGGGAAAAACTTTCAGGGATATTTTGTAAAAAGAATAAATTTGTATTGGAAAAATTATGTTGTGTAAAACTTATAAGTTGAAATTTGAATTTATGTTAAGTGGTGAAGACTATATTGTTTGAAGTTTGTAAGTTTGGTATTGTACTTTGAGAGAATTGAAATAAAGTTGGATTGAAGATAAGTTAATTTAGTCTCTACTAAAAGTAATACTCTTTAAAATATTAGGGTATTACATCTTTTGATTCGAAAAACCCATTTGTAACCAACCAAATTTTGAGTAGAGGATCGACTGACAAGTTCCCAAGTGTTGTTGCGGCGTAAGGCGTCAAACTCAGCTTGCATAGCTAAGCGCCAATCAGGGTCGCGAAGAGCTTGGGTAATGGTGTTACGCTCGAGTGGAGAAAAAGGTTGGACATGGAGGTTAAGCTTCTTGAGGGGTTTGACAATGTTGTTTTTAGACCAGGTGATGATGCCACTGCCATCGGTTTGGGGTCTCCTATTAGGGTTGACATCGGGTTGGGATGGTGGCATAGAACATTATGAGAATGGTGTTAAGGTTGGAGGTGAGGGAGAGGATTCAGAGTTTCCAATGGAGGGTTGGGTTGGATTCAGGGAGTTGGGGAAGGATGAAGATGAAGGGGCAGGCGAGATCTCCTCTGGTGGGTTTAGAGTGGTACTGACCATGGATTGGTTTATGGGATGGAGTATGGAGAGTTGAAGTGGGCCTTGATGTTGCTCTGCACTCGGACTGGCTTGAGGTACTAGGGAGCTGTACGAGAATTCAAATTCAACGAACTTGACATGGTAAGAGGTGTAGATCCTTCCTGTGGTTGGATTGAGACACAAGTATGCATGTTGATCAGCTGAGTAACCTACAAAAGCACACATAGCAAACTTTGGTGCAAGTTTATGGTTAACATATGGTTTAATCTAGGGAAAACACAAACAACCAAAACACTTTAACTTATGATAATCCGAGCTAATTTTGAGTAATTTGGAATAGGGTGACTGGTACCCAAGAATTGGTGTTGGGAGACGATTTATGAGATAGGCGGCTGTTGTCATGGTGTGAGGCCAATATGTGAGGGGCAAACCTGAGTGGTGGAGAAGAGAGAGACCAATTTCGGCAATGTGCCGATTGTAGCGTTCGAAAATTCCATTGTGTATTCAGGTGTATGAGGTGGGGTGGTGAGATGACTTATTCCATGAGTGCTTAAAAAAGAATGGAGACCAATATATTCGCCACCATTATCCGTGTAAAGAATTTTGATGTTGTGATGAAATAAATTTTCAACAAGCGACTTAAATTTGGGAAACAAAGTTTGCACATCAGATTTATGTTTTATCAGATATAGCCAAATATAGCGAGTAAAATGATCAACAAACATGCAATAGTAATGAAGACCATCAATTGATAAAACAGGAGAAGTCCATACATCAGAGAAAATTATTTCTAAAGGATAAGATGATTTAAGAGTGGATTCATGGAAAGGAAGTTTATGACTTTTTCTAGTTTGACATGAGTTGCAATCTAATTGCTAGAATTTATTTGAACCCAAAGAAAAATGTTGCTGAATAAATGTGAAGATAGAGGAGGAGGGATGCCCAAGTTTATGGTGCCATGAAGCAAATGAGTCTGTGCAAATAGAGTGGACGGACGGAGAGTTGGCTGGCCAGAGATAAAGTCCATCCACACATGAGCCATTATGGGTTGTTTGACGCGTCAGCAAGTTCTTCAGATAAAAAGAGTTTAGCAAGAAAACAACAACATAGTTAGTTTGTTTGGTGAGTTGAGAGACATAAAGGATTTTCTGTTGCATGGAAGGAACGCACAAAGTATGTGAAAGGGATAAATCATTAAGTAAAAGTGTTCCAGAATGAGAGATGTTTAAACCTGAACTGTTACCCATAAACAATGAGTCTGGACCCGTGTACGGATGATGAAGTGCTAGATTGGCAAGATCATTGGTCACGTGATGCGTCGCTCCACTGTCAACCAGATATTAGTTTGAGATGTGCCAATAATTGCAGTATAGACCTGAACCTGTCTAGGGTTAGCAGAAGAGGAATGAAGAGGCATTGGGACACCAGGGTGTTGCTGCTGGAAGGTGTGATACTGAGACAAGACATGCCCTTAACATTGCACCATTGACAGCAACCAAGAAACGGTTTGTTATTGCCAGGACGGGAAGTTGATGATGCAGAAAATTGCCCAGATCAAGTTTTGTCATAATGGTTGAGTCGAGCCTGTGCATTCAAGGCTGTCATAGGAGCAGAAACCTATCATTGAGCAGCAACAAGGGAGAGTTCTTGAATGAGAAGCTTCTCGAGGAGGTCATAAAAAAGAATGGCAGTGTCCCTTGCATTGACGTTGTCAATGACAACTCTGTAGCTGTCGTCGAGGCCACGCAAGACATAGTCAGTCATGTCTTCAACGGTGACATGAGAGCCAAGTGAAGCAAGGAGATCTGTAGTTTGCTTCAGAGAATGCATGTAGGTGGTGATGGATTGGGTACCTTTGGACGTTGTGCGAGTGCTTGAGTTGGCTGCAGGATGCCTTGGCATAGGTGTGCTGAAGAAGAGTCCAAAGATCATGTGATGTTTTTGTTTGAGACACCAGGGATGCCACTTCAGGGGAGAGAGTGGTGAGGAGAGCACCGTATATAAGACGATCCTGTCGACGCTAGGTTTGATAAGCAGGATTCAGAGTTTGAGGTTCAACGATGGTGGAGACCGTCGTCGCCGGTGCAGGAAAGGATTCATCTGCATATTTGAGAAGATCATAGTCATCAAGAAGAGCTTCAACTTGAAGTTTCCAAGTGAAGTAATTAGAGGGTAGAAGCTTGGTGACACTGTTGAGGGTGATGCAAGTGAAGGGTTCCGATGGCTTATGAGGGTTGCTAATAGATGAAGAGTTGTCGTTGGCCATGGGAGGCAAAAAGAAAATAAGGAGCGACGTCATGTGTTGAAAAAAAAAACGGAAAGATTCGTGTTAGGCTGATAGCATATTGAAAAGTATTTGAATGAATTAGTTTTATCATTTGATTACAATGGTATAAATATACAAAATTGATATCCTAATTGAGAAGAGTACAGGGAACAAACTCCACTAATTTAGCTCTAAAAGTTAATCTAAATAAAGGGAAAATAGATATATAATAATTGGTTAATAAAGACTAATTATTATAATTTAAAATTAATTATTATAATTGATAATTATTAATTCAGTGTATAAGTGTAAAATGTTACTGTTTTTGTTCATGCTATTGTTACATTTTATCAATACTTTTAAATTTTTTTTGTAAGGATAACAAATTCTTAATTTGATACATACACCCCGTATTTTTTTTTAATTACTGTTTATGTAAATTACGAAGATTTAAATATTATATTTGTCTTTGATAATTATTGGATTTTGTTTTTATTCTTAACATTTTTTTGTATTTTTGTCTTTAATACTTTTTTTTTTGTTTCTAAAAAGCAGTTTAGATAAAACTTTAAACAGTAAAATAAAGTTATTTATAAAAAGCTTTTTTGATAAAAATGTTATTTCATATATGTATTACATCACTCTTATTGGAGAATAAAAACAATTATAATAGATTTCAATTGTTTTAATCTTGTTTAAGAGAAAATTTATTTCATTGGAAAAATAATAAGCCAATTTCATTAATTTGGTATAGTTATATTCAATATGTAACTAAACATTTTAAAATTAATAATTCATTTATCTTCAACTTTTAAAATAAAACCCAAATATAAAAATATATAACTTAAATGAATAGTTAAGAATTATTACATTTTAAAATTAATAATTCATGTATCTTCAACTTTTAAAATTAAACCCAAATATAAAAATATATAACTTAAATGAATAGTTAATAATTATTTCTCACCTAATTATATCTGATTTTTTTTAATTATTCTATCTACTTTAAAAAGAGTCCTTAAAAATTTAATTGATTTTGGAAATACATTTATTGATTTTAAACAACGTAAATACCCAAAGAATCTCATCTCTGGGAATAGGTTCTAGTTGTTTGATTATTTAAAGGTTAAGGCGAATTTTTGTTATGATTGAGTGTAAAAATTATTTAGAATTTATCTCCTAAGAAACTAAATTTTAAAATAACATCACAATTTCTTTAGGTTTAAGTAAGTTTTTATTCGTTCAAGTTACGATGTGATAAGTTTGGTCTTCTAATTAAGTTTTTTATTATTATTTAATTTTGAAAAAAAAAATGTTAGTGATGTTTACGTGTATTTAATTAAATGACGTGATTTTTTTTTAAATGTGTTAATGCTTAATTATATTTTCAATCATCTAAGTATATTACTTTTTTTTCCTTTCATTAATTTTTTCATTTTAAATAATTTTATTTTTGTGTATTGTTATTTTTAATTTGTGAGGTTAGGCCTCGTTAATAAATAATGACTTATTTATAATTTTTCACATAAATTCAGTTAAGTGCATGACTTGTTAAAGGTTTGGTAAAGTTTTGTTAACTTCCATATTAACTAGAATTGTATTAGTTTTGGAGATATGTACATATGAGTTTGCTCTAAAAATAAAAGGAATGACCAATAATTATTTATCATTGTTTACTTTAGTTTATAACGGGTGAAGTACAAATCTCTTACAAGAATATTCTATGAGAAGTAACAATTTGTTTAATTTTATTTTTTTATTTAATTTAAGACTTAGAGTTATATTTAAATTATTTTTAACAATTTTTATTTAAGGATGAGTCTTTTTTTTTTATCTATGATATTTTTTTTCTTTAAGTATATAACTGCTGTGGTTATGTTATGGTATTAGGTTTATGAATTTTTTTAATGTGAAATTTATTTTTTGTTATTTTTATCAAATAAGAATTAAATTCATATTTGAATTACTTTTAATAAAAATTTAGTTACTATTGTGGTTGTTGTACCTTCAAATGAAGATGTAAGAATGTGGTGTTGAAATGAGAAATCATAATCTTATAAGATATTGGTAAATGTTGACTAAAAATTCAAATAATTATAGCAAAAAGAAAATATCACTAACACTATCTAATTCCCAAGACTAAAATAACATTTTACAAAATCAAAGAAATACAAAATAAAAATAATAATAATAATTAAAAGGTTAAAAATTACCCAAATTTCAAAGGCTAAAAACACATCTAAACAATTAATAAACTTTTAAAAAATCATGTTTCTCAAATAAATTCATGTGACAAATTTGGAGTAGACCTACTCCTTGTTACATCATCAATACTAACATTGTCTAACCCTAAAAACTTTGAATAACATTTGACATTATGAAATGACTAAAACGTCCACTTCTTAATTAAAATATCAAAAGAAATAATATCTCGATTCACAACAATAAAAACATATTTAAACTTTTGTTTTAATATTAAATTTAAAGTAAATATCATACATATTTACAAGTGACAATAGTAAAGTTTAATCCTCATAAATTTTCCTAACAAAACGCTTCGATTTTCTTTCATGGGTTACGTTTTAGAATAAAAAATATAACAAAATCATTATTTATTTGCTATCTTGCTCATTCATTAAAAGAAAAAGTATTTTATTTAATTTTGTTTTCATATCCAAGTTGAGACAATAATTTTATAATTATTTCCTGTCATAAAATTACATACATATATTATTTATTCTTATCATTTTTCTACTTACGTAATTTAGTAGTACAGTTCTTTAGAACTTAATCAAAATAACTTTTTTAAGGGAGAATAATGAAAATATAACTTTTCGAAGGTAGAAAAATTGCTCACAAAGATCCTTTTGAAAATATATTTGTAGTACATTGTAGAAGAAATTTAACTATCAAGGTTTTGGACTTTTTATTTTAATGGTTAACCTTTTTTTTCATGGTTGAGTATATTGTTATTATATATTTACATCTATTTATTGTTGACGGTTGTTCTTGGTAATTTTAATTTTTCTTGAATTATTTTTATAGCAAAGACTTTTCAATTAGGTTCTAAAATTTTTAGCTTTTGTGTGGGGGTGAATTTGTTCGGTGATGATGCCTTATTTATTATTATTATTATTATTATTTTACATTCTTGAAACCTAATTCTTATGTCAGTAAGATAAAATTAAAATGTTTACTCACTTTTACGTGATAATACATAAAGGAGGTAATATTGATAAATCCAAAAATATGAAAGCTAATTCTCTCGCCAACGTGAGTAGTGTTTAAAAATATGGTTACTGAAAAAATAAAATGAAAGCAAACTAAGAAAGAATGAAATTGGATTATTGGAAAGTAGAAAAATTTTTGGGTTTTGTCAGTTTCCGGTTACTGTCACAAGGATAGTTACGTTGTTTTAATTAGTTAGTTTTCTAGTTTGTGAGTTTCAGTTAGCTTTTCCCGTTTTCCCTTTTCTTGAACTTTATATATATACATGTTGACGCTCCGCCGGAAATATAGAAAAGAATAAGACGCTCATGTTTTAGGAACTTACAGAAATAATAAAAGGATACATTCTTCTTACCGTGTTTACTGTGCTGACCATCTTTTCCTTCTTAGCCGCCAACCGCCGCTGCCCCCACCGGAAGTTCTCGCCGTCGTCTTCTCTGGAAACCTCCGGATGCTCCGTTCTCTTTCTTCTCACACGAAAACGCGTTTTGGCACAAATGAGGCTACTGATTTGTGAGAAGCGTTTAGTGCTTTCTTGGACTGAAGCCAATTGGGCTGTCAACTTTAAGTGCACAGTGTTGGGCTGAGTTCAATATGGTATCAGAGCAGGTCTAGTGCCTGCTCTGCTTCCGTTGCTTGCTGCTTCCCGTTTTCCACTGATCTTGAAAGCTTCTTAAAAGTCTTTTTTTCTCTGGGCCTCTTCATGGAACAGGTGGATCAATCATCCAACCCAACCAGCCCCTTTTATTTGCATCCAGGAGAAAATCCTGGTCTCACCTTAATCACTCAAGTCTTAAACGACAACAATTACTCCTCATGGAGTAGGAGCATGCGACGTGCCTTGCTTTCCAAGAACAAGATTAAGTTCGTTGATGGTACGATAAAGAAACTGCAAAGAACGGATCCCCAGTTTGATGCCTGGGAGAGGTGCAACATGATGATCTTATCTTGGATAACAAAATCTCTCTCCCCTGAGATAGCGGAAAGCGTCATATACGTGGAAGAAGCCAAAGAACTATGGGATGAACTGAAAGAACGTTTTTCTAAAGGGGATTATTTCAAGATATCTGACCTACTTCAGGACATACACTCCATCAGACAAGGAGATAGAGGAGTCAGCCAATTTTTCACTGATCTTAAAATTCTATGGGAAGAACTTGAGTCTTTAAGACCCATACCCACATGCACGTGTCCTACTCCTTGCAACTGTGAACTTTCCAAATGCTCCTTGAAGTACAGGGAAGTTGAACATGTTATTTGCTTTCTAAAAGGTCTAAACGATTCCTACAGCACTGTCAGGACACAGATCCTACTAATGGACCCTCTTCCCAACATCAACAGTGTTTTCTCTCTTATTATGCAACAAGAGAGGCAAGAAAAGCAAGTCTCTACTGAAATTAAAATCTTGGCCAATAGTGTTGACAGAAGCAGCTCCTGGAAGCCAGATTAGAATTGGAAAAATTCAGGGAATCAAGGAAGAGGTCCTGGATTTCGTGGACAAGGAAGAGGTAGAGGCAGAAACCCCAATCATGGAAAGCAATGTTCCTTTTGCAACAAAATGAATCACACAGTGGACGAATGCTATTCTAAGCATGGATTTCCCCCTTGGTACAAAAAGGGGGGTAACAGCTCTGAAAAGGGAAATGACTGGAGCTCTGCTAATGTTTGCTCAAATAGCAATGGGACTGAAGGGGTTCAAAACATTCAGCAGACCAATAACGGCAACATTCTTAATTCTCTTACCAATGAGCAAATGCAGAAATTACTTAGAATGATAGACAAAGGTGATGAATCTAACCACAAGATCAATCATGTCCAAAGGAACAACACTGAAAATGAAAAAGGTAATCTTTCCTGGATTTTAGATACTGGTGCCACTGACCATGTCACACATGATAAAACAAACTACACTACCTTTTATAAGATCAAACCTGTCCTTATCAAACTTCCTAACAAAACCATAATTACTGCCGAGTACGCTGGCACTGTGCATTTTGCAAAAGAGTTTATCATTTTTAATGTCCTTTATATTCCTGATTTTTGTTTCAATCTGATTTCTGTCCAAAAACTTATTCAGGATTTAAACTGTAGCCTGACCTTTTCTTCTAAGACTTGTCAGATAAGGGAGAACAATACTTTGAGGATGATTGGATGTGCTAACTCTTGGGGAGGTCTCTATTATCTACAAGCTTTCTCAAAACTCAATTCAAGATGTAGTACAAATTCTGTTTTTTCTTTTAAAAGTACTGATATTAATCTGTGGCATGTTAGGCTAGGCCACCCAGGACAAAAGGTTGTAAAACAATTATGTGAGAAGTTTCCTTACATCAAAATGGGTGTTGATGTAGTTTGTGACACTTGTCATTATGCTAAACAACACAGATTACCTTTTACTAAAAGCATTTCTCTTACTAATGCATGCTTTGATCTTATACACTGCGACATATGGGGTCCCCTCAAAACTGTTTCTGTTCATTGGCATAGATATTTCCTCACTATAGTAGATGACTACAGTAGGCATACATGGATTTTTCTAATGAACAACAAAGGACAAACTAGAGATTTACTGCAAAACTTCATTATTAAGATCAAAAACCAATTTGACAAAATGATTAAGATTGTTAGATCTGATAATGGACTTGAATTCAGTTGCATGAAATTTTACGATTCACATGGCATTATACATCAAAAGAGTTGTGTTGAGACACCTGAACAGAACTCTGTTGTTGAAAGAAAGCACCAACACATTCTGAATGTGGCCCGTAGTCTCTTATTCCAATCCAACATACCTAGTACTTACTGGTCATATGCTGTGGGACATGCTGTTTACCTAATAAATAGATTACCCACTCCCATTTTAAATAACAAGACCCCTCATGATTTGTTGTATAATCTTCCTCCCACTTATTTAGATTTAAGGTCCTTTGGGTGTTTGTGTTTTGCCTCCACCCTTGAGAATAATAGAAGTAAACTTGATCCAAGAGCTAGGAAAGGTATATTTCTAGGATATAAACCTGGTATGAAGGGCTATATTGTTCTTGACTTGAATACCAGGGAACTTCTCATAAGTAGAAATGTGATGTTCCATGAAGACATCTTCCCTTACCAAAGCCAGCAAAGAAATGATGAAGATATAGACAATGAAGGTGACAAGGCTGACACTCTCAACGATCTACTGGGAAACCAGTATGCTGAATCCAATGCTAACAATGAAGAACAAACACAACAGGCTTCTAATAATGAAGAAAATGACCATGATACCAGAAGCAATCAGGAGATTCGTGAGCAAAGGAGATCTCAGAGGACTAGAAAGACACCGGAATATCTCAAAGACTATGTTTATCAGGTCAATCAATCCTTAACTGTGAAGAACAATTTTAAAACTCCTTACCCGATTTCCAATTCATTATGTTGTGATAATTTGACAGAAAAACACTTGAGATATACCCTAGCTGTCACTGGAAATAAGGAACCTCAATCCTATAATCAAGCTAAGGAAATGACTGAATGGGTGGAAGCCATGGAAAAAGAAATTAAAGCTTTACAAGATAACAAAACTTGGGATTTAGTTCAACTTCCTTCAGGAAAAACCCCTATAGGGTGTAAATGGGTGTACAAGACCAAGTATAAAGCAGATGGTAGCATTGAAAGGCTTAAGGCTCGATTGGTGGCAAAGGGATATGTAACACCCAAATAATTTAAAGGGTATTACTGATAGTAGAGACTAAATTAATTTGATACCTCATATAAACAATCAAACTTTATTTCAATTACTCCAAAGTACAATACCAAACTTACAAACTTTAAACAATATAGTCTTCACCGTTGACATTTCAACTTTTAAATTTTACACAACATAATCTTCCCAATACAAATTTATTCTTTTTACAAAAATCCCTGAAAGGTTTTCCCCGCATCTCTCTCATCTCTAAGCTTTTTCAACCACATCTGCAACATTATCTAATCACATATAACATGAGTTATATGATCATAGCACAAACAAATAAGGGTAAGCCAACCATATCAAATCAATCATTAAATTTGTAATAAGAATAGTTCAATCATTTATTTCTACAATTACTCAAATATCATTACCCCGATGTCATTAATTCATCATTATCAAAATCATCTTCCTCAATTTCATAAACCTTACAATTTATACTATGCTTACTCACGAAGCCTTATGGTCAGACCGCTCTCTGCCTGCTTCCTTAAGCCTCACCTGTGTACTATGTCTTACTCTCTGAAGCCTTATGGTCAGACCGCTCTCTGCCTGCTTCTATAAAACTTATGAACCACATATTTATGTCAAAGCCTTATGGTCAGACCACTTGCTGCCTGCTTTCATTAACCTCAGGTGTTACTTTGCTCATACCAAGCTCTCATGGTATAACCGAACATATTACTTCCCGTAGGAAACATCATTTCATAAGCAATAATTTCTTATATCCACTCCAACATTTCATCACATCAACATTTCATACTCTCTTATCCACTCCAACATTTCATCAAATCAACAATTCATAACCTCTTCTCCACATAACTCAATTATGTTCATTCTCTAATCATAATTTGACAATAACTTATTTTGGTGTCAATAAATTAAACATATCGCCAGTTATCATACTTCATATTATAAACTCATTTTTTTGACCATAACGAGTATAACTCAACATATTTTCACCAATCAAAGATTCATAGATCAGCCAAAACATTTCATCATATCTTAGCCACTACGTATTAAAGTCTGAGCTCAATGTAACGATAAATAAAATATACATGAAGTTTTTACCATGATAACTTTATACATCTCCAATTAACTTATTTTATTTTAATTTCATCCTATTAGAGATCTTTCTTTACCCCAATTGGTCACCGGAGAGGACCCAGATGTCTGAACGCATCAAACTCACCTTCGACGCCAACACATATGACTAGTCACAACTGACTGGACCAGGCCAGGGCTGCTCTATGATCAGGGATGTGCCAACTCAGGTTTTTAAGGTTCCTCTATCCTACCAACAAAGGGAGGCCTTCAATAATTAACAATTTATTTACTTAAATTATCTACCTTGTTCTCTTATGCCTAATTTTAATATTTTTACTTCCTCTTACAACAACCTCAAATAGTATCACTACATCTATTTAATACTTATTTCCAAGTTATTACAGAATCCTTACTCCAGACCTTCCAACAAGATCAATTTCAGCCAAGAAACTAATTCATGATAGAATTCATACAAGATAACTATAAACAATTAACCATAATAAGATATTACTATAAATGGTCATAGAAGAATACAATATTTGACAATCATAAGAATAATCTTAATATAAAAATTCATGGGAAACAAGAAGTTGAATCTGGCAGAGCCGGTTAGACAACTTCTAATCCATCCAAAAATACAATATAATTAAGTAACAAGAGCAACACATGTCTGGGGAAATAAGAAGTTGAATCTGGCAGAGCCGGTTAGACAACTTCTAATCCTTCCAAAAATGCAATAAAATAAATAAGTAAAGCAATAAATAGTTTGGGGAAACAAGAAGCTGAATCTGGCAGAGCCGGTTAGACAACTTCTAATCCTTCCAAAAGTGCAATAAAATAAATAACTGAAGCAATAGAAAGTTTGGGGAAACAAGAAATTGAATCTGGCAGAGCCGGTTAGACAATTTCTAATCCTTCCAAAATACAATAAAAATAAATAAGGAAAACAATAGAATTTTGGGGAAACAAGAAATTGAATCTGGCAGAGCCGGTTAGACAATTTCTAATCCTTCCAAAATACAATAAAAATAAATAAGGAAAACAATAGAATGTTTGGGGAAACAAGAAATTGAATCTGGCAGAGCCGGTTAGACAATTTCTAATCCTTCCAAAATACAAAAATAAACAACTAATAACATACAAGTGGCATAACATAATCAACATTACATTTTACAACTATCACACTTGGATATCAACACAAAAGCATACTCTCATTTAAAATTTAAGATCATACAGAAACAAAATACTCCATATTCAAGATATAAGATCAGAAAAAGCAAAATATAGCATATTCAAGACTCAAGATAATACAAAAGGAAATACTCAAAGTTAGCTCCCCTTACCTCTATTACAGACTTAATCCCCTCGCTCTCTGAAAACTTCCAGAATATCTCCTTTGCAAAATTTGAAATTCTTCCAACTCTTTTCTCTCAAAAATTTTTTAAGTTCTTTGGTGTAAATTTTCAGCCTCCCCCCTTGGCTATTTATAGTAAATAAAATTTACTATTCATTTTTTACTATTCATTTTAACTATTCATTTTTTTATTCATTTTACTATTACAAAAATAATTTTTTATTTGCAATTTGATAAATTCTGATCTCAAAGCTACGTGGAACACTTATCCTTTCCAAATATTTTTTTTTTTTACTTTTCACGTTTTACTATTCACTTTTTACTATTCACTTTTTACTATTCACAATTTACTATTCACTTTTTTTTATCTAGTATTTTAACTTACAAATATTTTCAAGGATCTTACAATCTCCCCAACAACAATTATTTTCGCCCTCGAAAATTATTTATTTAAACAAAGACTATCTAACAAAAGATTACTTACAAAAGAGATATGGATATTCCTTTATCATAAATTCTTCCAATTCCCAAGTCATTTCCTGTGTGTCTTCATTCCAAAGTACTTTTACTGTGCGAATATCTTTCCCTCTTAGCTTTTTCATTTGAACATCTAGTATACGCACTGGTCCAACTTCCATTGTTAAATTTTCCTTGACCTGAATTTCATCAACTTCTAACACATGCTTTGGATCTGGAATATACTTCCTCAGTTGGGATACATGAAAAACGTTATGCAAATTTGCCAATCCAGGTGGTAATGCTACCTCATAAGCCACTGGCCCAATCTTTTTGAGAATTTGATATGGTCCGAGAAATTTTGGTGTCAGTTTCCTCATCTTGATAGCTCTCCCGACTCCTGTAGTTGGTGTTACTCGTAAGAATACATGATCTCCTTCTTCAAATTCTAACGGTCTTCTTCTTTTGTCGGCATATGACTTTTGTCTACTTTGAGTTGCTTTCATCCGATCTTGGATTAATTTTATTTTTTCTGTGGTTTGCTGTAATAGCTCGGGTCCCACTGTTAGTGCTTCCCCATCTTGAAACCAACACAACGGGGTTCTACATCTTCTTCCATATAAAGCTTCATATGGTGGCATACCAATACTGGAATGATAACTGTTGTTGTAAGTAAATTCTACTAATGGTAGTATCTCATTCCAACTTCCAAGATGATCTAATACACAAGTTCTTAGCAAATCCTCCAAAGACTGAATAGTCCTTTCTGTTTGACCATCAGTCTGAGGGTGATAAGCCGAACTCATCCTCAACTGCGTTCCCAGAGCCTTCTGTAGCGTCTGCCAAAACCTTGAAGTAAACCTTGGATCTCTGTCTGACACAATGCTTGTAGGTATTCCATGCAACCTCACTACTTCCCTGATGTATAACTCCGTCATCTTTTCTAGAGACATACGTTGATTAATGGGCAAAAAGTGAGCGCTCTTGGTTAGTCTATCAACGATAACCCAGATAGAATCGTGACCTTTTGATGATTTTGGTAAATGTGTTACAAAGTCCATCGAGATACTGTCCCACTTCCATTGAGGAATGTCTAACTGTCGTAACATCCCTCCCGGTTTTTGATGCTCCACTTTTGCCTTCTGACACACCAAGCAGGCTGCTACAAACTCGGCCACATCCCTCTTCATTCCATTCCACCAAAATGACTCTTTCAGGTCCTTATACATCTTAGTCATACCTGGATGTATGCTAAGACGACTTTTATGGCCTTCGTCTAAAATTAAATGTTTTAATTCACTCTTTGCAGGTATACACACTCTGTTCTTAAATCGAAGGATGCCATCTTTACTTAGAACGAAGTCCTTAGCTTGATCGGTGTCCAACAACCTGATCTTTTGCTGCAACTCTTGATCCATCGACTGCTCAACCTTCACTTGTTCTAAGAAGTCACTAGTGATTACTAAATGACCACACCATATATGATCTGGGGTTAACTGCAACCCCAAGTTCATATCACGTAACTTTTCTAACAGTTCTAATTCCTTCACCATCATTGTTGTTATTTGAGCTTGTCTCCTACTCAATGCATCTGCCACCACATTGGCTTTTCCTGGGTGATATAAAAGCTCGAAATCATAGTCCTTCATATATTCCATCCATCTTCTTTGTCGCATGTTCAGCTCCTTTTGATCGAACAAATACTTTAGACTCTTATGGTCACTAAAAACTTGGAAACTTGCCCCATAGAGGTAGTGTCTCCATGTCTTTAATGCAAATACTACTGCTGCAAGTTCTATGTCATGCGTTGGGTAATTCTTCTCATGCGCCTTTAGCTGCCTAGATGCATAAGCTACAGGTCTCCTTCCTTGCATTAGGACGCACCCCAATCCTTGATATGACGCATCGTAGTACACCTCAAAAGATTTGCTAGAGTCTGGAATGATTAATACTGGTGCTGACGTTAGTCGTTGCTTCATATCCTCAAAACTGGCTTCACACTTGTCAGTCCACAGAAATGGTTGATCTTTACGAGTTAACTGAGTTAGAGGACCTACAATCTTGTAAAACCCTTCAACAAAACGTCGGTAATAACCGGCTAATCCTACAAAACTTCGTACTTCAGTTACAGTTTTCGGCCGCTCCCACTTTAGCACAGCTTCCACCTTTGCTGGATCCACTGAGATTCCTTGAGCAGAAATCACATGACCCAAAAATTGTACTTTCTCTATCCAGAACTCACACTTTGACAGTTTCCCATACAGTTGATGTTTTCTTAAAATTTCCAACGCCACCCTCAAGTGTTCTGCATGCTTTTCCTTATTCTCTGAATAGATAAGAATATCGTCTATAAATACTACCACGAACTTATCTAAACATGACCGAAATATTCTGTTCATGTAGTCCATAAAAATCGCAGGAGCATTCGTCACGCCAAACGGCATTACCACGTACTCAAAGTGTCCGTAGCGAGATCTGAAAGCCGTCTTTTGCACATCTTCCGTCTTGACCAGAATCTGATGGTACCCAGATCTGAGATCAATTTTTGAAAACACCTCTGCTCCTCTCAACTGATCTAATAGATCATCGATTCTTGGCAAAGGATATTTGTTCTTTATTGTAACCTTGTTCAGCTGTCGATAATCCACGCACAACCTTGAACTTCCATCCTTCTTCTTCACCAGCAATACAGGAGCTCCCCATGGAGACACACTTGGACGGATAAACTTCTTCTCCAGCAGATCTTCGATTTGCTTTTTCAACTCTACTAGTTCGGCAGGAGCCATTCTGTATGGAGCCATAGAAACTGGGCCAGCTCCGGGCATTAGATCTATTGTGAAATCGATCTCTCGACTAGGTGGTAAACCTGGTACTTGTTCTGGAAAAACATCAACATATTCTTCTACCACAGGTATTCCGATGATTTGTTCTTCAGTATTCTCTCTTTTCTCCTGAGCTAACACCACATAGCAGGTAGCTCCATCTTTGATATCCTTCGCAACTACTCGAGTTGAGCTTAGTTCTAAATCGTTCAAATTTAGAAACTCTATCTTTTGTTTCCCACAATCAATAAGAACGTGATTGGCAGTCAACCAATCCATTCCCAAAATAATGTCTAGATTTTGAAGGGGTAAGCAGATCAAGTTCACTTTGAACTTGCGTCCTGCAATTTGGATCGGGCATCCGACACAGACTGAACTGGTCGTAACTGGTCCCGATGCTGGTGTAGAAACTACTAATTCACACCCTAGATCAAGCATCGGTAATCCGAGTCTTTCTAAACATGCTAGGGATATAAAGGAGTGTGTGGCTCCAGAGTCAAACAAAACATATACGCATTCTCCTAACAACATACAGGTGTGTAAGATTAATGTACCTGGCTTAGTAGCCTCTTCTGCAGACATTGCGAATACTCTTCCTGTTGCCCGGGGCTTTACTTCAGCAGAATCTTGTTGTTGTGGTTCTCCCACCTTCTTTTTCTTTGGACAAACATTAGCAAAGTGTCCCGGATCATTGCAGATGAAACATCTCTTCCCTTCAACTTTTTCCCCAATAAGTTTAGGGCAGTCACGTCTAAAATGTGCCCCTCCACACTCAAAACACTTCACTGTTCCTCGATATGATAATTGTGGTTTTTCATAAGGTTTTTTGTTGAATTTCATTGAAGATTCTCCCTTGGCAAGTCTGGAAACTCTACTTGGATCAAACTCCAATAATTCTATCATTCTGGCTTTCTCTACCAATGCTGGAAACTCTTGTATTTCCAATGGCATAAGTACCTTCTTCAGTTCATGCCTTAGTCCTCCCTCGAATTTTCGACATCTCCATTCTTCTGTGATATTCTGAGTATAAAACCTCGAGAGATAATTAAATTTTACTACGTACTCTTGTACTGATAACCTCCTTTGTTGTAAGGTCAGAAACTCCGCCTCCCTTGCAAATTTTGCACTGTTTGGAAAATATTTTTCCAAGAACCTTATCTTAAAGTTCTCCCAATTCACAGCCTCACCACGAACCGTCATCAACTGTTGCATACTTTCCCACCAATATTCAGCCTCCCCGACCAAAAGAAATGATGCATAAGTTAATTTTTGTTCTTCTGAGCAAGTTATTACCCGAAAAATCTTCTCGTTCTGTCTTAGCCAAGAGTCAGCCTCATCAGGAGTAGCCTCCCCATTAAATTTAGTTGGATCATGCCTTAAGAAGTCATTCAAGCTAGAATGATTTTGAGGTACTTGATCAACTTGTTGTTGCTGCATCTTTGTTGAGTTTAAATGATTTCTTCAAAAAGATAACAATACAATTTAGCATATGATATCAATTTCCTCCAATAGTCATTTTAATCATAACAATTAATAGTTTTACTAAGAATAATAATTTCACTCCCCATAGTCCCAAAATACTTTCGAAAACCATTGCTCTGATACCATAATGTAACACCCAAATAATTTAAAGGGTATTACTGATAGTAGAGACTAAATTAATTTGATACCTCATATAAACAATCAAACTTTATTTCAATTACTCCAAAGTACAATACCAAACTTACAAACTTTAAACAATATAGTCTTCACCGTTGACATTTCAACTTTTAAATTTTACACAACATAATCTTCCCAATACAAATTTATTCTTTTTACAAAAATCCCTGAAAGGTTTTCCCCGCATCTCTCTCATCTCTAAGCTTTTTCAACCACATCTGCAACATTATCTAATCACATATAACATGAGTTATATGATCATAGCACAAACAAATAAGGGTAAGCCAACCATATCAAATCAATCATTAAATTTGTAATAAGAATAGTTCAATCATTTATTTCTACAATTACTCAAATATCATTACCCCGATGTCATTAATTCATCATTATCAAAATCATCTTCCTCAATTTCATAAACCTTACAATTTATACTATGCTTACTCACGAAGCCTTATGGTCAGACCGCTCTCTGCCTGCTTCCTTAAGCCTCACCTGTGTACTATGTCTTACTCTCTGAAGCCTTATGGTCAGACCGCTCTCTGCCTGCTTCTATAAAACTTATGAACCACATATTTATGTCAAAGCCTTATGGTCAGACCACTTGCTGCCTGCTTTCATTAACCTCAGGTGTTACTTTGCTCATACCAAGCTCTCATGGTATAACCGAACATATTACTTCCCGTAGGAAACATCATTTCATAAGCAATAATTTCTTATATCCACTCCAACATTTCATCACATCAACATTTCATACTCTCTTATCCACTCCAACATTTCATCAAATCAACAATTCATAACCTCTTCTCCACATAACTCAATTATGTTCATTCTCTAATCATAATTTGACAATAACTTATTTTGGTGTCAATAAATTAAACATATCGCCAGTTATCATACTTCATATTATAAACTCATTTTTTTGACCATAACGAGTATAACTCAACATATTTTCACCAATCAAAGATTCATAGATCAGCCAAAACATTTCATCATATCTTAGCCACTACGTATTAAAGTCTGAGCTCAATGTAACGATAAATAAAATATACATGAAGTTTTTACCATGATAACTTTATACATCTCCAATTAACTTATTTTATTTTAATTTCATCCTATTAGAGATCTTTCTTTACCCCAATTGGTCACCGGAGAGGACCCAGATGTCTGAACGCATCAAACTCACCTTCGACGCCAACACATATGACTAGTCACAACTGACTGGACCAGGCCAGGGCTGCTCTATGATCAGGGATGTGCCAACTCAGGTTTTTAAGGTTCCTCTATCCTACCAACAAAGGGAGGCCTTCAATAATTAACAATTTATTTACTTAAATTATCTACCTTGTTCTCTTATGCCTAATTTTAATATTTTTACTTCCTCTTACAACAACCTCAAATAGTATCACTACATCTATTTAATACTTATTTCCAAGTTATTACAGAATCCTTACTCCAGACCTTCCAACAAGATCAATTTCAGCCAAGAAACTAATTCATGATAGAATTCATACAAGATAACTATAAACAATTAACCATAATAAGATATTACTATAAATGGTCATAGAAGAATACAATATTTGACAATCATAAGAATAATCTTAATATAAAAATTCATGGGAAACAAGAAGTTGAATCTGGCAGAGCCGGTTAGACAACTTCTAATCCATCCAAAAATACAATATAATTAAGTAACAAGAGCAACACATGTCTGGGGAAATAAGAAGTTGAATCTGGCAGAGCCGGTTAGACAACTTCTAATCCTTCCAAAAATGCAATAAAATAAATAAGTAAAGCAATAAATAGTTTGGGGAAACAAGAAGCTGAATCTGGCAGAGCCGGTTAGACAACTTCTAATCCTTCCAAAAGTGCAATAAAATAAATAACTGAAGCAATAGAAAGTTTGGGGAAACAAGAAATTGAATCTGGCAGAGCCGGTTAGACAATTTCTAATCCTTCCAAAATACAATAAAAATAAATAAGGAAAACAATAGAATTTTGGGGAAACAAGAAATTGAATCTGGCAGAGCCGGTTAGACAATTTCTAATCCTTCCAAAATACAATAAAAATAAATAAGGAAAACAATAGAATGTTTGGGGAAACAAGAAATTGAATCTGGCAGAGCCGGTTAGACAATTTCTAATCCTTCCAAAATACAAAAATAAACAACTAATAACATACAAGTGGCATAACATAATCAACATTACATTTTACAACTATCACACTTGGATATCAACACAAAAGCATACTCTCATTTAAAATTTAAGATCATACAGAAACAAAATACTCCATATTCAAGATATAAGATCAGAAAAAGCAAAATATAGCATATTCAAGACTCAAGATAATACAAAAGGAAATACTCAAAGTTAGCTCCCCTTACCTCTATTACAGACTTAATCCCCTCGCTCTCTGAAAACTTCCAGAATATCTCCTTTGCAAAATTTGAAATTCTTCCAACTCTTTTCTCTCAAAAATTTTTTAAGTTCTTTGGTGTAAATTTTCAGCCTCCCCCCTTGGCTATTTATAGTAAATAAAATTTACTATTCATTTTTTACTATTCATTTTAACTATTCATTTTTTTATTCATTTTACTATTACAAAAATAATTTTTTATTTGCAATTTGATAAATTCTGATCTCAAAGCTACGTGGAACACTTATCCTTTCCAAATATTTTTTTTTTTTTACTTTTCACGTTTTACTATTCACTTTTTACTATTCACTTTTTACTATTCACAATTTACTATTCACTTTTTTTTATCTAGTATTTTAACTTACAAATATTTTCAAGGATCTTACAATCTCCCCAACAACAATTATTTTCGCCCTCGAAAATTATTTATTTAAACAAAGACTATCTAACAAAAGATTACTTACAAAAGAGATATGGATATTCCTTTATCATAAATTCTTCCAATTCCCAAGTCATTTCCTGTGTGTCTTCATTCCAAAGTACTTTTACTGTGCGAATATCTTTCCCTCTTAGCTTTTTCATTTGAACATCTAGTATACGCACTGGTCCAACTTCCATTGTTAAATTTTCCTTGACCTGAATTTCATCAACTTCTAACACATGCTTTGGATCTGGAATATACTTCCTCAGTTGGGATACATGAAAAACGTTATGCAAATTTGCCAATCCAGGTGGTAATGCTACCTCATAAGCCACTGGCCCAATCTTTTTGAGAATTTGATATGGTCCGAGAAATTTTGGTGTCAGTTTCCTCATCTTGATAGCTCTCCCGACTCCTGTAGTTGGTGTTACTCGTAAGAATACATGATCTCCTTCTTCAAATTCTAACGGTCTTCTTCTTTTGTCGGCATATGACTTTTGTCTACTTTGAGTTGCTTTCATCCGATCTTGGATTAATTTTATTTTTTCTGTGGTTTGCTGTAATAGCTCGGGTCCCACTGTTAGTGCTTCCCCATCTTGAAACCAACACAACGGGGTTCTACATCTTCTTCCATATAAAGCTTCATATGGTGGCATACCAATACTGGAATGATAACTGTTGTTGTAAGTAAATTCTACTAATGGTAGTATCTCATTCCAACTTCCAAGATGATCTAATACACAAGTTCTTAGCAAATCCTCCAAAGACTGAATAGTCCTTTCTGTTTGACCATCAGTCTGAGGGTGATAAGCCGAACTCATCCTCAACTGCGTTCCCAGAGCCTTCTGTAGCGTCTGCCAAAACCTTGAAGTAAACCTTGGATCTCTGTCTGACACAATGCTTGTAGGTATTCCATGCAACCTCACTACTTCCCTGATGTATAACTCCGTCATCTTTTCTAGAGACATACGTTGATTAATGGGCAAAAAGTGAGCGCTCTTGGTTAGTCTATCAACGATAACCCAGATAGAATCGTGACCTTTTGATGATTTTGGTAAATGTGTTACAAAGTCCATCGAGATACTGTCCCACTTCCATTGAGGAATGTCTAACTGTCGTAACATCCCTCCCGGTTTTTGATGCTCCACTTTTGCCTTCTGACACACCAAGCAGGCTGCTACAAACTCGGCCACATCCCTCTTCATTCCATTCCACCAAAATGACTCTTTCAGGTCCTTATACATCTTAGTCATACCTGGATGTATGCTAAGACGACTTTTATGGCCTTCGTCTAAAATTAAATGTTTTAATTCACTCTTTGCAGGTATACACACTCTGTTCTTAAATCGAAGGATGCCATCTTTACTTAGAACGAAGTCCTTAGCTTGATCGGTGTCCAACAACCTGATCTTTTGCTGCAACTCTTGATCCATCGACTGCTCAACCTTCACTTGTTCTAAGAAGTCACTAGTGATTACTAAATGACCACACCATATATGATCTGGGGTTAACTGCAACCCCAAGTTCATATCACGTAACTTTTCTAACAGTTCTAATTCCTTCACCATCATTGTTGTTATTTGAGCTTGTCTCCTACTCAATGCATCTGCCACCACATTGGCTTTTCCTGGGTGATATAAAAGCTCGAAATCATAGTCCTTCATATATTCCATCCATCTTCTTTGTCGCATGTTCAGCTCCTTTTGATCGAACAAATACTTTAGACTCTTATGGTCACTAAAAACTTGGAAACTTGCCCCATAGAGGTAGTGTCTCCATGTCTTTAATGCAAATACTACTGCTGCAAGTTCTATGTCATGCGTTGGGTAATTCTTCTCATGCGCCTTTAGCTGCCTAGATGCATAAGCTACAGGTCTCCTTCCTTGCATTAGGACGCACCCCAATCCTTGATATGACGCATCGTAGTACACCTCAAAAGATTTGCTAGAGTCTGGAATGATTAATACTGGTGCTGACGTTAGTCGTTGCTTCATATCCTCAAAACTGGCTTCACACTTGTCAGTCCACAGAAATGGTTGATCTTTACGAGTTAACTGAGTTAGAGGACCTACAATCTTGTAAAACCCTTCAACAAAACGTCGGTAATAACCGGCTAATCCTACAAAACTTCGTACTTCAGTTACAGTTTTCGGCCGCTCCCACTTTAGCACAGCTTCCACCTTTGCTGGATCCACTGAGATTCCTTGAGCAGAAATCACATGACCCAAAAATTGTACTTTCTCTATCCAGAACTCACACTTTGACAGTTTCCCATACAGTTGATGTTTTCTTAAAATTTCCAACGCCACCCTCAAGTGTTCTGCATGCTTTTCCTTATTCTCTGAATAGATAAGAATATCGTCTATAAATACTACCACGAACTTATCTAAACATGACCGAAATATTCTGTTCATGTAGTCCATAAAAATCGCAGGAGCATTCGTCACGCCAAACGGCATTACCACGTACTCAAAGTGTCCGTAGCGAGATCTGAAAGCCGTCTTTTGCACATCTTCCGTCTTGACCAGAATCTGATGGTACCCAGATCTGAGATCAATTTTTGAAAACACCTCTGCTCCTCTCAACTGATCTAATAGATCATCGATTCTTGGCAAAGGATATTTGTTCTTTATTGTAACCTTGTTCAGCTGTCGATAATCCACGCACAACCTTGAACTTCCATCCTTCTTCTTCACCAGCAATACAGGAGCTCCCCATGGAGACACACTTGGACGGATAAACTTCTTCTCCAGCAGATCTTCGATTTGCTTTTTCAACTCTACTAGTTCGGCAGGAGCCATTCTGTATGGAGCCATAGAAACTGGGCCAGCTCCGGGCATTAGATCTATTGTGAAATCGATCTCTCGACTAGGTGGTAAACCTGGTACTTGTTCTGGAAAAACATCAACATATTCTTCTACCACAGGTATTCCGATGATTTGTTCTTCAGTATTCTCTCTTTTCTCCTGAGCTAACACCACATAGCAGGTAGCTCCATCTTTGATATCCTTCGCAACTACTCGAGTTGAGCTTAGTTCTAAATCGTTCAAATTTAGAAACTCTATCTTTTGTTTCCCACAATCAATAAGAACGTGATTGGCAGTCAACCAATCCATTCCCAAAATAATGTCTAGATTTTGAAGGGGTAAGCAGATCAAGTTCACTTTGAACTTGCGTCCTGCAATTTGGATCGGGCATCCGACACAGACTGAACTGGTCGTAACTGGTCCCGATGCTGGTGTAGAAACTACTAATTCACACCCTAGATCAAGCATCGGTAATCCGAGTCTTTCTAAACATGCTAGGGATATAAAGGAGTGTGTGGCTCCAGAGTCAAACAAAACATATACGCATTCTCCTAACAACATACAGGTGTGTAAGATTAATGTACCTGGCTTAGTAGCCTCTTCTGCAGACATTGCGAATACTCTTCCTGTTGCCCGGGGCTTTACTTCAGCAGAATCTTGTTGTTGTGGTTCTCCCACCTTCTTTTTCTTTGGACAAACATTAGCAAAGTGTCCCGGATCATTGCAGATGAAACATCTCTTCCCTTCAACTTTTTCCCCAATAAGTTTAGGGCAGTCACGTCTAAAATGTGCCCCTCCACACTCAAAACACTTCACTGTTCCTCGATATGATAATTGTGGTTTTTCATAAGGTTTTTTGTTGAATTTCATTGAAGATTCTCCCTTGGCAAGTCTGGAAACTCTACTTGGATCAAACTCCAATAATTCTATCATTCTGGCTTTCTCTACCAATGCTGGAAACTCTTGTATTTCCAATGGCATAAGTACCTTCTTCAGTTCATGCCTTAGTCCTCCCTCGAATTTTCGACATCTCCATTCTTCTGTGATATTCTGAGTATAAAACCTCGAGAGATAATTAAATTTTACTACGTACTCTTGTACTGATAACCTCCTTTGTTGTAAGGTCAGAAACTCCGCCTCCCTTGCAAATTTTGCACTGTTTGGAAAATATTTTTCCAAGAACCTTATCTTAAAGTTCTCCCAATTCACAGCCTCACCACGAACCGTCATCAACTGTTGCATACTTTCCCACCAATATTCAGCCTCCCCGACCAAAAGAAATGATGCATAAGTTAATTTTTGTTCTTCTGAGCAAGTTATTACCCGAAAAATCTTCTCGTTCTGTCTTAGCCAAGAGTCAGCCTCATCAGGAGTAGCCTCCCCATTAAATTTAGTTGGATCATGCCTTAAGAAGTCATTCAAGCTAGAATGATTTTGAGGTACTTGATCAACTTGTTGTTGCTGCATCTTTGTTGAGTTTAAATGATTTCTTCAAAAAGATAACAATACAATTTAGCATATGATATCAATTTCCTCCAATAGTCATTTTAATCATAACAATTAATAGTTTTACTAAGAATAATAATTTCACTCCCCATAGTCCCAAAATACTTTCGAAAACCATTGCTCTGATACCATAATGTAACACCCAAATAATTTAAAGGGTATTACTGATAGTAGAGACTAAATTAATTTGATACCTCATATAAACAATCAAACTTTATTTCAATTACTCCAAAGTACAATACCAAACTTACAAACTTTAAACAATATAGTCTTCACCGTTGACATTTCAACTTTTAAATTTTACACAACATAATCTTCCCAATACAAATTTATTCTTTTTACAAAAATCCCTGAAAGGTTTTCCCCGCATCTCTCTCATCTCTAAGCTTTTTCAACCACATCTGCAACATTATCTAATCACATATAACATGAGTTATATGATCATAGCACAAACAAATAAGGGTAAGCCAACCATATCAAATCAATCATTAAATTTGTAATAAGAATAGTTCAATCATTTATTTCTACAATTACTCAAATATCATTACCCCGATGTCATTAATTCATCATTATCAAAATCATCTTCCTCAATTTCATAAACCTTACAATTTATACTATGCTTACTCACGAAGCCTTATGGTCAGACCGCTCTCTGCCTGCTTCCTTAAGCCTCACCTGTGTACTATGTCTTACTCTCTGAAGCCTTATGGTCAGACCGCTCTCTGCCTGCTTCTATAAAACTTATGAACCACATATTTATGTCAAAGCCTTATGGTCAGACCACTTGCTGCCTGCTTTCATTAACCTCAGGTGTTACTTTGCTCATACCAAGCTCTCATGGTATAACCGAACATATTACTTCCCGTAGGAAACATCATTTCATAAGCAATAATTTCTTATATCCACTCCAACATTTCATCACATCAACATTTCATACTCTCTTATCCACTCCAACATTTCATCAAATCAACAATTCATAACCTCTTCTCCACATAACTCAATTATGTTCATTCTCTAATCATAATTTGACAATAACTTATTTTGGTGTCAATAAATTAAACATATCGCCAGTTATCATACTTCATATTATAAACTCATTTTTTTGACCATAACGAGTATAACTCAACATATTTTCACCAATCAAAGATTCATAGATCAGCCAAAACATTTCATCATATCTTAGCCACTACGTATTAAAGTCTGAGCTCAATGTAACGATAAATAAAATATACATGAAGTTTTTACCATGATAACTTTATACATCTCCAATTAACTTATTTTATTTTAATTTCATCCTATTAGAGATCTTTCTTTACCCCAATTGGTCACCGGAGAGGACCCAGATGTCTGAACGCATCAAACTCACCTTCGACGCCAACACATATGACTAGTCACAACTGACTGGACCAGGCCAGGGCTGCTCTATGATCAGGGATGTGCCAACTCAGGTTTTTAAGGTTCCTCTATCCTACCAACAAAGGGAGGCCTTCAATAATTAACAATTTATTTACTTAAATTATCTACCTTGTTCTCTTATGCCTAATTTTAATATTTTTACTTCCTCTTACAACAACCTCAAATAGTATCACTACATCTATTTAATACTTATTTCCAAGTTATTACAGAATCCTTACTCCAGACCTTCCAACAAGATCAATTTCAGCCAAGAAACTAATTCATGATAGAATTCATACAAGATAACTATAAACAATTAACCATAATAAGATATTACTATAAATGGTCATAGAAGAATACAATATTTGACAATCATAAGAATAATCTTAATATAAAAATTCATGGGAAACAAGAAGTTGAATCTGGCAGAGCCGGTTAGACAACTTCTAATCCATCCAAAAATACAATATAATTAAGTAACAAGAGCAACACATGTCTGGGGAAATAAGAAGTTGAATCTGGCAGAGCCGGTTAGACAACTTCTAATCCTTCCAAAAATGCAATAAAATAAATAAGTAAAGCAATAAATAGTTTGGGGAAACAAGAAGCTGAATCTGGCAGAGCCGGTTAGACAACTTCTAATCCTTCCAAAAGTGCAATAAAATAAATAACTGAAGCAATAGAAAGTTTGGGGAAACAAGAAATTGAATCTGGCAGAGCCGGTTAGACAATTTCTAATCCTTCCAAAATACAATAAAAATAAATAAGGAAAACAATAGAATTTTGGGGAAACAATAAATTGAATCTGGCAGAGCCGGTTAGACAATTTCTAATCCTTCCAAAATACAATAAAAATAAATAAGGAAAACAATAGAATGTTTGGGGAAACAAGAAATTGAATCTGGCAGAGCCGGTTAGACAATTTCTAATCCTTCCAAAATACAAAAATAAACAACTAATAACATACAAGTGGCATAACATAATCAACATTACATTTTACAACTATCACACTTGGATATCAACACAAAAGCATACTCTCATTTAAAATTTAAGATCATACAGAAACAAAATACTCCATATTCAAGATATAAGATCAGAAAAAGCAAAATATAGCATATTCAAGACTCAAGATAATACAAAAGGAAATACTCAAAGTTAGCTCCCCTTACCTCTATTACAGACTTAATCCCCTCGCTCTCTGAAAACTTCCAGAATATCTCCTTTGCAAAATTTGAAATTCTTCCAACTCTTTTCTCTCAAAAATTTTCTAAGTTCTTTGGTGTAAATTTTCAGCCTCCCCCCTTGGCTATTTATAGTAAATAAAATTTACTATTCATTTTTTACTATTCATTTTAACTATTCATTTTTTTATTCATTTTACTATTACAAAAATAATTTTTTATTTGCAATTTGATAAATTCTGATCGTGGAACACTTATCCTTTCCAAATATTTTTTTTTTTTTTTTTACTTTTCACGTTTTACTATTCACTTTTTACTATTCACTTTTTACTATTCACAATTTACTATTCACTTTTTTTTTTTATCTAGTATTTTAACTTACAAATATTTTCAAGGATCTTACAGGATACACCCAACAAGAAGGAATTGACTATCTTGATACTTTTTCACCTGTGGCCAAGTTAACCACTATCAGACTTCTCATTGCTCTAGCTGCTTCACACAATTGGTTTTTACATCAACTTGATGTTGATAATGCTTTCTTACATGGAGATCTCAATGAAGAAGTCTACATGGAACCACCCCCAATTCTAAACATTCAAAAGGGACAGGTTTGCAAGCTAAGAAAGTCTCTATATGGCCTAAAACAGGCCAGTAGACAATGGTTTGAAAAATTGTCTACTTTTCTAATATCTGCAAATTTTATCCAATCAAAATCTGATCATTCTCTGTTTATAAGAAAAACACCTACGAGTTTTACTGCTTTGCTTGTGTATGTAGATGACATTGTTTTAGCAGGAAATTCTATGATGGAAATCAACTGCATAAAAGAGTTACTTCACCAAAGATTTCACATAAAGAATTTAGGGGAACTCAAGTATTTCCTTGGGTTGGAAGTGGCCAGATCTAAAAAGGGGATCCACTTATCCCAGAGAAAGTATGCTCTCGACATACTTGAGGAGACTGGAATGCTTGGATGCAAACCCTCTACTACTCCTTTCCTAAGTGACACAAGCCCTCTGTATAAAACAGACAGCTACCTTGATGATCCTACTCTCTACAGAAAATTGATAGGGAAGCTTCTTTACCTTACAAATACTAGGCCTGATTTATGTTTCACAATTAATTTGCTTTCGCAATTTATGCAAAACCCTACCAGTTATCACTATCGTGCTGTCCAACACATTCTCAGGTACATCAAGTCCAAGCCATCTCAAGGATTATTCTTTGCTGCTGATTCTCGTATGCAACCAAAGGGCTTTAGTGACTCTGATTGGGCCACTTGTCCCAACACTCGAAGATCCACCACAAGCTTCTGTGTCTTCCTTGGGTCGTCTCTCATTTCCTGGAAGTCTAAGAAGCAGAAGACGGTCTCCAGGTCTTCCACAGAAGCTGAATACCGTGCTCTTGCTGCCACTGTATGTGAGATACAGTGGCTTCGTTACCTTCTACATGACCTTCAGATAGAAGAATCCGGAACCCCTATTTTATACTGCGACAACAGGTCTGCGAGACATATTGCTCATAATCAGAGCTTTCACGAACGCACCAAGCACATCGAGCTCGACTGCCATGTCGTTCGTGAGAAGATACAAGAGGGCCTTCTTCATCTCCTTCCCATTCGATCCGACGAGCAACTGGCTGACATCTTCACAAAATTTTCGCACCGTGTCAAGTTCAGAACAATTGTTCCCAAGCTTGGACTGATGAGTATACACCGTCCAGCTTGAGGGGAGGCTTTTGAGTTTTGTCAGTTTTCCGTTACTGTCACAAGGACAGTTACGTTGTTTTAATTAGTTAGTTTTCTAGTTTGTGAGTTTCAGTTAGCTTTTCCCGTTTTCCCTTTTCTTGAACTCTATATATATACATGTTGACGCTCCGCCAGAAATATAGAAAAGAATAAGACGCTCATGTTTTAGGAACTTATAGAAATAATAAAAGGATACATTTTTCTTACCGTGTTTACTGTGCTGATCATCTTTTCCTTCTTCGCCGCCGACCGTCGCTGTCCCCACCGGAAGTTCTCGCCGTCGTCTTCTCTGGAAACCTCCGGATGCTCCGTTCTCTTTCTTCTCACACGAAAACGCGTTTTGGCACAAATGAGGCTACTGATTTGTGAGAAGCGTTTAGTGCTTTCTTGGACTGAAGCCAATTGGGATGTCAACTTTAAGTGCACAGTGTTGGGCTGGGTTCAAAAAAAATGTTAGAAATTCTAAATTTCATTAAAAAAAATTGACACACTATATAAAAGTGAATATCTAATAATTTATTTTTTAAAAGTTTTGGATTGAAAATGATGTGATGTTTTCAGTGAAGATAATTTCATCAGAGAAAAGGTTTGTGTATTTATGGTTATAGTTTTGGATAAGATTTAAAATGATGATGAACTTTTTTTTATTTCTTACAGTAAAAAAGTTTTTATTATGTTATCTTTTGTTAGAGTCAATTTACTCTAATAAATGATAATTATTAGTGTGAATTAATCTTTTTGTAAAATGTTACTATCGAGGGTAGCCAACCAATCGAGGTTTGTGGTGTTATTATTGATGATAGGCAACCGACCGAGGTTTGTCTTACTACTGAGGGTAAGTAACCGATCGGGAGGTTAGGACAATATGTTCTAGCCTGGCAGGTCCGATCGGGTATCTCACAACATGGATAGGAACTAGTTGATTGTCCACCACCATCATACTCACGTCAAGGCGGGGGTCATCAGTGGGCACTTGGAAGAGGAGTCGGCATTGTGCGAGTGCCTTGACTTTTCTTACTACCGAGGGTAAGTAACCGATCGGGAGGTTAGGACAATATGTTCTAGCGTGGCAGGTCCGATCGGGTATCTCACAGCATGGCCGATCAGGCGAGTGAGAGGAAAATAGCCTTCACATAGCCGTTAAATGCTCATGAATACATAGTAATGAGGTAACGGTCATTGTCGAGTATTTAAAATGAGCATTGAAAGTCATTAAGAGGTAAATTAATAGATAATATTCCCTGAAATCGTATAAATAAAAGTCAAAGGTGAAGGTAAACTCTCTGTTAAATTTTATAATTATAGACTTACGATAGCCCATTCTGACTTGAGCGTCGGAGTGTTTGCTGCAGGTCAACCCACTTTGTGATCAAACCCGAGCGTAAGGAGTGAAGAGAAGAAGAAGAACCGATTGGAGGAGAGGAGTGTTTCTGGACGGACGTTGAAGGAGTTTCCCCGATCTTATTCAGCAGAAACATTAAACATTACTCGTTGTGTAGGCATGGTCTATTATGGAGAAAGGAATATTGTTGGCTTTCAAAATCTACATAAGTTAAATGATAAATTGAAGTCACTTAGGATTGAGAAATATATTAGCATGAAAATTAAGTGATTATGTGGACTTCTATTAACAATTCAACTTAGCGAATGACTTAAATACTAGATGATTTTTTTAATAACTCTAATATTGTAATGGTCCTTGTCCTCACATCATATTGGTTCTAAAATAACCTGAACTATTTACGTAACTGGGGAATGTCCTTCTCTTTGGCTTATCCCGAATCTCTCTTCTACCTGGAATATAAAATGTTTAAGAAACAAAAGTGTAATGTAATAGGTTGTTCTGTTTTACCAATCATGTATGGTCATGCTAACATCTCATTGGTGTGCCATTCTTTTGTGACAATATCGTACTATTGCTTTCGCATTATATTAGGTTTCAGCACCTCTGAAAATTTTTGGTGTGCCATTCCCAATCTAGGACCCATATTATATAACGGGAAAGTAACACTTTTACTTAAAGTTCATCAAAAATTATAATTTTAGGCAAATTTTAGTTAATGAAATTTAGAAGAATGTTCAAAAGATATATCCCTAAAATAGGTTGCGTTTAACTTCATCTTTAACATGTGATTGATAAAGAATGAAGTTACAATGTTTACAAAAAATTGGAGATGAAAATCATTTCATAAGTGTATTATATGACATTGGTTATCTTCGTATAAGACAGTCTAAACGATCAATATTTTGAACCGAACGGTTGTAATTTATAAATTGAACGATGGTAACTTACAAATCGTATTGTCACTTTTCAAAATAATTACACCTAACTAATACTGATTAATTTATAATAAAATATAATTAATACCAATTAAGTTATGATTAACTTCAGTAATTCAAACTTTTAAAAATCTATAAATATAAATTTAAAATAAATAAATATATATATATATATATATATAAATATTTAATAGGCATTAATTGTTACAACTATCGGTTCTTTATAAATTTTACATCAAAATATTTTATAAATAACTTCTCAGTTTGATCGAATCACCGAATGAAATTAAGACAAACGATAGTAAAAACAAATATGTATTCAGAACATAAATAAACAAATAATTTCCACTGTATGACCAAAAATAAGTGTAGTTTATTCTTAGAAAATAGTATTCTCTCAAAATAATATTTTTTCATGCTTCTCCCAAAATTTATTCTCGTGAAAGAAAAAAAGAGAGTTAACAACCTACTTTTCAGTTAATCTTTTACTGTAATAAAAATATATTTACTATCAACTTGATAAATTTTAATTACTATCATTATTAAAAATCATGAAACAATAAAATATTATGGTATGAAATCGTTCATAGCAAAGTTCCCTTAACAATTATTATAGTTTTTTTTATTGAAGTTATTCTGTTTTGTGAGTGGTCCAGCTAGTACAGGACAAACCTTAAATTATATATAGGTTTTTGTCCTTGGATTGAGTTTTGTTAGGATGCATAAATCTTAGGATAGTTTCGAATTAAAATTTAAATCAAACAGGTTGGGTTGGTCTAGTTGTTGGTATGTGGATTTGCTTCTCCATTTCTAATTTTACACTTACATCACCATTCTATTCTCAAATACATTTTCACTCTTTTGTATGCGGCCAAAGATCCATGAAAATTATTTACTTTAATAGTAACAATTTTATTACTAGTAGTAACAAATTTCTTTGTAAATAGAAAATATAATAAGTTTATGTAAAAATAAAATATGGAAAACTAAATAAGAAATTTTGGTAACTTAAATAGTAGAAAATTGTGATGATTTCAAGAACATGAGTTCAAACTCTTTTCTACCTTTTTCTTTAAAAAAAATTAAAATATTGACAGTGGATAAAATACTCCAGGTTTGAAGGCATTATTGAGGGATCCAATATGTCAAGTAGTGATTAAAATATTAATATAATAAAATAATATTAAAATAATAAATAATATTAAAAATTTGGTGAATAGTAAACTTTTTGGACTATAAATAGACATGAGAGGGGAGACTATTCTGCACAAAGAGAGGAATAATCAAGTGATAAATCGTTAGGAAGAAATTTTTAATTGTAAGAAGAGTAGAGGTTCTTGAGGGTTTTCGGAAAAACAAATTCTGAGCAAGAAATTAAGTCTGGAATAGAGGGGAGCTAACCTTTCTAAGCTTTTATATTATGATTTAGTATCGTTTTATTACTATTCATGTCTTGAAATTCTGTGTGAATACTGTTAATGAAAAACATATCTGCTTACTGTATATTTATCTATATTGAATTTCTGTGTTAATATTATATGTTGTTGTTTTGAATTTGTAAATAAGAAATTTGTTAAAAACTAGTTGAGGAATACTTTGAGTAAGGAAAAACTTGGTACTTAAGTTGTTCATTGTGACACACCTCCCTTTCCTGGAAGTCTACTCGATAGGTTTTTAACTTAAATCTTGTTGAACAGATTATGTACTGTTAAATTATTGTGCAATATATCTTGTTGGAATGAAAATTTCTGATGAATTCATGTTATTGTGGTAGATATGGAATTATGAATTATAATTGTGATGGTAGGATAGAGGAATCTTAAAAATCGGAGTTGGTACATCCCTGATCATAGAGCAGTCCTAGTCAAATCTAGTAAGTTGGGACTAGTCATATGTACTGGCGTTTATGGTGAGTTTGATTCGTCAAACATTTGATTCTTCTCCGATGACCATTTATGGTGATATTTTAGTATTGTTAATTTATTTTGTGATATATTCATTTTGTATGATTTCTGTGATGATTGTATTTTATTATATTGGATTTGAATTTATGCATCTGAACATGATATGAGTATTATGAGGAGATTTTGTAATGGTATAATATGATTAAGGAAAATGAGCATGGTATAGTCTCGTTGAGCATCATTCAGTCTCAAGTAGGGAAGGATGAATTATATGGTGAGAGGGACAGAAGGTCCTGGTCTATGTGTCGGCTTTGAACATAGTGTTGAGCACTAACCTTGTGGATGATATGGAGTATTTTGGAAGTGTATTTGTAAGAAGAAGTAGAAGTCATCACAAGTGCATAACCTCCCGTGACCGCTCATCAACGTATATATCATCCGAATGAGTGTCTATTGGGTATTGTGGAATGAGTATATATTGAGTATTCTGGAATGAGTGTCTATTTGGTATTGTGGAATGAGTGTCTATTGGATATTGTGGAATGAGCGTCTATTGAGTATTGTGGGATGAGTGTCTATTGGGTATTGTGGGATGAATATCTATGATACGAGTGTTGTTTTATGATGGTATGAGGGTATCTGACATAATTATTATACGAGGTTTGTTGAGTGTATCAAAGTAATGAATGAGTATCTATGATGCGATTGTTGTATGATGGTATGAGAGTGTCTGACATAATTATTATATGAGGTTTGTTAAGTGTATCAAAATAATGGATGAATATCTATGATGCGATTGTTGTATGATGGTATGAGGGTATCTAACATGATTATTATATGAGGTTTGTTGAGTGCATCAAAGTAATGGATGAGTATCTATGATGCGATTGTTGTATGATGGTATGAGGGTGTCTCACATAATTATTATATCAGGTTTGTTGAGTGTATCAAAGTAATTATGCATGTTTTATAAATGATTGGTTGCATGTTAGCTCACTCTATTTGTTTGTGTTTGTGTATGTGCGATGATCGTATAAATTAGAAGGATTTGAGTTATATTTATGAGTTTGTAGTTGAAATCTGAGTTTAAAACATTTATACATATTAACTATGAATTATCAAGCAAGTGAGAAATTATAAAATATTACCTTAAATGTAATGCTACAATATATAATAATGAATTATAGACGTTACAGCCATAACTGGAATATATTTTTTAATTAAAAAACCAACGTACTTCTATTATTTTACTTAAATAATAATACAAATCGAAGCATGTTCGGATTCTGAAGCAAAAGTTTGACTACTTCAGGTTTTCAAAGGAGCTTTAGATAACTGTCCAGAAAAAACAAATCAAATTATTAATGTAATATATCGTTTATATAGCCTATAACTATTGATAAAAAATTAATTTATATGATAGTTCGGGTTCCGTAACTGTTTTTTAATACACACATTTTAATTTTATCTTTAATAATATAAATTATTTTATTAATTAGTTTACTCTTTAAATTTTGTAACTGTTTTTCTATAATTATACTTTAAAATTTATTTTTATAAATTTATTAACATTTTTACTTTAATATTACTTATAAAATAGTTAATTTTTATTTTTTGTTACTATAAGATAAAAATGGACACATACACTTGTATACATGTGTTTTCACTAGTTATTCATAAAAATAATTTTTTATACACATTTTTATTATATATACTAATAAAAACACATATATCCAATATAATTAAATTTTACAATTTTATTGTAGATAGTTTTATTTTATAATAAAATATAATTATTTTTGAAAAATCTATGAAATTAAAAAATTAGTCATTAAAGAATAATGTTGGTATAATTGATTTTTAAAATAGATGTTATTTAAATAGTAAAATAGGAAATAAAATATGATCATCAAAATGAGTAGATGAATTTAAGATAATAAAGAAAAGAAAACAAAATTATTTGTTTTAAGGGATTGAGAGATGAAAGTGAAAAGATTTGAAAGTAAAATTTACGAAAGTTTATGAATAATAATAGATGTAATGGATAAAAAAAGAATATTTTAATAGATCAAATTGTTAGATTATAATTTTGCCCTTATAGTTAAATTAATGTAAAATAAATTATAGTTATTATTATTAATATTATAAATTATCCAGGGGTTTAACAACGGTAATAATTATTATTAGTTTAATAATATAGATTATTATTATTATTATTAATTTTTTCAATAATTTTAATTTCATAATTAATATTATTAAGATTGAAATTTTGTAAAGAAAATGATAGACATTTAGGTAGAAAGTAGGTACTAAATTGTCGTTTTTCTTCTCGTCTCCCTCAAATCCATCGGCATAAATCACCAAGCAAACAAGTTTCATCCATCCTCATTCATCATTTCCAATTCTCTGAAACAATAAATGTCCAGAGACAATGACAACGAGGTATGAGAAGTTTGAGTTTAATTATCAAATTTTTATTTCCAAAGTAAAAATCTATCTCTAACGAGTAGGAAACCTCATTCCCATCTTCATCCGAAATGCATACACGTGTAATCATGTACGTGTAATTAAATAATTTTTTACAAAGAAATCAAACTCACGTCAAATAAAACATCATTTTATCAAGTATTAAATATTAAAAGGATATGCCTTATCTTATCTTGAAAAATATTAAGAATGAAATTATAATTGTATTAAAAATCAAATAAAAATATGAAATAATAATTGAATAAATGTCAAATAATTATTAAAAATAGTATAAATGATTAAATATAAATATGTACCTTAAAAATAAGTTATGAATCAAAGGATTAAATAATAATCATATAAGTTTTTTAAATTATTTAAAATGAGTTATAAGTGTTTTAGTATTTTAAAGAGATTAAGGTAAGAAGACGAAAATTAGTATTAAAATATGTGATAAATTTTCATTGAAATTAAAACGGGTTTAAATGATATTCGAAGGAATAAATTCATTTGTCATTTCATAGGTCCTTTCCAAGAAAATATTTAATATCAATAAGTCATAAGTCAACTCATAATAAATTATGATACTAATATAAAACTCTAAAATAATATATTTATGAATTTCTTTTTATATATTGATCGATTTTATTTCCAACATATGTTTGAATTTCTATTTTTCTATTAAGTAAAAGATTAAAACTAATTTGCTTCACGGTAAAAAAAATTGATAATAGTTACATGATTACTTTAAAAAGTTATGTGTATTTTTTCTTTGAATAAAATGTTATATAGTTCTTATTTATTAAAGTAAAAAAACCAAAAAAAAAAACTCATGTGATATACATCTAATATATAGTAATCAAATAACTTTATTTAATAAGTATTTGCATGTGCATATAGTAATTTAAATATTTAAATACTTTTATTGTTGGATATTAATAAAAAAAGTTGATAGTATTTCAAAGATCTGTTTAAATATTTGAATTATATGCGTGTGTTTGTTTTGTTAATTTTAGTTTATTTAATAAAATATCAAATAATTTTAAAACATTAAATTTTTAAAATTAACCTTTATTCTACGATAACTTTTTATTTAGTGATCAAGTTAATTTTAAGTTATTTACATATCTTTTAGCTTAAGTAAGTTGTTAGTTATTAAATTTGAATGTGAAATTAGAATTAGTTATCATTTTAAACTTTAATATATTTTAGTATTCAAAACTTTTCAAATAGATATAATCTTTTTAATTTAATAATATTAATTTTTTGAACTTGTTAAATTATATATGTACAAGTATTTAAACTGGAACGTATTAAAAATAATGTAAGTATCTCAAATATCATTTTAAAATACATTAAAAATTTTAATGCAATTAAATTAAAAAGGATATAATGGTTAATTTTTAAAATTTAAAAATTAAAATATATCAAAATTTAAGACAATAACAAATTTTAATTTTACATTCAAGATTATGATTAAAAATATATTTAATTTTATTTTCTTCTTAAATGAATAATGAATATTATAAGTATTAAAAAATTTAACTGTGATGATTTAAAATTAAATAAATGTCATAATAATTTACACTATAAATCGAATTAAAAAACTTATGAATTGTAAGGGTACATATGCTATCGCCTCCGTCACCAATGACGTAAAACGTTGGATAGAACATAACTTGCTCAAATTTGATATTAACAATTTACGTATGTATGAGCTACTCGTCTCAATACAAAATACAGTTTCTATATGTTTATTATGCATATGGATATGGAAGTGTGAACGTGCTAGATTCTTTAGGAAGCTTCTTAGTTATATTTTGTTGGTTTATTTAACATTTAACACTATCCATAGGAAGACGACAATAGTTTCGGCTTAGTTTTTAAATTAAAAATAATTAACGCATTAAATTTTCTTTCTTAAGTAAACTCCTCAAGCCATGAAAATTTTCTAATTTGATCCAATAATTAATTTTTTTTAAGCCAACATTTTACAGAACACTTGGCATTGTCACGCTGCTAATCATTGTCAAAATGATGTTTGATCTTTTGAAACAACATCTGTATAGTACTTACTAAAATCAGGTGAGTCCTAAATAATGAAAGTTTGTCTAAAATGTATGTTTACAAACAAAAAATAACAATTTCTCTGCCAAAAACAAATCATAATCTATTGTTGTCGGCAGAAATTATGAACCCAATTGAGTTTATAACTATATTAGAATTTTCAGTAAGAGTTCCAAAGTCCCAACTAAACTGGTTCCCTCTTTCTTGTATTAGTACCTAATTATATGTTCTTTTCCTCCAACGTACTTGGTTGTTGTGACATGACCAATGAATCTTTCGTATTTAATTTATTTTAAGTTAAATAATGTGATTTGTCTCAACTTTTGTAAAAGAAATTTAAATTAGTCATTATTTTATGTGTGTGAATTTAGTTTTTATTTTAAAAAATTTGATTCAATCTGATTTTTCTATTAGTAATGTATTAATAATGTTAAAAGAGGTATTATTTATGTATTTATTTAATTTTTTTCAATTTTAATTTCTTTTAAAAATAAAAACTTGTCACATCTAAAGATGGAGGGACAATGTTATCGGATATCAGTCTTAATTTATTTTTGAATTTTTATTTTATCTCAATTGTATTATAGTTATTTTTTAAAATAAAACAATTTTGTCTCTTTCCAAATTATAATGAAATTTAATTTGTATATAAATTTTATACAAATAATTTTATTAAAATTGATTTTTTTATTATATTTGAATTTATATTTTAGATTGAATTTTATTTAAAATTATTTTCAAATTTCAAAATATATGTTTTACATTGTTCCTAGCCAAAGGAACCAAATTATCTTTATTCTAGCATCGACTCTTAAGAAGCGAGTAGATGACGACTTCTCACCATGACACTGATATCTCCTTTTCCTTTTATCCTTGTTCAAATGACTGATCCTCACAACATGGACCATCTTTAAGGGAATGACTTTGGTAATGACCAGTGTAGCGCATTCGTGGCCAACCTCTTTAACAATTGCATTGTTCTGTGGCAGCTGTTGAATAACCTATCGATAGTAGGACTTACTAAAGGTTGATTAAACTTATGATGTCTGTATGACAAGAGAAAACTTAGTGAGGCTAACCCCTTAAAGAAAAATAACTGAAAAATAGGAAACATGTTTACCATAAATGTCCTCCCACATAGTGAGAGAAGGAGCGGTCCGAAGGATCTTCTGGATCGAGAGTTTAAAGGATAGCTGATTCAAAATCTCTAGTATGGAAACCTCGATGGAAGTCATTGTAGACAGGACCAGGATGTGCGCTTGACTGGTTGATCGATCCAACAAAAAGGAAACTTGGGACAATCACCCTAAAAAAATGGTGACAATCGTCTTCTTTTATCACAATCTTGAAAAAAACTATCCTTAAAGCTTTTAAAGGAGGAGACATATCGATCGAGGAGCCACTTTGACTTTTAACATTTTAGGGAAAGCTAACCCACCTTTTTCGTTGGAGGGCAAGTGTTAAAAAGATGAAGGAACAAGGTACGCGTAGTCATCAAGACCAACGCTTGACATAACACATGAAAGACTTACATGGCAGCCCATCCATTTGGGTGTAGTTGGATCAGCGCCACATTGAGCACGTGGAGTATTGCCATAGTGAAATCATCCAAAGGAAGACAAACATCTAGCTCAACAAACAAACATGTATAAGTGTAAAAGAACTCATCCATGGAACCCTCGCGGGCATGGAAGACATGCTCGTTTCCTTTATAGACGTGCAACATCACTACATTGTCAACGATATCTCCTTTGAGCACGTCCACCACTTCCATCAAAGTGCGCAAATGCTCACCCTATAAGTATTGTGTAACGTAGTCCTGAATCTCTTATATCAATATTTGTTGTGACGCACTGAGAACTCTCCTTAAGAGAACCACCCCTTCATTATTACATGTACTGCAAGCCTTCATGCTACCCTTATTAGGCAATTAAACATGGATTTGATACTAATGACCAGGTTGCACCTTCGCCATAACATTTACCTTCCTGACTAGAAAGATCTTTTGATAGTGAGAAACTGAAAGACTAAGAAATTATTATTACCTCTATGCAAAAAAGTCGATAGTTTGAGCAGAGCTAGGAAAAGGAAAAGATGAAAATGATTGATCAACCCCACAACTATTTATAGGAATGAGAAGCAAATGATCACTTGATCCAAACCATCAAAGTAAATCACATCCAACAACTATAGATATCTACCGCTTCACATCCTTTGTCAAAACTGATAACACGTGTTACAAAGCAACGTAGCTTTCAAAACCTCATGGTTACTATTCGTTGAAGATTTATGATTACAAAACAACACAATTTCTAGGACAAGTTTTGTTCTTTACATTTTCTAGGACAAGTTTTGTTCTTTACATTTTCTTTGCTTTAGGGTGACTATTGAAGTTCCAAAATTTTATCTTTTCAGTTTCCAAATGCAATTTGGTTCTTCTGCTTCCTTATTCTTTCTTTTATAATTTTCATTTCATTTGTGTTCCGCAATTTGAATGTTATGGTGTTTAATTCCAATTTTCAATTTCCTATTTTATGTTCTTTACATTACTTTTATAATGTTTTCATGCACTATTTTATATTTTTGTACTAGCCCATTTACATTGTAATAAATGTTTGAGTTTCATTGTTTTCAATCTCATTTGCATTTTTTTCAACCAATCTTATTAATTGCATATTAATTTCACTTGCTAAATATGGATTTTAATGCTTTCAATTTCTTATTTTCCATTTTCAATTTAGTTTTAAGCTTCTGATAATGCTAATTCTTACCATTATCTAAGCATTATTTTAGTAACAAAATCAACTCTTTTCTAGCTTATAACTTGCTTAATTTTCTTCTTTTGTCTTGTTTTCTAAATAAATGTGTTTTGGGCTACATTGGTATAAATTCATCCCTAATCCCTTTATTTTGTAGCTAAAACTATGCTTGGAAGAATCTCCAACAATGTAGCGAACTGAACAAGCCACAAAAGCAAACAAATCTACAGAAAAACCAGAAAAAGAAGTAGCGCTGCTGAACCTAGCTAGGGCGCCCCTGGCTCAAGGGTGCTGGAGCGCCACTGCATCATGGTTGTTGCACGCTGGGGCGCCCTTCACATAGGGGCGCTGGAGCGCCATTTTTTGTTGACATGACAAATTTGTCTATTTAACTCAGAAACGCAAAGGGCTTTGGGTCTTTGGAGGCTTGATTTCACTGTTGGAGCTCATGGAGTCCGTGAGGAGCTTGTGGGAACATCTCCTCCTCTTCCTCTGGGTCTCCTTCTTCTTCCATCTTCCATTTTGTAAGCTTTAGGATTCTCCATGAAAGTGAACAACCAGATTCATCTTGTTAGGGATTGATGTAGCTTATGAATTCTTGTGTAATGGATGATTGATTTGTATTTATATATATGCCTTTTGTATCAATTGTTAGTATTCTTGTTTCCAATCTTAAAATAGGAATGTTCATGACTTGATTTTGGGGACGTAAGATAGAGCCTAGAACTGAAACAAGAGTCATTGTGGTCATTGATTCTAGGGATATAAGATGATTCACATGTTGTCTTAAGATCCTAACTCATTAATGAGGGTTTTCTTGTTAGATTTTCCAAGGGATTGGAGTTTAATAGGGAAAACCTAGGCTCTTTCACTTAAGGGATTAGGGCTAAAGTGTTTTTGTGGATTGACTTTAGTAAATTGATGGAGAGGAGATGAAATTTGGTAAGCACAAGAGTGAAATAGGTGAAAACTAACCTTAGCAATGTCATTTCATACCATTTCTAGTCTTGTCCATATCTAAGTGCCATTAATTACCAAAGTCCAACCATTGTATATTTGTGAATTTATCTTGTTGCACATATCTGTAAATGAATGATGTTCTATTGAGTCTAAATGAGTTGTTAATTGCACAATTCTCTAGTATCACGAGTCTCTTGGAAAAACGATACCTGGTCTTACCACGATTTATTACTTGAAACGATTCGGTACACTTGTCGAAACCTCCCAACAGCTTCCTAATCCGCCAACCTTCAAAGTGACAAAAATAAATTTCTATCAATGAACTTATATGTATTCCTTAGACTGACTTAGGTTGATTTTTATACTACACTAGTAAAAAGAAAAAACTTAGTTTTTATTAAATTAGACTTGTGCGACACCAAAACCTTTTATCAACAACTCCTTAGTATTAGATGTGGATAAGTTTTAGATGATCATGTGAGGGTGTTAGAAAACCATATGAGAGTGTTAGATGACCTCTCATTAGACGACTTTTGAGAAAAATCATTAGACGCTAAAAATGTCGATGTGAGAAAATTTCTACTTTATTAGCTTTTCTGTGAAACCTTGTGACACTCAGGTTACATCTTCCATAAAATATATACTTTGTTCTTATTTTCATTCGGGCATATGAAGAATTTTGTAGGGTTGTAGGTGGCTTATTCATGTTTAAGTATTTCACTACGTTTGGGAAAATAGTACCTTGATTCTAATTGATTTTAGTATTTTAAGGTTCAAATCCTACTTCCACTCCAATGGATTTCTCCTACAGAAATTTTTTGAAGAAATGTTCATTGATCTAATTTCGTATAGAAGATCGGTTGATAAGTTACCCAATCTTATAATACTTGCCTATATATTATTCTTACTAAATAAAAAATGAGGTAATTTATGTTTAAAATTATTCAAATTTATCTTTAAATAGTAATCTTAAGTAGAAAAAAAAAGTTCTAATCTGATTTTGTCACAAATGACTTGTGTTCACTGTCTTGATTAATTGATACTTCTTCCTTGGTAACTATTTAATTTTGGCAAATACTAAAACAACAAATTATTATGTCTCATTTTTTTTATTAAAGTAAAATATAAATATCTTGTAGCTATGACAAGTAAGCTATAATGATTTATTCATCTACTTAAACTTAAGTCCTATGTCAATGTTACGTAGTTATAACTGTGATAATCATAGTATTCTTGACATTGCAACAAATCACATGAAACAAAACCAAACACTTAGACATTGATTGTCAAATACTATTTGTATAATATCCAACAATGGCTAGTGTATCTTCTACATATATCTCAACTAATTAATCAATATGTGCACCAAAAGCTTGTATATGAAGTTATGCAATGCTAATCTTTCTAAGTCTGAGTTGCTCAATATGCTTACACCTCCATCCTATTGAGGCTAATAAGAAAATTAAAAAAACATATGATTCAAGCTTCACTCAAAATCATAAGTGATCGAAACCTAGTAACATCGATATATTAATATTATTTTCCTATTTTTATCTCTTGTCTACTATTCTTATTATTTTTAGTATTAGCTAGAAAACTTATTTTATGTTTAGTTGTTTTTTTTTCCTATTATTATACTTTTTCTGAAAAATTGCTTTTTACTCTTTAAGAAACACACAAATAAATTTTTCCAAACTCTTTTTATTATTGTGGTTCAAACTTGCATTATATTGCTACGTATTAAAATCTTCTAAGAATATTTTAATTATGCTCATGGTATACACACAAATTTTCAAACCATAAATATGTTTATGCATTAAATATTCGATTGCAAAAATAATATCAATTAAATATTATCATATTATAATTAAAGTATACATATATAACTAATAAAATAAAATAAAAAACAAAAAGAAAATAACCTTATCTATAAGATAATTTTATTATAATAGTAATATAAAGTAATCTTATACTGGCGAAAGTTGTTTTTATTAAATTTCTTAAATTTAATTTTTAATTTTATGTATAATATAACTTATTTTATGTAAAATCTTATTTTTGTTGTTGTTTATGGAGAAGTTTTTTTAATTAAACAAACATTTAATCTTAATCAATTTTTAGATCCAGGAAAAAAAGAGAGACCAAACAGCAGCAGCTCAAAGCCTAAACAGGTAAGTTTTTTTAGCCCAATTACATTTTTATTTTAAAGGCCCTACTAATTGGGTTTTAATGATGATCCATTACAATATAGGCCCATTATGGTGTGAAATAACGAAGATCAGAAAAGAATGAAGGGGTGATGAAAGAAGAGGATGATATTGATGATGACGATGATGATGGAGAATTGAGGTTGAAGTGAATGTTGGAGTAAGATTGACACAGCAATGGCATTGAGACTGAGACCGAAAGTGTCTTCTGTTGGGTCACCTTTTCTGCAGTTAGGTTCTTCTGCAACTGCCTTCGCATTCCCACAAGCATGCTCTGTTCCAAACCTTGGTTTTCAATCCCTACGCTTGCAACGCAAAAAATATTTATCCCCAACAACATTCTTTGTTCGGGCTTCTAGAACAGAGTCCAAAGGTGTTACCTTGGGCTTCAGGGCACCGCAATTCGAGGTTTTTAACTTCCCCTCTCTCCACATTTTTTTTTGTTTTCTTTGAAACATGGAATGGAGTAAGTATTATATGTTTTATTTATTTATTTTTGGATGGATTGAAATTCTATTAGCTTCCGGAGCCCCTTACTGGGAAGGTTTGGACATTAGAAGATTTTGAAGCATATCCTGCTCTACTGGTAAGATGCCACTTATCTTAATTCTTTTTGCCTTTTGTTAACTTTGTTTGTTTTGCTCACTTCATTGATTGTTCATTCTTCTTATGCTATGTTTGTAGTATTTAATGTATAATTGGAAAGAGTTTGTTTAACTGTCCAAGTTTTAGCATTTTCATGCAAGTTTTATATTAAGGTAGTAATTCTTTAAAGTAGATATTGCAGAATAATAGCAGCAAATAAGTGATTTCCTTTTTTTTTTATTCGATGCTTATGTCTTCGTTCGTACAAGCTAACAAAAATTGAGGGAACCCACTTTCGTGCCTAAAATTTTGTGAAGTGTTATGGTTGTTCTTCTTTATGAATTACGATGCATAAATTAAGACCTTTCTCTAGTTGCTAAATTAATGACAATAGGCAAAGTAAGACCCTGCTCATCTTCCTATTTTTTGTGGTCATGCAGGTTATGTTTCTATGCAACCACTGTCCATTCGTTAAGCACCTGAAAAAAGACATTGTAAAGCTTACAAAATTCTTTATGGAGGTAGTCAAATCAATTATCCGGGAAGAAACATACTACTTTCTACCGTTGCAGGTTGGACTTGCACAAGTTAAATCTGTTATAAGAATTTTTTTTTCTCTTTGTACAGAAAGGACTTGCTGTTGTTGCTATATCTTCAAATTCCGTTGCCACACACCCCCAGGTTCTAGTAACTTCATATCCTGGAATAAAGCTACATTGAAAGTATTGAATGACTTGTGCAACTTGGAATTGTGCCTCACAGGATGGTCCAGAATTCATGGCAGAGGATGCTAAAATGTTTAAATATCCTTTCCCATATCTATACGATGAGGTATGCTTTTACATCCTTCAGTAATATTATCTGAGTTGGACTCCTTTAGCCTAGTTAATGACATAATATTTTTCCATGTAAAGCAGGGGGTGGATATCATGTTAATACTGGGATGATGAACCTAAATAGCCAACTACTTAAAATAATATTAAACAGTGTTATCCAAACTCTGCCATTACAACCTAAGACCATAAGACCATCTGGAAAAAGGAGGCCAATCAATTTTTTGTTTTCATTGAATTATTTAATTCACAACCTAATGTATGTATTTTTATGATGTGAATATCAGAACCATAATTTTCCAGATCACTATAGATTATTTATATTAAAACTGGAAGGTCTTTTCTAATAGCAATGACTCAAATTGAATAGAAGCTTTATCTTCAATGTGGTTAAACACTGATATTTGATGGATTTTTTTATGCAGTCGCAGGATGTTGCACAGGATTTTGGAGCTGTTTGTACCCCAGAATTTTTCCTTTTCAAAAAGGCAATTTCTATTACAACCATCATTATTCATTCTACTGCACATTGATCACCATGATTTTGATTAGGGGTGAAACTAAACCCTCGAGTGTCAGTGTATATATCATATTTCTATCGATTAATAACAGGCTGGTCGAAGGCCATTTGAGCTGGTTTATCATGGCCAATTTGATGATTCACGGCCAAGTAATAATGTACCAGTCACTGGAAGGTTGGTTTCTTATATTGAATTAGCATCAAACAATTATTCAAACATTTTATTTCTTGGCAGTAGTAACCATTTAAATTTCTATATAAAGAGACTTGAGCTTGGCAATAGATCGTGTTCTTAGTGGCCAACCGGTACCATCAGTGCAAAAGCCCAGGTACTTTCTACATATTGTGGTCCTTTAAATTGTTTGAGTCTTTCAAGCTTAGGCATGTTACATTTACGTTGTTTTTCTGCTTGTATAAAGTGTTGGATGCAGCATAAAGTGGCACCCAGAGAAGAAGTTTTGATCGATAAAGCGTAATTATCTTGTTCAAAAGATACTATTCAGTGAGTTAAAGTTTCTTTTTCAGGCTTTTCTATGTTTTATGTAATTTCACAAACCATATTACAATCTTACACCTGCTTATTGTTTTCTCAGTGTTCCTCTCCACCTAGAATTTCGGTAAGTGTGACATTCAAGGAAATGGTGTCATCTGTGGTTCTTATGGATACTGCTATCTCACTTAAGTTGTGTACTAAATTGAGCTGATGAAAATATTGAAACCACCATTCGGTCACACGAGGTTCGGGTGTCATTGTTCTTTGTATCTTATGTTGTAACTGTAATAATGTCATGAAATTTGTTTTGCAATCCTCCTGGAAATACAATCATATTTTCTTTTGTCATAAGCTATTTATGATGTTTTCTAAGAGTACAATGTCCATGTACTATCTATCCACTTACACGACCATTTATGATGTCATACTGTTTTACAATGTAATGCTTAACTTATTTTCTCATTTTTAATGTGTAGAACTTGAAATGTATAATAATATTAGCTTTTTATTTATTTTATGCATTAATAATATAGGACAATAAAGTATACTTATAAAACCAAAGTAAACTTCATTAATATAATTTCATCTCATGTTTGGGCTCTCTTTTTGGGACGCATAATTGAGAAATCATGATGTGGTGTCCGTGTGATTTGTCTTATAATTGATACTTTCCAGTTACCAAGTTTTGCGGTTGCTGAAGACCATCATAACATGGTCCAGTTCTTTCAATGTAAATGGCCTAACCGTTTTAATGAGGCGAAACAGGTAAACGAAGTAACTTTAAAGTACCAAGTTATGGACCCCAGAAAAGTACCAAGATATTCTGCTCCTTGTGTTTTGTCGACAATTATTTACTTGTACTATCATCCTCCACTACCCTTGCTTCCACCTTTTTCTTTTATTCATCAAGCATTGTCTATTCCTCACCTTTACCTGAAACACTTTACTTATAATTAATATCTCTGCTGGTATTACTTTAGCACAAAAAGATTTATGATGAAAAAATTATAGTGGTAATTCAGTTTTTAAGGTTTTCTTTATAGTAAGTTACTTTTTATGTAAGAAATTATGTTATTAGTTAAATGCTACTGTTTGTATTTTTTAAGGACGAAAATACTTTAGTATTTTTATCTTCTTACATTTTTAATTTAGATGATAATGCTTGTTAAACAAAACTAAAAGAAAAATGTCTACAAAAACTTGAGGTCGACATAATTTAACAGAATTATTATTATAGAATTAACGGAAGTAAGTTACTACGAAAGAAAACTTTATAAAAATAAATATCACTATAAAAAATCTAAAAAAACAAATAAAATAACACTTCGGGGAAATTGTCTTCTTTTCAACTGACTGAATTTCCATGTGTATAGACTTTTATAGTAAACAAAACCTTTACTTCTACGTTTTGTGGACTTTCTAAATTCTTGTACGCTATTTCTATGGTTGTATTGTAAGTGGAGGGAAATAGAGAATGCCTTTCACGTGCCATAACTACTGTTTTTTCCTACATTTTTTTTCTTTTCTTTTCTTTGTATGAATGTCCTATTTTTATCGTAAAATGGAGTGGATGAAACACAAGACATGTTAGTCTGTTACTGCTAATAGCAATGTGTGTGAGAATACAGAGTTATGGTAGAGGGAATGAGCGTATGAATTTGAAAATGAAGAAACTGTATTTCATTAAAAACTTAAGTGAGAATGGTACAATCTGGTATATATGTAAAAGGCAAAGTGGAATTGGTCAAATCTACATGACCGTTATTACAGTTGCAATTTAAACTACTCAACACACCCCTCCTAAAGTGAAACTGTTGAAAGATCTAATTCCAAGGTGTTCTCTCAATTTCTGAAATCTGTTTTGGCGAAGTGCTTTGGTAAAAATATCATCAGCTTGATCCTCAGTTGGGCAATGTAGAAGATCAAGTTTCTTTTTATCAACTTGCTCTCTCAAATAGTGATACCGTGTTTCTATGTGTTTGCTGCGTCCATGTGCCACAGGATTTCTGGCAAGGCTGATTGAAGATTTGTTGTCTATCATGAGCTTCACTGGTTTGCAATAGTTGATCATCAGTTCATCAAGCATCGCTTCAATCCAAGCACACTGACATGCGGTTTCTGAAGCAGCCACATATTCGGCCTCGCATGAAGACAGTGCAACAATGTTTTGCTTCTTTGAGCACCAACTAAATGTAGCCTCCATGAACTTGAGTACATATCCGAAAGTGCTTTTTCTGTCAAGCTGATCTCCAGACCAATCAGAGTCACTCCATGCTTCCAGAACTTCATTCATTTCATTGTGTTTCTTTGGGTAAAATAGACCATAATCTGCTGTTCCCTTTAGGTATCTTAATATGTGTTTGGCAGCACTGAGATGTGATTGTCTCGGATCTCCCATATACCTGCTAATCAATCCAACACCGTAAGAAATATCAGGTCTACTGTTGCATACATACCTGAGTGAGCCCACGATCTGCTTATACAAGGTTGCGTCGACTCTTTCATCCTCTGCTTGTAGTGACAGTTTTGTGTTGGCTATTATGGGTGTACATGTGCTGTTGCAATTCTCCATGCCAAACCGCTTCAAAATATCACTTACATACTTCTTTTGATGCACCAGGATTCCACCATCTACACGTGAGAATTCCAGCCCAAGAAAATAACCTAGACTTCTGAGATCAGTCATCTCAAAGTCTTCTTTCATCCTTGCTTTGAACTCATTGATTTCTTCTTCATTATTACCTGTTATTAATAGATCATCTACATACAAACAGATTAATACAATGCCATTATTACTAACCTGTTTTGAGTAGACTCCAAACTCAACCCTGCATTTCTTGAATCCATTTTTTATCAGCCAGGAATTAATGTGTGTGTTCCAGGCTCGTGGTGCTTGTCTTAGCCCATATAACGCCTTGTTGAGTTTGAACACTTTAGCTTCTTCACCCTTTTTGACAAATCCAAGAGGCTGTGTCACATATACTTCCTCTTCCAACGGGCCATTTAAGAAGGCTGACTTCACGTCCATCTGACTGATTTCCCAGCCTTTTGCATTTGCTATAGCTACCACAAGCCTTACAGTCTCTAACCTTGCTACTGGTGCAAATACGTCTGTAAAATCCACTCTAGGCTTTTGGAGAAAGCCTTTTGCAACTAATCTCGCTTTTAGCTTGGATATGCTTCCATCTGGTTTTAGTTTAGTTTTGAATACCCATTTGACTTCTATCGGATGCTTGTGTCTAGGCAGTTCTGTCATCGTCCATGTGCCGTTCTTCTCAATTGCCTTTAATTCTTCTACCATAGCTTCCTTCCATTTCTCTTCTCTGATAGCTTGTTCCCGAGAAAGTATCTCTGTATCAACAAGAAAGACATCATGGAAAATCTCACCTATTTCTGTAATCTCTCTATTAGTATAGACCTCATGATTCATTAATCTTGTGGAAGGAAATCTGGTACGTTGTGATTTCCTGATGTTGTCAACTTCTTCATTTGTAGCCATCTGATCACCAGCCTCAGGTCTCCTATCTTCTAACCAGCTGGGAACTATTCTGTTAGAACTTGAAGTTGATTCTAATTCCTGCCAATTATAGGTTGCTGATTCATCAACAATAAGATCCCTACTGATTACAATCACTTTTTTTCTCGGGTTGTACATCCTGTAGGCACCTGTGTTGTGATATCCAACTAGTATTAAAGCTTCACTCTTGTCTTCTAATTTTCTTCTCTTCTCATCTGGAATGTGCTTATGACATATTGATCCAAATATTCTCAGATGTTTTATTGATGGCTTGACTCCAGTCCATGCCTCTTCAGGAGTAGAGTCTATCAAAGCCGTGGTTGGGCACCTATTCAACAAGTAGGCTGCTGTAACAACAGCTTCTCCCCAGAGATTGTATGGTAGATTCTTTCCTTTCAGCAAGCATCTTGTCATCTCAACTAGAGTTCTGTTTCTCCTTTCGGCTAAACCATTGTGCTGTGGGGTGTAGGGTGCTGTGACTTCATGATTAATTCCCTTTCCTTCACAAAACCTGTTCATCTCGCCTGAGTTAAATTCTCCACCTCCATCAGTCCGAAGTATCTTGACTTGTAGGGCAGATTGTCGCACAGAATTTAACAAAATATGAGTAAACTTCTTTTTTTTCTTTTAGTAAATATACCCATAATTTTCTTGTCCATTCATCAACAAAAAGGAGAAAATATTTATTACCTCCATATGTAGTTGTCTCGAATGGACCACAAACATCTGCATGCACGATTTCAAGCGACTGTTTGGCACGTTTTGGAGCAGATTTCCCGAACCTTGACCTGGTTTGTTTGCCCAGAATGCACTCTTCACACAGTTTCTCTGGAACAGTAATCAGAGGAATTCCTTTTACTAAATCTTTGCTGTTTAACAGGCTTAAACTTCGAAAGTTTAAGTGCCCTAGTCTGTAGTGCCATTTCCAACTTTCATCTTCAATACTCATAGATGATAAGCATTGTATGGTAGAAGCATTTAGATTGACCTTGAAGGTTCTGTTCTTAGCAATTGGAGCCTTGATTATTAGGCGATCTTTTTTATCAAACACTTCTATTGAATTTTCACGCATGATCATGGAGTAACCTTTCTCAAGAAGCTGTCCGAGGCTCAATAAGTTGCTCTTCATACTGGGAACAAATAGCACTTCATCCATATAGGCAGTCTCTCCATTCTTGCATGTGAGCAAGACTTTTCCCACTTCTTCTGCCATCACCATGTTGTCATCTGCAAACCTTATCTTGCTTTTCTTACTTGAATCTAATTCAACCAGCCAATCTCTTCTTCCAGTCATATGGTTGGAGCATCCCGTGTCAAGATGCCAACTCTGATCATTCTCCACATGTTCTTGGTTGTAGTTTGTCAACATAACAAGTCTTTCTTTTATTTTTGCATCTGCATGTTGTCTCTCACCTGCATGTGACACAAATTTAATACATTCATTATGTGTACCTGATTGACAACAGCTGTCCTTTATTTCTCCACTGTCTGTCAAACGTGTCGTGTTGTCCATAGGTAACGTGTAATCCACATTCTTCCAGCACATGTCCTTTGACATCGAATCTTTGTCCATTTTTCTAATTTCACTTGCAACACCCATTAATACCACTAATTCTGATTCACAGTCATGGGCATCCTGTGCCAGATTTGCAGTATCATCACTTTTACCCTTCGTGGTTAATTCGTTGTGCCAGCAATCATAAGAATAGTGACCATACTTCTTGCAAATGTAACACTGTATGTTCCGTTTATCTGTGCCTTTCCTACCTCTACCTCTCGGACATCTACCACCTCTGCTACCTCCATCTTCTCCGTTTTCTTCATCATTCTGTTCTGAGTATGTCGTATTTCTTCCTCCATTTCGTCCACCTCTACCTCTCGATCTTCCTCGGCCTCTGCCTCGGTTCTTGTAGTTTTGCTTCGTTCTTGCTTGAAGAGCTTGCTCCGTTGCTTGTATCGCAGCTGCTTTCTCAGCATTCTTTCTTTCAAGCAGTCTCTGTTCATGTGCGACGAGCGAATTCTGTAATTCTTCTATTTTCAACGAGTCGAGGTCTTTACACTCTTCAATGGTGATTACAATGTGATCATACTGCGGAGTTAGAGTACGCAAAACTTTTTCAATTAATTTTCTATCCTTAACAATTTTTCCGCAGGCCCTCATATCATTGATAAGATTCTGGATTTTGCCCATGTATTCTATCACGGTTTCTTCCGTCCCCATGCCCAGAAGTTCATATTGACGCTGTAACGCTTGTAGTCGCACCTTTTTTTACTTTTCCCGTATTCCCATAACCTTCTTGGAGAATATCCCAGGCTTCCTTGGCAGTGGACGCTTTAGAGATCTTTTGAAAAATGGTTGGAGAAATGCATTGATGAAGAAGCATTCTGGCTTTGCAATCCAGGCGACATTCTTCCTTTTGAAGTTTCTTCGCTGCTGCTGTATCGTCTTCTTTCATTTCTTTAACTCCCTGTTTCACGACTTCATCAACCTCTTGATACCCTAGAATCGCCTCCATCTTAACGCACCAGTCATCATAGTCTTTTCCATCGAAGACTGGAAGATTGCTGTGAACCATGTTTGCCATCACACCACTCTTTGATCGTCACCAAAGATTCTGCGAATGTCCCGAATCGAAACGAATGCTCTGAATACCACTGTTAGTCTGTTACTGCTAATAGCAATGTGTGTGAGAATACAGAGTTATGGTAGAGGGAATGAGCGTATGAATTTGAAAATGAAGAAACTGTATTTCATTAAAAACTTAAGTGAGAATGGTACAGTCTGGTATATATGTAAAAGGCAAAGTGGAATTGGTCAAATCTACATGACCGTTATTACAGTTGCAATTTAAACTACTCAACAAGACAGACATCTCTAAACTTGTAATGTGTAGAAGGGAGAGAGATGTACAAGGGTGAAAGAGAAAAACGTTCCATATATATAACTACATAGTTTTTTTATAGCCAGTTTTATTAAACCTCAAAACAAAAAAAGATTGGAGAGAAAATGATTTACTTTGTATGATGTTATTCTTTTTGTGTTTATATCTCTCTATCATTATAATACGTAATAAATTATGAGGAAGAAGATATAGGCATAAAAATGATGTTATATTACACGAGTTATTGTATAAATTACATTTCTTAAAATGATATTACACTTCTTTATTTCAAAAATCTAAGCTCACATACAATAACTTTTAGAACTGATTTTTAAAATTAATTTCTGGTTCAAAACAATTTCAACCTTCTTCAATAAAATCCAAATCAATTTTTATAGAAATGATTAACTTAGTTTTTTTTTTTAAAAAATCCAAACAAGTTGTAATGATTTGGTTCAGATTTTTGAAAAAACCAGACCATGCTCCAAGAGAATAAAGAAACTATACATGCAAACATGAAATGAACATTTTGTTTAGAAGCATTCACACCTTAACTTCTGAAAGTCTCTTGAATTTGAACTATAGTCATTATCGTTTCATCATTTGACTGTTTTCTAGTTCTTCAGCTCTTATCCTTACACCAGTAGGGTTAATTTATGTGTGTTTGTGTTTGTAAGAAACAAAAACACCAGTAGTTACTCCGTTCTGTACTCTTGAATAGATTCATCTGTGTGTACCTCTTTGTCTCCTGTTGTTTCCTCCAAACGTGGTTTGTTGTGCTCCATTTGTTCTCTTTGTTGCTGATGCACGCAGTTCTATATTTCCTCATTTATCATTTTCATATTATCTTACTGCCATTATAATATCCATCAATTTAGTGACGAGTGAAAAAAAAATCTTGGATGCTTATTTCTGTACGTTGCTATAGCTATAGTTTGTTTGTTTCCAATGGTTGACCGTGGGTTTGTGATCATACAAAAGGAAGCCTTCAAAATTGTGCTGTTAGAGAATAAAAATATAAGATTAAATTTTTCTCGTGTTTGGATACATTTTTAAGTATATCTTTGATTCATTTTCTGGAGAACTTTATCCAAAGAGAACTGTATAAAGTACAAATGAAAAGCTGTTGTACATAAACTGAACCACGTGCAGTATTTTGTTACTGGGCAAAAGAAGTAGATATATATGAACTATCTGATTATAGAGTTTAGTGTTGTAAGGGGAAAATAGTAGTTAATCTTGATGGTTGCTCTTGGGTCTTGATGAGGTTCATAGAGACTTTTAGTATAGGGATTATTATATACGCCGGTCACCAAAATAAATCTGACTCTGATATTACTATTGGGTCTATTAAGAAGGAGGTTCATCAAGAGACACAAACACTAATAATATTAGAGTCCAATCATATAACGAATTGACACCATTCTCTACCCAAAATCTTAAGACAATAAGTTAATAAAGCTTTCATTTTTATATTGTGCTCTCCTCTCTCGTTTCTATCTAACGTGAAATATAGACCCATGCTTGGATTTCCAACTGTTGTTTGGTTTGTAACGAGGGAGATAATGTGTATCAAAGTATGTGTGGGCCAAGGATGGTCACCAATCACATGAATAAAAGCAAGGACTTCTTTTCACTGACATGGGCACGAGCTATCTCTATCTATACATAAATAATTGGTGGTCCAGGTGCTTCTCTTCTCTCTATAATTTTGCGCTTTAGAGGTTTATGCCAGGAAAGAAGGCACTGTCAGCTCTTGCTTTTCAATGGCCCATCTCTCCAGTCCCTTGAAAGCTTTGTTCGTATGCTAAGGACCCTTCTCTAACAAGTCATTATTAGCAAGGTTAATTGAACCAAAGGTCTCAGCCACGCTACCACTATTAATTTGTTTACTTCTGCCACTGTTGTCGGCAAAAGCAGGTTCTTAGATTGTGTCAGTGGGACTAGTCCTGGAGCATTTTCTTCATGGATTTTAGTGCAACACAAGCAACACTTTGATACTTGTCGTTGAAATGCAAGTTTCTGGCGTTATCGGACTTGTTTTTAACTCCAATTTATCTACAGAAAGAACATAATTGTGTAGTGAGGAATTGCCATAAGATAACATATTGTTCTTGAGTAAAAGGATATGGACATGTGGTCTTTGAATAGAGAGAGGCATAATTTTTATTAAACAATAACTATTGTTGTTGCAGAATCCACCAATTATGTTTGTGCCTTTCTCTTTCTAACAAGATCATATCTCCTAAAGAGAAGGATCCAAATCCATATAATACTAGTCTATACAAATAATTTGTCACTTGAAAAAAAAATTAACAAATCTAGTAATGAAATTGGTGGCTAGGAAGAAGAAGAAGATGTTGATTCTATTATTAAAGGTTCACATGATCTGGAGAAACTTGAACAGTGAACTGCTGCTTTTGGATTCACAACCATGCCTTTATGGAGAAAATTTGGTTTTTCGAAGTCATCACTTTCAAGCCTGATCTCCTTGAGCATTGCTGTTACGTCTTTCATAGTAGGCCTTTCTTCTGGTGATGGATTCACGCAGAGGAGAGCCACTCCTAGAACTTGAAGCATCTCAGAGGTTTTGGTTCCACTCTGCAATACCAGTTGCTGATCAAGGATAGATGTAAATTCCCTTCTTTTCTCTCGGATTTCGTTGCTAACCCATGTGACAATGTGGGCACCCTCTGGAATACTGTTATCAGTTGGTTCCATCCCCGTTAAGACCTCAAGAAGTACAACACCGAAACTGTACACATCACTCTTTTCTGTGATCCTTAAACTGTATCCATATTCTGCAGTTTGAGAGATAATGCTGTGGTGATTAGTCAGCAGTCACAATGTCATAGGGATAATGACCCAAAATGGACAAAATATACGAAACAAGAATAAAAGAAGATTAAAGTAGGATATAGCTCTTAATTCTAATACGGTTTCAGGAAACTATTATAGAAAGAACAGCCTAATTTTAAAATAAAATAAATGTCTTAAAGTGTGCACACAAAGGTTTTTTTATTTTTTTATGTACCAAAAGAGAGAGTAAAGGAATGTCTTAAAGTATAGAAAGGCAGTGATTTTTTTATTGACTTTTTGAAAAATAATGATGTAACACTGAAAGTTTTCTTAAACGGAACTGCTGTTTTAGAATGACACAAGCTTTTACACTCACCAGGAGCAATGTATCCATAAGAACCTGCCACTGTATGAGAGGCCCCTGAACACTCTGAGGAATTCACGAGCTTTGCAAGGCCAAAATCTGCAAGAAAAGCTTCATATTGTGGACCTACTAAGATGTTGTTTGCCTTAATATCCCTGTGGACGATTGGAGGGATACAATCATGATGAAGATATTCTAAACCATGAGCCGTTCCCAGTATGATCTTATACCTGGCATCCCAATCCAAGAACAATCTCTTTTCATGAAGCAGTCCGAACAAACTTCCATTGCATATGTAATCAAACAAGAGCAATCTAGTTCTTCCATTGTCACAGCAACCTAAAA